>OX422216.1:213877406-215285406 GCA_949130495.1 Sambucus nigra | reverse complement strand
GTTGCAAAGCTGGCATATTGAAACCATCCGCCCCCTGCGTCTATTCTCCTTCACATCCACATATGGCATTTATTTTATCTTCCCCAAATGGTCTTAAGGGCAACAAGATTTTCACCACTAACGGGGTGCAACCTCCACCCTTAACAGATTTTTAGGCCCCGAGTTATACAAATTCTAAGAGAAACTTATTTGCAACAAGAAGTTACTAAGCTCCATGTTATACTAATTGATGAACATCTCGGTTCATTTGTTACACCAAGTTGCTTAAAGTCATCAAAATTATAATTTCTTACTACAAGAGTAGAATTGAAATTTATAAATCAAATATGTGATCATTCACGTAAAGCGACAAATAGAAACAAATACTCACAGGAGTGACTATGAAAAATAAATATCATCTATGGAGAGAAGGAATATAAATAAAGTTGACTAGTTTCAATTTACCCCTCACGACCAGCCATGCAATGGAAGTAGTACTCTTGAGGGCGAAGACCAGTAAGAAACCGGTCACTAATGAAACCACCAGCTCGAGATGCAAAATCCCACGGAGGAAAGCAGGGTAGAGTCTTTCCTGAAACCATTCTAGGCACTCTTTTGCCTTCCAACTCCTGTTGGCCCAGAGAAGACGAAATTTGTTGAAAATTAACCTGTTTGATTCATAAAGCCATCAGTGGAAAATGATAAAATAAGCAATGATTAAACTAAAGAATTCATGATAAACACAAGACAAAATTATGAGTGCAAACTTCCACTTGTCCATGTGGAAAGTTTGTAATCACATTAGTAAATAACATGGTTGTTAGAATATACAATTCATAACATGATTTGCTATTCGTAGCTCAATCAAGACGAATAATGTGTTGAATCTAAAGAAGTCTTTTCTCAATTACTTGGGGTCGGCCATGAATCTTGAATCTACATTTTTCTCTGTTTAGCATAATATCGCCATTTACAACAACCTATCATGTCCTCCTTAACAACCTCCAATGCAGTCAATTTAGCTTTACCTTTTCCCCTGACATTATCATTAATGATAACAAAAACCTCGTCCTTGCAGGGCACTTCTTGATCAACTAGTGACATTTCCAAGCCATCTAAGGCATCTTGTATACGAGCTACAACTAATCTTTCACATATATGTTTATTTTCATTTTATCACTTCTAATTGTACCACGCATCAATCTGAACGTGTTGCTTCTCTGTTGCCCAAATTTGTCCCATATATCATCTCATGTAGAAGCTCCCATCAACTTCACAAGTAGACATCTATCACAAAATACAGCAGCAACAACACAATTTGCTTTAATCCTATAGGCAACCATATATAGCTGATCGAGCCTAAATAACATAACTGACCGCTTCTAAGTTTTTTCTCGAACCTCAAACTTCACTAAACCCCCATTTGAGCTCCAATTATTACTGAATTTCACTCTATATACAGTTTTAGTCCTCTTTATGTACGTTATACAGTTTTAGTCCTCTTTATGGATTAATGCAAATTAGAAATGTGGAGAAAAACCTAGAAGCAATAGCGTTTAAAATAAGTATATGTATCAACTGCGAATGATATTTAATTTGGGTCAATGACATTTCATTTGGGTCAATGACATTTCGATCATATTCATATCTTTGACACTTTAGTCATATTCATTTATGTTATTTATTAACTCTTTATGATTATTGACGGATAGTGTATTTATACTGGGAGTTGCAAAATGGAATGATAGTAAAGATCCAATTTTTGTCATCATGATGTGTTTACCATAACATGATGTAATCATGTTATAGAATTGGTTTTACAAGATAAAATAATTTATTATTTAATATATTGTGTTCTACGTATTTATAATTTTTCATTGAATCTTACGATTGGATTCACGATATGATTCGCACTTCCAGGTTCATAGATTTTCATTTCTTTAATTTAACTATGGTATATGATGCAAAATAATGAACCAGAAATTCTTGATTTATAGGTCTACAATATTTAATCTTTCATTCTACAATAACATATGCGAAGAACAGATGAGAAGAATTTATCCATGAAGAACTCCACAGGATGATTAATAATGTGCCCTCGGATGATCATCCATATAGATACTTTATAGCGGAATATAATGTCATCGTAAAAGATTACGAAATGAAATAAACAATCTTATAAATTTTTTATTTTCTTTATTTTCCTTCTTTCGATAAATAGAAAATAAAGAATAGAAATAGAAAAATAGAAATGTTTTTTTGATTGAAATGGAAAACAACCAAGCAATTTCATAATGAACTAGTTAATCCTTTGGACTAAACTAACTAAAATAGTGAGTTCTTATTTCATTAGGCCAAGTTATTGACCTTACTTAATCCTATGATATGAATCGAAGTCACATGAAGTAGCCATATCAAATGATGTATCTTGACGATATTGAAGCTTGGTAAGCATTTCTTTTAATCACAGTAACAGAATGCACCAGGACAATTTGATATAGCCAATACAACTAGGTAGTGATATCCCGACACTTCAGTAGCATGTTTAGATTAAACATGAGCATTTCGTTGACATCAGCATATCATGCCTGCACTTTATTTATATATCAATATACAGCTGTAAGAAAATTTGTTTTTTATAGACACAGATTATGTTGTGTTTTGGAATATTAAGAGGCCATGATTTTTACAGTGAGTGAGGAAATTATACATGGAAAACCTTACGAGGTTTTATATGAAAGACTATCTCAAAGAACAGACAGATGTGGAACGAGTGAACTAAAGGTACTGAAATGTAATTACTATTTAAGTCTGCTAGGTATCACTTGAACCTGAAAAGAAAAGGCTGACACACCAAGTTTGTAAAACCTATCATATTTTCTCATGTGAAGAAAAGGCTGACACATCCATTTTGTAAAACCTATCATATTTTCTCATATTCGTCTTCTTATTAGGAAAATAGCTCAAGGGCTTTGTTCAATGGTTTATGAAGCACCTCTCATGTTTACGAGGTTGTTGGACCAACCTTCAGGCAAACTAATTAAGAAATTTATATCCTTCGGGTACAACAGGAAGGGTCACCTCACTTGTGGAGTACATCTTCTTGCTTTAATCAAAATAAAATTATATTTTGTGGGAAAATAATCACTTTAATTTTTTACAAAGTAGTAAAGAAAGAATATGAAACATGGAAAGGAGAAGAAAAAAAGAGCACCGAAGTTTTGATCTTGCTAAGTATATTAAGTGTTCCTAACACTTTTGAAGTGTGCGAGGGTGGGAGCAATTTAAGTTAATGGAAATGTTCTAAAAGGCACGAGGCGTGGTCGAGACGTAGAGGTCAAGCCTCAAGCCTTAGGAGCCTAGGCGTAAAAAGGCATTTTTCCTTTTTTTATTATTTTAATTATTCCAAGGCTAGTAATATAATAAAATAGTACATACCTTGAATTTTGAAAATATATCCATATGTTTAGTAGCCATCTTTCTCATATTTATGCTCCATAACCAATATTTGTCAAGTAATCCTTTGTTTTAAAAAAAAAAAAAGTGTGCCTTAAGCCTTTTACCAAAAATAAAGCGTAGAGGATGCGTTTCTCTCAAGCCTCAAGCCTAGGCGGACCTTTTAGAACAGAGATAGTAACGGAAATGAAAAACAAATTGAAAGCTTGGAATAATGAAAATTTCGCTGATGTATGACTAAAAAAAAATGCAATCATTGAAAGAATAAAAGAAATAATTAGTGTAATACCCCTTATTATTATAATTGAAGTATAATGGGAAACTTATAATTTCAAGAAAAATAAAATTAGTAAATTATTTCGCGCATACTTAAATTTAATTTTAAGTGGAGATTCATATTTTAGTTTACATTGTTAATAGGCGGGAATGTTTAGAGTTGTAATGGGAATCGAAAGTAATTAATTGGATTATATTAATATTGGGTTTTGTATAGTTAGGCTAGGGTCTAGGTTGAAACCCTAGGGCTGAGAGTGTTTTGACTACTTAGTGGGCAAGTTAGGTTAAAATGTGGGAGTTTAGGTGTAGCTGGCTTTAGTTGGCTGGAAAAAATAAAAACGAAATTAAAAATTTGCTGGCTCGTATGTATGAGAACCCAATTTTCATACAAACCTTACATGCGTCAAGAATAGCGTTTTATACAAAATTGCAGTCACAGACCCTCTCCAAGACAGTCCCAGTTCTACGAAATTAACCCTAAAAAATATAAGTGTTCCTCTATTAGCTTAAATTATCTAAATACCTTGAAAGCTTTTCAAAGAAGATTCAAGGGAAGCTAAATGATCCAAACAAGAAGATAATCAAGACGTAATTACAGAACTAAGGATTTTCTTAGAGGAAAGTGATATTATACTATTCCGCCTTAATGTAATTAGAACTAAATTATCACCTAAACAATAAATTTAAATTTTTAAAATCAATTAGAGATAATTAGGGTTTTAAATTTGGTTCATAATTCATGTTCTTATTCAATCTAAAATTGGGGAGTTTTAATAAAGATATTCAAATTAGTTTCTTTATGCACCTATGATAATTTAAAAGTTATGAATAATTGTGTATGTAATTTGAAATAAAAATTTTATCATTCAAGCAAGTAAAATTCAAGCGCTAATATGATTGTAGAATTTTTGGAGATGGACACTTCTTGCCTTTGTAATATTCTTATGATTATGTTAGTATTGTATGTAATACCTCATATTTTTAACTAATTAAATAAATGGCTATTTAATCATTATTGTAGATTTGCTCGATTGTATGGTTGCTACGTGAATTATGGAAACTATTAATTTCAGGCTATTATTAAATTTGAATTATATATGAACACCGCGTAATTTATTAATAATGTGGATTATTTTTGGTATTGCGAGTGTATAGCATTAGAATGGACCCTAGGGAATACAAATGCCCAGAATGGTGTTCTTAGTATGTTGGATTAGGCCCCAGGGTAGGATAACCCTTTGGACCAAGTTTTGGGAGCACGAGTAGTATTTTGGGCTTATTTGGAGAGGTATTAAAATAGGCCCATAAAAGACCTACGGAAATTAGAGGTTAAATAGAGACTTATTTTTCATAATTAACATATCTTAACACAAGACAAAACCCTATACTACAACAGAGATATTGGGAGAGCAAGAGAATCAACAAAAGGAACCTAACAAGAGATGACAAAGAATAACTTGCTTTACTATATATTACTTGTAATTGGTATATGTTGCTAATATAATTTAAATTGATTAGTCACATGATAGGATAAAATCTTACGTTAAATCATGGAGAAACTAAATTTGATAATGTTAATGCCTAAAAGTGTTTAGATTCATTGTAGGAATGATATATAATGATGATTCGCATGCTTTAGTTGAGATGTTATCATTTATATATGTTGTAAATTGATTAATCCCATAATTAAGTTGAACCCTTATGAAGAACATGCTAAAATTGATGATTTAGTCCTTATTTTATGGGATTGTATTAATGGTTATATAATGTTAGAAACATGTTTAGGATTCATTCGAAATGATATTTGGGGTGTTTTGGGATTGATTATATGCTAGGAGAACTTTTTATTACGACCCGGTGTGAAGAAAATCGATTTAGCTAAATTATGTGCTAATTTTATGAAAGGACGTCGTTTTGGAACATAATGGGCTCGATCGATCGGGTCCCAGAACCAATCGATCGATCGCCTTTAAATATTATGTCCAAAGTAGTTAATTTGAAATGTTCCTACCCCTTCTTGTCTTGAATCAAACGGAATTAGAGTGGGTAGAATATGCATTCGTTGCGGATAGCATAGACTGATTGAAATAGCATACTTGTGCAATGGATCTCGTTTATCTTTCATATGTGAAATGTTCGTGAAGGGGAAGTCTTGTTATTTTATGGAAATTTGAAGATGGGGACTAAGGGTTTGGACTTGACGAGTTTTTCCAAGGATTTGTAGTTGGATAATAGGGTTGTAACTTGTAATCCTATAAGTTCAATGGGAAAGATATATTTGGAAACGAGATTAACTCAGGGGGAAGTATAGCTCGGTATATACAATTAGGGTTATAAACTGTACTAGTATACATGTATTGTGGCTATTTGTGTGCTTTGTGTGCTAATTGTAGACACCAGGGTGTGGGTAATTCATCATTAACCTATCGGTGGGATTAGATGGGATGGTCTGCGGGAGCGAAGACTACGCCCCTGACTGGCGATGCAAGTTGTGTATAGATCTATATCCCAATCCACCCGTTGTTTGCAAACCGTCTCACGTGAAGGAGACATGGGACGACACGGGAGAGTACTCATTTATCATTCATTTTTGTCATTTTAATTATTTAGGGTATTTCGTCTTTTTGGGTTCTTGTGTTTATAAAAGGACCCCTAGTCGTTTAGTTGTCATTATTATCATTATGTTTCAGAGCAAGTTTAGAGAGAGAATTAATGAAGATTTGCTATTTCATTATTTTATTCATGTGTGTACTTAATTTGTGTGTCATCCGCTGCGTGTACATCAAAAGTGGTACAAGAGCCATGTTCATTTTGGAACCGTAGTGACTAGCGATTGGGACTCAGATTGGAGGGCTACACCTTTCGAAGGTATCGAAGCAAAGAGGGAGGCCCAACTTAGTGGGTCGTGTGCTGCCACCAATCGCCGGAAGGAGGGAAACAAGTTCTAAGTCATGGTCGGCCATGTGGGGCTGGCGACCACCTCGACCCTCAATGCCCAGATCCTCGTCGCTGAAACTATATCATGGTTGCCCGGATCTGAGCCAATCCCTGCTGAAATCCCTACCAAACCGCTAAAAATTTGCCACCCGAATCTGCACCGCTACCAACCCAGACTCACACTGGTCGGTTGCCCCACTACAAAATTTTGTTGATCAGCTCAAAATACACCCCCAATGCTGACCCACCAATCCCGCTACCTATCAGCCCCTCAAACCCACCTCTAAGCAGATGCGGCACCATCCCTGCCCCTATTTGTCCCCAATCGACCCTATCCCTTGAAGCGTTGACCCGACTTGACGGAACCTAGCCGAGATAGCTACGAAAAGCCGATTTCCCCTCAAGGGTCACTCATTAGGCCTCAAACCTATCAACCCGGTTGTTCCTCCTAGCACTCGTGCCTCCATTTATCGTAGGCGCATAACCCACAATCAAATCCAACTCCGTTTATTATACAAGACAGCCCACACTCCGCTCCCACCCCCAAAACGACCCCAATGGCCAGACACTCCACGGCTACCCCAAACCCCATCCCCTCCATCAAACACCAAACATTATGCCCTCATCCTCCAATTTTCCCTCTTGTCCAATTCAGCCATGGTATCGATAGATCAGTCACAACGGCATAACTTGTTCTGCACGCAGTGCATTGCGAAGAGAAGGTTGTGCAAAATCATAATTGACGGTGATTCTAGCATCACTTTGGTCTAACAAGAGATGGTAGGGCATTTGGATCTTCGTGTTGATCCCATTCGGATTCAGTGTAAGATTGGATGGTTGGGATCCAACGACAAAGTGCACCGTACGGGCAATGTCGGTTACCATTCACCATTGGTCCATATTCAAATGAAGTTGTGCATACAGTTGTTGAAATGGACGTGTGCCACCTTTTGTTAGGTGGTTTGATCATGCTAGCATGCACGATGGTCGGGCTATGCACTAGCGCCGCGAAGTGGTCCTTGATCCCATGTCGCAGCCCAGACTCCCCGGCCCACTTATGTCCCTGACCTCGAAGCCTGTACACCTAGTTGTTGCCCTCGAGCAGGGATTGTGTTGTGCCCTTGTGAGCCCCTTGGGCGTCGCACCGATCAGTGTACCAGAGGCCCTTTGTGATATCTTAATGTCATTCCAGGCTGTGTGTACGCCACCCAATTCCCTTCCACCGTCAAGGGACATATAGCATGCAATTGATTCTGTTCTTAAAGCCCAGTTATCCAAACTCCCCCGTTACAGGATGTCACCCGCCGAGCTGCAGCAACAGGTATCAGATTTATGTGATTGTGGCCTCATACGGGAGAATATGTTCCCTTGTGTTGTGCCTACATTGTTGCCTTTGAAGAAGGATGGTAATTTGCGAATGTGTGTCGATAGCCAAGCTGTGAATGAAATCATAGTTAAGTACCGTTTTCCATCCCTCGGTTGGAGGATATGATTGATCAGCTCCACGGGGTGACAGTGTTTTCCAAGTTTGATTTGAAGAGTGGGTACCATCAGATTCGTATGGGGTTTGAAGATGAGTGAAAGACCGCCTTAGAGACAAAGGATGGATTGTACAAGTGGACAGTCATGCCTTTCGAGTTGTCCAATGCTCCGTCCACATTCATGCGTGTTATGACACATATCCTCCGTCCTTTTTTGGGAAAGTTTGTCGTGGTATATTTTGATGATATTTTGATCTACAGTCGATCCGGTGAGAGGAGCACAGGGCCAATGTCAGACACATATTACAAGTTCTTCGTCGCGAGAGTTTTCTCCTCCAACTGAAGAAATGTTCCTTCCTCGTGCCAAAGGTCTCCTTAGGGTACATAGTTTTGGGGGATGGCGTTTGGGATGACAGCGAGACGATTCAAGCTATCAGGGACTGGCCTAAGTCGAACACTACTTCACATGTCCGTAATTTTCACGAGTTGGCTGGTTTTTATCGACGCTTCACTGAGGGATTTTGTTCAGTGGTGGCTCCTAATACTGCGTTGATGCGTGTGTTCGTGACTGAGTTCGCATTACCTAATGAGGCTGAGGCGGCATTCCAGCTCATCAAGTCCAAGATGACGTCCACTCCCATTCTCGCCTTACTAGACTTTACCCAGCTGTTTGAGTTGACGTGCGATGCCATCAAGTCTAGAATTGGGACAGTCCTCACTCAGAACAGGCGCCGCGATGCCTACTTTAGCCAGGAAATAGTCAGTTTTGTTGTCAACTGTTATGCTTATGATTTGGAGTTCTATGTAGTAGTGCAAGCTGTGAAGTATTGGCAATCCTATTTGATTCATTAGGAGTTTGTCATTAATTCGAATCACGATGCCCTCCGTTTCATGAACTCCGAAAAAAGGTCAGCGATCGACATGTTAAGTGGATTAGTTTCTTGCAACAATGTACCTTCCACCTACAGTACAAACCAGGTAAGGAGAAAAGAGAACCTAGTTGCAGATGCCCTGAGTAGGAGGTTGCATACCTTAGTTATGATTCAGGGGTCCATCTTCGATTTCTCATATATTCGTGAATTGTATGCGACAGACACCTTTTTTGGGCCTATTATGGAGGCATGTGCACTTCAGCATGGTATTCGAGGTTATTACTTGTTGTAGGATGGATATTTATATCATGGCATTGCGTTGTGCATCCCTGCTTCTTCCTTGCGGGAGAAGATCATCACAGAGCTCCATGGTGAGGATCTAGTTGGTCATTCGGGTGTCGCTCATACCTTAGTCATACTGCGTGAGCGTTTCTATTAGCCTACCATGAGAAGGGAGGTTAACATCCATGTTCAGCACTGCTACACTCGACACCCGACAGATGGCCAAGGATCGACATACTAACATCGGTCTGTCTAACCCCTACCCATTCCTGATCGATTGTGACTTGATGTTTCTATGGACTTTGTTATTGGGTTGCCCAAACTGACAAGGGTCGTGATTCTGTCTGTGGTAGTTGACAAGTTTTCCAAGATGGCACATTATATTTCGTGCTCACATACATCAGATGCATCACATGTTGACACTCTACTTTCACGAGATTCTCAGTTTACACAGGGTATCGAAGAGCATTACGTATGATATGGATGTTCGTTTTACGGAACAATTTTGGAGGGCCCTTTGGAACCACCTTTTTCCATCCGCAAACGGTTAATAAGGCTGAGGCGGTCAATTAGAGTTTTGGAGAACTTTTACGATGCTTAGCCGGTGTTTCACCTAAGACTTGGGAGGTGGCTCTTACTCAGGCGGAATTTGCTTTCAACAATTTCGTCAATCGTTCCACTGGTCTTTTCCCTTTCCAGATTGTCCTTGGATCTTCAACGTTATTGCCCATGGACCTTGTCGGAACTCCCACTGCAATGACAGCGAGCCCGACTATCGCAGACTTTGCTGCCAAGATGCTATCCATTCATGATGACCTGCGGACACGTTTACAAAATATGTATGCCTCAACAGGCAGATTCTCACCGCCACTCCCTTGTGTTTCAGGTTGGGGTCTTTGTTATGGTATATCTCCGGCGCGGACGGCGAGTGGGCGAGGCCACCAAGTTACAGATGCGTCTCTTTGGCCTTTTTTAATGCATATGAGTTGGCCTGCACGCGGGCTTCAGAACACACCCCACATTTAATGTGGCGGATTTGACACCGTTTCAGAGTTTACATATTCCCTCGATCCCCCTCCTTGTGGATCCCACATAGCCAGTTCCATCGCATGTTGACCACCTTGAGGGCATTTTGGATTCTGAGACGACTATGACGCATACGGGCCCCCCCTTATCCGTTATCTAAATCGTTGGTTGGGATGCCCTGACAGTGATGATTCATGGATTACCGAGAAGAATACGGTGATGCTTCATATGGGGAGAGTGACGCGGGAGCATACTCATTTATCATTTATTTTTGTCATTTTAATTATTTGGGGTATTTTTGTCTTTTTGGGTCCTTGAGTTTATAAAAGGACCCCTGATCGTTTAGTTTTCATTATCATCATTATGTTTTAGAGAGAGTTTAAAGAGAGAATTAATGGAGATTTCCTATTTCATTATTTTTTTCATGTACTTAATTTGTGTCATCCGCAACGTGTACATCATAGGAAGTTAGATTCGTCAGGAAATTAAGTCAGGTCATTAGTTATATAGTGAGGGTGTCGATGTAATGATTAAGATTGAAGCCTTCATGTTGTGCGTATATGGATGGGATCACATGTAATTAGTCCCACTTTTGAAAATTCATTTGTACCCACTCCCATGTTTTTATTTTTTTAGCAGTTGGTCCTGTTGTACCAACTATGGGACAAGTGTCATTCTCTGCAGAGAGGAAGAGAGGCGGTTGAGAGAAGTTGCGAGTAGTTATAGGACTTGATACAATTTAAAAAATACATGGGAGTGGAGCCTAAAAAAATATTGGACATTGGACTAAACTCAAAAAGACTACATATGGATAGCTAGACCGGCGATGGACATGCTTATATGAGAATATTAAATTGTAATTTTACAGTTCATGTGATATGCGTGCTTTTTAGAGTATGGTGCAAGTATATGGGTACTATGTATATGCATAGCACTTGGAGCATGACTACTGATTATGTTATTGTGTTGTAGCATTAGGTAGGGATTTGGAGCTACGTCCGTAAAGCTAAATATTTACTTTTATTGTGTATAGTAGGTTAGTTAGCCAGTGAGGGGCATAACCTAAATTTATGAGTTTTATGACTAGGTTAGTGAAAGTTTAATTTGTTCGAAGTATTGTATGATACAGTAGCTAGCATATATATGGAAATGATTCAAATGAGTAGAGCTTATGAGAGTATTGTGTAAGGAAGTTGTTAGCCCGTCGAGAGGGACTTAACGTAGTTGGATATCGTGTGTTATACAGATGTTACAAGTTTGGTTTATAGTTGTACTATATGTTTATCGGTGATGATATTAACATGTAAATTAAGGAAGGATTTACGTAAGGAACACAATTATTCTTAGGGCCTGAGTACTTTCGAAGTTACGATGCTTGGTGTTGGATTGGCATATAGCTAGAATATATCTTTGATAGAAGTGAGGTGAGATGAGGTTTTTTGGGTGTGTAAGAGTCTGCGGGAACGGCATGAGACGTAAATGAGCCGCATTTAATATTGTTTAGTAAAGTAAGCTATTTCTTGCAAATGTGGGGTCTAACCCATAATGTTTTTCAAAAAGCCTTTTCTGGTGTTCCTAAGCCGGAGCTGCAAAATTAATCCAGGGGTCTTGGAGTGTCAAAATTAATCCAGGGGTCTTGGAGTGTTCCGATCATGCAATTTACATATCCTTGATGTAGGATGTTTATTCATTTCAGTTATACATTTTAGTTTATTATTCAGAGATTTTGTTGATGGACCCATGTTAGGTTCCAGAGTTGTTATATTTTCGTTTTGGTTTTGGATCAGTTGAGACATTTATATTGTGGAGACTTGTTCCGTTTTATTGATCCAGTTATTTGGGGATCATCTCGTTTTATTCGCATATTTTATAGTGTCGTGGATGATTGTAGTTTTCTTTATTTATTGTTAATGCTTAAAATGGTATAAATTGTTTGATGTACCCTATCTTCGGCGTACAGGCTGGCCACCTGGCATGTGGACAATAAGGGATGTTACATTGTATAAAGGAGTCTTCCCCTAAATTATTAAGATGTAGGAGAGGAGAGTGTGTAAAATTTATTTGGGATTAAACATAGCGTGTTGTAATTTAGTTTGTTGAATGGGTTGAAACAAGTAAAATTCATTTGAGATTTAATTATAGTCTTTTATTTTTATGGGATAATATTTGAAATATGTTAAATATTAGTAATAATATCAGTAGTAATGGCACAACAATCTTTATGTAAATAATATTAGTATTTTATGTAAATAATATTAGTATTTTATGTAAATAATATTAGTATAGTAAGTGTGGAAGAACATTGTGAAGAATTTCATTTGATTTAAGAATCTTCTTATATTAGTAACTTTGTGGAGATTGTAAAAGAAAGTATCCTCATGCTATTTTAAGTTAGAAATCTTAGAAAGTAGTTTTGGGAAAATGATTGATTAACGAAAAATAAACTCAATAATTAACATCAAACGAGATTTTGGTGTGCATATGTTAGAATTAAAGTGGAAAGATGAAATTTACTTAACTCCAATGATAACCTTGGATTAAAGCTTATAGTGTGATGTAATTTTTAAAGGAAATAAAGACTAATAGGGTAGTGCAGTAAGTAAGGATATGGCACACTGATCGACGAGATAATGACGAGAATGAACCCTAGCTTGTTAAGTTGAGAATAAATCTAAAATATGTAAGATGACTATAATCCTAACTAGTGGATCATAATGTATTTAGGTGGATAAAACATAAGTGAGCGTTGTCCTGTGTGTGTCTCGTAAATCGAGCGGCAATAGCCTGTAGCTTGCAAGCGTAGTTGGGTTGTGGTGACGATATTATAAGTTCATCATCGTATGCACGTGCAGCACAAGGTAACCTATAGCTTATTTATTGTTGTGATTCGACTGCAATGACCGGCACTATATGAGCATCACGTCGGCATGAGTGGTCTCGCGTGTGAGTAAACTGGATGCGGTGATAAAAATTATGTGAGCATCACATCGGCATGAGTGGTTCAGTGTGTGAGTGGACTAGATGCAGTGATAAAAATTATGTGAGCATCAAGTCGGCATGAGTGGTCCAGTGTGACTGGGTTTCATGCGGTGATAGATATTAAGTGAATGTCACGTTTGCATGAGTGATCCCGGATGTGGGTGGATTGGACAGGATTTATATGGTCGTTATTAGTTGGATTATAACGATGCGACATGATATCATTAAGTAGCAGTAGTATAATTTATACTAGTATAAATATTGAATGTATGTGAGGATAGTAGAACATCAAGAGATGGATGGGATTAGACAACTGTGAAAGTTTGATTTTAATTGCATTCCTATTTGTGTTGCGTAGCTACATGTCTTGTTGTGGGTTTGGCCCACCTCCGTTGTCTATCATTTCATGTCCTCGCAGTGCATAGAAGCGGCATGTAGCCCAAGGTGTTGATTTTTCTTTTCAAATCAAGGTCTTCTTCGAAAGAACCAGAGTTAGTCGAGTAGCTCGAGCAAGAGTTTATGAAAAGATGAAAAATTAAAAATTGAGGCCCCTTACAAAAAGTTTGTAAAACACCAGAAACGGAATACCTAGGTCAAAAGGCAGTTGTTGAGAGATGTTGGGAGGGTAGCAGTTCTTCTTCATCCTAGACATGTAAAATTTATCTCTTTGACTTCTCTTTCACTCACTATAATTATATTGCGACTTTGGTATTTGAGACGGTTGTGGTTTATTGGTCCCAGTACGAGGGGGATTCCATAGTTGTGTTGATGGATTGGGTTACCTTATTTATGCGTGGATTATGAGGATTATGTTATGGTTGATGATAACCTCTCTCCCTCTAAAATTGACATCTATATTCTAGTATTTCCTTTATGTTACATGCTTAGAATGGTATTTAATTTGTTTGACGTGTGTATTTGTATTATTTAAGACTGACCACCTTAAATGTTAGAAATAATGGTTGATAGTGAAGAGCTCTGTTCTAAAAGGCCCGCCTAGGCTCCGCCTACGCCCGCCTAGGCTTGAGAGAAACGCATCGCCTACGCCTTATTACGCCTTATTACCCCTTATTCTTAGTAAAAGGCTTATGGCACACTTTTTTTAAAAAAAACAAAGGATTAGTTGACAAATATTGGTTATGGAGCATGAATGTGAGAAAGATGGCTACCAAACATATGGATATATGTTCAAAATTCAAGGTATGTACTATTTTATTATATTACTAGCCTTGGAATAATTAAAATAATAAAAAAAGGACAAACGCCTTTTTACGCCTAGGCTTCGCCTAGGCGCGCCTAGGCTCCTAAGGCTTGAGGCTTGACCTCTACGCCTCGACCACGCCTCGCGCCTTTTAGAACCTTGGTGAAGAGAAAAACAAAACCATTAATGAACCTTTAAGGGTGGAGATATGTGAGCTATAAAAGAGATTCAAGATGTCCTTTCAAAGGGAGAAAGATTGGGCATTGAAAGGACAAAGTAGAAAAAGGAATGGGATCATACTCTCACTCTTCCATAAAATTGTAAAGAAAAATAACATTGTCAATAAATTGGAAAAGACGAGCAAAGACTTAATAGGGGAAGAAAAGGAGATTGAGAAGGAGGTGTTGTATTTTTATTTTAAAATGTGATATTCTAAAAGGGGGCAAAGGGAACAAGATATTAAGGGATTAGAATGGAGTTCTTTCGACTCATGTAAAGTTGAATACTTAGTGAGACCATTTGGCGTGGAGGATGTTGGAAGGGCTATTAAGGAATGTTGTCGAGACAAAGCCCCCAAAAGCGACGAGTTCCCATTACAAATGTGCAGGAGTGTTGATATAATTTGTAAATGAATTTTTTCATTGAATTGCAAGAGAACGTAATGGTAATTGTTTCCATCATTACATACATTTGTTTCATCCCTAAAAGCTAATTCTACTAAGATCAAGGACTTCCAACCAATTACCTTGGTCACAAGTCTATATAAAGTGTTTAGCTTAAGTATTATTTATCGGATTGAGGGAGATATTGCAGTTCACTATCTCAAGGGGCTTATATATAACTCTGGCTAAAATGTGTTCAAGACTGATTTTACAAAGGCCTGAGATAATGTAAGTTGGGAGTTTCTTGACTTGGTAATGAAGAAAATGGGTTTCCTGAGTAAGTGAAGATATGTAATGAGCCTAAAACTATAGAAGGCGCGGCAATATTAGAAACCACAGCCACAAGTGTGCTGTTGTAAAAGGCACGATCTAGGACAAAGGCCGCGGACAGTAGGAGAGGTTAATTGGAGACTTTAGTAAGGCCACGACCTTAAACTTATAGGCCGCAGAGACTTACGGCACAGCACGTGATGAGATGACGTGGCTAATAAGGTCATAACTTGTGAATAAAGTTTAGAGGTAGTTAAAAGCCTCTTCGGAGGGGTAATTACGAAAAGAAAGGATAAAAGCGTAAATCCTAGGTTCACTAGTATTTCCTATAAATAGCAACCCTTAGCACACTTCCCAAAGTTACTAAAACCCTAATTTCCCACTTTTGTAAAGAGAGTGAGATTTTCAAGGAAGGCAGAAGTGCTGCCGGAAAGGAGGTCGTGGAGTTTTACTATTTACCGGAGTAAAGGAGGCGTTTAGAAGCGGCAGATAGCTACTGTTCATCGGACTTGTCCACTGAGGTAAGGGATCGGTCATCTTCCTCTTCTTCCTTGATTAAAACCCTAGTTTCCGAGTATTCTATTTAATGAGACGAGCCCTTGTGTGTATTATGGGTTCAGGCCATGGAGTCTTACTATTCATTGAGTTTTCTGGGTTTAGAGATCATAGTCGTTTACTGTTCGTTGTGGTTTTAGAGCTTTCTGGGCTTGTAGGCCGTGGACATTTACTATTCACCTTGAATCCTTGTTTTAGAGATTTTGCTCTTAGGTTTCTTGTTTGGAGATTGTGAGTTTGAGGAAATAGACTTTGAGGATATTTTTTATCTTATGAGATTTTACTTAGGGTTTTACCTTTGATCTTTGAGGATTTAAGTTATGAGATAATTAGGGTTTTCAAACCATTATTTTGCTAAAAATACCCTTGTTATTTGTTGAGCAGAAATTCTAACTCCTTTGAGGCCTCAGACATTTAGGACAATGTTATATTGTGCTTGGGTGAGTTTTGAGTTTTGAAATAGGATTCAATACTGAGGCCGCGGCACTATTTGGCTAGGGCGAGGTATCATTGTCCGTTGAGAGCCTCCTGCTTAGTGCTTGAGGTCAAAACAATTAGCCCTAGGGAGACTGACCCTAAGACCATCAACTATGGGGCTTCCACCTTAGCAGAGCTCGGCTAAGGTTGTGGAGTTAGCAGCAGACCACGAATTCGCCACCCTAGAATTGGGCAGGACGGGAAGTCACGGCATGTGGCATGACTGGGTCAAAGATACTTCGAATAAGGCCGCGGAGAATGAGATGTCCAAGGTCATAAAAAAAAGGCCGCGGAATATGAAGGCGAGGGAAGTTAAGCTATGGGGGAAGCCGAGGAGTAGTGATCGAAGGGAGATTGAGCCTTAGGTCATCGGGGTAATCTGAGGGATTGGGAAACTTACATTCTTTCCTTCATATTTGTTTATATTGCACTATCTTGCTCATTTGCACTATTATTTTCCACTTCCTTGCTAGTATATCTTTTATATGCCAGTACTAGCATCGACACGGGGACTGAGGACTTTGATTTAAATCTTCCTGAACTATGTTGATCTATAGAGATTTTTAGATACACGGGAACTAGTTCAGGATTTTTAGATTTGAACTATTAAGGGATTAGAACTATGTTGATCTATAGTTCCCGTGTATCTAAAAATAGGAGCCGCGAAAGAAAATAGGGGCCGCGGAGGCTATGTTGATCTATAGAGATTTTTGGATGCTTTACTTAGATTTCATTCTTAGTTGTAATTATTCAGCTTTGTAGTTTTATGTTTAAGTTGTATGAGGAGAAACTTTAGTGATGCTTATATTAAAGAAGGTTATATATATATTTTAAATGGAGTTAGTGTTTGTTCAAATGATCCCTTTATATTATGCATTATAAACTGTGATGATTTATTAATATGCCGACTCTGATGATGAGGTCGAGGCCTTCTCATGAGTCGCGATCCACGATCCAGTAAGGTTGCCCTAATATTAAAGTTTTTAATTTTCATGTGGGAACAAGTGACTTAACGGCTGCAGGCTAATTAGGCAGGTCGCGGAGACGAGGGGCTGTGTTAGTTCGGTTAACTTTCCTTCGAGAAGTATTCAAAGATTTTAAGGGCTTTAGACAAGAGGACCCGTTGTCCCTAGCTTTAAAGGTCTTAAACAAGGGTAATGGCGTACGGAATAATGCGGGGATTTAAGTTGGGAAGCATGAGATTGCGATGTCTCATCTATAATTTGCTGATGATTCCTTCTTTTTTCTCATTATGGGACATTGGAACATTAGATAATTGCGTCTCTACTATCTAATTATTCAATAAGATCTTAGGGCTTAGAGTGAATTAAGCTAAATGAAAAATGGTGGGGATTAATATGGAAGCATGTCTTGGAGTCAATGGTGAGGAAGATAAGGGGGTGTGGAAAATTGGGCCTTGTCTTGTTTGGGATTACCTTTGGAAGGCAACCCGAGTATGCTAAATTGTTGGAGCACAGTTTTGAGAAAATCAACAATAGATTAAATGGATGGAAAATGGGTTGCATGCCGAGGGGTTTGATTACGTCATTGGTTACATCAATTCTTAATAGCATACCAACGTATTAGCTATCAATTTTTTTCGAATTCCAATGAAAATTGCTATAGAAAATAAAGAAAGGGGTGCGAAACTTTTTCGGAAGGGTGGGGGAGGTAACAGGGAAAATATAATTGAAAGAAAGGTCGCAACGCAACACAAATATTAGAAAGAGTTTTGTTAGTCAAATGGTTATGGAGATGACCTTATTTTGGAATCCCACCCATTTGCCTCCATCCCATATTTATGTCTAATCATAGCACACTAACAAAGCTCTGCAATAATGCATTTTCTTGCTAATTGTTTTTCCATTTCTTATGCGATGGCTTTTCAATTCCCATCTTAGCTGCCTCGAAAGCAATCTGGGCAGTGGGTATTCCCTCTGAACTGTTGGCTTGTAGCTCATGAAAAGGACAACTCTTGTGACATGCTGCAACGAAGAAAACCTTTCACTAAAATATCCCCATCTCGGTGTTGTACGTGCAAAAAAAGAGGGCAGAATTTAAACCACCTTCAGTTGCATTACCCACTTGCTAATTACTTTGGAGAAGGTCTTTGAAGAATTTAATATAGTGGGAGCTTTTCCTTGAAAGCAATGGTATCTGGGGGTTAAAAAAGAATTGGGGGAAGATTCAAAAGTTGAATGCCTACGGAGATGTGTGATTCTAGCTATCTTTTGGAATATCTGGAATGGATGCAATAGCAGAATTATCAATGAGAATGAAGATGTGATGAAATAAGATACTTGGGAAAATTCAAAACATGTGGCTTCCCTTTCAGCTTCCAAGTCCGAACCTTTTGAACATATTCCCCGTTTCCTGATTCTAAGGGAATGGGTAGGGCTGTAAACGGACATTCGAAAATCCGCATCCGTCCAATATCCGAATCCGAATTTGCAGATATTTATCCGAAAAAATGAAAACGGATGCGAATATGGATACTCTATAAAAATATCCGAAAAAACGGATATGGATACGGATAGTAGTAGTATCCGACACGAATAATCCGTATCCAACACGGAGTATCCATTTTACCGGATATCCGTTTTTTCGGATATCCGTATCCGTCTAACATACATGTAAAATATTAGTCATATAATATTTTAGATATAAACTAAAACTTAAAATAAAAATTGGGCATAAGTGTAATTATGAAAACTTTAAAAATCTAACCTATCCTTACCTAATAAGCAAAACAAAACACGAGACTTGCATCACTGTTTTCCCCATTTCCCAAAAGCCCTTCCCCTTAGGCTCTTCCCGCGCAGCGCCGCTGCCGTCCTCTACGATGTCCTGTCCCTCCAATCGTTCTCCCCCGGCCGGTTGTTGCCCCAATCAGTTGGTCCGGTGTCCAGTCGCTTCCTCTACCTGACGCCTCTTCCAGCTCAATTGGATCGGTCCACTAACAGGTGTGTAAACGATTTCATACATATATATCTACCTGTATAAAATAATAGCTCACATATATCTATATGTTTCTCCATTAAACGATTTCATACATCTATTTGTTGTTTCTCCATGTTATTCCATGAAATAACAGCTCACATATATCTATCGATCCAATAACAACTCACATAGAGGCCTATATCTATCTGTTTCCGTTTAAAAATGACAGCAAATAATCGTTTCGTGTATGAAATCGTTTAATGTCTCTATGTTGCTGTTATTGGTTGTGAAATAATTGATTGTGAAAAATTGAGTAGTTTTCCGGAGGGCTAATGTCTCATGTGACTAATATTGGTTGGGAAATAATTGGTTGTGACTGTTATTTTCACATGACAATCACATGAGCCCTATGAGATATTTTCCAGTGACAGAGGTTTACACACTTCAACCTATTTCAAATTGCATTGGAGATCAATATTCTCAACCTGTTTCAAAGCAAAGCAAAAAATAGGTTTACACACAAAAAATAGGTTCAAAAAATGGAGATCAATATTCTCAACCTGGCAATTAACTAGTTCACATCTTATTTATTTAGTTATTTATATTAATTCCAGGTTTTGCATTTTGGTTTCACACATCGGCAACCCCCAATTTGGATAGCTTAAAGATACATTTAGGTACACATTGAAGAGGCTCTAATACACCAATTTTTTTTATATATTGCAGTACAATTTTATGTTATTCAGTGTTGTTTTTACTAATTACTTTTTGTAATCAACACGATGTAGTTTAATATGTCTACATAAGCTAATCAAATCAATCATTCCACGCATGAATATTCCCCTGTTCCCGTGGAGAGTATTTCGTCGTATCGCGCAAGTGTTGCTAGTGAGAACAAAGCTTGTATAGAGACGAAGCAGAACAAGAAACTTACATCTAACGTGTGGTTTGATTTTAATAGAGAGGTTCATCCAGATAATTCTGTTACGGCGACTTGCACCCATTGCAAAAGAAAGTTTGATGCGGGGAGTTCAAAAGGAACTTCACACTTGAGCAACCATCTCAAATCGTGTAAACGTAAGGTTGCGAGTGGAGGAGACATTCGGTAGAAACTTATTGGTGCATTTAAGTCATCAAGTGATCGAGTTGGATCGTGATTATGAGTTTCTTCCAAATGAACGTGATTGGGAACGGGGGAAAAAATTTGTGAATGTTTGAAATTTTTTTATGAAATGACAAATCGCCTTTCACGGACAAAATACCCAACTGCAAACTACTATTTCAATGATGTTTGTAATATTAATTATCAGTTGAATAAGTGGATGCAAAGTAGTGCGGATTATATTCATTTGATGGCGTTGAAAATGCGAGAAAAGTTTGACAAGTATTGGGAGGATTGTAGTTTGGTGTTAACATTTGGACTGGTGTTAGACCCTCGGTAAAAAATGGAGTTTGTTCACTATGCCTATTATGAGATTTATGGTTCTTTGGCAGAGAGTTACATTCGCAGAGTTCGCACTGCTTTGTTTGAGTTATATGCTGAATAAAAAAGTTTAAATAGTGAATATTCGTGTTCTCCCATCCATGGTTCAAAGTCTCGGTATCGGTCCCGGTATCGGCCACTCGATTTTCAACTCGGTCGCGGTATCGGTCACGGTATCGTGCGATACGCAAAGATACACTATTTAGAGAGCGCAAAAAAATCCTAAAAAAATCTAGAAAATTTTAAAAAAATATGATTAACAATGTGGACCAATCAGATAAGTTTAAAACAATCCTTTAATATGCATAACATTGTACAATTGATTATATTGACGTGCTGCGAACTTGCCAGATTAAATGCTCCATAATAAATCAATGTTATTTTTTACGAAGGATACAAATATTATGTTTTTACAAAAAAAAACAAATGCTACTTTTTTAGTAAAGGATAATTTTTTTTTTTAACAAAGAGGATACAACTATTATATTCTTAGTTTTATTTTTAGTAAGAGGATACAAATGTGTTTTTTAAGTATGTTATATTTTTCTAAAAAGGATAGAAATGTTTTTTTTAGTATTGTTATTTTTTTACAAAGATGATACAAATAGTGATTTTGACAAAACACTACATTTTTTTTACAATCGTTTTTTATGAAAAGGATGCAAATGCTATTTTCTTACAAAAAATGATGCAAATGTTATTTTTTTATAAAAGTAATGTAAATGTTATTTTTTGTTGTTGTTGGGTTGCAAATGTTTTTTTTAAATTGATGGAAATGTTATTTTTTTACAAAGAGGATGCAAATATTTTTTTTTACTTGTGTTGGAAATGTTATTTTTACATAAAGGATGCAAATATTAATTTTACAAATGTTTAAAGGATACAAATATTATTTTTACAATAATTACAGTTGTATATTTGTTTGTAAAAAAATAACATTTACATTTTGTTAATAAATAATAACATATTAAAATATAACATTGGGAACATTATTATAAAAAATAATAACAAATAACATTTGGATCATTTACATTCTTTAAAAAAAAAAACTGGCACATATACAATGCACTAAATTAAACCCACTGGATGACCAAATAATCCCCCCACACAGCACACTAAATTAAAAAAACAATTAGCATTTCATAACCCCCCCCCCCCAAAAAAACCACGCTTACCAACACAACATTGGAGAGAGAGAGAGAGAGAGAGAGAGAGAGAGAGATTCCTAGTAACCTATACCATCTCGGCCGATATATCACCGATATGGGTCGATTCCATCGCGATATTGTCGATATGGGCCGATTTCATCGCGATATCGCCGATATGGGCCGATTCTACTGCAATATCGTCGATATGGGTCGATTATACCGCTATATCACTGATACCAATGTTTAAAAAGGCGTTTGAGGCTTACGCCTAGAGGCGAGGCGGGCAAAAAATGCATCGAGGCTTAAGCTTCAGGGTTGAATTTGAGGCTTACGCCTCGGTGCGCCTCACGCCTTTTTGCTGAGGCGTCGAAAAAAAAAAACTCTTGTTCTTTTTTTTTTGTTTCAAAACTGCACTTAACTTATACTATTTACTATTGTAACTTGAGAGAAATTAGTAAAAAATAACCAATATGTTAATGAAACTTAAAAAACTGATTTTGTCCATTTGATTTTGTTTGAAATAAATGCACTAAATTAACTTCAATATGACTTTTTTTTAAAAGTTTTCTGTTTTTGGGTTTTCAACTTAGATTAATATGTTATCTTTAACTAAACTGATTATATATTAAGAAACTAATATATTTTAAAGGTTGCGGTTTTTTTTAATAAACTTAGGTTGATATGTTTTATTATTTTTTTAATAAAATTGTTGTTTTTTTAATCTTAGCTTGAAAATCATTGTTTTTTAATAAATTTTCTTGTTAAAAATGCATTGATTAATTTACTGTCGTATTATAAAATAACCAATATGCGAATGAAGCTAAAAAAATGATTTTGCCAATATGATTTTGCATTGATTAATTTATTGTCATATTGTAAAGTAACCAATATGTTAAAATTGATTTTCTCAAATTACTCTTTTTTTTTTCTAAAAGTTATCTCTAAGGGAACAAAAAAATGTCAAACTATGTGAGAAAGTCCTCAAGGATGGTTTTTTTGTAGTTTTATTTTATATTTCTTTGTTATTTTATTTTTATGGTTTTATTAGTATTTTTTTAATATTATTTTGCTCTTTTTTTCCCTTTTCCGTGAGGGTTACGCCTCGCCTCGCCTTTCGCCTTTTTAAACATTGACCGATACTACCGAGAAATTACCGATATAAGGTCGATTCGCATCAATAATTGAAAACTCAACTCGTAACTCGGAATCGGATCGGTGGGCACCGATACCTAGTCAACTCGGCCGTATCGTTGCGGTATCAGCCTTGACTTTGAACCATGCTCCCATCACACTTGGGCATAAATGTGAGCAGTGTACTCGTGAAGTTTATACTATTCCCCAAGCAAGATCTGGCTTTACAAGAGGATTTAAAAGGTTTATTATGGAGTGCTCTAACGCTTCATCTATAGTCCAGAAATCTGAATTGGAACAGTACTTGGAGGAAGCTTTATTCCCTCTCAACGATGATAATGAGTTTGCATTTGATATTTTGCATTGGTGGAAGACTAATGCGCCCAAGTTCCCCATGGTTGCGAAGATGGCATGTGATATCAGAGTGAACTTTTAGTTAGGGGCGCAGGATTGAATAAGAAAATGCACATTAAAGGTTAGTACTTTTGCTCGAACCTCCTTTTATAGTTTAATTTGATGCTTTACACATTCTCTATATCTTACATGGAACGAAAAATTATATATTTAATTGATTGATTAAATTAATGTTTAATATGTTATGTTTATCTTAATGTATCTTAAACAATAAAAACGGATAAGGATATTATCCGAATCTGGGAAATCCGAGAGTATACGGATATGGATAGCTGAAATTATTATCCAGCCGGATACGGATAGTGTGGAGACTTGGCGGATACGGATGTGGATACTATGATATCCGCTCCGTATCCGTCCGTTTTACACCCCTAGGAATGGGTTGTGGTGATTCAGAGCAGTACCTTCGTGGATGGAATGAAAGGTTAGATATTTCAGCTTTTGTAAAAAAGGAAGGAAGGGTAACTGGTCTAGTTTCAAATGGTGGATTGGGAGTGGACAGCAACTACTTCTAGTGTTAGGAACTGTAGTTGTTTATGCATTTCAATTGTTGCAGTAGGTGTTGTTTTCTTTGTTCTGTTTTTATATTGCGAGTCGAGGCGGGGATCACTCATCCTCTCTGCCTTTACATTTTTTCATTATCAATAAACCTTTGTTTCCTACCAAAAAAAGAACACCGTATGATGATCATTTACATACTCTTTGTACGTAAAACATTGAAGTAAATCCTGCAAACATGTGTGTGTATCTATGAAGGTGTGAAGGTGTGTATATGGCAGATGTTCAATCTATGGATAGTAAATTTGGTTGAGATTAAATGGTAGCGTTCATCTTGGAAACATGTCATATGATGCATTGATGGTGTTTTTAAGTTATAATTCATACATGGGTGTCTCCGCAGTGAAAAAAGGTCGACAAACCTAGGAGAAAATTTGATTATAGTAGAATCAGACACCTACTTCTTTCTAGATGGTGAAGCAGGTGCAACCTTGTTAACTAGTTTAGTGTGACCACTATACTGTTCTTGGCACCTAAAGACCGTTTGGCAAAACCAGTCTACTAGTTTGTGCATTTTAAGTGTGTTTTGAATATTTTAATGCAAGTTATTTCTTTGAACATCTTACGGTAACCGGGCCTCTTAGAACATCTGACTAAACCCAAGGGTAAATTTAGACCCTCTAATCTCATGCTCCAGGACACACTATTGGAGGTGACCCAAGAGGATTCGAACACCTGGACACGCATATGTTATTGTATGTACTTGTGCAAAACAGTATACATTCATGCATAAGAATGTGTGTGGGCATTATCATATATGGTTATGATAATGGTCTGTTATACTTGAAAGTGTGATTTAAGATTATGTTAACTTAGGGGCCATCTACATCAGCTCCGCCTAAGTAGTTCAACACAGTTGTTATAGTAGCACTTGTTGCGAGTGAACTAATTGTGTTATAATTACTTTTAGGTCTACATGTGTGTGAACTATTTTGTTATTTATTCCATTAGGCAAATGGTTGAGATATCCTAACCCCAGGCACTGTGAAGGGAGAGAATGTATATATAGTCTAACCCTAGCCATGGTGAGAGCAGAGTCTGATGATAGGAATGGTGTGAGATGACTCGTATAGATGTGATGTTAGAAGCAAAGCTTTTTATTCTATGTTGTTGTATTGATACTATATGATGAATACATACGTATGGCCTGATGTTTATGTATATTCAGTTACTCACTCAGCTTAACTAGCTCAACTTGTTGTAATATTTTATTTTCGGACTAACTATGAGTTTCTACTGCCAAGTTTAGGGATTTGGAGAGTGCAATGTTTAAGTATATTTTATTTCAAACATGAATCATAAGATGATACTCGTGTTTCCTTAGATCTTCCATTGTCAGGTGTAATGGTAATAGTTAGACTAACAACGTGAAGTTTCAAGTTCAGATAGTAGGCCAGCCACTTTGTGCAAATAATGTCGAACATAAGGTTTGGATCATGGCCCACCTTAGGGGATCCTAATTGATAATTGACCTTCTTTTACATAGATCTTGCACACAAAACCATGGTTCATTAATGCACAGTCCTAGCTGCTACCAGCTTACATGAAAATCTCTAATAAATATCCGAAAATATTCATACTGAAAACATATGAGAATATGAAAATTACTCCAACTTACCGTACTGCCCTTAGCCCCACTAATTGTCATAAGAGAAATGCAGTTCTTTGGGAAAGGTTTTAATAATCCTTTACTCAGCAATTCTTTGTTGATATTTTCACCTTTTGTCGTCAGTTTGTTTTTCATCTTTGTATCAAGGCGAGCTGTGGCAGATGGTCCATTGGTGCAAATAGCTTTCTCAATTTCCGTCTGCAATTCTGTAGAGCCTACAAAACAATAAAAATTATAATAATAGAAAAAATTTAGTAAAACAAGCATTAATAATAGAATGATGAATGTATTTGCATAAAAATAAATTTTAACAAAAAACAAACAAACACAATTGTCAATATATATATATAATATCATTCAACTATACTCTTTAACTACAAAGTTTCACAAATGGGAAATTTGGAATGTAAGGGCTACTCTTATCCAAAGGATAATTGGAAAATCCAATATCCTGCCCGGGAAATGGGAATCCAAATAAGCTCATAGAAAAACATGCCATTTACATATGAAGAAACTTATTTCAACAAGACACGAAAATTGCATTAAGGTAATGAATAATACGAAAACTTAAAAGACAGGTATAAGCCTGTTAAGTATAATGGCTTGCAATGTAGGTGGGATCCTCATTATAGAGTTACGACACTAGATGTGGGTGTAAACGCGACACAACACGGGTACAGTAAACCAAAAATCTCAAAAAAAATAAGGACAAGTGCATCAAATAAAATAATAATATAAAATATATTACTCCATCAGTTTTGATTTTCTTTTTGGACCGTCCAAATTAAGAGCCCTGTTTCTTAGAATAGTACGAAAAACAACATGAGATTTCAAATTTACCGTTTCTATCTCCAATGGGCTCGGTCGCCATCCTTAATTCTTGCCAAGGTTTTACTAGTTCCATATATACAGTGTGTCCGATTCCCTTATTGGTACAACCATAGTTGTCAAAATCGTCCGATTCGCGATTCGAATCGGACGATTCGATTCGATTCACTACCAAAACGATTCGAATCAACCTTAGAATCGCAAATGTCTAAAGAATCGGACTGAATCGGCGATTCACGATTCGAATCTTCCGATTCGGGTCCGATTTATATAGGCTCTTTATGATATATATTTGTTTTATGTAGCGTGTTTTAAATTAATATGTAGGCTGTTTTATGATATATTTTTGTTTTTTACATTTTTAAGCTTAAAATGAATGAGAACATGTGCTACAGTTAATTTTTGTGATATATTTTGGTATATTATCATGTGCTACGATTAGTTTTTTTATCATATTACGCTTAATTACCAATTCTATAGTGTTAAATTCCATTTACGTATATTTTACTACGTTTTTATCGTTTGGTTCCGATTCGACTGATACGATTCACAATTCGATTCACGATTCGCGATTCGGGGGGTAAACAATTCACGATACGATTAGCGATTTGACAACTATGGGTACAACAAGATCCATAACATTTGAAATTGAAAATTCAATTATTACATATACATAGTAGGTCTAATCTAGAATACTGGAAGACGGGAAAGTATAAGAGCATCTCAAATGGGTATAGTAAAACAAAATGAGCTTGCAAACGAAAAGGTCGAGACGTGATGAACCTGGGGAATTTATTTCATTGAATTCGTGGAATAGTTTACATGTGACGCCGATAGAGGAAATGTTTATATTGGTTCTTTGAAAAAAAAACTTATCTTGCCTTGCCTAGTAACACGATTGACGATTACGAGTTCTAGGAAGATTATTTGTGAGTAACTTCTTAAAGACCTTTTAAACAGGGACTTCCCTTAATATTGGACTAAGGGAGTATATTATTCATTAATTTTGCACAGATAATACATTAAATTTTGTACAGTCAAATATTAGAGCACAAATAAAGATTCATTTATCAATCTCCACCCTCTTGGGGCCTTGCCTCCACACAACCCCTTGTATTGTGGATCCTTTGTCTAGCTTCATATTTAATTTATGCAGGAATCCCTTTTACCAAACATGCACCTCCCATTCCCATTGTACAGATAGAGAGACCTTGCACCTCTCGTACCAACAGGTCCTCTCTCCGTCGAGTTTCCTTCGCATTTTCAAGCTATACTGACTAGCTTCAATATTTATAGAGAGCAAAGTTGGTATTGCAATAGCCCAGTCTTGAATTAGGGTTCATTAAGCTACTTGAGCAAGGTGTAATGTTAATTAAGTTGGAAAATTTATTAGGAAGTGAAAGTTTACAGCCAATAGCCTTATTTATAGGTTGTCCCAAGGAGTTCAAGATTAACATAAATTATAAATATGAGTTTAATATAAAAACTAATAACTAAGAGATAATCGACTAGATAATATCTAAATAAATAAAATATAATTAGACCTCAACTAATACAACACTTTTCCCTTATTACTCCAACAGCCAGCTCTCTTCTCTCCAAGCTGTGCAGGCCCAAGGGCAAACCCGTGCACATCGTTCTCTCCCTCTTAAAAGGAGTTTAACTCAAACTCAAAACCAATAAACATCAGCGGGTCTTCATTATCCTGCATGGGCTCCCCCTCGTGAAGAAGGAACAGACAGCAAAATTATTAACAAAAAGATCAAACATGAGCTGTCCCGGAGCAACACCAAGGGTGAGAAAGACGAATTATTCCTCCAAACTTGGCATTAAGAAGGCAGGAAAAGACACATATACAAGAATATGGATCATACCATATCTTGGGCCACGCGTACACAACACAACTAACTCTAACAACTCAAGACGTCGAAACACAAACTCACAAACTCCAAACGGGACTCAAAACTAATCCCATGTAGGATCCACGAAAACGTGTAACACCACAACTGATAGGTTCCACACCCAAACTTCGCCCTAAACTGGATCGAAACAACTTCGATTAATGTTAGGTAGTGATATGAATTATATTTGGGGGCAATTTCAAAACTTTGCTACTGCTAGGTTCCACACCCACACTTCGCCCTCAACTGGCTTTAAACAACTTCGATTAATGTTAGGTAGTGATTTGAATTATATTTGGGGGCAATTTCAGAATTTCACTGAACTTTTCGTATTTTTATTATTGTAATTTTTCTTTTATTCACGTTTTAATTGAAGTTATTAGGTTTAGTGTGGATCATTTTAGGTACTAAAAATGTTCTAGTCCGTGTCATTTCATTAATGATGTCACCCACGACATCACATGTGACCTAAGCATTCCTTAGTAGGCAAGTAATGGACTATTTCTATATCCTTCTATTATCCATATAAATAGTGTACTCCCCCTTTGGAGCAAAGGGATCAATATTAGTAGTTTTTTAGAGAGTCTTAATGGTTGAGTGTTTTCTTTGAGTGACATTAACACCGTTTACATCAATTAGTATCAGAGTCTAGTCACTCCACCCATGGTCGTGGTTGTTGTTATTGTATAGGAAATCGTAAACAAGGCAATAATGGCACGGAGGAAAAACGCTCACACCGGAATCGAGCTCCGCATCACCCAATTGGAGAAGCAAGTCGGCTTCATTTTGGTCAAGTTAGATTCCCTCAAGCCTGCTATTATCCCATCACCACCACCAATCCACGCTTCGGTTGCCACCTCCACTGATACACCCCCTCCGTTCACCCTCCGAGCACTTCATGTTGTCCCACCAACTCAAAACCCTATACCGAAACCACAACACGAGGAGAAGAAGAAGAAGAAGAAGAAGAAGAAGAGAACCCACCCTTAAGGATGGATTGAGGGGAGAGAAGAGAGTATAGAAGCAATCAAGTAAGGCTTAGGCTGAATTAACAAGTAATTGCGTTGGTTCCACCTCGACACCAGTCCAAGAACTCCAACCACCTCGGTTGGTGGCCCACCTGACCAGAGACAACAACGGATGGTTAAACCTAGGGTTTTGAAACCCTAAAATGATATTTGACCCGAGTGGATCAAGGTTTGATTCAAAAGAAAAAGGAGAAGAAATCAATAAAGAGAAGAGGTTAACCAAGAGAAAACAAAGATTGAGAGAGATTGGATTCATAAAGAAGGGCAGTAAAAGAGAGACGAGCAGATCGAAGAGAAAGAGAAACATAAAATAGAATAAAATTCAGGCTGCATATTTTCAGAATTCGCACAGTTAGTCACTGAATTCTAAAAGCTCAAAGACGAGCTTCTCGAGATTGGTTTTAAGCGGGCGAGTGATGTGAATCATATTTGGAGGAAATTTCGGCATTTCCATATTTTTAATATTATATTTTTCCTTTTATTATTTTCCATGTTTTAATTGTAGTTATTAGGTTTTTTTAGGGTCATTTTAGGTATTATGTAATCAAAATATTTTAGTCCATGTGATGTCACTCATGACATCACATGTGACCTAAGCATTCCATAGTAGGCAAGAATTGGACCTATTCTAAATCCTTCTCTTATCCCTATAAATAGTGTACTCCCCTTTTGCGGCAAAGAAATCAATATTAGTAGTTTTTTAGAGAGTCTCAATATTTGAGTGTGTTTTCTTTGAGTGTCATTGAAATCCGTTTGCGTCATAAGTCCTTCAACATAAACCGGTGGGCCATCGTAAAATAACTACTCATTAAAGCATACGAAATCATTTACACGAGGTGAAACACCAACTCAGTAATAAATTAACAAAAACACAACGTACTTCTTCAATGATATCAAAGCAATTGTCAAACTCAAAGATCTCAACGTCTTTGAATTTGGTACAAATAATCCAGCCCTCTTTAACAAAATAATTGAAGAAACCACCCAAGAAGTACATCCTTACCACAATCAGGGAGGGGGGAGGGGGTGTTCAGGGGTGCAGCCTCGCACACCCACCCCAACAAAAAAAATGGAGGCCCTTTTTCAACTCCAAATCTGACTCGATAACGTCAACTTAATTTGTGGGGCGGGACGACCACATTGAGCTCTTGAAAGCTCCTCATCGTCCCAATAGCTCCTGTTTAGCCATGGTTAGATATACTGTCATTAACGGGATCTCCCTCCATCGAGAATACACAAAATTGTTGGAGAGGGTGAGATGTGTAATTTTAGGAAGTGAAGAAGGAATTTATAAGATTGGTAGAATAGTTGTCAAATCGTGAAAAAGAAAACCTATGAACCAATTGTGTATCATGAATCAAATCGTGGATCCAGTCAGATGAATCAAGATAAAATGTAGTAAATAACATATAAATGCATACAGAACACAATCAAAAATATATTAAAAGATATAATGACCTAAAATCAAATTCAGGATATGATTACACAGTTGTCTTTCAACGTTTTCAATTTCCACGTATCATAAACAAATTATATTATATCCAAAATAGAAACCATAGTGTATTCTTGCTGGCCCTATGTAACGCAAAGTAATAGCACAAATATTACAAATAATCTAATAAATAATAAATCATACTAACTATGTCGTCAAAATCGTACGATTCGCGATTCGAATCGTACAATTCGAATCGATTCTCACATAAAAAGATTCAGCTCGAGCTGAGAATCGGTGGGGTTAAGAAATTGGGTTGCATCAGCGATTCGAGGAGCAATTCACGATTCAGTCCGATTCACTCTTATGGGTTGAGTTCTTTTTTTGGGGAGTGGGGGGATGGGGGTGGGGGTGGGGGGGAGGGGGAGGGGTACGCAGTTGGTGTTTTTCCCCCCTTATAACCATACGTGCGTTTTAAATAATAAATGAAAAAAGGAAACAAATAACAAAAGATACCTTTACGAAACCGAGTTTTAGAGAAAAAGAATGTTCTAAAATTGAAAATCCTAACTTTTAGTGTCCTCGATCTCCTCTCCTCTTCTATCTTGTTCTAAACCCTGTGCGACTGTGCTCTCTTGGATCGGTTATTTTCAGTTAACTTCAGAAAGATAAAAGAGGCTTCTCTAGGTTGTATTAAGATTTGTTTTTATTATTACATGATGTATATTTATATTGTATTCTTTTTATTATTATATGAAATATTTATGTTGTGTTATTATATTTTTGTGTTTCATCTTTATGTATTATATTTGTAACCATTTGACGTAATATATTTGTGTGTTTAATCTTTATGTGGGTGTTGTTATTGTGTTAATATTTGGTCATCAAAATGGTTAAAAAAAGTAACTAATATGTTTTAGGTCATAATATGTTTTCTTACATATTCTAGTGTGTTCTCTATGTATTTATATATTATTTATTACATTTTATATTGATTCTTATGATTCGATTCACAATTTGACAACTATGATGTCTAACATTAAAAAATATCAGTTACTTTTTTTCTTAACCATTTTGACCAAATATTAACAATAACAATACCTACAACGTTCAAACTCAAACACAACAATATATTATCTCAAATGATTACAAATGCAATACATGAAACAATAAGCACAACTATACAATAGTACTATATGTTATAATAAAATATTAAGATCCTTACACTTCAGCCAAGAGAAACGTCTCTCTCTCTCTCTCTCTCAATCAAATTAAAACCTCCTCCTGTTGGCTTCATTCACATAGTTCAAACAGGTTGGATTTCAGAGGAGAAGAGGGGATCCCAGCAACAGGGAGGAGAAGAAAAGAGATCGCAGTTAGGGTGTGCCAACATTCTCTCACTATCATAACATTAGCTCACTCTCTGTTTCATAGAGGTTTGTTTTGGTTGTATTTACTTATTTTTATTGTTTTGATAAGAGACTCGTAATTCTCTTAGGGTTATTTTAATAGATATATTATTTAGAAAAAAAGAAAAAACAGATAAGCACATGTTTTTTGAACAAGGATAAACAAAACATCCTCCTCTTAGAAATAGGAAATGCACCCAAATCAGTGCGATTCACGATTCCATCCCCGAATCAACCGATTAATCATGCTTTTTTTGAAACCTACATGATTTGTATGTTAATCGAAGCGAGTTGTATGGTTAAACTATGGTTGCGAGGGGTAGGAATGCTATTTTCTTATTGTTTTGTTCGAGCTGGTAAAGGATGTCATTAATGTAACGCCACGGACGGTGGTTGTGACCTATGAAGCACGGACGTGTAATACGTATTTCGACACGCAACACGTGATTGATCCAAAAAATAGGATACAACACGCTATGGTACGTATAATATATAATAAATATTTAAATATATATATTAATGAAATAAAACAGATTTTTTTCATAAAATACATTATTGGAGAATTCTTAACATGAAATTAAGAAAAAAGACCATACAAAACAAAATTCAAACACACTTTGACATTAAGAATCATAAATAAAGCATAATCACACCATCACATAATAAAAAACTATAAAAAAAATAATTTCACGAGTCCAAAGCGTGTCCCTTCGTGTCCAAAGCGTGTCCAATCTAAATAAAAAAGGACTTACGTGTCCCAACGTGTTGGCAACATGTCGGAGCGTGTCGCGTGTCCGACTTGAGTGACTTGAGTCAAAGCAGACTCGTGGCTTTCGGGAGAGTGTTCGTGCTTCATAGGTGTCCGACACGTCGGACACGGACACGTTGCCTTATGAGAAGTGTCCGCGCTTCCTAAGTTGTGACAATGAGTGAGTTCAAAGGGCCTTAAGATTGGATTGGACGTGTACAGACAAATACAGGGTAGATTGGCCAGTAAAAGATGAGGCCAAAGGTCAAAACAAAAGAGGGGAGGGGTTAGAGTCCTTTTTAGACCTGGCAAAATGAGACACGACACGATAACACGACACGAAACGATATGAAATTATAAGCTAATGGATGGACCCTTAATGATTTCGAGTCATATCAATGTCAACCCAATAAGACACGATAGTTAATGGGTCGGATTAGTGTTGACCACCTTCACCCGTTAATACCCGATAAGACCCGTTAAAACCCATTAATTTAAGGAAATAAGATATATTGTTGTGAGTTATAAAGAGTTTATAAAGCTTAATGTTAATTTAATCATAACAATTTTTACTAATGAGAGAGTTAGTAATGTCAATGAATTATTCGGTCTAATTGTGTTAAAAAATGAGCTAATATTTCAACTTGTATACGATTCGAAATAAATAATTATCTTAATGGGTAATGACGGGTGAACACGCCACGTTAAGATAACGGATCGGGTTTGAATATGGTTTTTTCCACACGATAATAAAATCACCCATTTAGATACGATTCCGATAGGATCTGAACACGATAAAAACCGACACAAACACAACTCGACACGACCCATTGCCACGTCTAGCCCTGTTGATGGATAATGAAGGCCCCCGGGCAGCGAGGGGAATTTTCGGTGCAGCCGAGGGTTGGGTGACGTAAAAATCCTTATGTTTGTTGACCAAGACGGATCGGGTATGAATATGATTTTTTCCACACGATAATAAAATCACCCATTTAGACATGATTCCGATAGGATCTGAACACGATAAAAACCGACACAAACACAACTCGACACGACCCATTGCCACGTCTAGCCCTGTTGATGGATAGCGAAGGCAATGGGCAGCGAGGACAATTTTCGGTGCAGCCGAGGGCTGGGTGACATAAAAATCCATACGTTTGTTGACCAAGACAGAGGGTTCGGAAGGCAAGGCATCGGGCCGCAGCACAGGGCAGATAGAGTGGACGGTGGTTGGCGAACCATAATCACCGTTGGCAGCGGCCTCAGTGTCTGTCAAGGCGGCCTTAAAGGGCGGAACAGTGGGGTAAGAGCTCTAACCAGTTCCTGAATTTAGGTAAAGAATTGGTTAACTTCTTCCTCCATGTAATCATCTTGGGAAGCATATTGGTGGGTCGATAATATTGGTCGATGGACTGACATAGCTCTAATACTAAAAGATGTAAACACACAAATTAGAAATAAAATGTCATTAAATACTGACTACAATGGCCTGTCAATAGCTTTATTAGTCATAAGGATTCCTATATAAACATAAACTCTATATATGAGTTCAAAATAAAAACTAATACCTAAGATAATCTACTAGATAATATCTAAATGATAAAATAAAGACTCAACTAAAAAACACTTTCTTCCTGTCCCTCGAGCAGCCCACTCTCATTCTCTCCAAGCTTGGTGGGGTGGGGGTGGGGGGGGGGGGGGGGGGGGAGCAGGGGGGAAACCGCACATATCAAGTTCTCTATCTAAACTCAGTTCGAAGAAAATGAATGACAATCAATTGAGCCAGCTAAAAGCTTGTTTGACAACAAGTTTCCAACTAAGACCTTATAATATAGTCTTCTGCGCATGAATCCTGCAGTTTAGCTCAACACTTCTGGATTTAGGGAAAGATGAGACTTGGAAAATTGTTTCCAAAGAAAATCTTCAAGTGATAGAAGAGTGGATAGTGACGAATAAAAGATCTTGAATGGAAGGTGACTTAGAGCTTTGATGCTTAGCTTTCTTTCCATCTAGCTTTTAAAGTCTTACTCGGATCCTTGATTCGTTTAACAGATAGTTAAGGTCAGTTTATGTTAGGGATTTAAGCGTATCTAACTTTTTATATATTTTTTTCTTTTAGTGCCCTTCGTGTGGATCTTTATTCCCAAAGGATGGGATTAGGCTACTTTGTTATAGTTCTGTTTTTTCCATGAACAATCAGGATGTTTACTTGCCTAAAAAACAATCCTCATTTTGCTCTTAAAAACATTTTAAGTTTTAAAATCTCCCCTATCGAGACTTTGAACCTTCCTTTACACATCCACCTGAATATCCTTCACATTTTCGTATAAAAAAATTGCGACACGGCCACTCTGAAAGTTGTATAATATCCGAGTATCATACCTATTTTTCCATGTGCGAACTGTACAAATTCACAATGAACGCTTTCACCAACATCTTCACCTTCAAGCTCATCCTTCCTTCGGATGTCATAATTTGGTAACACTATAAGGTCATCCATACCACATGTGAATCCATGAATCTGAAACATGCCAGTTAAAATAGGCAAAAAGATGTGATCCAACAAGCTGGTTACATGAAGTAAACATAAATGACCCTGTTGATCCGCAGAGTAAGAGAGTTGGATATGACAACTTTATCCTATCTCCCACATTTAGTGTTAGTAATAATGGGATATAAGATCGTATAATTGATCCCAAGTATGTTGATAAGATAACTTCATCGTATCCGAACTTTTTATCTGGAGAATCAAACAGGGCTTAAGGAAAAGAACACTTCACAAATTAAATAAATAAATAAATTAAATGTAGTTCAAAACTAACCTGCAAAAAAACAGTAAATAATCGACTGAGTGCAGATAGCAATATGCCAGCACAGTTTGAGCCATACAGCTCTTGTACCGTATGAACCAAACCATATTTGCCAAACTGAGCCTTGTCAATCACACCATGCACAAGTTCATTTTTCCAAATCAATAACTTATTTTCAACGTGATCTTCTTCATCCTTGCTGGGTTTACTGTCATGAGTCCCACCTACAAAGTATGAATATGGGATCTTCCCCTCATTTTCAACCGTAAATGGTGTGCAACCTCTAGTCAGATGATTTAACACAGCACTTATCACCTGTAACGACACGTTAAGAATAAGATTGTAGATTCAATTACCAAAATATCGCCAACCTACGTTCTAGGCTCTGATTGGTTCTGGGTGAAATATTTTTCACCTTGGTGAACAGTAAATTTGTGAAATGTGCCCAGGGTTAGATTTTGTTCAATAACTTCTCCAAAATTACATAATTTGAACATGTAAGCTTACTTACAATTTTTCATAAACAAAAAATTTAACTTGAATAGGTGAAAATACTTCACTCAGGTGAAAAATCACCATTTACAAAACAGAGACTCAAACAAGAACAATATTTTCAAAAGACCGGGTGATTCAGACATAGTAATATCTCCAGCAAATGGAATATGCTATTATATTTTATTTTAAATCGAACTCATCTACATATAGATCTGTAAAATAATTAAGATATTGACCTGCTTCCCTGTCCAAAGTGGTTTTGGTTTCCATACTGCAGGCAAAACAGACTGCACCACACCTTCAGAAGCCACTACAGATATTTTTTGAGAAGGATTTCCTGGTAAAGAAGTGGGTCCCTGAGCGAAAACACCAGAACCATATAGAAGCTGACTGTATTCATCGCGAGTTAAAAATGTGTTCTTCATTGTAAGAAGCACCGCACTTACAATATGATCCTGGAAAATTACGATACAGTTAAAGAGACGGTAACGTATATTCTGGTGGGACATATATATGAGACACATTAAAATATAAAATTACGGACATTAATTTTGTTCTATATCCTTCTTTTCATCTTTGAGGTGAATAATGACAATAAAATAATGAGTTTAAATCTTGAAACCTGAATCAAGCCTCTAACAGTGTCACCCCTCGTCGGAACAATGTACTGATTATTAGCATTCACAATGTTATAAGCTTCAGCACGTGAAACTTCGTCTTGAGGTAAATGAACATTCATTTCATCACCATCAAAGTCAGCATTGTAGGAACTGAGAACAACAAAAAATGTCATTGCGGAAAGCGAAATCTCGAAACATAACAAGATGGATTACAATAAAAAAATAAAAAAAAAATTATATACGTAAAACCAACCTGCAATTCGCATAATGCATGCGAAGAGTTTTCTCCCCTTTCAATACACGAACTACATGTGCCATTATACTTGGTTTATGAAGAGTAGGCTGCAATGAATATTTTAATCAGGCTGAAAGAGTAGCCACAATAGAAGTAAGATGAATGTGATGCACCCTTACTTTTTTTCAAATGATACCTATTTAAGATAAATGGATACTACTCTTCATCCCTTTTTTGATTTTGTGTAAGAGTGTGCGTGGCTGGGTGGGTGGGTTAGGAGGAGGAGGAGGGGGGGGGAAGCATTTTTGGGGAACATTATATAAGTTTTTTGTGGCTCTTCTGCATCACCCCATCGTGAGGAGAAAAAGGAACAAATGCTCACAAGGGAGCTCGCACTTCATGTTCACAAGTCATAAAAATATGATACAACCTTCTTTAATAAAATGCTAGGAAGCGTGGACACTTCTCCGAAGGTGACGTACCTGTGTCGAACACTCCGACACTCTGAGGACACGACATATGGCGTGTCGGACTTGTTCGGCATTTTAAAGATGGCGGACACTTCACGGACATGGCATGGGCACGGAGGGATGCTGTAAATTAAAGAACATTATAGAAATTCTTGTGTCGTGTAGAATTAAAGTGTCTTGGGGTCCCTTAATAATAACAAGAAAAGCTACGAAAATGAAGTTAGTCTCTCGCTCGATATAAACTTACGATTTAAGTATTATTAAGAAATATATAACCATTTTAATTTGATATATTAGTTTCACCACTAATTTTTGTTTTTGAAGTGCAAAATAGATAAAACTATAAATATATAATTATTAAATCATGTTTATTTGTCGGTGTATCTGTCGTGTTGTGCTGTGTCCTAATTTTTAGAGATTTGTTGCGTCAACATGATCGTATTGTGTCAAACACAGAACCCGCATTTGTGTTTGTGCTTCAAGGATAAAATGATGTTTATCCAGAACATTTAGATACTTCTACATATTATTACCTTTTTTAATTTTTGAGGGGTGGAGGGACGATGTAATTATGAACCTTGTGGAAAACTTTACTCTCAAATTAATAATTCTACTCTTTTTTTTTAATAATGGTGGTGTTTTACTGAACGTAATTAAGGAACCAAATTACCGTGAACGAGTCTTGATCTTGGCAACGATCGAGTGTATCCTTATAACCATCGCTATTAGAAGGCGACTATTAATTTAGGACGGATGGAGTATAATTTTTGCGACTCCTATGTATTACCCTGCATGTACATGGATATCACTCCCTTTGCAATTATGTTTGATGACCTTACGGGTTAACTTAGTAAGTCCAATAACTAACTATTAAATTTCCTCCCTAGTGGGTCAAGTCATACAACAACCCATAAACAGACGGTTTGTGGGAAGTACACGTAATAAAACCTATAAAATTAGGTACTTAGCTTAGAAGTAAAGCAACCTCCTTCCTATAAATACCTCTAGTGTAGCTTCATTTGGCATTCTTCCACATTTTGAGATATTGATTAAAGAGAGAACTATCTTTTCTTGCACCCATTTGACGTCATTTACGTAAATTGGTATCAAAGCCTAGTTCGCTCCACTGGTTGTTGTTGTTGTTGTTGTAAAACAAAAACTCGTAAACAACGTCAAGGTGGGTTCAAGAAAGGACGAACACCTCCGACGCAAACCCTTTCAATCAAATCTTGGAGGCCATCAACCGATTGACGACCCGAGTAGGCGCAATGGACGCTCGAAATTCTTCTCCAGCAACCACCACTAACCGCCCCGATAATTCCTCAAAACCCTAACCCTAATTCTCCAAGATCAACCCATTCTACACCCTTACCCCAAAAAAATCATAATTTCACAAACCCTAACCCCATTCACAACCAAGAAAGCACTACTACCGAAGAAGGCCCTCTTCCACCACCACCCGTTGGCCGGACCACCAAGAAAAAGGCAACAATTATCGCTACCAACCCAACACAAACCCTACCTCCACCACAAGTGGCCACCGACCCTCTGCCCCACCAAAACCCCCTCCTTGTCTGTTTCTTTGTCTTGTTCTTTTCTTCCTCCTCTCTGCTTCTTCTGTTTTCTTTGTTTTTCTTTACTAATTAAATATAATTTATACTTAAAAAATAAAGGAAAAACAAAAAAAAAAACTAAGACTAGGAGCCTAGCTAGGCCCCTTGTCACTAATCCGAATCTGCGGAAGAGGAGTCCGTCATCCTTGTGTCGTCAGCTGGCTACAACTAACCATATCTCCTTGGGCCCAAGGAGGGGTTACGGCGAACATGCTACTCACTATCGAGGGTAAGGATGAAGACGTCGCTAGAGAATCAGTAGGCCAGCCGAATACCTTCAAAACTTCCATTCCCCCTTCTAGATACAACCTCCGACGTTGGCAGGTGTCCGCCCAAGACCCATCAGGACCGTCCCCTTCATCTCCGGCCCAAAATCAAAGCGGGGCAGCCCTAGCACCACCGCCCGCTGCCCTGGACACCTCCTGCACCCTCGGACGAACCTCTCGGGGATCAAAAGCAGCCACTGCAGGCCTGCCGCTAGTCCCACTACAAATCGCCGAAATTCCGGTCACTTCCTCTCCTATTTGTGTTCAAATGGTGCCTTCCACGCTCGGAATGAATTCTCCAACCATCGCCGAGATGATCCGTGACATCCGGAATGCCAAGGGGACAAATCCAACCCAATTTCAGCCCCAGGTACAATTTCCCATTTTAAATGAACCCTACCCACATCTTAACTCCAATCTTGAATCCCAAACCCTAAAAATTTTACCCTCTCACATTCCTAATAATTTTACCCCCTAAAATTCACCACCACCCCCTCTACCTCCTGCTCCACCACCAAACATATCAACACACCACCATTTGCCCTCTCCACGCCTTCCCCCACCCCGAATTCTTGTTTCCTCCCACTCCCCACCACCACATCCACCCAATTACCCCACTCAACCCCCACATGACTACCCCTTGCCCCCTATCTCCGTTTACCCTCGTCACCGCCCAGAAAAACACCTTGAAAACCCCCAAATGCCCCCACATACCCCCCGCTCCAACTGTTACCACATATCCCCACCCACCCCATTCCACTTTCCCCACGCTTCCGCCCCCACCTATTCTACATACCTCACCAACCCCCGGACACCTTCTCCATGTCCCACATCATCAACCCCCCATGGGATACCCGTCCCTTTCATTCCGCGCCCGTTGATTCCCATGAGCGGGTACGCGAATGGATTACCCTACCTCCCCATGATGATCCTCCTTCACCCCGCCCCCACTACGCACCCGAGTTTGAGCTACCCCCTCCTACAGAGTGGCGCACTGAAGTTTCTCCCTTCAACTACCTGGGCCCAAAGGTTACACCATATGTTCCCCTTTCGGAGCGCCATTGTTTTGTATGCTATCAGAAGGGGCATCAGATGAACTAATGCCTCTACCGCCAGCCATTGGTCCCAGCTCCACCTCCTTCTCCACCACGAGAGACCCTTCCACCTCATACCACCCCTCCCGCAGTCCCAGTTCTCCCACCAACTCCTGACCCTGCTCATCCACCGCCTCGGCGACTCCCCCAGCGCGCCATCCTTCCCGATCCTCCGCCAGGCGATGATGATATAGATGAGGATGCCTTGGCCCTTGAGGGTGGTGATGCCATTACTCAGTTGGCACTTCACTTACTCTCACGGAGCATGCAGGATGAGATTAGAGGGCCCTTGAGGGTGGTGATGCCATTACTCAGTTGGCACTTCACTTACTCTCACGAAGCATGCAGGATGAGATTAGAGTGGATGTCCTGATGTTCTATGGTCACTTACAGCCCGATACTATTGTGGATTCGCTTGCCGCCATGGAGCTGATTTTTGAGTATAAACGGTTGAAGGGCCGTAGATGTGTTCTGCTCGTAGCGACCAAGTTTCAGGGCTATGTCAGTGTTTGGTAGAATGATTTGGAGCAGCGACGTGTCCTTAAGGGCCTACCTCCTATCCAATCCTGGACCGAGCTCCACGCACAGTTGATGGTCGCCTTTGTTTCCGCTACCTACGAGCGCGACCTCTTCCTCTGAGTACAGTCTGTCACACGAGACACTTCAGTTTTAGACTACACGGAACGCTTCCAGCTTTTGTGTATTTGTGCTCCTCTCGGCGAGAGTGAGGAGCAGCGGATTAGTCGTTATATCCACGGGCTGCAGAGTTATATTCAGCGGGATCTCGCTTACGTGACGTCACCTTCTTTGCCAAGGCGGTTGAGTACGCCACTAAAGTAGAGTCCTTCCATCAGACTGCCCCTCCACTGCGTGGCCGCTCCATGACAACTCCGCACCTGTGACTTGCTCCTCCTGTGACTCCATCTACTGCTACTACTCCTTCTCCCACGGTTCCTCCTCCTGCCCCACTCACCCGGTCACCTTCAAATGCTACAATTGTGGGGTGATGGGTTATCGAGCCTCAGATTGTTCCCTTCCACGCCGTCGCGCTCTCCTAGCTTCGGGAGACCCTAAGTATCTTGAGGAGGCCCAAGAGGTCCCACCCCAGCCGGCTCTCATTACTATTTTTGATGGTGACACAGAAGGCTTTCTCCTCTGAGTTCGAGGACGAACTCTTTCAAAGGGGGGAGAGTGATGTGAATAAGGGCCTTCTCATCATTTTAGTCATTTTTAGTACTTCTTATATTTTTAGTATTCATTGTATTTGTTCCTTTTATTTAGTATTTAGAGGAAGGAAGGTTAATTGGCATTTAAGGGCATAATTGTAATTAGGTACTTAGCTTAGAAGCCAAGCAACCTCCTTCCTATAAATACCTCTATTGTAGCCTCATTTGGCATTCTTCCACATTTTAATATATTGATTAGAGGGAGTTTGAGAGAGAATTATCTTTTCTTGCTCCCATTTGACGTCACTCTGTGTGTGTGTGTGTGTGTGTGTGTGAGAGAGAGAGAGATGAATGACAGTTGTGCAAAGCTTGAAATGGAACCGTTAAAGGAAGACACTATGAAGTCCTAGAAAATTTCAAATATTTGCAAATGATTTCACACAATTTGAAGATTCTAGAATGAAAAAATCCGTACATGACAATAATTTAGAGCGTAAACAAAAATAATTACATCTGGTAGAGTAGAGTATAGGTCTCTAGACAAAGCTAATAGCAATAAAAAAAATTATGGTTAATTCAACTATAGCTGGAACAAAAGGATCTCTGATTAATTTCAGTTGCACGGGCATGAACAAAAAGGAAATCCTTCTGCGTGTAATTTAACATTAATATGCCAGTATGAACACAAATCTTTTCTGCTTTGGCGGTTCTAATATATTGCTTTCCTCAATAAAAAAAGTTAAGTGCTAAATTTACAACCACAGAGCAAAGAGTGAATCCAAGCCAACTGTGCATATATTTCTGTTGATGTGATCAAATTAGCCAGGAATAATCAAATTTTAATTGTCCGGTCCATCTAATATGTATACAGCATATATTTATCTTCAAATGTACAAAATTATAAGTATATGTTTAAGAAAATATGAAGCACCTGTCGATTAACAAGCACAATATCTCCATCCTGCAAATGGCGATATACAGTTTTTCCCTCAAATTCATAGTCGTGGTTCTTCCCAGACTCTGTAACCACACCTCTTGAAGAAGGTAATTTTCTCGATATAGAAATACGCATCTTTTTGCTTGGCGGAAGCTTCACAGTAGACACTTTATCTGCATAGTTTGTAGCTCCAGGATGAATTTCAGGACCATTAATGATAGCATCTCTCAATTTGACAATATTCCAAGGAGTCACTCTCTGCAAATGTATAAGAAAATTATTGGAAATTTATAACAAAATCAGGAACAAAAAATTAAATGGTAGCCTTGCAATTATTATACAAGACTGTCTACCATTAGTTTTCCAAGAGGAAGCCCTGGCATCACAAATAACCACAGCCATATAATACATATGATTTTAAACACCCAAATCTAAACAAAGAGGCATTTGAACATCCCTTGTTGTTCTTTCTTTCATTGATTGAGGACCCCTCCTTCCCTCCTAGATGGGATGGGGAGAACAGGAGAGGTTCATGGAGACCGTGACTTGGAAAATTAGGGGCCTATGGGTCTGGGTGATTCCTTTTATTCGGGAAACTAGATTTTCCACTAGGTCTCATTGGTTGCATAGTTCTTATGTATGTCTCATTAAAGGTTGCAATATAAAGAGTGTTGGTTTACTTCTGTTTACAATTCCACTCGTCCTAGCTTAAGGCCTACTTTTAATGAGTGGGCGGATGTTTTGGCTTGTGTCGCCCCTGTTGGTGTGTGGGTTGAAACGTAGTAAGCACATTTTTGTGAGCAGTTAGATGGTTCAAATATTGTAGCTGGCGTGAAAGATCTTTTATAATCATGGACTGTGGCGTTTGTTCTGTGTCAAGGAGTGTATATATTATTCATGAGCACTGGTCAGGCTTAAGATTATGTATAAGGAGGTGTTCGGACACGTGAGGTTAAAGCCTCAAGCATGAAGAAGTATAAAGCCTCGAGCCTGTATGGTTTAACTATGATAGTATTTCTCCTTTGGGGGGTCGTCAATTGGTATTTTAGTCATTTGGGAGTTGAAACACTAGATTCACTTTGCAAGTTCAGTCTATTCATGGTGTTTACTCTCAGTTTATCTTCCTGATCATTTACGGTAGATTCTAGGGGTGGTTCTGCGTATACAGATAATTGGGTTGGCCTAAGGCTAAGAGAAATTCTGAATTTTGGTGTGAAATTATCTAGTAATTGTGGGTTTTATTATAATTAGTTGATTAGAATAATAAGTTTAGAATTGATCTTTTATTTATTTTAGTTTATCTAAGATTATATATTAATCATTTGATTAGTTTAGGACTGTAATTGTTTTACTTATAGAAGCCATTGGCACCATTGTTAAACAACAATTAAAAAGAAGATTCTGAGATTGAGGCTTTGTCTTGAACATTTGCTATTGTTTTCGTGTGTGTGTTTTCCGCTGCGTAATTAGGTGTTTATGTCAGGTTTCCTTCTATTTATGGGTCTTAAGTTGATATTGCAAGTTGTGGAATCCTTCTTTGTTTAAATGCTCAATTCCCCGTTCTTTTAGAGTCAACAATCTAGTGGATCACATATCCCTTTTCTCTGTCACTTTCCCCGATACTTACTAATAGACGCTAATACCCAATTTACATATTCTATTTAACAACACATAATTAACTATCCGAGATATATTTTCCTATTTCTTCCCTAAATTTCAGAGGAAGTCCAACAGTATAAAAAAGGAAGACTTGGCCATGCTCATTCAAAGTTTTTACATGAATGATTACAATATAAAATGTCCCAAGGGCTTGCCTATCTTAAAAAGGAAAAAAAAAAGTATACAGTTTTAGTTATTTTTAACTTTTTAACCACTAGTATATAGAAGAAGCTCAACCATCTTGAACAATGTGATCTAAAAGAGTTCATGCAATAAAAAGAATTATTTTTTATCCCAAAAAAGAAGTGAACTAAAAAATATATTCAACCGTACTACCATTAAGATTGTATGGCGTACTGCATTTTCATTCCCTTTTTCAGCTAGAACAACATATGTAGTGTAAATTTGCAGGTTGTTTGTCCATACCTCCGGATATGTTAACCTCAGAGCAAAATATGGAGGAACCCCAATTTCATTAACGGCCAAATAAGGATCCGGAGATATTACAGACCGGCATGCAAAATTAACCCTCTTTCCCATCATTTTCTGGCGGAAGATACCCTCTTTTTTCTCCAGTAACTGGCATATTCCAGATGCAACATCTCTTTGACCTGGACCTGCCATGAAAAGAAAAGGAAAAAAAAGAACTTTTTAGCAGTTACATACTTACATGATTTGTAAATAAATAAATAATAATAATAACCATAATATTAATAATAACAATAAATGCAACGATGTCCTAGAAATAGGGACATCCACTTAATTGTCCAAAGCTTGCAAAAATACTATAGAATGAAGAAACTCATGTTGGCGGAATATGTACACATCCAATACAGAGTCATTACGTATGGATTACCATCCATCGACTCATTACACTTGAAGGGGAGACCCAAATAAATATTTAAAATTTCACGTATGTAATATCTTGTCTTTCGCCAAATTCCTACACAGCATGTTTTAAACTTTATCTTTATTTGTATAATACCAAATAAGAGAGGCGTGGCTGTTGGGGTTAAAAAGAGGTTGGGTTCAAAACTGTAACTGGTCCACTTGACAGGTTTGGGCCTCTCCGAAATATTTCAAAGATGGTTGGAAATTTATTTATTGGCGCAAAAAAATTGGAACAAATCTCTTTTGGTCAAATTGAAGTACCCAGTATATTCCAAATATATGTTGTGTGAACGAGAGCTTTCAATTTTCAGCCAAATCTCATGCTCGAGCTTTCTCCAAGAAGAAGAAGAATATGTACAATGGTTGGCCATGAGCATGCAATTGGAGCCAAGGGAAACAAGTTTGATTGTATTTTATTGTTATATGTTTTGTTTAGTTTATATAATAAACATGGAATATTCTAGTGAATATTCCTTCAGGGATAGTTAGGATCTTTTAGCGTATTAAGGTAACTTGGAGACCAAGTCCCTTGAATTTTATAAATATGGCACTGAAGCCTCTTTTGCAGACACTAATGACATGCATATGAGTTGAGAGATTCATCCTGACTGTTTTGTGTGTATTGTCCAAGACTTCAACGGTGTGTGCTTACAAGTACAGTGTACACACACACCAGAGGCTATCTTTACACACCATAAAATAATTTGAGCAGTCAACCAACTTTTTTGAGAAAACAAAAGCAAAAAAGAATATAGTGGACAGTATTGCCTCAAGCCACTATGCCTTGGTTGAATTTCACTGATGATAACTGGGAGAGAAAAGAGACAAAACTAATAATGGCTTGTTACTATTCCACACACTATATCACCATATATATACTACTCAAGTAGGGTGTACAGCAATGTTAAAAGAAATACCCTCACAAGTAAAATAACATAAATAACCTCACAATAATTTTATATTCTCTAACAGCCTTCATAAATAATGGAGGAAGCAAATTTACTGAGATGCTCCATTTATAGTCGTGGAAATACAATATTCTATTCTTAGAAATACTGTGTTTCAAAGAAGTCCAAAATGAAAACAAAAGACAAAGCATGCAGTGTACGGGTTTGCCAAGTGATTTGAGACAAGGTAATGTCTGAGCCGAGACAATATTTAGTAGTGAAAGATTGTGCAACCCAGTCCAGATACTCATAACAGAAGAAAATGCTCACCCATAGCAGTCTTGCTATCAAACAGCACATTTATGGATTGTTGAAGATCCATCCAACGATTGACAATCTTGGAGCGTTCAGAGTTGTTAACATGAGCATTTCCTAAGGATATATTGCACTGCAACACCTTGCCTAATAAAACAGTATGAGCATGCTCCATCACCTGAAGGAATATATAGATAGATAGATAGATATACATATATCAATTGTATGGATTCAAATACACAGAAATGTTGAAATTACAAGCGATTCGAGCAACTAATGAATTCAATAGTTATTGTAAAACATAAATTTAGCTCAAGTTAGTTGAGTATTCTAATTATATCATTCAGTTGATTCAATAATAATCAACAATAATGTGCCATCTTTTCAGTAAAAACTATACTCTATATTCTCTCCGTTCCGAACTAAGAGTCCCTGCTTAAAATTCATAAATTATAAAAGACTGTTTTCCCAATTTTAGCCCCCCGACTTTATTATGGCATCAGATTAACATGACAATCACCTGAAATCGCACTTCTACGCCCCAAGTAATTTTGGTGGAATCTCACGCTATTTTATGTGTTGTATTTAAAAGTACGACTCTTAATTCGGGACAGTCCAAAAAAGGAAAACATGACTCTTAATTTGGAACAGAGAGAATATTAAGGGGAAGAGAGGGAGGTTTTTTTATTGCTAGAAAACAAAATAGTATTAAAATAATCACTATTACGACATAGGAGAGCGAGTCCGCCCAAGGGAGTACGAAAACAGCCACATACAATGAAAAGAGCACTCTGTCAGAGATTAACCCCAGCACAACCAGAATAAAAAGTCCTAGCAAAAATTGTAGCAAGATCTATCCACAACTCTAAAATAACCTCCACTATTTACAAATAATTTTGAACTACACAATATTATATATTATCTATTTTTTACAAGTTCTCCTAATTTATTAATAATGAAAAAAATCTCCATAATTAAAATTTGTTACCAGTAATATATATATATATATATATATATATATATATATATATATATATATATATATATATATATCCTTCAACAGTTCATATGAATTTCTCTTACATTTTATAAATAATATAATTTTAATATTTATATACTGTATCAAAAAAATTACATTGCACAAGCAATGAGTGTGCCTCGACTTCTAGTACTTACAGAAATTGCCCCTTTGGATGCAGGGCGGAATTTGATAGGGGGTACAAGAATGGCCTGTAAAAAAAACAATGAGTGACCTGCCATCTTCCCAGACGTATTAAGTTCTGGCTGAATGTTGCACATAGATGAGCAAAGATCAGCCTCATTTTCCCACAAAAGCTTAATAATATCTCGAACCTGTGAAATAAGATAAATAAAGAATTCTCATTGCACATCCAAATTATTATAGGTTGTGACGTCTTTATAGCTGAGAACCATGAGAAGTCAACAAATACAAATCTTAAAAAGGACCTATTATAGTTTCAAAAAAAAAGGGAGCTATTACAATGGTGAGACAAAAGCATACCTCGGACGGTAAAAGTGGTCCTGAAAACATATTTTTCTGCTTACAGAATTCCTCAGATACCTCTCGCCCTTTATTTACTTTCATTTTCATTGCAGAATCTTTAATTTCATCATTTTCACATTCGCTGACATCAGATAAAGTTTCATTGTCGCGGCCATTTGCTAGCTCTTCCAATTTGTTACCCCTAATAATATTTGCTCTAGTGTGGGCACTAGATATGCCTTTCTACACATTAATAATTCACAAGAAAAATCATTAAAGGTACATAAGAAGTTTAACTAGGAAGAGAATCAACAAAAGTCGCATCACATTATATGTTCAATAAAAAATTATGAGATAGCATGCCAAAAAAAAAATTACATGCCGCCAAGAGGAACACAATGATGAAACTACAAATTAAAACCCTCAATCATCCAAAACCCCACGGATTATAATAGTCAACACATAAAAAGAATGTCTACCAAAAGGAAGGGGGAAGAAATTCGTCAAATTACATACCCACTTTGAAGTTAATAAGGAAATAGATTTATCCACGTCTTGATGTTTACTTCCACGCCCAACTATCGACTCGATATTAAGAATGCAAAAATCGAATTCACTCGATTCATTAAAATGATGAATGAAACCTAGGAATGGCAATTGGTCGGGTTTTAACTGATATCCCCCGAACCCTAATGGAGCAGATTTGGAGGTTGTGACACAGGTAGAGGTCAGAATAAAAATAAAAATAAAAATAAAAATGCCCCCGGGCCCAATTGAAGATAGTTAGTATGATACCTTATGCCACTAATGATTTACAATATTACCATTTGTATATAAATGTCTTCTGTACGTGTTAGGGTTCTGTTGAATCCATTACATTCTCCTCCCTTTCTAATTAGTCACTGTACATAGCGCGTGGAGAGGAGAAGTTCGTCACTCACAACTAAAACCAGCTCATCGGCGGCACATCGATACCCATGTGGAACCCTAATTTAGTTAATTCAACATGTCGCGTGTACAATGTGAAACCCTCAAAACACACATTTTCATTTCCCCTACTCAAGCACTTTTAGTAGTACAGTTGGCTGCTATGGTACTGTCTTTATCTCCCATACCCTGCTAGTTTATTCTATTCTATGCAGAGTTTCAACCAAGTGATTACAATTTAAGACAGCATTTACACTCAAATTATGATTTGTAACCCGTTAATCTAACATTTCAAACAAAAAAACTTCCGTTTTGGTTTGGGTCCAGTTTGTCCTTGTTGACTCATGCTTTGTTTGTAGAATTTTCTTTTCTTTTTGGATGCAGAAATAATATTTGCAAAGCATTCATTCCCAAGTGAAGTGAGGCGGGGTAAGTATCCCGCGCGGGAACGGTAAACCAACCCCCCTACCCACACAATTGACATTCCTTCAGAAACCCCTCACCACCAACAATGCTCAATTTGATGTCTTTTGACCTCACACCCTCTCTCTCATCCCCAATCATCCAAAAGAGAAGGGAAGGGGCTTATGGATTTGCATGACCCCTGCAGATTTAACCTATCTACACCCGGAGCCAATCCCCTAACGGTCCTGCCAACACACCACAGAACAGGAGCTGTATCTGCTCTCACAGGGATATACACCCCATGTTTTTTTATCAACAGCAAACAAATACAAACATTATCAATAAAAAAAAATACATAATTACACTTGCTTAATGATGCCCCAACCACTTAAAAATGAGCTAATTCGTTGCCTTCAACACAACAGAAAAGCCGTCACTGAGAGCTTAAACGCCTGCCATAAAATTGCTTACCTCCAGCCATTTGCAATATATGTGATATACATAAAAGCAAAAGCCTTCGTCAAAAAGTATCACTTTCTCACAATTTTCTTCTTTACCTTCGAAAACTTTCCGGTTTCTATCCATCCACACCAAGGATAAGACTACACATCTCCATTCCTTTTCTTTTTACCACCTTCCATCACCCACTCCCTACGAAAAAAATTCATACCAAGAGCCAAGGGAAAGACTCACTATACCCAATGGTTCACAATGAAACAAAATGTTATCCACAATCTCACCATTCTCATGTAGAAAATACACAAAAAAAAGGGAGACAATACAGTGTTTGGGCCTTTTTCTTTGAATAAGGTTTATTTGTTAAATCTAATTTCTACAAGTACCATGTGTTCAATCGAACTTTAGGAAACATAGATAAAAAATAAGTTACTTCCGCCAACTGAAATCCACATTTTTTCTAAGACCTAGACAATGTATTCCAATTAACAAGATGAACTTCTTTCCCTTTTCACACTCATCCCATAAGAAATAGCTAGGTAATTTTTGAATCCCCTCTCGTCTCAATGAATATAATAAATATATAATCCACTCTTCAGACAAACAACCCTTACGCCATCATCAAGCCTTTTAGAGATCTATTCCACAATGTGTTTCCAATAAAAAAGCTGCACGTGTCATCTCCCAACAGAATACCCTGGTAGTTTAGGCCAAGATCTGTAGCACATCCAGCCAACCCCACTAGAAATTTTAAGATTCCCTCTCCGCACTGATACCCACTATATCTCCTTCATCCATGTGACTTTTAGACCGTACAACAGGCTTAAAATTTCCCCTACCCACATTCAATTCCAAACACAAACACATTTCCCTCCACGGAAGATTGTCATTCACAAATTGTAAAAAAGATAAGCCAACATGTTATCTTCCAATATCAAAAGCATTCCTATATTTTTTTCACAAGTCTACTCAACACAGATACTGATAAGGAAACAAAGGGAGATATGGGGTCCCCTTGTCTAGTCACCCTAGGATCCGCAAAGTGAACCCTTGGCCTCCCGTTCATAAAGCAGAGAACACCACACAAGCCACCTTCTTCATCTCTCACCGAACCCTTTTTCCCAACACAAAATCAAAACAATTTAATCAACATGATTACAGGACTTTTCAAAATTAATTTTTCAAAACTATACCTTCTTTCTTCCTACTCATATATTCCTCACAGCGTATCAGCAACCAAATTCAAACGAAAAAAAATAATAATTCACAAAGATCTCTTGATCAGAGTCGTTGCATTGCCCAAAATTTTGCGTAGTCTCAAGAATATAACTTTCGCCATTAATTTATCATAATTTATATAAACATGTGACAAGGCCAATGGGTCATTCACCTCCTAGAAATACTAACATGACAAGGCCAGAACTTAGAGGTCCTTGGGACGGTACCAGTCCAGCCTCACTAAGATAGAGAGAGAACCACCATGCTTAAGGCGCATCGCCGGGTGTTTGTGATGCTTCATCATCTCTGTTAGGATGTTTGTATTCTCATCTTCCTTCCCACATATCCAATGGGCCCTTATTGTGTAGCTTTCATTCCCATAACGGGTTATGACTCCACGTGTATCCTCTCATTCCAGCTAATACAACCCTCCTACATCTTCTAACAAAAATCTGGAGAGGTGCCCAAAAAATTTTCAAAAATAGAGAGGTGGGTTGTGTAATTATCTTCAAATGTTGGGGTGGGATTGTAAGTTTCTCTAAGGGGTTGTGGGATATAAGTTACAGGCCAGTTTATAACTTGTGGAACATGGGCTGGGAATCAGGCTTTAAAGGGTCTGAAACTGGGCCGCCTAAGAGCCCATTTGAGTAGGACATCTCATGAGACTGGATCAGCCCACTAACAAAAAACCCTATCAACCATTCCTCTTGCTCTCGTCCGGTCATAGCCCTGGCAGAATAGCCGCCAATGGTTGCCATTGCTCCTATCAGACCTGTCGGGGCTCCGGTAGGATTCAATCCCATTCGGAGGTCAACAAGGCTGGGTGAAGGCGGTGGTCTATCGGAGGTGTTGAATTGTAAGGGCATATTTTTATAGGTCCGTTATCAATTTATTATGTCATATTCCGCTAGACCGCCAAAGAGCATTCAAGAGCAATCTACATCAAGATGGATCCGAATTAATCAAGTTCTTCATCAAAAAGACTCCGCGAAGTTTACTTTGGTAAGGTTATGTTTTAAATACCTTAACTTTTCAATTGGAGCTTTTAGGAGATTTTTACAAAATATTTTCGAAGTGTTGGAGCGGACTTTTTCGTCAAATATTGAGAATGAGTATTTTTTCTAAGTATTGAAGCGGACCTCGATTTTGAAGCCCAGGTCGTTCGCGCGAGATCAGCATCTCGTTCGAACGAGGTTGGTATGTCGCGCGATGTCGTTTGAACGACACGCGTACTTCGTTCGAGATTTCTCGTTCGAACGAGCACATTTTTCGAGGCGGTGCGTTTTTCCTATAAATGCTCATTATTTGGTAACGTTTTCATTAAGAAGTCCCAGCGTTTTACAGAACAAAAAAACTGCGAAAGCATAATTCTTTTGGCTTCTTCCTTTAGGGTTTTAATCCCTTTTTGGTTTTCAATTCACAAAACTCCCATATACTTTAGTGAATTGTTTTGGTGTTTGAAGAACACACTTTGCTGTTGTTTACTCTTGTGGGGAGGATAACCTACACCGAGAAGACTGCGTGTCTAGGATTGCGGTCCTTGTGGTATAGCTGCGTGTGAACCATTGTTGTTTTATTTCTAGTCGTTGCTTTGGAAGTTTGTCGAAGACACCGTGCGTTACTCTTGTGGGCGAAAGCAAGATTGTATGTAAGTCAATGGTCTTGTAAACTTGTCAGAGTTCTAGAAATAAAAAAGGTTTTGTCCTTCGGGATTTTTCCTTAAACTTGTGTCGCATGCTTTTTTTATTTATGGATTGACACGCGCACACACGTAGTTGAATGGTTTGGGGCTGATTTAAGTTTGTTTAAAAATAGACTCTAATTAAATAAGGTTTAATTGGAAACTTGCGAATAATTTGAAATCGATATCACACACCGCGTTTATACGGTTTTACATGAATCAAAGATGTCAAGCTTGTTTTTTATTTAAATTACGGTGCGAAAACGTAAAATAAAACTAATCTACATAACTAAAAGAAATCATGAATGGGTCTCAACTTCTCTCTCTAAGCTCTTATTATCAAAATGTCAAAAGTGATACACTAAAGTTACAAAAAGGATAAGAAATGACAAAAGGCACGCTTATGTCCCTATGCTCCTACATCATTCTCCCCCCTTATAAAGACTCTGTATACTTCGTACACTGCCACTAGAAGTCAGGGTCCATAAGCTGCAGGGTGGCCTCTGTGATCCATGAATCCTCAGTCTCAGGGTGACCAACCCAACGGATAAAGTAACGCGTGTAATCTCCCGACAATGACGAGACAAGCTCGGAGTTTAGAATGCCCTCAATGCGGTCGACATGGGAGCAGACCGGGTGGGCCCTGGCCGTGGGAATGGGAATGGGCGGGGCATGGGTGCCCCGAAATGGAGAAAGATTTGTCACGTTGAATGTGCGGTGCATGCGAAACTCAACAGGAAGGTCAACTTCGTAGGCATTCGGCCCACAAGCTCGGACGATCGGAAAAGGGCCAAATCGGCGCACAAGGAGCTTGTTGCCCTTGCTCTGCCGTCGTGCCTTCTGGAGGTATATCATGACCAAATCACCCGACTGGAAGGAAACAAAGCGGTGGTGTTCATCTGCGGCCTCTTTATAAAAGGCATAAGTGGTCTGCAGCCGAGCACAGACGTCAGCCTGGATGGAAGTCAGGCGAGCGGCAAACTCCTCGGTTGAGGGACACGTAGCACTGTCGGAGGAAGCTCGGCGAGATCTATGGGCATAGTGAGTGACTGTCCCGATACAATCTAGAAAGGAGATAGACCACAGTTGACGGCGTTGTTTAAGGCGAACTCGATCTAGGATATCACTATATCCCACCTGCGGAGATGCTCTGAAGGCAGACAGATTAATAGGTCACCCATGCTCCGATTGACCACCTCGGTCTAGCCATCCGAGGGTGAAAAACGATTGAAAACTGCAACTCTGTCCATAAAAGTCGCCACAAGGTAAGCCAAAAATGCCCCGTAAATCGTACGTCCTTGTTGGAGATGATGATGTGTGGGATTCCGTGTAGACGGACAACCTCAAGGAAATATAATAAAGCGACATGGGACGGATATGTTGTGCACATACAAGGGATGAAGTGCGACATCTTAAAGAACCTATCTACCACGATGAAGATGGAATCATGGCCACTCGAGGTACGGAGCAGCCCAACGATAAAGTCCATCAACACATCCTGCCATGGTCTCTTACGGATCGGTAATGGAGTATACTAGCCCGCATTGGTGTGTTGGCCCTTGGCTGTCTGGCAAGTGTAACAACGCCGAATGAGAGCGTTGGCATCCCTTCTCATTGTCGACTAGTAAAAGCGGTCCCTCGGCATCGCGTGGGTACGCACTTATCCTAAATGGCCCGACAACCCTCCTCCGTGAATCTCAGAAATGATATTCTCCCGCAAAGAAGAAGATGGAATACATAAGGCCGTCCTACGGTGTAGGAATTCATCCTGCAAATGATACACACCTGAAGCACCATTACCCTACTGGCAAGCTGCAAATATCGGTTTAAACTCCACATCCGTCGGATAAAGGCTCCGGACCTCATCAAACCCAAACACTAAACTCCTGAGAGTCACCAATGCATGCTTCCTCCTGCTAAGGGCATCCGCCACCAGGTTCTCCCTCCTCGACTTATACTCCAAATGAAATGAGTAGCGCTGGAGGTAAGCGGTCCATTTGGCGTGCCTGCCACTAACACGCCACTGGCTATAGAGGAAACGCAAGGCCTCGTGAGCTGACTTGATGACTGTAGCTCCCCATGTTTTTAAAACATAATAAAAAATATGTTAGGAATTTAAAATAGGTTTTTTGTGTAAAGTCCTATGTGAGTAGATTTTATGGGAACGGATCCCATGTTCTTTTTTTACTAGGCATTGGTCCCATAACTCCCACAACTGCATAAGTGGGTTGGTTATATCTCCTATAACTGCTGTTATTTTGAACGTGGGTTGAGTATCAATAGGACTATTACCAAAACGCTTAAATGCCTAGGATTGTTTACTAAAAAAATTTATTGAGTGGGACTAAACCCCAAAAGCCCCAATTTAAAATATCAGTTAAGAATAAATTTTTGGAAATTAACTATTTTTCATATTTAAAAATGTTGATCTGGATTCATATAAAAAGAAATTTTTATCGGAATTGAAACCGAATTTAAATTAAAAAAGTTTTGCATTTTATAAAAACAAGGGGAATTTTCGGGTGTCAGGGCATCCAAACCGGTTCGCAAGGATGGGGAAACTGTTTCGCCTTGTCAGTTCTGCAAAAATAAAACTATTCTACTTTAGAGTTGTGTAGGACTCAAACTTTTTTTGATATAAAAACACAAAGAGACAGGTTTAGGCTTTTTAAAACACATTTTAGCCTTTTCAAAAAAATCAGAAGCCTCCCATAAATTCATTCTCTCTTCTACACAACCTAAACCCCATTTAAATCAACTTTCAACCCAAGATTTGGAGAGCTAAACCCAGTTTTCTCACGATCGTTCAAACGTGTTTTCATTGTTTTCTTGAGAGGAACGCAACCATCAAATCAGATTCTTCAAACGATTTTTACAGGCATGAATACTTCTATTGTTCCCCTTTAGTATTATGCGTTTTAAATGTTGCCTAAACACTAATAATCATTGTTTTCTTAAAATAAATTAGAGAGACTAATTAGGAAAAGTGAAACTAAAGTTGGGACTGTTTTTATTCAAATCTCTAATACAAATTAAAGCTCAAAACTCTCGCATGCTTACATTAGAGGTTGGGATTTCGTTACAATATATGGACATTCACGTGTTAAAATAAATCATTTGAGTTCTATAATTTGAATTTGACTCATAAAATCAGGTTATTTATGTGTATCTTGTAGAATAAAATTTTTTGTTGTATGCCGCCGAAATATGCATGTGAACGGAAATTATATAAGTTGTTAAAAAATGAATTGTTTAATTAATATTATAATTAAACGAACATAATTTGGATAAGTAGTAATCTTGTGATTAATTGAAACAATTGTTGTGATAGGTTAAAAATATGACTTATGTGATTGTTAATTATGTTAATATTCGACACTGCGGGAATGATGGGATTTTGGGGGTCGCTATGCTTTCGCCTTACTTTAGGTTGCTTGATAGGTATGGAACTAGTAGGTATGCCTTTGTTGTTATAACACTTTCTAGGTATGGGACTAGTGAGTGTAGATATTTACGGATGGGGTTTCCATTGTTCCGTATAATCTAGGTGCGAGACTAGGTGGTATTTGTTGGTCGGTATACTTCCTAAATGATAGCCTAGAATATACTTATGTTTTGGAAACCTCTAGGTATGGGGCTAGGGGTGGTTTAAGGATTTATGCTCGACTAAAGGGTGGGGCTAATAGAAAATAATGAGAACTTGAGAAAATTGATAATTAATGCCTAAGATAATAAACGGGTATTAAAAAGAATTTGCGTCGTGAGTATGTGCAGAGCTAACAATAAGGGGAGATCTGGCTATAATGACGTGGGTGTGTGTTGGCGTCACGAGTATGTGCAGGGCTAATGAAATTGAGCGAACTGGCTATAGTGATGTATCGTGCATGGAACCTCACGAGTATGTGTAGTGCTAACGAAATTGAGCGAACTGGCTATAGTGAGGGGAATGTGTGTGGTGTAGAACTTAAGCGTCCCAGGAGTATGTGCAGGACCCGTAATAGGGTGAACTGGCTATACTAGTGTCGCATAAATAACTTGGGCGTGCTAGGAATATGTGCAGGACTCGTAATAGGGTGAACTGGCTATACTAGTGTAGCATAAATAAAAATTGGATACATTAATTTAATTAATAATTATGAATTGATAATTTAATGTGGTAATATCATAATTGGACTTGAACATTGGGAGTGGTTTAGTTATGTGGGCAGATAATGGTAGTTTATTTTACTCGCATGTTATTATATATATATATATACTAGCGGATGCCCATGCCGAGGGCACGACAATAAATTTGCCCCCGTGATAAAACTCAGCGAACAATAACCGGTCTTTTTTTTTTAAAAAGAAAAAGAAAAAATTAAAAAAATATTAAATATTAAATAAAATAGTTAAAAAAAATTGATTTTTTTAAAAAATATTTAAAAAATATATATTTTTTTAAAAAAATATTTTATATATTTAGAAAAAAAAAAAACTTTTAGCATGACATGTCATGCATGGGCATGAAATGTTAAAAATATCATACATATATTTTGGCATACCCCGTATGATGTTATATTATATGGATATATATTATCTAATTTAAAATACTCGATTGTGATGTTTATCATGTATAATGCTATTTTCTGGATTTACTGACCCTAATTGGGAGGAGTAGCTGGTATTCATGCGGTGGGCTCTGACCCATTGCATTGACTAACATTTCAGGTATAGTCCTGAAGTAACTGCACATATTGAAGATATTTTTAGAGTGCAACTGGAGATTTATTTTACTTGGTTTAGTAGTTTAGATTTACCTTTCCATTATGTCGCCTCTATTATGAGACTTTTATTTATCGACTTGGTGAGCCAATCGGTTCCACAATTGTTTATAGCTTCAGTCAGATATTTACAGTTGGGTTATTTCGTTTGAGTAATATTTATTTGGAGTTGGATTTATTTTGGAGATAGCATGGTGATGGATTTTAATATTGCATGAATGGTTATATTTGTTGGATAAATTTGAATATTATCTTATGGAATAAAATTTTTAATGTCTAATATATCTATCACATGCTGAGAATAATAACTTATTTAGTAGTGACACCCGGCGTAGTTTGGCGGCGACCGCTGGCCATCTCGCTTGCCAGAATGCGCAGGGTGTTACAATGACGATCTCCTTACGAAGGAGATATGATGACCAAAACTTCAATGCCTTCACAACCGAATAGAACTCGAGGTCATATGTCGAATAATAGAGCGCAACCCCTATCAGCTTCTGACTAAAAACGCGATGGGTTTCCCGTTTTGAATTAGAACAGCTCCCACTCCCGTCTTGCAAGCATCGTAAGATAACTCAAACAACATCGAAATCAAGCAGTGCTAACATAGGCATTATCGTCATCAACTCCTTAACGCGTGAAGACTCTACCGGCCTCCGCAGTCTTCCGAAACTCGGCGCTCGAAGTACTCATTAAATCCGTGATAGTGGTTATGACAATGCAATGATGTGGGTGTGGGCAATCCACAATTGCCCGAACCTTGGCGTCATCCACCCTGACACCATCATCGGAAACTACATACCCCAAGAAAGTCATCGATGGTACCATAAAGGCACACTTCTTCAACGTGAAGAAGAAGCGTTCGGCCCGTAAGACCTCCAGCACCCAAGTCACATGCCCAAGGTACTCCTCTGATCGGCTGTAATTCAAGATATCATCAAAGTAAACCGCCACAAATTTGCCCAAGAAAGGGCGCAAGATCTGTGTCATCACCCTCATAAAGGTCAATGGGGAATTGGAGAGGTCGAAAGGCATCACCGTACACTCATAGAGTCCATTCTTCGTCTTGAAGGCAGTCTTCCACTCATCCCCTGATTTCATGCGAATCTGGTGACAACCGCTCCTCAAGTCTAGCATGGAGAAAACCCTCACATCATGGAGTTGGTCTAGCATATCCTTTAATCTGGGGATTCGGAACCTGTACTTCACGGTGATCTTGTTAATAGCGCGGCTATTAACACACATGCACCAACTTCCATCCTTCTTTGGCGATAATAAGGCGGGTACCACACAAGGAGACATGCTATCCTGAATATAACCCTTGTGTTGTCACACAGCTCCGTGAACTCCGTGGGTTGACATACGGTAATGGGAGAGATTGGGGAGTTGCGCCCCAGAGACAAAATCTATAGCATGTTATATATCCCGAAGAGAAGGAAAAGCATCTGGGCGCGTACATACGTCGGCATACGAATCCAACAAGCGCTGGACACGTGGGGGAACAGACGCCTCTAGAGTGGTATTGGAACTGATAAGGGCATAGCAAAACCCCGTCTCCGCGGCCTTTGTAGCTAACTCCTCGTGCGAGACTACTAAGGAGGGTCATGTCATCAAGAATGATCGCATGAGACGGAGGAGGAAGTCTCTACCCTCATACATAAATGAGTAAGTATTAGCTCAACCATCATGCATGCAACGATAATCAAAATTGCCACAACCTCCCCAGAAGTAGATGGCACACCCGCATGTCCACCACGGTACACAAAATCTCATCATGATAATCTCCAATGGAAAAGACCACTCGACACTGTCGGCTAGGGGTATGTGTAGCTCCACTACCCAACCATCCAATACAGCACGTGGTGGTCAATGACTCCGTGGAAAACTTCAATTTATCAACCATCTCCTGCGCCACCAAATTGTCACTAGCCCAGCTGTCCATAATCACCATACATAGCCTCCTTCTTGCAGTACGAGTAAAGAAAATACTCGTGCGGATTCGCGTATCGTCACTAGGAACGGGTGATTGGGGATCCATTGTAGTCGTTATCATGACGATGTGCACATAGGCGGTAGAAATATCCGCAAGCCTGGCTTGGGTACGGCAAAAAGAGTCACGCCGCCGGCAAATAGATTGGGCGACATATGGCGTACGTGGGAGGGAACAGGTAAGATGCCTAATGAGGGGCGCCCTTTGTAGGTAGGGTCGGGTTGAGCCTGAGAGTTCGTCTCTTCGGTCATTGGTTTAGATTTTTTTGAATTTTGGTAAGAAATTCTATTGGAGGGAAGTGATTGTTGGGTCGGGGGTTTTCGCTGGAGGCGGAGGATTGACGGGGCTAAAAAGGGCTGTGGAGGGCTCGGTTGGTGGTTGTAGGTTCCGACCAGCTGTTGTAGTGGTCAGTCCGATGGTGGAGATTGTTTTCGGTGTGACCGACACCTATTCGGCCGACGTTTGGGCGCCTGGGATGAGACCGACCACCAGAGGAAGATTTTGGCCCCGGCTTTGCCGAGTAGCGGTGGTTTCGGAGGTGCAACCTGCCCGAGATGTGGTTCGACCCTCCTGAATGGGTTCGGTTGCTGTTCGGAGCAAATTCTTGCTACTGGTAGGTCTCCGTTCAATGGCCACCACTGGCACCGACTTTGTCCACCTCAAAGTCGGTGGTTGTAAGGTTTGTGGTATGTTTGAGGGGACAACATCTCTCATCAGGGTGACACCAACCCGATGCCCAATCTTCAATAACCATCATCAATCCAAAAACAAACTAAGCTCTGATACCAATTTGATGTAAATTATGGTGCATACGCGTAAAATAAAACAAATATACACAACAATTAAAAGAAATCATGAATGGGTCTCAACTTCTCTCTCTAAGCACTCATTATCAAAATGTCAAAAGTGATACAAATGGGAGCCTTTGGGCTATTTATACTACAGTTACAAAAAGGGTAAAAAGGCTAAAATAAAATAAATGACAAAAAGTACGCTTATGTGCTATGTTCCTGCATCAGTTTTAGCTGTTGCGACGATACATTGGGGCTCGCGATCGGATTTGAATGCGGGAGGTTTTTCTGGGGTTCGCTAAAGGATTGCCTGCCTTCGATCGACTCCGCAAGGCTCATCGAAAGTCAGTGAGGGGTAAGAAGCTCTAGGTGTGTGAACGTTGGGTCTAAGTTTTCAGCCACCCTACTGTTGAAACTTCATGAAATTGCACCGCTACAAGAGTGGAGAGCGCCGAAAAAAGATCGTCGGACTTCCGGCCGACTTCGGCTCACCTCAGTGATTGTCGCCGGAGAGGAAAGAGATGCATCGACATAGACAAATAGTGACCGAAACTCAATGTTTCATCGGTTTTCAACTGTTGGGGAGTGGTGGGGTAGAGCTCCAGCATAGCGGTGGCTGAGTGGACGTTACACAGCTCCAGCAAAGTGTGGGAGAAGCCAGCGAAGGGTTGGGCTTATCACCTTCACAAGGGGGGTTTTAACGGGGGGAGAGTGGATCTCCTGTTGCTTTGAGCCTTATTATTAACAACACCGGAGACCGCATCACTAGTGAACGTCGCTCATAGTAATTTGATGTGTAGTGGGGAGCGAACGGGATTAAACTAAACTACACAACAAAACAATAACATCAAAATAAGGGAACCTTCTCTCTCCAATTCTCATTCATTTTTAAAGTTGTACAATTGTTGGCCAGACTTATTTATAGTCCAAAGGTATCTTGCTAGCCAAGATAATTGATGGAAATTGGTGAAGCTTTGTGGATATTTTAATTTTCTAGTATTTTTAGTCTTTTATTTATTAGTTTCCTTTATTTTTACACGTTTTCATTGCTTCTATTATAGGGCCAATGGGAAGCCTTCTAGAAGGGGCATTATAGAAATATGATGTAAAGGGGATGCATTAGGCCCACTTCCCGAATTAGGGTATTGATGTAACCCTTTTAGAACCTTCCCATTCCCCTATAAATATCATTTTATCCCAATATAGTAAATCATTCTACGTTTCTTAAAATTTAGTGTTAATTCTCTCACTTGAATGGCTATTTGTATAGCCATTGACAGTTTAATTTACATCAACTGGTATCAGAGCAAGGAACGCCCTTTATTGTTGTTGTTGTGAAATCAAAATCATAAAGCAAAACAATCAATGGCGACGAGGAAATCCGCTAATGGCGAGAAAAGAAACGTCTGATTAGAAAAAGTCGTGGCAATATTAACCCAAAAGATTTACCTTTTCCTCCATGAACAAGACCACCATGGAACCTTAGCCACCACCCCATTCTGCCCAACGACAGTCGGTCGGCCCCTCGCCCAGTACCACCATCTGAACACCAGCCAACCACCTCTAACCCAACATCAACCCGCCGATCTAACTCAGACACCAAACTCGTCGTCCGGTACAACCCCGCCTACCCCATCCAACGGCTGATCTCCTCCGACCGACCACTTTTTCACCCCACAACCACCGGCGCAACCTTGAGTCCCCTACCGATTTGGATAAACCAACCCAAGTGTTCAAAACCCTAGATTTACATTTACCCGCCCCGTTTAGGGATGGCAATTTAACCCGACTCGTAGGAGTCCCACCCCGGCCCGACCCTAATGGGGCGGATTTTAAAACCCGATTAATGAATTAGGAGCGGGTATGGGTTTTAAAAAAAAATTCGTTTATTAAATGGGGCGAGTTAGGAGTTAAGTTAAATAAAACCACCCCGCTCCGCCCCGACCCATTTAACTTATGCCTACATAATTACCTTTTATATGTATGTTAATTACAATTAAACCATATATATATATACACACACTAAAAAAAACCTTTATTTGTAGGTTAATTTTGTAAAATATCTATGAGAAAACATGGATTGAGAATTGGGGGATTATCTCACATATTGAAATACGAACCATTATAGACCTCTAAGAGTATAATGTAATAATTTTAATTTTACTATTTTTAAAATTAACCCAACCCGTAGGAGCCCCGACCCGACCCGTTTATTAAATGGGGCGGGTTAGGGTTTTACCAAACCCAGCCCCGTTCCATTTCTGAACCCACCGTCAATCCATCACCGGGGGAACACCTGCGAAAGTCGACCATCGCTACCCCCACACCTAGCCGACTCCAATTCCCCTCCCAACAGAACCCGTTGAACCCTTTTAACCCTGAAACCCCCGCTAGAAACCCTCGCTAGAAACCCTCGTCTGAGTTCCTTCCTTATACCTGACACGGGCCCTCCTACCCCCCCACCCCACCCCACCCCTGCGTACTCCTACTCCCGAGCTAACTACCCACGCGCCTCTGATCAAAGCTTCTCCAACCAGGGTTGTTCGCTGACCCGAACCACTACCAATACCAAACCAGACCGGCCTCGTACCTAATCAAAATCAACCCCTAACACAATGCATAAGTACCCCAACCCGACTCAATTTGGGATACCCGTCCGGCCATATCCGTCCCCAACAACCCTCAAGACTCCACTCATGATTGTCATCAACGGGTTAAAGAATGGTAACACCAGCCCATCATCTTCGGTCGCCCTTGCGTTCAATTTGGACATTATGAAGAGAAGGCACACATGCCCAAATCAGCTTCTCTCTATGGGAATGGCCCTGATGCATGAAGAGTGGCGCACCGACACTTTTCCTTTCGACTCCCTCAATCCCAAGGTCACACCCTTCGTGCCGATTGAGGATCGCCACGAATTTCTTTGTTATAAGTGTGGTCTCTTGATAGATGATCATCCGTAGTACCCTCCTGGGGAGACCGAGGACCCGATTTATGACGATGCCCTTGACCCAGTTGAGGCACCTCCAATTCATAGGTGCAAACTCGGCGCACAACTTGTTCGGGAGGATTTTATTGAGGACAAGGATGAGGACCCGGTGGACCCGCCACCGAGGTTGAACACCTAGCTCTAGCACTCCGCCTTCTCTCCAAGAGCCTCCAGGGTGATATTAGAGTGGATGTGCCAATGTTTGCCGGCACTTGGACCCGGATGCCCTAGTAGACTGCATTGATGCACTGGAGACAGTGTTCGACTACAAGCGCATCACGGGACGCAAGTGTGTTCAGCTAGCCACCACCAAATTTCAGATATTCATACGAGTTTGGTGGAATGATACAGTACAGCGTCGAGCGGACTCTGATCTTCCTCCAATCCAAACAAGACAGATTTGCATACATTCTTCATCCCGCCAGCATACGAGCGCGACCTCTAGATTTGGGTCCCGAGCATTGGACAGAGAACCTACATAAAGCAGTTATAGCTTTTTTGCACTCGGGACCGTCTGGCGAAGACCGAGACTCAGAGGAGTAGCCACTACATTCGGGGACTTCAGTCGTCTATTCAACAGGATTGGGATTGCATGAGACACCGTCCTTCGTCAAGGCGGTTGAGGTACGCGACTAAAGTTGAGGCCTATCACCGCACTACTGCCACACCAGTTCCCTGGCCCAAATTTATTATTGTTGACCCACCTCAGGCATCGAATGCTTCGTCTGTTGTTATTAAGTGTTTCAATTGTGGCCTCGTGGACCACCAAGGCGTCGAATGTCGCAAGGCAAGGAAGAGGACCCTACAGGTGGCTGATGATTCGGAGCTGCCAAACGAGGAGATAGAGGAGGAGGAGGTCCAACACCAAGCGTTGATTGCCATGAAAATCCCTTTTGATCCCGATTCTAATGGTGTTCCCTTTAAAATTCGAGGTCGAACTCTTTTTATAGAGAGGAGAGTTATGGAAATTGGTGAAGTTTTGAGGATATTTTAACTATCTAGTATTTTATCTTATTATTTTACTAGTTTCTTTTATTTTTTCCACGTTTTTGTTGTTTGTATTATAGGAAAGCCTTCTAGAAGGGGCATTGTAAGAATATGATATTGTCATGTGACATCACCTGAGCGTAGGCCCACTTCCTTAATTAGGGTATTGATATCACTCTTCAGAATCCTTCTCATTCCCTAATAAATATCCTTTTATCCCAATATAATAATCATTCTACGCTTCTTAAACTTGAATGTTAATTCTCTCACTTGAATGTCTTTCTGTATTGTCATTGACGGTTTAATTTACGTCAATAACCCTAAAAGGTAAGAGAACACACTAGAAGAATATTCTAAGAGAATATTACACTCAAATAATATACTATCTAAAAGAGAGAAATAACCGAATAAGACACAAATATAAAATATGTAAAAAAATACAATTAAATCCACGGGTTTCTCGTACACATTCCTTATACAAACTCACTTGATCCAAACACATTGGACGGAAAAACGTTTATTGAGCAAGTTGGGCTTCTTATAAAGTTGTGGTACTATATCCAAATGTGTTCCCATCCCTTCATATTTCTTAAAGATGCAACTTAATTCAATGTGATCCATTAACATTAACACTAGGCCCATTCAAACCATGTCAAACACAAATAAGAATTTCACCTCTCAATTCTCAAATGAATGTCATTTTTGTGCGTCAATAGCAAATAAAGTGATGAGGATGAGATTGAAGATGAAATGAAGATAAACAATCACATTAAACATATAAGAAAAAGACTTTTAAAGTGGTTCGGCTATGAATAAAGCCCATGTCAACTATTCTTTATTCCCAGGGGTTTACAATAGCACAATACAGTGTGATGAAAATGATTGAATGATTCTCATGTCTTGAGAGAGAGAGATGTGTAGAGAGATAGAATGAATTGCTTGCCAAGGATGAATTAGTTGCCTTTTTACCTAGGGGAGGGGTTGTATTTATAGTGATGGGAGTCCAAGAGATAGAATGTCTTTATATATTCAAACATTTATATCTATTTACAATAGGTATGATTGTTGGCCTTCTAGAGTACAATGACTGTTGGTTGCTCTTCTCTAATAACTTTTGACCTTCTGCATGGTTCGTCTTCTTTAGGGTTGGTCGGCCGGTACGCCGACCAACTCTCCTCGGGTGCCGACGAACTCTCCTCGGGAGCCGACCAAGTGTCTTTTGTACCGAGCAAGTATGAATATTGCCATGTAGGACTTTCTGACTGGTCCACGTAGATGGGTAATTGTTGGCGTCAACAAGGACAATGGCCATATTTATATTTATAGGTTACGAAACATGTAGACGCTATAAGTATGGTGTCATATACAACAAATGCACGGCAACACAACAAATCTAACAATTTAGACACAATAAAGGACACGTTAATAATTAATATATTTTCACACACACACACACACACACACAAACATAATTTATCTATTTGCACGTCAAAATAAAAATTAGTGGTCGAACTAATTATTGGACAAATATTTCATAGAAATATTTAAACCACGAGTCAAAAAGCCTGAAGTGAAAACAGCAAGAGACTGACTTTTTCTTGACACTCATTTTTTTAAAGAAACCCTCAAAATATTTTATTTCGCATTATTAGGATTTCTTATAGTTTATTATTTTCGACCCCGACGTGTCTATAATGTGTCTAGCCTTTGTCGGCGAAGTGTCCGCCTACTTTAAAATGCCAAGTAAGCTCGGCACTTGACCGTGTTGTGTCGTATTTGTGTCTGACACGAATCCTCCACCACCATCGAAATGTCAGAGCCTCTTAGTTTATAACCTAAAATAAACCATATTCCTTGGTTAACAATGAAACTAGCAATAAAGAAACATAATCCTAATAGGAAACTAAAAGATAGAGATAATAATAATCTACTACCCAACTAAGATAAAATTAATAATAATCTAATATCTAACTAATCTACTAAATTTAAATAGCCATTACAATTGAACTCGGACCCTCCCTCTGACCCACCCCATCACCAACGTCAGGGGCGGATTTGTACCGGACTGAGGAGGGACGAAGGCTCCTCCTAATAATTTATGAAAAAATTTACCGTGAAAAAAGTTTCAGGTGTGTTTTGTGTGAAAATAGTAAGTAAAGGGTGAATATTTAAAAAATTTTGAAAGTTTAAGGGCAAAACGTAATAATACTTCAATTCTTAACTTAAGGACGCGCGTCTATTTTTTTTTCTTTCTTCCTTCTCCCTTTTTTCTTTCATCCGACCTCATTTTCTTCTCCCCATTTCTTCCTTCTCCTCAATTCTTAACTTAAAGGACACAGGCATCATCTGATCTCCCCATTTCTTCCTTCTCATTTCTTAACCCATGGTATGCAATTATATGACAAGAAACCAAGAGAATCTTAGTTGTGGAAACTAATTGTTGTAGCATTTGCATGTTGAAGCCCATTCACTCCCTTTCGGACTGCCTATTACGCTGCATATTTAATAGACTTTAGGGGAACTAAAAACAAGGGGGAAGTCAGGTGTACAATTCAGAAGTTTCATCCTTCTCCTCAATTATATCGATTAATTCTCGCCAGATCTGTTCTCGACGGATTTGTTTCCCTCTCTGTGGCTTCGGCCAACTGTCGGCAATGTTTTAAAAGGCGTGGTGAGGCTCGCCTCGAGGCTTACGCCTTGGTGCGTTCCGCTTTGAGGCGGTTGAGGCTTACGCCTCACTAATTGTATGGTCAAAGCGAGTCAAATGTTTTTAAAAAAAAAGTCGCGTGAAAGAAATAACTGGAGACCAAATTTCTTTAGTGTAAGACCTAAACCTATCTCAACACATAAACCTCCATCACTCTTTTGGAAGCCCTAACCGGAGATCAAATTTCTTTCTTCCACCGAAGATTAAATTTCCTTCTTCCGGCCTCAGTCAACAGGTAATTTCTCTTCCTTTTCAACATTCAAACTTCTTTTTGATCTCTCTATTTTTTCGTGTTTTTCTTAGATTTTGAAAGTTGGGTTCTTTTTTTATTATTCCATGGATGATCCTTTAAGCAATCATGATGGGGATGGGGGTGGAGATGAAGTATATTATCCCTTTTCTCGGTCATTGAATATTGATGATCCACTACTTATTATATAGTGATGATTTGATGATTCATTGCTAGATACATTGGTTTTGGTCATGGTTTGGTGATAGTGATGATGACTATCTTGTCTTTGAGGATTACGGTTTTAATTACGGGTTTCTTTTGTCTTAACGGTAGAATATGTATTATGATGATGATATGATGGTGTTATTATTTATATTGTGTTGTGGGATCAATTTTACAACGTTTATTTTCATGACAAATATGATACATACTTTGCTTCTTATTTAATTATTATTTTTATATCATTCTTATTGATATTTTGGAAAAGATTGAGCCTTACGCCTCGGTCCGCCTCGAGGCTTACGCCTCGCCTCACAAAGACAAAAAGCCTCAACTCCGCCTCGCGCCTTTCAAAACATTGACGGCCGGTTTGAACTTTCATCATTGTTTATTTTTTTAAGATTTGATTAGTGTTGGTGTTTAATGTTTAATGTTAATGTTAGGCAGAATATATTTAATGTTTAATATTAATTTTTTAAGGTTGTATTAGTGTAAACATTAATGTTAATTTGATTGTTTAGTGTTTAATGTTAATGTTAAAATATGTTATTATTTAATTTTAACATATGTTAATGTTAGGCAGAATATGTTTTTTTAGGCAGAACGATTCATTTTATAATGTTTATAATTATTTTTACGATTTGAAATTTGAATGATTCAGTTTTTTCAGTTTATAATGTTGTTTAGTTAAACTAACTGCTGAGAAACTAAATTAGTTAAACTTGTTAATTATTTCAGTTTATAATGTTTGTTAATTTGTTGGTTTACAAATTACATATTAGTTTTTTTAACTGATGTTGTTTATTTTTAATTGATGCATAAAAATCGAATTAATGCTATGATTTGTATAAATGCGAATTAACCCAAATAAAATCTGCCTCAGGGGCTCCCGACCCCGAAGCCCCGGCACCAATTGAAATTTTGGCTCCACCCGACCAAAAATCTTTAATCCGCCACCGACCACCGTACACATCAACATCCCCTCCCTCGAAAAAACTTGCCCCGAGCTTTTGAAAAAATTTGGAGTAGATGCGACAATTAAACAATTACGTGTAGTATTTTGGCCCAAAACTTTGTCCAAGTTGAGTTTTAGCAAACTTAAGTGGCCCAAGTTTAATTGTTGCACCAAGTGAAAATTTGGAACGGGCTCAAACATTTCCAACCCAAGGAATTCCATTGATGAGCCCACATGCAAGGTCATAAAAGTTTCTTTTACAAATCAAAAAGATGGCCCTATCAAACAACCTCCTTTCTTTTCATAATCACCCCGTCAGCCCATCTTATCTTGAACATGTTTGAAATTCAACCAAGAGAAGCACCTAAACAAAGCTCCACGTGATGAACAAGCTTGATTGAGGAGCATCAAGAAGTATTTAACCCGCGGCGCACCAAATCTTTACTTCATGGAGAACTAGTAATATCCTCTTCAATTAGGACTCTTGGTCATAAGCCTCGATTTTCTTCTAAATCAGGAACCACGCTATAGACTTCACCTAATGCCATTCGTTAAAGCAACCCATAGACATCCTCCATTCACCGAATGTCATTTGTTAAGGTAACCCATAGCCATCATCCATTATCCTCTATAGCATCTCCTTCGTTCTAATCCCAGTGTCTACTGACGATAAAGCTGTTGAGACTCGATGAGAAGCGAAGGATCATTCGTGGAAGAACGACATTCTACTTGTGTTAGCAGTCGCCAAGCTGCTCCGAGTTCTTGCCATGGCTTGTCATCCTAACACAGTCACACTTACTAGCAAGAGCATTAATCATTAAACTACAATATTATAAATACCTTGTTTCCTTTTTCCTCTTAAGAAAGTGAGAACTTGATGATCATGAACATGTACATTGTAGAAGTATCCTACAGCATCAAATTGCCTTAAAGCATTCGGCTTGCTGATAATTCCTCAAGTCAGAGAAGACTTTAAGAGAATCGTGGATTTCCCCAAATCAAGGGAGTCCAAAATATCACAGAATATATTAACCAAATATCTTAATAATGGCAATTATTAACACAATTGAGAAGCATGGATGAGCTATCAAAATATAAACATTGGCCAAGTATAAGCACTGGAAAGGGTATCAGAATACATACCATATGCAACCATCCAAAAGTAGGCTTACTGATAGTTGGATTTTTGGCACCACAATTTCTACATTGTTTATTTTTTGTCTTCAGAAATTTATTCAATACCAACATTGCCTCAGTAAATTGAAGAGAGGTCCAAGCTTGTTGCTTCTGATGCTCAGGGCTGTGATTCTCTGCGTCAGGGTGTACTGTAGAACATGAAACATGGCTCCCATCACTGTCTTCTGTATATACTGATTCACTTGTTGAGTCTGCATCCAATCTTTTGGCCCCGATAATGTCACCCTTTGCTATCATTTCTAATTGAGAAGTACATTTCTCAACCTTAGACGATATTGAATTAATCAAGAAAAGCAGAAGCGACAAAAAAGGAAATCAATAACCACCAAAATATGAAACACTACACTAATCAAATAGGAGAGATTGACAAAAAAACTAGAGTAGCTTACCATGCTTCTGTTTTCTCTAAAATGAAAGCAGAAGAAACAGGTCCGCTGTAGAAGATTATAAAGCGTATCAAACAGCAACGGATTATAGGCTGGTGAAACAAGATCAATATGACCACAATGGCCCGTACAATAATACGAACGCTGCCCGCATGATTTACAAGGTGTCTGATCATCAAGTGGGCCCAATGCTGGATCATATAGCCCACCTGGCACTGGCCTCTCTACACTATCGAGCAAAACGGGGTTTGTAATCTTCACAATGCTGTGCTTCCTGACCTCTTCATCAGTCATGAAACTGAACCGAACAAGCTCCACATTCTCGGACGCACCCTATAAAAAAATCAAATAGTTAGAACTACATTAAAATTTATGCATATGTTTGGACATCCCTTATGAAGTGCACCATTTTGTTTATCTAATTTTGCAAATGACCTTAAACCATGTTGGGAGAAATTACTTCTAAGTTGTCAATCACCTACATTCAAATAAACCGAAAAGCAATTTTATACGCAGCATGTGCTCAATCCTAAATTTGCAAAAATGAAGTGATTGCATTACTACGGACAACCAAAATCAGAAGGGGGTTTTTCTTTACAGAAAATAGGAAAAATATAAATCTATATAAATATTTTAAGGGATTGCATTCATACATTTGTAAAAAAAACATAAGATCACTTCCCACGTTGCTTGTGCTCAAACACAAATTCGTAAAGTGATTGCATTTTAAAAGATATCCAAATGCATCACGTGGGATCGAATGCATCTAATTTATACTTTTATATACAGTAAAATATAAAAATATATTGAAGCACGTCAAACTAAATAATTTTTAACAAAACAGATATCTTGGGTGGAAATGGCAATTTTTTGCAGTAACTACAATTACTTATTTGGGGGCTTTCTTTTTCCTTTTTCTTTCTTTTTCTGGGGAGGGAGGGAGGGAGGGAGAGAGAGAGAGAGAGAGAGTTTGAGGAAGCTATGTGACGTAATGTACCAAAAAAAACTTGAATTCTACATGGCATTGAATTTATTTATATGTATTATTATTTAGAAGTATATGAATAACAAATGATCTAATTTTTGAAGAGTTATATTTGGGTGGGATTTTTAGGAATTGAGTATTTTAAGTATATTTAGTCGTAGTTATAAAAGGCTTATTTCCTACTAACATATATGTGTAATCCTGTTGTTTACATTATTAGAATTGTGAGTTGATAGATAAGGGCTTCCTCTATTTCTTCTTGTTTCTCCATTCTCCTTTGTGCTCGTAGGTCAAGTCTTGGTAGTTTACCCTACATCGACATCCACTTTGTACGAAGACGAAACTTGAATTGACAATCCATCTACCAATTTTGAAAAACCCGCTCTATTTTGTTCTCTCTCTTGTCTTCTTCCTCACATAAGCCCCCTCTTCTTTACCCATTATTCTCCACAACCCTATGTTCTACCCAAAGAGTAACAAATCATCACGAAACCACCATGATGTGGAATGTTCAAAAAAATCAATTTGTATTGATTAATGTTTATTTGTATTTTGAGATGATTGGATAATCGTTTTTTTAATTTAGGAAAACGTAAAGATTGTAGGAGTACTTTCAAAGTAGGTTAAATATTTTAGAGGTATCAATTTAAATCAGTCTTTAGCTTCAATTATTAGCCTATAAATATACATATCTAATCTTATTTCATTTCCGGACTATAATTATGGTTTGAGTTAAAGCAGGAGACGAAACCTGGCGTCACACTCGTATCAATTCTCTTCTTCCCACTTGATCTCCATTTTTTCCCTTCTAGGGTTTCCTCCGCAAAATCTATTCTCTGTACCAATCTTATTTGAACAGAAAATTTCAAAGTTCACCCTTCACAACTCTCATCAAGAGACTAAACACAACAACAATGGGAAAGTGTTATCACAAAGAACGCTCAACTTCGTCATCAAGTCTTGTCATTGTTTTTATAAGAGAGCCTTGTTGTCTATAATTGTTTTAACTTAGGGTGTGACAGTGATGTCAATGAGGGGTGATATATCCGCTGAACAAGATGGTTACATGATAAATGGCAGTCTTTAGTGAGTTTCATAACAGGGAAGCTTGAGAAGAGTTGTAATGATTCTTTCATCATGCTAGCTCCAAAGAAAGGAGGTGCGGTGAATGTTAGGGATTTTAGGCTTAACATAATGGGCAGTTTTACAGAATCGACACCATAATGTGGTGGATTTTGTTGCTTCGGAATCTCCAAATGTTTTTCTGGGGGTAGGACAGATATCGGATGCAGTTTTGGTGGTCAATGAGTGTGTAGAGTCAAGAGTGAAAGTGATGTGAATGAAGAATAGGGGTTATTTTTAGTAATTTAGTGTTTTATTGTATTTTTGTTACTTTCTTTTATTTCCCTTATTTGATGTATTTTCTTTTATTAGTTGTTTGTTTGGTATTATAGGAAGGAAGTAGCAAAAGGTTAATGGGGAGATAATTGTAATTACTTCTTTAGCTAGGAGCCTAAGCTACCTTCCCACTATAAATACCCCCTATGTAGACTCATTTGGGTCATTCTTCCATTTTATGAGATTTAATTAGAGAGAGTTTGAAAGAGAATTATATTTTCTTCTTCCCATTTACGTCAATTGGTATCAGAGCCTAGTCGCTCCACCCATTGTTGTTGTTGTTGTTGTTGTAAAAAAAACAAAAACTCGTAAACAATGTCAAGGTGGGTTCAAGAAAGGATGAACACCTCCGCGGCAAACCCTTTCGAGCAAATATTGAATGCCATCAATCAAATGAAGGCCCAAATGGAAAAGATGAATGCGCAACTTCCTCCACCGGCAACCACCTCGCACCATTAACCCTAACCCTAATTCAAGAAACCAAAACCCTAGCTCCCAAAATCCCACCCACGCTTCCGCAACCCATTCTACAAACCATTTCCCATCTTTACCCCAAAAAACCTAGCCCTAGCCCCATTTATCCCCAAACAGAACCCTATCACCCTTGTTTGACCCCAACGCCCCTTCACCCTGCCTCCGGCCTCAACCATCACCATGAGAACCCCACCCCTGCCGACAAAGGGTCGTACCCTTCTTTCAACCTCCGAGCCACGGCCTCTTACCCCAGTCTGTCCAAAATCACTTCTAAAACAACCCCAGAGGCAGCCCTCATACCGGCGACCCCTATGGTGACCCGAGGCAAGTCGCAAGACCCCGCCGAAACCCTAAAGGCTGCTACAACCGCCCCACGGCGACCAGGGGTCCACCCGAACACTACCACTGGGTAGAATACTTCTTATCAGTTTACCGCAACGTCGCCAGGGCCTTTTCCTGTTTGCCATACACCCATACAAAGAATACACCACCGGAAATTCAGTAAAAGGTTACAAACGATCGAGAACTGGAATTTTCTCTTACAAATCAACCCAAGATTCATTTCAAAGAAACCCTAATCACACACCCTGGCCTCCACCTTTATCTTCTCATGTTTGGAAATCCTCAAACACATCCCCCACCTTTTAAAACCCCCCAATGAAACCCCCCAACAATTGCAAGAACTAGGGTTTGGCACCAAACTCTTGGTTTTTGACCCCGGGGTAGATCATTTTGATGATTTGATGTCTGGCATGAGGAAGAAGATGAAGATTAACGTGAGAATTGAAGAATCTTCCTCATCATTTTCAGAAATTACATTTTGGCCCCTCAAGTTTTGTCTCTTCCGCAATTTTCGCAATTTTTGCATTCGACCTCAATTTTAAAGTTCAAGGACAAACTTTTTCGAAGGCTGAGAGAATGATGTGAATGAAGAATAGGGGTTATTTTTAGTAACTTTAGGGTTTTATTGTATTTTTGTTACTTTCTTTTATCTCCCTTATTTGATGTATTTTCTTTTATTAGTTGTTTGTTTGGTACTATAGGAAGGAAGTAGCAAAAGGCTAATAGGGATATAATTGTAATTACTTCTTTAGCTTGGAGTCTAAGCTACCTTCCTCCTTATAAATACCCCCTATGTAGACTCATTTGGGCCATTCTTCCATTTCATGAAATTTTATTAGAGAGAGTTTGAGAGAGAATTATCTTTTCTTCTTCCCATTGACGTCATTTACGTCAGAAAAAGTATTATTCCAAGTGGGCAGTTTAGGCCTAACGTAGTGGCCAGTTTTACAAGATCGACACCGTAAGGGGATGGATTTTGTTGTTTTGGAATCTCCAAATGCTTTTGTGTGAGTAGGATAGATATCGGATGCAGTTTTGGCGGTCAACGAGTGTGTGGAGTCAAGAGTGAAAGAGTATTATTCCAAGTATGAGAGTATTATTCCCAGCCAGACATCGAGAAAGCTTACAACCATGTGAAATGGAGTTTTGTGTTGTATATTATGGGCATAATGAGATTCAATAAGTTGTAGTGCAAGGGGATTCAAAGTTGCATCTCTTCAGTGATATTTTGTAAATGGTACACCGTGGGTTCCACCCTCAAGACGTCTTCGACAAGTCCTATATTTTTTAATATAGGCTATGGAAGCCTTTAGTAACTTCATGGTGAAGTTATTGAGATTATTTATGGCTTTATAGTTGAAGTGAGGATAAAGGGTCCGGTAATGTTGTTGTATATTATGGGCATAATGAGATTCAATAAGTTGTAGTGCAAGGGGATTCAAAGTTGCATCTCTTCAGTGATATTTTGTAAATGGTACACCGTGGGTTCCACCCTCAAGACGTCTTCGACAAGTCCTATATTTTTTAATATAGGCTATGGAAGCCTTTAGTAACTTCATGGTGAAGTTATTGAGATTATTTATGGCTTTATAGTTGAAGTGAGGATAAAGGGTCCGGTAATGTTCTCACTTGTCATTTGTGAGCAATATTATCATCTCATGTGGAGACATAGAAAGGTAGTTAAAAGTCTATGGTTAATTTTGATGAGCTTTAACGCAGCTTCGGGCGAGATTATTTCCGCGAATGTCCCTCATTGTGGAAGAGGGTGATCGGGTGCACGGTAAGGGGAATGTCGACGACTTACTTGGGTCTTTCGTTGAGCATGTCGTTCAAATCATAAGCATTTTGGGACCAGATGGTTGTGAGATTCAAGCCAAAAGGTGGGTATTACTTGTCATTTTATTCCTTTCAGGTAGTTGTCGTTTTGGGACTAGGTAGTTGTCGTTTTGGGACCGGGTTGTGAGATTCAAGTCAGTAAGAGACTTGAGAAATGCACAAGGGATTTCCTATAAAAGGGCAACTACAAGGGGTTCAAGTATAGTTTGGTCAACTGGAAGATGGTCTGTAGGCTAGGAAGATTGAAAAGTTCTAAGAAGGAAGGACCCGCGTCCAAGTTCAACACGTGTCACACCCCGACACTTTCTCGGCACTCTCGGTCACGTGTCCAACACTCCTTTTTATGTATCCATAATTTAAATATAAAATTTGTGTGCCCGACACTTGTTTCCACACATCTATACTATTTGCATAAATATGTACAATGCTCTCTCGTTCTACTTGCATTAGAACGGTTCCCCACGAAAGTTTTTATCTTAAAAATAAACTTCATTTCCATGTTCTTCATTTTTAAAAAGTATTTAAACAACTTTTTTTTTCTTTTTTTCCTTTTCATGTTCTTGTAAATTTCTTTATATAAACATATAAAAATATATTCATTTACCAATGTCCCAAGAGGTGTCACGTATTAATTTTTTTTTAAATTCAGTGTCAGTGTATTTGTGTCGTGTCAAACAAGTGCTTCTTAGTTTGTAGGCCAATAAGGAAGGGTTGGCACTAAGAAGCTTGATGTGTTCGAGGCATTGTTGGTTGTGAAGATTCCCATTATAGGAGGATAGAGACAGACATGCGGTTCTCATGAGATTTGGCATGGGTCCGCATGGTTAGTGTACTCTTTGAGTGGTGTTGGCCTTACGCGCTGTGAACAAAATCACATAGAAAAGGTGGACCACGGTCCGCTAAAGTTATTTCGGTGAGGCACCTGCATGCATTTGGGGTTGTGGAAGGATATAGAAAATGGGAGGAAAGAGTTCATCAAGCATACTACCTTCATAATTGATAAGGTGTGTGGCGATCTCTCGCTCTTGAGGACAGATTTATGGAAGTTTACTGTATTTCGCTAGAAAAAGGGGGTGGTGTGGCAAATTTTGAACATATGGGTTGATGGTATATGTAATCTCAGATTTAGGAGTTCGTGAGTTGGAGGAGGTCGACATGTTTATAGAGAAGCTAGGGGAAGGTAGAGTTCCCGACGAGAGGGGTAAATAGAAAGAGGTGGAAGGGATGCGCGAGTGGCAAGTTCTCTAATAGAGATTCCTATTTAGGGTTGATGTTGAAGCGTGATATATTGTTCACTGGAACTAAAAGTGGAGATTAATGCCTCTTTTGAAAGTAGCTTTTCGTTTACAGCGCAGTGAAGCAAGCAATTCTCACAAGTGACTATTCAAAGCAGGAGAGAAAGAAGATGGTTAGGCGATGCTGGATGAGCAGCGAGGCAGGGGAGTCGATGGATCACCTGTTGCTCAATTGTGGAGTTTATAAAAGATCGTATGTTCCCAATCGGTGTGGTATATACTAGGTACAACAGGTAGTAGCAGAGGAGTCAATGGATCATCATTACGAGATTGTCAGGGGGTTATAAAAGATCTTATTTCCCTGTCTGTTTGGTATACACAAGGTAATGCCTTCATTAGTGGTGGAGTTGTTGGCGGCGTGGAGGACCCGTATGATTCATATGGACGGTGTGGACAGAAACAAATAGGATGTGTGTTAATAGGATTATAAATTTAGTCGTTCGTCAATTTTTTGGCATATTTAGGTCAGAGAGAATGGTGTGATTATTTTGTTAATCGACCTTACCAATTGTCCACCGTACCCCTTTTTTCGGTACTCCTTGAGTTCTTGTGTTACGAGTTTGCACCTCCTTGGGCGGCTTCTTTTTACTTTAGCAGCGAATACTTAAAATATATATATATATATATATATATATATATATATATATATATATATATATATATAAAAAAAAAAAACTTAAGGTGAGAAACAGTAGATTGAAGAAGCTGCACATCTAAAGTGCAAGAAGATAACATCGTGTGAGTAGTAATTGTTGTAATTTAAGTAACACGTGTTGAGTTATTGTTTCGATGTGTTTAGGATATTTCAGTTAAATTGGATTAAATAAAGGATATTTGCTATTTTATTTGGATAGTCGTAGTATGCTTAGGTTTTCAACTAGCCTATGAATATGATGTCATCCTTACTATTTTCATTACAGCGTCTACAATTCATTCATTAGGATGATTTTTTGTGAGAAACAGAGGATTATATGAAAATATCACAACAATAATATCAGATTGGTGGACCAGCAATCCAATGAAACAGTTTAAAGATATACATAAAATAAAATAAAAAAAGAAATGATAGGTAGGGCAGTTTTTAAACAATCAATGAACTGTAGCAGGAAATACAGCTCCTCAAAATTCCATTAATTCTACAATAAAGCTTATAAAGCAATTGTTGATGATGAAGGACAGTTCGGCTCCTTTAAAATCATTTGATGAAGTGGAAACATCAAATAGTTGAAATATGTTCTCATACACCATGCCATTAAGTTCAGAATAAAGTTTTCACAGTATGCAATGGAGATGATCCTAGTGCTGAATTATGAATTGGAAAGATTGTAAACTAGTCATTAGCAGTGGTCATTTACTTCCTTGGGGTTGCAACTTTCTCATTTTTCCCAAAGTCGACGGATTTTTGGCATACAAAATACAACTTCTGAAGTCAAAATTTCAAAAAAATAACGGTTTAAAATTGAAAATCAATTTCAAAATTCCAACTTTCCAACATCATCAGACACTAGCACACAGGGACAACAAGGTGGGGGAATGGGTACGCAAGTGACGAGCAATACCTGCCTAAATTTTAAATTCTCTTGAAATTATGCCAAATTAACTTTTCTACAAATTTTCATTTTCTGAAACTATTCCATTCCAAAACATTTTAATACATTCCAATCAAACAAAATATAAATAAGTTTTGGAATATTATATTTCTTATTCCAATTTTTCTGAAGCTTTTTAATTTTCTCCTTTTGATTTTGCCGGATATTCAGATATTTTTCCAAAATCGGAAAAAATGGAACGAAATCAGCAAAGGACTTTTTACAATTTAATCCGCCCAAAAATGGGTTGTTCACGCAAATACGAGCATAAACACACACAGATATCGATAAGGGAGTAGGAGTGTTAACGATTGTCGTACCAATTTTTCCTACATTCCAAAACTACCCTTAAACTAAACCGCAACACCCGCACGGTTACATCTACAAAACTAATTTAATCTGCTTTTTCAATTGATAACTTCTATGTGCCACTACCCTTTAATGAGAATTCTCTAATACGTGACAATACATGGCATGAATGAAGTATCAAAGTGTAATGAGCAAAAAAGCAATGAAGTTGAAAAATGATTTTGAGCAAAACAAGAGTTAGGTATAAAATTGAATACCTCTGTTGTCTTAGCCATCTTCCTTACTTGGACTGCTCTGTTTACAAATAAAACACATAAAAGTTAAATCAATAATAAGTTTGAGTAGCTCAACTTGAAGAGTTGAAACCCTCTAATTATATTGAGCAGTCATTAAAAGTAAGGAAATGAAAGTTTAGAATAATAGTGAGGTTGAGTATGTACAATAAACCCTAGTTGTACAAGTAGTACCTGATTGAGCAAACCAAAACAAATTTCGAGTTGTTACTTTTCCTTGTGTTAATAGGTTTGGCGGAAGAGAAGTGGAGAGGGTTTTGGTGTTTTCCAATGTTGAGTACTTAATAATTGGGTCATTTGTACATTCACCCCATTACTTTGTCTAATTTACAATTTGGAAACCCATTACCCCTAGTCCTATTATCTTAATATAAGAATTTTGTTATTCTTTTAAAATGTTTATTATAAATACATAAATAAAACGCAATAGTCGGCCAATACTCTTATAATTGAAAAAAAGAAAAATCTAACCCAAATTCTTGTAATTCAAAAAACACTTTTAAAATTTCTTTGGGCATATTAATCCTACAATAATACTTTATATTTGTTTTATCATAAATATGAGTGCAGGGGTGTGCAAAAAAACTGACCGAAACGAAATCGAACCGAACCGAACAGAAACCGACGGGATTTTTTTTTTCGATTTGGTTTGCGGTTTAAGGATAGCGGTTTAGACAAAGAAAAAACCGATTCGAACCGAACCCAACCGATATCAATATTTATATTAAAAAATCGTTAAATATATTTTATTTTTATATCCAAAAAACATTAACCAACCTCCAAAGCCGACCAAAACCGAAAACCGACCTAAAAAAACCCGACCAAAACTGAAAATCGGTTAAAACTAAATCGAAATCGAACCGAACCGAAACCGGCGAGGTTTTTCATCATTAGTTCGGTTTCGGTCTGATTTTTTTCAAAACCGAACTGATTGGTTCGGTTTGAATTGCGGTCCAAAACCGAATTGAACCGACCCTTGCACACCCCTATATGAGTGTAATATTAAAAAAAGGACAAAGATGTATGTAGTTCAGTACGTTAATCTGCCTACGTCCACAGTGAAGGGAGAGTAAAGTTTTATTACTTTTAAAAATAGAGAAAAAAATGATTTGGAGTGTTATGAATGCTATCTTGAAGTTCACGCCATGGTTATAATGATGTGCTACTATATGCCCTTGAACATTAGGGTCGCATCTCTTTATAAATATACGAAACGTAGAGTCTAAGGCATCTTCGATAGTAATCGGTTGTTGTTCTTGATCTTATTTTAGGTAGTTTGATTACGTTAAAATTGAATCCATACATATTCATTGTTAAATTTTTGTAAGCTTTAGTTTAATAATTATAAAATTTGGGGTTTGCCTTAACAAATTATAATTGAATTGGACGTATGGAGAATTTGAGGTAAAGTCCAAGGATAGTTTAGTCTTTTATAAATTTATTGGAGAAAAAGTTAGGGTTTGGAGAATTTAATATTTGTGAAGTTTGTAGCATAAATTAACCGCACAAACCAACCTAGGTCCTGCGACCCTGTGGTATATGGCCTCAACTATGAGTGAGGAGGAAGCCTCATTTTGGCTTAATAAACCCATACGAATTTTTATTCATTTCAAAACTTTCATCTCTCTCATTTTCTCCCAACTTATCTCTAAAAGAAACCATATGCTCTCTTTTTATCTTTCCCAAAGCAACCATTTGAAAAATCAAATCAGAGTATTTTAAGGCAATTTTAAATGGGAATTCAATAGAAGATTTAAAGCATTTCCAGCCAAGTTTCAAAGAGGTTTTGATGGGTGCATAATTTTGTACTATTTACGTCAAAATCTAGGCCATGTTAAGACCGTTATATCATAAATAATGAGCTTTTAGAGTCATTTTGATAAATAAATATAAAAATGCAAACTTGAATAAAATTTGAATTAAAAATACAATTTTAGTAATTTCAGGGGGTAAAATCATAATTTTTAAAATTTTATGGGCCCGAAAATAATTTTTAATATTTATCCAGACGAAATAAAGTTCTCTCTGAAATTTGGTTGAATTCCGAATTAAAACGATCAACTTGTGAATTTCGGGGGCTAAATTACAATTGAAGGGTCATTATGTAAATTCCTAAAGTTATATGATCCTAAATTTGAAATAATTATTTTTATTTTGTATTTTTACAGGTACCCTCAGAGTTTGGACAACAAATCAATGTATATGCAAAAATTGTTAGGATATGTCGCGACACACACGGTTGACACAACGGTACTAAATGTCTTTTATAAAATCGTTCGAGTGTCGATTGAGGTCGTGCCATATCTTTCGAATCAACTTTGAAGTCTGGAAGAAAATGAGATTTTGAATTTTGGGAGGTTGAAAATTCGATTAAAGCCGGTGTTGTGAATAGTGGCGTGAACAATGACGAAAATAGGGGATTTTTTTTTTTAAGTTCTCAATTGTTTCCAACTCATCTCAAGACCCCTCAATTAAAAACTAAAATACAACAAATCAAATGAAGTTTTAGCCCGACCCAAACACCTTATCTCGTAGCCTATAAAATTTCCCTAGGGCTCACAATTTTACATACAATATTGTAAAGCAAACTTTGAAAGAATTTATTATTATTGGAGGGAAAAAATTATACTTGTGTGGGGAGGATTTTATCAATATTAATTGACATGCACAAGTATTGTAAATTTGAATCATTAATAAAAAAAAATTATTCTTTCTTGCAACTTTGTTACGTTCATCATGCTAGTGTAAATTTTCTACTAAGACTAGGTGAAATTTAATCTACTTGATTAGTATTAGGTAATTACTTTAATTACATTTTCATTCCACGCATGTTTTAAACGCTTTAAAAAAATAGTATCCACTTAAAACGACACGAGAGTGTGTTTTAAACCATCAGAAGTGATTGTTAATTCATATTTTACTAATTAAAGTGAATAGTTTTTTATGGGTCATGCTTATATTAAATTGTTTGATATCTCATGCTTAAATATAACGTTAAAATCGACAATTCATATTTTAAATTTTGGTGTGAGTACTTTTTGATGGCATATGCTTTCACTCAGTTATTTTGATAGTCCATGCTTAAAAACTACATTTAAAACTCAAAATTGATATTTTTAAGGGAATAGTGTTTTCAGACATTGATACGTCAAGAATATTGTAGATCCGTGCCAGTTATCTTTCTACATTTTAGCGCTTTTGTGTTCCTTATGCCTATATTTATGCTCGTTAGCTAGACAACACACACACACACACACACACACACACATATATATATATATTAATTGAGCTTTTTGTTGGTATTGGAATGCTTAAAGCGAGGTTTTGGTGTCATTTCAGAGAAGTTATGTCAACGAACTCAACTTCAAGGGCAATTTAGTCAATTCATACTTCATCTCTGGCTCAGTGGAATTCCATGGAAGCTTAATTCGTTGTGTTAGCTTCATGTGGTCGTAAACGACACATCGTTTCGAGTTCGAGTGAGGAAGTAAGAGTCGATTCCGTTTTGCACCATTTCTCCCTCATTTTGTACCAAAGGACACGAGGAAATAGGGGACCGATCGCCCTCCCCCCAGCCCCTGGTCGACCGGTCATTCAACATTTTGCCAAAGAAGGAAACAGGTGACTTTTTAACCTTGGGCCCGGTCGAACGGCTTGATAAGCGCCAAAAAATGTACAATTTATACCCCCAATAGACGTACTTTAGTGTTAATTCTCGGTAGTATGGGTCTTATGCGCTTAATTGTTAATCATGCAGGCTTAATTGCAGTTGCGGTGTCAAAAACAACATTTCCAAACAAATTGCAGTTAAAATGGAGTTAATTACCTTATCCCGTAACCCTAACCTACCCTAAACCTAGCCTAAACCTACCCCGAACCCTGTGTGTGTTTTGTTTGTCCCTTTTTATTATTTTTTTAGATTTTTAGTTTTAGTCATTTTTATTTTTAGAATTTATTTTAGATTTATTTAGTATTTTCTAAGTTTTATTTTCTATTTTTCTATTTTATCTTTATTATTATAATTTTATTTTATTTTGATTTTTATTAGTTTATAGTTTCATTAGGATTAGTTTTAGGAGTTTATTTTTAGTTTATTAGATTTTATATTTTTTTAGGACTTTAGTTTTCATTTAGATTTTTAGTTTTTATTTCTTTTGTTTTATTTTAGTTTTTATATAAGCTTATGATTTTGTTTTTTCTTGTTTTAATATTTTTATTTTTATTTTTCTAGTTAGTTAGATTTTGTTTTATTATATTTATTTTTAGGTAGTTAGTGTTATTTTAGGTGTCCAAATTAAACACACACAACACCTAAGTCACTCACACCTTTAAATATACAATGTCCTACACTTAAACACTACTTCACCCTCATACTACCACCCTACACCCTCCTACACCCAAACCACGCTCCATCATCTTCAACCTCAAACTCACTCCCACTCTCTCTCCTCAATCCCCCAATAACAAACCTTACACCAAACCATTTTCTCTCCTCTATCCTCCATTGAAATACCTCACCCTCTTTCTCTCATAGTTCCACCATAACCGACCACTCCGGCGACAACCCCCTGCCGGAGCTGTGTGACACCCCGACTAATTAAATACCGGGTAGCTACTCCTTTATTCAAATTAATTCAAAATGTCAAGTTGATTCAGTTCATAGCATCACTGTCGAAAAATGTTTTAACAATTACTAGCCACCTAATTTTTAAAAAGTGAGTTGTCAATTTTAATTAAATCCAATTAACATACAATAAGTAATCAATTATGAAATAATGATAACACAACCACATTACAGTCACATTACAATGATAAAGGAATAAATAAATATGAAAGAACACTCCTCGGAATTAATCTGAAATACGGAATACAAAGTCTGAATCATAAATTAATTACATCCCAAAATCTGAAATAAAACTGAGTAAGTAAGATGTCTCTAAAAGAAATGGGGCGACATGCCCTACAGATGAGTAAATCTGAAATAGAGTCAAGTTAGAAAGTGGAGGCGTCTACTGTCGAGGTCCTGTAACTTCGACAGCAGCTATAGCACATCACCGGAATGGAACTCCTACGCTTGGTGTCCTTGTGACTGGGCACCTAAAAAGTTTTTACAAGAAAAATAGATTTGAAAGCAAACGGGTCAGAGCCCGATTGTGAAAACAGTTTAAAATTCAGCAAGTGTTTAATACCACTAAACAGTGAATATAAAATATATGATAGTGCGTGCACTCACATGAGTTCCTCACCTCTCAACTAATTGTGCACTCCTATCGTACTCGTACCCGTTCTAGTTATTCCCTTATCTAACTAGTCTAATACATAATCTAACATTACTATACGATTTTCGATTCAATTCCAGACATCTTAATTTAAACGGAAAGTTTTACTTTTCTTCTTAGTTCTCAAAATTAGTAATACTAATCACTATGGATTTTCCATTTTTAACTCTACAAAAATGTTGCTATTATTCACACTTACATTTACACATGACAGTTCATTTCAATTAATAGTATATTTTTCTCATCGTAAATATACAATACTGGCACCCCGAGACTAAGTTGCGGTGCATACATACTCTGCTATAGAATCCCGGTACATCACGTACATAAGGATCACGTATTCCGAATCTCTCAGGAATCGTTTCGACAAGTAACAAGCACACATAGTGGAGGCGAACATAGTTCACATCACATGGGTCACGCACATACCTACGCTCCCATGATCAGCAGACTTATTAACTTCTCAATAAGTCCTTCTCTGACCTATGTCCTATAGGTACCAAACTAAATCCCCCCGTAGGCACACAAAGATTTGATGGCCCTGATCGAATGCCGACCTCCCGTGATAGCAAGTATGGTAGGTATGTTATACACAGATAATCACATATACTAAGAACTCGCACATCTTAGATATATCTCATAATGTTAGTGGAAGTATGTCTTACATTCTTATACTGTCATTAGATGTTGCACGTTTACAAATCCCCGAATAATATACATTATAAGTTGTCAACCTTTCTCACTTTGAAATTTTAGATACTTATTTCCTAACCCATAAATGTCATCCGGTTTTCTACATAATTCTAAGTTTTACTCCCCAACGTACCCAACTCTCACAACTATACCCACTGGTCAACAAGGGAAGGTTATCACTCAGTTAAATAAGTCTACTGAAGGTTGGAAATAAAATCAGGCCTAAAAGGCCATTCTGTCATCTCATTAGAAATCTCATTCGAACGAAGTCTTCGAACGAACTAGTTAAAAGGGGTACCGTCATCTCGTTAGAAGCTCGTTCGAACAAGGTCGTTCGAACGACCTGGGTAGGTCTTCTAACGAGATGGCAGAATACGCCCAGAAAATTCCCAACTAGTTTTTTCTTCATTTTTCTCTTCTCCAAATTCATCCTAAGGTCATCCCAATAACATTTTAATGTTTTTAAACTACTCTAAGTCCTCTTAGGTCGCTTCTTAACATTTTTTGGGGGTTAAATACTCCTAATCAACATGCAATTAACAGTAATCCCCAAATTTTACCCCAAACCCTATGAACATGAACCCAGAATTTTATTATACCTAATTACCCATCCTAAATTCGTTTTTAAATCATCAAAGTTAAGTTTTTGGATACCAAATTCGTCCATAGTCATTCTACATGCAATCCCTAACCCAACTTTAGAGTTTCTATAACAATTTCATTAGGTTTTCCTCAAAACTTTCAAGGCAAAAACAGCTCTACACTAAACATGGAGGAAATATTCAATGGACTTAATAATATCAAATCACTTGCCTTAGATTTGTTCTTCAGATTTTTTGTCGGTGTTTCAAGGTTGATTCTTCTCTCTTTTTGGTCACAATCTCTTCCAAAATGATGGTGGGGAGATGGTTTTGTTTGGAAACCCTTTTCCCTCTTTCTAACTTCTCTAAAAAACTTCCGTACACTTTTTGGCTGATAATGGCCTTAGTGGCTCTTTTAATAATATCTAAATTACCTCTAAAATTCATGGGTTTTAATTTCCTAATTTTTAAAATTACCAAAATACCCTTCTAGGTTGCCAGTTTGGCTTAAAAATGTCCCGGGGACCAAACTAAACTCTCGACTAGTGTTTTCTGACTATTTCGACCCTTCCGGACACGTTGGTGCACTAAAAAATAACCATTCGGTTGATAAACATATAATTCACTTTTTAATTTAAACATTTTATTCCTGACGCGACTGACACGCGCGTCCCGACTAAATTTCTCAAATTGTCGTATTTCTGCCTCGCGACAATTTTAATATTTTCAATACTCATATATTACCATATATACTCAGAAATATTCAATTTTTAATATCATAATTAAATACCAACTCACATCTCGCTAGTATTTATACCAGGATTAATTCCCAATTAATTATCATTTTATTCAATTAATCCCTTTAAATAAAAATCAATAAAATTTCGGTCATGTATAAAAATATTATCCTTTTCCAATTAGGTTCGCCCACGACCCATAATAATTATCATTAACCGTACTCAGTACAATTTTACCCGATTATCTTGCATAAAGGATTCGTCTCGTTTATTCTCAATTATAATCATTTCATACTTATTTCTCGTCTCTCGAAGTATTCTCTTTCACTATTCTGTAGGTTCACCCTCTCTAACCTACTGGTCTAAGTCATTTATAAACATCTCAATTTCGTAGCTAACGTGCGAACTAGTTTTTCTTATATGTAGTAAACCCCCTGTTAACCCTCGGTTTCACCCCATATAAAATTTCATTTAACGGTATTCTACTTAGACCCCGCTGGTCCTCTTCATGACTCATTATGCTCTTTAAATAACATTCAAGGGTTCCTACGCATTTTATCCAGATTAAACGAAAAGGGGAAAAAACATGTTATTTTCCAGGAGGGATCGATCGATCGAGGAAAGGGGTCGATCGATCGATCAAAAAATTCTCCCCCAGAAAATTGCAATTTCGACCTACGGGTTTCATCCAATAATTTCATCCAAAATACCATTAATGATCCTCAAACTCTCAAACAAGTTTACTACTGATTACATATACCTATATACATGATTTCCTATGTGAAGCATGTACAAATTCATCGAAGGTATCAAATTAAAGGGATAGTTCATCATAATAATCAAGAACCCTAGTTTTTCATTAATTTCAAATCTTCTAATTCTTTGTCCAGATTTCTCACTTATAAATCAATACAATTTCGCGGGTAATCCTTTATATATGTTTCGATTTCCAGAATACACTTTTTTCCTCTAAAGCATGTGATTAAAATTCCCTAAATCATCAATTTCTTCCATAAAACATATATCCATCAACCCTATTCTAACATGGGAGAGATATTAACTAGAAAAATAGCAAGATAGATACTTGCCTGGGATTCGAAGGTCTGATTTGTTGGTGATGAGGATATGGTTGCGTTCCTCGTCTTACGATCTATGCCTTGGTGGTGTTAATCTTGAATGAGGTGCTACAATTTGTGATCAATTCTTGAAAAGCTCTCTACCTTTCTTCTCTAATGGCCATTATAAGTTTCTGTGATTGTTAACCCTAAAATCTAACCTCTAATAGCTGATATAACTTAGAAAAATTCGTGGGTTTATTTAATTACCCAAAAATACAAAATGACTATAATACCCTCTCGGGATGTCAGTTAGACCTAAAAATGCCCTGAGACCCAAATTAAACCCCCGGGTACACTTTTATGACCATCTCGACCCTTCCGGACACGTTGACGCACTCGAAACGACCATACGGATGACTTATAATTTATTCACTTTTATAATAATAATTTAGTCCCAACACGACACTGGCGCGTCCCGACTTAATTTCCATAATTGTCATATTATTCACTCGTGACAATATTAATAAATTCAATCTCATATATTACTTTACTCATCTAGTACTATTCAACAAATTCCCAATAATTACTAACTCTCGTAACGCTAGTAAATATTTTTAAATAAAATTTCGGATTAATATTAAATTAATAACTCAATTAAATTTAATAAATCCATAATTTTAAAAGCCATGAAAATACGGGGATTACATACTCCCCCCCCCCCCCACACACACACAAGTAACATAATTTTGTCCCGAAATTCGAAAAATAAGGCATACCTAGTAAAAATAGATCTGGATACTTTTCGCGCATATCTGCCTCGCGCTCCCAAGTGGACTCCTCCACATTATGATGCTTCCACTGGCCCGTACAAGTGGAACTACCTTTGAACTCAATTTCCTCTCGCTATGGTCTAGGATAGTCACCGATCTCTCCTCATAAGAATTGTCGGGCTGTAAGTCAATCTCCTCTATCGTGATGTGGGTGTGGATCATATCATCCCGAAGATATCATCTCAACGACGAGATGTAGAATACAACGTGAATACGGTGCAAGTGCTCTGGCAACCCCAATCTGTATGCCACCGACTCTCGATAATGGGAAATGGTCCTACGTACCTCGAAGCCAATTTTCGTTTCTTCCTGAATCTTATTACTCCTTTCATAGGAGACACACGCAATAATACTTGGTCCCCCACGCTAAACTCTCAGAAGGACCGCTTTGCATCGACGTAGCTCTTCTGTCGGTCCTGAGCTACCCGAATGCGACTCCTGATAAGCTCAATCCTACCGAAAGTCTCCTAAATCACCTTTGTCCCGAGCAACTTGTTGTTCCCCACCTCTAGCCAACAAACGGGAGAATGACAAGGCCTGCCATACAACGTCTCAAATGGGGCTATGCCGATCGTGAAGTGATAAGAGTTATTTTAAGCGAACTCCACCAGTGGAAGATACGACTCCCGACCTCCTCTGAAATCAAGGACACACATGTGTAGCATATCATCAAGCATCTAAACGCTATGTTTGTCCATCTGTCTGTGGGTGATAAGCTAAACTCAACCTCAACTCTGTACCCATGGCCTACTGGAAGCTTTCCCAGAAGCGGGACACAAAAATCTTGTCTTTATCGCACACAATATCCGTGGGCATCCCATTTAACCTAACGATCTCGGTAATAAATAACTGTGCATACTGGCCCGTGGTATAGTCTGCCCGTACTGGCAAAAAATGAGCTACCTTGGTCAACCAATCCACTATAACTCATATGGAATCGTGACCCCGCTGCGATGTCGGCAACCCAGTAATGAAGTCCATGGAAATACTTTTCCATTTCCATGTAGGTATCTCCAATGGCTGAAGTAACCCTGACAGTCTCTGGTAGTCCATCTTTACCATCTGACAGGTAGAACATTTGAACACGAATTCTGCAATGTCCTTTTTTATCCCACCCCACCAGTATTGTCACCTCATATCCTAGTATATTTTATCCCCATCGGGATGTACCGTAAATCTGGATCCGTGCGACTGTGTCATCACTACATGACGTACGTCTTCTCCCTCCGGTACCACCAATCTCCCATTAAACCTCAAGCCCCCATCAGAACTCACTGAATATGATTTAACACCCTCAGCTAAGAGTCGTATAATCTGCTCCTGACAAAACGTATTCGTTGCTTGTGCCTGTATCACCCTCGTAATGATCTTGGGTGAGGCTGACATAACCGATATAAAGGAATGGGCTACCGTGTCCTGGTGTCCCAACTCTTTCCACTTTGTTCTCCACACTTCCGCTATGTTAACTACCGGTTTACGGCTTAACGCATCAGCAACTACATTAGCCTTTCCCGGATGGTACTGTATCTCGAACTGGTAGTCTTTTACAAACTCTAACCACCTACGCTGACGCGTGTTCAACCTTTGCTGAGTGAACAAGTATTGCAGTGACTTGTGGTCCGTGAATAAGCTAAACTTCTCCCCCAACAAGTAATGTCTCCAAATCCGCAATGTGAATACGACCGCTGTTAGCTCCAGGTCATGGGTGGGTAATTTCTTTCGTGAGGCTTAAGCTTACGGGAGGCAAAAGCTATAGCATGTTCCTCCTGCTGAAGTACTCCCTCGAGTCCCTGTAAGGAGGCATTAGTATACACCAGGTACTCCAATCCCGGCCCGGGAAAGCAAGAACTGGCATCGATGTTAACTTATCTTTCAGCTCATGAAAAGCCAATTGATAAGCACCATCCCATACATACGGTACTCCCTTGAGAGTTAGATTCGTCAACGAACCCGCTATCTTCGAAAAGCCTCGAATGAGCCGCCGGTAGTACAAGTCTAACCCCAATAAACTACACACCTTTGTCGGTTTTGTGAGTTGTACCCACTCCCTCACCGCCGATACTTTGCTCGGGTCAATCGATATCCCCAATTTCGACACAACATGCCCCAAAATCTGTACATCCCATAATCAGAACCTGCACTTCTCATATTTAGCATGCAACTGATACTTTCGTAGAGTCCGAAGAACATGCCTCAAGTGCTCAGCATGCTCATCCTCGGTCTGTGAGTAAATAAGGATGTCATCTATGAAGACGATGACAAACCGATCCAAGAACTCTCTGAATACTCGGTTCATTAAATCCATGAATACGGTGGGAGCATTTATCAGCTCAGACGGTATGACTCTGAACTCATAGGATCCATATCTCGTTAAGAAAGAAGTCTTTGACACATCCTGCTCCCTAATCCGTAGTTGATGGTATCCCGATCTCAAATCTATCTTCGAAAAGAATGTCGCTCATCTCAGCTGGTGGAACAGGTCATCGATTTGAGGCAACAGATACTTATTTCGTATCGTGGCCTTGTTCAACTCCCGGTAATCCACGCACAATCTCAGTGAACCATCTATCTTCTTTACAAATAACACCAGAGTGCCCCAAGACGAGGTGCTCCTACGAATGAAGCCTTGGCCCAACAACTGCTCTATCTGATCCCATAACTCCCTCATTTTTGCTGGAGCCATACGGTACGATGCACGTGCTATCGCCCGAGTGCTCGGCATCAAGTCTATGATAAAATCTATCTTTCAATTAGGGTTAGGCACGGTATCTCCTGAAATACATCCAAAAACTCACGAACAACTGGAATCGAATCTAGGGTAATCACAATATCCTTAGAGGTATCCTCCTATATATAATACAGATGGGTGGAAAATCCTCCCTCTGGGCGAGACATCGCCATAAAAAACATCTCTTATCCCTGAATGGCAAAGATAATACTCTACCAAAACAATCTATTTTAGCACTATACGAAGCGAGCCAATCCATGCCAATAATGGCATCGTGCTCATGCATATCTAAAACTAGCACGTCCGTAGGTAAAATCAAGCTACCAATCTCTATACCTACATCTCGACATATAAAGAAAATCAAGGACCCATTCCCTAGTGGTGAGTCTACGTTTGTCACTGTACTCTCTACCGTGTCTAATGACCTTAAGGCTCATGCAAAGTGAGTATCTATAAAATAGTGCGACGCCCCAGTATCAAATAAAACCCGACCCATTGTGCCATGGATAGGAAACGTATCCTCAATCGCGGGTGGCGCCTCAGGTGTTACAGCTTGGTGGACGTTATAGACACGTCCATATTGTAATTATCCCTACTGGACTGGAGCTGTTGGGATGGCTGGTAGGGCTAGCATTTGAGCTGGCGCTGAGTGGGTGGCTAGAAAGAATGGCTATTGTGGCTCATTACGGGCACCCTGTTATTGTGGGGCCCTATCCCCCTCTAGGCAATCCTGACGCTTATGGCCATTCTTGCCACATCCGAAACACCTGCCCCTGAAGTTTCTTCTCCTCTGTCCCTGTTGACCACGACGCTGTTGGCCATTACCACCTAGCCACTAACCCTGCTGAAAACGCTGTTGTCCCTGCTGCTGACGGTGTTGGCCCTGCTGATTGGATCGACTTTGTTGACCTAGTTTATATCCCCTAAATCCCTGTTTGGAATCACCTGATCAGAAGGTCCCCCTGATGGGAACTCTGCTCACTGTGACGGGTCTGCCCTTGGTCTGCTGGTGCCCCACAAGTACTACTGCCCCCTGTTCAGCTCTGCTGGACGGACTCCCCTGCTCATTTGCTTCCCTGCTGATTGAAGCGGTGATCCTGATAATGCAATAAAGCGGCATTGTGTACGCCAGTGTAAGTATGAGGTGTTGACCTCCAGGCTAATCCATCTAAAAACAACAAGATCTTCTTCTCCTCAGTGGGTGGCTCATCCGGCATTATAGTGAGATGTCTCGTGAACTCCTCCCCATACTTAGCAACGATCATACTCTCCTGCTTTAGATTCAGTAACCTCCGCCTCATCTCAGTCTACACGGCGGATGGGAAATACTTGCGGTCAAACCGCACCCAGTCGATCGATCGACACTCTTGGGTCGATCGATTGATCAATAAGTTCTTGCCCAAAAAACTGCAATTTTGACCTACGAGTTTCATCCAATAATTTGCTCCAAAACACCATCAAACTCCCAAATAAGTTTATTACTGGTTACATATACCTATATACATGATTTCCTATGTGAAGCGTGTACAAATTCATCGAAGGTATCGAATTAAAGGGATAATTCATCATAATGATCAAGAACCCTAGTTTTCATTAATTTCAAATCTTCTAATTCTTTTTCCAGATTTCTCACTTATAAATCAATACAATTTCATGGGTAATCCTCTACATATGTTGCGATTTCCAGAATACACTTATTTCCTCTAAAGCATGCAATTAAAATTCCATAAATCATCAATTTCTTCGATAAAACATATATTCATCAACCCTATTCTAACATGGGAGAGATATTAACTAGAAAAATGGTAAGATAGATACTTATCTGGGATTTGAAGGTCTGATTTGTTGGTGATGAGGATATGGATGCGTTCATCGTCTTATGATTTATGCCTCGGTGGTGTTAATCTTGAAAGAGGTGCTACGGTTTGTGATCAATTGCTGAAAAGCTCTTTACCTTTCTTCTCTAATGGTCGTTCTAAGTTTCTTTGATTGTTAACCCTAAAATCTAACCTCTAATTGTTGATATAACTTAGGAAAATTCGTGGGTTTAATTACTAAAGAATACAAAATGACTATAATACCCTTCCGGGATGCCAGTTATGCCTAAAAACTCCCCGAGAACCAAACTAAACCCCTGGATACACTTTTCTGACTATCTCGACCCTTCCAAACACTTTGGCTTACTCGAAACGATCGTACGAGTGACTTATAATTTATTCATTTTTATAATAATAATTTAGTCTCGACATGACACTAGCGCGTCCCGACTTAATTTCCATAATTGTCATATTATTCACTCGTAACAATATTAATAAATTCATTCTCATATATTACTTTACTCGTCTAGTAATATTCAACAAATTACCAATAGTTACTAACTCTCCTTACGCTAGTAAATATTTTTAAATAAAATTCTGGATTAATATTAAATTAATAACTCAATTAAATTTATTAAATCCCCAATTTTAGAAGCCATAAAAATACAGGGTATTATAGTTTATTTATTGTTTTGTTATTTATCTATTTGCTCTGTAACTTAGGTTTATTCCTTTCTTGCATTTAATGTATATCTTTCATTAATTATGTTATGTAGCTAATTTAGTTTAGGTTGAGATTGATTGAACTCACATTTGGTTAATTTGGTTGCTTTACTTTGGTGATGGAGTTTATGAGTTTATTTTGATTGGGTTGTTCTTGATTTTATGCCTAGGAGATTTAACGGGATATATCATGTAAGCTCCGTATTTCGACCTTGTGTGTATAATTTTCGGGGTATTTGTTGATGCCAGAATCATAATAGGCTTTTATGACGATTTAGGGGGTGACAACTCTAGATTTAATTAGCTATTAAAATGAGATTCAATCTTGATAAACTTGTAGTCCCATGTAATTATTTATACTAATTAATCTGAGATGAGAGATATTAGTCTCAATCTATAGTTTTGATTCCCTTTATTAATCGTAGTTTCAATACACATACCTATATTATTTTTTCTATTTGTTATCCGATATCTTTTACACTTTTATTCCCGAAGTATTAAATCAATATAATTTTAACAACTAGTATTTGTGAATTTTCGATACCCGGACTGGCCGTTGTACTTCCTTAAAAGAGTTTAGTCAATAGTCTATTTTTTGCATTGTGGTGGGAGCCGAGCATAACGATTGGCGTATATCTTTACTCTATTGCATCACGGTTTTCACCCTGATATCAAAATGGCGTCGTTATCGGGAACTTATTTGTTTTATAATTTAATTGATTTAGTATTTCGTAGTATTTTCTTTCAATTTGTATTTTTTGTTAACTATTTTTATTGAAAACCTACATTTGAAGGCCAAGAAATGCTAGAATTTTCCGGACGCACGCCACTTTGTGGAATTTGCCATCTCGGGCCTTTTGGGCGGTAAGCATGTCTTATTCTATTTTTTTCGATAATCGTATTGATAATTCTCAAAATCTCCCTAAACGTATGACTTTTGGTAAATACTCGCAAAGTCAAAGACTCGAAACATTTAAAATGACTTTGGGTGTGTATTACCAAAATCAAGTTATGGATTACGGGAATTTTGAGAATGATTATTCCAATTTGGGGCCTCAAAATCCTTATGATAAAAATGTTAAAACGACTTGCAATAACTTTCAAAATTCTTATGATAATGATTTTGATAGTTGTTCTGAGGATAGTTTCCAAACTTTTGATTATCAAGAATCGATGCCTCCACCTATGAACTTGTGTGAAGGCTTGTGCCTTTTTTAAAACTATTATCGAGAAGAAAATCGTTGTTAGGAGCAAGAGTTGGGTGCATTATTCGAATCCAACGATGATTTCTTTTCCGAGACTTTTGAAGTGGAGGGATGTTTTGAACCAAATGAGGATTTTGTGCATAATTTGGAACAAATCATTATTGACTTAGCCCATGGTATAATAGAGAATGAAAATGAGGAAGAAATGGATGTAGTATCTATTTGCAATTAAATAATTTCTTATTTGGTCCCCAGATAAGAATATTTCATTAAAAATTATCTTATTTCCTTTTAAACTCAATCTTCAAGCGATGATGACTCATCTCTTGAGTTTGAATTTATTTTCTCCCCATATTTATTCTATATTATCAAAATATTACAAGTATATAATGAATCGGTTCCGAACTTTAAAACGTTTAACCCTTTCACTGATAAGGATTACTTGCTCGAGTTGCTTTCCATGAAGACAACTTTGCCTCCACGTGCGCCACCTCCCATTTAAATTGAAAAATATTTGAGAGGAAATACATTTTTTTCCCATGTGTATTCGTCACCCGTTCAATCAAAATCCCCTATCATGCCCAAAAAACTTTAATTGATGATAGTTCATTTCTTCCGCCTTACGCATACCTTCTGCTGTTTGAACGGAATTCCTATTTTTTGGAAGGTATGTATGAAAATGAGGGTACACCGAATTTCCCTCAAAATCAAATCGTTTTTTGGATGGACCCTCAAAATTTTCAATTTATAGTGTATAGTTAGTTAGAAGTTAAAATTGTAGGTTGTAAATAGTTAGTTTTTTTTATTATTTTATTTTTCTTATATTTCTTTATTCTAATTTATTGTCTAGCATAATTAGTTAAGATTTTGTTATTTATTTTTGTTATGTGTGGTACTAACATATTTTGTAGAATCAATGGACTTGCATTGTCGCGAGATCACTCTATTTTGGGTAATATCGCTATTTTCCTTTCTTTAACTTGGTTCTTAATTAACACCGAGGACAATGTTAGGTTTTAGTTAGGGGTGTGGGATATTCTATCCATTCATTGGTAGTGTCCATGATTTGAGCATAGGTTTTTCCCAAGCACGCTTTTCTTGTAAAAATTAAAAATTTCAAAAAGATTTTCTTTATTTTTTCTACTTTGTTGGGCATTTTGCCGTTGTTTTCGATGATAAATTTTAATAAATGCCCGATCAAATAGACAATTCAATGATGCATATTCTCAATTTTATAAGTTATTAGATTTTAGTACTCAATTATTGATGTTATGAATAACTTCATGAATTAAACTCCAATCCCATTAGCACATGTGACTTTCTTGTCCAATCCCACGAATTAAACATGTCTAGTTCATATGTTTGTAAATCACCTACGAGCTCTTCTAATTTCGTAGAGGCTAAAGTGGGTAAATACTTTAGTACGTCACCTTGGGAATAAATCTATCGGGTAGGGACCTTAAAATTTTCTTTAATACTCGGTTGTCGGGTATTTTCTCTCCCAAATTAAAAGATGAATTAACTATATCGAAAAGTCTAGCATAAAATTCATGAAATGTTTCTTTCTCATTCATCTTGATGGTTTCAAATTTATTGGTGAGATTCTGGAGTTTAGAAGCTTTTACGACATTAGTTCCTTCATGATTGAGTTGTAAAATATCCCAAGCTTCTTTAGCGGTTTCATAAGTCATAATGCGTCGAAATTCATCTGGTGTGACAGCGCTAAATAAGGCATTTAAACCTCGTGAATTAAAATTTGCAAGTTTAAATTCATTCTCACTCCATCTATCTGCGGGTTTAGGAACACGCTCATTTCCTACTAAATATGTAGGTGGGGACCACCCGTTAACAACAGACAACCAAATCCTCTCATCGATAGGCCTAAGTGTCGATTTCATACGCGCTTTCCAATACGCGTAGTTGGAACTATCGAAGACAGTAAATTTTAAAAATGGGAAAATTTTCATTCTAGTCAAAAATATTTGAAAGGACTTTAAAGAAATAAATTAGCGCTCCGGCTCTGATAGCACTTGTTGGGAATGATGACCCCCAATTTTTAAATCTTTCACTTTAAAAATCAATTTACTTTAAATGCGGAATAAAAATGGTTCAACACGCTCAAATGACAAAATTTAATTTAAAAAAAACAAAATTAAAATTAAACCTCAATAAGTGAATTATTGTGAGCGCACACGCACACAAAATTCACACAAACCAATTTTTGGACTTTCTCACAAATAAAAATAGCGCTTAAAGTTAACTATGAGAAATTTACCTTTTTGAATTATAGCACCAAATTAAACAAGACTGCAAATTAAATCATATTTTATCTTTTAATCCTAAGCATGCGTTCTAGGTGATTTGCAAGATAAGATAAATTCCCAACCACTACGCCGCGATGTACGGGGAAAAATCCACAATGGGAAAAAACCTTGGACAATCCTAGCCGTAAGTCCACTGTACAGAATTACAATTACAAGACAAACGACTTACTACACTCGACTAGCTCCTTTAATCCCCGATGTGTCTTCTTACAACTACCTCCGCCTAGCCGACAATCTCGAAATCTACCGGAATCATAGAATTCACTAATGAAGCTTTAGGGAGTAACCGTCAATCACATTCGGTGCCTTTTACCGTATGAGAATCCCGCTGCCAAAAAATAAACTTCTTCTTTCAGGGATGTAGAAGTAAACCCAAACTTCTCTTCTTTGAGGTGTAGAGAAAATTCGCTGCCAAACACTCCAATCAAATATATATATATATACTTGGACTAAACTCTTATGTGTGTAAACAAGAGTGTTTTAAGAAAGCTCTTCTTGAAAAAACACACACTCAAAATATGAACTCTTTCATTGTGGAATTAAGCTCTCAAAACTTTCTCTTGGAGATTATAGAAGAGGAAAAAGTTACTTTGAAAGAGTTGGTTCCCACACTTAGTAATTCTGAAAAAGTTAGTGGGAACAAAAGAGTGGGGTAGTGGAGAAAACTGCCAAAAAACTTTCCCACCGAAAATCTCATTCGAACGAGATTTTCGTTCGAGGCGAAATGGGAAAACTCGTTCGAATGACAATATCGAACGGACTGCCATAATGGTTATTTTCAAAATTAAGCCCAAAAAACTTTATTTTAAAGTTCTAAAGTAACCTTCTGAAAATATGGTTTATTTTAAAATAAAATTACACCTAATAAAAAATGTTCCAAGCTCGTATATGTATATGTAATGCATCCATACCTTAGGATAGATTGGAACTAAGTTGATGACGTGAAACGAGGCATATGAAAATAGGCAATGATGTTCTCTTGATAAGTAGACCTCAGCGTCTTCAACTTTAACTTGTCATAGGCGTGAAGGATACACAAGAACACTATCCGATGATTCAAACGTTTCTGTCTGGAATTGAGCCAACACTACATTAAGACTCAATCGGAGATTTGTGTCCTTACATATATATCACCTTTCATACATTTGTTTGGAATGATACTTGAGATTGAATGATGTTCTTGATTATGTGGTGGCAATTAAGCAATTGATGGTGTGAAAGAAAATAAAGAAGTGAAGAAAAAGAAGAAAAAAACGAGAAAAAAAAAAGAAAAGAAAAGAAAGAGAAAGTTTCCACATTGTATATAGTGTTCAATAATCTTTGTCACTTTCCATTATTATTTTCAATGCTTATTATGGAAATCATTTTTCAAATTTGAAATTGCCCACAATTTTCCATTATCCCGTGTTTTCTCCTCAAAACACCTTTGAATCCGTGCATATTCCCTTCCCCTTTTTAACCTTACTCCCAAACCTACATTCCAACCCATAAAAGTCCCATGTGATCCTGAGGTGAATATAATTTAAATGTCATAATAATTGTGATAATTTGTGAAAATGCATTTCATCTCTTTAATGATGATATCCTTTCATAGAGATTACAAATTTTTATTTTATATATAGCGTTTATCATTGATGAGATGTGTGCGACCTAGTTTCCATTTATATTTACTCTTTATGTCCGCATGTCCCTTGTATTACCTCCCATTCATAGTGATTTCATTTGTTGAGTGTAATATCCGGTGAGGATTGACATATACACACGCTTTAACGATTGTCCGATTTATTTAAATTTCTGCCAAACCATACTTTGCATGTGCTCCCTTTTCCTCCCACTTTTAAGGTTTCAATTATATGGGGTTCAATCTATAATGTTACGGGCTTTTGTGTGAATTCATTCACTTTGCTAATAACATATTTGAAATCTCTTTCTTTACTGTTGGGCTTGTCACATGTTGGTGGGGCATATATTTTGAGGAAACATTGATGTTTGTGGGTTTCATCCCTAAAAACTCTCACGAAACAACACTCGTCCACTAGGATAACCTAGGAGTTTAACGTCTTATTGCATATGCTAAATGCAATCATGTTCCCTACGAAAGTGGTATTTATATATTTGTATGCTTATATACATTTTGCATTGCCTTATGTAGTCTGGTTTTGTTTGTTTCATCACTAGAGACTAGCAATGTCTAAGTTAAGGGGTGTGATACGTCATAAATATTGCATATCCACGCCCATTATCTTTGTGCATTCTAACACTTTTTATGTTCCTTATACTTATACTTATGCTCATTAACCATAAAACCTCGATTATATATATATGCTTTGCAGTGCTTAATTGAGCTTTGTAGGTATTAGAACGCTTAAAGCGAGGACTGGTCGCATTTCAGAGAAGTTTCGTCGTCAGACTCAACTTCAAGGGAAATTTAATCAATTCGTACTTCATCTCCGAATCAGTGGAATTCCACGAAAGCGTAGTTTATTGAATTAACTTCGTGTGGCCGCAAATAACACGTCGTTTCGAGTTCAGACGAGGAAGTTAGAGCCAATTCCATTTCGCACCATTTCTCCCTCATCTTGGACCAAAGGACACTTGGAAACAGGGGTCCGATCGACCGACCTTCAGTCCCCGGTCGATCGGTGATTCAAAATTTTGCATACGAATGAAACATGGGACTTTTAACCTTGGGCCCAGTTGATCGACCCCCGTAGCCACGGTCAATCGGTTGTTGTAAATATTTGGCACTTCGTCCCTTATAAGTTTCTTTTATTTTATTTGCAACTTCCTATATAAACAAACTTAGGTTTGTTTTTAGTTAGTTTTAGGTCTTGGTTCTCTTAGGGAAGCTAGGGTTTGGAGAAGACTTTGGGTGTGCCATTTCTCCTTCCTAAGGTTTACCTATATAGCTTGTGTAAGAACACTATTCATCTTCTTCCTCTTTAATCCAATCTTCCATTATTTATTTATTGCTTTGTTGTTTTTTTACTAGCTTTGTAACTTTGGTTTCTTGCTTTATTTATTGTTTTCCTTACTTTCTTGCAGTAAATTTGTGCCTTTTATTATGTTGTGTAGCTAATTTAGTTCAGGTTGAGATTGATTGAACTCACCTTGGATTGATTTGGTTGATTTGCATTGGTGATGGAGTTTACGAGTTTATTTCGATTGGCTTGTCTTGATCTTAGGCCTAGGAGATTTAACGGGGTATATCATGTACGCTTCTTATTTATGACCTCATGTGTGTAATTTTCGTGGTATTTGTTGATGACAAAATCATAGTAAGCTTTTATGACGATTTAAGGGGTGACAACTCTAGATTTAATTAACCGTTGAAATGAGATTCAATTTTAATAAACATATAGTCCCATGTAACCATTTATACTAATTAATCTGAGATGAGGGATATTAGTCTCGATCTATAGTTTTTATTCCGTTTGTTAATCGTAGTTTGAATACACATGCCTATATTATCTTTTCTTTTTGTTACGCGATATCTTTTACACTTTTATTCTTGAAGTTTTAAATCAATATAATTATAACAATTAGTCTTTGTGGATTTTTTATACTTAGACTGGTCGTTGTACTCCCTTAAAAGAGTGTAGTCAATGGTCTAAATTTTTACATAGCGGTGGGAGTCGAGCAAAACGATCGGCATATATCTTTATACTTTTATGCCATGATTTCCACCTTTGATCAGCCATCTAAGTTAATGACGTTAAATTTTGTGTGAACCTAAATGATTTATTTTCCGAATTGGACGCGAAGAGAGTCGGTTTAATTTGAGTTATAAAATCGGGAATGACGATACCTCATACAAATATATTCATCAATACGTGGAAAGCATGACATGGGTACTTCAGTCATATCTATACAAGTCGTTCTTGGAGATGTAAAGGTAAAAGGCTCCAATACCAATTTATAAATGCGTGTATGCTCTGATAACACTTTATAAGCTCGTAAGAACACGCCCGACAAGGCTGGTCACAATAAAAAATTATATTTCTGTAATTTTTCAATTTAAAGATCTAACCTTTGAATAAATGCACCGAATTAAACCGTTTTGTGGAAAACCAATTTATCAAATTTTATCTTTTAATCCCAAACATGCATCTAGGTGGTAGCAAATAAAATAAATGAAATCATACCACAAGACGTCCATGTACAAGAAGAAGCGCAAAGGAAAAAACATCAGACAACCCAACCAACAATTCATTTTGATGTAGTTTTACAAAGTATCGACAGTAGACTTACACAACGACTCAATCCCCCACAAGTAGGGGTGACAATTTTAGTAATGAAGCGATAACACGGCACGAAATGACATGAAATTAACACAAAATTGACACGGTCTTTCGTGTTCGGGTTTGGGTTTTTGGATCCGCCATCAGGTCCTGTCACGTTCGTATCCAATTTTTTTCCATAAAATTGACCCAATAAGGACCCGGTACTGAAATGATTGTGATCCAATTAAGGACCCTATATATGCCCTACGTAGACCCACTATCGACCCCATTTAGACCCATTATCAACCCACTATTTAGACCCGTTATTTTTTAAATTCCTCACTAACTGGTCTAATCGTGTCCAATCATGTCGTGTTGGGTCGGGTTTAATCATGTCCAATCGAATCATATTTATTTATCGTGTTACCATGTCGTATTTTTAACGTTTCGTGTTCGGGTTAAAGAAAAAACACGCTATCGTGTTCGGGTCCATTAGTTTCTTATCGTGTCGTGTTGGATTGTGTAAAAACACGCCCCGTTGACCCGTTTTGCCACCCTTACCCATAAGCCTTAACGCTCTTCTATCTTCAACCACTCCTCCACAGTGAAACACAAGAATCCATCCACGTAAGTTGTCACAGCACATGGGTCCACGAACGCCTCAGTATCCATCAATGAGACTCAACAACCGTCTAGAGATTAGAACTCGGAATCCACTGTTTCTTCATCGCAATCTACACGTACGGAGTCCATCACACAAAATAAGTTCTCTCAATATGAAAGAAATAAACTTCGTGCCCAAACAATATCTCAAAGCATTTGAATTACGAATATTGGATCTTGAAATGTAAAGGGTGAAACAAAAAAGGTTGGAACTTCGATAAATAAGTCTGAAATCATTTTTCGTCAGAAGTTCTTAAAAATTTTGAGTCCAAAATGTCTTAAATATACAAACATAAATTTCGAGACGACGAAATCGTTCGAACAAAAACTGAGCTCATTTGAACGATAATGCCGTCTCGATTGAACGAAAAAATTATTCGTTCAAACGAGATCTCAACCTCATTTGAACCAGCTTCTAATGAGCTAAAAACGAATTGAAACAGTGCCGCCTCCTTTTAACTTCGTTCGATAAAATAACTAATGACATTCGAACGAAAAGTTAATGTAGTTCTAATGACTTATAAGTTTGTTCAAACGAAAATTCCATTTCGTTCTAATGACCTCATATTTCGTTTGTACAAAACGAAACTCCGAAAAATATATTTTCTTTAATATTAAAAAATGTTCCAAACGTTTTTTAAAATAAAACATAATATTCTTAATAAAAATTCCAACTACTCATAAATTATATGCATTCATACCTGCAAGTTCCTTGGTAAACGTGAAGACAAACATGTCATGGTTAACACGGCACGATATATCCAATCTTTGAAGCTTGGACGATACGTCTTCATCAAATAACGTCACAGGCTCAAGGGATCAACAACTCAAAATCATTCCTATGACTCAAATATTTTGTCGGGAATAATGCCAATTACATACAAGTTGACTCGATTGAAAATTTATCCTTATAAATCTCCCCATTTGGCTATCACGGGACAAAATAAAAATAAAAATCATATAGGCCGTCAAGCTCTCTAAAAAGACTCAATCCTAACCCCAAAACGAAAAAGAAGTACAGTCGGCGACAGACACACAAGCATAAGTAGCTTTGCTTTGCTTGAAAACTTTGTCGCATTAATCTCAACCTGTAATCCTGCACACCTTCAAATGCAAAGAAAATATAACAAGTATAAACATGCAAATGTACAAACATTTAACAATGTTCAAAACAATCTCAACCTAGGTAAGACGTCTCCCCCTAAAATAAAGATATCCTAATCATACCAGGGAAATATACCATTTCTCCTTCTTCTTTTTTTGTTCATGAATGGACAAAGCAAGATAGCATAAACAATTACTCCCCAAAAATAAAATTCCCCCCCCAAAATATATGATCGTATAATACCAAAAATAAGCAAAAGAAGAAATTAACAAAGCACGCAATGGTGGAAAGTATAGTAAACACACAACATGGCAACTAAAGCACAAATAATCTAAACTATGTGTTGATACCAAAATTAGTCCGCTGACGTGGATCAATTATGTGGAGACACGTGTCAATCTACATGGCACCTACAAACATTTTTTAACAACACCCTGACTTCAAGGAACTCAACCTCCTCGACCAACTCTGACGCTCCGAGCAACAAATATTCTCCGAGGAACTTTACTGCACCGAGCAACTCGTGAGTACCGAGCTACTTAGGCGGTCCGAGCTGCATCTCGCAGAGAGCATTAATGTCAGGATCACGAACAGATTTATTGCGCATTAAATGCTTATTATTATCATACAGATGTACACGCCTATTGGACAGCTATGTATTACCCTTTCACATGTACAGCCTTACATTGTATCATCCTCATTAGAGGGGAACTCGGAATTTCTTGGTAAAACCTGTTATCGAAAACTGTCAAACAGTCAGCAATAAAAAAAACAGTGGACGTAGGCCATTCTTATAAGGCTGAACCACTTTAAAAAAAATTGTCTTAGTTATTTTTATCTGTGATTGATTAATTAGAAACACTCTAATTTTTTACATCAACAAATTGGCGCCATCTGTGGGAAACGACTGAAATTCTCGTTTTTCACCAAAATAATCTATCACAAATGCTGATAATCCTGAATCCAGTAATCGAAACGTTGGAAACCCCCCACATCCATCCGCTCCTCCAAATGTCCAAGATCTGGCTGGAATTATGGCCAATTTGGCTCAAGGCCAGACGACTATGCAAGAGACTATGCAACAACTCGTGCAAACTATCCAGGGTGGAGCGCCAACCTATTCAGGACAACGAAGTGTTCAAAGAAATACCCATTTAGTTTCTTCGTGTATTAGGCAAAGCTACTCATATCGCACTGAGAAATCTAATGATTTTTCTTATCAACCACGTCGAACTTCGTCAGTACGAGACACAGATACTGAACAACACATCACTCTCTCTCCAAAAAGGACTAGTGCATTGGAGAGATTAAATAGGATCTCTCATTTTGATCGATTAGGTCCTAGGAAGAATAAAAATCCTCCTAAGGTTGTGTCAAGAAACTTTCGATGACCATCTGATCTAAGAGAGGGTTCTGCCCAATCACAACCAGTTGCTCGACAAGATAGATCCCAAGAAGCGACTTCAACACGATCAATTGCTCGAACCAATAGGCCCGAGGAGGAAAGGGATGCGTGGAAAGGCTCTATTCAAAGGTTGGAGGATAGACTAGGGGAAATGGCTAAGGCCAAGAATCCTCTACAAAGAACTTTTGTCCAAGGGACGCCTTTTATACAGGCAATTATGGATTTTCCCACACCATCGAAGTTCAAAGAACCTGTTGTAACCCCTAAATATGATGGAAAAACTGACCCTGTCCTTCATATAGAACAATACCAAGTTGCTGCCGACATCTATGCCGTGCCAGACGAGATGAGATGCAGGGCATTTTCGAGAACTCTTACCGGATCTGCACAGATATGGTACAATAATCTTCCTCGGGGGAAGATTTCAACTTTCTTTCAACTGGCCGAGCTCTTCATTGGAAATTTCTATTTTGGAGCAAAACCAGTTAAACAAGTGGCACATTTGTTAAGTGTTAGACAAAAAACAGGTGAGAGTACCAGGGATTACATAACTCGTTTCAATAACAAGAAGCTCGAAGTTATTGATTACGAAGAAAAAACAGCAATTACTGCTTTAGTGAGTGGACTGTTGCCCAATAAATTGTACTATACTTTGGCTAAAAATCCACCCAGAACCATGTCAGAACTAATGGCAAAAGCGGCCAAGATCATGAATGCCGAGGAGGCTATGGCTGCGAAGAAGAACATGGACACCAAAGAGACCAAGGTGGAGGTTGATAAGGCTAAGAAGAAAGAAAATAAGAACAATGGTGGTGACAAGTAGTAAAAAATAAAGCCATCATGGGAAGCATTGAAGAAATTTGAAAATTATACTCCTTTGAAAGTAGACATAAACCATGTCCTGAAGGAAATCAAGAACAGCGAGGAACTAAACTAGCCTAAGAAAATAAAGTCAGCTCCTGACAAGAGGAATAAGGCCAAATATTACGAGTTCCATAAAGACCATGGTCACACGAACAAAAATTGCATAGCTCTCCAGAATGAAATCGAAGCACTCATCAGACGAGGAAAGCTGACCAAGTATGTTGATCAAAGAAATGAAAGAAAAAGCAATGATCGAACGAGACAGAGGTCAAGATCTCCTCGTCGAACAGAAGAAAACAAGAAAAGAGATCATGAAGATGATCCAGAAGACGACCCCGATCTACCCAAAAGACCAAGACAACAAGAGCGTGAGGTATTTTTAATTCGTTTTGGATCATTTGATTGTAATGTTATTACAGGTGGAGATGCAGGAGGTGAAGACTTTACTGCAGAGAGGAAAGCTTACCTCATTGAGGCTAAAGCTTGTTCATACATTCAACGAATAAATCTAGCTGAAGATAATCGCCCGAGGAAGGTGAACAAAGAAAAACTGATCATCGGTTTCTCCAAGAACGACCTTGCAGGTGTATTATATGCTCACGATGATCCACTGGTAATCAAAATGAGGATGAAGGAAGTAATAATCTCATGAGTACTGGTGGATAATGGTAGCTCGACGGATATCATGTTCTACTCATGCTTCGATAGTTTGAATCTAAAGTTGTCTCAATTGGAACCTTATCACAGGCCCCTCCTCGGGTTTGCTGGCGAGAAAGTCTTTCCACTTGGGACGATCAAGTTGGATATGTTCATCGGTACATGGCCTGCTTGTCGAACAGAAAGAGTACGTTTCTTTGTGATGGATAAGAATGTCCAGTCAACTTACAATATCATTATGGGAAGGGTAGGATTGAAGAAGTTTGAAGCAGTCCCATCTACCGTACATCAATGCCTGAAAATTTCCAACCAATTTTGGAGTGGGAGTTATGAAGGGTGACCAAAAAGTAGCTCGGGAATGTTACTACTCATCTGTCGAGCAAGAAGAACGGGAGGAATCTAGGAAAAAGACTACTACCTACAAAGTGGATGAAGGTGCAGAAATTGAAACATTGGATCCTAGAGACGAGTCGTAACTCGTGAAAGGACAGGTGGTGGAAGCTACTGAAAATATCATTCTGGACGACGAACACCGGGAACGAACAACTCAAATAGGTTCGTCGTTAGATGCCTCGCTAAAATAGGAATTTATAGTTTTCTTAAAAAGCAGAAAATAAACTTTTGCTTGGAGTTATGAGGATATGCCAGGAATAGACCCAAATTTCTTATGTCACGAGCTCAATGTAAATAAGGAGATCAAGCCAGTGAAGCAGAGAAGAAGAGTGTTCAGCCCCGAGAAGAATCAAGCTATACAAGAGGAGGTCGAGAAGCTCCTGAAAGCTTGCTTTATTGACGATGTCAAATATCCAGACTGGTTGGCGAATGTTATAATGGTGAAGAAGAAAAACAACAAGTGGAGGATGTGTGTAGACTTTACCGACCTTAACAAGGCATGCCCAAAGGATCATTTTCCTTTTCCCCGAATTGATCAATTAGTAGACGCTACCTCGGGACACGAGTTGTTGAGCTTCATGGATGCTTATTCTGGTTATAACTAGATTAAAATAAAACCTGAAGACAGGGAAAGTACCTCTTTCATTACCCATAGGGGAACTTATTGTTATAACGCTATGCCTTTTGGTTTGAAAAATGCAGGTGCAACATATCAGCGGCTGATGAACAAGGTGTTTGCAGAACAAATCAATTGCAATATGGAAGTTTATGTTGATGTTATGCTAACGAAAAGTAAGAGAGTTGTTGACCATCTAGTTGACTTAGGTCAGACCTTTGATCAACTAGATAAATATCAAATGAAATTGAATCCCACCAAGTGCATATTCGGGGTACGAGAAGGCATGTTCCTCGGGTATATTGTCAACCAACGAGGAATCGAAGCAAATCCAGAGAAGATCAAGGCTCTATTGGGACTACGATCTCGAACGACGAAGAAGGAAGTACAAAGTCTCACAGGGCGAGTTGCAGCACTTAACAGATTTATATCACGAGCAACTGATAGATGCCTCCCATTTTTCAAAACACTCCGAAAACGTTTGAATGGAATAAAGAATGCGAGAAGGCCTTTTAAGAGTTGAAAAAATACTTGGGAGCGCATCCACTGTTGTCCAGGCCAGTGATGGGAGAAAGATTGTATTTATATTTGGCAGTGTCGGAGAACGCAGTTAGCTCGGCATTGATATGAATGGAGCATGGAGTGCAAAAACTAATCTATTACACTAGCAAGGCCTTTCGAGGAGCAGAGATCAGATATCCAAGACTAGAAAAGTTGGCACTAGCACTGATCGAGGCAAGTAGGAGAATGAGGCCGTATTTCCAAGCTTATACCATAGTCGTGTATACTGATATGCCATTGAGGCAAGCTCTTCATAAACCAGAGAAATCAGGGAGATTGATGTACTGGGCAGTAGAACTTGGTGAATATGACATAGTTTATGAGCCTAGATCGTCGCAAAAAGGGCAAGCAGTAGAAAATTTTATAGCAGAGTTTACCTGTCCTGATACCTGCGAGGAGCAAAAGTTGCACGCCGTCCAATCTGTGGATGTTACAGGATCATCAAATTTAAACCCCGATCAACTTAAGGTGGTCGACGAGCAAGAGAAGATGGTCGACGAGCAGCAAGAAGTGCCAGAGGAGGATAAAAGGAAGCAGTAATTATTCCACCGAGGAACTCTGTCCGATCAAAAATTTGAAGATGAAGTACCTATATGGAATTTATATGTAGATGGATCTTCGTGTACTGCAGGTTGTGGAGCAGGGATTGTTTTGAACAGCCCGGACGAGGTCGATGTGGAATATGCTTTGCGTTTCCAATTCAAGGCTTCTAATAATGAGGTTGAGTATGAAGCTATGATTGCAGGTCTTAGTTTAGCAAAAACTATGGGGGCAGAGCAAGTCGTTGTATTCAGTGATTCACAACTAATCGGGAATCAAATATTGGGGGTATACGCAGCTAAAGGAGAATTAATGATCAAGTATCATAAAAAAGCAATAAATATTTTATCAAGTTTGATGGCATTGCAGATAATTATAATACCAAGATTAGAGAATGCAATAGCAGATGCCTTAGCTCGGTTAGCCTCAGCAACACGCACCGAGCTACGAAGAACAATCCCAATAAAAATCTTGGCTAGTCGGAGCATAGATGAAGACTTGATGGCGAACTTTATTACCCTTGATTTAGGAACATCTTGGATGGATCCCATCAGGGCATATATTGAAGAAGGGGTTTTGCCAACTGATAAACTCGCAGCCAAGAAACTAAAATTTAAAGCTGCTCATTATGTACTGACCAATGGCATTCTATATAGACGAAGAATCATAGCAGGTTTGTAGAGATGTGTCCATCCCTCCGAGGTGAAAGATTTGATTGAACAGGTACATGAAGGGTCTTGTGGAGCCCATGTTGCTGGTCGGACACTTTTGCAAAAAATAATGACACAAGGATACTATTGGCCGACTATGAGGGCTAATTGCATAGCCTATGACAAAAAATGTGACAAATGTCAACGTTTCTCTTCTATTAGAAGAACTCCCTAAGCATTATTGACACCCATTACTTCCCATTGGACATTCGCCATGTGGGGAATTGACTTGGTCGGGCCACTTCCAACGATCAGAGGAAGATTTAAATATCTCGTCGTCGCAGTGAATTACTTTACTAAGTGGGTGGAAGTCGAGCCTCTTGTCGACATGACGTACGAAAAGGTGTACCAATTTATTTGGAAAAATATCATCTGTAGATATGGTATTCCCCATGCACTCATCACCGACCATGGAACACAATTTGAGAACGACGAGTTCGCTGTATATTGTCATCAGTCGGACATATTAAAAACCCACTCTGTACCAGGCCATCCCAAGAGCAATGGGCAAACTGAAGTGACGAACAGAACGCTGCTGAATGGCTTAAAGAAAAGATTAAATGATGCAAAGGCAAATTGGATCAACGAGCTACATTCTGTACTGTGGGCTTATCGTACTACTCCCCGAGCAGCAACTGGAGAATCTCCATATATGCTGGCATTTGGAAGTGAAGTCGTTATACATGCTGAGCTGCGCCTCCCAACACACAGAGTGCTGAATTTCAATTCTCCTGTCAGCGACTTGATGGGAAGGTTAGACTTGGACATGCTCGAGGAAGTTAGAGAAGAAGCAGCAATCAGGAATGCTGCATACCAACAACGGACAACTCTGTTCTACAACAAAAGAGTAAAGAAATGTGATTTGAAAGCAGGGGACTATGTGCTATAGAAAGTAATTCAAAAACATAATAAACTGGAAGCTAACTGGCATGGGCCCTACAGAGTAACAGAGGTTGTTCGACCAGGGACATATAGGATTGAAACTTTAGAAGGGGGGGAGTTTAAGAATGCATGGAACGCAGAGTATCTTCGCAAATATTATCAATAGTTGGGGATTCCTATGTAATGCAGTTTTCTTCAATATAAATAAAAGTTGTGGATGTTTTGATCAATTCTCTCCTTTTGTTGAAAATTTTTCGGAGTACTAGTGCTACACACTACGCATCAAGCCCAAAAATATCAACTACGGTTGGCTGGGAAGAAAATCCACCAACTAAGGTTGGTCGGGAATAAAAAAATTCCTAGAAATATCAACTACGGTTGGTGGGGAAGAAAATCCACCAACTAAGGTTGGTCGGGAATAAAAAAATTCCCAGAAATACCAACTACGGTTGGTTGGGAAGAAAATCCACCAACTAAGGTTGGTCGGGAATAAAAAATTTCCAAGAAATACCAACTATGGTTGGTTGGGAAGAAAATCCACCAACTAAGGTTGGTCGGGAATTAAAAACTTCCCAGAAATACCAACTATGGTTGGTTGGGAAGAAAATCCACTAACTAAGGTTGGTCGGGAATAAAAAATTTCCCAGAAATATCAACTATGGTTGGTTAGGAAGAAAATCCACTAACTAAGGTTGGTCGGGAATAAAAAATTTCCCAGAAATACCAACTACGGTTGGTTGGGAAGAAAATCCACCAGCCAAGGCTGGTCGGGAATAAGAAAATCCACCAACTAAGGTTGGTCGGGAACAAAAACCACCAACTCCGGTTGGTCGAAAACAGTAAATCCACCAACTAAGGTTGGTCGGGAATAAAAACCACCAACTCTGGTTGGTCGGAAACAGTTGGTTAAACAAATGAAAGTCGTTTCAAGGCTTAAAATTAAAAAAGTGGTAAATTTCTTGATACTTATGGCATTTTAACCTACCAACATATTTGGTCAAAAAACGATATATCACCAACTCTGGTTGGTCGTCAGATGATTATCATCAATTCAGGATAGTCAACAATAAATTTTCACCAACTTTAGTTGGTCGGCAATTTAAAATAACACAAAATATTTTTATCTTTTTAACAGATATACATGCACATTCATTAGTAAATAAAAATAAATGTTTTACGAAATATTTCCAAGACAATGACAATTGCAAGTAAAACTAGAAGTTTTTCATTAAATCCAGTGCAAAATACATCGAGAATGAAATACATAAAAAAAAAAAAATTGTTACATCATGATTCCTATTCTATAGGTTTCTTCCCCTCTGCCTTTGAAACAGGTTCTTCGCCAGCAGGAGGATCGTTTAAAGAATAGGGGGAATTTGTGAAATTAATATCTTTGAGCATCCTGATGTTCATCACAAATGGCCGATCAAGAAGGTGCTCCGGGCGAGATATCTCGAAGTTGGAATGAAGGCTATAGTAGCCGAGATACTTTGAAATCAGACATTGAGGAATGGCCCGAGCAGGAATCCAGCTCATATCGAGTTTGAAAGGTGGCACTGGCAGGTCGAGCAACCCAGGATTATAGTAATCCCACAAATAGTGACCCTATTCCAATTGTAGCACACCCAGGGCATTTAGCCATCCTTGCTTGTACCCCTCGTTGTTCGACTGTTGTATCCAGTCATCTAAATGGTAAAGAGCTTCATTATAACCAGCCATCCAGAACTCTCGGGGATGCTTGTGGAACTGATAGGTTAACCTCTCCAGTTGCTCGATGAGGTTCTTCGCTAAAAGTTCTTTACTCTCCAAGGCAGACTTTTGTGCAGAGAGGTGCTCGTCCAGATTCAGAATCTTCTTGGACATCTCAGCTAATGCTTGATTTTCGCCATTAACTGGAAGACCCGATTCTCCAAAGCTGATTGAGTTCTTTATTCTTCAATAGTAAGCTGAGCAGCCCTTGCTCGTCCCCCGAGAAGCTCTTACTCATCCGCGAGCAGAAGTAGAGGCTCCAGTTTTCTTCAAGGTTTCCAATTCGTCTCTCAGATTAGCATTTTCGACCTCCATGAAAGAAAAACCCTCATCGTTGACAGGGACCAAGGCTCCCGAGGTAGAGGCTGCAGATTTCAGCTGAGATATCTCTCCTCGCAGGTTATTATTTTCCTGCTCTAGCAACTTAGCTATCTGCCTGTGCTCTTCGACCTCGGTCTTCAAAGTTATTTCCCTTATATCGTAAGCATCAAACAATCTATCATATCCTTTATCAGCACTTAGTTGTTGATACTTCTTCTCATATCCCTGATGCAAAAGGGCTGTAGATTCCTTGTATTGTTATTGAAGCTCCTCGAGAGTGCCCTAGAGGTCTTCAATCATCTCACAATATGCTACATTATTAGCCACTGCCCGGTCGAGCAGACACTTTGAATACTGGTAGGCTTCAACTACTCCCTCTGAAGCATCTGGACCGAGAATATCAACGATTTGAGCTTCAGTCATATCTGTATGACCAACTTTGAAGTATTCATTGCATTGTCTCGATAATTTTTTATCATGAGCTGATAAAAATTCCATCCTGGCCATAAACTAGTAAAAGGAAGAGATAACAAGAATCAATAAGAGTGCAAACATAGCAAGAAGAAGAGAATCAACAGTATGAACAATCAAAATTTCAAATTTTATTGCATCATAAAAGAGAAGTACATAATTCAAAGTTACATTTGACAAAAATAAACAGAGAGAAAAGTCCAAACAACCTCCTTGTTTCCCAAAACTTTCTCGAGAAGCTGAGACGAGGAGGTAGGTTGCTCGGATGGCATAAAAGGTTGTTCGGCAGGTGCTGGAAGCTGCTCGGCTGAAATGTTAGTTGATTTAAGATGCTCCGTAGGAGTAATAGTTGGTTGGGGATGTTCGTAGCGAAGTTCAACAGTAGGGACCTGATCCCCAACCATCATAGAAGATTCCTCGGAGGCAGCTTCGTCTTCTTCTTCTTCCCAGGAGAAGGAGGAGGGCCAGGAATGTGTCGCTAAAATTAGTCTGAATTCTCATCGACGTTCATCTCTTTCAGAGCAGCAACCCAACCATCCCTGAAGTATTTGAGGCTGCCATACTCCATTTATGAGATCATGGCAGCCAAACCCTTATTCCAACCTTAGTCACAGTCAGAACTGAAGGACTTTTTCACAGCAAGTTTCATTTTCACCTTCTCCGAGGAAAGCTTATCAGATAGAAGTTCCTCGGCAACTTTCAATTTCCTTTCTGCCTCTTCCTTCTGACGACTAGCGTCACGAAGTCTACTTAGCTCTTCCTCAGCAGACATGGGCTTATTTTCAAACTCTCCAGCATGTTGGAGCTTCCCCTCGAGCTCTTTATTCTTCTTCTCCAAGTCTTTTATTTTCTTCTCCAACCCCTTAGAGACTTCAACAGCCTGATCCCTCTCCTGCTCGGTGGAATTAAGCTTCTTCTCCCAAGTAACTTTATCATCGACATACTTCTAAAGATAATCCTTTAAAGACCGCGTCAGACCTACAAAAGCCTCCTCCACACCACCCGAGGAGATGGATGACTTGATGGCTTCGTCCTTCTTCAGAATAGTATTAAAGCAAGTTACCAACTGGAAAAAGAAAATAACTGTAAGTCAGTGCAAGGACATAACATTGAAAAATGAAAGTATATATTAACAATACTTACTGAGGCAATGTGTTGAGCTGCCAAGGTGGTAACTCTATCCCGAGAAAGATTTTCTTCAATACCTTGGATCTCGGGGATGATACAAGACTTCACCGAGCTCATGGCAGAACTCAGAGCAACGAAAATGGGAACAACACTTCCAGTAGTTAGAGGCTGAGAGATGGATTCAGCCAAATTGACCGAGGAGCTTTTTTTTAACTTCCTCGTGGGAGCAGGAACATTATCGACCAAGGATGTCGTTGTTGATACCAAAATTAATACACTGATGTGGACGAATAATACGAAGACACGTGTCAATATACGTGGCACAATAGTAATGAGGAAGTTCATTTCCCCGACCAATTTATGTTCCCTCCGAGCAACGAGGATATACCGAGGGACTTCAGCACTCCGAGGTACTCTAGCACTCCGAGGAACTCCTGAGCAACGAGCAACTAAGGTGGTTCGAGCTGCATCTCGGCCGTAGTATTAATTGCCAGATAGTCAACAGTTTAACTATTCATTGAATGTTTATCGTCTTGACGCACACGCTACATTAAATGTATTACCCTTTCACATGTATATCATTTAATGTATCAACCCGTTCATGTACAGCCTAAGGGCTATAAATACCTTGTATCACCCCCATTCAAAGAGGAGGAATTTCTTGACTGAACTTGTAATCGAGAATTCCCAAACACTCAGCAATAACATAACAGTGGACGTAGGCCATTCTTATAAGGCTGAACCACTTTAAAAATCTTTGTCTCATTTTATTTATCTGTGATTGAATAATTAGAGTGATCTAATTTTTTACATCAACAGATTGGCGCCGTCTGTGGGAAACGACTGTTGCTATCGTTTTTCACCAAAAATCATTTATCATTAATGGCAGATAATCCAGAATCCAGTAATCGAAATGCTGGAAATATTAGAAATCCTCCAAATCCATCTGCGCCTCCAGATCTGGCTGGAATTATGACGAATCTCGCTGAAGGACAGACCGCCATGCAAGAAACAATGAGGCAACTCATTCAAACTCTTCACGGCGGTGCACCTACCCATTCAAGGCAAAGGAGTGATCGTGGGCAATCGCCATCCAGGCGAATTGGGTCATATCGTAATGAAGAACCTAACGATTTTCTTATCAACCTGGGCGAACTTCATCAATACGGGCTACGGATACAGATCAATATATCACCCTCTCTCCGGAGAGAATTAGCGCCCTGGAAAGATTAAGCAGGGCATCTCCTTTCAGTCGGTTAGGACCAAGGAGAAATATGAGTCCACCTAGAGCCCCATCGAGAAGTTTTCGGCCACCATCAGGTTTGAGAGAAGGATCAGCACAATCAAGACCAGCTACTCATCGAGATAGATCTCAGGAAGCTACGTCAGAACAATCAATTGCTCGGACTAAGCAGCCCGAGGAAGGAAATGAAGCATGGAAGGGTTCCATTCAGCGATTGGAGGATAGACTTGGAGAAATGGTTAAAGAAAGGAATCCCTTACAGAGAACTTTTGTTCAAGGGACACCATTTGTGCAGGCCATTGTGAATTTTCCTACACCGTCGAAATTTAAAGCACCTGTAGTGACCCCTAAATATGATGGAAAGACAGATCCTGTTCTTCATATAGAACAATACCAAGCTGCTGCCGACATATATGCCGTCCCCGACGTGATGAGGTGTAGAGCATTTTCGGGAACTCTTACCGGATCTGCACAGATATGGTACAACAATCTTCCTCGGGGCAAGATTTCGAATTTTATTCAGTTAGCCGAGTTGTTCATTGGTAATTTCTGTTTTGGAGCAAAGCCGGTAAAACGAGTAGCGCACTTGCTAAGTGTTAGACAAAAATCAGGTGAAAGTACTAGGGATTACATAACTCGTTTCAATAACGAGAAATTGGAAGTCATAGATTATGAAGAAAAGACATCGATTACTGCTTTGATGAGTGGATTGCTGCCTAACAAGTTATACTATACTTTGGCCAAAGATCCACCTAAAACTATGTCGGAGTTAATGGCAAAAGCGGCCAAAATCATGAATGCCGAGGAGGCTATGGCTACGAAGAAGAATATGGATAAAGAAACCACGGTGAAGGTTGACAAGTCTAAGAAGAAAGAGCAAAAAGGTAATGGTGGTGATAAGCACTCCAAGAATAATTGGACGTCATGGGAAGTCCTGAAGAAATATGATAATTATACTCCATTGAAGATGGGTATTAATCATGTTTTAGAAGAAATAAAGAATAACGAAGAAATCAAGTGGCCCGATAAACTGAGGACCAATCCTGAACTGAGAAATAGAGCCAAATATTGCGAGTTCCATAAAGATCATGGTCATACGACCAAAAAGTGCATAGCCCTTCAGAACGAGATTGAAACGATCATCTGAAGAGGAAAGTTGTCAAAGTATGTAGATCGCAGAGGTGAAAGGAAGAATGATGATAGGACCAGAGATCGTTCCAGATCTCCTCGTCGGACGGAGGAGAAAAAGAAAAGAGATCATGAAGATGATCCAGATGAAGACCCCGATCTTCCAAATAAGCCAAGACAGCCTGAATGAGAGGTATTTTCCATACATTTTGGGTCAGTTGATTGTAATGTTATTACAGGAGGAGATGCAGGAGGGGGAGACCTTACTGCAGAAAGAAAGGCCTATCTCGGAGAGGCTCAAGCCTGCTCATATATTCAACGAATAAATCTTGCCGAGGATGATGGTCCGAGGAAGGTAAATAAAGAGAAGCTAGTTATTGGTTTTTCAAAAAACGAGTTGGCCGGTGTTCTTTACCCTCACGACGATCCCTTGGTGATCAAAATGAGGATGAAAGATGTGGTGATTTCAAGGGTGTTGGTGGACAATGGTAGTTCGGCAGACATCGTGTACTATTCATGTTTTGATAGCTTGAATTTGAAATTATCTCAATTGGAACCTTATCACAGACCCCTTCTGGGTTTTGCTGGCGAGAAAGTTTTTCCACTTGGGACGATCAAGTTGGACATATTCATTGGAACTTGGCCTGCTTGTCGAACAGAAAGAATACACTTCTTTGTGATGGATAAGAATGTGCAGTCAGCCTACAACATCATCATGGGAAGAGTTGGTTTGAAGAAGTTCGAAGCAGTTCCATCTACAGTACATCAGTGCTTAAAATTCCCAACAAACTTTGGAGTAGGAGTTGTGAAAGGTGATCAAAAAGTAGCTCGAGAATGATATTATTCGTCTGCCGAGCAAGAAGAATTTGAAGAATCAAGGAAAAAGACCACTACCTACCAAGTGGAGGAATGTACAGAAGTTGAAACCCTAGACCCCAGGGATGAATCTCAACTTGTAAAAGGACAAGTGGTGGAACCTACAGAAAATGTTATTCTAGACGACGAGCACCCTGAACGAGTAACCCAGATAGGTTAAACGTTGGATGCTTCAATAAAACAAGAGTTGATAATGTTCTTGAGAAACAGGAAGAAAACTTTCGCATGGAGTCACGAGGACATGCCAGGAATAGATCCAAACTTCTTATGTCACGAACTCAATGTGAATAAGGAGATCAAGCCTGTAAAGCAGAGAAGAAGGGTATTTAGCCCCGAGAAGAATCAAGCTATTCAAGAGGAGGTCGACAAGCTCCAAAAAGCTCAATTCATTGAAGATGTGAAGTATCCGGACTGGTTGGCGAATGTGGTGATAGTGAAGAAGAAAAACAACAAATGGAGAATGTGTGTTGATTTCACTGATCTCAACAAGGCATGCCCAAAAGATCATTTTCCATTGCCCAGAATTGACCAACTAGTGGATGCTACCTCGGGACATGAGCTGCTCAGCTTCATGGATGCGTATTCTGGTTACAACCAGATCAAGATGAAACCTGAAGACAGGGAAAGTACTTCTTTTATTACCCCTAGGGGAACTTATTGCTATAATGTTATGCCTTTTGGTTTGAAAAATGCAGGAACGACATACCAGCGGCTGATGAACAAGGTTTTCACGGAACAAATCAGTTGCAACATGGAAGTCTATGTCGATGATATGCTGACAAAAAGCAAGAAAGCTGCAAATCATTTAGTTGACTTAGCTCAGACATTTGATCAACTGGATAAATACCAGATGAATCTCAACCCGACGAAGTGAACATTTGGAGTACGAGAAGGAATGTTTCTCGGATACATTGTCAACCAGCGAGGCATTGAAGCAAATCCAGATAAGATCAAAGCTCTTTCAGGGTTGCGATCTCCAACAACAAAGAAAGAAGTGCAGAGTCTTACAGGACGAGTTGCGACACTAAACAGATTTGTGTCCCGAGCAACTGACAAATGCATCCCATTCTTCAAAACACTTCGAAAAAGTTTTGAGTGGACTGATGAATGTGAGAGGGCCTTTGAAGACTTAAAAAAGTATTTGGGAACGCCTCCATTGTTGTCCAGGCCAATAACAGGAGAGAAGTTGTATTTGTATCTAGCAGTATCAGAAAATGCAGTCAGTTTAGCATTGATTAGATTGCAGAATGGAGTCCAGAAACCAATCTATTACACAAGTAAGGCTTTTCGAGGTGCAGAAATCAGATATCCAAGGCTAGAAAAATTGGCATTGGCGTTAATTGAAGCAAGTAGAAGAATGAGGCCATATTTCCAGGCCCATCCATCGTCGTTTATACCGATATGCCATTGAGACAAGCCCTTCATAAGCCAGAAAAGTCAGGGAGATTGATGTACTGGGCAATACAACTTGGTGAATATGATATTGTGTATGAGCCCAGATCATCATTGAAAGGGTAAGCTGTAGCAGATTTTATAGCAGAGTTTACATATCCTGATATCCCCGAGGAACAGAAACTGCTCGCTGACCAACCTGTGGATGTTACAGGATCAACAGACATAAGTCCAGACCAACTCCGGTTGGTAAAAGGGCTTGTGAATGAAGAAAGATCATCATCTTCGAACTCAGACCAGCTCCGGTTGGTAAAAGAGCGAGAAGAAATGGTCGACGAGAAGCAGAAAGTGTCAAAGGAGGATGAAAAGAAGCAACAAATATTTCACCGAGGAACTCTATCAGATAAGAAATTTAAAGACGGGTTGCCCATATGGAGATTATATGTAGATGGCTCATCTTGCACAGCAGGTTGTGGGGCAGGAATTGTTTTGAACACCCCAGACGAGATTGACATGGAATATGATTTACGATTCCAATTCAAAGCCTCTAATAATGAAGCGGAGTATGAGGCCATGATAGCAAGTCTTAATTTAGCAAAGATTATGGAAGCACAACAAGTGATGGTATTCAGTGATTCTCAATTAATTGTGAATCAGATGATGGGAATATATGCGGTTAAAGGAGAGTTAATGATCAAATATCACGCAAAGGTGATGAAGTTGTTGACATAATTTGATGCCATTCAATTGGTGAGAATACCGAGGATGGAGAATGTACAAGCAGACGCACCGGCCCGACTAGCATCAGCTACTCGTACCGAGCTGCGAAGAGCAATACTAATTGAAGTGCTGGAAAGTCGGAGCATAGATGAAGACTTGACGATGAATGTTATTGCCCTTGATTTAGGACCATCTTGGATGGATCCCATTAGGGTATATATTGAAGAAGGAGGATTGCTAGAGGATAAGATTGCTGCCAAGAAATTGAAGTATAAAGCTGCTCGGTATGTATTAACTAATGGTATTTTATATAGACGAGGAATTATGGCAGGTTTGCAGAGATGTGTACATCCCTCTGAGGTGAAAGAATTAATTGAAGAAATCCATGAAGGGTCTTGTGGAGCTCATGTAGCAGGTCGAACACTTTTACAAAGGGTAATGACTCAAGGATACTATTGGCGAACGATGAGGGCTGAGTGTATAGCCTATGCTAAGAAATGTGACAAGTGCCAACGTTTTTCCTCCATCCGACGGACTCCACAAGCATTGTTGACACCCATAACTTCCCCTTGGCCATTTGCCATGTGGGGAATTGATTTGGTTGGACCATTGTCGACCACCCGAGGAAGATTCAAGTATCTCGTCGTTGCAGTGGACTATTTTACTAAGTGGGTAGAAGCTGAGCCGCTCATTGACATGACGTACGAGAAGGTATACTAGTTCGTTTGGAAGAATATCATCTGTCGATTTGGTCTCCCACATGCCTTCATCACAGACCATGGAACCCAATTTGATAACGAGGAGTTTGCTGCCTGTTGTCAACAATCAAACATCCTGAAGACCCATTCAGCACCAGGTCATCCTCAAAGCAATGGGCAGACTGAAGTAACGAACAGAACGCTGCTAAATGGTTTGAAGAAAAGCCTAAGTGAAGCTAAAGCTAACTGGATAAATGAGCTACAATCAGTACTGTGGGCTTACCGAACAACTCCCCGAGCAGCGACTGGAGAATCACCATATATGCTGGCATTTGGAAGTGAGGCTGTAATACCTGCCGAGTTAGGTCTCCCAACACACAGAGTGCTGAATTTCAATTCCCCAGTCAGCGACTTGATGAGAAGACTGGATTTGGATATGCTCGAGGAAGTCAGAGAAGAGGCAGCCATTAGGAATGCTGCTTACCAACAACGCACGGCTCTGTTCTACAATAAAAGGGTGAGGAAATGTGACTTAAAAGAGGGAGATTATGTGCTAAAGAAAGTAATTCAGAAACACAATAAATTGGAGGCAAACTGGCATGGGCCTTACCAAATTACAGAAGTTGTTCGACCAGGAACTTACCGAATAGCAACTCTAGAAGGAGAAGAATTCAAGAATGCTTGGAATGCTGAACACCTTCGTAAGTATTATCAATGATGTAAAATGTACAACGGTTCCATCAATATGAATAAAACAATGATGTTTTCACCATTTTCCTCTCCTTTGTTTGAAAGCTTTTCGGGGAATACAAGTGTTGTACACTACGCTGCGCTGCTCAACAGCAAAACGAAGACGATAGTTCAGACCCACGACCAACTCCAGTTGGTAAAAGGTCGAGAACCAAAAAATATACTCCTTTGGTTAGGAGACGTACACTAGCGTGACCAACTAAGGTTGGTAAGATAACTAGTGGACAGATAGTTCGAAAGAACCAAAAAATATACTCCTTTGGTTAGGAGGCGTACACTAGCGTGACCAACTAAGGTTGGTAAGATAACTAGTGGACAGATAGTTCGAAAGAACCAAAAAATATACTCCTTTTGTTAGTAGGCGTACACTAGCGTGACCAACTAAGGTTGGTAAGATAACTAGTGGACAGATAGTTCAAAAGAACCAAAAAATATACTCCTTTGGTTAGGAGGCATACATTAGCGTGACCAATTAAGGTTGGTAAGATAACTAGTGGAGATAATTCAATAATCAACTACGGTTGAGGGAAGAACAATATCATTTGATTTGAAAATAGGCCAACAAGTTGGTCGGAAGGTAAAAACATTCCAGAAAATACAAAGAATTCCAAACTGAACCAAGTGTAGTTGGTCGGTGATCAACTATACTTGGTCGACGAGGATAAATTATCGACCCTGGTTGGTCGGACACATTTTATGAAAATATTTCAAATTGAACCAAGTATGGCTGGTCGGGGATAAAAACACATCAACTGTAGTTGGTCGGCAAACACAATTTAACAACCTTGGTTGGTTGGAAACATTTTTACTCATCACCTTATTATTAAGTGATCGAACAACATTTTTGATACTTATAACTGTTTATTGATGAACAACACATAATTGTTATCTTTTTAACAGACACATATACACAAATGTAAAAATGTTTGATAAAAACAAGACAATCGCAATACAAATTTACAAACAGAAAATGAAATTCTTTCATTAATATAAAAATGTATTACAAGTTATACATATGTGTTAATTATTACATTGAAAAACCTATTCTATTGGTTTCTTTCCTTTAGCTTTTGAAACAGGTTCCTCGCCGGCAAGAGGATCTTCTAAGCAAAGAGGAGAGTTGATGAAATTAATATCTCTAAGCATTCTGACGTTCATCACAGAAGGTGTATCTAAGAGATGCTCTGGACAAGATAATTCAGTCTGAGAATGAAGACTATAGTCGCCGAGATATTTTGAAATTAAACTCCGAGGAATGGAACGAGCTGGGATCCATTCCATGTCCAATTTGAAAGTTGGCACAGGCAAATCTAGTAACCCTGGAGCATGATAATCCCATAAAAAATGCCCTTGCTCCAATTTCAGTACACCCAGGGCGTTCAACCACCCCTGCTTATAACCTTCATTATTGGCATGTTCAATCCGAGCATCTAAATAAACAAGGGCTTCATTGTATCCTGCCATCCAAAATTCTCTGGGTTGTTTATGGAATTGGAAGGTTAATCTATCCAACTGTTCGTGAAGGCTCCTGGCAAAAACATCTTTATCATTCAAAGCAGACTTCGTTGCAGTGAGTTGATCTTCCAAAGATAGATTTTTCTTGGACAATTCAGATAAAGCCCGATCTTTGGCGTTTAATTGGTATGCTTGAGTTTCTCCTCAACATTGCGACTAAGAATTCTTGATCGACTCCGAGCAGCGACTGGAGAACTTTGCTTCTCGACAACATTTTGAACAGCTCTTCCTCGCCCACGAGAACCTCTCCCTCGTCCCCGAGCAGTCACAGGAATAACTGATTTTCTTAAGATATCCAGTTCTTACCTTAGTTTGGCATTCTCAACCTCTAATAACGAGAAACCTTCATCGGTAACTGGTACTAAAGCAGTGGAAGATGACGCTGCAGATTCATACTGTGCCAACTTTTTCTGCAAATTATTGTTCTCCTGTTCCAGCAACTCAGCAATCTGCCTGCAAGCTTCAACTTCACCTTTTAAAGTTCTTTCCCTAACATCGTATCCAGCCAGGATCTTTTTATGGCCTGTGTCAGAAGAAAGCTGTTGATATCTATTTTCATATTCCTTGTGCAACAAAGCCATTGATTCATTGTGCTGACCTTGGAGATCTTCTAAGGAATAATGAAGTTCCTCAATCAAGTCGTAGTAGGCTACATTGTTGGCCACAGCTCGGTCGAGTAAATCTTTCAAGTACCGATAAGCCTCAATTGCCTGTTCTGAGGCATCATGGCCAAGGATGTCAGCAATTTCTGATGTACTAAGGTCTGTATGACCAGCCTTATAATATTCGTGACATTGCTGCATCAGCTTGGTATCATGTGCAGATATCAGTTCCATTCTAGCAACAAACTAAGGATGAGAAAAAGACAACAATCAACAAAAACAAATCATCAACAACAGAGATGAACAAAAATGTATTTTATTAGATCATCAAAAGATTACATTGTTTGATTACAAGTGATAATAAAAGATAGAGATGATACCGAACAACTTCACACCTTTTCCTTGTCTCCCAAGACTTTATCGGGAGGCTGGGACGAGGAGCTTGGTTGCTCGGAGGTGATAGCAGCTTGAACAGCAGGAGTTGAAATTTTCTCAGAAGGAGGAGGCATGGAAGAAATGTCCTCGTTGGCAGCAGGTAGAGAGGCAGGGACTTGATCACCTATGGCCATGGAAGATTCATCAGAGACAGGCTCATCTTCTTCTTCTTCCACAATTGGTGGAGGAGGACCAGGGAGGTGTAGCTGGAATAAATCAGAATCTTCTTTGATCTTCAATTCTTGCGGGGCAGCTACCCAGCCATCTCGGAAGTATTTCAACTTCCCATATTGAACTTGGGATGTCATCGCAGCAATCCCCTTGTCCCATCATTTATCCCAGCCAGCGCTGAAGGATTTTTTAACTGCGAGCTTTCTTCTCAATTTCTCCGAGGAGAGCTTCGCATCCAATTCCTCTTTTTGACCTTTGATATCCCGCAGGGCAAACAACTCTTCCTCTGCTTTCTTCAGCTTATCCTCAAGCTCTCCAAAATTCTTGAGCTTGCCGTCATATTTCTTATGCTCGACCTCTAAATTTTTCACTTTATTCTCCAAACTCTTGGAGATCTCAGCCATCTTCACCTTCTCGGCCTCAACTGTTGATAACTTTTTCTCCCAAATAACTTTTTCCTCAATATACTGTTAACGAGATTCCTTCAAGGATTGGGCCAAACCCAGCAGAGCATCATCAACATCTGACGAGGAGCTGGAAGCTTTAATAGCTTCATCTTTCTTCACGATGTTATTGAAACAATTCACCAGCTGAAAGATGAGAAAAACAGTAAAGTCAATACAAAAATGCAAGAATTCAGAGAAAGAAAGAAAACCCAGAGCATGAAAAATTTACTGAAGCAAGATGACGAGTAGCCAGGGATGTCAGCATATCCCTAGAAATTTTTTCATCAATTCCTTGGACCTCGGGTATGATCCAAGTTTTTACTGAGCTCATTGCAGAGCTCGGAGGAATGATGGTTGGAACACCAACACCACCAGCAAGTAGAGAGGAGGCAGTTTCAGCCAGATTGGCTGAGGATGATTTCCTCAATCTCCTCAAAGGGACTTCAGCAGCTTCAACTAAGGAAGAACTCTTGGTCGGAGAGATAATAATCACTTCCGCAGGAGCAACTTTCTTACTCGGAGCCACTGGGGGCTTCTCGGTAGCTTTGGAAGGTGTAGCATCCACCTTCTTAGTCCCCTCTGGGACATCAGTTTTGTTTTTCTTGGCCCCAGCAGCAGAAGTAATGTCATCAAATAGAGAAGGAGGAGCACTTTTCTTGCCCATTCTCTGACTTAAAGGAAGATGAGAATCTGAAGAAGAATCTTCTGGAGTTGAAGCAACAGGGCGAGCAGTATAAGAGGTGGTATAACTCTTATACTGTAGCAAATATGATGCAGACCTGATATGCTCGTCTGCAACGTTCTTATGCAAACCCCAGGGATAAGATCAAAATACTGACAAAACTCAAGACACAATGGGTTTGGGGGAAAAGAAAATCCACATTCAGCAATGAATAGACTGGGGAACCAATGTCCCTCAGCCAAACGAAAGTAATTTTGAGGTTCAGAAAGCTCCTCCAAAATTACCCAAGACGGGATGGAAAAGTCAGAACGAAATTTTTCAAGAGATTCAATAATGTAAACCATGATGAATAAAAGAAGAAGGAAGAAAATCTTACAGGAAGGAAGGAGATCTGCTGACAACTAGCTAAGGAAAAGATGAACGCACGAGAGAGAAAAAGAGAATAGAAAGCTTGAATGCAGAAAAGTGGAAAAAGAAGAAGACGGTATGGTTACCTAAGAAGTTTAAATACTTTGCCTAGGGAAGCGGCGAAGGAAATGATTACACGAAAGAAACTATTGAGCTTCCGGCGGCTAAAAGGACAGAAAGGACACAAAGATCGAAGCACTCTTAAAAATTCGAAAAAAGGCGAATTCTGTGAATTTGGAAATAAATTCAAATACGATGCTCCTAAAACCCAGGAAGATCATTCAATATTGCCATATACCGAGAAAGAATGTTCCATATTCCTCAAAGTTCGAAATATGAAACATTGGGGGCTTCTGTTGATACCAAAATTAATACGCTGATGTGAACGAATAATAAGAAGACACGTGTCAATCTACGTGGCACAATAGTAATGAGGAAGTTCATTTCCCCGACCAATTTATGTTCCCTCCGAGCAACGAGGATATACCGAGGAACTTCAGCACTCCGAGGTACTCTAGCACTCCGAGGAACTCCTGAGCAACGAGCAACTAAGGCGGTCCGAGCTGCATCTCGGCCGTAGTATTAATTGCCAAATAGTCAATAGTTCAACTATTCATTGAATGTTTATCGTCTTGACGCACACGCTACATTAAATGTATTACCCTTTCACATGTATATCATTTAATGTATCAACCCGTTCATGTACAGCCTAAGGGTTATAAATACCTTGTATCACCCTCATTCAAAGAGGAGGAATTTCTTGACTGAACTTGTAATCGAGAATTTCCAAACACTCAGCAATAACATAACAGTGGACGTAGGCCATTCTTATAAGGCTGGACCACTTTAAAAATCTTTGTCTCATTTTATTTATCTGTGATTGAATAATTAGAGTGATCTAATTTTTTACATCAACAGTCGTCTTGGTCGGTGATATAACTATAACCTCGCTTGGAGGGGAAACAACTACAATCTTGCCTGGAGCCACATGGAGCTTCTCGAAAACCTTCTTATTAGCAGCGGGAGGAGGTGCATCAAGTTGTCTTGTCCCTTCTTTCGAGATATCCTGTTTGCTTTTCTTTGCCTCTCCAGCAATAGAGGCAGATTTCTCGAAGAGGGCAGGAGCTCTTCTTCTATTCATTCTGTCACTAAGAGGAATATGTGACTCAGGAGAAGAACTTTCAGAAGCTGGTACTGGTTTTATGTCACTTATCACTGGACGAGCAGTAAAAGACGAGGTGTAACTATTGTACTGCAATAAGTATGAAGCTGATCTGATATGTTCATCGGTAACAGTTTGATGCAAACCCCAGATAAGTTTTAGATGCTTTAAATTAACTTCTGTCTCTTTTGGAGACCTTCTTTTGCTGTCAACTGCAAATAAATGAAAATTAAAATACCAGTGACACATTTTATCAAACACAGAGAAAGCATAATTTCAAAAATAAAGTAAAAATAACCTATTCCATTGCCGTAGGGAGGACATCTGGGATCCTGATACACATCATTTCCAATTAGTGGAACATGTTGTCAATTTTCCATAACTACACCATGTTCGAAGTAATCCCTGTTGGCATCTGGGAGATTGACGACTAAAGCCCTATTTAAAAACCTAGTTTTCAAATAAAAAGTATTGTCACTGACAGCCCGTCTATAGCAAACATAATTTCTGGAATTCCTATACGAGTTCCATGAATCTGATTTAACTTATGGACTTCATTAACCATTCTCCGTGTATTGGGGGCTATTTTTGCAGGAATCACGTCAAAATATTGACAGAATTCCAGACACAAGGGGTTTGGAGGAAAAGAAAAGCTACATTCAGCTACAAAGAGACTGGGGAACCAATGTCCCACAGCCAAACGAAAATAATCTGAAGGTTCAGAAAGTTCTTCCAAAACGACCCATGAAGGAATAGAGAAATCAGAACGAAATTTATCAAGCGACTCAATAAGGTAAACCATGATGAATAAAGGAAATAAAAAAGAAGGAAGGAGATCTTACAAAAAAAAATGGATTAGTTGACAATGAACGATGGAAGGAATGAACGCACAAGATAGAGAGGAAATGGAGAACTCAAAGATACAAATTTGAAAAAGTAAAAGACGATAGAATTTTCTGCAACGCTTAAATACCTCACCTTGGGAATGGGTAAAAATAATTATTACAAAGAAAGACGTTTGCGCTACCGGCGGCTAAAAAGTCAAAAAGGACACGGAGACCAAAGCAGTTAGAAAAATTCGAAAATTTTGATTCCATGAATTTAAAAGGAAAAATAAATACAAGGAAAACACTCCTAAATTCAGGATGACCGTTTAATCCCGCCATATTTCGAGAAGAATGTTCCACACTCCTCAGCCTCGAACTGTGAAACATTGGGGGCTTCTGTTGATACAAAAATTAGTCCGCTGACGTGGATCAATTATGTGGAGACACGTTTCAATCTACATGGCACCTACAAACATTTTTTAACAACACCCTGACTTCGAAGAACTCAACCTCCTCGACCAGCTCAGACGCTCCGAGCAACAAATGTTCTCCGAGGAACTTTACTGCACCGAGCAACTCATGAGTACCGAGCTACTTTGGCGGTCTGAGCATCTTAGGCGGTCCGAGCTGCATCTCGCACATAGCATTAATGTCAGAATCATGAACAAATTTACTGCGCATTAAATGCTTATTATTATCATACAGATGTACACGCCTATTGGACAGCTATGTATTACCCTTTCACATGTACAGCCTCAGGGCTATAAATACATTGTATCATACTCATTAGAGGGGGACTCGGAATTTCTTGGTAAAAACTGTTATCGAGAATTCCCAAACAGTCAGCAATAACAAAAACAGTGGACGTAGGCCATTCTTATAAGGTTGAACCACTTTAAAATTCTTTTGTCTTATTTATTTTTATCTATGATTGATTAATTAGAAACAATCTAATTTTTTACATCAACACTATGATCAAGCATATGAAAACCATGGACTAAATAATAACCCACAAAGAGTCAAAAGACGATACCATATATACAATATGCAAAATACACAAAAGAAAATTCGGCACACATACACAGGCATAAACAACCACAAAGCTCGACATGAAATACATAAACTTTACGCACTAGCATAGTATTGATGTGTCTAAACACGTGGGATGGAATGAATGGGCGTGAACTAGATACAAATGAATTATGACCCAAATACTCAACTATGTTTAAAAAGTTCTAATTAACTGCAAAAATTGGCTTTTCCATAAAGAAATTTGCATTTCGTAGCCCTTTCCCGTGCACACTCATTTTTAAACAAATCAAACAAAGCTCACGAGCAACGGTTCTAACATGCACAAATACCCCACGGTTATAAAAACATGCAGATGACAAAATTCATGGGAGAATATCTCACAAAGCTCAAATATACATGCGAATTCAACATTCAAAAAACTCGTGAATGTGTGTGCGTAGGCATATACAAAGTCGAATTCATAAAGCAAATCAAGTTCAAAATAACTCCACGATAACATTGTTAAGAACAATTTAAGTATCTACAATCATAACCAAATGTCTTAGCCACATGGAAAGCACAGAGTGAATTGAATTCAAATACACCAATATGTCACACCAATTGTATAAAACTAAAATATTTTTGAGTTTTTAAAAAAAAAATCAAAAGAAATATGTTCATTTTTTAACTTTATGAAAACAAACTCTAACTCAAAAGACAAATCAAATTGTTTTAGTATTTTTTTCAAAAAAATTATCAAAATAATTTTTTTTTTCAATATGACTCAATAAAAGAAAATTAAAATACAAAAGATACACATTTCATAACACTAGAAAACATCTATAATGAAGCACAAACTAGAGTATGACAAGCAAAATCTTACAAGCAATCACTCTTAAGATATAACATGTGAATCAACATGTGTAAACTTGTGATAATCAACTAGTCTAATATCTAGCGTCTCTAAAATGAATTTACTAAACCAAATAGATGTATAGCTAACGTGTTGAGTTTTGGGAACCAATGGAACACTAGAGTTAAACTTTCGAGGGTCTCTTCCAAGATCACATCAAAAACCCCTAAGATGTCCTTTCTTACCACAATGTGTGCACATGTAAATGCGGCGAGGAACGGGACCTTCAGGTTAACACCCTGGGATGTGATTGACCCTCTAAAACAAATAATGGTCTTGGCTTTAGTGATGAAAGTATTAGAAATATGGAAGTCAATACCATCACTACCAAAACTACAAGAGTCTTTTAAAGCTTAAAAATTTTAGACTCAAGCAAAGAATTAGACTCTTCAAGTTTTGGGGGCTCATTCTTTAAGTATTCAATCATTCATAAAAGGTTAATTTGCCCCCCCTTAATGCAAGCAAAATGATCCCTAAGAGCCTTCTTACGTGCCTTCAAATCTAAAATAAATCTATTATTATCCTCATTGGCACCTATACAAACCCTAAATTTTTTAGAGTAATCTGATTCTTTCTCTAAAAATTGGAGTCTATCATCAATATCTTTCTTTCACAATTCTAAATTTTTAAAATCATGGTCCATGTCCACAAGCTTCTCACGAAAGAAATCTCTTTGAGCTGAGCAGTTTGCAAAAGTTCCAAAACGACTTTAAAACGAGAATTTTTTTTCCAATAATTTTAATTAATTTTTGCAAACTTCTAATGCAAATGAGATAATTTTTTTGCACGGTTATGAAACTCATTAAACTCTTCTCGAATATCAAAATCGTCATCAGAAAACACATCAGACAACTTATTACAATAGGAATCCATTGAGAGATAAACAAACACAAGATAGGGTGGTAAATAACCACCATAAACAACACTAAATATGGATCTACACAATAAAGTAGTGTAACCCGCTCTTATGCAAATTTTTAAGTGTAAAATTCTCTCATACTAATTTGTAAATATAAGGATGCTCTGATACTACTTTGTAAGTGCATATGAACGCGCTCGGCAGGGATGGTCATAAACAAAAAATTTATTTTTATAATTTTTTCAGTTTAAAGATTGAACATTTAAACACATACACCCAATTAAGTGCAACATCGGTTAAAACGTTCTTGTGGAAAACCAATTTATCAAAATTTATCTTTTTATAATAAACGTGAATATAGGCGATAACATATAAAATAAATTAAATCACACCACAAGACGTCGATGTGCGAGGAAAATCATAAAAGAAAAAACCTCAGACGACCCAACTAACATATCACTATGATATGATTTTACAAAGCATATACATTAGACTTACGCAACGACTCGATCCCTTACAATTCTTGACGCTCTTACATCTTCAATAACTTTTCTACAGTGCAATGCAGGAATCCGACCACATAAGTCGTCATAACACACGAGTCCATGTGTGCCTCAGTATCCATCAATGAGGCTCAGTAATCGTCTATAAATTAAAACTCAGAATCCGCACATCTTTACCGTAATCAGCTCGTACGGAGTCCACTGCACGAGATAGATTCTCTGAGGATGAAAGAAATAAACTTGGTGCCCAATCAAGATCTCAAAGCATATGAATTATGAATACTGGACCTTGAAACGTAAAGGGTGAAGCAAAAAGGTTTGATCTTTGGAAAACAGGTCTTGAATCATTTTTATCCAAAAGTTCTTAAAAATTATGAGTCTTAAACGCCTTAAATAGAAAAACACAAATTTTGAGGCGACAAAATTGTTTGAGAGTGCACCAGCAATCATTGTCAAACTTAATTAATTAAATTTCAATTTTAGTCAAAATAAATCTTAACTCTTGCAAACAAATGTGATTGAATAAAGAAATAATGTAAGCATTCAACGCAATCACAGTTGAGGAAAAATCCCCCACAGGGGCAAAACCATCTTATTTTCACTATAATTTGTAAATATCAGTTTACATATATTATAATGAAAATACAACTAGTGACGTACGAAATACTCGCAGGCGTCAGTTTCAATGTCATCGGTTAGAGTTCCCGCGAGAGCTCCAGAAGGTCAGCAATGGAAAAGCTTCGTCTTCTCCACAAGTGTACTCCAAATGAGTAGTATAATCTTACTTAGGGTTTAGAGTATTCACGTAAAGGATTAGAAAATATTTGTGAATAAAAGAGGTATGAAAACCTTAAAATATGAAGTCTGGAAACAGGTACTATTTTGCAGAAACAGAGGTATGTAGACTTAGGAAAAATGTGTAGCCTGAACACTTTATAAATAGGCAAGTTGAGGCGGTGGTAGTTCAAGCGACATACGATGTCGTTTGAGCGAGATGGCATCTCGTTCGAACCACATACGTCGTCATTTGAGCGACATCAACGACGTGCCTAAAAAAATCTCTTTAAAAAGATCTTGGGTGTTTATTATCTTCCAGGCTTCAAAATTTTATTTATAATTAAAAACTCCAATTAAAATTATATTACCATAAGTACGTGGAGTAGTGGGAACGGTTGAAGTGTACGTTGCTTGACACATGATGCACGTACGAAGATGATTGATGCATGAATTCGGATCAAGGTCGTCGTGGGTGATAATGGAGATATGCCAAATGTATCGGTATCAGACATATTTAATTGAGATTTAGGACACTTGGAACTTTTCTAGATTCTACCCGGACATATATATAACATGTCCTTACAAATCTCCCCATATGTCTATGTCGGTACATACTGACATACAATTTAATATCCCCATCGAAGCCGAAACTGGAAATACTAAATGTTACTTTTTCACAAATTCGATCATCTTTAAATCTTCAACTATTCAAACTTTCTTTGTCATCATTAGGGTGTGCAAAAATAATTTCTCCAATTTGATACCTATACAATTGAGACAATAAACAAATACCCGTGACGCGCAACAGTTTAAAATATAATGATAAGCATAAACAAATATCAATTGTGTGCAACCAAATCATTATATAAACAAACACACAATTCTCCCCCATAATTCGTTCTCCCCCTTTTTATGATATCCCCCAATAGACAGAGATGAAGAACATAAGTAATGCAAATGGAGAATTTCACAAGGAAATAAACTTTCTCCTTTTGAATTTTTCAAAATTTTTAAAGAAGAAAAGATCACACCATGAAAGAACACCAAAACAACCAAGTCAATGATAGCGAAAATGTAGAGATGGGAGCAAATTCAACAGGAAAATATATACATACAACCATAACATATGTGCAGGATGAATGAATGTTGGATATGTATAACTAATGAACTCAACATCTTTCTTAGGTGCAACAATTGTGGAATTAAAAGAAATTGACTCAATCAAATCATCAAATCAAACCTCAAAGTGATTTCCACACCAATAACGTCCAAAACGTGTGAAACACTTTTTCATGCCTTTCCAGGACGTGCAAAACCCTTTTTCATTTCTTTCCATCCAAACCCCCTCATAAATAATGAGACATTATATTTTTCTTTTGAGGTGAGGAAACTAAAACCAATTGATCCATTTGATTTGGCATGTTTTTCTTTTTATTGTCATTTGATTTTTTCGGGCTCTTTTTCAAACGACGACTTTCTCGATGAGTTAATTTTAAACTCTCGTAGCCCTTTTTCCTGATTCACTCGTCATATTTTATTGCAATTAAATCCTCACGGTAAATGATTTTTACATGCACTACTATCTTGTAAAGTTTTATCGCATTTTGGTCGTTGTATAGACATAATTGAGATAGAAACACTCAAGCCAATATGTGATAGACAAGTACAATACTCAAATAATATCGTGCATGTGTGCAATAAAGGAGATAATGAGCCAAACATGTAGACGATATCACTAATCACATCTCAAATACTCCAAACAATATAAAACACATGGATGAAATGATGTAGCATCTCAAATCACTATCAAACAGTCACGTGAATAATTGAATGAAGTCGCGACTATGGTTATCTTAAATGTTCATCCATAAATGATGTAAACAAAATAAAAAACTCTTTTTGTGTTTTAAAAAAAAATTATCAAAATAAGTCATTTTGGCTTTTTCTAAAATATTTTTTTTTTAAAATTTTAAAAAAATAAATAATAAAAAATAAATATACGAATGATACAATCTAAAGATAGGAATAAAAGGATACGAACATGAAAAACGTAGTATACTCTAGACATGGTGACCACCCCTCAGTCAACTGTGCAGATACCTAAAGACTTCATAAGACTCTCGAATCGAAGGGCATATAAAGACTCCGTTAAGATATCGGCTAACTGGAGGTCGGTAGATACAACACTCAAGGATACGACCTTTTTCTCTACAAGCTCACGGATAAAGTGCTCGCGTATCCTAATGTGTTTTATGCGCGAACGCTTGATTGGATTACGGGATATGTGTACCGCGCTCGTGTTATCACATGAAATAATCATGGTGTCCTGTGATATCCCATAATCCTCCAATATCTGCTTCATCCACAAAAGTTGCGTGCAATAACTCCCGGCGACTATGTACTCAGCCTCCACAGTGGACAAAGAGATGGAGTTTTGCTTCTTTCTCGACAAAGAGACAAAAGCAGAACCAAAGAATAATCGCCCACCAGAAGTGCTTCTACATCCATCTGCATCCCCGACCCAATCGACATCCGAATAAGCGGATAAACGATCACTGGTATCAAAGGAATACAAAATGCCAAGTGAGAGACTCCCACTCACGTATTTGATAATACATTTAAGAGCGAGTAAGTGTGACTCTTTTGGGGACGTCTGATATCGCGCACAAACTCTAACATTAAAAGCTATGTCGAGACGACTGACAGTGAAGTAGAGAAGACTACCTATCATACTCCAATACAAGGTTTGCTCTACGTGCTTGCCTAAAGTGTCATTGCTAAGCTTAGTTGAGGTACTCATAGGTGTACCTGCGTGCTTAGCGGAGTCTAGACCAAATTTCTTCACAAGGTCTCTAGCATACTTGGATTGGAAGATGAACATCCCATCCTCTAGCTGACGAACCTGGAGACCAAGGAAAAAAGTAAGCTCACTAACCATACTCATCTCAAACTCACTCTTTATCTCCTCCTCATAGTGATGAGCATGCTGGGAACACATGGATCCAAAGACTATGTCATCCGCATAGACCTGGGCAACCAAAATAGCACCGTCATATCTCCTGCCGAACAATGTCATGTCAACTCCCCCTCTATTGAAGCCACAGGCTAAGAGATAGGAAGTAAGCATCTCGTACCAAGCACGGGGTGCTTGCTTCAAACCATATAGGACTTTCCTCAGATAGTAGACCTGATCAGGGTGCTTATGATATTCAAACACTTTTTATTATTCCATGTAAACCTCCTCCTGTAGAATGCCATTCAGAAAGGTGCTCTCGACATCCATCTGATATAACTTGAAGTGCAGATGACATGCAACGGCGAGTAGTAAGCGGACGGACTAAAGCCTCGCAATAGGAGCGAATGTCTCGTCAAAGTCAACACCCTCAATCTGTGTGTAGCCTTGAGCGACCAACCTAGTCTTATTTTGGATACCAGTCTCATCCATCATATTCTTGAAGATCCACTTAGTACCTATCACATTTATCTCACAAGGTAGGGGGACCAGTTCCCAGACATCATTATTTTTAAACTGAAGCAACTCATTTTGCATATCACATGTCCAGTGTTCATCTTTTAGTGTTTCCTTATAGTTCCTAGGCTCGACTTTGGACGTTTAGCAAACATGGCTAACAACGTTCTCTAGTTGAGCACGAGTCTTGACCCCTAGGGTGGGATTTCCTAGAATAGTAGAAGGATTACGACTCTTGAGAACCCAAGCAGGAGTGTCCTCTAAGTCAGTAATGGGATCCACTCTGGGTATGGGAGGCACAACAGGATCATTAGTGGAAAGTGCATCACCCTCACCCAAAAGGTTAGAATCAATAAACGTCGGTGGTTTGTCATCCTGCACGGTGACATTCATTGACTCCGTAACCTTAGAGTTATTCAAATTATACACCCGATAAGCTCTACTGGACGATGAATAAGCTAAAAATATCCCCTCGCCGCTCTGGGAGCCAAACTTTTCAAATTGCTCTCTATCTCATAGGATGTAGCATTTGCTCCCCAATACATAGAAATATGAAAGGTTGGTCTTCTTTCCAATCCACAATTCATAGGGCGTTATAAGTGTGTGTGGACGAAGATATACCCTATTCACCGTATGGCATGCGGTAGACACCGCCTCTGCCCAAAATTGTAATAACCCGCCTAATAAGATACCGGTCGATCACTCCAATATTAAATTAAAACAGGAGTCACATATGGATCATCCTTAGCATCACTGTCGAAAATCCATTTAATTACTAATATCCTATTAGGTGGCCGTTAAAAACTTTTACTTAACTACTCTTTTTAACGAATAAATTAAAACATCCACAATTAAGTGCGTAATGAACTGAAATGAAAATGAAAGGAACTAAAATAACCGAACACTCGGTCCAAATATACAACCATATCGAATGCTGTACTGAAAGAATAAATAAATGCAATTGAGCCATTGTCTCGAATGTTTATACAATATCTCATATCTAGAGTACAAGGAAAGAAACGTCTACCGATAACCTGTAAGCATCCACAGCTGCTGCAGCAGACGTCTGACTCGAAAGAATTTCCATCCAGGCGTCCCTGTGTCTGGACACATATATATATATAGTATAGAGAAAGAAAGGAGAGTAGACAAACGGGTCAGAGCCCGAATGTTTGAAAATATTTTGCAAGTGCATAAATGCTTTATTTTTAGAAAAAAAAATAGTTTTATCTCATATTTAAATTGGCATCGCACTCCCATGAGATACCTCTCACCTCTCCTCTAACAGTGCACTCCTAGCGCATCCCTCTAAACATCCTAGTCAAGCTACCCTGCTAAACTAGTCTAATAACCAACCACTATCTACCCCAGATAGTCCCAGTGCTAAGGGCTAAACTTCCCTCCATTCTCAACATTGCACTAAGTTCGTGTGTGGGGTGTCTCGCAAAGTAAAATCCAAACAAGGAACCCCCCCGATACACTACTACTTGGCAGGGTCAATGGTAGAGATCCATTAGGCCCGTAACACACACAATGTATAATATATGTATACACATACATCTACAATATATGTCCGGATAATATTTCCCTGGCTGAGAGTTAGCAATTGAATTATATCTTTATAATACACATCCGGATCTACCTCCCGGACTGATGTGTATTATATACACAAAGTTTTTATCAATACTTATCCTTTTCATTTCAAAAACTTCCATTTCCCTTCTCATATCCATGAAATGTATTTAAAGCCAATTCATTATCATGAATTGCTTTACCAAAACATATACCTTTTTAAAAGCCAATTTTATTAACATAAAAATGCTTTTCCTTTTTAAATCATCCCATTTCCCTTTTATACTCAAGAAACCCAAAGCCATTTTCATTATCATGAAAATGCTTTGATCATAACATATGCTTCCACATCCCTTCCTACATCCGGGAGTGTTACCGAAGCCAAACCTTTATCCCATTTCCCTTTTTATACTCAGGAAATGTAAATTAAAGCCAATCCATTATCATGAATTGCTTTAATAAATCTAAGACCGTCCCTCCGGGTATCCCCACTGGACGCGCCTCTAAATGACTATCATCTTCCAGGGCCTCCAAGACAACCTGGTAACCTAACAACGTCGGGAAGCGGCCATATGCATGCGGGATAGTCAAGACCACACCCGGAATCTCCTAACCAGCGCAGTACAAATAAACGCCCATATGGCCTAGGGACTATATCCAACCTGCTTAACAGCCAGGAAGGCTTCACCACAACGCGCGCGACTTCCCTTATGATAGCGATTTAGGGAGGTGTGTATACAATCCATAATTCATTAATTATGAAAAACATTTCTCATTCCATTTTGAAAATATTCATTTTTATATTTTCAAAATCCTTTCCATAATAACATATATATATGTATACCTAAATCACACAGTATATATGAATAGTCTATATATTCCTCCTAGAATATATAACCGGCCATAATGGCCTATATCATCTAACGATGACCATAATCCCAAGGATTATCTCCAGGAAATCATAATCATGCATTCGTATTGGCATGATTCTAAATCTAAAGTATTTCTTACTTTGATGACTAATAATTACCCTAATCAACTCTTAGAGGTTTATTGGATATCTCCAAATATAATAATTCACTCTAAGTGAATATATACATATATATTCCCAATTCCTCAAGTCCTTTAGGACATAACCCTCTAATATACTTTAACTTAGAAGGCCCTTAAATTTAAATCTCAAAGAGGAGAAATAATAATAATCTCCAAAATCTTGGACTGAAAATAGGGCACCGGTCGACCGGTCCTGGACCCCCGGTCGACCGCCGATTGCAATTAAGCCTACGAAACAAAGCAGTAGGCCATTTCTTCTTGACGCGGTCGACCGGCCATAGGGGCGCGGTCGACCGGTCACACCAGGTCCTCAAAACTAAATTATCCAAATATATCTATCCAACAACCCGATTTCATTATCGGGGTTTCGAAACTACCCCAAGAATTATCCAAAACGTCTACGCAATTAATTCTAGCCGTAATTTTTCCAATTCCCGATTTGATTTCCGAGTTGGAAATTCCAACCCGGAGCTACCATCTTGTAAAAATTATATCAAATCAAGGAAAAATCAGAAAAATACGCGGTCGGCGCCCACGCGACCGTATCGAAAAGATCTACAACTTCCATGTTTTGGCCGAAAGCTAAATCATTTATCTTCTTGGCCGAAAATGACCCCAAAGGCTACGGGTTACTATTCATTATCTCTCCCAAAATTCCAAACTCCATTTTTGTTGTTTCTAACCTCACCCAACAACTCAATAAACATCTAATCTATGTTTTACAACTAACACATCAATTATTTTGGGGTATTAAATCATTTCTCTTAGTTTTAAACCCTAAAACTATAATAACCCCAACTTAACCTTTAAACCCATTTTATACTCCATTAACATGGTTTTGACACTAAAAATCATTAAGAGTTTACACTACATCAATGTGTAAACTCATAATCAACTTTTACCCAATTTATTTTAAGGGTTCTAACCCCAAAATCATGTTTATACCAATTGTGATATGAGATGAATGCACAAAATGAAATAAAACAAGTAAACATTTGTCTCGTGGATAAAATCCGACGTCCTCGAGCCGAATCCCGCGGAGGCCGACCGGAATCTCCCCCTTTTTCCTCTTTTCTTCCCTCTCTCTCTCTTCCATCTCTTCTTTCCTCTTTTCTCTTCTCTTTTCTCCCTCTCTCCCTCCTTTTATAAGGAGAAAATGGTTTAATCCCTTTAAAACCCAAAAACGACTCGTTTACCCAATTACGAGTTACTTTTACCTCTAAAATTACCCGAAACTCAATTTCAACAATCGGACACTCTTTTTCGACTATCTCGGACATTCCGAGACTCGTGGCGCAGTCGAAATTTCCATCCGAGGTACTTGACCGCAAATCACTATTCTAACCCAAAATAATTTAATGCGGTGTTCTACTCAAAATCTTACCTCTTTTGTCGCTATACTCCACTGCGACATATAAATAAAATATTTCGACCTATATGGTCCCAAAATAATTTATAACACCCTTCGAAAATCATTAAATCCTCGAAAATCCCAAAAATCACTATTTCGAGAAATTCTCCAAATTCCAATTTATACTTGATTATGGAATTTAATCATCTCCAAAAAGGACGGGTTGTTACAAAAATCTTCTTGTAACTTTACAACCCAAAAGCATAGATCTAGGCATCTCCTATCATCCGATTTTCCCTCTCAACAATCCCATTTTGCTGAGTATATTTCTAACGAATGAACTCAACATCCTCATTAGGTGTAACAATTGTGGAATTAAAAGAAATTGACTCAATCAAATCAACAAATCAAAGCTTAAAGTGATTTCCACACCAATGACGTCCCAAACGTGTGAAACGCTTTTTACGACTTTCAAGGACGTGCAAACCCATTTTTCATTTCTTTCCATCCAAACTTCCTTGTAAATAATGAGACATTACATTTTTCTTTTGAGGTGAGGAAACTAAAACCAATTAGCCCATTTGATTTGGCATGTTTTTCTTTTTATTGCCATTTAATTTTTTCGGGCTCTTTTTCAAACGACGACTTTCTCGACGGGTTAATTTTAAACTCTCGTAGCCCTTTCCCGTGATTCACTCATCCTATTTTATTGCAATTAATTCCTCACGGTAAACGATTTTTACAAACACTATTGTCTTGTCAAGTTTTATCGCATTTTGGTCATTGTATAAACAGAATTAAGATGAAAACACTCAAGCCAATATGTGATAGACAAGTACAATACTCAAATAATACCGTGAATGTGTGCAAGAAAATGAGATAAGAAGCCAAACATGTAGGGGATATCACTAATCACATCTCAAAGACTCGAAACAATATAAAGCACATGAATGAAATGATGTAGCATCTCAAATCACTATCAAATAGTCACGTGAACAATGGAATGAAGTTGTGACTATGGTTATCTTAAATGTTCATCCATAAACGATGTAAACAAAATACAAAAATCTTTTTTTGTTTAAAAAAAAAATACAAAAAGAAAATCTTTTTGCCTTTTTCAAAAATAAAAAAATAATTTGTTTTTTAAAAATAAAAATAAACAAATAAATATACAAATGATACAATTTAGAGATAGGAATCAAAGGATATGAAAAATGTATCCTATTCTGGACATGGTAACCACCCCTCAGTCAACTGTGCAGATGCCTAAAGACTTCCTAAGACTCTCGAATTGAAGGGCTTCTAAAAGCTTCGTGAAGATATCGGCTAACTGGAGGTTGGTAGATACAAAACTAAAGTATGCGACCTTTTCCTCTACAAGCTCACGGATAAAGTGCTCGCGTATCCTAATGTGTTTTGTCCGTAAATGCTGGATCGAATTACGGTATATGTGTATCGCGCTTGTATTATCACATGAAATAGTCATGGTGTCCTGTGATAGCTCAGAATCGTCTAATATCTACTTCATCCACGTGCAACAACTCTTGATGGTTATGTACTCGGCCTCCGCAGTGGACAGAGAGATGGAGTTTTGCTTCTTGCTCAACCAAGAGACAATGCCTTCTTTATATGGATCGAATACCATAAACCCTACTGTTACTTTGTTAAACTTCTTATAGATAGAGAAATAACTCATCTGTATGTCTTCTATGGCCATTAGTGCCCTGTTATAGTGAAAGCACTTCCATATTTTGTACAGTGAGCGCAAGCTAGGGCCAAACCACTTAAACCCTCACGTTATTCTCATCCTCTTTTATTAAATTGCTTGTCAATTATCGCTTTATTGTATCAGTTCAATACCTACATCCGAGCATTAATCCATTGCATTATCTCAGTATATTAGTCAGCATTCTTTTGTCACATTTTAATAATATTGACTCCATTAAGGATGATATCATTAATTATGTTTTAGTGTACACCATCGTTTAATTCCTCGAATTCGAATTCGGTAGTGAAGAACTTCCCCCCACCGAACCCACTCACATTCAATTCTTTAAACTATCACTTAAGAGTCATAACAATACCGAATCTCTTAATTAATTCCATTTGTTCGGGGTCAAGGCAGAAGTTGACACAAAGAATTAATCACATCACATTCATAAAGAAAATACTGAACACCGTGGGAATTATTTGGAAAACCCTCTTTTACTTAATATTTTAAACTTGAGGGTGTTTTATAAATTTATTCATTCAGCTATAAATGTCGAATAAATTCTTCATAATTTCCCAATTTACTTGAAATGACCTGATCTCACTATAATAATTTTCCAAACATAAAACTATTTTTCAATTAAAATAGAACCCGAAGATCAAAATTTATTATATACCTTTAAATTAACTACCTAGTTAAATTCAATTTCGAAAAGAATAAATAAAAATAAATTTGTAGGAAAAATACTTAATCTAAGTCGTCCTCAAAATTAAATCCAAGTTGTATATAAAAATAGGTGTTCCTAATTAATCAATTAATTAGCATACATAATTATGCAACATAATATTAAAGAGACAACATACAAATATTTATAATAGTTACCAAAATCAAATAAAATAATAAAGACAAAACTGCCCATAACCATCATGGCGTAGGCTTCACCCTAAAGTAAAAGTCTCCAGGAACGAGAAACCCATTCGAGGTAAACTTATTTCGGATAAGAATCCTCTTTGAAGCAAACTTCAAAGTATTGTGGAGATTTTCTCTTATTTTGCCTCTGAAAATAATCCACACTGGTTATGGAAGAATTGAGAAGAAGAACTGTTGCAAAACTAATCCGAAACATCGTAAAAAATTCAAATCGCAACAAACTTCCAGACCCAAATTGATCCTACCCCCTTCCGGATTGATCTGATGGGCCCTCGAATCAGTCCGTCCCTGTAGCACAACAACTTTATCTTCTTCACGCAAACTGCATGCAAAATATCCATAACTCGTCCAGATATTGATGAAACGTCACAAAACTTTGTCCACGTCCAAACCCATATAAATACATGATTATAACAATAAATAAACATTAGATCCCCTCACAAGTGTATACAAATACATGGAAAAAATAATAATTATAAAAAACTAATTATTACAACCATATCGAATGAAGAATAAAAAATAATTACGGATAAACCACTATAAGATTCTCTACAAAACTATGTTAGCATAAAATATTAAAAAATTAGGGGTTTCAAGGTTGGATAACATAGATATTTCCAACACATGATCAATACACAACTCAGATCTATGACACCAATTGTTGGTAAATGAGGATTGGCATTTAAAATCCGAAAAAATTTCAGCCCTAAGATCCCTGATTAATTATGTATTGGAAAGAAACACAAGAACTAAGTTTAAAGACTAAACCTAGGGTTTCAATAAATAATACCACAATGAATCTTGTTGTGATTTGTACGAGGAGAAAAAAGTTAAAGAAGATGGAGATCTTTTTTTCCCTCTTAAGGTCTCCCCAAAGCTTGCTAAAATGCTCTGAATTTCTCGAATCGTTCAGTATATGATCCACTTAAAGTAAGCCTTATGTGTGTGCACTATTGGAGATGAGAATTTGGTGAAATGTAAGATAAGTTACTTTATCTCTCTTAACCCCTTCACAAAATACACGAGTAGTGTGTTTCCTCCCCATTTCTAACCTTCCACGATGGATCATTAACCTAAAACCATAACTTACACATAAATAAATCTCTACTACTTAAAAAGAGAGAACTTTCTCTTCAATGGTTAGAAGACTAAATTACCCTCATTAAATTTAAAATTCCTATTATACCCTTAATAATAGTCAACATATCTTTTCCCAATTTATTGGCTCCTACGAAATAACTAGATTCATTTCATCCCATCTTTATCATATTCATTCACACATACCAAGCATCCAAATACATTCATGTTCCAACCCTAGAAATCCAAATTCAATTGCCTCAAATTTCATTATCCAATTCACTCACATTCATGCATCATATCTTTCTCATATTCATTCACACATATCAACCATCAAAATACATTCATCTTTCAACTCTAGAAATTCATCTTTACAAATGGAAGCTCAAACAACTATTTATCTCTATCTCTACTACTTAAAAAGAGGGAACTTTCTCTTCAATGGTTAGAAGACTAAATTACCCTCATTAAATTTAAAATTCCTATTATACCCTTAATAATAGTCAACATATCTTTTCCCAATTTATTGGCTCCTACGAAATAACTAGATTCATTTCATCCCATCTTTATCATATTCATTCACACATACCAAGCATCCAAATACATTCATGTTCCAACCCTAGAAATCCAAATTCAATTGCCTCAAATTTCATTATCCAATTCACTCACATTCATGCATCATATATTTCTCATATTCATTCACACATATCAACCATCAAAATACATTCATCTTTCAACTCTAGAAATTCATCTTTACAAATGGAAGCTCAAACAACTATTTAATTAAAAGTCCATCATTTCTTTGCTTTTCTTTGCTTCGTTGCTATCATTTCTTTTGCCAAAATTAAGGTCGATACTCTTAATTCCATCTATAATTTTTTATTATGTCCGCAAAGTATGCATTTGTTAATTTGAAGATGAAGACAATTACATAAATTTTATAATTATATATATCTCATTGAAGAATTTTGTCTCTCATTTGTGATCAGAGTTTGTATTTTCCATTTTCCATTTTCATTTTTTTCATATTTTTAGATATGTGTACTTATTACATATTTTAAATTAAATGTTAATTTTAAAACAATTATATATACATTCACATATGCCTACTGTTTTAAATGTTAATAATTTGAAAATTATGCATACTGATATAAACTTTTTCAGTACTAAAGATTGTGCTTATTTTTTGTGATTTTCTTCTACTTATGAAAATTTCACTCATGATAAAAAAAATTATTACTTTCGTAACGTTCACTACTACAATAGTTGATGACACTATGACAAGTACTTAATTTATGGTTTATTGTCATTCTTATATAATTTCTAATTACAGAAATTTCACTCATGGTAATAATTTTTTTTTTTTTTTCCAAGGTGGAAGTTCAATATTTTGGTACTACAGATAAGACAAGTACTTAAATTGATGGTATATTGTCATTCTTATAATACGATGTTCTTACTCTTTACAAGTATGTTAATAGTAGTAGGAATGTAATTTGATAGTTCATAAGAAATTGTTATCATTTCACTTTTTCGTAAGTAATTGTTAATTAAAATCTGTAGGATATTGTCAACATTTGTGGTACAAGCTCGAATTGTGAATCTGAGAGTGAAGGAATTTTGCTTTTGTTTACGTGGTATGTGAAGTACTTAATACCATATTGAAATTGTTTCGTATAATTTATATTCGAGATGGTAATATATTTCGTTTGAATTTTTGTATGATATTGTCAATATTTCTTATAGAAGCTTGGACTTTCAATCTCATAGTGAAGGAATCTCGATTTTTTTTACGAGGTAATTGCAATTGATTAATGTATGATTGCGAATTTACTTATCATTTTTTATTTAATTTACTGGCCATTATGAAACCAATTGAAGAAATATGTAGATGAGCTAAAAAAATTCGTACGCTTTACAAATTTTAATTTGTAATTTTTTTTTCTTTGTTATGGAAAAGAAAAAAAATTAAAGAGTTAGGAAACAAATTACATCATATCAATTGAATTATATGAAACACAAACTACGCATGTATAATAAATTATAAAGTAAAACCAAGTAGATACCCAAATCTTTATAAACTAATGAATAACATAATTGTTTGGATAAACAAAATTTAGTCATTGCAATATACATATTTAATGTTTTGATATTATGATGAATAAAACAACCTTTGAACCAAAAGAATCAAAGACTGTGACGATTCATTATTTGGTGGGCTTTTTTGGAGCAATTAGGTACTGAGTGAGTGAAATTTTTGGACCACTAAGTTTAAAATGACTTTGATGCAAGATCTTACATATTCACACGTAATTTTTTTTTTTATATTAGTCACATATATATTTTTTAACCTAATTTTTTCAAAATATTTAATTATATTTTTTAACCTAAACTTACGTATTCATGTCTTTAATGCCAATCATTTGACGTGTCATCAAGTTGTAATTAGGTTTTATTGTTGTTGTTGTATTGATTTTGAAATGTGTACAAGGTGATAGGAAAAAGAATAAACATACTAATCTACTTGAAAATTTTAGAATAAAATTATAGACCTTCCCTAAATTAAATTCATTCTTCTTGGAGTCCTAATTTAAGATGGATCTCAGTCCTATAGGTGAACTATCAATATAGAAGTGGACTCCAAGGATATGTTACTGGTATTAGGGGAATGAAACGAAGTACAAATTTCTTGCATTCCATATCCAATAGTATTAAGGGCCAATTGGAAACCAGTTGATGAAAAACTGATCTATATAAGATTGTCTTATGTTCCCAAAAACGAAAAAGAAACGTCTGTCAATGTTGTTTTATGGGCTAGAATAGTCATTCACCTCCTTGTCCTAAGTCAACATAGGCAAACAGTTGGAGGCTAATGTTATGTAGTGGCTCAAACAATTTCCTTCTTCTATTAAAATTAAGATAACATCCACTGAATTTGGATATGTAGTGGCTCTATTATGTCAATCAGTAGCTGTAGATATTACTGCTTGGTTCGTGGATGTCACTGCTACATTTAGTAACAAATATTCTCCACCTATCATATAACACACATTTGAGACTACGTTCACTGCCCATGCCTTTATTCTTTTACATTTGTATCCGCTCTTAAGCAAATATTTAGAACTTGAAACAATTAAATCAGCATACTTTGCATAGTAGGGTATGCTAATAGTAGTAAACAAGAAAACAAAACAATTAAGAATATTGAAGAAACATAAGTTGTCCTCTAGAGTTCACTTGCCCACTTTATTGGGGACTCAATTTCATTATTAAGATATGGTGAAATAGTCTCTGCTGAAGTGTTTGGGGGGAACTTCCAAACACATCTGATAAATATACATACTGCTAAGCATGATGATATTCTTGGTAGAGATCTGCCTACAATAAAGATTTTAAGTCCTATATTTATAGAGTAACTACATTTATTTACTTTAATATGTATAATGAATATTAAATTGTAATTTCAGTTCCACATATTTTGGTTAATGACAGCATATGTACATACAACATAATCATAATTTTATTTATGATCTTTCTTGCAATACACCTTATTAATAAATAAAATAGTCTTTAAATATCACAAATGAACTAAAGTAAACGAAATAATAAAATGATGAACAATTATATGATCAAGATTAGTCACAATATACTTCAAACTATGAGGATCAAACAATGAAATTCCAATAATCACCACAACCAACTCTTCATAAAATATATTTATAGATAAAACTCCATTCTTGATTTGCAAACATTATAATAAGTCTTTCCTCCAACCATTCCCCATTTTTCAGCCCTCTGTACCATGTAAATTCATAGCCTTAAAACCGAGATCAATTAGTTTACATATGTCAATCACTTCTCTAAAATTGCGAACCGTCCAAATCAAATATTTGGAATCATCCACACGTGCAACGCACGTGGGCACAACTAGTAGGTATAAGTCACGAGCTTAGCCTTATTTGGGCTTTCTAAGAGTTTCATGCCTACTACTTGGGTATTAGAGTATATTAGGGACATAAGATAAATAAAATGGGTTCCAAATAAATACTTCGATATTCTAATTTGATTTATTGTAATAATTTTCATTATTTATTTAATCGAGATTAATTCCACTAAATAATCACGATTGCGCTCTAATTTAATTATCTCCAAATCAGTATTATTTACAAATTTCATTATGGTGCATGTTTTTTTATACCCGCTAGTCAAATCAATTTATCGCTAATCGATTTTAACTAACATATAATCACTTCCTTGATTCTCAAACTTAGCTTATTTACTGTCCCACTAGATTATATATTAATCCACTAACCAGGTTTTATCGGTGGACATCAAATATATAAGTCTATCAAGGGGGTATCACGATCCAAGATATCTCCTGGACACGAATTCCTCCGAATAATGATTTGAGACCTACTCATACAAAGACGACTCTCGCGATTAAGGATATATGCACCATTTGCAAATGGTGTGAGATTACCTAAGTCTAATCAAGACATTTTTTAGACTCCAAATCTCAGAGGTGGTTATATTCAATACATTCCTGGATGTATCGGTCATAACACAAGTTCTTGAACCACCAAGTATGTTATTGTAGTTTGAGATAAACTACTAGGATTGTACACACAACCATGACATTATGATGTCGATTCCCTAGCTAGGTCGTGACCCGTTTGATTGTACTAAAATTAGAATCCCGATCTCATGTGATCAAGCCAAAACCAACTTATCATAAATCCTACAACATACAATTGACCGATATTATATACAATATATTCAAACATAAATACAAGGCATTCTCGTAAGCATGTTCTTATTTCAATATAAACCGACACATCTTTACTGAAAAGTAAACATCATACATGTTTTAAGAATAAAACTCCAACATATTGTGGGTATACTATATGTTTATTTAAGGACATTGATAGTGCAAAGGTTAATCGAATATGCCAAGATTAAAGTAGTTGACAATGGTGAGTTTTGTGGGCTCCAAAATAAGGCGGAACAAGATGTTCCATCCAAGACTAATACAACGTGCACGTGTTTTAATTAATGAAACTACTAACCGAGAAAGCAATAAGGTTTAATTGTGATTTTGGCACAAAAGATGATTTTTTCATTTGAGCGAGTCCCATTTATATCACAAGGAATTTAATGATATATATATATATATATATATATATATACACTTAGGTTGCTTTTATCTTTTCACCTAAATCTAAAATCCAAGTGTGAAGTTTGAAATATAAATCTGAAATGCTTGTTCTTATGTCTGAATGGACTTTCGAATAGTTGGATTTAGGCATATTCTTGCAGAAGTAATTTTATATCTTAATAAAATATAACCATTATTCTCTTATTTATTTTAAAATATATTATTTGTTAAATTTGGAGATAAAGTCTGACCCGAAAAGAAAAAAGGAGCGCCGGGAAATCCAAAAAACCGGCCAAGACCCAGACTCTCCCTCTCTAGGGAACAGCTGGTGAAGTAACAATGGATAAAGGAAGCAGCCGTAAGAAGCCATCAGCTGGCATGACAATTGAACAATTTGTATCCACCATGGCCCCTCTAATCGATATGGAAAAGGTAGCTCTTTAAATGTCTCTTACTGAGTAGCTCAATTTGATTTAATTAAAGCATAAAATTGTTTGATATGCCGCTGGCTAATTTACATGCTTGTTTTAGGAAGCTGAGATATCTAGTTCAATGAACACGGGGGCATCTAGAAATCTGGATACTGCTCAAAAGAGGGGCTCCACCATTCTTAATTTGAAATGTGTAGATGCTCAGGTCAGGTCAGCCGCTGCATTCAAATTGAAGTAGTGGGGTTGGGTTGGGTCGGGTCATGTGATGAATTGTTGGTTTTGTTTTGATTGTAGACAGGGTTAATGGGCAAAACTCTTCTTGAACTTCAATCTAACAAAGGAGATGTTCTTCCTGCTCACAAGGTCAATTTATGCTGTCCAATTTCCTTTTTAAGTTGTGTTTGATTACAATGTTGGAAAAACAATTAATTGATTATGAAAATTGGATAAAGATATAATGGATTGGTGAGTTTTTCCTATTTTTGTTTTTTTCCATGGAGTGTAATTCTTTTGGGGGTGGTGGGTAAGAATTGTTTTTTCCATAGAAAATGAGCACATGTCACATTTAAGGCTTGTTCAGGAGTTTTAGAATGGAGCGAAAAGAAGTAAGGGTCGTTTTGGTTGCCCCGATTCCATGGCTTGGAATTGGAATTGAAAAACTTTCAGGTCCGTTTGGCAACCCAATTCCAAGCCATGGAAATGGAATTCGAAGGCCAATTTTAATTCCACGGAATTGAAATTGGCCTTCCAATTCCAATTCCAAGCCTTGGAATTGGGTTGCCAAACGGGCCCTCAATTCAAATTTTAAATTCCAATTCCAAGCCATGGATTTGGGTTCCCAAACACACCCTATATGTGTACTCTCTCTCTTGTCTCGGAGTATAATTATGAGAGCAAAAAATATAATTTTTTTTAGTTATAATGAAAACTCTCCCCAAATTGGAAAAAAAGGCAGAGAAGAGAAAGTTTTAGTTTTATAAATTTATTTCATTAGCATTTTTCGCACTACAAATTCAAATTATAATATATTGTTATAACAAATAGTGTGGTTGTAAGGCTACAGTTGTAGTTCTCTCTCTCTCTCTCTCCATCTCTTCTCCTTTTTGATTTCTTCCCTCAACTTGCAAATTAACATTCTCTTCTTTTGTCAACTCACCAACAAAAAAAGGAAAGTAAAAAAAATCGTAATGCCAATCAATCACAATCTTTGGAGTCCATATCATACATATTTTTATTACTGTGACAACTGGAAATCGAAATATTTCCTAATATTAATATAATGGTAGTGAAGGGAGAACTCTTTCATGTTCATTTAGCTTTTCAATTTCTTTTTCAAATAGGGCTCTTTTCACCACCGCGAGCTGCAAAGTAATCCAGTGGATAAGCTAGCTCTTCTATTATTCTTATTCATTAAATAGTCATTTCTCTTAGGACTTTATCGACGCATTTTTCACTTCCACCTCGGGCTTATTAGGAGTATAGGTCACAAACGGGGAAGCAGAACCTATATTTGATATTTGTTATTTGTTAATTCATTGTTTCTTTCTCTGGTTCCTTGAGGTTAAGGACATTTTACCCTTGCAGTTTGGGATTCACGACGTCGTTGTTTTAAAACCAAACAAGGCTGATTTAGGCTCTCCTCCACTTGGCCAAGGTGTCGTTTACCGTCTGAAGGTAATTATGCCACTGGATCAGAACTAACTGCATTACTTACTATTCGTCTGGGATTGTAAATTTGTTTCCACATTGAACAGGACTTATCAATCACTATTGCTTTTGATGATATTCCAGAGGAGGGTTTAAATAGTCCTCTACGCCTTGAGAAATTGGCTAACGAGGTACGCCATTTATATGTTAAATTTTACAGGTTGTGGTCATTTTGCTTTTTATTGAAGGATTCTGCTGAATGCAAGTTGGCCCTATTTTGAATTGAACACCAAACATTTTCTTTGACTCGTCTTTTGAGATATACTTGTTTGATGTGTAAGTATCTTAAGCAGTTAATTTTTTACGAATAGAAGACATCACATTATGTTCTATTGGTGTTATTTTGCACTGTCTTTTCCTCATCTGTAAAAGCTTTTCAAGAATCGTCAACTTCTTGGATTTTATGATGTGGTCAAATTATGCTTTCCTATCATATATAAACACATATGTCCTGTCTATATGTTTTTTACAAACTACAAAATCTACAAAGAGGATTATTGGTAGTCTTCTCATTTTTTGAATAATAATTAGATAATTTTTGTGGGGGTCACTCTAATCATCATAAAAGGAATTGTCTAATCCTGAAAAGCTGAGAAGATGTTTCATTGTTTTTGTAGGTGACATACCGGCGAATGAAGGATACATTGATACAACTGAGTAAAGGGGTACATAAGGGACCTGCTTCTGATTTAGTTCCTGTCTTATTTGGAGAGAGACCCCCGACATTGTCAAAGAAGGATGTCACCTTTACCCCATTCAACTCCAACCTTGATCAGTCTCAGGTCTTTAAACTTGAGCTTTTACATTTCCATTTTGCACTCACCTCTCTCTCTCTCTCTCTCTCTCTATCTATATGTGTGTGTGTGTATTAGATATTACTAATATTAGAGTAATACTAGTTTTTATAATATAATTGAGTCACTATCACAGTGAATTTGGTAGTCCAATTAAGCGAAGCCACCTAGGATACTAGAGTTTTGAAATCGCATCTGTTAAGTTGTCATTCCTCGGCGGCTTAGCATGATTGGGGCATTGTCATTTTTTCTGTAACATGATTGTTATCCCATTTCGTCTGTTTCTCGATTTCCTTGCTGTTGAGGACTTACTGTGAAGACGTGTCTCTAGTGATAGACTGCAATAACCTGAAACCCATAGAATGCATACATTGTTCCGAATCTGCACAGCCACGCAGGTAGATTTTTTCCCCAAACCGTATGACTATTTTGTTTGGCCTGGGATAAATTTTCCAACTTTAGCTTTCAAAATGGTCAAATAATAGATACTCACGATTTCCTATAAGGAGGAGTTCACACTGGTTAAAACCTGATTAAGTGATATTTGAGTGTTTGTAGATGTTCAGCATTGCGACTTTTTTTGCACCATTACATTTGTAACCATAAAGTTACTAAAATTTATTTATTTCCTCTTCCTCCTCAGAGTTTAAGAACTTGTGATGGTATTTGTGTAGAAGTTGCATGTAGTTTTGAGTAACTTGTAGTTTCTTAATCAACTTCAGCTCATTCTTTGATAGATCAGCAGCCAAAAGTTGTCTATGTAAAATAATTGAGCAGCATTTTCTGTTGCAAGGTGTCCTAGTCTTGGACAAGATATATAAAAGTGAGGAGAAATTTAAATCTAATCATATGAAGGAAATATCTGATGAAATTCTTTTATAATTGGAAATATGTTTATTTTCTTCACTTGTTAGACATGTCTGTGTTCTCGTAGCTGATCTGATACTGGTCATGTACCAATAGCATTTCCCATACATTTGGCTAGTTGTTTTCCTACGAGGTCACATGGACGTAGAATTGGCAAAGGCGTGACAGGGGATTAACACTGTTAAGAATAACACATCATATCCCAGAACTTCTACTAAATTACTGTGATGATTTTTCCCACCCTTTGTTCTTTGAGTTCAAGTGTGGACTTGTCAGTTTGAATCTGGGTTCTATTCTTTACTCTTTTAAAAAAAATATCAGAAACAAGAAATTTTATGGCTACAGTAAGAAGGTAGTTTAGGTTGAGTAGGGTAGAGATGAGGAAGGACGAATATGGAATACTCTGGTGAGAGCTTGAGACGTGACCCGCTAGTTGGATATATCACCTGTGATATGTTGCACGTCGTGAAAGGGGTTCAATAGAGATAGGGAGTTATCACTTATTAGGTAGGCTGTATTAATATGGGTCAACATCAGAACATGGACTATAAATGTCCTCGAGTATTGCTGAACATTTATGAAGGTGCAATGATTTTCAGTAAGTCAATAAGTATGGGGCTAGGGGCTAAATGACGTAAATGAGCGTCAAATGGGGAATAAGATGAAGATAACTCTCGTCTCAACTCTCTCTATTATGCCTCAAATGAGGCTACAATATGATAATTTATAGGGGGAAGTAGCTTAGGCTCCAAGCAATGATCTAATTACAATTATACCCTTATGAGCCTTTACTACTTACTCTAAATACTAAGCAAACAAGTACTAAAAGGAAAATACAACCAAATAAAGAAAATAAAAGAAAATAACAACAATGCCACAAAAGCCTAAAATGACGAAAATGTCCCCAAGCTTATTGATTCACATAATTTTCTCCCTCTTAAAACCAAGCTCGTTCTCTAGCTTTCAAAATTTTGGAATCGAGTGAAAGTTCCCAATATTGGTGGGCGAAGAGGAAAATAAAATTTTGGGATCCCAAAATAATTTTTCAAAGTTAGGGAGGGCCCAAAATTCCAAATCAGAAGCTGTTCAAGAAAACAAACTCCATTTGTTGTCCACTTTCATCCCTCCCAACAAATCTTAAGCCAACTTCTTAAAAAATGTCAGCCATCACTGGGCTCACCTCATATCTATGCCGATGCCGTTCATCCACAAACTCTAAATTATGATACAGCTTTGCAATGATGCAATTAGAGGTTTGGAATAAGGTTCTCCGAGAACCAAGTCTCATTGTACATCCCGTATGTGTTCTTGAACCTTCAGGCATGAAAATTACAACACGATGGGTGTCTTGTCATAAAAATCGTTACTGTTTGCCCTTTCCAAACCCAGAACAGACTGAACAAAATGCAGAAGGGCCTTCACGACAGACAAACAAGAATCTATTAGGCCAATATTACCAAACCATTGCGATTCGCACAAGGATAAGAATCGGCAGGTCCCTCCTGGGTTAAAAACCAGCATAGGGCTGCGAACGTTTATACCAATCCCTTTCGGACCATAATCTTGATCTTGTAGAGGTTTCCAGTGGATCTTGATGGCTCGGATTGGTGTTTGAATTAGGCTTGTGGTGAGGGTTAGAAATTAGAGTTTCTTGGGGAAAATAAATGGTCGGAGATGAGTTTGTGGTTGAATCGGGGATTTTGACCGGAGAATGGAGATGATCGGGATTGTCGGTGGGGGTAGGGGACTTGACGGACAGCAGCAGGGGCTGCCCGGCCTTAATTTTTTTTATCGTCGGTAGTCATTTGGAGGGTTATTGGGGGTTCGGTGGTACCTCAAGGGGGCTCATATGTTTCGGCCAGAATATGGTGTTTTTTCGAGGATTTTGTGGTGGCTACGGTTGGTGGTGATGTCTTTGGGGTAGGGATAGTGGCAGAAGCGTGGGTTGAAACATATTGGCGGCTAGGGTTAGGGTTAGGGTTTTGGGTGGTGGTGGGAGTGGTGTGAGGACGGATCATGGATACGTCGGGTGGAGGGAGGCAAGCCTCAAGAGCGTTAAATCGCGCTAAGAGATGGTTCAAAATTCCCTCGAATCGATCGGTGCGATGCGAGGTTCCACAGGGGCATATCTCCGCTTAAAATCTATTTGTCTTTGTCTACGATATTTTTGTTTTTTTTAACAACAACAAAAACCGATGGAGCCAACGAGGCTCTGATACCAATTGACTTAAATGGGCATAAAATGGAAAATAAGATGAAGATAACTATCATCTCAATTCTCTATTAAAATCTCAAAATGGTATAATGCCTCAAAAGAGGCTACAATATGAGTATTTATAGGGGGGAAGTAACTTAAGCTCCTAGCAATGATCTAATTACAAATATACCCTTATGAGCGTTTACTACTTCCTACTCCATATACTAAGCAAACAAGTAATAAAAGGAAAAGACAACCAAATAAAGAAAATAACAAAAATGCCATAAAAGCCTAAAATGACGAAAATGTCCTCAGACTTCTTGATCCACACCAAGTACAAGCCATTATCTTCACGTCCACTCTCAATCGTCTCCCTCATGTCCATGTCCTGAAAAACACAATGAGAGGAAAAGAATGTCAAACTATTATTCAAGTTTTTAGTAATATGACTGATAGAGAAGATTAATGGTTAGTTTTGGAACATAAAGGACGGAGAGTAAGGTAATATTAGGAGAGGTTGAAATAGTGCATTTTCCCGCAATAGAGGAAAGCGTCCCATCAACCACTCTAATCATATCCCTATCCGAACATACACTATAGGAAGAAAAATCAGATATGATCAATAGCTCCTGAATTAATAATCTAAGGTAGCACACCAGAATTTGTGGAAACATGGTGTGTCGAATGAAGGCACCTGTCTGAGCAAAGTTGGGGGCAGAGGGTGTATTGGAAGGAAGGTGTGGATTAAGTTGAGATATCATATTCCGGAGATAAGACATTTTGTGGCGAAAGGCATCGGCATCTTGCACGGACAAATTGCTAGTAGGCTCATTCGCAGCATTATGAGCCAGATGTTGCCCGCTAAATGGAGAAGGTGCATAGCGTGCCCCCTTAACTGAAGGAGGTCGCTGTCTAACATGAACTCTTGGCTTCCCGTGAAGATTCCCGCATGTTTCTCGAGTGTGACGGGTACGACCACAATGGTCACATTTCAAGTAACTTTTATCATTTTGCTTTCCCCTTTATAAGGGGTGTTCTTGTTCCACTATTGGCTAATAAGAGCAGCCCTTTCAAACACTAACACTTCCGGCTCAGACTTGAAACACATAGCCTTCCTCCAACTTTCTTTAGCCTGAATATATGAAAAGACCTCTTTGAGAGAGGAGGGTGTTGAAAATCTACCCAACACTTGGATCCGGTCATGCTCAAACTATGGGTGCAGACCACTCAAAAACTGATAGATACGATTTCTTTCCATCATAGACTGAAAGACTTTAACGCCAGCTGCACATACAGGCACACAGTCTTGATAATGATCGTACTCTTCCCACTTTCCACGAAGATTATGATAGTATGTGGCAAGGGAAAGATAGCCTTGTTTGAAATTTTCAATCTCTTGTTGAAACACATATAACTTTGCAAAATTACCCACGGAAGAGTAATTCTCTTTTGACAGCATTCTAAAACTCCTTGACTGTCTTGACATGTAAGAAATCTTTGCTAATATGTGGTTGCATGGACTGTAATAATCATGTCATAACTAATGCATTTTCAGCTGTCCAATCATTATATTTAGGATCGTCCTTGGGAGGATAAGTAACAGTCCCATAAACATGGAAAATTATTCAACGACTAGTAATATACATACTAGCAGATTGAGCCACTGCATCTAGCTAGCTTCATCCAGTCTAACAGTTGTGATAAATATGCCGGGATGGTGGTCATTACCCTTTTCTATCGTTGGATTCACACCAACGGAAGAAGTACCTCCTTCATAATTTACTTCAGACATTTTATCAAACAGTTTCTAGGCAACACAAACCTCAAAAACAAAACAACTCAAGAACACAAGCACATAAACTGTGATGAATAGTAGCAAAAACTTAGATCGTAAAACGAAGTATACCTGAGTAACGAATAGTACAAAACGATGTTTAATAGGTCGAAAAAACACGATTTTGATCTTGCGAGCAGAAAACAGGTCACCAATTTTTTTTTTTGAGACAATAATGAGAATCTTAGCTTCAAATAAACTGTTTGAGGACCATGAGACCCCCAAGCTGTCAGAAACTTCTCCCACTCATTGTCATACATTCTTCTGAATTGTTCAGGCCACTAATGTTTAGCTGGGAGATATGGACTTTACGGTGAAATTTTCGGGTAATATTCTCTTTCACATACATGACGTATCTATATGTCCTGATATATTCATACTTTGGATATGCCTCAGATATGTAAGAGGATACTTGGGAGATATGGCGGGAGCATTTTCTGAAATTTGTAAAAAAATATGGCCGTACTAATGCACAAGGCTCCCGCTTTAGCGGGGTCTAGGAGAGGTTGATGTAGGCAAGCCTTACTCCCAATTATTGGAGAAGCTGTTTCCGAGACTCGATCGAACCTGTGACATATCGCTTTGGGCGGGCGCCGGGCAAGCACTTGCCATCGCACCAAGTTCGACCTCTGTTTTCTGAAATTTGTATAATATGAAACATCTGTTTTTGCCCCATAAATTAAAGCCAAATCAGTCCTTTGTCTCATTTTAGAATTGAAAGGTAGAAATTGATACGGTTCGTCTCTCTCTTTATCGTTCCCGCCTCCCGGTGCCTTTAAACATAAAGGTAAATGATATATAATCAAGCAAGGGTTGAACATGAATTATGAATATTGGACTGTTGGTTTTATTCAATTGTTTTTTACTGAAATATTTTTTCTAGTCATATTGATCATGAGAGTTTTAAATTAATAATTTTTTACTAATCAAAGTATATTATTTTATTATAGTATCCCAAGTATTATTTTATTATAGTATCCCAAGTATATCCTATCCTACTTTTTTGAGATATGTTGTATCTGTGTCCATATTATATTAGACAGGTACTCGTATCTGTGCTTCCTAGATTACATCATACATGTTTAGCCACTAATTGCCACATGATCAATCAACTATACTTTGATATCGGTATTTGGTTGTGTTCAGTTTAACATGTTGCAATTTCCTCAACAATCTAATGCACAAAAAAATGGACATGGAAATGATGCTGCCTACAATGCCAAAATATTGACAATCATAATCCAAGTCAACTATTACTTATTGTTAAAAAACCGAGTTAAGTACATCAATTATAACCTTTTCCACAAAGATATCAGTATGTGTAACACAAACCTGTATTGGGTATGAGCTTCCTTAAAAATAGTGCAATTGTAAATTTATTATTCATTGGGGATATACATTTTCCGTAGGTAGCAATTTATTCCTATGAACACTTACAGTGAAGGTACATGTTTAGCCACTAATTGCCACATGATCAATCAACTATACTTTGATATCGGTATTTGGTTGTGTTCAGTTTAACATGTTGCAATTTCCTCAATAATCTAATGCACAAAAAAATGGACATGGAAATGATGCTGCCTACAATGCCAAAATATCGACAATCATAATCCAAGTCAACTATTACTTATTGTTAAAAAACCGAGTTAAGTACATCAATTATAACCTTTTCCACAAAGATATCAGTATGTGTAACACAAACCTGTATTGGGTATGAGCTTCCTTAAAAATAGTGCAATTGTAAATTTATTATTCATTGGGGATATACATTTTCCGTAGGTAGCAATTTATTCCTATGAACACTTACAGTGAAGGTTTCAGCTGTAATAATTTTAAAAATAGCTCTTCCTAGCCTGGTGCAGATTTCGGTTGTTAATTTATAGCCACAAAACCGACTGCATTTGCTGTACACATTCAATGTATGTATGGATGATGCACTCTATTATAGCAGCTGCTAAAATTTGAGGTCTTTGAAATGGTTTTTTTTGTTCATTCTCCAACCACCATGGGATTATATTATTACATATTTAATTATTGAGAGATGCTAATGTGTAGATAAATTAACTAGTTATTGGACATTCTATCTCTGTTTGAAGTTTGTAGTGCCCGTTTTAGGCTGAAAAATAGAATTTCTGCAGAAAAATAAGTATATGTAGTTTTTGTCGTGTCTATATCTTTGTCCAATACTTAAACTAAAGCATATTGTCTTGTTCTTTCAGAAAGATGCAATTAAAAAGGCCCTGTCATCGAAGGACTTATTTTTGCTACATGGACCTCCTGGAACTGGAAAGACTACAACTGTGGTGGAAATCATCTTACAGGAAGTGAAACGTGGATCAAAGATTCTTGCTTGTGCTGCTTCAAATATTGCTGTGGACAACATTGTTGAGCGACTTGTTCCTTACAAGTACTGTCCGTTGTCCCTTTGTTTTTTGTTTTATTTATTTGTTAATTATTATTATTGTTTTTTTTTGGTTTTGGGGGGGGGGGGGGGGTGTGACACTGATTTACTTTGAGAGATGGGATGAGTTTCAAATAATAATGCTGGTTCAGCCTTTCAATTTGAGCTCCTCTGATGGATAGAATGATATTTTAGATGAGAACATAAATACAAATCCCATGTGATGCCAGATATTTTCACTTGATACTTAGTTATATCTGTCATCGGTAGTAACTTTAAATATTCTGTTTTTACCTTGAAGCCTTATGAATGCTTTTGTTTTTCTCTGTTCTACCGTTCCTAGCCAGATTGGCAGATGGAACTTATAAAATGTCATCGTGATGTTTATTGACTACAAATTTCAACATTATAGGGACTTTCTTCAGGGATTTAATTATTTATCAATAAGTTGAATTTCTCACTCTCTGTATCCGTTTGTTCAATTAGAGTAAAATTGGTGAGAGTGGGACATCCTGCGCGCTTATTGCCTCAAGTATTGGACAGTGCTCTGGATGCACAGGTATTAAATACCTTGATTGCTGGAAACAAAAATCTAATTAGGGAGTTATAAAGTTTATCATGCTGGTTTTATCTATCAACCTAAGTTTGTTATACTGGTTTCACTTTGCGTTATATTTTCTCATTCACATCACGTGATGCTTATGCTTGTGTGCATTTTTCATTTGCGACCTTGCTTTTCTTGTTTTTTATTTCCCTTTTCCTTTTCGACTACTATGCCATTAATGCTTGTATGAGTTTAAATACTTTGCGTATGCAGTATATTTATGTATATCAAACACACAACGGAAGATTAGGATACAAACCAATACGAAACCCTTTTCTCTCAAATATATAATGTGATCACAAAAGTGGCAACATATTTGAAGGTCCTCAAATATATAATGTGATCACAAAAGTGGCAACATATTTGAAGGGCTGAGAGAGTGCTCTACAGACAACTCTGATTGGGAGAAATACCAGAAGGACAAACTACATAATATATTCCCTAGTCCTCACTAATGATATCACCCTCTTATTTATATAACTCGGCCTAAAAAAAAGCTTGACCATGAGCTTTAGAAGTTTTTTTTAATACAAAAGAACAACACTTCTACTGATACTAAAATAACAGTTACAAAGAGAAAGCATTGGGCCAGTAGTCCACTCATAAAGGATCAACAAAAAAATGAAAAAAAAATGAAAATATAGATCTCCCCAGCTCGACGAGGTTTGGTAGGAGTGGAGTGGCTTAAAGGCACAACAGCTCGGCGACTGGTAGGAGATGGTGGGAGGGGCTAGGACAAGGGGCGGAGCATCTTTCTTGGGCACCCGCTTGTCCTCCACTTTGGCGAGATGAGCCGCACTCTTAGCAATAATGAGGGTTGTTGGAGCCTTCACCGGTCCCCCAAAGTTGGTAAGATTCCAACAAGTGAGTGGGTGGGTGGGCTGGGCCGATGTGTTATCGTGGGGTGCCTCCTTGGCGAGAGGTCCTAAGGTGGTCTCGTCTCCAAACAGGAGCCTTCAACAGCTCCCCCCCAAATGTGGTTAGCATGAATTTTGGTGGCTTTAGCGAAAGGAAACTGTTTCGGAGCTCATCCATTGCAACAGTCACCAATGCACCATCTCTAGCCTCTTAATTGCTTGGTCTAAATGGGATTGCCTGTGAGTCTTAATCGCGTGGATTAATACAATGATACTACTACTACTACCACACGAGTATTTTTACAGGATAGAATGCCGCTCTATAATACCGGTTGATGTATACCAAACTCACCAATATTAAACCCTTTCTTTCAAATATATTCAGAGATCACAAAAGAGGCAATAAGTCATATTTGAAGGGGGAGAGGGAGTGCTATACATGCAGCCATAATTGAGAAAAAACTACTAAAAAGGACAAACTAAATATAATATTCCCTAGCTCTACATATTAATTGAATGTGCTAGAATAAAGAGAGAAAGAAGGGGGGGGGGGGGGACTAAAGCATACATCATAAATGACGTCATCAAATGATATCACTAATGATAATTTACCCCATTATTTACATCAATTTCATCCTTGTATTTTCAAAGTATCCCCATTTTTTCTCCTGTTACTACTTGTGTTTTCACTTTTGGTCCTTGTTACTGATTTGCTAGTGTGAACAGTTGTCCTCTATTATGGTGCCTTAGCTTTTTACAAGGATGAGATACTTTTCACTAGTGATACTTCTATGCTGTATTTTGTGACAGATAATTTTACATGTATAATTGTTGGTTCTCTTAGGTCCTACGAGGAGATAATAGCGCTTTAGCAAATGACATCCGCAAAGAAATGAAGGTAAATGCTCTCAAGAAAAGTTTATATTCAATTAAAATGCTTTACAAAATTGCTTTTCTTTTTGCTTTCTTCTTGATAAGATTCAAATAAAAGTTTCTTTGCCAAAACGGGGATTTACATTTATATTTTTGTTAGCAGTAGTTGCATATAATAATACAATCAATAGTTCTTATTTATTTGGTTGACGGCTTAGTTATTTCATTTGAATATTTGATGCATAAGTTCATACGCTATTTGTTGATCCTCGTAGTAAAGGTTGCTGTTTAGGTGTTTGAACTGATATATGCTGACGTAAACCACCCGTCGAAAGGCTCCTAAAATATCTAAACACCAATTTAGATAGAGAAACACTTTTTTCTATTGTCAAAATTCAAGTCCACCTCTAATGAGGCTACAAGGGGGTATCTAAAGGAAAGGAGTAGCTTGGGCTCTAAGCTAATATCCTAATTACAAAAATGCCCTTAATTGTCTTTTGCTATCTATTTCCCTAAATACCAAGCAAACAAATGCTAAAAAAAAAATACAACCAAATAAAGAAACTAAAAGAAAATAAAATGACTAATAAAACTCTAAAATAGGGTCCATTTCCATCACTCTCCCTCTCTTAAAACTAAGCTTGTCCTCGAGTGTTCAAAATTTGGGGATTCGTGGGGGAAATTTGAAAAATTGTGCCAAAAAAAAAAATTGTGCGGACCCAAAAATAATTCTTGAAACTTGAGGAGTGCACATCCTACAAATCTTGGTCTTTATTTCTTCTTTCTTCTTCACCCAATTAAGCCCTAGAAAATTCCACCCGGGTCAAAAATCAATGTTTGGAAGCGGGTAGAAGGGTTTGGGGTTGGGTAGGGCAGCCCATGGGGTTTCCGAGTAGGCTTAGGGCAAAAACCTAGGTTTGCGGGGATCAATTTGGGGCTAGGGGTTGTTGTCGGCAGTGTATTTTTGTCCAGTGGGGTGGTCGGCTGGTTGAGGGGGGGAGGGGGTACGAGGGGTGTGCGGCAGGGGTTTGGGTCGCGATTAGTTTTTTTTTGGTTGGGGCAGCAGGTAGGTAAGGCTGGGTATTGGGTGGAATAGAGGGTTTTTGGGGTCCGATGGTGGCGGGGTAAGGCTGAGGCAGCAGGGCGGAAGCTAGGGTTAGGGTTAGAGAGAGAGAGAGAGGGGGGGGGGGGGGGGCGCTAGGGTTTGTGGTTCTTCTTGGGTTGGGGCAGCCATGGGGGGTGGAGGGTTACTAGGTTAGGTTTTAGCCCTAGGTTAGCAAATAGTTTGTCTATTTGTTGTTGCAACTCCGCAATTTGTTGCCTCAACTCTCGATTCTCATCTTGTTGTTGTTGTTTGGATTTCTTGGGAGCCATTGAAGAGTAGTGAACGATTTTGATAAAAAAAATACACCGATACACTAACACCAACGTGGAGCTTCACCCCGTCTGATACCAATTTGACGTAAACCACCCGTCGAAAGGCTCATAAAATATCTAAACACCAATTTAGAGAGAGCCACTCTTTTCTAATTGTCAAAATTCAAGTCTACCTCTAATGAGGCTACAAGGGGGTATTTAAAGGGATGGAGTAGCTTAGGCTCTAAGCTAATATCCTAATTACAAAGGGATATAGGCTCTAAGCTACCAATATCCCTAAATACCAAGCAAACAATTACTAAAAAAAAAATACAACCAAATAAAAAAACTAAAAGAAAATAACAAAAATAAAATAAAATAACTAATAAAACCCTAAAATGGTGTCCATTTCCATCATATACAACTCCAAAATCAACTCTTATATTCAGAGGGATCTTTTAGCCTTCTTAAATGATCTTTACACAGATTCACCATGGTTATACATAAATATTGTTTTCATTTCCTTTGAAACTCGTTTGGTCCTTTCCTTTTGTCATTGCAAAGATGTCCAGCCAATTTCTTTCTTTATTTTTCTTTTTCTCAGAGACAGAGAAATAAAATTTTAATAAAAATGAGTAAATTACTTATTTGGCCCCTAAACTAATTGGGTTGTATCAATGGCCCCTAACCTATTTTTGGTTTTAAACCACCCCCCAAACAAACCAAACAGTTGTAAGAAAACCCTTCCATCAGTTTTGACCTTTCATTTGGACAAAAATTGTTGCGCACGATTTTTGTAAAACCTAGAAGTAAATTGACTTGTAACATTAACCAAACAAGGCCTTGACAAAACACCCACTCCTCCCCAGCCCCTCTCTGGTGACAAAAAAATTTCCTCTCCCCCCTCGAAATAAAAAAGTGAAATAAAATAAAACTGGTGACATTACCTTTACTCGCCCCAATTTCCGGCGGCACCCCCCACTCACCCCAATTTTTGGCAACACGATCCTACCCCACCCCACTTGCACTATTTTTTAATTTCTTACGGTAATCCTCCATAGCCCAAATTTGTCGGTTGCCATTGTATACGGAGCAGCTAGTGAGGGGCATGTCGGCATCACGTTTGGATTCGTCCCCTTCATGTCCTCCTTATAATGGCTTAGGCCGTAGTTGTTGAATCCAATTGGTAACTTGTCGGCGTTTGTCGCGCCATTAACCATCTAACGGGGCTGACTTATACGATCATTCATCCAGTTGGAGTTTGATGCTCTATAATTGAGCCGTCCCTTTGATAATAAACACCTCGGAATTTGGGTGCATCGATTGCTTTCCTGTCGCCTTGTACCACCTTACTCATTCATGGTTCGCAATCTTGGTTTAGAAATTCTTGATTAGGGCCGATATATCATCCGAAACTCCTTGGGGCTCGGTTGTGTGCGAGGGAGATGAATTCCTCTGAGAAGATTTCATCACTCCTCTGCCCCTGGGTCATCACTCCCTTCCCTGCCACCCCTCCCAGCTCGTCTCATGTCTGCGCGAAAGGAGGCCCTGCATTGTGGCAGTGTGGCCTCGCCCCAGGAGGGTTGCCTGAGCCTCCCGCTTCCTTATCGTGGCCATTTGGGCCCTTATCTTGTGCAACGGACTCTTGGAAGCAGGTCCTTCGAGCTTCGATGCTGGTAAGGTGAGTTGGACAGCAGTGTTGGCTTTTTGCCCACGGCTTTTGAGTTGCTCCATCCTCTTGCTGATATATTACTGTCGTTGTTGGAAACTGTCCAATTGAGCCCCCATGGATACGAAGATCTTTTGGAAATATTCCAAGTGAGATTCATCCACCCTTGCCTTCTTGCTACCTTTGGGTACCATTTCCAGAAACGATTACTCACACTTATGAAATACCAAGAGCGAAGATGACCCCATTACCACTTTGATGTGAACGGACTGGAAGAACACGCAAATTCACACACTCACAAAGTAACTTAACTCAATTCTTAATAATATTCAATAATCAGAAGTTATTACAGTAGGTCCCATATATAGCTAACTACTAGAGTCCTAAACTAACGAAGATAAAAAGGCAAACCCACTGCACGAGGCTCCCTTCACTGCGGGGACTGGGGGGGGGGGGGGTTAGATGTACCAACCTTACCCCTGCATACGCAAAGAGGCTGTTTCTGCAGCTTGAACCCGTGACCTCCAGGTCACAATGGAGCAACCTTACCGTTGCTCTAGGTTCATCCTCTAACTGACAAAGATAATTGTGGAAATATCCAAGGCTAATTCCCACCTAACTAAAAGCCCCATCACATCCCTAAAATCCTTTGTAAGACGAGCAGCTCCTCTATTACTAAAATCCAGAATTATTAATGAAAAAGAATAAACCGAAAATACATAATTATGGAAATTCTAATTTCCAGAATAAATCCTCCACATGCCAATTCATTTCAAATTAGTATGCTTTAGCATGTTTATTTATATATACTATACAACGACTCACAAACATAAAACATTTAGTTAATTTCAATATCTTCTCGGAATCGGCTGTATTTTGTACCTATGGGTTCTAATCCCGGTCAAATTATGTTATTGAGTAGCCTATCGTATACTTTATGTATCTAGAATAATTTAGACCAATGTAATAAATTGTGCACTATTGCAAACGTAATAGCCTGTGTAAAAACGCTTTATAGCGCATTCTTGTTTGCAGGATGTCCAAATAGCACAAGCTATTGATGTCATGGCATGCATTTGTGCGCAATTGATGAGCTTTTAGTGTTGTTTTGCAACTTTTTGGACTTTACAAAACTATGTCCTTTTTGTTAAAATAAATGGGGGAATGAAAGAGTCGAAGACTTATTTTACCCCAAAGCGAAGTCTATTCTGCCTCTGCTAAACTGAACCCTCTTCGTGAGCATGAAGCCCTAGCCGATTCGCAAGGATACTGCACCCTCCCTTTTGCGGGACCAAAATGAACTCGCCGGAGGTACTCAACTTTGAAATCGAAGTCGCCTGAGGGTTCGACTTTGATATCTAGGCATGGATTTAGGGATTAAAACCGGGGTCTCTCTTGAGGAATTAAGGCAAAGTGAGGGTGATTTTGAGTTCAAAATGTAAGCATATTAATTATTTTGTGATTTCATTATGTGAAAAATCGTAATGTTTATTTTATAATGTTAAAATGTTACTTTTTTTTACAGAGTTTAGCTTAAAATGTTACTTTTTTTTTCTTCTTTTTTACTAATTTCAATTTAAAATGTTGTTTATTATTTTTTTTTACAAATTTCAGTTTAAAGTGGTAGTTTTTTTTGACAAATTTCAGGTTAAAATTTTACTTTATTTATTTATTTATTTTATTTTTACAAAATTCAGTTTAAAATGCCACTTTTATCTTCTTCTTAAAAATCAGCTTAAAATGTTATTTATTTTACAAAATTCAGTTTAAATAGTTACTTTTTTTTTTTTTACAAATTTCAGTTTAAAATGTTATTTAGTTTACGTTATGGCCTTATGACTTTATTTGAAATGAGGTAGTACTTTATTTGGAGTAATTGTTTGAACTTATTTATTTATTTATGTTTTTTTAATTAAAAAACTGAAATGCACAAATTGTTTGAGTGATATGCGATGCGATTCGCGTGACGCGACCCCGATCCAAAACGCGACTGGGATATAAAACATTGGGACCTAGTGTAATAAAATGACAGCTTAAAAATATAGCATGATGAATCCTTATCATGTACGTATTAGGTGTATCTGATCCATATCTGATACCCGTACAGATCCCCTAATGAAATACCTATGCTTCATAGTTTTTGACCCTATAGAAAATCTACTTTAATAAGCCTAATCATCCCATTCCACAAAAAGTCAAACTAGAAAATCAAAAGTCAGCAGGAAACAAAGCTGCTGTTCATAACATAGGTATTACCCTAAACACATGTTTTGATTACCAGATCCTTGCTCAAACAAGCCCCATCTAAATCCTAATATACAAACATTGACTAACCTTAACTCAAATGTTAGTCAGCATTATTGTATGCCCAGTCATTCCCTTCCCAATGAGCTCATTCCTTCCAAAACCCCAATCAAAAGTTGAAGTTTCTATTCATAAAATAGGAACAACCCCTGAACCTTGTCGCAAGTTGGAGCTTCTCTTTCCTTACTAATGTCCGATCATTCCCTCCACACAAGCTGTTTCCCATCGACTCAAGGAATGACCCCTAGACCCTTGTTGAAATTACCAAAATCTTGCACGAATCTAATATAACCTTCCGGTCCTTTCCACACCTTTTGTCCACCAAATCCTGCAAACAACCTCCTTTGAGTACAGGCATATCTGTCCTTCCTCTACATTAAAATCTTGATTTACAAGCTTTCCTCATCTTTAACGCACCAAAAAGTCAATTTTAGGAGGCATTATTAAACTTCCTCCATTCCAAAGTAATAGTCCATATTTAAAATGACGGTTCTAAAGGATACACTAAATCAATGGCCTAGATCAAAGACTTGTTTGCTGTCGTTGAATTTGGTTTGTTGATTACGTTCAAAAAAAGAAAGTGAACTCTTAATTTGGGACGTCCCAAAAAGGAAAGTCGTACTCTTAAATGTGGGGCGGAATGAGTATATCAATAAGCCACAACAAATAAATCGCATAACATGACTTGGATGAGTCAGTCAAGCATATGTTTAACTTGGAGAATCAAAATTGAATTTTTAAAGGTGGAGTAACTTCAAAAAGGAACTGTTCTATAAACATAAAGAATGCCCCTATGAGCTGCCCCCAGAAGCACATATTTCCTACCTTTTCTAACAGGCTACTTCAGTGCATAAATTGATGGGAATAGATAAATCAAAACATCAGGAAATTGGATGTTTAATGTGAATTTGAAAAAGACTGTTTTTAAGAATACACTAAATCAATGGCCAAGATCAAGGCTTGTTCACTATTGTGCAATTTGGTTTGTTGGTTACGTTTCGAAAAAAGGACAGTGGACTATTAATTTGGGACGCCCAAAAAAGGAAAGTAAGACTATTAGTTTGGGACGGAGGGAATATAAATTTATGTTTGAAGATACCTTCCAGCAACAACACAAATATTTCTATAAAATGTTGCTGAGAAGTATAATCCAAAAAGTAAAGTCCATAATATATACATCTTATCTTCACTATTACTTTAATCTTCTGTATTTTCCTAGGGGGTCTGTCATGTTTCTCGCAATTCAGGAAATTATTAAACTATCTAACTTAAACTTTTTTTTCCCTGCTTAGTTTGCTCCTTAAATCACAGTTTCCCTAATGAATTTCTTCAGGCATTGAATGGGAAACTTTTGAAAGCCAAAGATAGAAACTCAAGGAGGGACATCCGGAAGGAGCTTAAGATGCTTTCTAAAGAAGAGCGCAAAAGGCAGCAGCTAGCTGTGACAGATGTTTTAAAAACTGCTGATGTCATTTTGACAACGTTGACAGGTGCATTGACCCGAAAGCTAGAGGGTACTTCATTTGATCTGGTCATAATTGATGAAGCTGCCCAGGCACTCGAGATCGCATGCTGGATAGCTTTACTAAAGGTAATGCTGTGGTAACATAAATTGTTATTAGGGCACATGTGCTTCAAATCAAGAGAGTCATATATTTATGAGGGCACCCGTGCTTCATATCAAGCACATGTGCCCTCATCACAATATCTGTGATTGTGGTACTGATGTTTATAGTCGGGATGCATTCTTTTACTGACTAGAATCTGTATCACACTATTTTATCATAATATATAAATATATAATTAATGAAAAACTAGAGGCATTTGTATATAATATTGAAGCTTTTTTTGTCAAAAAATAGTTTTTGGAGATATTTACGTCATTATTATACATAAAGACTCCATTTAATTTGAATAATATATAATAGTGGGCAATTTTTATAAATAAATTATTTGGAAGGGGTATTACAGTCAATTGGGGCCATACCAAATATTCCCCTCCTTTGATATATAGTATAAATTATTAGAAAACATGGTTTTTTCAAATGTTGTTATTTTCTTATTTTATACAAATTGGGCTTTCCAAGGCAACCAAAAAGCAAAATGTGTAGAAAATGAGTATGACGGAGATGCGAATGCTAAGATGGATTTGTGATAAAACTTGAAAGGATTAAATTAGAAATTAACAAATTCGTGAAACGGTAAAAGTACTCCAATAGAAGATAAATTGAGTGAAAATCGACTTAGATGGTTTGGACACGTCAAGCGTAGATCAAGGGGTAGAGGTAGGCCTAAATTGACTTGGTATTGATGGTAACGCAAGGGGTAGAGGTTGGTCTAAATTGACTTAGTGGGATATTATAAAAAGGACATAATATCATGTGGTTAACCGAAGATAGTGTGCTGAACATAATGGAATGGAAAAATAGGATTCTTGTAGCCGATCCCAACTAATTGGGAAAAGGCTTTGTTGAGTTTAGTTGTGTCGAGTACAAAATGGGCTTTCCTATTGAAATGTTGGTTGATTAAAGATAAAAATTGAAACCCTCCCCATCCTTCTCTCCCAAACATGCTACACACCCAAAAAGGATGAAACACAGATTGATTGCAATCACATTTTGGGGATTGAAAATCCTTTGAGTCTTGAGAAAAAAATAACATTTCTTCTTACAAGAACAAGTATTGCTGAAAGATACGGATTCACTGTTGTAGGGTTCAAGATGTATACTCGCTGGAGATCACCTCCAGCTTCCTCCAACCATCCAGTCCGTTGAAGCTGAGAAGAAAGGGTTAGGACAAACTCTCTTTGAACGCCTTGCAGACTTGTATGGAGATGAAGTGATGTCTATGCTCACTGTCCAGTACCGCATGCACGAGCGTATAATGAACTGGTCATCAAAGGAGCTATATAATAGTAAGGTACTCGGATAATGTCCTCGTGTAAAATAGTAGATTGGCACTTTCTTTCTTTTTTTTTACTATTATTATTATTATTATTATTATTATTATTATTATTATTATTATTATTATTATTATTATTATTATTATTATTATTATTATTATTATTATTATTATTATTATTATTATTATTATTATTATTATTATTATTATTATTATTATTATTATTATTATTATTATTATTATTATTATTATTATTATTATTATTATTATTATTATTATTATTATTATTATTATTATTATTATTATTATTATTATTATTATTATTATTATTATTATTATTATTATTATTATTATTATTATTATTATTATTATTATTATTATTATTATTATTATTATTATTATTATTATTATTATTATTATTATTATTATTATTATTATTATTATTATTATTTTTATTGATAACAAATGAGAATTGCAGTTTGGAAAAGCCAATGAATTTAATCTAATTTATTCCCTGCAATGTTTGTGTGTATTGCAGATCAAAGCTCATTCAAGTGTTGCTGCACATATGCTATCTGACCTCGAGGATGTAAAGAAGTCATCTTCGACAGAACCAACCCTTCTTCTCATAGACACAGCTGGGTATGCAGTTTACCCCTGCTTTTTGCACGTTTTTTGGGTTCCTCAAAATTATTATGTTCAATTTCTCCAAGAGGGAGTTTGGAACTGGATCGCTTTGAAAATCTGAAAGCAAATTATCATTACTAGAAATATATATCAGGAGCCAGACAGGCTCCTGTGCGGATCAACCTTGCAGACCACCTGTGTGGATCAATTTTTTAAAATACAAAAAAATTGAATATTTTTAACCAAACTTGGGGGAGATGATCTCTATAATGAAGAGATCATCTACAAAAAATTCAATTCGAAAGTGAGTGAGGGTGAAATTCAAACTTGATAAATATTGTGCATTTTCAGACGTTAAAACTTTTCATCATCACCTCACCCAGGATTTAAAAAAAAAAAAGAAAAACTATATTTACATGTTAAAAAAATACATCTATGTATCTATGTTAAAATTGTATTATGGTGCCACACCCAGGTTGTAAACTTGTGTTGATTGTGGCGGTTGTTTCCTTCTGCGGCATTTTTTTTTTAATTTAACCTGAAATTTCGTAATATGAATTTATAATTCTCAACCAAATATTGATACAAAATTTAATCACCCAAAAATTCTTAAATTTTCAATTAAATATATATGAAAAAACTAAAGTTACTCCCAGAAATTTGTCTTGGGGTCCCCCCCCCCCAGAACCGTCAATCTTCAGTGCCCCACCCAAGAATTTTTTTGGCTCAACCACTAGCTGTTTGTATGTATATATATATATATATATATATATATATATATATAGGGAGAGGTTCACAAGTGGACCAAAAGAATGTACTTTTTAATAGACTTTGACAAAAAACACATTAATTTTTATTTTTATAGTATAATTGATCCGCGCCAGCGGCACCCGAGACCACACCTTCACCCCACTAACCCCCCACCGCCCCCCCACCCCCCAACCACCACCATCACCATAGCAGCCCTTGTGGCAGCCCTTATGACAACAGGGCTGCCATGGGGGTGGGGTGGGGGTGGGGGGGGGGGCGTGTGGGGGGTGGGGGATCGATCGACACGCGTATTTGGTGCCGCTGGCGCGGACCAATTACACTATAGGAATTAAAATTAATGTGTTATTATGTGTTTTTTGTTAAGGTCCATTAAAAAGTCCATTCTTTTGGTCCACTTGTGAACCTCTCCCTATATATATATATATTTTTTTTTTGGGGGGGGGGACGGGGGTCAGAATAAAATAATGGTCACATATACGTGCAAGAACACAGTTTCTCACCCCTTTGGGGCTTAATATAATTAAAAAGAGCTCTAATTGGGAATTATTTCCCAATTAAGATTTTTATTAAAAGTTCCATTGCAATTGGAAATGCCATTAGGAAATATAAATATGAAAAAACAAAAAATAATACTGTCTGTTGTAGTTGTGACATGGAAGAAAAAAAGGATGAAGAAGATAGCACATTAAATGAGGGCGAAGCAGAGGTCGCTATAGCCCATGCAAAAAGACTTGTCAACAGCGGAGTTCGAGCTTCTGATATTGGGCTCATTACTCCTTATGCAGCACAGGTACAGTGTTTGTAACAAATGCCTTGTTGTCATGAAGTTTATAGCTTAGTAACTACTTTGAATGTTTAAATGCCTACTCCATCCGTCCCAAATCATGGATCCACGCTCAAAAGTCATTTTTAGAATATTTGAGTTTTAACAGAATGAATGACCAGAATTAAAATTCACTTAGGGTGTATTTGATAACATTAATTTTCCATTGAAAATACAATATATGGAATTATTTTCCATCTTTTTTAATGTTTGATAAACAAAATTTTCTATGGAGTTAATTTCTCTAAAATATAACACGTGATCATTTTTTCCACAAAAGGTGGAAATAAAAAACCAACACCCACCTTGTTTTTTATTATCCAGGTACCCAACTCATTCTCCCTCATCCCTGCTCTCTGCTGGTTCACGCTCATTTCCAGGTACACCAGATTAGGTTTCATCGCTCAGTTCATCTACTCTCGTTTCATCGCTCAGTTCATCTACTCTCATTTCATCGCTCAGTTCGTCTCGTTATCTTTCCCAATAAAGAGATTAGGTTTTTCTTTTTCTTATCTCGCCCGATAATATGATTTCGATTGAAGATATAATCAATTATAATCTTCAATCGATTGAAGATTATAGTTGATTGAATATGATTTTTGTGGATTTGAATCTGATTGAAGATTATAATTGAACAATGACTCAAAACCCGAATCAAATGATCGATTATTCACAAATCTATTCAACAACTCAAAAATTTCTAGGTTAGGGTTTTGAGTTATTATGAACTGTAGCTATGTTTTGAGGTTGTATGTTGAATAATGAGTGTGTGCAAATCTATGTGTTGAATTTGTTTTGTCTTGTATATATTTGTGCATATTTCTAATCATATATTACCCGTCCTAAATTAAGAATCCACTATTCATTTGTTCTTAATATTTTATTTTGATAATGTAGAATGATGGAAGGACACGACTTGGATCCACACATATTAGCGAGTGCTTTTTGGATGTTGGTTATTCAAGCGGTAGTAATTTACCTCATCAATCATAATCGCCGCCTACTTAGGGCTCCTCGTTCTATTTGGGGTCGTCATCGAGAGATATTATTACATCATCGAATGTTTGGTTCGAGTGATAGAGTTTGCCATGAACTACTTAGGATGAAAATGGGTCCATTTCATAGGTTGTATGCTCAATTACGCACGTATGGGTTGGTCGATAGTCGTTATGTGTGTGTTGAGGAACAAGTAGCGATTTTTCTCAATTTGGTGTGCCACGATCACCGCAATCGAGTTCAAGGTTTCACATTTTTTCGGTCTGGACAAACAGTTAGCCTTTCATCGAGTGTTAACTTCTTGCCTTGAACTCTATAGAGATCTTGTCATGAATGATACTGCTAATAACTCACCTTATGATAAAGACAACATTCGTGATGTGTATCATTACTTTGAGGTTAGTTGTTTGATAATTATACCATTTATTCTAATTAGAGTGCATTTATATATATCATTTCTAAAAATATATGCCATTTAGGATGTTGTTAGCGCTATAGATGGCACTCATATTGCTGCAAACGTTCCACTAGATCAACAAGCTAGTTATCGTAATCGGATAGGGGCGATATCTCAAAACATTTTAGGGGCATGCACGTTTGATATGAGGTTTATATACGTCCTTGTTGGTTGGGAGGGATTTGCCCACGATGGTCGATTGTTGAGGAGTGCGATATGGCGTGAAGGACATAGGTTGACCATACCTAGGGGTATGTATATAATCAACTCCTTTTCCACGATATATAATAATAGTTACTTAAAAATCAATTTTTATCATTTTGCGATAGATAAATATTATCTTGCCGACGCGGGGTTCCCTTTAGTTCAAGGATTTCTCGCACCTTATCACAAGACCCATTATCATCGGAGAGACATTGAGGGCCACTGTCCTGCAAAATTATAAGGAGTTATTCAACTCTCGACATTTCGGTCTTCGAAATGTTATCGAAAGAATCGTTGGTTTATTGAAAAAGAGATTTGCCTACCTTAGACATCAACCATTCCATGATATTGATACTCAAGCAAAGATTGTTCTTGCTTGTTGTGCTTTACACAATTTTATTTGTATTGATGATATGGACGATCTGTGCAGTGAAGATGAAATTAGCGATGACGAAGTTAAGCACCCGCATTTGGATATACATGATATAGCATCGCTCAATGCTCATATCACTTTGTCCACACAATCTTCATGGACTGCCCATAGAGATGCAATGTCAAATCTAATGTGGGATGAATACGATTGGAGATATGAGAGAATGGATTAATTTGATTGAGATAAATCAGTTTGTAATGAGAGTTACCGGATCAACCCTTATGTACTAAGAATGTTTGGTTTTTTCATTTTTAATTTGAAGAATGCTTGGACTGACTCACATATCACAATCTGCATACTTTCCCTCTCTGTTATAAAAGTTCTGTTACTTAATTGTATGTATAATTATTTCAACTTTAATTACCTAGGCGCTTCTATTGGCGACTCTTTTGGTATTTTCGGGCCATCATCACTTTTTTTGTTAACATACTATGGCTAAATATTTTTAGTCATTGCTTATTCACTATCATTATTTTTAGGTGTTATTTAGGCGTTTTTTAAAATAATACTTTTAGTTATATTGTAATGGATATAAAAAATTCAGCTTGATTTTACACTGATCGGTCTCAATAGAATTATGATCGGTCTCAATAGAATTATGCTGTTGTGTTCAGCTTGCTTTTACTGTGTAAATCTCAATTTTGTTGGATGAAAAAATCTCAATTGATGATTAAATCTCAATGGAATTGTTGGATGTTGCTACTTCTGCTAAAATAACGCTACTAAAATAATGCTACTATCAAAATAATTTTGTTGGATGTTGATTAAATCTCAATTCAATTTTGTTGGATGTTGCTACTGCCAAAATAAAAACATCATATTGATGTTCCAATAATGCTGCTATAAAGTGTTGCTGTAACTTTAAGGACTGCTACATTCTTGTGTCTATAAATTGAATTGTTGGATATTACAATAATGCTACTGCTATAAATCTCAATTGAATTGTTGGATGTTGCTACTTCTGCTAAAATAATGCTACTGCTAAAACAAGTAGCCTCCAGTAATTCTGCTAATAACTGCTAAAATAATGCTACTGCTAAAGTTGTATATTTATGCATCACAGTTTGTATATTTATGTATAATGGTTTTATGGATTGTGCAGAATTGTAGGCCTTGATAGGAACTGCAGGAAATTGGATGCTTTAGTATTCTTATGCACAAAATTGGAATGCAATGGTTAGTGGTTTTGCTTCTGCTTCTGTTCTTGTTTAAACAGGATCTTATGGCATCAAAAAAAAAAAAAACGGGCAGGGCGAGGTTTCAAATACCGAGAATCAACACACTTCCTACTTGTTAACCCGAGGAAAGCATTTAAACGCCTTTTGATGATGGTGGCAGTTCCAAAAACTCACAATTGCGTTGGACAAAAGATATGGATGAGATTTTGTTAAGCACTCTTATGCAAGAAGTACTATCTGGACCTAGAAGGGTTGATAATGGATTTACCGATCACCAAATCTTGAAGGTTATCACTTGAGTAAGTGAACATTGTCACGTGGATGTTATCGAGAAGCATGTGAGAAATAGATTAAAAGCAATGAAAGCTGTTTGGCAAGATCTCCGTGAATTTATTAATGTGAGTGGTTTTGGATGGGATCCCAACGCATGTCAAGTCACAGTTGAGCCATCGGTATGGAAAGAGTATATTGATGTTAGTTGGAAATTTTCATTTACCTAGAAGTTTTTTCCTTTTTTAATGATTCTAGCTAAATGAAAATTTTCAACTAACATCAATATACTCTTTCCATACAGATGGCTCAACTGTGACTTGACATGCGTTGGGATCCCATCCAAAACCACTCACATTAATCAATTCACGGATATCTTGCCAAACAACATTAATTGCTTTTAATCTGTTTCTCACGTGCTTCTCGATTAAAATCCATGTGACAATGTTCACGTACTCGAGTGATAACCTTCAAGATTTGGTGATCGGTAAATCCATTATCAACCCTTCTAGGTCAAGATAGTATTTCTTGCATAAGAGTGCTTAACAAAATCTCATCCATATCTTTTGTCCAGCGCAATTGTGAGTTTTTGAAATTGCCACCATCATCAAAAGATGTTTGAATGCTTTCCTCGGGTTCATGAGTAGGAAATGTGTTGATTCTCGGTATTTGAAACCTTTCCCTTTGCTTTTTTGATGCCATAAGATCCTGTTTAAACAATAACAAAAGCAAAACCACTAACCATTGCATTCCAATTCTGTGCATAAGAATACTAAAGCATGTGCATAAGAATACTAAAACATCGTATATCCTGCAGTTCCTATCAAGGCCTACAATTCTGCACAATCCATAAAACCATTATACGTAAATATATAAACTGTGATGCATAAATATACAACTTTAGCAGTAGTATTATTTTAGCAGTTTGTAGCAGTAGTATTATTTTAGCAGTTTGTAGCAGTAGCAATATTTTGCAGAAGTAGCAACATTCAACAATTCAATTGAGATTTATAGCAGTAGCATTATTGGAACATCCAACAATTCAGTTTATAGACACAAGAATGCAACAGTCTTTAAAGTTACAACAACAGTTTATAGCAATAACATTATTGGAACATCAATATGATGTTCTTATTTTGGCGGTAGCAACATCCAACAATATTGAATTGAGATTTAGTCAACATCCAGCAAATTTCTTTTGGCAGTAGCGTTATTTTAGCAGAAGTAGCAACATCCAACAATTTCATTAAGATTTAATCATCAATTGAGATTTTTTTATCCAACAAAATTGAGATTTACACTGTAAAAGCAAGCCGAACACTACAGCATAATTCTATTGAGACCAATCAGTGTAAAATCAAGCTGAATTTCTGATATCCATTACAACAGAATCAAAAGTATTATGTTAAAAAATGCCTAAAAAACACCTAAAAATAATGAATAGTGGATGAGCAATGGCTAAAAAAATTTAGCCATAGCATGTTAACAAAAAAAGTGATAATGGACCTAAAATACCAAAAAAGTAACCAATAGCAGCACCTAGGTAATTAAAGTTGAAATAATTATGCATACAATTAAGCAACAAAACTTTTATAACAGAGAGACAAGTATGCAGATTGTGATATGTGAGTCAGTCCAAGCATTCTTCAAATTAAAAATGAAAAAACCAAACATTCTTAGTACATAAGGGTTGATTTGGTAACTCTCATTACAAACAGATTTATCTCTATCAAAGTATTCCATTCTTTCATATCTCGGATCGTATTCGTCCCACATTTGATTTGATATTGCATCTCTATGGGCAGTCCATGAAGTTGAGTGGACAAAGTGATATGAGCATATTGAGCGATACTATATCCGGTATATCCAAATGCGGGGGGTTAACTTCGTCATCGCTTATTTCATCTTCATTGCACTGATCATCCATATCATCAATACGTATATAATTGTGTAAAGCACAACAAGCAAGAACAATCTTTGCTTGAATATCAATATCATGGAATGGTTGATGTCTAAGGTAGGCAAATCTCTTTTTCAATAAACCAATGGTTCTTTGGATAACATTTTGGAGACCGGAATGTCGAGAGTTGAATAACTCCTTATAATTTACAGGACGGTGGCCCTCAATGTCTATCCGATGATAACGGGTCTTGCGATATGGTGCGAGAAAAATCCTGGCACTAAAGGGAACCCTGCATCGGCAAGATAATATTTACCTATCGAAAAATGATAAAAATTAATTTTTAAGTAACTATTATTATAAATCGTGAAAAAGGGGTTGATTATATACCTACCCCTAGGTATGGTCAACCTATGTCCTGCACGTCATATCGCACTCAAGAATTGACCGTCGTGGGCAGATCTTTCCCAACCAGCAAGATGCATGTAAACCTCATATCAAACGTGCATGCCGCTAAAACGTTTTTGAGATATCGCCCCTTTCCGATTACGATAACTAGTTTGTTGATCCCGTGGAACGTTTGCAGCAATAAGGGTGCCATCTATAGCGCTAACAACATCCTAAATGACATAAATTTATTTTTAGAAATAGTATATATAAATGCACTCTAATTAGAATAAATAATATAATTTCAAACAACTAACCTCAAAGTAATGATACCAATCACAAATGTTGTCTTGTATCGTTCGTGACAAGATCTCTATAGAGTTCAAGGCAAGAACTTAACACGATGAAAATAGTAGCTAATTGTTTGTCCAGGCCGAAAAAATGTAAAATCTTGAACTCGATTGCGGTGATCGTGGCCCACCAAATTGAGAAAAATCGCTACTTGTTCCTCAACACACACATAACGACTATCGACCAACCCATATATGCGTAATCGAGCACACAACCTATGAAATGGACCCATTTTCATCCCAAGGAGTTCATGGCAAACTCTATCACTCGAACCAAACATTCGATGATGTAATATCTCTCTATGACGACAACGAGGAACCCTAAGTAGGCGGCGATTATGATTGATGCGGTAAATTACTACCGCTTGAATAACCAACATCCAAAAATCACCCGCTAATATGTGTGGGTCCAAGTCATGTCCTTCCATCATTCTATACACAATCAAAACAAAAAATTATGGACAAATGAATTGTGGATTCTTAATTTAGAATGGGTAATATATGATTATAAATATGCATAAATATATACAAGACAACACATAGACCTGCACCCACTCATTATTCAACATAAAAGATAAAAACATAGCTACGGTTCATAATAACTCAAAACCCTAGTAAGTTTTGAGTTGTTGAATAGATTTGTGAATAATCGATCATTTGGTTTGGGTTTTGAGTCATTGTTCAATTATGATCTTCAATCAGATTCAAATCCACAAAAATCAGATTCAATCAGCTATAATCTTCAATCGAAATCATATTATCCGGAGAGATAAGAAAAAGAAAAATCTAATCTGTTTATTGGGAGAGATAGCGAGATGAACTGAGCGATGCAACCTAATCTGGTTTACCTGGAAATGAGCGTGAACCAGCAGAGAGCAGAGAGCAGGGATGAGAGAGAATGAGTCAGGAGCGTGTGATGTTGTACCTGGAAATTGAAAAACAAGGCAGGTGTTGGTTTTATAGTTCCACCTTTTGTGGAAAAATGATCATGTGTTATATTTTAGAGAAATTAATTCTATAGAAAATTTTATTTATCAAACATAAAAAAGATGGAAAATAATTCCATATGTTGTATTTTCCATGGAAAATTAATATTATCGAACACACCCTTAAATATTGTGGAGTTCTGTAGATTGATTTTCAAAGCACTCTTTAATTTTAGACGTCCAAAAAAGTAAGGTAGGACTTTGAATTTGGATGGAGTGAGTACTTAGGAATTGAAATATTGATCTGATTTGTATGAGATTTCTTGTATGCATTGCAACTGCTACTGTAGGTTGTCGTACTGAAAATGTTGAGAAGCAGTGAAGAGAAGCTAAAAGAATTGGAGATTTCAACAGTCGATGGCTTCCAGGGTCGGGAGAAAGAAGCAATTATCATTTCAATGGTGCGGTCAAATTCTAAGAAAGAGGTATTTATAGGATCGTCGATAGTCAATGACCCAATGCATCTCTGTTTAAACTTTTAAGTACACTTAGACATTTTAATTTCTCTAGAGTGATTTATCTTTAATTTCTAAAGAGTCGAAGGATTTATCACAATATTTCTCTAAAAATAATTATTAGATTATTAAATATTAAGTATCATAGCAACAACTGTAATAAAAATCTCAATTGGCGTAAATTTTGAGGATTGAAAAATGAATTTGTTTCAGGTGGGGTTTCTGAGTGACCGTAGGCGAATGAATGTTGCTGTGACTCGAGCAAGGAGACAGTGTTCTCTTGTCTGCGATACTGAGACAGTAAGCAGTGATAAATTCTTAAAGCGTTTGATTGAATATTTTGAGGAGCATGGTGAGTATATGAGTGCCTCAGAGTACGGAAATGAATGAAAAGAAAAATTCGTGGGAGATTCAGTCTATCTATTAGCTACATTTGGTGCTGAGAATGGTTTTTGACAAAATGATGTCTTGTTGAAGAAAAGTTCCAAAAGCAAATAAATTACACATGCCAATGGTTTTCTAAAGTAAGATGGTTATACACACACCATTTTTTCCTGTTGTGTATTATTATGTCAATTAGGCTAGTGACGAGTCGATTATTGTGATTATGATACGACAGTGATGGTACACTGTTCACTGGAACTTATCATTCCCCCCCCCCCCCCCCCCCCCCCCCCCCCCCCTTTTTTTTGAAATGGAAAGAAAAGAACAATTAACAAGAAAAGAAAAGAACAATAACAAGCAGCAGCGAAGCCGGAACTCAGTACATCCTTTCCATGGCCGTTCCCCACTCCGGGACTTCCTGGATTTCAACGTAGATATCATCCTGCCTTTTTTCTTGCGCAATGATTTCCTTCTCGCAAGACGTGAGTGGCATGAGCTTTGGTGGTCCTTATTAGTTCAATGCGGTCCTCGGTGATATTTGCACAAGGGTGATTGGCCTCTGCGTCTTTGGTGACGAGCCCCACCGCATTTTTGCAATCCGGCTTGAGATGGGTGTTGTTCCATCCATTCTCATGAGTCATGTGCCATATTTAGCCCACGGAAGATGCTTTCTAATTCTGCCTTGAGTGGACATGCACTTCCTTGAATCTTGCCATTAAAACCCAATTATCCACGTTCCATGATCATTCCTAGCCAGTACACCGTAGGATCCTGTTTTTGTTGCTTCATCCCAGTTTCCATCTGTGTTGATTTTCATAATACCTGGAGGAGGGTACAACCAAGAAATGAGTCTGGTGTGACCCGCCCTTACTTGATGTTCATTTTGGTCGAAAGCTTGTCTAATATCAAAGGCAAGCTTTTGGCTGAGATGCACGGTGTATCTTTTCTATCAAAAACAAATTTGTTACGGGCTTTCCAAATATTGCACATGCAAGAAATGAAATATATATACCAATTTCCAAAAACAAATTTGTTATGGACTTTTCAAATATTCCAAATATCCCCCCTTTGTCCAAGCATTGGAATACAATCCAGTTTCAGGGGGAGTGCTTAAAATTTTTCATTTATATATTTTTTATCTTTTTTTTTGATAAATGTTGAAATTGCTCACTGTTTAGTGCTATTCTACATTTGTGTTGATGGGTGCAAGAATTTGATTCGCCGTTGCTAGAAAAGTAAATGACTCCCAGGTAACTTTATTTGGAGTTGTGTTTTAAAAATGCATAATAAATATATATTTACAAAAATAATGCATTTTGCAACATAATTACAAAAAGGTCGCACTTAAAATCGCGGTTATCAACTGCGAATTATAGTTGGCTTAAGTGGGTCGTTAATTAGTTATTAAGAATTTACTTGATATTGCGAACCAGGATTTCAACTTAACATTTAAAATTTGACGTAGGTTTATATTGCAGTTCCAAATCGCGATTTCAACCGCAATTTAGGTTGACATCGTGGTTCATAACCGTGTTTTTTACTCATTATTTTTTATTAATTACTAATTAACGATCATGTTAACCCAACTAAAATGAGAGAGATGTTGATGCAATTATTATTTTTATTTAGAGTAACATTGACTTTCAGTTGGTTTGGTTGGTAAACAGAATATCCCAATACCAGACCAATTATAATAGATTAAAATTGAAATTATTATTTATGCCACTTGGTACAACTTGGCTTGAGCCAAAATCGTACCACACAATTTGATGTAAACCACATTAATATATATATATATATATATATATATTTTTGTATAACATCAAAAAATTTAAAGTAATACTAAATTTTGAATTCCCACAATTAGGCCTTTTCTTTATAGTTATCCCAACTCAAAATATTAGATTAAAAGAAAAAGGTTACTACACTTTTATTTAGTAAAAAAAAACTAGCCAAAATAATGTTTAACCAAACAAAATGCAGGATAAAAGCCTACAAAATGTTATAACATTAGAAATCTCAAAATGTAAGCTTAAACTTCAAATACTTAAAGTGTCTCCCCTCATTTATAGACCTTAACTCTCATCCATTTTAGTTTATTTTTCGATGTGGAACTCTATTAGTTTTTAAATGCATACAATTATGCTATTGTTTCATATCAAGGAGAATTCTTTAAAACAGATTAACGGATGATTTTGTTTAAAATAGTAACAAATAATAATTTTGAGCTAAATTTTTTCATTAATTCTTGATATATTAGGGTACCATTAATTTTTTTTATAACTAAAATTGAATTATTTTGCTATTTAAAAAAAACAGGTAAAAAAATTGTTAGTTTATAACCTTTTATAAGCTAATAGTTGTTTTACTATTTTTTTTTAAAATAGCAAAAAATATCATTCTGAGCTTATATTTTTTTATAGGGGTACCCTTTAATGTTAAGAACCATATGCTTAAGAGCCTATATGTCCATTCAAGTCACCTTACCCCAACTTTGTATATTTATGTATAAATTAATCACAACATTTTTACTTTACCCAAATAATAAACTATAACATTTTTTTCCTATTCTTTTTTCAATGTTACAAAATCGCATTTTGGATGGTAGTTTCGATATTAAATTTTGGTACTGTAATTTCAGTAAATCGATTTTTTAGATGTGAAAATCAAAACTAATCACAAAAAAATCGGTAATTTCGATTTTAGGAGCTTTGGTTTTCGATTTTTAAAAAGGGTAAATCATTACCACTTTTTAAAAAGGGTAATGATTTACCACTTTTTATCGGTACAAATCGATACGGTACGGATTTTTACCGAATCACGAACATCCCTAATTTAGAGTATATATAAAAGATATACACCCCACATTAACTTTTAGATGTAAAATATCACTGCCTTTCGTCAAGTCAATCCTACTACTCTCTTAATCTTGTCAGTGCCTATTGTCAAACATGTAGTTGACATCAACATACTGTATTCATTTGGGAATTATTTTTTTTGCACTTATTAACAATAGTTTCACTTTTAAAAAATATGGGAAATGTGTGTTATTTAATTTAATGTTGAATTTTTATTTTAATTTGAAATCTTAATGCCTATAAATATGATGGAGTACTTGCCTATTAAGAGATACAAGCTTGATTATCTCTGGAGCATATTTCCATACATATATTCTTCGTTTTTCACTCGATTAGATTAGGAAGATGTATAATGGAGAAAGCTCAAACAAGAAGGGAAAGCAGTCGGAGAAAACACCGCATCTGAATGATATCTTCCAACGTTACAATGAGCAGTTTTTCGGAAGGAGAAATGATCCCTTTGACAATATTAATAACGGACTAGCAAGGAAGGTGCAAAAGGCGTTGAGAGAGGAGGCCGAAAAGGCAGTACGTTCTCCCCTTACGTAGGAGTTCCTCCGCGAACGCCTCCAAGAGGCCGCCTGCGACAATGATTTTATCAAAGCACCTTGAACCACAGCTATTTGGAGATGCGAGTATTTGATAACGTATCCCTTTTGGAGATACAAAATCTCCCGTTTGGTAGCCGGAAGGTTAAATTTATTATTATTATTATTATTATTATTATTATTATTATTATTATTATTATTATTATTATTATTATTATAGTTTTTTGGGATTAATATACATGGTAACATAAACATACTTGAAATAGGTCACAACCATACTCACGTCAGCCCGCCCAAATAGGTTAGGTGACTTAACCATAAAACTGAAGGATCCAATCCGTACCCTCGACGACTCCATCCATCACAAGGTCCTTCATGATTGCGAGTGGGCAAGTAAAATCGTCGTTAGACACGTCTTGTTTGTTAAAGACATTTCTATATTCATGTCACGCAGGACTGCCCGGTACATGAACATTACTGTATCTAACATCCTCAACGTTCTCGAGGAGAAGAGGAGGGTTGCCCATGGATCAAATTTCTAAGATTATTATGTATTGTGTGTTGTTATTTTGTATTGTGATTTTTATATTAGTTTCAAGTCCTATTTCAACTCAATGAAGTCTAAGAATTGTTTGATTTAAATTTTGTAAGTTATTTGTAATTGAAACTAACTCCGAAAAATGAACTTATCAGGAACGAAAAATGTTGATAAATAAAACAGCATCAAATTGCAATTTTACTAAAAAGTTATAAACTGGTTGACATTGTAATACCCCGTATTTTTATCGATATTTATTTAAGGGATTAATTAAATTAAATGTGAATTAATTGAAAATTAATCCGGATATAAATACTAACGAGATGTGAGTTGGTATTTGATTATGATGTGTATATATGGCAATATATGAATATTGAAAATATTAAAATTGTCGCGAGACTGAAATATGACAATTTGGAAAATTTAGTTGGGACGCACGTGTCAGTCGCGTCAGAAATGAAATAATTTGAATTAAAAAGTGAATTTTATTTTTATCAACCGAATGATCATTTTGAGTGCGCCAACGAGTCTGGAAGGGTCGAAATAGTCAGAAAACACTAGCCGGGGGTTTAGTTTGGGTCCCGGGGCATTTTTGGGCCATACCGGCAACTTAAAAGGGTATTTTGGTAATTTTAAAATTTTGGGAAATAAAGCCTACGGATTTTAAGAGTTAATTATACATTATTTAGTAACCCACTAAGCCCATTACCATCATTTGACAAGTTAGAGGGCTACGGGAGTTATAGGAAGAGTTGGAAGAGGTTCCCAAAAGAAAACCCATAACTACCATCTTCAACCTTGGGAGAAAATCTGTAGAGAAAGGGGAGAGATCAACCTTCAACCTTCAACATCAAATTCTGAAGAACAATCTAAGGCAAGTGATTTAGTATTCTTAATGCATTGAATATGTCTTCCATGCTTAGTGTATGAATTATCTTTTATTGAATTTTTTTGAAGAAAACCCATGAAATTTGTTGGAGAAACTTTGAATTTGGGTTAGGATTTGCATGTAGTATGATAATGGACTGATTTAATACTTGGATAGCTACATATGATGATTAAAAAAATGGATTTATGATGAGTAATTAGGCGTAAGAAAATTAGGAGTTCATGTTCATAGGGTTTGGAGAAATATTTGAAGATTCATATTAATTCCAGGGTAAATTGCTAGAATTGACCCCTTAAATGTGTTAAGGAATGATCTAGGGTGATTAGAAATGATTTATATACGTTAAAACATAATTTGGATGGTCTTAGGGTGGATTTAGAGGAGAAAAGAATTGAGAAAAAGGGAATTGGGATTTTGTGGGCTGAAACTGCCATCTCGTTAGAAGACCCGCCCAGGTCGTTCGAACGACCTCGTTCGAACGAACTTCTAATGAGATGACAGTATGACTACTAACGAGTTGGTATTTCGTTCGAAGCCCTTCGTTCGAACGAACTCGTTCGAATGACCTCGTTCGAACGAGACTTCTAACGAGTTGACAAAATGGCCTTTTTGGCCTGATTTGATTTCTAGTATCCCGTAGTCTTATTTAAATGGTGAGATAACTTTCCCTTATTAACTAGTAGGTATAGATGGGAGATTTGGGGTATATTGAGGAGTAAAATTTAGAATAGTGCCTTGAACCGGATGACACTTGTGAATTAGGATGTGAGTGACTAATCACGAAGTGAGGATAATTGATGAAGTAAACACATATAAACCGGGGGCTTGTGATTTGTATAATACTAAGAGTTGGTATAAGAACGAGAAGTATACCAATAATAAATATTGTAATATCTAAGATGTGAGAATGCTTAGTATATGTAGTTATCTGTGTATGACGTACCTACCGTACTTGCTATCATGGGAGGTTGGTGTTCGTTTAGGGCCATCTAATCTTTGTGTGCCTACGGGGGGATTTAGATTGGTACCTCGAGGACATATGTCAGAGAAGGGCTTATTGAGAAGTTAATAAGTCTGCTGATCATGGGAGCGTAGGTATGTGCGTGACCCATGTGATGTGAACTATGTTCGCCTTCATTGTTTGTGATTGTTGTTAATGAAACGATTCCTGAGAGATTCGGAATACGTGGTCCTCATGTAAGTGATGTACCAGGATTTGATAGCAGAGTATGTGTGCACCGCAGCTTAGTTTCGGGGTGCTAGTATTGTATATTTTTGGTGAGAATAATATACTGTTGATTGAAATGAATTATCGCGAATAATTGTGAGTATAAATAATAGCAACGGTTGTAATGTGAAAATGTAAGATTTCTAATAAATTGTATTGCTAAAGTGGGAAAACTGTGTAATAAGGTACAATACTCTATTAAATAGAAGATGTTGGAGTTTGAATTGGTTATCATATAGAAATGTTAGATTTAGCATTGAACTAGATAGATATGGGAGCAACTAGAAATGGGTACGGGTACGATAGGAGTGCACAATTAGTTGAGAGGTGAGGAACTCATGTGAGTGCACACACTATCATGTACTTTATATTTACTGTTTAATGATATTAAACACTTGCATATTTTTAAATTATTTTCACATTCGGGCTCTGACCCGTTTGCTTTCAAATCTATTTTTGTAAAAACCTTTTTAGGTGCCCAGTCACAAGGACACCATGCATAGGAGTTCTATTCAGGTGACGTGCTGTAGCTGCTGTGGGAGTTACAGGACCTTGACAGTAGACGCCTCCATCTTCGATCTTGACTCTATTATCAGTTTTATCATTTGTTGGGCATGTCTCCCATTCCTTTTAGAGACATCTTAATTATTCAGTTATTTCAGACTTAGGGTTGTAATTAATTTTAGTGATGCAGACTTTGTATTTATTTATTTCGGAATTCGGTTTGTTATGAGGAATTTTTCCTCCAGACTCTTTATTATTTGTTGGTTATTCTATTGTGACTATATTGTGTTGGTTATGTTAACTTTTCATAATTCATTTATTGCATGTTAATCAGATTTAATTTAAAATGGACAACTCACTTTTTAAATACTAGGTAGTTAGTAAATATTAAAATGTTTTCGACAGAGATGCTATGAACTGAACCAATTTGTCATTTTGTATTAATTTAATAAAGGAGTAGCTACCCGGTATTTAATTAGTCGGGGTGTCACAGACATAAAATACATCATTAGGAGGTACCGGAGTTTCATATGTCTACCCAGCTGTAGACGTATGTCCTGGAGGAATGGGAGGTATCAGAGTTTCATGTGTCTACCGAATTTATTTTGTAGCAACGTGCCTCCTCTCATAAGTAAATATAATAATATATACACGAGCGTAAGTAATGGATATGTTGGCATCCACTTCCTACTCTGGTAGATCTGCGAAGGTATCCACTAAGACAAATTGATTTTCCTCCAACGGTTGAATCAATTTGGATTTGGGAAGAAATCTAGATCTACTATGGTATCTTAATACACAAATTCTTAATTCAACCCCAAACTTCATTCTAATAGTTTATAAAATAGTAACACCATAAGAATAGGTCCCCATGACTTAGTCTTTCATAATAGGATAGTTAATTACATAAATTACTTTCTAACCAGTTCACCCTAACCCTGGCGCCAATACCAAACTATGAAATTTTGGGTACGACACCAAAATACTCCTGGCACGTCACTTGCAGCCTATCGTGCCCTGCTATCATCTCTGGACCTATAACGGGAAGACCGTATAGAAGCTTCATGCTTTGTAACGTGATGCTACCCTCCCATCTTAAGATGAAATGTATGAGGCTTGGGCTGCCACCGCTCGACTATGGTTGTGATGAAAGCCCAGTCGAGGGTGACATAACGAAGACGGTATAAGCCATAGAAACTAACATCCATGAGTAATGGCATAAAAACCCGCCACTTATCCAGCTCGTCCCGCCTATGAATGGAATCATTGCATCGTCATATCAGGACCTTCGACTCCTGACTTGATCAAATTGCCTCTGATCTATGATCTCACTGTCTGGTTAAGACAAACTTGTCTATAGGACTAAGTTGTATCCACACTCGAGTGTCTGTAATATCCATAGTAATTGCAATTAAACAACTTTTATTAACACACTACAAATAAATATAACACACATAAATTTTAATATCAAGGTATTTTAAATGAAATTAAGTTTTACTTACTACGCAACAACGGGAAAATAGTAACATAAATCATGATCAATTGGGAGACTGTGCCTTCGTATTTTAGGACACCTCTTCCGTGTGTGGCCCGATCTACGATAATGGCTACATTGATTAGTCGCCTTTCCAGGAGATCCATCTTGTTCTTGAGCAGAAACGGGCCTCCCTACCTCACGTCTAAGTCCAGGATTAGGTATCAACTCCGGACGTGACACCAATCGCCAGTAAGCAACTTTGTCTAGAGAAGATATCTGCGTTGCATACATCGTTAAATACTACTCCATTGTAAAGTATTCATTAATAAGTATCACGTGGTCGAAAAACATTCTTGAACACGCTACAATGGCGTGTGAATAAAGCATGTGGTAGACCGCCCACTTACTGCAACCATATATCCCTACCGCTATGTGCATGACATACATATTAAATTTAGTTGTTTCCACCTGAAATTGTCCCTTTTCATTGTTGAACCGCCTCACAACGTGTTGTCTACTCTTTGAAATTCGGTGATCCAAATAAAAAAACTTACGTGGAGTAAGTGTGTTATTTACCCCCACATAGCCCAATTCCTAGTTCTTACGTATGCTAAAATAACTTACCAGTCTATAAAATATAAAGTCAATGCCTGAAGTGATTGGGATACTCTTATCCGCATTAATAACCGAGTTAAGAACTTTAAAAATTTTTGTGGTCTTTTGGTCGTAACGGTATCCACCGTCATGTGCTAGCAACCTCTTTTCCTTGGAAATTATGAAAAAATTGGTGTGTGCCGCTTCATTAATTTCCTTGATTTCAACCAGCAAAATATCAATTTTTCTAACTTGGTTTGCACTACCCACACGTCATACCAACTCTTTAAAGCTGGCATCACAAAATTTTTCGCAAAAGTTACTACGTATGTGGCATAAACAATATTGATGCCTCCCCTGGATTACCTTCCACAATTCGTACTCATGCTGTTGCTCCCGCGTCACAACTTTAATTCAGTGTGTCTATATGAGATCAAACATATATTCTGACGCGCCTTTAAAATATGCTCCTTAACAAGATGGATAAACTAACTCCAATTAGCAAAATTCGCTTTGTCAGCTACTACAAATGGTAGTGAAAAACATTGCCCATTACTATCCAAGCTCATCGCAATCAACATATTCCCCTTATATTTACCGAATAAAAGGGTCCCGTCTATGATAATAACAGACGAACAATGTTTAAATCCTTCTATTGAGGCATGTAAAGAAAATAATAGTCTGGCAAAACATCTCCCTGACATCAAGTTTTTGGCGGGCCTATAAGTTTACGATCTTCTCGAGATTATATTCCTGAATTTCTGACAAGATACGGGGCAACACATTAAACGATGAATCCCAATCACCAAATTGTGTAATAACTGCTTTCTTTTTTACATTACAAGCTTTCGAATAAGGTACAGTGTAACGTGTTCGATTTTTGATTTGAGCAATCAGAAGCACACTTATCTTAACACCTGGATCCACCTTAACTAAGCATTAAACCATCCCAGCCAAGTAATTTAACGTTTATTTCCCGTGTAACGGTAAGAAATGTGCAAGTGTGAGGGATGTCATACTTAGAAATTTCAAATTTCTGTCGCCGCTGCATCTTCCTCACCCAAAGGCATCACTTGTATCCCGATATCACCCTAACTTTGCACTTTACCACCCACGTCATGGTGTCATACTCCACAACTTTGAACTTTCAATGAGCATTGGCATTGTAACACACGACATTATCTTGCATCTCTTTCTTAATGTCATACTTCATTAAAACCCTTACCTGACCCTACTCGGTGCAACCCATTGTGACGTGGTCTATGGAAACTTCATGGTTTAATTTCATAGGGATGGTATCCTTCCCGTAATACAGGTAATGTGTCATCCAAAAATACTCCCCAAATGGTTCTTGGGATCCAGAGTGACCCACTTCCATGTGTGCAGTCCGTCCTCGCTGCTTCATTACGCAACTTCATCCATTTCCAGGTTCGAATCCTCCTCATATGGATCAACATTGTCCATTGATCCCCTCTATATAATATTCACAATGCCAGGGCTAATATTTTCATTATTTGATGCCATTCAGCTGCAATAGATATATGAAATGGGGCAGGACGGGATAAATTGACCAATTTTGCTATCAACACATGAACCACGGGGGAATGGTGCTACGTTGTCGAATTTGTTTCACTACCGCATAGAATATTGAGATCGTAGTCACATGTGCATTGAGATTGTTGTGAGAACAATTGTTCTATCAATGGTGGTGGGGGCATTGTTTCACGATTGCACTCCTACGATGCCCGGTATATGTTGACATTGTCCGGCACCAAGGTGGGGTTGACTTCCAAGTAAAAATGTAGAATGCTTACAGTCTTATCATTTAAAATGTGATCCACCATAGTTTCAATAGCGTCGTCCTCCTCTATGTCCAATCAGTACTTCATTCCAGTGGGAATCGCCATCTCAGGCGACCCATAAGTGAATTATTATCACTCGTTGCATAGTCTACTTGCATGACACATTGTGCCTTCCTCAATAACTCATTATATAGGCTTTCGTGCTTGACCCTCATAGCTTATTCTCAAGGTTTTATTGTTAACAATTCTTCCTTCCCGGTAGCACATTAACATTACACGTCTGTTTTTCATCTGCTATATGAAACATGGAAGAAAACAGGTTGAGGACAAATATGCACTCTAACTATGCTTGATTACAAAATTATAACTTCAGAACTTATCGTGGGTGTCATTATCTAGTTCAATAATTAGACTTATATGGTGGTTTATATTATTGGGTGCAAGTAATTACTGATGTGGACTGTTTAACGACTAGTAATTTATAGTAGTGACATTGATCTAAACAATGTGGAGTATTATGCTACATAAGTGACTATTGGTGCTGGTGTCTAAAATTGGTATGGTGTATATGATGAATCTTAGCTAAGTTATACAAATAATTATCTACCACAGATAAAGAATAAGATATTATGAGTTTGTAACACCCCGCTCGCCCGGGGAGAGCGAACGGAGCGCTACTGTCGATAAAACTAATCAAAACCACAATATAACAAGGTATAGAGCATCTAAATCCCATAATAGAAAAGAAACCACTAATCTCATCTTCAAATTAATACAAAAAATCTCTTGAAATAATTACAACAATCTAACTATCTCGAAAACAAATAAATCTCCAAATGCTCTATACATAAAAATAAATACAAGTCTTCTCCTCTCTTGTATTAAAAATTCTTCCCAAATAATCCTCGCTAAAATCATCCCGATTGGTCCATAGCACTCAAATCCGTGCTCACCTGTCAACTAAGAAAAAGATGGGGAAGTACACAATACGACAGGAATATGCTCAACAAAGATGTTAGCGATGAACAAAGCGCAACAATACGACTACGAATACTCAAATCAAATAATGCAAATCTCAATAGCATTTTATCAATAAATTTCTCAACAACACATTAACTGGAGTCACCAGGCCTCACCATACCGCGCCATACTTTATCAAGTAGCCGAAAAAGGAGTCTTGGCGGGTGCCCAACATCAGTGCCATATTAAAATCTCATGACAGCGTGCTCAAAACAACATGAATAATACCTCATGAATGAAAATAATTCCAACAATTATTTTTCCAGATTTCCAAGAATTTAACAATTCAAAATATGAGTTCAATTAACAAGAATTCAACGGAATAAACACTCGCGAGATTTCAGGAGCATATTGTGTAAAACCCCATACCTCAAAATCATCAAATGAATCATCGCATAATTCAGCCTCAAAATCTAATCACACCATCACGTTCTTCTCGCGAAAATAAACAAATCTCGTTCTCGCCCATACTCGAGAAAACACCAAATAAGTCTTCTAATCTAAGATTGAAATCTTGAATAAGTTTGGGGATATGGTTTGTATATGAAAGGGAGTAATTTTAAAGAGCTATTCTGGTTGAAAAGTTTGAGAAAAAGTGATTTGAAAAGCCAAGCCACAAATTTGTTGATATATAAAGGATCAAGTGTTTGATTAAGAAAAGAGTTCTAATCAGATACAAACACTAAAATTTTTATTCCGGACGATCGGACCGTTGGAATCGCTTGAAATTTTGATATGTTGTAGCGAACGGCGAGACAGGACTTCTGACAAAAAATCAGCTTGATCGAACGATCGAATTTGTAAAAATATTATTTTTACTAGAGATTTTTATGTTCTGAGGACGCTTAGAGAGTTTTATGTTCCGAGGACTCTTCTAAATAATAAAAATGAAATTACAACTCCATTTTAATTCCGATTTCGAAATCGTTTGAAATTCTCGCCTTTAAAAAATAATAACCAACATATTTGAGCAATACAAATAATTTTATCTCAAAATTTATTTTTCCTCTTTATTTCGAAAATACCCCAAAAATTACGCGGGTTGTTACAGAGTTAGAGAGAGATGAAAGGCAAATAAGGAGACAAATGTTTTACATGATAAAGCTTAATGAGGTGCCTACATTCACGGGTACTAAGTCACTAAGGATTAAAGTTTATTACAAGATCCCTAGGCTGTCTAAGGTTGAGTGTATGTTGTTTTTTTCACATGTCCCTCAACTGAAGGGTGTAGTAGGTTATTTATAGTAGTGGGATGAAGAGGAGGCGGAATGCTTTTATACATCAAACATTTACACCATTTTACATTATGGATAATAACTAAAAGTGATCCAACATGCCCTCATGTGCGTGTTCATGGGTGACTGTAGCTATTCCCACGTGTACATGTTTTACTTTGTTGATGGTTCACATTCTTGAAGGTGATCAGCCATTTTTCGACGAGTGGAGATAATAAGTCGACCATAATAATATTATGGGGTAAGGCCCATTGGGCGTCGACATATATCACACTCAATTAGGTTCGCGTCATACTCTTACTTTAGGTTATAACAAAATGACCCAATACTTCATTCTTGATTGGAGTGAGCAGTGAGTGGTAGAGTGAAAGGACGGAGTATTATCCACAAGGAGTTAGTCGAATTTATGAAAGTTTCGATCGTCAGCCTTCTAGGATGATTTCGTCATGTTGAGACATCTGGTCGACAATCGATTTCTGGGAGTTTGTAAACTTTTTATTTCGTTCCTTGAAGCAGTGGTAATTTTGTAAATAATGACAAAAATAGCGAACCGTCCAAGGGTACGCTGATAATTTCCTTCCTTGGGAACTGACACGCTATCGAAAGACGAAGCGATGGGTACGTTTAATCATTCAATTTCGTGCAATCAAGAGACGTCATTGAGTTCTATAAAACCCCAGTTCCCTCTTTTTTTCACTTCACCGTGAATTTTAAATCCCTTCCTTTTCTCTCAAGCTTTTTATTCACCATTTGAGAGAGATTTTCTTCTTTATTATCTTGTTCACTATAAGAATCTCTCTCCTTTTATATTTCTTTATTCTTTGCTGTAAATATGGTGCAGACTATAGATGAGAGTTCATTAAAGCTCTTTAAGACCACCCATTAAATCCTTTCTTGGGTAAAAACGGGGTTGTTAACATGTCCTTGTAACCTTTGTGAGTTAGAATAGGGTCACCGGATCCCTATGATATTTATTGCCGAATGTGGTGTCACATTTCCCCCAATCATTTATTTTTATAATTTTATCAATATTTTGATGTGGTCCATGCTCAAGTGGCCCCAAATTGGAGACTTGTGAATAAAGTGAAACGCATTAATGAGCGGTATGGGACAAATATATAATTAAAAGAATTAATGTATTAGTTACAGTTGGGGGATCATAAATAAAAATATTTATTAGTTGAAAACGAGATTCTCAAACAGAGCCCTTGTCACGAAGCTGCCTGATTTTAATAAGGACTATTGGGATCATGGTTCGATAGTGAAGGATTGAAAATTTGTCCCCTCTTCTTGAGGGTGAAAAGTACAACGAACCTCATTACCCTTAGGAAGGTCAAGGCATAGGTCGACATATACACTTGCATATTTTTCCTTTTTATAATTCCCTTGGATTTTATGACTAATTGTATATTTTTGTCCTTTTGTTTTATAAAGAAAAGGAATAAAGGAATCCCCCATGTGGTCGAAGTCAACTTTGCCGACCTCAAGATAATTTGACCTATTCAACAGAGGTTGGAAAAGATTATCCTCGTCCAGCTTTAGTTTTGCACGAATACCATAGTTTTATCACCTCTTTTATTGCTCTCCCTACAAAAGACATTCTAAAAACTCCTATCAGCCTAGAAGACCCTGTTTCATTCTCTTCTCCTGCTGAAATCGAATCCTCCCTACAAGTAGAAGGGAATTCCTCATCGGCTAGTACTTTGCCATCCTTTGAGTCTTTGGACATATCCCTTATGCGACCAACACCAATTTTATCGAGATGGTGAAGAGGAATATCCCTAACCTCCTGGTTGGCTCTTAATCTCACCTCTTTCTAGAAAGAAATCTAATGTCGGGGGCTCCAATGAACCCATTATTGTGGAAATCTATCCGGGCAAAAATTAAGAGCCCCAATTTAAGAGGTTGAAGAGGGGTCAACCCTCATTTTGGAGTTGGCCGAAAAAGGGTCTGCTGAAAAGGGCAAAGGCATTGCCTATTCTGTTGCTATGAACCCTGGGCTTGAATGGGGTTTGATTGGGGCAGGAGTTCTTTCGATCGACGAAGCTGCAACGTCATCCCTTTCTCACGCAAGGATTGTTGATTGATCTAACCATAATTTGTCTCTCGTAAGCATCACTTGCTACTTTTTAGTTTATCACTTGTTATCATTGTTACTAATGCCATTTTTTAATGTTGGTTTTCGTAGTTCTTAGTTGACTACTATCAGTGCCTGAGGAGGAATTACAAATTAAAAGAGTCTTTCTCTGATGTGGAAATAACTTTTAATGGCGCAAGTCCTTGGAGGCTATTAATCAGGCCCATAAGGATGACAATAAGAAAATAAATGATACCATTAAGGATCTAGAGGAGGGGAAGACTCAGGCAGAGAAGGCTATCAACAATGCGAAGAAGGTGGTCGACCAAGCCGAGGTTTAGGTTACAGAGGTGAAGGCCAAGCCCAAAAGGACAAGGAAGATGCTTATACTAGAGAATGGGACAAGGCATTCTCTACCGCTGCTATCTAGGTCGAGTACCTGAAGAAGTCCTCTTTTAAAAAGGAATGGGATACTTCCCTAACTCAGGTCAACACAACTATAGGTTCAGAGTTTTTTCTCCAACACAACCTAAGTACTCCTCCAAAAATTAAGGAGGAGGTTTATGATGATGAAGAGGTGGAGGAATCTATGGTGCCCAAGGTCTTGGTGATGGTGGCTGACCGACAAGAAGGAGGCGGTTAATAAGGAGAAGGTGTGGAAAAAGGACCTTCATAGTTGTAGGGACTTTGATATTTATTCTTTGTGAATTTTTCTAATTTATTGAATTGTAATATATTTATATTTCTAATAAATTGAAATTCTACCTTTTTTTTTTATCATAATCTTGAATACTTTGGTGCATTTTCTCTTTTATTCAACTGTTACTTATGTACCATCATACTTATTTTAGTTTAATGCCAAGATGACCAGTTTGGTTTTCACTAAAAGAGAGCTTTACGAGAAGAGTAATCAATTATTTGGTGTTGATCACGAAGAAATAAATGAGGAAGATATGGGGGAACTACTCGACTTGGATGTGTCTAACTAAGCCAAAGGGGCTTATCTAGGCATGCACAAGTTATTTCATCAAGCTGTAGCGATCGGCGCCTCCTATTACGATGTGATTCTTAAGCTCCAATGGGATTACAAGGATTCTGTTGATAGCTTATCTGCTGATTACGAGAAAAAAATGTTATTTTGTGGAGAAAAAGTGGATTTGATCAGAAACTACATGATTTGTCTTTAACATACTTCTATAAAGAGTTTGTGTTGCAATCATATCTGAAGAGTGATCGGGAGGTAGCAAGTTTTCTTGAATAAGAGAATAATTTATTGCATGATGAGTTAGAAAACCTCAAGAAGTTAACTACGGGCGATCAGGGAGAATGAGTCTCAATTCTGGAATAGGAGAATGCATGCTTAATGGAAGAGGTAGACGTGTTGAGGAAATCAAAAGAGGGAGGTCAATCTTCTCGGAAACTGGATATGGCTCGTCAGTTTGTGGAAGAAGAGCTAATAAAGAAAACCTTGTCCGACCAGGGAAATCTTATAAATAATCATTCGGAGACTATTAAGAGGTTAAGTGAGAAGGTTGATCATCTGGATAATAACTTTCATAAACAACCTCGTATAATATGTATGGTTATGATGAGGCTCTAGTGCACATGAATAAGAGCTTGACCAGGACCGTAAAGAACGTTATAAGTGGGGTTGGATCAACACCCTCATTATAATAAAGCTATCGAAAGATGATAAGCTGTGGTATTGGCATGACTCCAGCTGCTTGGACCATCCTAATGTTTATTTTAATTTGGAAGCCTCTTGCATTCCTCCGAATGATATCCCAATGGACTTGATTAGAAAATTCCTTCAGGATTATGGTTTGCGTGGTGATGATACTCTCAGCCAACCACTGCATCTGGTGAACATGCCAAGTTCCAAAGGCTAATTAAGGCTTAGGGACCCGAGCACAACTGTTACTCTTTACGCTCTAGATGTTCCGCTTTCTGGAATGGATAAGGCTTACAACCAAGTTTAGACAATTAATATCTTTTTATTACTTTATTATACTAGTTTTGTAATAATTTTTTGGGATTTGTAATAAAACTTTGACCTTTTGGTCTTCTGGATTAATACATTGATTATTGATTGTGTAATTATGGCCTATAGGTAGTTTAGTCTTTTGATCGTACGTTCAGCTGTAGGCCGACTAATCTGCTTTACTTGATACTGGTTTGGAAGAGCCTAGTCCCACCTTCGGTTATATTAATGTGCAATTATTCATAGTCTCTTAAACGGATCTTGTCATTTTGGCCAAGTGCCTGTGTTAGTTATTAGTGGTGACCAAATGTGTTAGGATTATTCATTAATTTGGCTTGGTAAAACTTTTTGTTCTTAACCTTATGGTATCATACATGAAGTTTTATACTTGGGACTTCTGATTCTTGACCTTGTGTGGCCATATATGAATTCAATTTTCTCGTTGGTGGCTTGTCTGAAGACGAAGTCATATGTGAAGTTTTGAAATTTGTTTTTTCATTGTTATTTGAGATTTCTTTGAATTTAACATATCTCCCACTCCAGGAAAAAGGCCATAAAAGGGGAAATAATCTTTACTGAAAATTAATAATCTTTATTGATAATCGAAAACAAGTTATAAAAAAAGGGATTACATTTTGTCCGATCACTAATAATACCTCCTCAAATGCTCAACGTTCGAAGGGTTTTTTAATGGTTCCTCTTCTAGGGTCTCAATTCGATAAGTTCCTAGTCGAAAGATAAAAAAAATGCGGCATGCCAATTAGCCTCGAACTTTTTTTCTCGAGTACTTTCTTCGACACATAGTCTCCTTCCCCGAGATTGCTTGAACCGAGTATTTCTCTACTAATAAGCTGCTACATGGAGTGCTGTATACTCTCTAATCTCCTCAACCAAGTCCATGTCCAGACTCCTTATGAGATCACTCTTCGGTGAATCAAAATTGAGCACCCAGTGACTAGGAACACTAATTCATATGGGTACCACTACTTCTGTCCTGAAGGCTAACATGTAGGGAGTTTCACCAGTAAATGTCCTCGGCACAGTTTTATATGTCCAGAGTACACTTTTTAGTTCATTGATCCAATTTCCTTTGGCATCATCTAATCTCTTCTTTATTCAATTCACCAGAGTTTCGTTTGTCACTTCTGTATGCCCGTTGCATTGTGGATGTCCAGGAGAGGTATATAGCTTTTGGATTTTAGATTAAACACAATAATCTTCAAATTCTTGGCTATGACCTGTGATCGGTGATGAAGGGATATGGCATTCCATAGAGGCAAATGATGTTTTTCCATATAAAATGGAAGACCTTCTCATAAGGCATATCTACTATAGGTTCTTACTCCACCCACTTGGTAGCGACTAAGTACTCTAATCTTCCTCTTGTCTTCGCAGAGGGAAGACTGGTGTGAGTTAAAATCTCAGTATTTTATGGATTGTAGCATATTTCTGGCACTTTTTATAACTTCTTGCATAGTCGGCACAATCCTCCTTCACATTGTGCGAATAATAACCTTGTGTGACTACTCGTGTGGCTAACGACCTTCCCGTTGAGTGTGCCCTGTAGGAACCTTCACGTATTTCCTTTATCAAGTTGGCTACGTCGATTAGATGCACACATCTGAGCAACGAAAAAATAAACCTTATTTTATATAAGATCCCTCCTTCCATAATATACCTAGTTGCTTTGTATCGTAGTCTCCTAAATTCCTCAGGATCAGTTGGAACAATGCCATTTTCTAGGTAATCCTTATTGGATCCATCTAAGATGGGCCTAAATCCAATTCAATCATGTTGAGGTTTCTTCATCAATACTATGGTGCAAGAGGATCTTTACTAGGATGGTCCTCCTTAATTCTATTCTGCTCACAGACTCGAGCCGAGTAAGTGCATCGGTTCGGGGGTTATTAACTTTAGGAATGCTAATCACCTTGACTATCGAAAATCTGGATATCATGTTTTGTGCTTTGGCTAAGTATTTAGTCACGAACTCTCCTATGACTCCATAGACACCCAATACTTAATTCATAATTAATTGGGAATCGCTATGTGCTTATATCTGTTCGGCACCTAGAGAGAGTGCCAGGTTAAGTCCTGTTATAAGTTTTTTATACTTTACCTCATTGTTGGAGGCCTTAAACTAGAACCTGAGGGCATACTCAACATCTATGTTGTCTGGGTTATTGATTATCAGGACAGGCCCACTGTCGGAGGCACATGATAATCCATCTACATACATCCTCCAAACTAGAGGTTCAACCTTGAAATCTCCTTCTGTCAGGGTCCCATAGTTCAACACCTTTTTGCTTTGTTCTTGGTAGCGAGAAGTTTCATCTCGCTTAGCCGACGATTCCGGTATATCTTCAACCTGATCTACTGTACCGGTTATTGATTTATCTTTCGAAAAAGTCTTCTCCGTAGTTTAAACTCTCAAGCTCTCTTCGGAGAAGTATGATCTGTGGGTTATATTGTTGATCCCTCTTCCATGGAAGTCTGCTCGATAGGTTTTTCCTCATAAGTGAATTCTTCTATGAAGTTAGCTCTTGCATGGCCTTTTATCTCCATTCTAGGCTTGTATTGTATATCATACTCCTTTAGTTCTACGTCCCAATCCATCAGTCCGCTTAATTTATTAGGTTTCTTAACGTCTTGACATAAAGGCATGTCTGTATAAACCATAATTGTGTGTGCTTGGAAGTACGACTTCATTCTTCGAGAAGTCTCAATTAGGGCCAGAGCTAACTTCTCCAATTATGGATAATGAATTTCATCTCCTCAGTAGGCTTTGCTGGTTTGTTAAACAGGTTTTTGTACCCCGTTTTCTAATCGAACCAACACCAAGCTAAGTGCATATTTAGACACAACTAGATATAAGTGAAGTTTCTCTCCCATGAGTAGTCTTCAGAGTAAGGGTAGAGATTCTAGGTATTTCTTTAACTTTAAGAAAGTAATTTCACATTCCTTATTCCATTCAAAAATCTTCCTCGGTACCTTGAAGAAAGGAAGGTACCTGTCAGTGGCTCGCGAGATAAATCTATTGAGAGTCACTACCCTATTTGTCAGCTTTGGTACCTGATAAGTACTCAAAACTGTCTATTTTATACCCCGAATAAGTGCATTTTAATCACTCGTTTTAATTAAAATTGACCTTATGTCGTATTTTATTATTTTTCAGGTCAATCAGCCGTCGCAACATCAAGTGATGCTAAATCGACTTAATTGCGATAAAGTAGCGGTTAAAAGCATGCATCGAAGAAATCAAAGAGACCGCGAAGTCAGAAGTCCCATTGAGCTTGCCCCGACGAGTTTCGATATCCAAACCCTATCCCCGAACCAAACCTAAGCCTAAACCGAGCCCAGTCCACACCCCGAGCCCGTGTGTGTTGAGTTTGTACCTTTTTTATTTTTTAGCTTTTTTATTTTGTGTCGTTTTTATTTTTAGGAATTATTTTAGATTTATTTATATTTTTCTAGGTTTTATTTTCTATTTTTCTATTTCTTTTTTTTTATTAGTGTATTTTATTTTGATTTTTATTTGTTTTTAATTTTTAATCTTTATTTTATTTTATTAGGTTTAGTTTTTAGGAATTTATTTTTATTATATTTTATTTAGTTTTATTTTAGGATTTTAGGGTTTAGTTTTAATATATTTTTATTTATTTTTAGTTTCATTTTAGTTGAGTCTTTTATTATTAGGTTAGGAATTTATTTTCTTTAATCGATTATATTTCTTTTATATTTTTTTTGTTAGGTTATAAATATTTAATTAGTTTTGTTTTACTTTCTTTTAATTTTTTTTAGGAAAAACTAATCACACACTCACACATTAACTAACCTACACCTAACATACACCCAACCAACTCACACAAACACTCCCCACTCACACCATTATACCCTACACCCTCACCACACCTAAACTACCCCCCCATCATTTTCCCCACTAAACCCACTCACTCTCTCTCCTCTCTTATCCTCCATAACCCAATACTATACCCACCATTACAAACCTCAACCAAACAACCCAAAAAAAAAAACCTAACCCGATCCCCTTGACAACCCCTTTTACCCATAACCTGACCTGCCCGGAGCCATACCTGCCCCAACCCGATTTGAAATCCGGCCATAGTCAAACTCCATCTCCCCCATAACCTGAAAATCGGACCTAAACCCAAGCATTTACCCACATTCGACCCACAAACCTGTGAGACACCACCAACCCGGAACCACCTTATACCCCCTTGCCCGCTCATAACCTACTGCCCCGACCTACCCGCGACAAGACCCACCTCCGCCGGCGAACCCATAGCTCAATGCGGCCACAACCCATCTTAGTCAAACCACAACCCGATTCCACACCTCCCTTAACTCGAGCTCCATCATTTACCCACTCACTCGATTTCAAAATCTCCATAACTGGAAGCCTTCAACTAATTCATCTAAAATAGGAACCAACCCTTATCCTTTTTCCCAAAGAATCCACGTGCATATCAAGCGAAAAAATTGTAGACTTGGCCATCTCCAAATCCCACAAAATCTCTCAAGGAACAAACCAAATTGTGTATTATAAAAAGGGGAGTCTCATATCTACCCAAAAAAAATACGCACAGAGATACGAAGAGACTGCATATAGAGAGACACTGTATATTATGTATAGTTTAGATTTAGAAAAAAATAAAAAAAAAATCCAAAATAAAATAGTTTAGAGTTAGAATAGAGTTTTAGGTTTGTTTTTTTAGTCTAGTTGGTGTAATCAAGTGCTAAAAATTGTGGAAGAATTGAGTTGCATTTCAAGACACGCGATTTGATAAGGAGACTTGCGTATTATGTTCTATTTCTCTATTCAAATTTGTGGCATCTTTTGATATTTTATTGATTGCTGTTTATTCTAATATGAGAATGTTTGGCTAAACACCCTTTCAAGGGGTGGGATACATTGTGTATGATATTTTTTTAATTAATTAATTTCATTAATACTATATTTCTAGGTTAATTAATTTAAACTGTCACAAATTAATTTATGTATCGAGAGATAGTAAATTAATTGTACAAATTAATGTTTGAATTTCAGAATCGAACCAGAGATAGATTTTTCCTAAATTTAAATATTAATTCGGTGTTGAAATTTGAGGATTGATACTATTTTTGTTAAATTGATCCTAGCGGGTAATTTTCTAAAAATAGTATAATTCTTAATGTTTCATCGTGTGACATTTTTAAATTAGTTTTCAAAAAAGATATTATTAAATTTATAATTGTAACGAGAGTTAGATTATCGATTTAATATTATCTCAAAATATTTCAAATTAATAAATTGAGAAATTAAAATAATTGATAATGCGGTGTAATTCCATCTCTTGACATTCTCACATTTTCACACTCGATTGCACATTATTTTTCGTTATTTAGTCATTTCATAATTTTTAACATTTATTAGTTAATTCTCCCTTGAAATTGTTTTTAAAAAAATATTTTAATAAAAAAACTGAAATTGCAAGTATTCACATTAATTGTTTCAACTTGAAAGTTGGATTGATACCCGTACTTACCGTAATACGAGTGGTTTTAAACAAATTTTATAGGTACTCAAGGGAATTTTGAGATTGGCTTTTGAAGACAACGAACATACGCAACAAGTTACTTATTAGTACCTTCTTATTTGCAAGGTATTGTATGTTGATCAACACCTGAGTTTTATCTGGGTTGGCCTCAATACCTCATTGATTTACTGTGAAGCTGAGGAACATTCCTTCCTACATGCCGACCACACATTTTGTGGGATTGAGCTTCATATTGTGTTTCTCCAACTGGTCTAATGTCTTCCCCAGGTCTTTAATATGATCGAATACTTTATTTCTCTTAATGAACATGTCATTCATGTAAACTTCCATGTTCTTGCCGATCTGTTCCTCGAAGACTTTTTTCACCAACCTTTGGTATGTTGATCCAGCATTTTTGAGCCCAAAAGGCATAACAATATAACATTAGGTGTCGTAGATGGTGACGAATGAGGTTTTCTTATTATCTTATTGCTTTATCTTAATTTGGTTATAAACAGAATACGCATTCATTAAGTTGAGTAGTTAATGCCCAGTAGTAGCATTAACCAATTGATTAATCTTTGGCGGAGGTAATGGTCCTTCAAACAAGCTTTGTTCAAATCTGTGAAATCAACACACATACGCCATTTATAATTGTTTTTTTACCATAACTACGTTGGATAACCATTCAGAGTACTCGACATCCTCAATGAAACTTGCCTTCAAACTTTTCCACTTCCTCTTGTATGGCCATGTTCTTCTCGGGACTAAAGACACGTCATTTCTATTTGATCGACTTTACATCCTTGACACTACTGAGTTCGTGACACATGAATTCTGTATCAATCCCTATCACATTCACATAACACTAAGCAAATACATTCTTTCGTTGCCTGAGGAAATCCACTAACTCCTTCCTTAAAGCAGGGTCTAGCGATGAGCCGATATGTGTTGTCTTTTCTGGATGTTTGTCATCCAAGATAATGGACTTTACTACCTCTATAAACTGTCCCTTGACTAGTTCAGCCTCTTTTTAAGGGTATATAGTCTGTATTTAGTAGGTAGTGGTGATCTTATTCTGTTCCTCCTGGTCGAATGATGTGAAGTAGCATTCCCGGGCTTCAATTTGGTTCCTTTCAACTACTTTGACCCCATAATGAGTGGGGAATTTCAAACATTAGTGCTCGGTAGAAGGTACAACTTCAAACTTCTTAAATCTAACCCTTCTAAGGATAATGTTGTATACTGATTTCATGTTCTTATCCAGCACAAGAAATGGATCTTCTCAGTTTGGAAGGTTGTCCAGGTACCCATTACGACTTCTAGATAAATAGTTCCTATAGGAAACACATTATCGCCTGAGAAATAGATGAGGGGACTATGATACGGCTCAAGCTTTCTATCTGATAACCCTAATCTTTCGATGCAGTTGTAGAATAAGGCGTCGGCCAAACTATCATTATCGATTAACATTCTAGCCACCCTTCCTTCATGAACCAACATCGTGATGACCATGGGTCGTTATATGGATAGATCACTAAAAAAAGGTTATCTTTGGATAGTCCTATTACCAATCGATCTTCTTTTACTTTCCTTAGGCGATTATTCACGTCGCCCAACAAGTTAATCTGCCGGATGTAGGAGCATGCTTTGGCTTTATTGAGGTAGGCTTTCTTCTCAGCTATTTCATCACCGCCGTCGGCACGTCACCACCTGTAATAAAATTACAACCAAAATATATCATTTTCACCTCGCGTATAGGTTCTTTGGGTCTTCTTAGTAGATCTGGATCATCCTTGGCATCATCATTCCTATCTCTTTTCTTATCGTCTCCCGTTTTACAAGGGGATTCCGATAGGGATGGCAACAGGGCGGGTTTTCCAAAACCCTAACCCGCCCCATTTAATAAATGGGGCGGGATGGTTTTTGTTTAAATTAACTCCTAACCCTCCCTATTTAATAAACGGGGCGGATCGGGACTCCGTAGGTTAATTTTAAAAATAGTAAAATTAACATTATTATATTATAGTCTTAGAGGTCTAAAATGGTTCGTATTTCAATACGTGAGACAATCCCCTAATCGTCAATTCAAGTTTCCACATAGATCTTTTACAAAATTAACATACATGTAAAAAGGTTTTTTAGTGTGTGTGTGTGTGTATGGTTTAATTGTAATTAACATACATATAGAGGGTAATTATGTAGGCATAAGTTAAACGGGGCGGGGTGGGGCAGGGCAGTTTTATTTAGCTTGAATCCTAACCCGCCCCATTTAATAAGCATTTTTTTAAAACCCATACCCGCTCCTAATTCATTAATCAGGTTTTAAAACCCTCCCCAATAGGGGGGGGGGGGGACTCCTACGGGTCGGGTTAAATTGCCATCCCTAGATTCCGATCGTCTTCTGGTTTCCTATTCATATGAAGTATCTTCTTAGACTTCTCTGTCCACGAACTTAGTCCGTTTTTCTCTTCGAATTAGGCTTTCTGTCTCATTCTTCAAGGCTATGTAACTGTCCGTGTTATGGTTGTGTTTTTTATGGAACTCACATCACTTACTTTTATCCCTTCGATTTGGAGAAGATTTTAACTTACCAGGCTATTTCGCATTCCCACTTCCCAGAATTTCTTTGAGAATGTGGTTCACACTAGAGGTGAGAGGAGTGTATTCATTATACCTCTTTGTTTTATTTACCTTCTTGTCCTTCGGCTCTTTCTTCTCGGAGCCCTTGTTGCGATACCTTGGAGTTGTGGGACTGTTTAGCAGCCATTGCCTCATCTGCATTTATAATTTTACCAGCTTTGGCAAGTAATTACGTCATAGTCTTATGAGTCTCTTTGGTAAAGCATAATACAGTTTATCGAGAAGTAAGCCACTTATCACTGTGATGATTGCCGTCTTCTCATCGTAATCAACGACCTCCAGTTTTTTGTTGAACCGAGTAATATACTCATGCGTGGTATCTCCAAATCACTGGCGAACACTTAGTAGATAAGCTACCCTTTTGGATGGTTTGGCTCCAAAGCAGAAGTTATTGATAAACAAATTAGCTAATTGTTGAAAACTGGAAATCTGTCCTCACGGTAAATTATTATACCAGAATAGATATCGGCGATAACTTGATATTATTCTACGGGAATTACTGGAGCTATTTTACCATCTTATTTTTGGGGGTTACCACGGGTGTATTGAGCTTGGCAGGAGTAGGGTAATCCATAATTGCAAGGGTGAAGGGTGATCCCTTTATGAATATTTTATGTAAGAGATTTTTTGAATTTGCTATTTCTCCCAACTTGTCTTCCAATCGTTGAATTAAGCTTTTCCATGGATGCTTACCTGGGTCAATTTTGATGGAGATAATCTTATCCTCACGTCCATAATTTTGTAATGAGCTCTCTTCCAAAAAATTCGTCTCGGTATGTACTGATCCAAAAACGCTAGTCCTTAACGTGACAAATCCCGATTGGTGATCTATGGATCCTTTGGTATTTATGCGATGATGTACCCTTTCAGCTTAGGGGCAAAGGTGATCAAACGCTGAGCCTCTACTCAGCATTTTCAGCACGCTTGACCTTTACTGAGACAGTGATTGCCCGTTATAATAATCATTGGACTTTAGGGAAGAGGTGGCTCCAGAATGGTAAGTTTGGTAATTAGTTGATTTAAAGCACTTAGATCTGCTCCTCTCATTCATTCCTGTTGGGTTTACGAACTACCTGTCTCCATAGGGGGTAGGGTCAATATTTCTCCTCTCATATCAGGGTGTTCCCGTTCAAACGACATAACGGGTCTTGCCACAGGATTGGCTTGGAGCGTTCGAGTCACCTGTTTGACCGTCTCTTGCATGGCCTCTTAACCTTCGTTTGTGTTTATCAAAATTCCCTTGAGATCTCCTATTCCAGGAGTGGCGGATGGGAGGACAATTTAAGCTATACGACTACTTTTTGCGTTGCCTGCCATTTTCTAGTACTTGTTGGCAAGTGATTGGAAAATTACTTTGGGATTGAAAATAAGTAGGAAACAACAATGACTTGTCAATTTCCCACAGATGACGCAAATCTGTTGGTGTCTAAAATTGGTATGGTGTTTATGATGAGGCTTAACATAGCTATACCAATAATTATCTACCATAAATAAAGCATAAAATATTATGATCTAAATATAGATGAGAGGCAAATAAGGAGACAAAGGTTTTTACGTAGTTCAGCCCAATGAGGTGCCTGATACATCACGAATATTTCATATTTGCATCCTTTATCTTTATGCATTCTAGAACTTTTATGTTCTTAATGCTTATATTTATGCTCGTTAACCAGACAACCACGAATTTGGACATATATATGTTTTGCAGGGGTTAATTGTGCTTTTGTAGGTATTGGAACGCTAAAAGTGAGGTTCGATTGTATTTCGGAAAAGTTCCATCGTAGAAAGCTACCTTAAGGGAAATATAATATTTTCAAACTCACTATTTTGTATGGAATGAAGTTACCAACATGTACATCATCAAATTATCTTTCCGTGGCCACTCACCGTGCGTCATTCTGACTTCGAATGAGGAAATTATGGCTATTTTCGGAAGGTTTAGGTATTTTCTTCTACTTCAAGGGCATTTTGGTAATTTCATACTGCATAATTTGGAGGGTTTAAAAATATAATCATGTATATAATTGAATTAGCTTTGCGTTGGTTCCGACCACGTAACATTTCTATTCCGTACGAGGGAGTTATGGCCATTTCCGTACAACGCTTCAAAAATTGGTTCGGAGAGGAAAAAGGGTTATCAAAACTGCGGTCGATTGGGCCCATCGTATATGGATGAAAAATGACTTATTTTGGGTTTTTTGACTTGGTTTTTTTGGGGGTTTATTTTGGGTTATTAATAGAATGTTGTAGGCTTTTATTTGGAAGATATTTTCATTTTTAGGTTAGTTTTTGGGGATTCTTTATGGAGCTTCCCCCTCCTATCTTCTCTTTGGGTTTACACCCATTTGTGTATGTAAGTATCACTATTAATGTTCTTCTCCATTAATGTAATTTCCATTTTTGTTCTCAATCTTTGTAACCTAGATTTATTTGCTTTCCTTACTTCCTTGCATTTAATTTAGGTCTTTCATTATGTTGTGTAGCTAATTTAGCCTAGGTTGTGATGGATTGAACTCACCTAGGGTTGACATATTTCTTTTCTTTGGTGATGGAGTTTTACGAGTCTATTTCAAGTGGGTTGTCCTAGTCATTACGCCCAGGAGATTTGACGTGGCATATCATGTATGCTCCATGCTTACGACCTTGCGTGTGTAATTTCTGGGGTATTTGTTGATGCCAAAATATTATTAGACTTTTATGAGAATTTAGGGGTGTGACAACTCTTGATTGAATTAACTGTCGAAACGAGACATAGTCTTAATAACTCGTGGACCCATGTAATCATTTTCTACTAATTAACTCGGGTGAGGGATATTCGACGCAACCTATAGTTTTCATTCGCTTTGTTAACGTAGTTTAAATACACTCGCATAGTTTAATCTTTTCTCTTTATTATCTTTTCCTTTTTGTTAAAATTATCTTTTACACTTTTATTTTAGAAGTATTAAACCAATCAAATTCTAGCAACTTTTCTTTGTGGATTCGATACCCGGACCGGCCACTATACTCCCTTAAAAAAGTGTAGTCATAGTTTAGGTTTTTTGTATTAAGGCGGTGAACAAAAAACAATGATCGGCATTTTGACACGCGCTACTTTTCACCCTTAATCAGTGCCTACATCCATGGGAACTAAGTCACTAAGGATTAGGGTTGATTACATGCTCTAAAGACTCTCTAGGGTTGTGTGTATGTTGTTTTTTCACATGTCCCTCAACTGAGGGGTTTAGTAGTGGGAAGAAGAAGAGGCAGAGCGCTTTTATACATCTAGTATTTACACCTTTTTACATTTTGGATAGTAACTAAGAGTGAACCAACATGTCCTCACATGCGTGTGCATGGGTGACTCTAGCTATTCCCACGTGTTCGTGTTTCATTTTGTTGATGGTTCACATTCCTGAAGGTGATCAACCATTATGCTGACCAGTAGAGATAATAAGCCTACCATAATAATATTATGGGCTAATGACCACTGGGCGTCGACAAATATCACACTCTAATTGGTACATATCATACTCTTACTTTAGGTTACAACAATCGATGTCGATTATTATGCTGCACAATTTACAAGCTAACAAATGTAATCATTCTAAACGATGATTTGAGTATTGTCTTGTTCTATTTCACTACTAATTGTCAACAATAACAAATTTTCTTTTCATTAACATACTTTAAAACATTATTTAAATCACACTTCAAATGTGTATTTTTTACATAATTAGGTATATTTATACGATACATTTTTTAAATATTCACAAGGAACTTATCTTGATTGCTAGTGCACTTAGATTATGCTACATAATTATTTATGCTATTGGTGCATTTAGTTATGTTACTCATATACTGGTGCAATTAGATATTATGCTATGTAAGGCACCTAGATTGTGCCACATAAGAAACTATTAGTGTGGGCTATTATGCTACACAATTTATAAATTGTGGTATGGAGAATGGTATTGTTCTATTTCAAAGAAGGATTTATTCTAGAAGGATTTATTCTAAAAAAACTGTCTTAAATCATTCTAGATTCATTTTTGAAACTTTTAAAACTATTTCAGAAAAAATAAATATATATTACTCTATTGTTCTAACTACTTAATAATGCTAAAACAATTTATTTCTATTAATTGTTTATTACATCTATGCGCAGTAAAAACAATTGAGTTAGTTGAATTCTTTTTTAAGTCGTCTATCCAAATAAAATAAATGTTTAGAAATTAGTTGAAAAATATTGTTTAACATTCTTGGGAAATTAATTGAAAAAATAATTGAATGGTATATTACAATTATATTAATTATTATATAACAATTTATTTTAACATATATCGGTGTTTGTTATGTACAATTTTTTATTTTATTTATTTAAATATAAAACAATTATATTTTTATTTTTATATTACAAATTATTATTTTTTGTTTTATTATATATATAGGGCCATGATAACAGTTGCCTTAAGGGCACACACTAATAACCCAAAAATAGCAGGGACAGAGTTCCGACATGCATTTAATATGGCACAATTTTAAATACTCGTATATAGCTCTTAAACTTACTATTTTGAGGGTCAAAACATGTGCTCTAAGGGCACATATTATCATTACCCCCCCACCATATATATATATATATATATATATATATATATATATATATATATATATATATATATATATATATATATATTAATGCTCTTGTGCGGACTAGTCCGCATTTTAAGAATGCGGACCGGACATGTGTCACCTAACGGTGCACCTAGAAATTATCGCCTAAATTATAGGCACACTCTCTCTCTTTTTCGGGCTCACCGCCAGGTGACACATGTCCGGTCTGCATTCTTAAAATGCGGACTAGTCCGTACAAGAGCAGGACTGTATATATATATATATATATTGATAGATAGATAGATAGATAAATAGAGAGAGAGAGAGAGTTTAACTCACATGTAGACAATAATATGCGAATGCTGTGCGGATGTTAACTGAGCAAACTAAACGCATACCCTTTTATTGTTTTGACAAAATCTAAATACAAAAACCCTTTTGTTAAGACAACCCTTTGACTGCAAAATGAACCCAGTCGTTCTATTCCCATTCTTCCATTCTCACTCTAGAAGATAAGCCTCCCCAACTGAGTAAGAGACCCAAATCCAACTGTGAAGATTAGGTATTACGATCTATTTTGCGACCTACGATTTAATATATCGATCACTATATGTATGTTTTGCATAAGAAAATCGATCCATATATTGAGTTACCTATGTGATTTTAAAATACATGTTTAATTTTGAAATCAAAGTGAGATTTTGAACCTACGATTTTGAAAAAAATGATCCATATATTGAGTTATCTGTTTGATTTTAAAATACCCGTTTGATTTTGAAATCAAAGTTTGATTTTGAAGCTACGATTTTGGAACCATCAAAAGATGATATACTTGTTTGCTTTATGTTTTTTTAATAGATATGTCTTTTTATTTTTCAGGATATGGAGTCCCCAAAAAGTTCATTTGACTCCCATATCCCATATTTTATGTGATTGCGGAGACCATGGGGAGATACGAATGTCAAAGACGACGGGGAATCCTGGCCGATGTTTTGTTACGTTCCCTAATTATAAAATTAATTCTCGTGTTTTTTATGGTGGATTGATACCGAGAAATCAGTTGATACCCAAAAAACAGCGGACGCCAAAAAATCAGTAGAAATGGAATTCAACGATCTTATTATGAAAATAATGGGGTTAGGAAAAAAAGTTCACAAATTAGAGAAGAAGTTTGATAAAACATTTGCTATACATGAGAAATCGTTATGTTTATTAACTTATAAAACCAATAAATACAATAAGAGTTAATATATGTTTACCAATTATTGATCAACGAACAATTTCTTTTATCATGCGAGTGTCCAACCATGCTGCATCCACTGCAGTGACGTACGTTAGACTCTTTCACTCTACCCATTGCTATTTCTTTACCTCTTTTAAGCCTTTTACCACATTCCTTTGCTCTAATGTTTTACGGTTCCTTATAAACATGATTATTATTACAACTCATGTTCATCGAAACGCCTATACTTGGTTTGACACCAACCTATGCACTCACACCAGTACAAATGACTTTGTTGATTTTCTCAAGTATGTCATCCATACCTTCATTGTAAATTTTAATTCCGTATGAACTAGTGAGGGACTTATCAACAACATCAAATAACCTTTGTATTAACTCACTCCGCTGAAGAAAATATGGCTTGTCTTCAGTTATATCGATTCCACTAACATTAGTGACTTTAGCTGTGTTCGCCATTTTTGTCCATCTCTTCAAAATATATTGGCTCCGTAAAGCATCAAAATCATGAAACTTTTGAAAATAAGCCAACATACGTCGGCATGAGATCTTAAAGCTCTCAGACATCTTACAAGTACAAGAGGCAAATTTCAAATTAGTGTCGTCAATAATTTCTCATACTTATTCGTGTCATCGGTCTTCCTTTGAATTGTATAGATATGTTTATTTTCATCCACCTTCACTGCTTCAAACTTGTAACCCAATGTCTCCCACATCTCATCTTGAAATTTATAAAATATTTCATTTGTATAAATACCAACCATCTCCACCGAAGCATTATGAGAAAGTTTTAGTTTCGGCTTCTCGATTAAGTTTCTATGATCGACAAACAACTCTCATGATGTCGACGCATAAGCCCCTACCAAATTGGATCATAAAATCCACAAGCGATTTCTTTTTTGAAACATATTCTTTATAAATGCATGGGCACTTTCAGCTCGTTGTCTACTTGGCATTCCAATGGAGAAAACATGATTCACGTAAGCAGGAACCCACTTGGAACAGATTTCAAACATAAAATGGAGCCACTTATTATCAGTTAAATAACTCTTATCAACAAGATCAATCCATCTGGAATCAAACTCTTCCCTGATTTCATAATTCCATATGCAATCTGAAAACTCCTTATAGTAGGCACTAAACTTTTCCGAATCAATTTTTTCAGAGAAATTCATTAAAATGTGCCAACTGCAATACCTGTGATAGGTGTGTGGGAGGGCTTCTGATATTGCTCTTTTCATAGCCAGATATTGATCGGTGATAATCATTTTTGATTCACCGCTCGACTTGGCTTACAAAAAATTTTGAAAAGCCAAACAAACGAATCTACGATCTCATCACTCAGAAATGCACAACCAAATAAAATAGTCTGCTTACGGTTATTTATTCCCATTAGTGGAGCAAAAATCATACCATATCGATTAGTATTATATGGGGTATCAATTACGACCACATCACCGAAACACTTGTAATCTCGTCTGCTAGTTGCATCAACCCAAAAATAAAGCTTAATTCTTTATTCACTCTCCCTTGAGATTTGATATGTGAAATACGAATTCTTTCCATCTTCTAATTTCAAAACTTGTGCAACATATCTTCAGCGTGCCCCTTTAATTCATTGTGTCCATCCCTCTCTTGGTTGTATAAATCCTTTTGAGTGAACCCGATATTTTCAAACCCACCTGCTTGCACTCCTAGCAAATTGAATTGTTGGTGTGGTGATATATTAATAGTTGCAAGTTATCGAGTTAAGAACTTTTGGAAAATCAAAATGCTACGATGAGATCTAAAAAAATATGTTTTCGTCGGCAAGATGACAGGAAAAAAATTTAAGTCAACCATATTTCTTTAACCAATTTGTTAAAACTAATTTTGTCATTGCAATCTTGTTTGTAGTCAATATAATAGAGACTAAAATTAATTTTAACAGTGCAAGATACTAATTGTGTAAGTAGTGCAATATGAAATTGTAAAATGAAAGAATCTAACTTCTAAATTTCATAACTGCGGAATATCATATTCTAAAAGTGAGAAAACCACAATACATGAGTTTATATTGATCGGAGGTCTTATTTTAAAATCTAGGGTTTTCACATAGTTGGTTGGGAGTAACTGAGAATAGAAGAATATAACTGCTTTCTATGAGTTTTGTGGTTTGAAGATGATCTTCTAAAGTGAGAATGGAACGACTGGGTTCGTTTTTTGGTCAAAGGGTTGTCTCAACAATTTTTTTTTATTTCGGTTTTGTCAAAATGACAAAAGGATATGCTCTTAGTTTGCTCAGTTAACATCCACACATCATTCGTATTTTACTGTCCGCATATAAAACCAAACTCTCTCTCTCTCTCTCTCTCTCTCTCTCTCTCTATATATATATATATATATATATATATATATATTAATTTTTCAAATATGCAATAATTATACTTTTATTTTTACTTTACATATTACAATTTTTATTATCATTTTTATTATATATAGTATATTTCTATATAACAATTTTTTTTTGTAAAATAGATAATTTTTAATCAAAATTACAACATTGTTTCACAACATATCTCAATCAATAATGCTGAATTTTTAAAAGAATATAGGAAACAACAATATCTCAATCCTAAATGCGTACACACAACATTACACACATTGATCATGAAAATTACGATCAATACCAAAATGGGTACGCAAACAATAATAAGAATGCATACACACATTGGTCATAACAATTATGTACAAACTATGAATACAATCCAAAATGGGTACATATAACATTTGGTAAAAAAATTAACAATTTCAAAAAACTAACTGATGTCGGAAGAGGAGAAGGTTGTAATGGATGTTTTTGAAGTGGCCGAAAAAGTAGATAGCAAGTGAAGGTGATGAACACATAAGTGGATGTCGAAATCGCCGGAGTTCTTTCTCATTTTTTTCTTTTCTTTTTGTGAGAATGGTAGGGAAGAACGGTTGAGCAAATTTTAATTGGCTGAAACTGCGATTGTCAATCGCGATTTCAGTTAAATATTATTTAAACTATTTTTTTTAATTAAAAATGTGATAATCAATCACCGTTTTAATTTACTTATTAAGATTAGAGTTAATTAAATATCTATTTCATCCCACTTCAATTTGAGGTTACTAACCACGATTTCAGTTTATAAAATCGGTTACCAACCGCGATTTTAAGAAGTGTCATGTTTTTGTAAATATGTTGTAAAGTGCATTATTTGTGTGTGTGTGTGTGTGTGTGTGTGTGTATATATATTTATTATGCATTTTAAAGTAAAAACTCTTTTATATGCGATTTTGCTTTTATTAGTTGGAGCACAAGTGCGTTGCACGTTTGACCAGTGTTTGAAGTTATATTTTTAATGGTATATAATTAGAAGACATCACATGATTACATATATTTCTCTATAATATGCCTGTTTATTTTGTGCTTTAAACTACTTGTGTGTTTATATTGGTATAGAATTCATCTCAACAAGGCAATGTGTAGGAACTAGTTTTATAATTGCTCAGTTTATTTTTATTTGGCTTATCCCGATACAACCACTGCACTTTCATGACTTCTCCTGTGGCCGTCCGGGATGTATTCCTATTGCATGGGCCAGTCCAAAAATTAGAGTGGAGAGAAAATGGAGAAATCTCTCTCTACGCATGTGTTGGGATTCTAGGATAAGTAATCCTCTTTTCGCCACTTGTGTGATCTTCGCGGGCTACCACGGATATAAATCATCCATCGTCAAAGGGGAGGAAAATATAAAAATGGAGTCGCCAATCTATTTTGCTCAAAGCTGAAAAATTAATATAGTTGTGCTGGGAGAACGACATCAAAAGACAAACCGATGCATTCAAAACCAAATGCATCAAGTGTGTAGGGATAAAGTTACGGAATGGGAAGGTGTTAGGCATCCATTCCGCTTTTTGTTCTGTCATGGGATATAATAATGTTCTATTTTTCTCCAAAATGTGACTCATGTGTATAATGTATGCGATATGAATAATGGGATAAAGAAATCATACCATCCAAGTCATAGGAAGGAGATAGTGGAATCATTCTAAGGAGTGTATAAAAGAATAAAGTAAAAATGTAATGTTAGTGCCCTTCAAATCACAAATCACTATAAGGAAGTGAACGTGTAGATTGAGCGGGAACACTGATATGTAGGAGTACGCATATTCACAATACTACTAAACGCAAGAAAACATAAAGTGATTAAATGAGAAAATAGGGCTCGATCCCAATATTAGCCCGGGATGCCTACTTAGACAAAAGGCATCAAAGTCACGTAGTTCGACAATACATAAGGGTGGATTTTAACCCATAAATTCAAAATTAGAACTTCATTTACTTTGATTTTGGAAAATGTGCACAAGTGTATGGAGTGTAAAAAATGGAAAATTTTTAGTTTAGGGTTTATAGGAAAGCCCTCTTATTTACTTTTTTAGATTTTATGAGAAATATGTTTTGTATGTACTAATAATAAAAAATAAGATTAGTTTTGAAGTGAAATGAAATAAAACAAAAGATATACCAAAACTAGAGAATGCAGTAAACGACTAATAATAATTAAATGAGTTGTAAAAGGATGAGAGTAAAATTTTTATATAACTATTATTATGATTTTAAAGTAGTAGAGGCTGATTTTTAGGTGGTTGAATGATGATGAGGTAACGGTAAAAAGTATGATGAAAGATGAATAATAATGATGTAAGAAAATGAAGATAATGTTTAGAAAAATGGAATTTCGCTGCATTGATTTAGAGGAGAATATTTATGACTTCAGAAAAGGACCCTTGGGAATGAGGTCATGATGTCCTTAAAAAGTAAAAAATTAGGGTTTCAGGGGGTGTCGATCGACATAGGCACTCGACTTCTTATCGACATACCCCGACCTTGCTGGCAAAGAAAAGTAAACCCTGCCAATAGGCCGGGGGTCTGGGGTGCCATAGGCAGTCGGAAACAGACTTTTCAGAAAAAATGGGCATAAATTGCAAACTGTAAGCCCGAATTGTGCAAAATGGAACCGTTAAAAAGTACATTTAGATCCCTTTAAAAATACATTGACCATTCCTAGATTTGGGAGTTGACCAAAGTTAAACGGGGCTCGAAAGCACTCGATGGCCTCTAAACAGGGGTTCTCAGAGTAAAAAAGTAAGTACGTGCGAGCTGTTAGTCCGATTCGTGCATGGTATGGACCGTTAGAAAAGGGATTCATAGCCCTAAGAGTGTTCAATGAGATTCACTCGGGGTTGTGGGTTTACTAAAGTCAAGAGGGGATCAAGAGCACCCGATGGCTTCTAAATCAGGGTTTTGAGTAAAACGGTGAGAAGGAGTGAAGCGTGAGGTTGATTTGCACATAGTATGGATCGTTGGAAAGTGAATTTAGAGTCCTATGAAATTATAATTAACTTATCTCAACTGTGAGTGTTTCCTGAGGTCAAACACGGCTCAAGAGCATCTGATGGCCTCTTGATTAGCGTTTTGAGTAAAACAGTGAGTACGCGCGAATCGTGAGGTTGATTTGTGCATGGTATGGACCGTTGGAAAGGGGATTTAGATCCCTATAAGAGTTCGATGAGTTTTGCTTAGTTTTAGTGTTGAACGAGGTCAAATGGGGATCAAAATCACCCGATATCCTCTAGATCAGGGTTTGGTGTAAAAAGGTGAGTACGCGCAAATCGTGAGGTCGAATTGCGCACGGTATGGACCATTAGAAAGGGAATTCAAAGCCCTATGAGAGTCTAATGAGATTTTATTAGGTTGAAGAGTTAATCAGGGTCAAATATGGCTCGTAAGCACTCAATGGCCTCTAGATCAGTGTTCTAAGTAGGATCTAGGGTCTTGTGGTGGGAGGAGAAGTGTTTGGGATCTAGGGAGGTAATTAAAGGGTAATAAGATGGGGGTATTTATATATCCCCTCAATGGGAGATGTTTAAATAAGGGGAATCCATCGAAAGACAAAGGTCTCATCGATATTTAAGCATTGAGGGCCCAATTGGGGTTTGAAGGTGGTTGATTAAAGGGTTGAGGTCGATTCTGCAGACCTAAAAAGTTAAGGTTACCGATTTAGAGGGTAGTTATCAATTTTGCGGACCTAGGTCAATTCTGTGGACCAAAAGAGTTTAAATAATTGATTCAGAGGGTCGAAGTCAAATTTGCGAACCTAAGAGTTGAGGTGAGATTTTTAGAGGGTCGAGGTCGATTATGTGGACCTAAGGAGTTGAGGTGAATGATTCAGAGGGAGGAGACTAATTATGTGAACCTAGGTCTATTATAAGGACCTAAAGAGTTGAGATGACCGATTATGATGGTCGAGGTTGATGCACCAGACCTAAAGAGTTGAGACAACCAATTCAGGGGGTTGAGGTCGATTCTGCAGACCTAAAGAGTTGTGGTGACCAATTCAGAGAGTCGAGGTCAATTCTGCGAACCTAAAAAGTTGCTAACGAGGAGCGTTCTTTAATTCTAACTCCGTAAGGGACAATGATGGTATTATGAGTGCTAGCACACTTTGATTCTAGTTCTACTAGAGAGTATGCTAGTGATGAGAGATTCGTAAGAGGTTTCGTGCTTTTTTGGGGAAATATGTGACATTCTACACTTGACATTTGTTCTCGAGGGTTGTGGGGATTACGGGCATGCATGACCAGATGCGAAAATTGTTAGCGCATGATTTCAGGTACACCTGGTACCTGGGGGAGAGGATTGTGATGCAGGTGAGGTGACATCCATTTATGGTTCTTCCTTTTTAGGATTTTCTCATTGATCCATCATTATGATTAGAAGAGCTTGGCATTCGCGATGTTGTATGTTTTCTTTGTACCAAAAAAGAGACTTAAAAGTAAAAAATGATGCATTTTTTATTTGATTATTTTGATTTAGTGGTTTACTCTACATGCATTTTAATTTCCTGCTGAGGTTTTATTTTGACAAAAATATATTTTTTGGCATATTTAAATAGAGGAAGGCCTTGGAGGCTTGGTTGTAAAGAGCTTCCCTTTGAAGGGACTTATTTCTAAATAAAAAAGTCTAAAAGAGAAAAATGAGGGTTTCCCAAAATAGGGTGTGACCGACATATCCTTGGCCCGCTTGTCAGGTTTTTAGTTCCAGTACACTAATTTTTAATCTTTTTTGGCACTCTTCTTGCATTCTTGGTGTTTGTATTTTTTTTTATAACCATTGTTGTTTTGGTTAGTCTGAGGATATATAAAGCTTGATGTCAAGTGGAGCTAATCGCCTTTATTGGATTGTGCTAAATCTTGTGTGTAGGAGAGACTATTACTGCTAAGGGTTTTATTGGTGATGTAGCTTTGGGATTAACTAACCAGCTGCTTTTATTGACCCGTGACATGATGACTGACCCTCAAATGGCCATGATAATGTTGTGGATGTCTTATCACTATAATCCAGTTGCTGTCATACTGGTAAAGACTCTAAATGGACTGGATGCCTGAAAAGAAGTACTGGTTAAATTCTTACAGGTGAGCCCCATTATGTTATTCATATGGTTGTCTGAGAGACTCCGTCTATAGGCCCCTCTTAAGTACCTTCTGACGAGTATTCCTAATTGGGTCAATCTTCATCCTGTCTTACAATTGGGTAATTATCGGTATGTGTGATTGGTAGGACTTCGCCAAACTTTTTTCTTTTTTTCATGGCATATTCTGTTCCACGTAGGATGAGAGTAGATTATTCCTCTACATATAACCAATTTCTTTCTCGTGGAGGACCCGAACGTGTCGTTGAGAATTGTTTTGGAAAAACATCGTCAATCGTCTACACGTCCATCTTAGTCTGTCGGGGAGTCTAGGTTCATAATCAGAGATTATATGAAGTGGTTGTGGAAGCGGGTGGTTGTGAAGATTATTGAAGAGACTGGTCAAAGGTGGCTTTTGATGTTTGACACCTTGGAGGAAGGTGTCGTGGTTTCTTCCAAGATGATTAAGGCCTACCGCCGCATGGATAGGATACAAAATTGTAATATAGTCTGGGATTCTTGGTGTCCATTAGGGGTAGGAAATGATGATGAAATAGGTATATACAGCAACTGAAAGCAGGTCTTGAGTAAGGGGGTAATGTGAAGCTAGTAAAAATATTAGTTGTGTAGGTTTTGAGGTATTTTGGATTGTGAAGCTTGTATGAATGATGGTTATTTTTCATTCATATTTATGATATTTCATGTAATTGTTATACTCTGTTTTTAATAAAAGACGATGATAATTTCAATGCATTTTTGTCGTGTATTTGATGAATTTTTTATTCGAACTATTTATACCGATCGCTAAGGCATACACAATCCATTTGGTTATTTAAATTATAAGGGTGATCATCGTCCTCGAAGGGAGAAAAGAAAAACTTTTTGTGAAAGAGATAGAATCGCGCCCATGTGTGTCCTATGGGCTGCTTACGTACCTTTGCGGGTTTTAAAATTTGTGAGTTTCTTTTTTTTTTGGAAAAGGTGATTTCTAAGAGAGGATCAGGTCCTATATAGTTTTGAGTAAAGAGGGTGAAGATATTTTTTTAAAAATAATAACAAGGAAGTGCGAAGAGTCGTAGCGTGACGAGAGTTTGGACAATGATTAAAACTTCTTAAGACAATCCAAATTGACTGGATGGGGCATTTCTTCTCCATCGAGGTCATCGAGTCTAAAGGTGCCACCTGTCACGATTTTCTTTATGATGTAAGGTCCACTTCAGTTGGGCATGGACTTTCCTCTTGGATCTTAGACATGCTTTACGATTTCCTTAATGAAAAGATCTTCTTCTTAGACACTGTGGTCCTTAACCTTTTTGTTGAATGATTGCGCAATACGGTGATGGTAACCTTACATATGATAAAGGGATTTTAACCTCCTTTCATCTAACAACACAAGTTTGTGGTAATAGTTTTGATGCCAATATTCTTTACTGATTTGACTTTCAAGCATAACCGGTAAGGAAGTTATCATAAGTTTGACAGGAAGGACCACCTCCATGCCGTATATCAAACAGTAAGGAGTAACCCCAATGGGTGTTTTGATGAAGTTACGGTATCTCCAGAGGTCATATGGGATTAGGTCATCCCAATTTTTGTAGCTTTCGGTCATCTTGGTAATAATGGTCCCGAGGTTTTTATTGGCAGCTTCGACATCGCCATTGGTTTGTAATCGGTAAGGAGAGGAATTATGCCTTTGGATTCTTTAATCATTAAGTAGTTCTGTGATATCATCTTCGAAATGGATCCCATTGTTTGATTCCAGCTCTTGGGGAATTCTGTAGCGATAAATGATGTTTTTTTTGATGAATTTAACCACTTTATTTACATTCAACGTGTATGACTCTGCTTCGACTCATTTTGTAAAGTAGTCAATGGCCACTAAGATGAATTTATACCTATTTAAAGCCTTGGGAGTGACTTTCCTGATGATGTCTATGCCCTAGGTGGAGAAGGGTTAGGAAAAAGTGATGTTGTACATCTCCCTAGGAGGCAAGTGCTGAAGGCTAGAAAATTATTGGCATTTGAGGCATCTTCGAACCTAAGTAGTGCAGTCTTGAACCATCATTGTCTCGTTAGATTTGATCCCTATTGTTAGGTACTATATTGATGTGTTTCAAGAGATGCAGGGGTTATCGCACCGAGTCGAGAGATTGATTTTATGATCGACTTAGCATTGAGGACCAGACCAATAGCTCGAGTGCCGTATCGTATGGCTCCTTTAGAGACATGGGAGTTGCGGGATTAGATTTAGCATCTTCTGGGGCATGGTTTTATCCACAGGAGTACATCATCTTGGGTTTCCCCATTTCTTTTTATGAAGAATAAGGATGCATCGTTATGGTTGTGTATGACTACCGAGATTTGGCTAGGTCATGATTCGAAACAAGTATCCATTGCTACGTATTAATGACTTATTCGATCAGCTGAGAGGAGAAGAATGCTTATCGAAGATTGGTATGAGGTCGGGGAACCATTAGTTACGTATCAGGGAGCAGAATGTCCCTAAGACCGCATTTTTAATGAAATACGGATCTTACGAGTTCAGGGTTATACCATTTGGGTTAACTAATGCGCCAATAATTTTCATGGATCTCATGAATTGGGTGTTCAGGGATTTCTTGGATCAGTTTGTCATTGTGTTCATAGATGAAATTTTGGTTTACTCTCTCAGAGAGGGAAAGCATGGAGAGCATTTGCGTATGGTTCTTCAGACTTTGCGGGACCACCAGCTGTATGCCAAGTTCGAGAAGTGTGGATTCTGATTGTGGGAGGTGAAGTTTGTGAAACCCCGCCAAATAAAATATAGGGTGATCAGTCCTTTACCATATTTAAAACAGAATGTTCAGTTGGTTCATTCTTAGCATTACTGTTGAAAAACTTATAAACATATTAATCACCAAATATAGAATTAAGGTAGGCGTCAAAACATTTTTTTTCCTTTTTTACATATGACCAAATAAAACCATTTCTCTATTTAATTATTAAAATATAAGCCATTCATCATACCCAAGAATATACTAAATACTAAACATGAATCAAACACTAGAATAAATAAGACTGGGTAAAACCTCCCGATTTAAAACTCCAATTCACGTACTCATAGTAAAACTCCATCCAACTAAAAGAACTGTTAAGTGAGCTGAATAATAACTCTGATAAAAACTAGGAATGGGAGATACATGCCCTAACTGAGATGTCTAGATAACTGAATGGAAATGATGGATGCATCTAATGCAAGGACCTACAGCTTCCACAACAGCTGCAACACGTAAAGCAATCCAAATCGCTAGTTCTGGTATCCCCGTGGCTGAGCACCTGGTATAATACATATATAGATCAAAAGAGAGAAGAATTGTAAGAAATTGGTCAAAGCCCGATGTTTTAAAAATATTTAGCAAGTATTTAAAACTGCAATGAAGCAAGTATTATGTGTATGTTAGATATCGCATTCTCACATGAGATTCTCACCTCTCTTCTGTTGTGCATGCCTAACGTACATCTAACCCACACTAGCTATGCTACCCAGCCTAACTAGTTTGAAATTATAATATCACCATCTACGTTCTCCAGTAGTATACCCGTATCGCTCATACAATACGTTAAAGAAATAGTTTATCTCACATAACTAAGTTCCATTATTCACCGTTCGAATGGTTAATCTTTTACCCACTAAGTTAATTTATTTCTCATTTATACTATATCTACTAATTTCACAAAGTAGAGTGTTCCCAATTCTTTTCATAAATATATAATCACATCACCCCTATATATATATATATATATCAATCCTGCACCCTTAGGTTAACACCACTTGGCGCAAAGCATTTTATTATTATCACTATATCTACCAGTTTCACATAGTAGAAATATTTACAAGTTCTTATATACATATAATCACATCATCCCTATACATATATATACTATTTCTTCACCCCCGGGCTAAGACCCATTAGCGCCCCTAACCATAATAATCCCGCACCCTCGGGTTAACACCCATTAGTGTACTTAATAACAATATCATATAATAGGTATACACACATTCTATTAAAAATTCATAGTTATTCACCCAACCTAAATTATATACATCTTATACGTATTTTATTCTCATCACTATATAATAGGCATACACACATCCTATTAAAATTCATAGGCATTTAACCCACCTAATTATATACTTCTCATACGTATTTTAATCTCATCACTACGATACTTCCTAAAAATTCTGCACTAGGCTAAGTCCATCAAATAACAGTTTTCCCACTCAAATTAATTGTGTAACTTAATTTGGGGGTAAAAATGGAAATTCCCAAAAATTTGAACGTGTCGCTCGAACGACTGCCACGTGTCATTCGAACAACTTTGCGTGAGATCCTTATCTCACGTGAATGACCTACGCGCGACTTCACGCGAGACTCTTTGTCTCGTATTCTTCCCCAAAATTTCAGCGTTTTCCACCATTTTCACCTCTAACACCTCTATTTTTCAATCCCAAATGCCCAAACAACAAATCCAATTGATGCTCTAATATATTTAGATGATTTCAAACAACCTAGAATCATTAAATCCTCACCATACATCAATTAATTTCGAAATCCCCAAATTAAACCAATAAAACCCTAGTTCTTCCAATTTCAATTCAAGAACCATTTTAACCCAGATTTGTTCATAGAAAATTATCATAAATCCGTGAATGTAATCCTATCTACATGAAGGAATTTAATCTTTAAAATTTCAGTCCCAAAATAGATCAAATCATCAAATTTCCATCTAATTAATTCTCATAAATTTGAGGGGTTATCACCTACGCTAACATGAACACAATTATTACTAAAACACACAAGTAATAAACACTTGCCTCGAATATGATGGTCTGATCCTTTGGTGATGTTGGTGTAGACGCGTTCCTCTCTTTGCGATCTACGTGATGATGGTCTCGGTGGTGGAAGATGATGCCTAAAAGCTTTGGCTCTTTGGGATTTGCTCTCCCTCACTCTCTGTGACTCTCTCTTGAGTTATGTGAATGTGTGCCCTAATTTCTCCCATGTAACTAATAAAATAAACTCTCAATTTTCGTCCATTTAATTTCTCCAAAAATTAAAATTACAAAATTACCCCTACGGGGTGTCGGTTTGGCCTAAAATTTCTCAGAGTCCAAATAAAATACCCGGGTAGAGTTTTCTGACTATCTCAACCCTCCCGGACTCAACGGCACACTCAAAATTACCATACGAGTTACTTAAAAATAATTTACCTTTATATTCCATTCAATTAGTCCAGACATGACTCACATGCGTTTCCCGACTTAATATACCAAACTGCTGTATATTTCACTCTCGACAATTTATCAAATTTCATATTTCCATATTACATATCACACAGTAATATTCAATAATTCTCAATAATAAGTATTAACCCTTGGCACGCTAGTTAATAATTATTTTAATCCGGATTAATAAACAATTAATTTCTCGCATTTTAATTATATTAATCCAACAATAATAATTAATCACATAATTATTCCCACAATAATAATTAATCACATAATTATTTAAATCATAAAAAATACGAGGTGTTACACAATTCTTCGGTCATATAGTCTCTGAGAGAGAAATTTATGTGGATTTGAGTAAGGTGTTAACGGTACCGATGAAGGTTTGTAGTTTTTTTGGGATAAAAGGTCACTACTATCGGTTCATCAGAGGAATTTGACACATAAGTGAGTACCTTTTGTTTGGGATGATCTCTGTCAGTTAGCTTTAGATGAGCTAAAGGACAAGTTGACTTCAACACCAAATCTCAGATTGTTTAGGGGGGAGTGGAGTATTACCGATGCGTCCTTATAAGGACTTGGGGAAGTTCTATAGCAGGAGGAACGGGCTATAGTTAATGCATCTCGAAATCTTAGGCCCCATGAGAAGAATTATCCCATGCACGATTTGGAGTTAGCGGATGTTATTTTTGCCTAGAGGATTCGAAAGTATTATCTATTGGGGAGAAGTTTCGGTTGTTCACAAACCATAAGCCACTGTAGTATGTTTTCACGCAGAAGGATATGAGGCAGCGTAGGTGTAGTGGAAAATTCATGAAGGATTATCACTGTAGTATGTTTTGAGTTCATGAAGGATTATCAGTTCGACATACAGTACCATTAGATGAAGGCTAATGTAGTGGAAAATTCATTGATCTGTATGCCGGTATGGCAGTTGGCAGTAGTGTGGAAGGCAAAGTGGGTTGAGCTTCGTTAAGAGGAGGTAGTCTGTGCCTATATAGCAGCGATGACTCTCACACCCGTGATCATTTTGAGGATTGTTAAAGTAAAGGTAGGGGATCATTCTTATTAGGAGAGGATACTACAATTATTGGTGGGGGGATCGATATTTTAGTCAGCCAGCTCTAAGGGTACTTAAGCATCAATAGGTTGCTGATTGCCCCAAATGACAAGGACCTACGTCGCTCAATTATGGAGGAGGCGCATTGATCACAGTTTTTGGTACATCCCAGAGGGGATAAGGTGTACGAGTATATGAGGAGGGAACATTGGTGGAACGGTATGAAGTCATACATAGAAGAGTTTTTCTTCACGTGAACCACTTGTCAAATGGTGAAAGTTGATCATTAGAGACCAACCGAGTTTTGTTGCCATTAGAGATTCCAGTGTGGAAAAAGGGAGAGTATATCGGTGGACTTCATCATGGGGTTACCGACATCACAGAGGGGTCATAATTTCATCCGGGTTATTGTGGATCGGTTGACCAAGGTACCCCATTTATTTTCAGCTCTAGTGGATTATATGATATGGACGTATGCCCAAGTTTTCATAGCAGAGATAGTGAGATTGCATGGGGGTACCGCTCAACATTGTTTTGAATCGGGATAAGATCTTAGTGTCCCATTTTTGACAGAGTTTTCAGGAGGCGATAGGAACGGAGTTGCGTTTGAGCACGACATATCACCCACAAACCGATGGGCAGACGAAGAGGGTGAAACAAATGTTGGAGGATATGGTGTGGATGATTATTCTGGATTTTAAGGGTAGTTGGGAGCAGTATTTACCATTAGTGGAGTTTGTGTATAATAATTCATGCCGGTTTACTATTGACATGGCACCATTTGAGGTTTTGTACTGGAGATCTTATCGCTAAACCTATTGTTGGTTAGAGGCGGAGGACAATAAGTTTCTCAGGACGAACTTGATTTGGAGACGCCAGCGAAGATTGCGTTGATCAAGAGTCATATTCGGGTATCTCAGGACAGGTAAAAGAGTTACGCCGATGAGAACTAGATATTTTTGGAGTTTGAAGTGGGTGATCAGGTGTTGCTACGGGTATCTAGCATGAAGGGAGTGATGTAGTTCGAGAAGAAAGGGAAGTAGGTGCCTAAATATGTGGGTCCTTTTCCCATCATTAATAGGGAAGGGTTGGTTGTGTATAGGCTTGCCTTATCGAAACATTTGTAGTGGACTCATGATGTGTTTCATGTGTTGTCATTGATGAGGTATCTTAAAGATGACGTGGATTACCAACATATAGTGTTGGAGGAGATAGACTTGCAACCGAATATTTCTTACTAGGAGAAACCTGTTGCCATTTCGGGCCGTAGCGAGCGGAAGCTTTGGTAAAAAGTAGTACAGTTAGTGCGTGTATAGAGGGGACACCATAATATTGTCGTTCGACGTCGGAGTGCGAGGATTCCATGTAGAAAAAGTATCGAGAACTCTTTGTGATAGGTACGTTCGAATTTTGGGGACAAAATTCCCAAATCAGGGGGATAATTAATACCCTGTACTTTTATGATTATTTAATTTTCGTGTGCATTTAATTATTAATATAATCGGGGACATTAATTGGATTTCAGTAAATATTAATTTACGAGTTAATGATTTATTATTATTATTATTATTATTATTATTATTATTATTATTATTATTATTATTATTATTATTATTATTATTATTATTATTATTATTATTATTATTATTATTTACTTACGTTTGATAAGTAAATAGATATCGCGTTTGAGTGAAAAGCGACGGTTTATTATAATATGTCAATAGAGAGTTACATCGGTGAATTTGTTTATATTATGGGCGATGCGTACTGTTTGCACTTGTCGGGCTCGATTAATGATATGTTGGTGTATTTAGAGTAGAGTGACTTGGAGGACCTTTTTGAGTGCAACGATGATCCAGAATGGGTTGAAATAGTCTAGAATAGGTGTCCGAGTGTTATAATTAGGTTTTAGGGGCTTTTTAGACGTAGCAGGAACGCTATGGGGGTATAATGATCTTTTTACGCCTATGGTTTAATTAAAAACTGGGATTTGGGTGTGATTATAGGGTATTTAAAAATTTGAGAGGTGGATGACACTCTCACTTTTGGCTTCTGTATATTAAGATTAAGAGAAGAGAAAAAGAAAGAAAAGTGAGAAAAGAGCTTGTATACGAGAGGACAAGAGCCAATCTACGGATTCTAATCATCCCTGCTAACAAAACTTCAGATTCCGATCCTTAAAAACAAGTATTTACTTTCCTTAGATTTTAATTCTATAGTTAATTACATTCATAATTAATTAGGAACTAAATATGAGATTAAAAGATGTAAAATTTGATAATCCACGAAGAGATTTAAATTGTGTTTCATCTCTAATGTTGATTGAGAGCGATTGATGATTAATAGATGGGAAATTCATAGTATAATTTTGGGTTTATGAGATTGAACATGAGAATATTGATAGGCTGTTAAAAATCAATGAAATTCATGTTTAGATTAATTTTGAGTTGTTAAAATTAAATCATGAATAGGAATCCAAGGTTTTGATTATGGATTTAGATATGTTTAAGAGTTATAATGCTTATGGGTTGATAATATATTGATGGGGGTTATCAATTTAATGTTTTGGGAGGCTTGGAACCTCTATTGGAGGGTTTTAGAGGTGAAAAATAGAGGAAGAAGACGGCCGGTAACCCAAAAACTCGAATTGATTCGTTGGAGACTGAATCGATTTGGTTGAAAGAATCGGTTCGGTCTTCCAAGAGAACCAGTTTAGTTTACTGGCCTGTCCAAATTGTGTTTACGTGTTGTTTTGACCCGTTAGAGTTTGAGAAATGAGCACAGGGGCTTTCGGGGTAGAGTGGGACTCTTGGGAATATTTTCAGGGTTTAGTATGAGTGTTAGGCCATCAGATGGATGGGTTCGGGTAAGACGAACTGTGAATTCAAGTGAGTGAATACTTATATGTATAATCGGGAAGTCGGTATGGGCTTCGAGATTGGTAGAATAGTACGTTGTGGGATTTGTGTATGAAGTCAGTACTATATATATATATATATATATATGTGTGTGTGTGTGTGTGTGTGTGTGTGTGTGCGCGCGCGCCGCATGCGTATTTATTACTTATTTATATTAACCACACCTACTCGGTAGTGCTATCGTTAGGAAGTTGCGGGTAGTTGGCCATCCACCTTGGCGTCAACCAATAGGTGGTGGATTGATTCCTCAGGTTATAGTACTATTGAACGACCTTTATCTATGTGTGAGGATAGGTGTTGGTTTAGAGACCAGCTGGGTGCGATATGGTATGGTTGCGATCCCCGGACGTATGATTATGAGCACCTCAGTTTGTTTATGTTTAGGTTTGGGTTCGATGGTGAGATTCCGACCCGGTGGCCTGTTGTGGTACGTGGTATACTTGCATCCCGATAGTACATGAGGTATATATATATATATATATATATATATATATATATATATAGTGATATATATTTATAGCACGGGTGTAGCTATGTTATTTTATTGTGCGAACATTTATTTATTGCACGTATGTCACTACGATATTATTTATGAACATATAACTAGTGAGGGTACTATATACTTAGCTAATAGTGACTATTAAAAGGATTGGGTTTGGATAGCGATTATTGTCCTAGTTAGACTGGGTAATATAATTAAGAAAATAAAATGAATGCATTAGGTGCGCACTGTAGAAGAGAGGTGAGGTTTTGACTCATGTGAGTGCGACCGGTTAATTAATTGTGAAAGTAATACAATATGTGTTTTATTTATTTAAAGTATTTAATTACTTTCAAAATATTTTCAAACATTTTCGGGCTTTGCCCCACGGGCAAATCTATTTTCTTATTTTTCAAAACCCCAAGTATGCAACAACAATAGGGACAACATGGATAGATCTTTCATGCCGTTACGAGCATAACTGTGGATACTATGAGATTATCTTAGCCTCCTGTGCTTCTTTCTATCTAGATATGATCCTAATTTATTCCATTATTTTTCTTTTGGGCGTATTGCTTGTAATTGAATAGAACTTTACTTTTATGTTAGAGATATTTATTTATCAGTTTTTATTGGATGATTACTGTTAGTGACTGATGGTTTATTTGATTCACGTTAATTTATTTACGCATATCATTTATTTTATTTATTTGTATGTATGGTTTTATTCGTTTATATTTATATTGCTTGTTGCGGCTGTAATGATGAGAATGAAATCATATTGGATTCCTATTTTATTTTAATGAAGGATTAACCACCCAGTATTAGAATAAGCAAGTTGTCACACTCCTCTTCACGAGCAGTAAGGGCTGGATCGGTCTCATTAGCGATCCAAACGGATAAGGCTCGAGTGAGAGCTGACCTATCCACTTATTCATTAGGTGTATCCTCAAATAAATAACTGACAACCTCATGGGGTCCTTGGGTATTTACCCTTAACATGAGCATCAGATGAAGTTCTCGACGGACCAACAACAGAGGTTCGCTGGGCCTGGGAATTACGACCCAAAGGGTAATGGTCAGGACCTGGCAAATATGATGAAGAGATCCTCGGTCTGTGTCCCTTTGTTCATTGTGTTCGAGACTAAAAGACTCCACGATCACTACCATATTGGCCAAAAACCTCTGGCGTTAAAGTCTGATTTTATGTGCTTGATGTAAAGGGTGATCGAACGGCTGAAGCCACTCCAAGTACTGGAATAATGGAGAGTTTGAGGATACAAAGTTAGCAAAATGGGGATTGCCTTCTTGGAATTGGGAAAAAAGTTACTAATCCTAGTAAAGTGGAAAACAAAACCTAAACTAAGGTGAGCTGGAGTGAGGAATGAGAAAATTACTGCTGACGTGAAGAATAAGAAGGAAATGGAAGAACATACCCGTTAGTGAGATGTGAAGACGAGAAGCTTTTGAAAGAATAAAAATGGTGGAAGGGAAGAAAAAACTCGGACCTCGCAGGACTTTAATTGAAGGAAATAGCAGAAAAAGGAGACTGAAAATGAAAAGCCCCTTTTATATCAAAGTGAAAAGACCGTCCAAATTCAATGGTTCGATTGTGATTGATCCAACGATCTAGATGTGTTGAGGGGGTTGCACGTGTGGTAATACACATGGGGTGCTAAGACGTCTCAAAGAATATCTTGAAAACGTACAAAGTATCAAAAAGTAACGAAAGAGGATGTTTTGCGTAGGGAAGAACCCCAACAGTTCAATCACCAAAAAAACATTGATTAGATCGCTAATGGTCACTATTGCATAAGGATCACATTAATTTATGACTACTTGAAGAGGATAGCATTCGACCATTGTTAAAGACTCTTCGGTCCGGCACGCCGAACGCAAAAAGTCTGGAGGGTTACTAATGAGGAGGATTCTTGAACGATGGTCGAACCAATGAGGTAATATCCGAACGGTCTGCGAATGATCATGCTTAGGCTGTATCCAAATGAGGTGCAACTATCAATAACCAAAGGATTGCTTCCTGGGAGAAGATTGATAAATGATGAGATCTAGTTGGTTAATAACGCTAGAGGGTTATGGAAGACTCAACAAGGGTCCCTTGACCAGCCGATGCGGTCTTCCGTTTTGACCGAAGGTCTCCCCACGATGCGACGGATATATAAACTGTCAGAGACTTAATCAAAGAATGTGTGCCCAACGGCTAACACGAGCCCTATTATTACAGATAGATATCTTGGAGAATCCAGACACGTGCCCCGGCTGAGTTTGAAATATATTAACGTTGTATCAAGGCCGCGTATATAAATCCTTGTAGAGCAATAAATTAATTAGGCGATGAATTGTACTCAAACACTCTTGTATTGGTTCCATAATAAATAATTTCCCCCTTTTTCGTGGATGTAGGGCAAGTCCGACGGAACCACGTATATACTTTATTCCCTCTTATTTCTCATCTATTTCTCAATTATTATAGGTGTAGTATATAAATTTTTTGTGTTGCGTGAATTTTTCATCAACATTCATTTACACTTCTTGTTGTCGAAGTCTTCCCTATACGAAAATTTAAATGAAACAAAGAAAAATGCAAGAATATAAGTATCCTTAAAATCTGAATATAACCTAAAAGAGTATCTGGGTGTTTTAGATTGTTAAACCACTTCGATTTGGGGAAAGACATATTTTACTTAATACTTATTTGGTTTGGGGTGAATTTTTTATTCACATTGGTAGAAGGTAAAAGAATGAAAAGCTTTATTGTGTGTGTGTGTGTATATATATATATATATTTCTTTAGAGTTAAATTTGTAAAATTATTCTTAAGAACACCATAATAGTTAATCAAGAATATATTATTGATTAAATTCTCACATATAATTGTTTTTAATAAAAGGATATTGGATCTTCATGATAATCACATATATTTATTATGTAGAGCATAAAATGGTATTAAAATAACATACCTCCATCGTATCACAACTAAAAAGATTTATGGAGTAGTCAACCTTAATAATATCCGATCAGGCTAAATTTCGGAACATGGCTTTATCTTGTATATGACAAGAAAATTTTCAATTTCAACATATTCCAACTGTTTGATCCAACTATATGATCAAAATACTATTTCAAAATTTACACTCCTTGAGAATTTAGATTTTTCTCCCTTTCCTATAATTTCATTTTGTTATCTTTTTGAGTGCCCGAATGATGGTAATCAGTCACTTATTTATAGGCAGAGATATAACTTAAATCTCCAACAATCACTAAATATCAACCGTCTATCAAGGTAGATAACCAAGGGTCCTTTTGACTCTTGGTATTTGGAGTACCCTTTCATTGACCAAAGTGACTCTTAGTATTAATATAATTATGGAACACATAATAGAGAATTATTGAAAATAATTCTAGCAAAACTTTGTTATATTATTTATGACAATTTTATATGAACAAAACTATTAACCTTAAATTAATGACAATATTTTCACCATTTTACTTATAAATATTCACCCAGAAAATGTAATATATTGTATTTTGCAAAGTTATATTTTGTTTAATATTTGTTCAAACAACATAATTATAGCCGACGTACTTATTTACAATCTTATAGGAAAAAAATTATAACATGAAATAGATAAAAATAATGTTAAAAACATTTTACTTTTCATGTAGGTAAAAATCATTTGGCCCGTGTTTAAAAAAAATAAAAAACGAACATATTACGCCAAGCTAAATAGGGCTTAAGAGTAAATGATTCAAGGCCATAACATTTCCCCCCCAAATGGTATATAGTCATAGGTAGGAAATTTAGAGGTAGCCAAGTTGGGCATATGATTATTAATAACACTACACTTACACAAATTTGTACCTGTTTCTCATACACGCCGGATAAGACAAATGAAAGATGGCCCACCACAAAAGCAAATTTGAACTTAAAAAAAAAAGAAAAGAAAACTGTCATGCATCAACCCTGAATTTCTAAACCAAAAAAATGACCTAAACACATTCTTAAGAGCCTAGCCATTTTTCGCTTCACCCCATATCAATTGTTCCAAGCTGCATTTCCGACGAGATCATGATAATTTTATTAGCAATGCAAAATAAACTTGATACATAAGACATCATAAGAAATATTTGCGATTCATAAATTGCATCCCAAAAAATACATTGGATGTCCTAACAGTTACAAAATATAATTACATCCCCCAAAGTACACTGGATGTCATAACAATTACAAGACATAATTACATCCCAAAAAATACACAAGACATTAGTGGATGTCAAAATAGCTAGAAATGAATATTTAACAAGAGTTACAAAATAATGACTAGATGCAGAATCACATCCCAAAAATAGTTACAAAATAGTTAGCAGTTCAGTGGATGTCAAAACAGTTACAAGAAGGACATAAAATATTTTGTGAATGTTGTCCAAATGCCTTGTCCCAAAAAGGATTTTGAATTTGGGAAAAAATGCCTTGTCCAAATGCTTCAAAATCGCTTCCCAGATTTGGATGACGTGAACCAAGTGTGAGGTAGTCCCCTGTTGGCTGTCCTAAATTCCCAACATTTACATCAGTATCACACACATTCAATGCTTGTGAAGCCTACACAACAACAAATATATTTAGAAATTTTCAAATAAATTCACAATGAGATATATATTAATATAATAAAAAATAAAAACAACTAACCATTTGCAAATCCAAATTAATGTTGACATTATTTTCTTCTTTTCCTTCCTCTTTCTAACAACTTGCTTTACCTTAGACTGTTTCCTTTTGTAGTGCGGTCGACCTTTACCACAGACGACCACAGAACTATGAATATTGATTGAAACTGACATTTCGTCAACTTTCACGGGCCTTTGTTCACTACTATCACACGTGACATTAAAATTATTACATTTATTGATCAAATCGTTAATACAAATCATTACCACTTTTGTCTTGTCTTCATTATCGGTTTCCAAGTCAGCATCTTCATAAAAGGCATTGCACAGCTTGTCAAAGCGCTCATTTTTTGGGTGGAACGCCCAATTGGAGTATATGATTTTAACATTTGTGTGCTTCCTCTTAACATCTTTCTGCCATCTACGAAGAATGTAGTTCTCGTGTATAACTTCAACCTCTTTGTTAATCAATACAGTAATAGCATGCCTGCATAAGATTCCTCTAAATTCAAATAATTGACAAGTGCACTTTAAATCACAATCCTCCTCCTTAAACCACACATAATAGTTTTCATGACGATTTGTCTCTCCAACCATATCCTCAAAAGTGTCATATCTAACACAACCACATTCCTCGTTAATAGGCCAACTCGTTTTGGAATTCTCTAAATTTTGAAGTGGTGTAAGTATCTTGAAGTTACTTTTCAATTGCATCACTACACCAAAATGGGAGATTTGTGAGTGCTGTTAGCAGTCACAAATGGCATTTATAACTGCTATTTACCGTCATAATTTAGGGGGTGACAAAAGAAAAATTATAACTCTTAACAGGAGTCACAAATTTTTATGATCCATATGGGGGTTGTGACTACTGTTTGTAACTGCTGTCAGCAGTTATGAATATACTATTTGTAATTGCTATCAACAGTTATGAATTTAATATTTATAACTGTTGTCAGCAGTTATGAATCTTATATTTGTAACTACTAGTAGCAGTTATAAAATTGACAGTAGTGACAAATTTGTGACTGCTATCAGTTGTTATAAAAGTTGAATTTGTTAAATGTGGTAAGAGTTGTTAGAAATATCTTTATATTTTCACAAAATGATGTAATAATGAGAGTAGAATAAATATCATGAACATGTAACAATTCTAAAAAAATTGACAACATTTCATTTATATTTATAATATTTCAAATATCCGGTACACATAAAACTTGTTTAAACTTAATTTAACATCAAACAACCCCTTCTTGGGCGCTAAGTACAAAATGTACATAGAATATTTTTTTTTAAAAATGACACAACACTTCGATGACATAAAATGTCATGAACATGTAACAAATCATTCTAAACCTAAACCAGGAATCACCACAAGATGGATACACCTCGTGAAGTCTATGTAATTAACCATGGGGGTATTGATGCGGTGACATATCCTCCCTCGTGTACTCGGAGTACGCTTGCTGAGTAAGTTCAATGGATTCAATGTTTTTTAATACGACATCTCAACATCCATTGACTCGTGCTTGTGTTGACACGGATTGTAAACACCTTGATTTAGGCCTTTGAATATTAAGTATATCGAGTGTGCCATGTGTATAACCACAAACAATAAAATGTAATTATTATCATTTGAAGATAAAGTAGATAATTTATTCTTATATAAAATGCATCCCCCTCCATTATAACACCAAACATACCCCCACGTCCATTACAACACCAAACGCACACCCATCCATTACAACACCAAACACCTACATTACAACACCAAATGCATCCCCAAGTTTTTTTTAGATTCTCACAAAAAGGGAATGTAAGACATATGACAATAAATACTTCCATTTATCCAAAGAGGTCTTTAAAAAAGGTATTCCATATGGATTAAAGTGTGATATTGAAACATGCTGACTAATTTGTGTGATGTCAAAAGATGGATCACCTGTCGCAATTTTTACATCTGCAATTAAGCATAATCTATAAAAGGAATGCTTACTTGACTAGTTAGTTGACCAACCATGAAAAAGTCTACCATCAAAACCTTCACACATGTTATTTTCAATACATAATTAAGTAAATTGTCATATGCTAATAGTTAGGCAGCAATTGAACTCCTTTTAAATGAAATCAATTCGCTTTATAATTATAAAGTTAAGCTTATTTTTTGTAAACTTGCTCCTCTTGCGTATTCTGAGTGAAAATTATTTAAATAACTAACCACATTTATTATAGGCCAACAAAAGAACCCCATGCAAAGCTCAAGGTAAATTCAAGTGTAGAAAAAAAGAAGAAATGATTTTAATTTGGAGGGATATCCAACATACCACAATATATATTATAACTCAAACTTTAATTCATACCTTATAAAATGGAGAGCAGACTATGTTGCGTATCACTTTAATGTCAATAAACACCTGAAAAAATGAATATATGTACACACAAACAACATATTTACAAGATTTACTAAAACTATATCTAATGTTAATAAATTATTAAGGTTTCACTGTGATTAAAGACCAATAGATTACAGGTTATAAATGTATAATTACAAAAATGCTTATAGCGCAATGATGATCTTGTATAAGTTTATTTTTACATGAATATGCCAAATAAGGATTGGTTAATCATAACCCAATCATTGTTACTTTTTTTTGAATGATGAATGGTGAGAATGTGAATGGCAATCAACAGTAGCTTTTTTAAATACACTAAAAATGGGAATAACATAAGTAACACGAGAAGAATGTGAAGGGTACCTGATAACAGGATAAACAATTTATATTTAAGATTCTTCAGTCCTTGGGGAGAACAACCAACGCAAATTCGCCAAGATTGCATATACTTTGACAAACATTGACAAATATGAAGAAATTGAGATTAGAAGAAACCTGGGAATGAGTTTCCGAGAAAATTTTGACTTTCATGTTTTTCGGATCAAATTAACATCCATAATATGTGTTACACCCCGCCTAATTCTGGCATCGGCCGCCACCAAAACTAAGCCGGGCGTGAGTAAATAAAATACCATTCTTAGCATGAGACAGATATGAGACATAAATAAACCAGTTCATAAGATACATAATTGAGTCAATCTCAAATGATCATAAATAAATAAGCGATAAAAGATCCATCACATGCTAACTCCAAAAAAATCCAATCTCCAATAATTATTAAATAAAATCTCAATAATCCCAACACAAATCCTCTAAACAACTTTGGAACCGAAAGGACCAATAAAACTCCAATGAAGTCTCATAATATGAATGGAAAAGAAAGTCTAACTAAACTATGCCATAAAGTAAATAACTCTAGCTGCACCTCCAATGATAACTCCGATAAAATTATGCATCTTCTCCAAATTAAATCCTGAAAAAGATTAGTCAACGCATGGGTCAGAGCCAAAGCCCCGAGCAAGAATACACACTACTCCCCTCAAATAGGATCCTTGAATCCAGACAGTAGCATTATACGCAATAAATATCACAATAGAATATTTTAAATTAAACGGGATAATTAAACGCGATAATTATAATCTACTAACTACCCGCAAAAATCCCCATTTATAAAGGCACACCAATATGATTTTAAATTCCCAAGTCCCACGATGTTAATTTAATTAAATTAACCAACTTTTATTATTGTTCTCACTTTTTATTAAAGTGTCACACTTCCCCTTGTCAATCGTCCTCTGACCCGTTTACTGTCGGCCCCGACACATGACAAGGTTTTCCTTGTCAATCGTCCTCTGACCCGTTTACTGTCGGCCCCGACACATGACAAGGTTCCACACACGACACGACATAAATCGTCCTCTGAACCGTTTAAACTGTCGGCCCCGACACATTATGTCGCCACAAATATTAACACCCGTTTTTATCTTAGGCATTAATTCTCAATTTATAATCACCCCACCCTTTTAATCGATGTGAGATCCTCAAAATACCCCTTAGTCCCATATCTAAGGGTCCCCAAGTTATCAATACGTCTTAACCTATTTATAGGATGGATTTCTAACTTAAAATTTCGACCTAGTCTCATGCTTAGGCTAGCGTAACGACGATAAAGTACCAAAAATCAGCCCACCCCCAAGATGATAAAAATGAGATAATCTACCCTCACTAGTCCCATACCTAAAAGGCGTAAATAATCAAAAGGCATACCCACTAGTCCCATACCTAGAGGCATTCTAAAATATAGGGAGAGCAATAATACCCAACAACCCGTCGTCACAAAGGCAACATCATAACACCAACAAGTCACACAAACAAGCATAATTAATCAATATATAAAACTACGCATGATAGTCCAATTCAATTAAATCTTTAATTTAATTATCACAACGTCAACAATATCCAAATAATCTCATTTAATTATTTTAAATTAAATATACCAAGTTTTCATCATATATATATATCAAAACCCAAATTTTATTATCTCTACATGTATTACATAAGTTGTACGCACCCAAAAATCATTTATTTTAAAAGTAGGGTTTTTCTACATGTAACCTACACCAATAAAACCCAAAATCACTCATGAATCCTACGTACCCAGAGGTTATGAATATTATTCAGATTAAAAGATTTTATAAAAACAACCCCATAATTAGTATCCACTTTTTCTAATTAAGTTACTAATTATTTTTAAGAAAACATGTAATTAAGTGTTTAGGCGACACTTAAAATGCATAATACTAAAGGAAAATAATAGAGTATTCATGCCTGTGAAGATCGTGTTGAAAATCTGATTAGAAATCTGGATTCCTCTCGAAAAATTAGCAAAAGAGTGTTCTTGAACGATCTTGATTAAATCCCAATTAAGCCTTCAAAAACTTGTGCCAAAACTTGTGACAAAAACTTGATTTTGTTGAAGGTTGATGATTATGAGTGAGAGGAAAAATATTTGGAAGTGTTCTCTGGTGAAAAACTGGAGAAAAAGTGATTATGAGAAGTCCCCCTACGGATTAATAAGGTTATATAGTGATTAGGAGTCCTAATCCTACACAAACTCTAAAAAAAACAGCTTACAACGCACGTTTTTTGGGAGGGTCGATCGATCTACCCCGGGGTCGATCGATCGATCACCCCGAAAAACTGACAGTTCGCCTAAAATATGCCTATAAGGTAAAATATTGTAAAATCAATATAAAATCCGTTTTAACTCCGATTTTAATTCCGCTTGAAGTTTTATTCTTCTAAAATAATAACCAACATATTTAGCCAATAAAAATTATTAAATTCAAAAATTTAGTTTTCTCAAAAATTTTAATTAATTAATTAAAATAATAAATAAAAACACGGGGTGTTACATACTTCCCCACTAGCAAAGAATTTTGTCCTCGAAATTAGACGAAGCATACACATCAACACGTAAATCTCGCAAAAAGAAAATATGGCTCATATATGCCTACCCGTAGAATGCCATGATTGGGCGCCCATACACCCAATTCTACGCGCACCTACCCCACGAGTAACAAAATAATATATATTACCTATATACATACACATAACTATGAAAATAACGGCATACCACATGCTCTCACAAATCCCCCAGTGATCCGATTTCCGAAAGTCATCAAAATGCTAACTTCCTCAAATTAAACCTCAACATCAAAAAATCGATACATACGGTACCTAACATCTGTACTAAAATCTCCAAAATAATTATCGTCTCCAAAATCCATTCTAAGGATCCCCACATCAAGCTTACTAATTCTAAACTCAATGTCTACAACGTCCTTAACTCAAAACTTCACATCTCCAAGAAACACATCTAACACGTATGCTAGAACATCTACCTTAAGAAGTACGAATCAACAAAGGAAATCAAAGATCGGCAACGCGGAAACTAAACGGACTCATAATCTACGAGACCTAAGACCATGCTCTCATACCATCTGTCACACCTCGCCTAATTCTGGAGTCGGCCGCCACCAAAACTAAGCCGGGCGTGAGTAAATAAAATACCATTCTTAGCATGAGACAGATATGAGACATAAATAAACCAGTCCATAAGATACATAATTGAGTCAATCTCAAATGATCATAAATAAATAAGCGATAAAAGATCCATCACATGCTAACTCCAAAAAAATCCAATCTCCAATAATGATTAAATAAAATCTGAATAATCCCAACAAAAATCCTCTAAACAACTTTGAAACCGAAAGGCCCAATAAAACTCCAATGAAGTCTCATAATATGACTGAAAAAGAAAGTCTAACTAAACTATGCCATAAAGTAAATAACTCCAGTTGCACCTCCAATGATAACTCCGATAAAATTATGCAACTTCTCCAAATTAAATCCTGAAAAAGATTAGTCAACGCATGGGTCAGAGCCAAAGCCCCGAGCAAGAATACACACTACTCCCCTCAAATAGGATCCTTGAATCCAGACAGTAACATTATACGCAATAAATATCACAATAGAATATTTTAAATTAAATAGGATAATTAAACGCGATAATTATAATCTACTAACTACCCGCAAAAATCCCCATTTATAAAGGCACACCAATATGATTTTAAATTCCCAAGTCCCACGATGTTAATTTAATTAAATTAACCAACTTTTATTATTGTTCTCACTTTTTATTAAAGTGTCACACTTCCCCTTGTCAATCGTCCTCTGACCCGTTTACTGTCGGCCCCGACACATGACAAGGTTTCCCTTGTCAATCGTCCTCTGACCCGTTTACTGTCGGCCCCGACACATGACAAGGTTCCACACATGACACGACATAAATCGTCCTCTGACCCGTTTGAAATGTCGGCCCCGACACATTATGTCGCCACAAATTTTAATACTCATTTTTATCTTAGGCATTAATTCTCAATTTCTCAATTTATAATCACCCCACCCTTTTAATCGATGTGAGATCCTCAAAATACCCCTTAGTCCCATATTTAAGGGTTCCCAAGTTATCAATACGTCTTAACCTATTTATAGGATGAATTTCTAACTTAAAATTTTGACCTAGTCTCATGCTTAGGCTAGCGTAACGACGATAAAGTATAAAAAATCAGCCCACCCCCAAGATGATAAAAATGCGATAGTCTACCCTCACTAGTCCCATACCTAAAAGGCGTAAATCATCAAAAGGCATACCCACTAGTCCTATACCTAGAGGCATTCTAAAATATAGGGAGAGCAATAATACCCAACAACCCGTCGTCACAAAGGCAACATCATAATACCAACAAGTCACACAAACAAGCATAATTAATCAATATATAAAACTAAGCATGATAGTCCAATTCAATTAAATCTTTAATTTAATTATCACAACGTCAACAATATCCAAATAATCTCATTTAATTATTTTAAATTAAATATACCAAGTTTTCATCATCATATATATCAAAACCCAAATTTTATTATCTCTACATGTATTACATAAGTTGTACGCACCCAAAAATCATTTATTTTAAAACTAGGGTTTTTCTACATGCAACCTACACCAATAAAACCCAAAATCACTCATGAATCCTACGTACCCAAAGGTTATGAATATTATTCAGATTAAAAGATTTTATAAAAACAACCCCATAATTAGTATCCACTTTTTCTAATTAAGTTACTAATTATTTTTAAGAAAACATGTAATTAAGTGTTTAAGCGACACTTGTTAAAACGCATAATACTAAAGGAAAAGAATAGAGTATTCATGCCTATGAAGATCGTGTTGAAAATCTGATTAGAAATCTGGATTCCTCTCGAAAAATTAGCAAAAGAGTGTTCTTGAACGATCTTGATTAAATCCCAATTAAGCCTTCAAAAACTTGTGCCAAAACTTGTGACAAAAACTTGATTTTGTTGAAGGTTGATGATTATGAGTGAGAGGAAAAATATTTGGAAGTGTTCTCTGGTGAAAAACTGGAGAAAAAGTGATTATGAGAAGTTTCCCTACGGATTAACAAGGTTATATAGTGATTAGGAGTCCTAATCCTACAGAAACTCTAAAAAAAATAGCTTACAGCGCACGTTTTTTGGGAGGGTCGATCGATCTACCCCGGGGTCGATCGATCGATCACCCCGAAAAACTGACAGTTCACCTAAAAAAATGCCTATAAGGTAAAATATTGTAAAATCAATATAAAATCCGTTTTAACTCCGATTTTAATTCCGCTTGAAGTTTTATTCTTCTAAAATCATAACCAACATATTTAGCCAATAAAATTATTAAATTCAAAAATTTATTTTTCTCAAATTTTTTAATTAATTAATTAAAATAATAAATAAAAACACGGGGTGTTACAATATGCATATGCAAACTTACTCCTCTAAGACCATATCCAACTCATTAGCCATCTTAAAGTATGCCCAAAGATGAGCAATTAGGTAATTTAGTTTACATTTCGGTTGCCCATATTCCTAAACAAATGAAAATTTATGTTGGTAAAACAATTGGACTGCCACACTTGGCTGGGGACTTCAAGTGTAGCAGGACCTGCCAAAATTTATGAATACAAACTAGGGTGTGATGAACATCCTCTGACTCTCACGTCCTTTAAACATCGAAACTCGACTGGAGCAGGGGCGTCTAGAGGCGTTGTACGACGTGCAATCTGAGCAGCTGGACGATTAGAACTCCTACTGGATAGAGAACCCATGATAGACGAGTTGATCTCCCCTGACTCGTAAGTAGCAAGTGTTCTTAGCCTTTTACACGTCGATGGTTACGATTATTAGTATGATGTAGTTGAGTTTTCTGCTTTAATCGACATGTGGCCTTTCTTTTGATAAGGACTTAGTAGTTATTGGTTTTATTTTAATGCTTTGATATTCTTCGACGATCTGCGATGAAGATCAAGAGGCTAGAAAAGTCCTAAACCTTTTGTTCCATTCATTTCCAAACCAGTGCATTCATTCTGGAAAACATAAACATAAACATAATACTCTGTTCTTCACGTTCTTTACAACGATTTCCATAAACATAAACTCACAGTGATTCAACATTCTTCCCAACGATTCATTCAGTAAAACATAACTATTGTTGTTCACAACGTTCTTCACAACATTGTTTTTTACTTATTAAAAATCCATTTAATTATATTTTGTCAAAAAAATATAATGTCTTGGATTTTTGAATAATATTTTGTCAAAAAAATAAACTCAATACAATTTCTAAACATAAAATACAATTTGTTCGTAGTTACACTCATAAACACACATAGCCACACATATAAACAAACATCTACACACACACACACACACACACACACACACACACACACACACATATATACACACATATATAAACATAAATTTACACATACACACACATATACATATATATAAATAGAAATCTATACATACACACACATATACACAACATACCCACACATAATGAGAATTGAAATGCGCACACACACACAATGAGAATCGAAATTAGGGATTTAGATAAAAATGAGGAAATGAGAAAATTCTATATCAACCAACCTATACAGTGAAAAAATGAAAAATATACAACAAAAATATACAAAAAATTTTTGGATCGAAAAATACCTGTTTAGATAGAAGAAGGGCGGGAGTTCTTCCTTTGATAAAAATGAGAGATTTTATGGTTTTGGTTTCAAATAAAACTCACCGAGGCAAAATGAAAGAGAGAGAAGAGGGGAGGGAGTTCTTTATGTACAATAAAATGAGAAGAGAGAAGAGGAAAATTAAAGTAGGTAAAAAATTTTGTGACCCCTAATAGCAGTCACAAATTGAGTCTTAAATCAAAATTTGTAACTTTTGAGAGTAGTTACAAATTTGTGACTGCTGGGAGAGGTTACAAATTTATGACTGTCAATATCAGTTACAAATTAAGTTTTAGGCCAAAATTTATGACTGTTACAAGCAGTTACAACTTTATGACTGTTGATTGCAGTCACAAATTGAGTATTAGGCCAGAATTTGTGACTCCTCGTAGCAGTTATAATTTTGTGACTGCTCATAAGAGTCATAACTTAGACCTACTGATAAATTTTTAACTGCTTGAGCCAGTTATAAATTTGTGACTGTTTATAGGAGTCACAAAATAACTATATGGGAGCATTTGTGACATTCATTAGCGGTGACAAACTAAGTAACTCAATTTTTTTTTATTACCCATTGATTTTATCACCCCCTAATGGGAGTTACAAATAATTTTATAACTGCTCACGGGAGTGATAACTTTGTCACCCCCATTAGTAGTAAAAAAAAGGCAGTCACAAAATTAACAATTTGGTGTAGTGCATAACGTGTAATACATGAGATGAAGGAGTTGAAGGAATTGTAGTCACTTTGTTCCTACTTTTGTACTTTACTTCGCAATGCATTTTCATATTGTTTGGCAAATTGTTTTAGTATCGTTTTTGCGTTCACATAACCATCGAAGAACGCATTCATGCTCTCACTTCTTTGAGTCGATGACATTCTCGCCCAAAAGGTATTCTTCACAAATGTAGGGACCTAACGATTCCTCTCTTCATATAAGCCACTTAACCACTCATTATCATGGAGTTGAAATTTTTCAATGAATATTCTCCAATGTTCTTCAAATTCCACGGGCGTCAATGAATCATAAACGATATTTTGTATTGCATACTTCATTAATTCATATTGATTACAACCTCGTAATTTTTCGAAAAATTTCTTAATTATGTGCCACAAACACCATCAATGTCGTGTATCCGGGATAACTTCAATAACTTTTTTCATTGCTTTGTCTTGATCGATAATAATTGCGTAGGGAAGACGGTTATTTATACATATTAGCCATGCTTTAAAAATCCAAGTGATTGTCTTAACATCCTCATTAGATATTAATCAACACCCAAATAATGTTGAATGACTATGATGATTTACACCAACAAAAGGAGCAAATGACATGTCTTATTCATTTGTTAAGTATGTAATGTCGAATGTGATAGCATCCCAAACTCTTCATATGCGGCCCTCCTCTGTGCATCTGCCCAAAATACATTTTTCATCCGACACTCGACATCGAAATCCATCACATAAAAAAGTTGGCATTGTTGATTTGCATTTTCACGAAGTAGCTTTGATGAGCCATAGCATCACCTTCCCCGAGTCTTAATTGCCTCACCTTATCAATAAAATTGTAGTAATCTTTATTTAAAAATGGCAAATTCTTGTGCCCACTCGCTTCAATTGACAATGAAGTAAAATTCTTGCATGGTCGGATACCCATTTTGTCATTCATTTCAAGCCTTCGTTTAACAAAAGAACTTATGATCCGATTGTTTTGATTATATCTTGCTTTTTCAGGGCTCACTCTATGATTATGTTCCAAGTTTACAACCGAAACCCGTCATTTTTCATCAACGCAAAGAAAAATTCTTACTCAGGCCTTGCAATTAGTTCTCGCAACAGGGCGCTTTTTAAAAATATTTTTTTGTTCCTTTCTAGTTTTTTGGCATGAGAGCATGCCACTACAACAAAGGTGAACCCTCCATTTTGATTTTTTCCCGATGATCTTCTTTTAACTGAAAATCCCTTTTCATTACCATATTTTTGATAGTAGTCAAAAAATAGTTCAAATGTATCAAACTCCATTCTGACTTCGGGATCTCTTATTTTATTGTCCTCAACTGTTTCATTTTCAATTCCCTCGTCATTAACAAAAACATCATCCATTTCATCATTAGACGATATCATTTGTAGTCCTACAATTTTTTTTTTCATAACAGTAAGAATAAAAATACCAATAACATTAATAACAAAAATACCAATAACATTAACCCCACTCACATTAATAGCAAATTAATGCTAATAACAATGTTTATGTACAGATTTATTGGAGCTACAAAATGGGTGATATATATATATATACACACATAGAGAGATGAAGAGAACCTGTTAATTGTTGAAAGTTTTGCATGAGAGCTTGGCTAGAAAATTTGATCAGAGTGGTGCCACAAAGGATAGCACTTGTGGGATTTGTTTATTGTGTGAGTTTGGTGCCACAAAATGTGTATTGACATGAGAGAGAGTACCCGTTTTCTTTTGTTTTCTTTTTTAAGTTTAAGTTTGCTTTTGTGGTGGGCCATCTTTCATTTGTCTTATCCGGCGTGTATGAGAAACGGGTACAAATCTGTGCAAGTGTAGTGTTATTCTATGATTATTTACTATGTATCTCAATGCAAAGGCGTTGGTCCAAATAGTTGAGAAATAAGATATTATTATCGCCATGACATCCAACCTAAGGTGGAATGAGATTTATGGTCGATTGAAAAAAGGACAACAGCCTCAAGACAAACTAATTTTGATTTCAAAGAGTATTTTGAGAGACATTACAATAATTAAAAGATCAATTGTTAAAACAACCGTAATTTGATGTAAATTAAATTTAGAAAAAAAGGGCCGTCTCAACTAGGGATGATAATTTAATCTGACCCGTAAGAGTCCTGTTCCTCCCGACCCTAATGAAGATTTTAAAACCCGATTACTGAATTAGGAGCGGGTATGAATTTAAAACAAAACGTTTATTAAATGGGACGGGTTAGAAGTCAAGTTAAATACAACCTCCGTGCCTCGTTTAACTTATGCCTACATAATTACCCTTTATATGTATATTAATTACAATTAAACCATATATAGACACACACACACACACATACACTAAAAAAAACCTTTTATATGTATGTTAATTTTGTAAAAGATTTATGTGGAAACATGGATTGACAATACGAATTGAAATACGAATCATTGTAGACTTCTAAGTCTATAATGTAATAATGTTAATTTTATTAATTTTAAAATTAATCCAATCCGAAGGAGCGCCGCCCCGCCCCGTTTATTAAATGGGACGAGTAGGAGTTAATTTAAATAAAAATCGTCCCGTCCTGCTCCACTCCGTTTATTAAATGAGGCGGGTTAGGGTTTTGAAAACCCCCTCCAAACCCGTCAATACAGGGAGAAAAGGGAAGCCTTGTTGCGGCATACCTAAGATCCTTTCCCAAGCTTTGAGTCTCAATTTTTTTTGCAATTCATCCTCTAAACTTTTTATTATTATTTACTATGAATCGTAAACGAGAATTAATCGCGGTGAACGTAAAGTTGATTCAAACACCACGTGATATGCTACAAAATAAAAAAAATAATTTGAGAGATTTTTTAAGATGATTTTTTTCCCACTTCAAGTTGTTTTGAATGGGCAAAGTGAGTCGTATAACACAAATTATTAGTAGCATATATAAAAACAAACCATTATACTTTGGAGTCGGACTCACGCATGCATTATAATAACATATATATATGGTCAACCTCAGCTGGTTTTTCTTTTGTGATGGATTTCTACCCTAGGGTGCTACCAACGTTGAGCTATCAAACTTGCACATGAAATGGAATTAACTGCGGTCTATGGTATCTTTAGCTGATGATTAGACCTTCTTTCTTTATCTAAATTTAGCCCTACAAGCCAACTCCTATTCTTCCAAAATTAGTTGATCCCTTCAAAAGTTCCAAATAGAACTTGGGAACCCACTCTCTTGATGAATATCATAAACCTGGAAATTACTATCTTCTACCCCCACTTGATGATCCTCTAGCCCATGCATTTCACTCAGCGTGTCCCAGTCGAAAGCTTTCTCGGCCAAGGCCGCAAGCCCATCATCATCTTTTAGCGACGATTCTATTCCCGTAAAGCTACTGGACACCTCGCTGGTATCAGTGGGATCATTTTTTTTCAATATACCCATCTGCTGAAGAAACTCGTTCAGATCGATCTGCGGCCTCTCTTCACAACCTCCCAATACATTCTCTCTCTCCTTCATTTCAGGGTTACTTGTGCGGGGTACACTCATGATTAAATCTTCATTTTTGGGGTCGGTAGATGATGAGCTCGACGAAGACGACTGAGAAAAGACACCGTTTTTCTTGAGTTGTTCAAGTCTTTGATGAATGACATGAACACTGGGTTGCGCGTTTATATTGAGCAACCCAGTGGTAGGGAACATGGAAATGAAGTTGTTTGAAGGGAACCATTTAAATTTCTGCGATTTGTTCAACGGGTTGAAGTTGGATCGCAAATGAGGGAGGTTGAGATAGGCGTCTGGCCCGTATAGCCTGCGTGCGGCCTCGTCATAAGCCATTGCGGCCTCTTCGGCCGTGGCGAACGACCCCAGCCAGAGACGGGTTCTCTTCTTGGGCTCTCTGATCTCGGCCACCCATTTGCCCCAGGTTCGTTGGCGGACTCCTCGATATTCGCAGGTGGCATTCTGGGGCCCACCTTTGCCTCTTGTTGGGCCTTTCTTCCATGGCTTTACTGGAATTTTTCTGCCATTTTCCATAATATGTAGTGCCTTTGAGAAAGAGAGAGAGTAGTAGAGTAGTGAGGAGTGTTGGGTGAAGTGGGAGTGGAAGGAGCGGGCTATGTATAGAGTGTGAGTTAAGTATGGTTTAAATGTAGTCACATTTGGAGGAAATTTTGAAGCACACTCCCCACTCCCCTCCCTCGGATTCTCTACTACTGGCCGCCTGCTTGCTTCTAATCTCTCTCTCACACACACACAATCACCTCACAACATTTTTGATATTCACATGAATTCCTGACATTCATGACCTGAATCCCGGGACTCCCTATCACTTTTATCCCATGCATATGCATGTACTTGCCCAGATACGGTACCCCAATATTCTACTTTCTTCTTTGGGATATCTTCATTTTAGAGTCTACCAAAAATTCATGGATTCAAATTTTAATGACGTTGTGATGGTTAGGTATAAATATGCTTTATTTTTGGGGTTAAGTATTTATATATATATATTTTTGTAGAAATACGCTCTCACTTAGTGGGAGAATATCAAAGCACGGACCATAAATGTAGTACTGACATGAATGCTTATGGTTTTCACATGTGCTTTTGAATACTGTTATCTTCAAGGAGCTAGCCATTCAGGATCTTCGTTTAGTGGACATGGTGCCCAATTTTTTTTTCGATTCATCCCTCAAAATAATCAATTCATAGTAGACCCTTAGATAGGGGTGGCAAAACGGGTAAACGGGCCGTGTTTTCACACGATTCGATTCGACCCGACATAATAAGAATTCAACGGCCTTGAAGACGACACGGTATGATAGCGTGTTTTTTTTCCTTAATCCTAACACGACACGTTAAAAGCACGACAAGACACGATAGCACGATAAGTAAATACGGTTCTATTGGATACGATTAGATCCGACCCAACACGATACGATTGGACACGATTAGACCAATTAGGGAGGAATTAAAAAAATAGTGGGTCTAAATAGTGGGTTGATAATAGATCTAAATGGGGGTCGATAATGCATCTATATAGGATTTATATCGCGTCCTTAATTGGATCATTATCGTATTCTTATCGAGCCAATTTCGTGGCAGAAATTGAACACGAACACAGCACGACCCGTTAGCTGGTCCAAAAACACGACCCGAACACGAAAGACCGTATCAATTTTGTTTCGTTTCATGTCGTCTTATCATTTCATTCCCAAAATTGCCACCTCTACCTTTAGACCATCTCCAAGTCGGATCGCATTTTTCCTAAATGTTATTTTTACTTCCCCAATTTATAATTTTGTCTCTAGAGTGCAAGTGACAAATTAACAATTTTGGTCTCGTGCAAAATTAAGAGAAAAATCCTCTCAATTTTTCCTCTCCTGGAATTGCAAACCTCTTGCTCGAGTGACGGTTGGATTGCTGCATTTTTTTCTTCTTTCTTTTGGTCTTTTAGCATTTTTGGCACTTTTTAATTTACTAGTCACCCTTCCTGCAAGAGTTAGATTGCCACAAGAGCATTTTTGCCACTTTTTTCTTTATACTAAAAGGTTACCCCCGTATCTTTAAGAACCACTCTTGTAATACCCCATATTTTAGGCATTAAATCAATTGTAAAAGTATATTTTCTTGCGTGACATACGATGTCACTATCTAAATGCTTATATGTGTTATATCAATATAAATATGAAATCAGACTTAAAACACGATAAAACATTATTAAATAATTAAATAATTGACTTTCGGTCTCGTACCAACTAATATAATAAAATTTATGGGTTAAGTTAGTAATTGATTTATATCATATTTCGGGTTGGTTTTAGAACGCGTAGAATATCCGTTTTGAGTTTAAAATGATAGGTTTTAGGCCTATTGGATTAGTACAGGACTTGGTAGTGTTTTTGGCCTATTGGAAGTGTTTTTGGGCTCATTTAGACGAGGCCCATATTTGGAGTAAACCTAATTTCGGGATTAGGGTAATTATAAGCTCATATAACTTAACCTATTCTTCATTTCACACATTAGAAGAAAATCCTAAGACTAGAGCGAAGTTACACCAAGCGAATAAAAGAATTTGGGGAGGCTTCGGATTGAAGAAGGCTTTGGATTGAAGATTTCATCCTACTTTGGATTAAGGCAACTTTACCTAGTGTAGGATTTTAATTATTTTTGTGTTATACTATAATTATTCATTGGAATCAAAATATAATTTGATTAAAATCTGATTTGGAGATTTAGTAGCTAATTTAGTAATTGAATTAATATGATAATTTAAGTTATTATTCATGTTCTTGGCATAAGTTGATTTTAGTGGAATTCCTTATCAATTGGAGATGGAATTGATGTGTAATTGTTATGAATAAGTTATACACTAATAGTTGCTCAAAAGCCCCTTGATAATTGAACGAATTGATAACCAATCTGAACTCTAATTGATAAAAGATTGAATTCTATGGTTCTTGGATGAAATTGGAATTAATCCCATTAAATCTTGTCCGAGACATGTAAAAACCTTAGTTATAGGATAAGAGTGATGAGGGAACACTTATATATGAACTAGGGTGTACCCGTGCCGATGACACGATTGTAAAAACGTTCTGAATATTTTGTAATAGTAAATAGGTTGAACAAAATAAGACACACGCGATGCATTTATACATTCAAATATATGTGAACTCGATGCATTTATACATTCATATATATGTGACAGCAAATGACAAAATAAATGGAATAAAAGTCCATTTTTCTTTCAAGAATATTAAAATGTTCAACTCTCCCCATGTATAGAGATTTAAACTCCAACCCAACATATTTATTATTGAGTTCAAAACAATAAAAGCTTAACATGTTTGTTGATAAGCTCTAAAATTTTATTATATTCTTAAAAAAAAGTGACATTTCAAATTATGAACCAACATGTTAAATATTGTAACACCCCGTATTTTTGACGATTTAAATAATTATGTGATTAATTATTATTATGGGAATAAGTATACGATTAATTATTGTTATTGGATTAATTAAATTAAAATGTGAGAAATTAATTTGTTATTAATCCGGATTAAAATAATTATTGTCTAGCGTGCCAAGGGTTAATACTTATTGTTGAGAATTATTGAATATTACTGTGTGATATGTAATATGGAATTATGAAATTTGATAAATTGTTGAAAGTGAGAAATACGAGAGTTTGGTAATTTAAGTCTGACACGCGTGTGAGTAGTGTTGGGAGTAATTGAATAGAATAAAAAAGAGAATTTATTTTTATTAACTCGTATGGTCATTTAGAGCGTGCCGTTGAGTCCGAAAGGGTCGAGATAATCAAAATAATATACCCGGCGGGTGTTTAGTTTGGGTTCCGGGGCGATTTTAGGCGTAACCGGAACTCCGAGAGGGCATTATGGTAAATTATATTTTTGGGCTAAATTAATGGATGAAAATTAAGAGTAATTATATCAGCCAAGGAGAGTCCATTAGGGTGAAAAAGTTACAGGAAGTTAATAACGCCTATAGGAGGTGTGAGAGAGAGTTAATTCCAAGAGAAAATGGCCAAGATAACACCACCTTGCACAACCGAGACCACCAATGCGTAGATCGAGAAGAGAGGAACGTGTATATACCAACATCACCAACGGATCAGACCATCATATTCGAGGCAAGTGTTTATTACTTGATTTCTTTTAGCAACAATCATGCTCATGTTAGTGTAGGTGAAATTAATCATGATTTACATATGAATTGGGTGAAAATTGGAGATTTAAATTATGATTAAGGATTGGTTTAATTAGTGGTTGAAATTCCTTCATGTATGTAGATGATTAATTACGGATTTTGATTATATATTGATGAATGAATCTGGGTTGATTAGGTTCTTTAATTGAAAATTTGGAAACTAGGGTTCATATGAATTGATTTTGGGATTTTATATAATTATGATGATTTATGACGAATTAATGATCCTAGGAGGTTAGGAATGATTTATAACCTGTTAGGGTTGATGGGTATTGATGATGACGCATTGGGTGTTGAATCTTAGAGGTTTCTAGGTTCATAAATGGTGGAAAAACGTAGAATTCTGGGAAAGAAGACGAACAGTGACATCTCGCGCAATCTCGCGCGAAGTCGTTCGAGCGAGATGGAATCTCTCGCGAAGTCGCTCGAACGACACGTGGAAGTCGTTCAAATGGCAACCCTTTTGGTTCGAGCGACAAAGGGAATTTTTTAGGATTTTCTCAAAGTCCAGTTTTGAGTTTGCCGGTTTATTGGAGTGAGAGAAATTTCCAAATAGAAAATTCAAATATGATAGAATTTCGGGAAAAGTATAGGAGAATTAATACTTTAATTATTTCGGTATAAAGAGAATGTACCTTGGAGATTACGAGAGATATAGTAATCTAAATGTTTATACTATATGTAGTGATGAGGTTAAAATACGTATGAGGAGTATGTATGTAGGTTGGAGAAATACCTATAAATTATAATAGGATGTGTGTATGCCTATTATGTGATATTATTGTTAAAAAAACTAATGGGTGATAACCCGGGGGTGCAAGAATCTTATAATTAAGCGCACTAATGAGTGATAACTCGGGGGTACAGAAACTCTATTTTTAAGTGTACTAATGGGTGATAACCCGGGAGTGCTGGATTATTATTGATAGGCGCATTAATGGGTGCTAACCCGGGGATGCAAGATTCTATTGTTAGGCGCACTAATGGGTGATAACCCGGAGGTGCTGAATTGTTAATGATAGGTGCATTAATGGGTGCTAACCTGGGGATGCAGGATATTCTGGATAGGTGCACTAATGGGTCTTAGCCCGGGGGTACAGGATTAGTATATATATATGTATAGGGATGATGTGACTATATATATATGTAAGGACACAAATTTCCAATTGAGTCCATGTATAGTGTTGGCTCAATTCCGGACAAAAACATTTATTCATTGGATAGTATGTAATTGTAATACTCTCAAGCCTATGAAGTGTTTGTTGAAGACGTAGCGGCAAAGAGTATAAAGCTTCATCAAATATGCCGGTTTGCGTGCCTCATTTCTACGTCATCAACCATAGTTCCATGCTCCCAAGGTATGAATGCAATATTATATATATAGGAGTTTGGAACAAAGTTTATTGGGTGTTAGGTTTTATAAAAACTGCGTTTTGTTTTAAGAAAGAATTAATTAAAACTTTAAATAAATGTTTATAAAGTTTTCTGGGCTTAAACAAGAATATTCAAACTTTCTGTTTTTTCGTTCAATAGAGTCGTTCGAACGAGATTGTCGTTCGAACGAAAATGTCATTCGAACGAACCTGCCAACGAGTTCCCATATTAGGCCACTGACATGTCGTTCGATATGTCGTTCGAACGAACCTTCTGTTCGAACGAGATATCCAACGAGATTCTAATGAGTTCAATCTGGAACGTCGTTAGAAGTCTCGTTCGAACGAGATGCCACGCGGGAACAGTTTTTGGCAGTTTTTTGGCAGTTTTGCACCCACTTCCCCACTTGGTTTTTAACCAACTTTTTCAGTCTTTATTATGTGCGGGAAGAACATTTTCTAATCTAACTTTTCCATACCATTTTCATCTCTTAGAGAGAGTTTGAGAGCAAATTGTTTTAAGGAAAATGTTCATGTTTTGAGTGAAATTTTTAGAGAAAAATATCCATCACTCTAGTGTTAACACCCAAATAAGTTTATTCCAAGTTCTCATATATATATCAATTGCTTGGAGTTTGGCACCGGTTTATCTCTTACGTTTCAAAGAGAAGTTTTGGTTTGCTTCTACATCCATCAAAGAAGAAGACGTTTTGTTGCGATTCTACCCACTTGGAGAAAGGCTCCATGTACGGGTGACGGTGACCATATAAAGTCCTATCGGTGGATTCCTAGACCGCGGTGGTGTTCCAAGGTTATTCACTAGGAAGAGGTGTCTACAAGAAGAAGCGTCGAGGCTTGAGAGGGATCGAGTTGTGCGTTGTAAGTCTATCTGTCTTGTAAGTGTAATTTCGTATCTAGTGGATTTGTGGCTAGGGCCGTCCGAGGTTGTTTCCCGTCTTGGGTTTTTTCTCGTACATCGCGGCGTAGTGTGATTGATTTATTTTATCTTGCTTAAATAATTTAGAACGCATGCTTAGGATAATTCAAGATAAAATTTGGTTTAAATTATCACACTCAATTTAATTTGGACTTAACTTAAATATTGGGTAAAGTTTATTTAATTCAAGTCATTTGCTAAAATTTGGTTTCGCCTAATCCGCTAATATTGATAAATATGACTTAGGCAAATTCTAGGACTTGGATTACTTAATTGGTTTAAGTGAATATATTAATTGATTAATTTTACTTCACTTGGTGTAATTTTAATTTGTTTAAGAAATTAAAATTTGTTGTTTTAAAGTTGAACCATCATCCTTTACGCTTCCGCATCGAGTTTACATATAAAGGAAATCCTAGATTTTACAGATTGGTATCAGAGCCAAAGCGATAAATTATTTCGTTAACTATCCTTTAAATAATTTTTGGCTAAAATGGATTTTTCCCCATTTTCAAAATTTCCTATTTTCGATGGTTCAAACTACGCGTATTGGAAAGCGCGTATGAGATCGGCACTAAAATCTATCGATGAGAGAGTTTGGATGTCTGTTGTTAACGGGTGGTCCCCACCAACTTATTTAGTTGAAAATGAACATGTTTCCAAACCCGCCAATAGATGGACTGAAAATGAGTTTAAACTTGCTAATTTCAATTCCCGTGGTTTAAATGCCTTATTTAGCGCTGTCACACCGGATGAATTCCGACGTATTATGACGTGTGAAACCGCTAAATAAGCTTGGGATATTTTTCAATTAACTCATGAAGGAACTAGTGTCGTTAAAGCTTCAAAACTCCAAAACCTCACCACTCAATTTGAAACTATCAAAATGAATGAAAAAGAAACTTTTGATGAATTTTATGCTGGACTTTCTGATATTGTTAATTCATCTTTTAACTTGGGAAAGAAAATACCTGACGACCGTGTTGTAAAGAAAATTTTAAGGTCCATACCCGATAGATTTATTCCAAAGTGACCGTTTTAAATTCTTTACCCACTTTAGCCTCTACGAAATTAGAAGAGCTTGTAGGTGATTTACAAACCTATGAACTAGATATGTTTCCCTCTAAAACTGAAAAGAAAATCGAAAAGGGCGTTGCTTTAAAAGCCCGAAAAGAGGTCAAACAAGTAGTAGAGAGCGAGAGTGATAGTGACTCGGAATACATGGATTTGTTTGCTAGTAAATTTAGAAAATTTCTTAAAATTAACAAAGATAAATTTAAAAATGATTTTAAGAAATTTGAATCTTCTAAGCATGACAAAGGCGAAAAAGATTTCTAAAGCCGAGAAGATTCCTAAAGCCGAGAAGATCCCTAAACCTAATAATGAAAATTTAGATAGGGACGAGTCTAATAAGTGTTTTGGTTGTGAAGGTTATGGCCATAGGGCTTTTGAGTGCCCCACTAAACTAAGGAAATAGGGTAAGCGACCCATTTCATATAATGCGACCCTTAGTGATAGTGATAAGGAAGAGAAGCCCGATTCCCCCACTAAGAAAAATTTTGTGGCTTTTATGGCTAGTCATGTGAGTGATAGTGAGAACTCATCGATTGATGAAACCCTAACACATGACACTTCCAAGGTCATAGTTTATGATTCTCTTATTTTTGATGATAGTGAGAGTGAAGAAGAAAGAGAGAGTGAAAATGAAGAAGAGGTTAATGTGAGTGAACTTCAAAATGATTTTCAAGAACTTTATAAAGAATCTATTAAATTGAAAAGAGCTAATTTGAAGTTAGAAGCTAGTTTAAGAGAGAGTGTCAAGGTCGTTGATGAATATGCTTTAATAGAAGACCTTAGGACACGTGAGAGGACTCTTCGAGAGAAGCTAGAATATGTAGAAGGCGAAAGAGATAGCCTTAGAGGTTTAATGGAATCCTTGAAAAAGGAACTTCTTGCTTTTGAAGAGCGAAATCCTTTATTAGAGTCTAACATTTTAGAATTGCAAGATAAATTAAAAGACTCTAGTAATGTCAAATTTGATTTGGAGTGTCGTTCGGAAAAACTAGATAAAATCTTAGGAACGGTCCAAATTAAAAATGACACTTGTGGTTTAGGCTTCAATACTTGTAATGAATTTACTCATAATGCCCAAACCAATATTTTAGGAGAATCTACTAGGAATACATTTCAAGATCACTCCTTAAGTAAATCTTTTCGACATGTTTTCACTTGTACACATTGTGGTCGAAAAGGTCATCTTAGGAAATTTTGTTTTGATCTTAAACGAATTCCTAGAAAACCCCATAGTAAAGTAACCACGGTAGTTAAAGTTCAAACACCCCAAGATAGTCATTCTTCATTAATTTGGGTTAGGAAATCCGACTTGGTTGCCTTGCAAAATAGGATTTTTGATTCTCATTTACTTTCACATGCTTCCTCCCTTGCTAAATCTAAAGGATGAATGTGTTAGTGTTTGCATACTTGAGCTTTTGTACTTCATGCTATATTCACATGCTAAATGTATGCTTGTTTAATCATTTTCTAGTCTATGCTCAATGCTTATCACATGCTAGAATTATGATTTTTGTTTATCTTTTGTATTATATTGTGACACCCCGCCTAATTAAATACCGGGCAATCACTCCTTTATTAAATTAAATCAAGGTATACAGTTGGTTCATTCTCAGCATCACTGTCGATAAAAATAATTTTTCAATTTCACACCCTAAAGAATTAAGCTAAGTGTCAAAACCATTTTCATACATAACTTTCCAAATTTTATTTAAAGAAAAACATTTAATTTATTTATTACCAACATTTCAACAATTAAGAATCACCCGCAATAAACCTGGAACACAATACAATTAATTTAAAACATTCGTCAATCGAATGTCAACATGCGAAATATAAAGTAACACAATTCAAACTGAATAAATCCCATAGCGACAAAACGAGAAATAACTGGAAATACAAATGTCCCAATAACAACGGAATAATGTAAAGAGCTACACATGCTCAACTAAATGAAAGTACTAAGAGTGGATCCGAATGAACGAAGTCATCTAATCAAGAGACTTGCAACTCCCACCTAAGCTGCAGCGCGTTCCTTCCAAGAGATCCTAAGCAAGACGCCCCTGTGGCTGGGCACCTGTAATACATACATATATATACAAGAGAGAGAGAGAGAGAGAGAGAAACGGGTCAGAGCCCGAAAGTGTGTTTGATTTAAAATACGTTTAGCAAGTATTTAAATTAATACAGGCCAATGCAACAACATATTAGAGCGACACTCTCTTGAGAAATTCTCACCTCTCTTCTAATGTGCACGCCTATCGTACTAACCTTCCCAACGGGTTATCTTATCATTTTATCATACTAACCTTCCCGATAATTTAGCTTATCTTAACTTACTCATAAGATTCCAAAACCGAACAATATCATTGTTTAAAAAGGATACTTCCAATTAACAGCACAACTCTCGTTTTAGTTTTATTAATTAATAAAGTTTCCCAGTGACACATTATACTTTTCAAACAAGTATTTCCGATTTATAATCCAGAATTATTTCTCACTTACTATATCACAGCAACATTTTAAATTTCCCAAATTCAGATATATATATTAAGCACCCGTATAATATATATATTCTAACAGCACCAACATGCAAACTATGGTGTAGGCATACTCTGTTATCCAATCCCCGTATCGCTCACACTAAGGGATATACAAGTTCAGAATCACTCTCGAACTGTATAAACATATATACACAAAACAAGATTGAGGTGAAGTATATATTCCAAGTCTCTAAGAGGTCAGTACATACCCCACGCCTCTTAGGACCGTCTGAACTATCGATTCGATAGCCTGTACCAAGGATATCTATCTTCTAGGGTACAAGTCAATATCCCCCATAAAGGTCCCATCGAGATAAGACTGTCCCAGCGCGGTAACCTCAGGAATAGCAAGTAGCGCGGGTACGTTTTTCACACGTATATAATATATCCATACACAACCATATAAATATACCGCTTATCATTATATCAATATAGGTTTCTCTCATCACCCATAATTACGATATTTATCCTTAAATTCACATTATTAGTATTTCGTATAAGGTTTCATCTCTAACCTTAAATCGAAGAGTTTTCTCACTTATTTCGTGACACTCGTGGACTCTATTCTTCCAAGTAGAAAATTCAGTAGGTGACACATTTACGTTTCATCGTAACTCTCTTACGCGCCTCACACTTTAATATATCAATTTAGTAACCCTAAAGTAAACCTCCCAAAAATACCATTCTCGTCGAATATTAATGATCCCAACATTTATTTATATGCCCTACTGGTCCTCTATGTCTCCCAAATCATTATACTAAGAATGCCCAAGAATTATATCATGACAATTCAATTTTTAAATCATTTACAAAGGGGAATAGTAGTCTACCAGGAGGGGTCGATCGATCGAGGTTTGGGGCTCGATCGATCGATCAAGCAGGTCTGCGAATATCTGCAGATTTGTAGTTACGGGTTCTACCAATTTTATTCATTCAAACACATATTTTCCAACCCCAAACGTCTAAGAATTCTACTACTAACATTATAACAGTATACCAGATGTTTCTAACGTAAGGCATGTACATATTCATCATTTAAACATGAAATTTCCACCCAAAATTACATCTAATTATCAAGAACCCTAAAATTTTCTTAAACAGTTTTCTAACAAATATTTCTCCAGAATTTCTTTTTCATAATCATCAAAATTTCGTGGTTAATTTCCTCTACATGGCAAGGGTTTCCAGAATCATCATAACAACCAATACTACATGGATTTTCCTATCACAAATTGAGTTTTCTTCTACATAATTCATCCCTAATCATTCCTAAACTAATATGAAGATTGCACCAACGAAAATAGCAAGTTAAACACTTGCCTGGGATTTCTGGTATACTGATTTACAGCTGATTTTGGTATGGTTGCGTTCCTCTTCTCGCGATCTACGCGTTGGTTGTGGAGGCGGTGCAAACCGGTGACTTTTTGGCCTTGAATTTCCTTGATAGCTTTCCCTTTCTTCTCCAATGGCCGTACTAGGGTTTTCTGAATATTCTAACCCTAAATGACTAACCTAGATGGCTGATATAGGTTGCTGAAATTCGTGGGTTTAATTACCCAAGAATGTAAAATGACTAAAATGCCCTCCCGGGGTACCAATTAGGCCTAAAAACGCCCCGAGACCCAAACTACACCCCCGGGTACACTTTTCTGACTATCTCGACCCTTCCGTACGCGTTGGCGCACTCAAAATGACCATACGAACAACTTATAAAATATTCACTTTTTATTTAACAAAGTTTAGTCCCGACGTGACACGGGCGCGTCCTGATTCAAATTTTCAAAATTATCATTTTATTCACTCGTGACATTCAATATAATCAATAACATATATTACTTTGCTCATTAGTAATATTCAACAAGTTTTCCACAACTACTAACTCTTGTCACGTTAATAATTATAACATAATTAATTTCTGAATTTTTATTAAATAATTCACTCACATTAACTTTAATAAATCCCCAAATTAATATAGCATAAAAATACGGGGTATTACATACTTCCCCCCTAATAACGGAATTTTGTCCCGAAATTTGGAAAATAAGGCATTCCTGGTAAAAACAACTCTGGATATCTCTCGCGTATATCTGCCTCGCGCTCCCAAGTGGATTCCTCCACATTATGATGTTCCCACTGGACCCGCACAAGTGGAACTATCATCGACCTCAATCTCCTCTCACTATAGTCTAGGATAGCCACCGATCTCTCCTCGTAAGAGCTATCAGGCTGTAATTCGATCTCATCTATTGCAATGTGAGTATGGGCCATATCATCCCGAAGGTACCATCTCAATGACGAGATGTGGAATACATCGTGGATGCGATGTAAATACTCTGGTAGTCCCAATCTGTATGCAACTGGCCTTATCGTCTCGATGATGGGAAATGGACCCACGTACCTCAGAGCCAACTTCCCCTTCTTCCTGAACCTCATCACTCCCTTCGTAGGAGATACACGCAATAACACTTGGTCCCCCACACTAAACTCCCGGAAGAACCGTTTCGCATCGGCGTAGCTCTTCTGCCTGTCCTGGGCTACCCGAATACGACTCCTGATCATCTCAATCCTCGCGGAGGTCTCCTGAATTACTTCTGGTTCTAGCAACTTGTTATCCCCCACCTCGAGCCAACAAGTTGGAGAACGACAAGGCCTGCCATACAAAGCCTCAAATGGAGCCATGCCAATCGTGAACTGATACGAGTTATTATATGCAAACTCTACCAGTGGAAGATGTGGCTCCCAACGTCCTCCAAACTTGAGAACACACATGCGTAGCATATCCTCTAATATCTGATTAGTACGCTCTGTCTGTCCATCTGTCTGTGGGTGATAAGATGAACTCAATCTCAACTCAGTACCCATAGCCTCCTGAAAGCTTTCCCAGAAACATGACACGAAGATCTTGTCTCTATCTGACACAATATTCAGGGGCACCTTCCCCCCTAATAACGGAATTTCGTCCCGAAATTCGGAAAATAAGGCATACCTGGTAAAAATAACTCTGGATATCTCTCGCGTATATCTGCCTCGCGCTCCTAAGTGGATTCCTCCACATTATGATGTTCCTACTGGACCCGCACAAGTGGAACTATCTTCGACCTCAATCTCCTCTCACTATAGTCTAGGATAGCCATCGGTCTCTCCTCGTAAGAGCTATCAGGCTGTAAGTCGATCTCATCTATCGCAATGTGAGTATTGGCCATATCATCCCAAAGGTACCGTCTCAACGACGAGATGTGGAATACATCGTGGATGCGATGTAAATACTCTGGCAGTCCCAATCTGTATGCAACCGGCCCTATCCTCTCGATGATGGGAAATGGACTCACGTACCTCGGAGCCAACTTCCCCTTCTTCCCGAACCACACCACTCCCTTCATAGGAGATACACGCAATAACACTTGGTCCCCCACACTAAACTCCCGGAAGAACCGTTTCACATCGGCATAGCTCTTCTGGCTGTCCTGGGCTACCCGAATACGGCTCCTGATCATCTCAATCCTCGCGGAGGTCTCCTGAATTACTTCTGGTCCTAGCAACTTGTTATCCCCCACCTCGAGCCAACAAGTTGGAGAACGACAAGGCCTGCCATACAAAGCCTCAAATGGAGCCATGCCAATCGTGGAATGATACGAGTTATTGTATGCAAACTCTACCAGTGGAAGATGTGGCTTCCAACCTCCTCCAAAATCGAGAACACACATGCGTAGCATATCCTCTAACATCTGATTAATAAGCTCTGTCTGTGGGTGATAAGTTGAACTCAATCTCAACTCAGTACCCATAGCCTCCTGAAAGCTTTCCCAGAAATGTGACACGAAGATCTTGTCTCTATCTGACACAATATTCAGGGGCACCCCGTGTAGTCTGACAATCTCAGCGATGAACAACTGAGCATACTGACCCGTGGTGTAATCTGTCCGCACCGGCAGAAAATGAGCCACCTTGGTCAAACGGTCTACAATCACCCAGATAGAATCGTGGCCCCACTGTGATGTAGGCAACCCTGTAATAAAATCCATGGAAATACTCTCCCACTTCCACGTGGGTACTTCCAATGGATGAAGCAATCCTGACGGTTTCTGATGGTCCACCTTCACTAGCTGGCAGGTAGAACACTTGGACACGAACTCAGCAATGTCCTTCTTCATCCCACTCCACCAGTATTGCCTCCTCATATCCTGGTACATCTTATCTCCTCCAGGATGTACTGTAAATCGGGACCCATGAGAATGAGTCATCACTGCATGACGTAATGCTGCTCCTTTTGGAACCACCAATCTCCCATTAAACCGTAAACCTCCATCAGAACTAACAGAATATGACTCAGCACCCTCTGCTAGAAGTCGCACAATCTGCTCCTGGCAAAACGGGTTTGTGGTCTGTGTCTGTATCACCCTCGTAACAATCTCGGGTGTGACTGACATCACGGATATGAAAGAACGTGCTACTGCGTCCTGGTGACCTAACTCCTTCCACTTTGCTTTCCAGACATCCGCTACCTCATCTACCGGTCTACGACTCAACGCATCAGCATCTACTTTGGCCTTTCCCGAATGATACTGTATATCGAACTGGTAGTCCTTCACAAACTCTAGTCATCTGTGCTGATGCATATTCAGCTCTCGCTGAGTGAACAAGTACTGCAACGACTTGTGGTCTGTGAACAAACGGAATTTCTCTCCCAACAAATAGTGCCTCCATATCCTCAATGCAAAGACGACCGCTGCTAACTCCAGGTTGTGGGTGGGGTAATTCTTCTCATGCGGCTTAATCTTGCGGGAGGCAAAAGCTATAGCCTTCTCTTCCTGCTGAAGTACTCCCCCAAGTCCCCGTAAGGACGCATCGGTGTAAACCAGGTACTCCATACCCGACTGCGGTAACGCAAGGACTGGCGCTGAAGTAATCTTGTCTTTCAGCTCGTCGAAAGCCAACTGACAAGCGTCATCCCAAACATATGGTACTCCCTTGTGAGTCAGATTGGTCAATGGACCTGCTATTTTGGAGAATCCCTGAATAAATCTCTTGTAGTAACCAACTAACCCCAAGAAACTACGCACTTCCGTCGGTGTCGTGGGCTGTCCCCACTCCCTCGCCGCTGATACTTTACTCAGGTCGACTGCTATCCCCCTCTCAGAAATAACATGCACCAAGAATTGTACCTCTCACAACCAGAATCCATACTTCTCATACTTAGCATACAACTGATGCTTTTGCAGAGTCTGAAGAACCTGCCTCAAGTGCTCGGCATGCTCCTCCTCGGAGTGTGAATATATCAAGATGTCATCTATGAAGACGATGACAAACTGATCCAAGAACTCTCTGAATACTCGGTTCATCAAGTCCATGAAAATGGCTGGAGCATTTGTGAGTCCGAACGGCATCACCCTGAACTCATAGGACCCATATCTCGACAAGAAGGCAGTCTTTGAAACATAATGTTCTCTAATACGTAACTGATGGTGCCCCGACCTCAGATCTATCTTCGAAAATAAATTTGCTCCCCTCAACTGGTCGAACAGGTCATCGACTCGAGGCAACGGATACTTATTCCGTATCGTGACCTTGTTCAACTCCCGGTAGTCCACACACAATCTCAGTGAACCATCTCTCTTCTTCACAAACAAGGCTGGAGCACCCCAAGGTGAGGTACTCCTGCGAATGAAGCCCTGACCTAACAACTGCTCTATCTGATCTCGTAGCTCTCGCATCTCTACCGGAGCCATACGGTACGGTGCGCGGGCTATGGGTCTCATATCTGGCAATAAATCTATAACAAAGTCTATCTCTCGAATGGGGGGTAGGCCTGGTATATCCTGAAACACATCAGAATAATCCCTGACAACTGGGATCGAATCTAAGGGAATCACAACCTCCTTAGAGGTATCCTCCTCTATGTAATACAAATGAGCGGTCGAACCTCCCTCTGGGCGAGGCATCGCCATTACAAACATCTCTTGCCCCGGAATGGCAAAAACAATGCTCCCACCGAAGCAATCAATCATGGCTCTATAAGCTGCGAGCCAATCCATACCAATAATCACATCATGCTCGTGCATGTCTAAAACTAACATGTATGCAGGTAATACCAAGCTACCAATCTCTACCCCCACTCCCCGGCATATAAAGAAAATAAGTGACCCACTCCCCAGTGGTGAGTCCACACACGTCACTGTGCCCTCTGCTGTGGCTAACAACCCTAAGGCCTTCGCAAAATGCGTAGCTATAAAACAATGTGTTGCCCCCGTATCAAACAAAACCCGACCCATAGTACCATGGATAGGAAACATACCCTCAATCGCGGGCGATGCCTGTGGAGATGCTGCCTGGTGGACGTTATAGACACGTCCATACTGCAATTGCCCCTGTTGTGCTGGAGCTGCTGGAATGGCTGGCACCTGGGCTGGAGCTGGGAGGGCAGGTGGAAAAAGTGGTCTCTATGGCTCATTACGGGCTCCCTGCTGCTGTGGGGCCCTATCGCCCTCTGGGCTATCCTGACGCCTATGGCCATGTTTACCGCACCCAAAACATCGTCCTCTGAAATTACCTCCCCTCTGTCCTTGCTGCCCACGACCCTGTTGGCCGTTACCTCCACGCCACTGGCCCTGTTGGCCCTGATGTGCACGCTGTTGGCCCTGCTGATTAGGCTGGCCCTGATGGCCCTGCCTGAAACCCCCGAATCCCTGCCTAGAATCACCTGAACGGAATTGCTTAGCAGGATCCCCCTGATGGGAACAGTTTTTGGCAATTTTTTGGCAGTTTTGCTCCCACTTCCCCACTTGGTTTTTAACCAACTTTTTCAGTCTTTAATATGTGCGGGAAGAACATTTTCTAATCTAACTTTTCCATACCATTTTCATCTCTTAGAGAGAGTTTGAGAGCAAATTGTTTTATGGAAAATGTTCATGTTTTGAGTGAAATTTTTAGAGAAAAATATCCTTCAGTCTAGTGTTTACACCCAAATAAGTTTATTCCAAGTTCTCATATACATATCAATTGCTTGGAGTTTAGCACCGGTTTATCTCTAACGTTTCAAAGAGAAGTTTTGGTTTGCTTCTACATCCATCAAAAAAGAAGACGTTTTGTTGCGATTCTACCCACTTGGAGAAAGGCTCCATGTACGGGTGACGGTGACCATATAAAGTCCTATCGGTTGATTCCGAGACCGCGGTGGTGTTCCAAGGTTATTCACTAGGAAGAGGTGTCTATAAGAAGAAGCGTCGAGGCTTGAGAGGGATCGAGTCGTGCGTTGTAAGTCTATCTGTCTTGTAAGTGTAATTCCGTATCTAGTGGATTTGTGGCTAGGGCTGTCCGAGGTTGTTTCCCGTCTTGGGTTTTTCCTCGTACATCGCGGCGTAGTGTGATTGGTTTATTTTATCTTGCTTAAATAATTTAGAACGCATGCTTAGGATAATTCAAGATAAAATTTGGTTTAAATTATCACACTCAATTTAATTTGGACTTAACTTAAATATTGGGTAAAGTTTATTTAATTCAAGTCATTTGCTAAAATTTGGTTTCGCCTAATCCGCTAATATTGATAAATATGACTTAGGCAAATTCTAGGACTTGGATTACTTAATTGGTTTAAGTGAATATATTAATTGATTAATTTTACTTCACTTGGTGTAATTTTAATTTGTTTAAGAAATTAAAATTTGTTGTTTTAAAGTTGAACCATCATCCTTTACGCTTCCGCATCGAGTTTACATATAAAGGAAATCCTAGATTTTACAATATATATATATATATATATATATATATATATATATATATATATATATATGAACTTGTGAATATTGCTACTGTGTGAAATTAGTCGACTTGGTAATAATAATAATCATTACATTGCACCAAGTGGTCTTAACCTCAGAGTGCAGGATTAGTGTATATATATAGAGGTGATGAGACTATATATATGTATAAGTGTACTTGGGTAATTTTCTACTTTGTGAAACTAGTAGATAAAATGGAAATAAGAAATAAAATAATCTTAGTGGATAAAAGATTAACCATTCAAACGGTGAATAATGAAACTTAGTATGTGAGATAAACTATTTGATTAGCGTATTGTTTGGGCGATACGAGAATACTACTAGTGAGCATAGTTAGTATTAGTATGGTTTCTGACTAGTTTGCCTTGGAGGTATAACTAGGGGGAGATTAGATGTACGTTAGGCGTGCACAATAGACGAGAGGTGAGAAACTCATGTGAGAGTTCGATAATTAACATACGTATAAGACTTGTTTTAAGAACCAGTTTTAAATACTCGCTAAATCATTTTTACACATCGGGCTCTGACCCGTTTCTTGTATCTCCTCTCTTTTGCTATATATATGTATTATATCAGGTTCTCAGCCACAGGAGTATCAGATTTAGAGATTTGGATTGCTTGACGTGCTGCAGCTGTTGTGGAAGCTGTAGGTCCTTGTAGTAGACGCATCTATCTTTCCATTCAGTTTCATCTAGACTTCTTGTTTAGGGCATATGTCGCCCACTTCTAGTTCCTTTATTGGAGATATTGTATTCAGTTTAGTTTATGGTTTGGAGCTTTGAACTGAGAGTTTTACTCAGTCTTATTTAGTTTAGTATTTGATTCTTGTTCAGTACTTATTATATTCCTGTGTATGTTGATGGTTTATAATTTATTCTTTGATTGTTATGGAGTTAAATGGTTTATATTTTGAAATTTAATGAAAATGGAATTTACATGGTTTTACTAAATGGGAAATGTTTTGACACCTAACTTAATTTTATAATAGGTGATTAATATGTTAAAAAGTTTTTCGATAGTGATGCTAAGAATGAACCAACTGAATATCCTGTTTTGAATTGATAGAGGACTGATCACCCTATATTTAATTGGGCGGGGTGTCACAAATATCAAATGACAAAAAATATGAAGCATAATGTGTTCGATGAGAACCTATAAAAACAATGATTTGATTGCATTTTCGAATAAAAATGTAATAAACTCCAGTCACGTGATTTTAAATATCAATATTAATTATACAAAAAGTTGATGTTATGTAAATTCAACATGCAAATACCTTGATTCAATCATTTTATTCATATAATTCTAAACAACATGAGATTTAAAACATCTTTTATTCTGTTTTCAAGAAAGATAAAAAAAATATTTTTTATTAAGTTTACACAAATGATTTGAGGTGGCCACTTGGATGAGAAATTATTTTCTTTCTTTAATACCTCGAGCCAAGTGTTAAAAGTAAATGTTATAGAAAAGAACACTAAACAGTCCTTACTACTTGGATCAAGTTTGACAAAAATAGCAATTCTCCAAGGTATATATAGGATTGCAAATAAAATAATAGGCCTAACTTTTTTTCATTATATTAGAAATGATAACTTTTTTCATTGAAACTAACATAGAAATAGTTTTTTCAAAAAATAATTACAAAAATAAATATTGTCTTCCCATTTGCAAAAAAAATAAAATAAAATAAAGGTTGAGAAATGAAAGAAAAAAGGAGACGACCAAACACCCCTCTCATCTCTCTAACCTATGAAACCCAGTTGTACAACACACACACGACGTTCCCAAAACTCATTTGTTCTCTCTCTTTCTTTTCTAAACCAACCCAGCTGAACCTCACCTTCCCGCTCCCAAACTCACTCCCAGCATCAACCCGAGACTTGCACCCACAAACTAACTCGCTGCCATAACGAAAAACACTTCTTCAGATCAAACTTCTTGATCAAACATGTTGGAAATGTTGAAGCCGGAGAGGTTGTTAATGATGGTTTTGGCATCGTACATAACGAAGGAGGGCATCCAAAAAACCCAGATGCATTTAAGTTTCCCCCAAATCTACAAAAATCAATATAAAAGACACGCTTGAAAACCCCTTAAAGCAAAACACAAAATGATAAGATACGTTAATATAATGATCACCAGGCCAAAAAGAAAGATACTATTTTAGATCTATAACACAAAATTAAAAACCTTGACTTGTTGGTTCACAACGAAACAAGCAATTTTTTGGCTGAATTTCTGACAGGTACACCTTAGAAATCTCATGATCAACCACCCAAAAAGGTAAAGTGAAGTTTAATCTAGAAAGAGCATACACAATCCAAAGCATAAATCTCTAAAATGATACACCAATTTTAACTAATGTACACTAAGAAATATCTAAGAAGCTACATAATTAAAAAAAGAAATAAAAGAAACAATAAATGCACATCTGATTTAAGAAGCAAAAAGGGCAGTGTGAAGCTAATGTTCCATGTGAAGATATTAGTAGTGGGTTATGCTGAAACAAAGTGAAAGTAAATATATAGTAATGGGTCATATTAAAACATAATATATTAATTTAAGTAAATAGTGAAACCAAGTGCTGAGTTTACAAAAGTTTTCTACTTATGATAAATCAAAATTTGAAAAAACTTATGTAGAAAATAACAAAAGGTAAAGGATACCAAGCTCAGAACCATAGGGGAAACAATAATTTTGCTGACTACACCTACAAATCAAAACCCAAATGAGTTAGAATTACCACATCTCCAACACAAAGAGTTGAAGACATGAACTTGAAAAAGATGGATCCTCAGTGTTACCTCCGAATAAAGAGAGGTACTTTGTTCTTAGGACGATGCCTTTTTGTGGATTGCATTTCTAGCCTGCACGCATGTCAGTTTGACAGGTAGAAAAATAAACTTTTCAATATATATATCTAACCCCACGAAAAAACGAACCTGTATAAAATTCTATATTGAAAATAGAAATTTGAAAAAATTATTACAAAAATTTTAAAGCATTGTGATTTATTAAAAAAAGCCTGTAAATGAAAATAGCCACCGAATCTTCCTCTTGATACTAAAGACTTGGCTTTTATTGTTTCTCAAATTGGGTTTTTCAAAAAAAGAAAAAAGAAAATAGCCACCGCAAAGAAAAAAAAAGAAAATAGCCACCTGATCAATTGATTACCTTCCTTCCAGTTAAAAAGATCCATTAAAAAACAATGGTTCTAAAAAAAGAGAATAACATTTTCAACCTGTAAGTTAAAACATTTGGGTTTCTTTGTTTCTCAAATTGGGTTTCTGAAAAAATTGAAAAACAACCACTGTCACACCCCGCCTAATTCTGGCATCGGACGCCACCAAAACTAAGTCGGGCGTGAGTAAATAAAATACCATTCTTAGCATAAGACAGATATGAGACATAATTAAATCAATCCATAAGATAAAAATTTAATCAAACTCAATTGATAAAAATAACTGAACGATAATGGATAATTACCTGCTAAACTCCAAATAAAACTAATCTCCAATAATACAAAATTGAATAAAACCCATACAACTTTGGAACCGAATGACCCAATTAAAATAATAAACTGTGTCTCAAAAGTACAAAGGAAGGAAGGAAAAACTAAACTAAATCAATACGCATAATGTAGAGCAACTCCAACTGCACCTCCAAGTAAATCTCCAAATAGTTCTAAGCAGCTTCTCCAAAACTTATCCTGAAAAAGTTAGTAAACGCACGAGGTCAGAGCCCCGAGCATGAATACACACTACTCCCCTAAAATAGGATCCTTGAATCCAGACAGTAGCATTATACGCAATAAATATCATAATAGAATATTTTAATTAAACGGAATAATTAAATGCGATATATGTAAATCACTATCCACCCGTAGGAATCCCCATTAAAAAAAACACACGAAAATGATTTTAAATTCCCCAAGTCCCGCGAAGTTAATATTTTATTAATTAACCCAAATTACCAAAATTTCTCAATTATTTATGTTTTTACTTCAATAATTATTAGGTATGGCGGTCCTCCCGCCTCGGGTGATAATTCACCAAAATTCATTATAGTGGTCCTCCAGCCTCGGGGTGATAATTCACCAACGTGTCACACTTTCCCTTGTCAATAGCCAGCCAAAATCTGTTTAAACTGTCGATTCCCCCGCATCAGGACAAAGTTCCAACACACGACACGACATAAATCACCCAAGCTGACCCAGTTAAACTATCGATCACTGACACATTATATCGCCATCAATTTTAATACCTGTTTTTATCTTAGGCATTAATTCTCAATTTCACAATTTATAGATTACTCCACCCTTTTATCGATGTGAGATCCTCAAAATACACCTTAGTCCCATACCTAAGGGTCCCCAAGTTATCAATACGTCGTACCCTACGTATAGGATGAATTGCTAACATAAACCTCAACCTAGTCTCATGCCTAGGCTAGCGTAACGACGATATAGTGATAAAAATCAACCCACCCCGACATAATAAAGTCGTAATAATTTAGCCTCACTAGTCCCATACCTAGAAGGCGCGAATCATTAAAAGGCCTACCCACTAGTACCATACCTAGAAGGCATCCTAAAATATAGGGAGAGCAAAATACCCAACAACCCGCCGTCACAAAAGGCAATTAAATAATACCAACAAGTCACACAACCAATCATAATAAATCAATGTACGAACAATAGTCCAATTAAATTAAATCTTAATTCAATTATCACATCGTCATAAATACCCAATTAATACCATTTAATTATTTTAAATGCAATACACCGATATTTCATCATTAGTACATCATATTTCCAATTTTATTATCTCTACATAATTTACATGAGTTATACTCCCCCAAATTCATTTAATTCAAAACTAGGGTTTTTCTACATGCAACCTATATCAATAAAATTCCAAATCCACTCATTAATCCTTCGTACCCAAGGGTTATGAATATTATTCAGATTAAAAGATTTAATAAAAACAGTCTCGTAATTAGTATCCACTTTCTCTAATTAAGTTATTAATCGATTTTTAATCAAAAACACATGAATACGGGTTTAGGAAAAACTTAAAACACATAATACTAAAGGAAAGGAATAAAGTATTGATGTCTGAATAAAAGTTGGATTAGAAATCTGATCTTGAATGAGTATTCTTCTAAAAAAATTGACAAAGATTCGTTCTTGACACGTCTTGAGAAAATCCGATTAATCTTGAAAATACTTGAGTTGAAAGTTATGTATAATGGGTCTAGGGTTTGAAGGTTGAAGAAGATGAAGAAGATGAGAGGTTTCTAATTTTTGAGAAGGCTAAAATGTGTTTTAAAAGACCTAAACTCGTCATTTTACGTTTATATATCAAAAAGAATTAGAATCTTAATCAAATACAAATACTCGAAAAATTATTATGGACGATCGAACCTTCAAAATCATTTGAAATTATAGTATGTTGTAGTGAACGTCGAGACATGACTGCTGTGAAAAATTCAGCTCGATTGGACGGTCGGATTTATAAACATATTATTTTTACTAGAGAGTTTTATGTTTTGAGGAATCTTAGAGAGTTTTATGTTTTGAGGAGTCTACTATATAATAAAAAATCAATTAAAACTCCATTTTAATTTCGATTCCAATCCCGTTTGAAAATTTAATTTTCAAATATAAAAACCAACATTTTAAATTATAAAATTTATAAAATCCAAAATTTCATTTTTCTCCGATTTCCAAAATTAATTAAAAAAAAATTTCCATTTAAAAAATTCGGGTTGTTACATACTTCCCGACTAGCAAATAATTTCGTCCTCGAAATTAGATGAAGCATACACATCGCATAAATCTCGCAAAAAAAAATATGGCTTACATATGCCTACCCATATGATGCCATAATTGGGCGCCCATACACCCAATTCTACGCGCACCTACCCGACGAGCAATAAAATAAAATATATTGCCTATATACATACGCATAACTATGAAAATAATGACGTACCACACGCTCCCACAAATTCCCACTCGATCCTATATCCGAAAGTCATCAAAATGCTAACATCCTCAAATTAAATCTCAACATAAAAACTCGATACATACGATACCTAACATCTGCACTAAAATCTCTAAAATAATTATCATCTCCAAAATCCATTTTAAGGATCCTCACATTAAACCTACTAATTCTAAACTCAAGGCCTACGACGTCCGTAGCACAAAGCTTCACATCTCCAAGAAACACATCTAACACGTATGCTAGACCCTATACCTTAAGGAATACGAATCAACAAAGGGAATCAAAGATCTGCAATGCGGAAGCTAAACATATTCATAACCTACGAGACCTAAGACCATGCTCTGATACCATCTGTCACACCCCGCCTAATCCTGGTGTCGGCCGCCACCAAGACTAAGCCGAACGTGAGTAAATAAAATACCATTTGTAAGGACATTTTTCTCATGTCCAATATGTTTCATTTATATATGTCGTACGCCGCTACATTTGGCACGTCACCTCAAGATCGCACATGACGGCCTCTATCCGAATTACGGGAATCAAGCATTCAACATCTCCATTAATGTGTCCTACATATGCCTCAACGACATCACGTTCCACGATTTTAGGGACTTAATGCAAGTGGTACGCAAGGGAAGTCAAAACAGTGAAAAAAGGCTTGATAGGGAAGTTCAAGGGCATTTTCGTAATTTCACATCCATAGTTAGGAGGTCTGGTCAACTGGAAAGTTGAAGAGCTCGCCGCAACGAAGATACTGGAAGAAACGGCACCTCAATCCGAGCTACGGTGAAGAAGTTATGACCTTTTGAAGTTGGAGAAAATTCCTTGAAGAATGCTGTTTTTTTTTAACCTCATACCAAAATGGGAACACCAAACCGGTTCGGTGTACCCCTGATGGGGTTCGGTGTACCTGTACGCTGATAAGTTTTTAAGAGTTTTAACAAAGCGGGATTCTTCATATTTTTTCCTATAAGTACCAACTTCGGGGGAGTTGTTTTGCAAGACTTTAGGAGACGAATTTGAGAGTCCAAATACACCTAGTCTTCATATTTTTGAGTCCCAAGACTCATGTTTTGATTCACACAATTCTTCCAAACCTTTGTGAATCCTTTTGCAACCCAAGAACACAACTTTGGTTTGTTCAACCCTTGTGGAGGAGACCGTTCTTCTTCTTCATTGCAGCCCTACTGGAAAGGGATAATTCCAGCCGCGACTACAGAATCCGATACCCGAGGGTAATTCTTAGTCAACTTGTATTTTCATTGTAATCCGATTGTAAGCCGTTTTCTTACAAATTATAGTGAAAATAAATGGTTTTGCCCCTGAGGGGGATTTTTCCTTAATTGCATGTGTTTGAATGTTCTTGCGTAGATTATCTATTTATTCAATCACATACTGCTGCATGTTTAGGGTTTGTTTGTGTTAAAAGGGTTTTATATATGGTTTGATCACTAGAACGCGAGCACACACTCTACAAATTGGTATCAGAGCGGGTTACGCTAATTTATCGCGTGATCCTGATTTTCAACGTTTTTTTTTGTGATACAATTTGACTTCTCACGTCGTCAAATTGGTATCAGAGCAGGTTACGCTAATTTATTGCGTATTCCTATTTTTCGGAAAATCGTGTGATATTAATTTTTTTTAAATCAGTTTTGTGAAAAATTCGCATTTTTTCCTATGGAGCACTTATATAATCAGATGCCTATTTTTGATGGGTCTAATTATGCCTATTGGAAAGCTCGTATGAAATCGATTTTAAAATCTATTGACGAACGGGTTTGGTTGCTTTGCGAAAATGGTTGGACTCCTCCCATGGTCACTATTAATAACATCACCTCTCTAAAACCCGTGTCAGCCTGGACTGAGGATGATTATAAGTTGTCCAATTTTAACTCCCGTGGTCTGAGTGCTATTTCTGGTGCTATCACTCCTGATGAGTATCGCCGAATCATGACGTGCTCCACGTCTAAGGAGGCTTGGGATGTTTTGAAACTGACACATGAGGGTACGAATGCTGTTAAAGAGTCTAAGTTACAAAATCTGGCCACCCAATTTGAGACTATCACCATGTCTGAGTCCGAATGCTTTGATGAATTTTATGCACGTTTGTCAGACATTGTTAACACTAGTTTTAATTTGGGTGAGGTGATTGATAACACACGTGTCGTTAAAAAGATTTTGAGATCTCTTCCAAAACGCTTTATTCCGAAAGTCACTGTTTTGAACTCTTTGGGAAATCTGAAATCACTTAAGTTGGAAGAACTTGTAGGAGATCTTCAAACCTATGAGATAGACATGTTTCCTAAAACCATTAAGGCTAAGGATAATGGTATTGCTTTAAAGACTCATTTTAAGAAAAAGAAAGAAAAAGTTTGAGAGTTCGATTCTGAGGGAGATTTTGATTTTAATGATATGGCCTTGTTTGCGAAAAATTTTAAAAAAATTCTCAACATGAACAAAAATAATTCTTCCAATAAAAGGAATTTTTTTGAGAAAAATAAAAAGAAAGGAAAGGCTAAAGAAAGTAATGAGAGGAATGAATCTGATGAGGAGTGTGAGGAAGATTTAGAGAACATCACCTGTTTTGAATGTGGGGGTAAGGGACATAAGTCGTTTGAGTGTCCTACTTGGCTTAGAAAGAAAGGGAAGAAAGTAGCCATGCCTGCCACACTTAGTGATGATGAGGGAGATGAGTCGGATAAAGGTTTAGGACATGGGATGGTTGTCGCCTTTTCTAGTCGTGTAAGCAAACCCAGTTTGTCTCACAAAAGTGCACACGAGAGCGATAATAGTGATTCATGTTCTTCGAGTGAGGGAGAAAGTGAAAGTGAGAGTGGAGATGAAAGTGAGCTCCAAAAAGCCTTTAGAGAGTTGTACACCGAGACCTTGAAAACAAAAAGGTATAATAGGGATTTAGGTCGTCGGGTTTTAGATTTGGAGAAAGAGAAGGAGGTTTTGAGAAAGGAGAAGTGTGATTTGGCCGACACGTTGTCTAGTCTGACGACACGTGTATCCCAACTCGAGAGTGATCTCGAACGTGCCCGGGAGGTCAAAGTCAAGTTTGAGAACGCAGCTAAGAAGGTTGAAAAGGTGGTTCTTAAGGGTAAAGGTGAGAAGTTAGGAATAAGTCATGACGGTGCTTCTGCTTCCCAATTAGCACCCGAGCCGGTTCCCACTTTAGTGACAGTTTCACATGTGTCTTACCCTAACCCATCTAGGCGTCCCATTCCTATTAGGAAAGTGCGTCCTAGAGTTTTTGAGAGAGGTGTTCCTAGGCCTATTTATGTTTGCTCACATTGCAAGAGGAGAGGTCACCTTAGGGAATTTTGCTTTAAGTTGGGGTATGTGTCACGTTTTGCTTCTACACGTGTTTCTGCCACACATGCACCCACACATGATACTTTACATCCTCCCGGAGACTACATGAGAAAGTTTTCACATTTAGGTGAGCAAGTTAAGTTTTTAGTCAAATCTTCACAAGAATTGATGGAGGTTTTTCATAAGTTGTCACCACCTTTGGAAAACCCCTCCGCACCTAATGATTGAGGTTTGACTTGTTTACTAGCATAGGGTGATTTTCATGATGACATTGTTTGCCTATTGCTAGTATGTATCATTTTTGTATATATTTTTTTGAAATTTTTTTGAAAAATACAAAAAGATTTTATTTTGATAAAATTTTTGAAAAATTCAAAAAGAGATTTGCCTTTTATGGATGAGCATTTAAGATAGCCAAGTCACAACTTCATTCCATATATCCATGTGACTGTTTGATAGAGATTTGAGAGGCTACATCATTTCATCCATGTGCTTAACATTGATTGGAGTCCTTGAGATGTAATTAGTGATATTTCCTACATGCTTGACTCCTATATCCTTTAATGCACACATGCACTGCTATATTTGATTATTGCACTTGTCTATCACATATTGGCTTGAGTGTTTCTATCTCAATTCTGTCTATACAATGTATAAAATGCGATAAAACTTGACAAGATTGGATTGCATGTAAAAACCGTTTTGGTGAGACTGTGTGATAATTTGCATAACGGAGAGGGGCTGCAAAAGTTGATTCTTATCCTTTGCGCAAAAGCCACCGTTAAAAAAAGGACCTAAAAAATGGAGGAATTGTAATATCCGAGGTCCTAAGAGGTTAAAAGAGCCCGAAAAAATTGAATGGCAATAAAAAGCAATTCATGCCAAATATGGGCCATTTAGGCTTCACCCAATTCTCCAAAGTTTGAGAATTTAGTATACCTCTATTCAAAATATAAATCTGAGGGAGTTTGGTTGGAGATTGATAACGGGTTTGCACTTCCTTGAAAGTCCTGAAAAAGCATGAAAATCATTTTGGACGTTATTGGTGTAGAAATCACTTTGAGCTTTGATTTGTAGATTTGATATAGTCAATGTCTTATATTTCCTATCTCTTACACCAAAGGAAGCATTTGAGTTCATTCGTTAGGAATATCCAATATTCATCGTGCACATATGTCATGTTTGTATGCTTTGATTTTCCTATCGAATTTTGATCACACACATTCTTTTACGCTATCACCGACTTGGTTGTTTTATGTTCATTCATGGTGTGATTTTATACCGTGACACCCCGATTTTGCTTGTTTGATTCATTCTTCTTATTTGTCTATTTGGGGACATCATAAAAAGGGGGAGAAAGAATTATCATTTTATGGGGGAGTTTGAATTTTGGGGGAGTTTTGAGATTTGACTTATGCTTATCATATATTGGTATCTATGTTTATCTCATTTCAAACTCGATACGTCACTTGGTATTTTTTTTCTTTTTCTCATGTGTGTAGGTACTACAATGATGATCTCTGAATTGCACACCCTGATGAGAAAAGATTTGAGATTCCTGAACATTTGAAGAACAAACGATGAAGACTATTCATTTGTACCTTTTCCAGTTTTGGGTTCATGGGAGGGTAGATTTGTATAGGCAATTTCATATTTGATAATTCGGATTTTTTATGTATGTACCGGCATAGACATAGGGGGAGATTTGTAAGGACATTTTTCTCATGTCCAATATGTTTCATTTATATATGTCGTACGCCGCTACATTTGGCACGTCACCTCAAGATCGCACATGACGGCCTCTATCCGAATTACGGGAATCAAGCATTCAACATCTCCATTAATGTGTCCTACATATGCCTCAACGACATCACGTTCCACGATTTTAGGGACTTAATGCAAGTGGTACGCAAGGGAAGTCAAAACAGTGAAAAAAGGCTTGATAGGGAAGTTCAAGGGCATTTTCGTAATTTCACATCCATAGTTAGGAGGTCTGGTCAACTGGAAAGTTGAAGAGCTCGCCGCAACGAAGATACTGGAAGAAACGGCACCTCAATCCGAGCTACGGTGAAGAAGTTATGACCTTTTGAAGTTGGAGAAAATTCCTTGAAGAATGCTGTTTTTTTTTAACCTCATACCAAAATGGGAACACCAAACCGGTTCGGTGTACCCCTGATGGGGTTCGGTGTACCTGTACGCTGATAAGTTTTTAAGAGTTTTAACAAAGCGGGATTCTTCATATTTTTTCCTATAAGTACCAACTTCGGGGGAGTTGTTTTGCAAGACTTTAGGAGACGAATTTGAGAGTCCAAATACACCTAGTCTTCATATTTTTGAGTCCCAAGACTCATGTTTTGATTCACACAATTCTTCCAAACCTTTGTGAATCCTTTTGCAACCCAAGAACACAACTTTGGTTTGTTCAACCCTTGTGGAGGAGACCGTTCTTCTTCTTCATTGCAGCCCTACTGGAAAGGGATAATTCCAGCCGCGACTACAGAATCCGATACCCGAGGGTAATTCTTAGTCAACTTGTATTTTCATTGTAATCCGATTGTAAGCCGTTTTCTTACAAATTATAGTGAAAATAAATGGTTTTGCCCCTGAGGGGGATTTTTCCTTAATTGCATGTGTTTGAATGTTCTTGCGTAGATTATCTATTTATTCAATCACATACTGCTGCATGTTTAGGGTTTGTTTGTGTTAAAAGGGTTTTATATATGGTTTGATCACTAGAACGCGAGCACACACTCTACACCATTCTTAGCATGAGACATATATGAGACATAATTAAATCAATCCACAAGATAAAAATTTAATCAAACTCAATTGATAACAACAACTGAATGATAATGGATCCATCACATGCTAAACTCCAAATAAAACTAATCTCCAATATTATAAAACTGAATAAACCCCATACAACTTTGGAACTTAATGACCCAATTAAAACCATAAACTGTGTCTTAAAGTACAAATGAAGGAAAGGAAAACTAAACTAAATCAATACGCATAATGTAGAGCAACTCCAACTGCACCTCCAAGAAAATATCCAAATAGTTCTAAATAGCTTCTCCAAAACTTATCCTGAAAAAGTTAGTCAATGTACGAGGTCAGAGCCCCGAGCATGAATACACACTACTCCCCTAAAATAGGATCCTTGAATCCAGACAGTAGCATTATACGCAATAAATATCGCCATAGAATATTTTAATTAAACATAATAATTAAACGCGATATATGTAAATCACTATCTAGCCGTAGGAATCCCCATTTAAAAAGGAAACCCCAATATGATTTAAAATTCCCCAAGTCCCGCGAAGTTAAACTTTTATTAATCAACCCAAATTATAAAAATTTCTTAATTATTTATGTTTTACTTCAATAATTATTAGGTATGGCGGTCCTCCCACCTCAGGTGATAATTCACCGAAGTGTAACACTTCCCCTTGTCAATAGCCAACCGAAATCCGTTTAAAATGTCGATTCCCCCGCAATATGTCGATTCTCCAGCAATTAGGCCTGTAAATTGAGCGCCCGAGGCCCGAAGCCCGCCCGTTCGGCCCGCTATTTTCGGACCGAGCTTTATTTGAGTTTGAGCCGAGCCGAGCCTGAGCCAAAATTTCTAGCCCGAATGAATTTCGGGCCGAGCTTGAGCCGAACCTCGCCAAGCCCGAATTGGGCCCGAAGCCCGAACTTCATATTTATAAATAAATAAATAAATAATTTATATAATATAACATATTTATGTTAACATTGTTTAATTAGGTTTCGTTCTTTTATTTCATTTACGACTTTTAAAAAAAAATCATTTTTCATAATACATTAGATTACATGTGATTTTCAATTTTGTGATTTTATTGTTATTCTCATTATGAGTATTTGATTTAATAATTTCTCAAGTCACAATAGGTTTTTGTTAGTGATCAAATTTTGCTAAATGTATGAAATTTAATAAGCATTTGTAGGTTTTCACTCTTATTTCCCTCGTTTTAATTTAATGCATTTCATAATTATATATTTTATTTCATGAAATATCAATTAGATTTTAATGTGTAATTATGTCCATGATGGAAATACAAGAAAAAAAATTAATTCAAACTTTTTTAATGAAAAAAATTAAAATCGGGCCCGAAGCCCGTAATATATATGAGCCGAGTTCGGGCCTAGGTGGGAAAAAGTAATTCGGGCCGAGCTCGGGCTTGAGCATGGGTAAGTGAGTTCGGGCCGAGCCTGATCAACCCCAAGCCCGGCTCACCCAGCCCGATTTACAGCCCTACCCGCAATACCTAGAAGGCGTGAATCATCAAAATCCCTACCCACTAGTCCCATAGCTAGAAGTCATCCTAAAATATAGGGAGCGCAAAATACTCAACAACCTGTCGTCACAAAAGGCAATTAAATAATACCAACAAGTCACACAACCAATCATAATAAATCAACGTATAAAACTACGAACACTAATCCAATTCAATTAAATCTTAATTCAATTATCACATCGTCATAAACACCCAATTAATCCCATTTAATTGTTTTAAATGCCATATATCGATATTTCACCATTAATACATCATATTTCCAATTTCATTATCTCTACACAATTTACATGAGTTGTACGCCCCCAAATTCATTTAATTCAAAACTAGGATTTTTCTACTTGCAATCTATACCAATAAAATCCCAAATCCACTCATCAATCCTATGTACCCAAGGGTTATGAATATTATTCAGATTAAAAGATTTAATAAAAATAGTCCCATAATGTAATACCCCGCGATTTTGGGACTGAGAAATTTAATTTTTGGGAGAAATAAAATTTATTTAAATTGGAGAATTTTAAAATTTGGCAATTGAGGTAAAAAATTGAGGATGTTTTAAAGTATTCCGAATGACGATTCTGAGTGTGCGGTTGATTCCGGATGGGTCGAGATAGTCAAAATGACTATCCTTGGGTTTTATTTCGGCTCCGGAATAATTTAAGTTAGTTTGACTCGAATTGAAGTAAACGAGTCATTTAAAGAGTATATTATCATTTAAAGTGGGTGTTTTGGGCGATTGGGCTTATAAATCCTTTGAGAGATTAAAATCTCATTCTTGAGATTAAGAGAGAGGGAGAGAAATCCCTAGAAGGAGAAAAAGAAGAGGAATAAAAGAGAGAAGAGGAGAAAAACTTGGAGCTTGGGAATTCCGGCCAAAATTCGCGATTTCGAGGAAGATTCAACCTCTACCGTTTCGAGGTAAGTGTTTAATCTTGCTAAATATTTCATATGTGTATTTAATTTCATGAATTGTGGAAAAAACATGGATTTGTTTGGGTATTTATATCAAAACCTAGATTTTGGGTGTTAAACCTGACATTTGACGTTATACATGGGTTTAAGGATGTATAACTTAAAAGGATTTGATATAAGATGATTTTTATGTTAGAAACATGTTAGAGTCGAAGATTGAGGGTTAGAAGAGGATGGTTTTGATTTTTTGGGAAATTTAGGTTTTGGAGAGAAAATGCCCATTTCGTGGCTTACTGAAAAGGCCGAATCGATTCACCTTCTTTCCTGAATCGATTCGGAAAGTTGCAAATTTCCAGGTCTGAGTGTCCGAATCGAATCGAACCCCAAGCTGGATCGATTCGTCCTAATTCAGACTCCCATGTCCTTTGGACCGAATCGATTCGTATTAGAGGGAGAATCGATTCGTGGGCCGAATCGATTGGCGTTAGGGCCGAATCGATTCTAAAACAGGGCAGTTTTGTGAAATTTTTCCTAGAGTGAGTTTTACTCCATTTCGGTTGGATTTCTCGATTTGGAACTTTTATATATGATGTGGGTGTTTTGTTTTGGGGATTTATTTAGGGTTTATTACATAACATAATCGTGGGGACGTATCAAAATTATTTGAGAAAGTACATATGTATTCGAGTTCGTCGCATCGAAATAGTGGGGAATTTCATTAGGAATGGGATTCCCATTTAGAGTTTAAAAAGTGAAGTTAACATAGGATGTAAGGTTAGGGATTTTCAAGGAAGTTGTGAAGATATGGCGAGAGATTGTTATTCCGACCTTTGTGTCGAATCCTTCTAGTAATAGGATTTTAATTAGATATTACGGGTAGACCAATAAGAGAGAGGTCGAATATCCTTAGTGATGATGAACTTGGGGATTAAATCGAAAATGAGGTATCGTTAAGGGTTCACTTGAGTAAACGAACCGAGATCTAGTTCAAAAGGATATAAATAGATTACCCACTATTAGTTGGGTGTACCTATAAACGGGATAATTATTATATATCGATGGGCATCTGGAGGTGGATGGTGTGTGTATAGGGATTGATACATACGTTTGATTTTGAGATAGTGTCCTTAATGTTGGAAATAATGGGAGACTACTCATATCGTAGGTGATTTGGATGTATATGTTTCAAGTAAGGGACCGTGCAAGGATAATGCATTGTTTAGATAGGCGATATAATAATGGTGAGTGTTATGAGAGTTGTGTACATATCGCCAGATTCTTTTCCATTACATATAAAAGGATTGGAGATAGGGTGTGTATATATATATATATATATATATATATAAAGGTGTGGTTATATAGTGCGAATGTATATTTCTTGCGTGATGATTTATACATATGGTATGATTGCATGTATATATATATATATATATATATATATATATATATATATATATATATATATGTAGTTAGAATGATTTATATATATACTTATTGTGTGAGAATTCCCGTCACATGCTATCATGGGAGGTTACGCGATGTGGGTGAGGCCCCTGGCTTGAGGAGCAAAGTGCGTATGGTTCCCAGGTCATAGTCGTCCATTGTTGTTTGTGTGATTTTATTTGGGGGGTGAGAAGTCTTGGGTATGATTTGTGCTCAATTTCCAGTTAGGAACTATGATCGCTTCCCATACGTTGTGTTTTAATTTTTTACCATGGCGATGTGATAATAGTCCGGTGTGTGGTAACCCGGGATAAAGTGAGTAATTCCTAGAAGATAATAGCATTGTGCAGTATATTTGTATCCTATAACCGGTTATGTTACGAGCATTGCAAATTGTGCCTTATGTGTGGTATGTATACGTCGTTATAGGATTGAATGATTGTATATATATTTAGAGTAAATATATATCCTATAGGTGAAGGTATATGAGTTCTCTAGATGTACATCTTGTGTGATTTTGGTGTACAAGTTTATTAGGGTTGAACAATCGCATTTAGAGATAATTGCTGATATATTGATACCCAAGGATTTAAATAGAGGTCTTACTTGAGTACTAAAGATGGTACTGAAAATAAGTATTTGAGGTTATGGGATGTGTGTAGAGGGCATAATGGACCCCGACGATCAACATTGGCAAGGATTAGTGTATCGGGGGGTTGTTGTTGTTTGGATTTCGCTTTGCGAGACGACCCACACATGAAACGTAAAGCAATGTTGAGAGTGGGGAGAAGTTTAGTCCTTACTACTTGGGTGTATGTTGTTTAGTGATAGAATGTTTTATAAAAATAGGAAGTTAATGTGTGCCTATTCTGTCATTAAGGACTTGCTTAAGTTATAATTAAAATCGGATAGACTCTAGTAAGGTACATGTGTGTGCTTATATATATATATATATATATATATATATATATATATATATATATATATATATATATATATATATATATATATATATATATATATAAGTTTGGGTGTACTTAGGGTACGATAGGATGAGAGGATTTTTGGGTTATCCTTAGAAGTTATCGGGTAGATAAACTTAGGTTCCTGTGCATACGTTTAGGTGCACGCTTTAGTTGAGGGGTGAGTCTGGGGATTCCAAGGGAGTGCGACTCAACTTTGTTTATGAAATTGTGAATCTATAATTATTATGCACTGTTATACACTTGCTATAAACGTTTTTACACCTCGGGCTCTGACCCGTTTATTTTCCCCTCTTGCTATATATATATATATATATATATATATATATATATATATATATATTGTACTACAGGTGTCCCACCATATGGATATCGATGATGCTTTTCCATCCAGTGTTCTCGGAGCCGTGACAGATGAAAAATGTTTTGAGATTTGTATTATAGACGTTTCCTAATCCTTTTTAAATCTAGATAGGATTCCTTTTGTATATCGGGTTTATACCCAAGAGTTATACGTAGCATTTGATATTTTTTCCTCGGATGTTGTATTGTCTGTGACCCGACAACATATTCGGGTATATTGCTTTTGATGTACTTATTTTATTTTATATGAGTACTTCCTCTTTTCATGATACGTGAGTACCATTTTTATCATGTTCAATAGTTTGTTTGTAGTTAGCATGATGTTTATTGTATGTTTTAAAATTTTTGGCATCCGCTTATTATAGTTTTGGGTAGTTAGCTAGTTTTTTTTTGTATCGTCAGTTGATGCTGAGAATGATCCACCTGAGATCCCTGATTTAATTTAGTATAGGACTGGCCACCCGTTATCATTTTAAGCGCGGTGTCACAGATGGTATCAGAGCATCAGGTTCTAGTGTCTTAGGATCTGTGTGGGTTTTCTGTGTTCTTCCGTAAGCATTCTTGATGTAGAGCCCTACTAGTAGGATTGTTGTGTTCACTACGTCCATTGCCTTTTGCGATTTGTAATTACTTGAACGACGTTCTGCTATAGTTGCTCGCGTCTCAGACGTCGTCGAGAAGAAGTCGTCCAGGAAGGGCAAGCAGACGGGGTTAGAATATGGAACCCCAAAATGCCTATAGGGACCGTGACAATAGCCGAACCTGCCAATCTTGTGGCAAAAGCGGTGGATGCTACCATTATTGTGATGGGACATCATCCTGCAGTTCTGATGGCTTAAGACCACTCAGGGCCATCTGTGTGGGAAAGAGTACGAGAAGCCTTTAGGAAAAGACCTCGTCCAGACTCTTCAGGGAAAACCGAGTCAATAATTGCAAGTCAGTGGAATAAGGATGCAAAGGCAGCTTTCGAGGGTTGTGTGTAGAGAGATGCAATGCCCATAACAACTTTTGGGTACGCTTTGACTGGAAGTGTTTTCCTTCTGCAGTTTAGACGGAAATAAGGAGACTAGTAAACGTGACTCAAGGTGATCGAACGGTGGTTAAGTACAAAGAAGAATATACTAGATTGGAAAACTTTGCTCCCGACGAGGTACATATAAAGAAGAAGCAAATAGTGAGGTTCTTGGGAGGTATAGATTGATGCATTTGTTAGCATTTGTTGGGGAACTCGGTGTTACTGACTTTTACTGATGTGAGGTGTGTGGCGTTGTCACATTGTCAGGAGTGTCGTCTTCATTTAATAAGGGAGTAAGAAATTTGGAGACTCAAGTTCATCAAGTAGGACTAAAGGAGTTGATACCAGTGGAGCAAGACCATCGCCGCGACAGGGTATTAGGCAGGTTTATCGGGGGTCGCAATAGCGCTTTGTCCTTCAGGATGGTTAGAAAGGATTTTTGAGGAGATGTTTCTAATGTGGAGAAATAGGCCTTAGGAAGAAGGATTATCCTGGAAGAATTAGAGGACTTTGAACATGGACCCATAGATGAAGTGAAGCAGTTGGAATATGGAGGTATAATGTAGAATACCTTCCTTTGGGCTTATGTCATGCTTTACGCGGTATTGGGAGCGCCCGCATGTAAGGTTTAACGAGTGGTTAGCCGCTATAACCATAGTGTGTATAGAATTCCCTTGGATGGAGGAGTGAGAAAGTGTGTCACTTGGAGGACATCTTTTTGGATAAAAGATCATTTTGCGATGGGCTAGTAGAGATTTGTGCTTTTGATTTTCGAATGTACGAACTGTAAAGGCTTGTTGAGTAGTGGAGGCAAGGTTATCATTTTATGATTATTTTAGGTAGAGGTAATTGTAGTGTTTCATTTATGGAAGGGCTTATCATGTGTCAATGATTTGGGTGATGAAAAGGGTTTTTTATCACTGAGAAAATTCAGGGTTTAGCGGGATCATTGTTGAGTGAGGAATTTAGCTAATGGTTGTGTTAGTTTAGAGAACTAGGTGTTAGTAAAAGTATTGTATTTGCGGATGCCTTGTGTTTTGAACATAAGGTGTTTGATATGGTGTGTCGAAAGACACAAAACTATCTATATTATATTGTTTTATAGGCCTTTGGGCAATATTTATGGTTTGAAATTTTTTTATAAAACCTTAATCCTGATTTAACTGATCTCAATTCCCGATCGAGCTACACAGTAGTGTATTGGGAGGGTTCCTTGTTTGGATTTCTCTTGCGAGATCTCCCCCGCGTGAAAGTAGCGAATGCCAGGAATTGAGAAGAGTTCAATCATTGGAAATTTAAAGTTTTTACAAACTTGATACGCTATTATAGATTAATTGTTAAGAGCTATATTACGGGTTAAGGCAAAAGTGGATCTGAGTATGTTTATGTCATTGGGCTCGGGTACAGGGTGTATGGGCGCCCTGGTTAACTAATTTGATTTCTAAATGAAGTAATTCACCGTGAGAAGTGGGAGATATAGGTATAGAACTTTTAGGGTAGGCGACGTGAGAACTAGTTGAAATTCGGAGTCCTAGGCTTAACTTAATATCGGGGACAAAATTCTTAACAGGGGGGAAGTCTGTAATACCCCACGATTTTAGGACTGAGAAATTTAATTTTTGGGAGAAATAAAATTTATTTAAATTGGAGAATTTTAAAATTTGGCAATTGAGGTAAAAAATTGAGGACCTTATAAAGTATTCCGAATGACGATTCTGAGTGTGCAGTTGATTCCGGATGGGTCGAGATAGTCAAAATGACTGTCCTTGGGTTTTATTTCAGCTCTGAAATAATTTAAGTTAGTTTGACTCGAATTGGAGTAAACGAGTCATTTAAAGACTGTATTATCATTTAAAGTGGGTGTTTCGAGAGATTAGGCTTATAAAACCTTTGGGAGATGAAAATCTCATTCTTGAGATTAAGAGAGAGGGAGAGAAATCCCTAGAGAGAGAGAAAGAAGAGGAAGAAGAGAGAGAAAAGGAGAAAAGCTTGGAGCTTGGGAATTTCGGCCAAAATTCGCGATTTTGAGGAAGATTCAACCTCTACCGTTTTGAGGCAAGTGTTTAATCTTGCTAAATAATTCATATGTGTATTTGATTTCATGAATTGTGGGAAAAACATAGATTTTTTTGGGTATTTATATCAAAACCTAGATTTTGGGTGTTAGACCTAGCATTTGATGTTTATACATGGGTTTAAGGATGTATAACTTAAAAGGATTTGATATAAGATGATTTTTATATTAGAAACATGTTGGAGCCGAAGATTGAGGGTTGGAAGAGGATGGTTTTGATTTTTTGGGAAATTTAGGTTTTGGAGAGAAAATGCCCATTTCGTGGCTTACTGAACACGCCGAATCGATTCGGACCCCTTCCCGAATCGATTTGAAAAGTTGCAGGTTTCCAGGTCTGAGTGAACGAATCTATTCGGACCCCAAGCCGAATCGATTCGTCCTAAGTGATACTCCCAGGTCCTTTGGATCGAATCGATTCGTATTAGAGGGTGAATCGATTCTCTTAGCCGAATCGATTCGGGTTAGGGCCGAATCGATTAGAAAATAGGGTAGTTTTGTGATATATTTCCTAGAGTTAGTTTTACTCCATTTCAGTTAGATTTCTCGATTTGGAACTTTTATATATGATGTGAAAGTTTTCTTTTGGGGATTTATTAAGGGTTTCTGACATAACATGATCGTGGGGACGTATCGAAATGGTTTGAGATCATACATATGTAATGGAGTTCGTCGCAACGAAATAGTGGGGAATTTCATTTGGAATGGGAGTCCCATTTAGAGTTTAAAAAGTGAAGTTAACATAGGATGTAAGGTTAGGGATTTTCAAGGAAGTTGTGAAGATATGACGAGAGATTGTTATTCCGACCTTTATGTCGAATCCTTCTAGTAATAGGATTTTAATTAGAGATACGTGTAGACCAATGAGAGAGGGGTCGAATATCCTTAGTGATGATGAACTTGGGGATTAAATCGAAAACTAGGTATCGTTAAGGGTTCACTTGAGTAAACGAACCGAGATCTAGTTCGAAAGGATTTAAATAGATTACCGACTATTAGTCGGCCTATAAACGGGATAATTATTATATATTAGTGGGCATCCGGAGGTGGATGGTGTGTGTATAGGGATTGATACATACGTTTGATTTTGAGATAGTGTCCTTAATGTTGGAAATAATGGGAGACTACTCATATCGTAGGTGATTTGGATGTATATGTTTCAAGTAAGGGACCGTGCAAGGATAATGCATTGTTTAGATAGGCGATATAATAATGGTGAGTGTTATGAGAGTTGTGTACATATCACCAGATTCTTTTCCTTTACATATAAAAGGATTGGAGATAGGGTGTATATATGTATAGAGATATATATATAAAGGTGTGGTTATATAAAGCGAATGTATATTTCTTGCGTGATGATTTATACATATGATGTGATTGCGTGTATATATATATGTAGTGCGAATGATTTATATATATACTTATTGTGTGAGCATACCCGACACATGCTATCGTGGGAGGTTACGCGATGTGGGTGAGGCCCCTGGCTTGAGGAGCAGGGTGCGTATAGTCCCCAGATCATAGTCGTCCACTGTTGTTTGTGTGATTTTATTTAGGGGTGAGAAGTCTTGGTTATGATTCGTTCTCACTTTCCGGAAAGGAACTATGACTGCTTCCCATACGTTTTTTTTACCATGGCGGTGTGATAATAGTCCGGTGTATGATAACCCGAGATAAAGTGAGTAATTCCTAGAAGATGATAGCATTGTGCAGTGTATTTGTATCCTATAACCGGTTATGTTATGAGCATTGCAAAGTGTGCATTGTCTGTTGTATGTATACGTGGTTATAGGATTGAATGATTGTATATATATTTAGAGTAAATATATATCCTATAGGTGAAGGTATGCGAGTTCTCTAGATGTACATCTTGTGTTATTTTGGTGTACTAGTTTATTCGGGTCGAATAATCGCACTTAGAGATAATTGCTGATATGTTGATCCCCAAGGATTTAAATAGAGGTCTAACTTGAGTACTAAATATGGTACTCAAAATAAGTATTTGGGTTATGGGATGTGTGTAGAGGGCATAATGGATCTCGACAATCAACATTGGTAAGGAGTAATGTATCAGGGGGGTTCCTTGTTTAGATTTCGCTTTGCGAGATGTCCCACCCACGAAACGTAGAGCAATGTTGAGAGTAGGGAAAAGTTTAGTCCTTAGTACTTGGGTGTATGTTGTTTAGTGATAGAATGTTTTATAAGAATTGGAAGTTAATGTGTGCCTATTCTGTCGTTAAGGACTTGTTTAAGTTATAATTAAAATCGGATGGACTCTAGTAAGGTACATGTGTGTGCTTATATATATATAAGTTTGGGTGTACTTAGGGTACGATAGGATGAGAGGATTTTTTGGTTATCCTTAGAAGTTATCGGGTAGATAAACTTAGGTTCCCGTGCGTACATTTAGGAGCGCGCTTTAGTTGAGGGGTGAGTTTGGGAATTCCAAAGGAGTGCGACTCCACTTTGTTTATGAAATTGTGCATTTATAATTATTATGCACTGTTATACAATTGCTTTAAACGTTTTTACACCTCAGGCTTTGACCCGTTTATTTTCCAATATATATATATTGTACTACAGGTGTCCCACCGCGTGGATACCGATGATGCTTTTCCATCACATGTTCTCGGAGCCATGATAGATGCGGAATGTTTCGGGATTTGTATTGTGTTCGTTTCCAAATCCTTTATAAATCTAGATAGGGTTCCTTTTATATATCGGGTTTATACCCAAGAGTTATACGTAGCATTTGATATTTCTTCCCTGGATGTTTTATTGTCTGTGACCTGAAATCATATTCGGGTATATTGCTTTTGATGTACTTATTTTGTTTTATAAGAGTATTTCCTCTTTTCATGATACATGCATACCCTTTTTATCATGTTCAGTAGTTTGTTTGTAGTTGGCATGATGTTTATTGTATGTTTTAAAATTTTTGGCATCCGCTTATTTTAGTTTTGGGTAGTTAGCTAGTTTTTTTTGGTATCATCAATTGATGCTGAGAATGATCCACCTGAGATCGTTGATTTAATTTCGTATAGGACTAACCACCCGTTATTATTTTAAGCGGGGTGTCACACATAATTAGTATCACTTTCTCTAATTAAGTTACAAATTGATTTTTAATAAAAAAACACATGACTAAGGGTTTAGGCAGCACTTAAAACACATAATACTAAAGAAAAGGAATAGAGTATTACGCCTGAATAAAAGTTGGTTTAGAAATTTGATCTTGAATGTGTATTCCTCTAAAAAATTTGATAAAGATTCGTTCTTGACGCGTCTTGAGAAAATTCAATTAATCTTGATAAAACTTGAGTTGAAAGTTATGTATAATGGGCCTAGGGTTTGAAGGTTGAAGAAGATGAGAGGTTTCTGATTTTTAAGAAGGTTAAAATGTGTTTTAAAAGGCTTAAACTCGTTACTTTATGTTTATATACCAAAAAGAATTAGAATCATAACCAAATAAAAATACTCAAAACATCATTACGGACGATCGAACCGTCAGAATCACTTAAAATTATATTATGTTGTAGTGAACGACGAGACAGGACTGCTGCGAAAAATTTAGCTTGATCGGATGGTTGGATTTCTAAAAATATTATTTTCACTAGAGAGGTTTATGTTTTGAGGACTCTTGGAGAGTTTTGTGTTTTGAGGACTAAACTATACAATAAAAATTCAATTAAAACTTCATTTTAATTTCGATTCCAATTCTGTTTGAAAATTTATTTTTCAATTATAAAAATCAACATTTTAAATTATAAAATTTTTAAAATTCAAAATTTTATTTTTCTTCGATTTCCAAAATTAATTAAAAAAAATTCCCATTTAAAAAATCCGGGTAGTTACAACCACCTCATCATTTGATTACGTTCCTCCCAATTAAAAATATACATACATACATACATCTCTATATCCCATCTCCCACAATTCTCAGTTAAAACCACATATGTGGGGTTGTCGACATCGGAACGAAAAAAACAAAAATTTCAGACCACATATGTTTTGAAACATATGTGTGGTCCATAACGTCAGTAGGAAAAAAAATCAGACCACATATATTTCAATCAACCCACCATTAACCTCAGCCCCTATATATTCCCTTAGATTTTGATCTGTGGAAAATGGTTTTGCTTGCACCAAAAAAGAAAGTAAATAAATAAAAAAATAATATTACCTTTAGAAAACCCAAAATTTTGAGAAGATGTCCACGATCACAGTCCTCACCGGTCACAATCAACGATTCGCTCGTGGTGTTTCAAAACAGAAATTGGGAGAGAGAACTCGAAATGTGGACTGTGGGTTTTGAAGAGAGAGGTAGAGTTTGAGGGTTAAAAGTGAAGAGAGAGGTAGAGTTTGATTCAAATTAAAGTTGAAATTTTCTTCTCAAGCCACGTGAGGCAGCTTTTCAGGCGTGGATCTGGCAGAAAATGTGCCAAGAGTAGCAAAGCATGGCTAAAATTTGACACGTGGCACGGTGTAAGAATGGGGGAGTTAGTAAAAGAGCACATGGTTCGAGGTCTCAACTTTCAATCTCACCACATGGATCGTTTTGGACCCTTAGATTCAAATTTTTAAGAGTTAATCTCAGCCATCAGTTGACAAAAATAGATATAAAATCTGTTTATATAGGTTTTGTATCCAAAGTTATATGATGTGGCAAAAAACCCCTCCTCCTTTATTATATACATATAGTTGGGTTTTGTGTTGATTTGGGAGCTTGGGAGTTCGTTAATGGAGGATTTTGAGGTCAAAACTCGTAAGTAGAAAAAATGACCTTTTGTAAAGGTATCATTGATCGATCGACCTTGAGGTCTATTGATTGATGAAATATGATTGTGGAAAATTGAATTATGAACGCGTGGATACTGGTTTCGTACTTTTTGAATTTTTACTGAATTTCTTATGAATATTTTACTAAGAGTGGTAAGGTTGAAATTTAGGTTGGAGTGAAATGTCTAACTAAATGAGACTTATTGATGTGCCCAAAATATACCTGACAGCTCGGAGATACTAACCTCGATAAAATGGTGGCCGAGACAGCAAGGGGTCTAAATTGGCAATTGGCGATCTCGCCCAACATAAGGTCGGCTATGGCCGCGTTATTAGTACCCCACTACCAGGGAACATGTGAGGTCTACATGGCTCATGTTGTTAGTTATCCAACAGGTCCTCCATAACCGACATCACGTCTGCATCATACATCAACCTCGACTGGGTATCAGTTGAGGTCAGTAAAGACTACCACCATCATCATAATCAACCTCGGCTAGGAATAAACCGACGTTCCAACTACGCCTGCGTAACCTCGACCCAGGCGAATGTTACAACTTCTCTCTTCTTACCTCGGCTTTCTATTGGGCCGAGATCACCGTGAATAAACTCAGATAAGGTAGTAGTCAGATTTCCCCAACCTCGTACACTTCCAGGCCGAGGTTGTACCTGCCAGGGACAAGGTCGAGCATTCGCAAGCATATACAAGGGAAGGAATATGTGGACAAAATCAGTTATGACCGAATCAACCCCCTCACGTGGGGGAATATTTCATCATCATTCTCTACATGTGACAAGGACATATGACTTCATCAGATTGTCTAGATCAACACACACATGCTCATTGCATGCATGGGGGGTACATTACACCTCCCAAACACTATATATAGGGGTCATCCCCTACCTTGCAAAGGGATCGAGAATTATAACCCTAGCTAAACTCTGTCAAAATATATAGTAGAAAGAGAAATCTTGAGAGATTGTATCCATGACCATTAGTGCCCTATTTTAGTGACCTTATTTACTCACTTGCACAATGGAGGTAGGCCTAATTGGCTAAACCACTTACATATTGGTGTTCATCCTCTTCTCCTCACCTTAATCTCTCATATTTAGTATATACTCGAGCTCCCATTGTCATCGCCGATTTGAGCTTACAAACACTTTGGAGGGTGGTGCTACTTCCAGCATCATCATTTTGGCTCCGTTTGTGGGAACGAGAAGCTGTCTGTCTCTTACTCTTTTTCTGCTTAACCTCACTGGAGACTCTGGTGGTGAACCAGGCCTCACCCATTGCGTGGAGATGTTTCACCATTGAAAGAGTTCCTTTAAGGTATTAAGCTCATCTTCTTCACAAGCTCTTTAGTTTTAACATATGGCATCGGAGTTGCCACCACCACCTCCACCATCTGGTGCTGGAGGATATAGTTCTATCCAGGCGCCACCCCAGTCCAAAATGGCTACAGCCTTGAAGTCCTTGGCTGCAACGCAACAAGAAATAAAGGACAAATTTACTCAACTCAGTCAAAATATGATGAGACCACCTAGGGTCTTATCAGAGATAATTACTCTGGCGGCTGCTCATCCCCATCCTGAAGCCAAGGGACCACCCCAGGAACCGCGAAAAGACTAACCTATACCTTAATGGAGGAGGGATGTTGCTGACCCTAGGCGTTTGCGTCTGTGGAGGCAAGGACACCCTTGACCTGAGGATTGGTATGATAATATGGAGGCAGAAGATGCTGTAGAGGACTGTTGGGAGCCGTATGAGGTCTCGAACTTCACTGTACGTCCTATCCACCAAAGCCGAGGTTATGTGGACAGAAGAGACGATGTTACCCAACCAAGAGGATCAACCTTTGATCGCTTGAGCAGAGGGTCAGCCTTTGAAAGGCTTGGTCCAGTAAATGACCTAAAACAGAGGTTATCAAGATCAAGAAGTGCAGCTGGATCTCAGAGGGGAAATGGTGAATGTTGGCCTCATCACGGTCGACCACATAATGGACGACCTAATCAAGGTAGAGACAGGGATTAAGGGAGGTCAACAGCCGACGATGTGCTGCGGCTGGGGAACCCTCAGTCCACCCCTTGGAGATGGCTGTGGATAACCTCGATCACGCCAACGTTGCTAGTCCATGGAATGATTCCATCCAATGCCTTGAAGAGAAGATAGGATACCTCATGGCTAAGATAGGAGAAGATAGGAGACCTCATGGCTAAGATAGTAAACTTCCCAACCCCGGCCAAGTTCAAACCACCTATGGTGTCTCCCAAGTATGACGGTAATACTAACCCTGCGCATCATATTGAGATGTACCAGTCTGCATCGGACATTTATTCAATCATTGATGAGATGAAGTGCCGGGCCTTCTCCGGAATTTTAACAGGAGCTGTACACATCTGGTTCACCTCTCTTCCAAAGAACTCGATTGAGAACTTTAAGGGCTTGGCTGAACGGTTCATTCACAACTTCTGTTTTGGGGTAAGAACTCAAAAGAAAATCACTCATCTGCTGTACATCAAGTAGAGAAATAATGAGAGCCTAAGAGACTACATAGCTAGATTCAACAAAGAGAAATTGGAGGTTGAAGATTATGAAGAGAATATAGCCATGACAACCCTCATTGGAGGACTCCAAAAGGGGAAGTTGCTATGGAAACATACGGAAGACCCTCCCAAGTTTATGGCAGAGCTATTGGCAACTATAGGAAAATTCATGAATGCCGAAGAGGCCATGGCCACGAAGTATGAGGATGAGAATGGAAGTGGCAGCGGGAAATTCCAAAGAAAGAATGATGGAAAGAAGAGGCCAGTCGACGACAAGTTTGCGCCCTATACCCCTCTAACTGTGAGCTGCAAACACATCCTCAATAAGATCAAGAATGACTGATCTCTGATATGGCCAGATAAGATGAAGGCTCCTCCGCATAAGAGGAATAAGAACTTGTGGTGTGAGTTACACCAAGACCACGGTCATGTGACAGACAAGTGCTTTGCCTAAAGGATGAGATCGAAAAGATGTTTAAATCCAGGAAGTTGAGGAAATATATTGATGGTAAGGCTCCTAAGAGGGGAAGAGATGACCATAAAAAGAAGAGAAACAACAGATATCGAGATAATACCCCAGTAAGATGAGACGATGACTCAGATGGGGATGATGAAGACGATCCAGACCTCCCACTAAAATACGATAATGCCCCGATAAAGAGGTTTGGAATGATCTCCTTTGGAATTATCACTATATGTGGAGGACTTGCTGGAGGTGTCTCTGAAGTAGCTGACCGAAGAGCTCATGTGGCAGAGGCCAAGTCAGTGACTAAGGCAGAGCTTGTGGATCTGGCATCTTCAGAGGCAAAGCAGAAGAGAAAGAAAGTAGATATGGATACTCTTATAGTTGGATTCTCCCGAATCGACTCCAAAGGTATCTTAGCTCCGTATGATGACCCATTGGTAATAACAACAAGAGTGCACAGGTGTGAGGTTCAAAGAATCCTTATAGATGGAGGAAGTTTAGCGGACGTGATGTTCTGGCCCTGCTTTAAAAGCCTGGGCCTCAGCAGAGCTAGGCTGGCACTTTACCATCATCCGTTGATGGGCTTCTGCGGGGAGAAGGTCCATCCATTGGGCATGTATGAGATGCATGTACGAATGGGAGATGAGTGGCCTAAGAGGTTGACCCAGAAGATTAATTTTTTAGTTATGGATGAAAATGTCTTCTCGGCCTATAACCTCATCATAGGAAGAGTAGCCCTCAAGGAGTTTGAGGCCGTGCCATCGACGGTCCACCAAATGCTAAAATTCTTGACCCCCTATGGGGTAGGGGAAGTGCATGGGGATCAGACATCGGCACGTGAATGCTACTTCAACTCAGCGGAAGAGATAGAGGACCATAAGAGGGCAACAACCACATATATCATTGATACACTTTATCCTTGAGATAAAACAAAGTTGAAGAAAGGAGAGGCCGCGAAAGAGGTAGAATCCATCATCCTAAATAAGGACGAACCTGAAAAAACTGTCCAAGTCTGCAATGCCTTAAAACCGAAGATCAAGGATGAACTGATGAGATTCTTGAAGAAGAGGCAGAGTGTCTTCGCTTGGAGCCACGTAGACATGCCTGGCATCGACCCAGAGGTTATGTGCCACAAACTCAATGTCGCAGAAGATGCTAAGCCAATCAAACAAAGATGAAGAGTTTACTCCAGGGAAAAGTATGACATCAACAGGGAAGAGGTCAGGAAGTTAGAAGAGGCAGAATTTATCAGGGAGGTCATATACCCAGAGTGGTTATCAAACGCCATCATTGTGCCCAAAGCCAATAGAAAATGGAGGATGTGCGTAAATTTCACCGACCTAAACAAGTCTTACCCAAAAGACAGTAATCCCTTGCCTCAGATTGATTCGATGGTAGATGCCACGACAGGGCATGAGATCATGAGCTTTATGGATGCGTATTCAGGCTATAATCAGATCTTTATGAATACTGAAGACTCGGAGAAGATAACCTTCATCACAGATAAGGGGACATATTCCTATAAGGTCATGCCCTTCGGCTTGAAGAATGCAGGTGCAACGTATCAACGTCTTGTAAATAAGATGTTTGAAGATCAAATTGGCAAGACCATGGAGGTATATGTAGATGATATGTTGACAAAGAGGTTGAAGGCCTGCACTCATGTGACAGACCTAGAGAGAACCTTAGACACTATGGACTTGTACAGGATGAAACTCAATCCCGTAAAGTGTGTCTTCGAGGTAGGAGCTAGAAAATTTCTTGGATTCATTATCAATCAGAGGGGGATAGAAGACAATCCTGAGAAGATCAAGTCTTTGCTTGATATGAAGACACCAAGAAGTATAAAAGACGTTCAGAGGCTCACTGGAAGAGTAGCGAAACTCAACAAATTTGTTTTCAGAGCCACGAACAAATGTCTTCTGTTTTTTAAAGTAATTAAAAAGGCCTTCGAATGGGATGAAGAGTGTGACAAGGCCTTTAAGCAGCTCAAGTCCTACCTCAGATCCCCTATGCTCTTATCTTGGCCCATAATGGGGGAGAAGTTACATGTTTATCTAGCAGTCTCAGAATTAGATATAAGTGCAGCCATAGTACGGGAAGATGTTGGGGAACAAAGGCCTATATATTTCAATAGTAAGGCCCTTAAAGGGTCTGAATAAAACTACCCTAGGATGGAGAAATTGGCCTACACTTTGATACACGCTTCCAGGAAGATGAAACCCTATTTTCAAGCCCACTTTATGGTCATCATCACTGATTCCTCATTAAGGCAAGTCCTCCACAAGCCTGAAAAGTCAGGCTGATTGATGACCTGGGCCATCGAATTGGGAGAGTATGACCTTATTTATCAACCCAGGGTAGCCATTAAAGGGCAGGCACTTGAAGACTTTACTGCTGAGTTCACGTGGGAAGAGATTGAGGTTGAGAATAGTTCAATGATTGCAGAGGGATCAAATAGTAACGTCTTTCGAGACCTGAAAGAGGTTGTGTCCAATAGAGTCAGAAACATAATATCTGAGAATGAGGAAGACAGATACCTCTTCAAGTAAGGAATCCTGTCAGAGGGGAGCTTCTCTTTGAATAAAGACGTTTGGAACCTCTTCGTTGATGTGTCTTCTTGCGAAAGTGGAAGCGGTGCAGGGTTGATACTCTCAGCTCCGAATGGCACCAACGTTGAATATGAACTAAGGTTCAACTTCAAGGCATCAAACAACGAGTCAGAATATGAAGCCATGATACATGTCTCTCCTTGGCAAAGACCCTTAGAGTTGGCCGACTCCTACTTCATAGCTACTCAAGGTTAGTTGTCAACCAAGTGTTTGGATTTTACGAGGCTAAGGATAAAAGGATGGCCAGATACCTGAAGAGGGTAAGAATGATGTTAGAAAGGTTCAAGGAGGTGAAGATGGAGAAAGTACCTCGACAAAACAATCGCCATGCAGATATGCTAGCAAGGTTGGCCTCAACAATAAGGACAGACATCAGAAGGACAGTACCAATCGAGATCCTTCTCAAACCGACCATTGAGGAAGAAGAGGTTGCCAACTCTTGCCTCAACTTGAACCTGGGAGACTCATAGATAGACCCCCTCATAAGATATATCAGAGAGGGAGAGATGCCAGAATCAAAGCTAGAAAGGAGGAAACTGAGGTACAGAGCTGAAAGTTCTCAATAATAGGAGACGCCCTATATAAGAAAGGATTTATGTTTCCTCTCCTCAGATGCGTTCATCCCACAGAGGTCCCCCACGTCCTACAGGAGGTATATGAGGGTTCTTGCTCCAGTCACATAGGAGGAAGACCTTTGGCTAAGAGGGTTATCACACAAGGATACTGGTGGACGACCATGGCCAATGATGCTGCAGACTACGTGAAGAGGTGCGACAAATGCTAAAGATTCTCCACTATCCCCCATCAACCTCATGAACTTATGACATCAATCAATTCCCCTTGGCTATTCACAGTATGGGGGATTGACTTGGTGGGTCCCTTGCCAAGGGCTGCAAACAATTACCGATTTCTGATAGTAGAGATTGACTACTTCTCCAAGTGGGTGGAGGCTGAGCCGTTGATCACGATTATAGAGCAGAAGACCTTATAATTCATCTGGAAGAGAATCATATGCAAATATGGCCTTCTAAACACCCTCATCTCGGACAACGGAACCCAGTTCAAGAATTTTTCCTTAAAGAAGTATTACGAGAGAGTTGGGATCAAGTAATTTTTCTCTTCTCCTTACTGACCTCAGGCAAACGGTCAGACCGAAGTCACGAACAGAACAATCCTCTATACGGGATCAAGAAGAGGTTAGAAGAAGTTAAGGGGAAATGGACTGAAGAAACTTATGCTGTGTTATGGGCCTACAAAATAACGACTAGGACACCAATGGGGGAGACCTATTTATGTTAGCACATGGCTCAGAAGCCGTCATACCAACATAAGTAGGACTCCCCACTCACAGATTTCAGACCTACGACCATGAGAAGAATGGGGAAGAGAGAAAACTCTACCTAGATTTGATTGAGGAGATAAGGGAAGATGCCGAGATTAGACAGGCAGCCTATCAACAGAGAATACTAAAATTTTACAATCAAAGGGTGAAATCGAGGCCCATAGTTGTAGGAGAACTGGTGCTGAAGAAGACGCTACAGAAGGCAAACAAGCTTCACCCAAATTGGCGTGTCCCTTATAAAGTGATCAAGGAGGTTGTACCCGGGACCTTCAGGCTAAAAAACCTTGAAGGGGAACCTTTCTCCAATCCATGAAATGCTGATCATCTGAAAAAGTATTACATATGATGTTGCAATGGTTTTTATGTAGATGTATCATCTTATGAAGAGATTATTAATGAGAAGATAAGTTCCTGTGTCAATTCTTGATTCATTGTACTTTAATTTGGTGAAATTTATGGGGGTAACATCTTAGTTTGATGACCTCAGACCTTGAAACATCATAACTTGGTGATAAGGTCTAAGGTGAAACATCATATTTGGATGACCTCAGACCTTAAACATCATTAATTTGGTGAAATTTATAGGGGTAACATCTTAGTTTGATGACCTCAGACCTTAAAACATCATAACTTGGTGACAAGGTCTGAGGTGAAACATCATATTTAGATGACCTCAAACTTTAAACATCATTAATTTGGTGAAATTTATGGGGGTAACATCTAAGTTTGATGACCTCAGACCTTAAAACATCATAACTTGGTGATGAGGTCTGAGGTGAAACATCATAATTTGATGAACTTAGACCTTAAACATCATAACTTGGTGACAATGTCTGAGGTGAAGTATCATATTTGGATGACCTCAGACCTTAAAAAATCATAACTTAGTGACATGGTCTGAGGTGAAACATCATAATTGGATAACCTCAAACCTCATAACCATTAATTTGGTAATATGTTACAAGGGTAACATCATAGTTTAGTGATGAAGACATCAGTGTACGACATATAAAAATATTCAAGGTCAAAAGAAACAAAGTTCTCCTCAGAGAATGATATAGCACAGAAGTTAGAATTACAAGTCAAAATATAATAGAAAATGTTATCAGAGGTTACAGACCAATATGAATCTGAAATAAAAATTACAAATAAGAGCGTCACAAAATACGGCCTAAGTGTCTGCAATCTCAGGGTTAGTTGACGTGGCCCCACTTCTTAGGTCGATGTTGGTCACTTCTACCCCATCATCTTGAGGATTAAAGTCTTCAGTCCCTGTAGATTCTGGTTGAGCAGTCTTTGCAGGCACAATAACTCCTTCCTCCTTGACCTCTTGTAAGGCCTGAGCAAATTGAGGATCAGCGTAGCCCAGACCAACGAAGTCTGAGGCTGCGAGGCTCCCTGACTCCTTTTCTTTCATGGCAGCCCATTTTTCAGTGGCCTTAACACCTCTTTCGAGGTATTCGAAGCCGAAGCTTATGAATTGGTCAGAGACCTGATAGTCGACTAACCACTTATCAGAAGCATCCTCAAAGGTAGCCTTCACCGCAACATTAACCTTTTATTGGAGGACATCGTCCTTGGCCTTTAGGGCAGAGGAGTGGTCTTTCTGAAGCTTTGAAATATCCTTTCCCCCCCACTTCACCTTGTTCTGAGACTCCTACAAGGCAGTCTTCAGGCACTCCACTTCAGCATCTAGAGCGGCCTCCACCTTTTAGGCCTCTCTTCCCTTTTCAATCAGGGGTAGCGTCCCCAGGGTCCAGTTAACAAATTGGTGCATGGCAAGGATACCCTACAACACAAAATCTGAAGCATATGATCAAGACAATGCAAATCAAAGATGAAGTTACACTTGGGAATAATCTTTACCTGGATAGACCTATGAAGGTAAAACTCGACCACCAAAGGAGTATCAATAGAGCATAGGAAGTACTTATAAACATCGATCATCACAGAGCCAATGGTATCCATTGCTTTCAGACTATGAGCTATGAGGCTGTCACTAATCTTCAGCTATTTTAAACGAGTAGCCAGTGCATCATCGGACGAGATGGGGATAACACGATCGATCTTTTGGGCTTTACTTTGCCTCTGATCCTCTGGGGCAGTGGTAGAAGATTTCCTCTTTTTTGTAGCGTCGGCCTTAAAAGTGTCGACGTTTGGCTTAGACGGGGGAGGAGGGGGAGCATTGAGCCCAGTTTTCTTCACCAGCTTAATAAGACTTGGCTCAGACATCTCCCAAAAGTCGTCTGAGATCCCTTCGGGGCGTTCTGCAAAAACAAAAAACATGTCTGAGTTAGTAAATCAGAAACGTCAAAATATCAAAGGTACAACTTAGCAAAATAAACACTTACGAAGTTCGGATAAAGGACTTCCCCCAGGCTAGTCTCAGAGAGGTAGTAAGGGGACATCAGGTGTTCGTACTTGACCAGCCGACCAAGCTCCCCCTGATCTTGAAGGTCCTTAACCTTTTGAAGGTTATCCTGGCTTAGCCCAGGGTCGGCTTTGGCAGCCAGTGACAATTTTCCCCACCTCAGAGAGGTCCTCGGCTCTATAGATGAAAGGGGGCACAAGTACCAAATTTCCAGGCCCTAGAAATGAAGAAGTATCGTGGTTTCCAATTGTGATATGAGGTTTGGGTAACCAGAAACATCTTCTTGTCAGACTTCCTAGCTAGGAAGTGGTACTAGCTCGAATGGTTTCTGGCAGAGGAGGGCACGTAGCACCCTGTGAAGACCCTGACAGGAAGGTCTGAATGATCAACTACCCTCTATAAGACGATGGCTCCAATCATCACTCTCCAGGCATTGGGAGACATCTGGGAAGGGGCCAGGTCGATATGGGATAATATGGCCCTAATTGTTGGATAGATGGGGAGACGATATCCTAACTTAAAAACTGCTCATATACACAGATCTTCCAATCTCGACCACCAAAGGCCCTCTCATCCCTCTGAGGTCTCCTAAGTTTAATAGACGGACCAATGGAATAAAGGCGCCTAAAAGCTAAGAGATCGAATTCATTGCCAGTGCTCTTTATCTCGGATGCCTCCGAGATGTCAATGTCACTTTCGTGACCATCATCCTCATCCCTGGTGATGTCGGCCTGGGCAGGCATAGGAGAACCATCAGGGAACCTTTGAGCGAACTCAGCCCCTATGGCGACCGACAGAGGAATAAAATCTATTATCGGTGGAACAACCACACTCATCCCTACAACTTCAACATCAGAAGAAGTCCGTGAAGAGATAGAACCTTTGTGGTATAAGGCACGACTCTCGACCTCGGCCTGATCAGGGACCTGATCTTGCCTAATGGAGAAATCCATTGCCTCCTGGAATGAGTCAACAGACATGGGGTCAGAGGTGGATGACTCAGACTCAGACATTGAAGTGGGTTCCAATGGAGTCTCCACTGGCTCAGCTGGTTCTGCTGGCTCAGGGTATATCACCCTCAAAGGGGTGAAAAGATAGGTTTGAGAGGGAATGCCTCAGACCTACGAGCTTCCTCTTGGGCTCGTTCTATTTACCTAATATTTTCTAGAGTCTTCTCCCTAAGAGAAGGGAATTCCTCTAAGAGTTGATAAAGGGGTCTGAGCATATGAGTCAGACCTTACACTTGGGACAATAAATTAAAAATAAACAAGTTGTCAACTTAACTAAGGATCAAAATGGGATTTTAAAGCAAAAACAGGGACCACTGAAAAACTCAATATGTCACCGAAAAACTCATACGATCACCAGAAAATGATAACAGCTGTAAAAAAATACAAGAAATGAAGAAATAAGGTTGTAAATGGAAGGAAAGGTGAAGACAGTACCTGAGGAAGTGCGAGATGAAGGATAAGAAGAGTAAGGGCAACAAAAATGCAGAGGTCTGAGTGGCGATGAAACTCTTGGAGAGGAGAGAGAGGGCACAGGACGCTTAGGCAGGAAAAGGAGAAAAAATGGAAAAAAATAAGAAGGAAATGAGGTTTAAAAACCCCAAACCCATATACACGCGCCCCAAGGTCCATCATTTCCTTGGGGGCCTAAAAAGCAACCATCATGGCACTTGCTTAACACGTTATCTATTGTAATACTTGATACATGTCAAACTAATATTGGTTCACCATACAGAAAGGTCTCGAAGCTACATACCCCATAGTCACCCATTCACATAAGTAATTAAGGGCTAGGGGTGATTGATTTTCCTAAAATATACCTGACAGCTCGGAGATACTAACCTTGACAAAATGGTGTCCGAGACAACAAGGGGTCTAAATTGGGGATTGGTGATCTCGCCCAACATAAGGCCGGATACGGCCAACGTTATTAGTACCCCACTACCAGGGAACAAGTGAGGTCTACATGGATCATGTTGTCAGTTATCTAACAGGCCCTCCACAGTCGACATCACGTCTGCATCATACATCAACCTCTGTTGGGTATCAGCCGAGGTCAGTAAAGACTACCACCGTCATCATAATAAACCTCGTCTAGGAATCAATCGACGTTTTAACTACGCCTGCGTAACCTTGGCCCAAGCCGACGTTACAACTCCGCTCTTCTTACCTAGGCTTTCTATTGAGACGAAATCATCGTCAATAACCTCGGATAAGGTAGTATTCAGATTTCCCCAACCTCGTACTCTTCCAGGCCGAGGTTGTACTGCCAGGGATAAGACCGAGCATTCGCAAGCATATGCAAGGGAAGGAACACGTGGACAAAATTAGTTGTAACCGAATCAACCCCCTCACGTGGGAGAATATTTCATCATCATTCTCTATATGTGACAAGGACATATGTCTTCATCATATTGGCTAGATTAACACACACACATGCTCATTGCATTCATGGGGGGTACATTACACCTCCCAAACACTATATATAGGGGTCATCCCCTACCTTGCAAAGGGATCGATAATTACAACCCTAGCTAAAATCTGTCAAAATATACAGTAGAGAGAGAAAGCTTGAGAGATTGTATCCATGGACATTAGTGCCCTATTTTAGTGACCTTATTCACTCACTTGCACAGTGGACGTAGTCCTAATTGGCTGAACCACTTACATATTGGTGTTCATCCTCTTCTCCTCATCTTAATCTCTTATATTTATTATATACTTGAGCTACCATTGTCATCACCGATTTGAGCTTACAAACACCTTGGAGGGTGGTGCTATTTCCATCATCATCACTTATCAAATTAAGTAATGGTGAATTAAGACTTAGTAACCTTGATGTGCTTAGGATTACTATTCTTGGTATTATGTGCTTGTAAATTCGAGAGTCGAATTGATTCTTATTTTGTTTTGATAAGTTTAGAGAGTTGGATTGGATGGTTGTTAGTCTATTAAGAGTTTTGACTCGGTTATTATCGAGAATACTCTTAATTAATAGCCACTAATTAAGTTAATATATTTGGTTTAAGACTTGCAATCTTTATGAGTAGGTTTACATGTTTTGTATATTATGTACAACATGGTGGGTATAAGTACTTATGGACCGTGAGACGGGAATCCATATTCGGTATCCCGATAGATGGAGACGGGTTTACCTTGGACCGTGCGATGACGACTGAAATTCTTATAGACTATGCAACGAGAATCCATCTTCGATATCCCGGTAGATGGATACGATTTTACCCTAAACTGCGTGATGAAGCGAATCTATCTTCGGTATCCCAGTAGATAGAGACGGGTTTACCCTGGATCGTGCGACAATAATTCATCTTCTGTATCCCCATAAATAGTACGGGTTTACCCTGGACCTTGCGACGATGATCATTTTAGTATTATGGTAGATAAAGATGAGTTGTACCCTGGATCATGCGACGAGAATCCATCTTCGGTATCCCGGTAGATAGAGATAGGCTTTATTCTGGACCATATGATGGGAATCCGTCTTGGGGTACCCCGGTGAACAATTATAAAATACTTGGTATGAATCGTATAAATGTGGATATAGACGTAAATATGTGTTTTCCTGATTAGATGTATATATTTGAGATGTATGGAATAATTGTTTATGGATATTCAATTGAGATGAATAATATGTAATCACTGGGTCTAGGATTAGATGCATGTGATATCTGGGATGGTTGGGTTTGGGATAATTTAACAGATACTAAAATACAAGAGGAAGATATGTAATTATATTGTAGCCTAAATTCAGTTATAATCTACTTTTCGGAAACTTACTGTTAATATTATTGTTGACTTATCTTTTAATGACATCCTCACCGCTAATTCCATCGTACATTTCTCAGTTGCTGCTCTTATAAGATGTAGGTAACGAGCCTGCGTACTCATTCTCTAATTTCTATTGTATTTATTAGTCAAGTCAAATTTATCTTTAGTAGTATTGAGTCGGTATTACTAGTACATGTGGTATGGAATTTTATTATTAGACAGTTATAGCTATGCGATGATTCTATTATTGTTGATTGGTATAGTATCAGGGATTATGTTGTTCACCTTTATTTTATATTAGTTATTTAGTTTACTCATCAATCATGGTTAGAATGTTACCAAATGTTTTTTTTATTATCGTGACTTTTGTATGAGACCTGATCAATCTTTATATAGATTTTACGGGGTGTTACAACTCTTATACCAACAAAGAATTATTTTTTTATTACTAGAAGCATCAATGTTCAATTTGAAGGTAAAAAAATTAAAAGGTTTCCATTTATAGAAGAAATATTATTTTTATTAGAAGAAGAAGTTTTACCAGGGTTAAAAAACTTAAAATTTTATAACATCATCATTCACATGGTGTTGAATTTCTTTACCTTATACATGATTACGTTTTGCTGGATTTCTAGAATTGGGTTGATAGTGCCAACACCATATGAATTGTCATCATCCCCGAGGATATCCATGACCTGATTATTTGTAAAGAACTTCAATTTTTGATGAAGATAAGAGGCAAACCCTTTGATGTTGCGAAACTAAGGGTGCCGAGAAGGGGATTGAAGCATGCATGGATATTGATGACTTGGAATTCTACCTGAGGACTGATAGGGCCAGCCCCTAGCGTGAGGAGAATTGATCCCATGATTTCTCGATGGGTATTATCATAAGAACATATGGTAGTGTATGTAGGAGTGGGATCGTCGCTTTTCATCCCCAGACAACTGAGCGTTCGAAGCAAGAATACGTTCAAGGAAGAACCATTATCAGCCAGCACTAATGGGACTATCTTTTGAAGTATTAAGAACATAGTTATGATCAGAGCTGAACTTTGGGATTTCTTTTTCAGCAAAAGAGATAAGTCTCTTGGAGGTAAGAGTTTCGACTATATGAATGGATTCATCGGGAGAGGTAGAAGGTGGAACCGTGGCTTGAGGGAGAAATTTGATAAGAGAATTCTTATGAAGTTAAAAAGACATGAAAAATCCCCACAAGGTGATATTGGCTTGATTTTTCTTCAATATTTCAAGAATATTACTTTTTCTCGATTGTCATTTCAAGCAGTGGTGCTTCTTCAACGACTCTCTTCCCTTTATCTATTGGTGCACTTTCCGCGTGGAAAAATTGAATCTATAAAATACTGACCTGACCGGGTCCCGTGGTTCACTGATGACGAGAAAAAGAGAAAATTAGTTTCTTTGTCAATCTCAGGGGCAACATAAGCCTCATTGATCTCGCAGTTCTTCGAAGGAAATCACTCCACAAAAGGAGGCAATGGGATTATGAGTTTCATCATTGGGTTCTCCATCTGAATCATCTGAGGGGTCAGAGTCAATACCCCATCATGTGGAAACTTGATCATTTCCTGAGAAATCTAAGCATTCGATAACTTCAAGAGCCTCATAGTATAAATCTTCCCAAGCCGTAGATAAATGATTCTGGGAAGGGACCAAATATTCTCTGATCCTCATTGCAAATAATAAATCAGGTACTTCAGAGATTTGCCTTTCTTGACACGTTTTTTTATTAGGGTTGGACTATGTTATCAAAGATGAATTCTTCTAGCAGTACGAACCAATCGTTGGATTATTGGTCCCATTTTCGGGCTTCCACTTCGTCTTCCATGTGTACAAATTATACTTTCCTATCATATATAAACACACATATACATCCTATCTATATGTTTTTAGAAACAATAAAATCTACAAAGGGATTTTTTGGTAGATTCTCATTCTTCGAATAATAATTAGATAATTTTTGTGGGGATCACTCCAATCATCACAAAAAAAATTTCTAATCCTGAAAATTTGAATTTCATTATCTTTGTAGGTGATGTACAAGCGAATGAAGGATACATTGATATAACTGAGTAAAGGGATGCATAAGGGACATGCTTCTGATAGAGTTCATGTCTTATTTGGAGAGAGACCCCCGACATTGTCAAAGAAGGATGCCACCTTTACACCATTCAACTCCAACCTTGATCACTCTCAGGTCTTTTAAACTTGAGATTTTACATTTCCGTTTTGCACTCATTGGCAAAGGCCTTTTATACTTTCTCTTTTTTTTTCCATGTATTTCTGGACAGTAGCTCCCAGTCACTTATAATTTTGTTCAAAGAAAATATATGAAAGAAAAAACACTTTTATCACTCCAATTTCTATAAACATCATTTATTCTACTCCTCAATTTTGCATTTTAATGTGGCTGTGCCATATTTCATATCACTGTGCTTTACTTATAATTTACACCACCCCTTTCTAAATTTTTCCTTTCTATAACAATAAAGGAATGAAAAGAAAAAAAGCAAAAATAACACAAAACAATGAGTAGCATTAAGTTATGACTCAGGTTGAGCTAGCAAATCTTTAAACATGATATCTGATTTGACAAAGCAAAGGTATGACTTGAGTTTTTGACATCTGATTTGACCTCACCAATATTCCTATTTATAGGTGAATATGAGGCTAGTTTGGGCCTTTTTGGGCGCCAAAATCAAGAGGGAAAACTTATAGGGATAAGATTTGCAATGTACCTTTGTCTCTACTAGGTCTGCAGCCGCCTGTCCCCTCTGACAGGTGACCCCTGGTGTGAACCAAAGTCAAAAAGAAAATATGTTTCCTAATGGAGATAAAATATCTGAATTGGTAAATATCTTTTGAAATGGTAACTTGTTGTACAAACTTTGTAAACTTGAGATGTGCCTTGATGACCACCTCCTTGAAAAACATTAAACTTGAGAGGGGGGCTTTGAGGCCCCCCTTATTTAAAATCTTTTTACTTGAGAGGGGCCTTGAGGACCCCCTCCTCCAAAATCATTTTTATAAAAAGTTAATTTCTTGTGAGAAACCTCTTGGTTGCTCACTTTTATTACGATTGGGTGTGACTGTGTAAGGAGTGGGTGACCACTAGGATATTTATACTAGTATTCTCTCAATCTTAAAGTGTTAAGTGGTTGAGCTTGCTCAACAAACCTTGTTCCTCAGCTTCCAAGCCAAAACTCGCAAGAGATCCTAACAGGCCTTTTTGAGCCCTGCTTGCTCAACTAGGCTACCTATACAAGTAAGTAAAATATTAGTACTTTAATATTTTCTGGGTAACAAAACTTGGGAAGAGGTCACTCTAGGTGGACCTCCTCGCCCTGTATCAGTTCTGTGGTAAGTCATTTGGGAGTAGAGGGACCATTCTGGGTAAACCTCTTCACCCTTCTTCTATTTTTGTGATATGTTAATTGGGGTAGAGGGGGCTGCTCATAATGAGTCCCATTGCCTTGGCATTTTTCTGTGGTCTTAATACCTTTGGAGGGGTTGCTCGTGGTTACCTTTCTCGAACTTGCCTTTTTTGTGGCTTGTGTGTTGGACAAGGGGCTGCTCGTGATAGGCTCTCCTCGTCCTTGCCTATTTATTTGTGGCCTTGTTCTTAGGGGGAGGGGCTGCTTTCCAGGGCCCTCATCGCCTTCATTCTTTTCTCTTGTGTCTTGAGATTTGAGGATGAGGGGCTCTTCGTGGTGGGCCTCTTTGTCCTAACTTCATTTATGTGATTTTGAGATTTAGGAATGAGGGGCTCCTCGTGGTGGGCCTTATCCTGCTAACTCTCCTTTTGTGATATTTGAGCTTTTGGGGACGAGAGGGTCCTCGTGATAAGCCTCCTCGTCCTAACTTCATTTATTTTAATTGGAGCTTTGGAACGAGGGGCCCCTAGTGGTGACCCTCCTTATCTAGTCTAGGTATTAACTTTGTCAGAATGCTTTTTGGAGGAGGATGCTCATGATGAGGCCCCCTCCTCACCATATGGTCCTGCTCGCCCATTATATTTGGGCAAATGGGTGAGCACTCCCTACAACTATTGACCTGTCATATTTCTCGCAATTCCAGAAATGATTAAACTATCTAACTTAAACTCTTTTTTTTCCTTCTTAGATTGCTCCGTATATCGCAGCTTCCTTAATGAATTTCTTTAGGCATTGAAAGGGAAACTTTTGAAAGCCAAATATAGATACTCAGGGAGGGACATCCGGAAGGAGCTTAAGATTCTTTCTAAAGAAGAGTGCAAAAGGCAACAACTAGCTGTGACAGATGTTTTAAAAACCGCTAATGTCATTTTGACAACGTTGATAGGTGCATTGACTCGAAAGCTAGAGGGTACTTGATTTGATCTGGTCATAATTGATGAAGCTGCCCAGGCACTCGAGATAGCTTTATTAAAGGGTCCTGAAAAATACACCAAAATTTTTACTCCAAAACAACCTTTTGTATAAAAGACCACATCTATATATGTACAAAACACCAAACAAACACAACACAACACCACATTAGCATTATCCCATCTAAAAACCCAAAAAATTTTAAACCTTATTTTTTCTATTTCCTCTCTCTAACTTCCCTCCAAAACCTCTCTCTCAACCGTACAAACCCAAATATAGACCTATTTAACAAATCCTACTATGATAATATATTGAATAAAAAAGGAAATGAACAAACTAAGATTTTAAAATAAACAAAAAAAAATCTGCGAACCCTGAACCTATGGTTGTTCGTCGTCATAGGTGTTGCTCTAACTCGCTCCAAGTTCACCGTATGTGGGTTCATTTCGGTTGCATCCCGATGTGATTTATTTGTTTTAGTTACTTTTCATCGTAATTCACTTATCACGACCATTTGCCACCGTAACAACTGTTTTCACGGCCATTTCCAACCGTGAAAAAATAGTTTATGATTAAATTTCATCGAAACTACTCATCACTTACGGTGACGGGGGCCCGTGAGTACAACAACCCAATTTTTTTTTAATCCGATCTTTGTTTTATAAATAACTTTAGACAGTATATACTTTGTAGAGGTGTTTTGAGGACTATTGAAATGTATTTTTGAAATTTGGGTGATAAATGAACAAGATGAAATAGTTAAGTTATTTTGGAGTTGAAGAGTTTTAAGATTTTGTATTGTGTGGTGTTGACTTTGTGGTGTTTGTAAGTGTGTAATTTCTTGTTTATTTGGGGGTACCTTAGACAATTTGAAAGGAAAAAAAGGTACAAAACTTTTGGGTGTGGTTAGTAAAATTTGTATTAAATTTTTATGTGGTGTTTTGGAGTAAAAATTTTGGTGTATTTATCATAATTTTTTATTAAAGGTAATGGCGTGACAACATAAAGCGTCCTGATAAATACACCAAAAAAATTATACCAAAACACCACAAAAAAATTAAATACAAATTTTACTAATCACACCCAAAAGTTTTGTACATTTTTTCCTTTCAAAACGTCTAATATAACCCCAAATAAACAAAAAATTTCACACATACTAACACCGCAAACTCAACACCACATAATACAAAATCTCAAAGTTCTTCAACTCCAAAATAACCTAACTATTTTACCTTATTAATTTGTCCCCCAAACCCCAAATATACATTGCCATGGTCCTCAAAACACCTCTGCCAAGTATATAATGTCTAAAACTATTTATAAAACAAAGATCAGATTAAAAAAAACTAGGTTTGCTGTACTTACGACCCCCCGTCGTCGTAAGTGATGAGTAGTTTCAGTGAAATGTAACCGTAACCTATTTTTCCACGGTTGGAAGTGGTCGTGAAAACAGTTGTTACGGTGGCAAGTGACTGTGGTAAGTGGATTACGGTGGAAAACAACTGAAACAAATAAACTACGGTGGGATGCAATCGAAATGAACCCACATACGGTGAACTTGGATCAAGTTAGACCAATACCTACGGTGACATGCAATCGTAGGTGCAGGGTTTGCATACTTTTTTTTGGTTTTAAAATCATAGTTTGTCCATTTCCTTTTTTATTCAATATATTACCATAGTAGGATTTGTTAAATAGGTCTATATTTGGGTTTGTGTGTTTGAGAGAGAGGCTTGGGAGGGAAGTTAGAGAGAGAGAGGAAATAGAAAAAATGAGGTTTAAATTTTTTTGGGTTTTTATATGGGACAAGGTACATGAAGTGCTGTATGTGTTTGGCGTTTTGTATAAATATTGAAAACTTATGTGGTGTTTTGTACAAAAATATATTTTGGAATAAAATTTTGGATGTATTTATTTGGACCCAACATAAATTGTTACGAGGGCACCTGTGTTTCAAATAAAGAGATTCACATATGTACTGATGTTTATAATCTAGATGCACAAGAATACTTTGGACAAGGTTACTTAACATCGTATCAATATACAATCTTTAGAATTTATCACAATGTAGAGGCATTTGTATATACTATTGAAGCTTTTTTTTTGGAGGCATATACCAAATAGTCTTTCAAATTTTTTTTAATACTCGTTTAGTTCAAGCCTTTTTATTTTGCACTAAAAGATAAGAGAATAAGAGACTTTTTGGTACAAAATAAAAAGCTTGGACTAAATATGTATTAAAAAATATTTGAGGGACGTTTTGATATTTGATCTTTTTTTTTCTCGTAAAAACATAGTTTTTGGAGGTATTTACGTCACTATTACACATTAGAGATTCCGTTTAATTTGAATAATAGTTATAAATAAATTATTTGGAAAGGGTATTGCAGTCAATTGGGATCCTACCAAATACTTCCTGTCCTTGCGTATATAGTATAAATTAGCAGAAAACATGGTCTTTTCTAGCGTTTTAATTTTATAGAAATGGGGTTTCCTATTGAAATGCTGGTTGATTGCAATCACATTTTGAGAATTGAAAATCGTTTGAGACTATTGGGAAAAAAATCATGGTTCTTACAAGAATATGTATTGCTAAAAATATGGCTTCATTGTTGTAGGGTTCAAGGGGTATACTTGCTGGAGATCACCTCCAACTATCCAGAGCGTTGAAGCTGAGAAGAAAGGGTTAGGACGAACTCTCTTCGAGCGCCTTGCTGACTTTTATGCAGATGAAGTGATCTCTATGCTCACTGTCGAGCACCGCATGCACAAGCTTATAATGAACTGCTCATTTAAGGAGCGTTATCACAGTAAAATACTCAGATAATGTCCTCATGTTAAATAATAGAGGAGCACTTTTTTTTCTTCTTCTTATTTATTATAATTATTTTTATTGATAAGCGAGAACTGTTACAGTTTGGAAAATTCGATGAAGTCAATCTAATTTATTCCTGCATCGTTTATGTTTATCGTAGATCAAAGCCCATTCAAAGTGTTGCTGCACATATGCTATCTGACCTCGAGGATATGGAGGAGTCATGTTCGACAGACCCAACCCTTCTTCTCATAGACACAGCTGGGCATGCAACTTTTTTCACGTTTTTTGGATCCCCTAAATTAAGATGTTTTTATTAACACCATAATAATCTATTAACAGACACGTATTACCCAATTTATTTAGAGTCATAGCCTTTTAACCCCCCCCCCCACAATAATGGGTTGTAAAAAAATGTGCTATATTGACTTATTCCTCAATTCATAATGTCATATTTGATTTAAGCCTCACTTTCATATTCTATTTGACAAAATCCCAACTTTGTAACAGCAGCCTAACTCCGTAAAAATTTTCTTAATTTAAAATTAGACATAACTCCCAATAATCTTTTAAGACAAAAATACCCTAAATTTAAAAGCTCAAACACCTATTATCAAACACATTCCTTCCCCAACTAACAAACCCTAATCTAACTTCTAAACTTAAAAATAAATCCACCGGTGATAATGAATTTTCGTGCACCTCGCACAACCATATGGCATTAAACTATTGTTGGTCAATCCATAGAGTAGCCAATGGATGGGAACTAGGACCAAGCAAGCTATTGATATTGACTTATTGTGGAGGTTTTATGACAGTGAACACTGAACAAGTTCAATGTATATGTGGAATGGTACCGAACAATGAATGAATTCATTGTACATCTGGTCCAGAAGGATGAGGGTAGGTATCCATTAGGGAGGTGAGGGAAGGGATCACTCGGAGTGGGACTCCCCTGTCATTCATTCTCACCGCACCACATAAATCTTCTTGTTCAGTGCGAGGCACACAAAGATTTATGTGCAAACTTGAATTTATTTTCTAAGTTTAGAAGATAGATTAGGGTTTGTTAATTGGGGAAGAAGGTGTGTGTTTGGTAATAGATGTTTGAGTTCGGGGAAGGAGTGTGTTTGGTAATAGATGTTTGAGTTTTTAAATTTAGGGTATTTGTCCTAAATGATTACTAGGGGTTATGTCTAATTTTGAGTTGAGAAAATCTTAACCGAGTTAGATTGCTGTTACAAAGTTGGGGAATATGCAAAGAGATTATGAAAATGAAGGTTAAGTCAAATATAACATTATAAAGTGGATGTTAAGTCAAAATAGTCCAAAGAAAACAAAAAGGGAATACTTATACAGATAAGCTTTCGGAGAATACCCTAAAAAACCTCTTTTCAATCCCCTCTCTCCTCATAAATCAAGTAGCCTCTCCATTTGTAGCGGGCACGAAAGACATCTGAGTTATGGAATTTTCATCATCACCAGCATATATTTGAGTTCCAGCTACTAATCTCCGAGGTGAGTACATTAAATGATGAAATCTTGTGATCTATTATATATGGATAATAATTTAAAATCCAAGAACCAAGCCATCCCATAGCCACATATCGTTGAACCCCAAGGCCTACCCTTATATATATATATATATATATATATATATATATATATATATAGTTGCATATTGGTTCTCTTAGACAAGTATGGAAGTGATACTAGTAAAGAACTTTTATTACATATTTATTCTACATCTTTTCTTTTTGGGTTCGTTAAAAAAACCCATTGCTCAATTAGGCTCAACTTTCAAGTTGTACTTTGATGGAAATTGAAAAATGAGGTAAAACAGTATTTTGGCAAATTTTTGGCCTTTATCCAATTGTTCATTTAGTTCATCACTACATCCATTCCCTCAGGATCATTAAAGGTTTTTTGTAATGGGGGAAAGAGAGGGGAACCATAATAATACTCTCTCTGTTTTTGGGACTGTTTTTATTTAACTAAAATGAAATTTATATACAAGTAAATATGCATCTTATACTGTGAAATTGTGTAGGCTTATACTGAGATTTTTTCTTTTTAATGAAAAAATTCGACAGAAAAAGGACAAAGTATTAGCTATAGATAATGATAAATATATTGCAAAGTACTGAATTGTTGTGCAGTATCGAATCTAAGTAGTCCCAAAAAATGATGAATAAAGAAGTCCCAGATAAGCAAAAATGACAAATAAAAGCAGTCCCAAATAAGCAGTCTCAAGAAATGACAAACAGAAACAGTCCTAAAAATTGAATAAAAAAACAGTCTCAAACGATAACTAATTTAGTGATTTAAGCACTCGTTTCTGAACAAGAATTTCATATAATTATAGAACCCGTTATCCTGAAATATAAAACAAGATATAGGCGATCAGGACAATTTCTTCAGGCATGGCATAAAATAATGATTATGGAATATTCTATATATTTGATTATGTCGAATACCCACATATGTTAATCGTTCAAGATACGATCAAATCTATGTTTCACTATTATAAAAACACATCAAATTTGAGCTTAAGTGATGGCCTTAGAAAACACAAATACATTAATCAAGTTATAAGAAGTTTTAAAGCATTAAAAAAATAACACTTTCGAATAATATACCTTTTTCGATCTTCATTTTAATTGTATTTGTCTCCGATCTTAGATGAATAATAAGTATATACCACTTACTAATCAAATTACTCACCACATTGTTGCGCATCTGGGTATTGGCGGTGATCCCATCCCGAAACAATGTGTCGCATTAGTGCAATTTGTTTAAGAATAACTTGTATGAAATAATTATTATCGTAAAGCACGATGGACACTATATGTGTTGTAACGTCCCGACCCGGATTCATGGGTTCTCGAGATCAATCCAATTCACCTGGGCGTTAGTTATGAAATGCTATGAGATAACCTAAATAATCTTACTAGAACAATTTTATTTTATTAACATTTCATTTATTTAGCATGTGATTACAATTTAAATCAAACTACGTTAGGGCCCCGTGGGAAACGTCCCTGGAATCCAAGCATACAGAGCTACCAACGTAAAATAAAAGAAAACTTACCTCAGAAATGCTCTCAAAATACGAAACCACATACACCTGCCATAACAAAGAGAATGGAGTGAGACGAATGCCCAGTGGGAAAATACAACAATCCAATATAGAATCGAACGACAAAAAAGAGGCTCTAACACGTTAAGTCTACATGCACATGGAATTACTTCATATATATATGTACTTTAACGCATAAAATCATTTTATTTCAAAAATGTAAATTATTCCGATCAATTCTCCGTAATCTTGTAAAAGAATCCCTTTTTACTCTACTTGAAATTTATTTCTTGATTAAACGCACCTGGTTAAATACTTTGAACAATACCTTTTTATTTAGGAAAAAACAACTTCTTTATTAAAATCACCCATTTATCACACCAAATATACCCTAGTATTTTTCTTGAAAATCAACATACGCTAACACCGTGGTAGAAAATTCTTATTTTTGATTGAAAAACCTTTCATAAAAAAAACTCAGGTATTAATAATGGGTTGAATCTCTTTAAGTTTCGTAATTACCCATTTAATCACTTATCTTTACCATTCCTTTTTTACTTCATGGACATTAGCCAATTTCTCATGTTACTTGTCCGCATTATCTTACAGCCGGTACATGTATTAAGTTAATTCAAGTTAGGTTGTCTTTTCTTATCTTTTTCTCGTAATCTTTCAAATATTCGCATTCTTTAATGGGCTCCACACCACTGACTATACTACTATATTCTCCGATTATTGATTTTAGGTCTTTCACCCTAAGACTCCGAGCCCTCATTAATTATTACCGATGTCGTTCGAGTTTATATTAATGTCTTTTAACATTTATCAAATGTCCACACTATTTCATTTTTTACCGGCCGAAGCCAAAATCGGGGACTTCACCCCACCTTGTGTTATACTTTAAAAATCACCATTTTTTGTCCTTTTATACACTTGCGTGGATTTTATCCCAAAATCATTTTCTTTTAGGACTATTTGTATAACATCATTTTCAACATTTTTATTGCATAAAAATGTTCCACTTTATGTAAAATTACCATTTTACCCATTTATTTCCAAACTTGCATTTTCCTCCATTTTCACAAGTGTTGTGTTCCCAAAAACATTACTAAGTTATACATACCAACTTCTCAAATATTTTTACTTATTAACACTCACTTCACACTTTGGAATTAATACCCTTTTCAAGTTAATGATCTATTTATTACATTACTTTTTTTAATAAGAAAATCCTTTTTGCATTTTGGAGACTACTTTATAAGAAAATATTATTTTTTCTTTATTTCACATATAATCTTAAAATATCCATTTATCACATTTCCTTATCAGGATTTTTTAATTGGTTCATTCTTAGCATCACTGTCTAAAACCAAATTAATTACTAACCACCTTTAGTTAATTAAGCCGGAGTCAATTTTTCTTTCATTAAACAGATAACAGCTTACGGATAACCAAATTAAAACCATACACCAATACAGAGTATAATTCATCACAATATATAGATAAATAAAACATGCCGAAGAAACCATTGGCTAAAACCAAACCAAATAATAATCCAACATAACTCTGCACTGAATAATATCTAAATGGGGAAACAGGCCCAAATAAAATACTAAATCACTCTCAAATATATCCTACACTAGGAAATGAGGAAATAAAGCGTCTAATGAAAACTCCTGTAAGCATCCACCTGTCCTGCAACTGCGTGTCCCCGAATATAATATCAAGTCTGACATCCCTATGGCTGGGCACTTAAAAGGTTTTAAAAATATTTTTATAGCAAAAGTTAGTACTAAAAAACGTTTTGAAAATATTTAGCAAGAGTTTATCACAATTTAAAATCGATTATTGATTACACATGTTAGGTTAACGTACACTCTCTTGAGCTTTCTCACCCCTCAACTATTGTGCATGCCTAATGTTCTCTACTTAGCCCACCTATCTGTACTACCCAAGATAACTAGACATAAGTAACTATCTGGACTGTCCACATCTCGAAGTCCACGTACCGCCCATACAATACGCTATCTGAACTAACATTCCTCGTATGTTAAGAGTTAAAATTATCATTTCATTTATCTTCTCATTTAATCAATTAATTAAGTTTCACTATATAATTCATTCTTTAAATATACACTATCTATCAGTCTATTGTCACACATAAGTAGAATAATCACGATTGTATATATATATATATATATATATATATATATATATATATATATATATATATATATATATATATATATATATATATAGTGTTTATTATTAGGACCACCGTGAAATAATAGGCATACTCTGTTATCAGTCCAAGTACCTCTCGTACTAAATGGGGACTATTAGTTCGGCATGTCTCGTCAGACCCAAACTCAAATATCAAACGGTGGAGGCGAATATAGTTCTAAGACTTTGGGATACGCACATACCTAACATACCCAAATGACACCCCGGTCTCACTAATACATGTCACATAGCGAGCTGTCCTAAGTTCTAGGTTCCGGGCCACCAATCCAGACCTCACTAGAATTGTCAAAGTGGGATCACCCACTATGTGAGAACCTCCGGTGATAGCAAGCAGCATAGGTATGATAACTCATAACATAAATCATATAGGTGGTACACACATAACCTATATATGTGTATATTCAGTAGGTATTCACATAACCTAATTATCATCATTCGTAAGTAGTATATAACACTCGAATACTCACCGTACTATACAGTTATGAATTTTCTCACTATCGTTTTTAATTGAGTATTAATCTCTACTCTAAGGTTCCTAGTTACCCCTTTATGATTTTCGTATCCAAGTCTTACTTACCCTAATGGTTCATGCCATAATCTCACTCACGCTTTCACGTAATTACATTCTCATTCTCGCGAATTTATTACATTGTCGTTTAATCCTGTTTAATCATCGTCTTAATTCTCTTGATAGGACTAAATTACGATGACCTTATCATAGCCTACTACAATATAATAGATCCCTCATTATATTCTAACAATATCCCAAAAGTTTTTTCAAAGACAATTTACGAGTTCTAGGCTAAAAAGGAAAATTTTACATTTTTTTGGGATCCGGACCGGTTCGCCCCTCTGCTTTCGCAGATGTGTTTTTCACCATTAACACACCTATAAATTCCATGATCCTCCACGAAACTCTAAACCAATTGTACCAAACCCTTACCACATGTATTAGGACAATTTCTAAAGTAATTTTTGCATCAAAACATTACAATTACATTCAAGAATGGATTTAATCATCTAATCCTCAAAAACCCTAGGTTTTATGTTCTTTCACCATTATACATCAAAACCCAGATTTAATTCCTGGATAATAACAAAAAACATCTAATTTATTATCCTATACAGATATCAAATCATTCTACATGCAAATCCCTACCCAAATATGTATTCAAATTATTCTTTTCTTCTAAGAACATTAAATTTATCAATATAAATGAAACCCTAGTCACATGGGTATTATAACTTCATATTGATTTGTAACAAACAGTTAACTTAGCAACGTAGGGTCTTATTTCATGGATTGACGTTGGGTTTGATTGTTTTTCTTCTCCAATCTTTCTTCCCAAGATGTTTGTGGTGCAAGAACACACCTTGATTCTTTAAAAACTCTCCCAAAAAGCTCCAAGAATGGACTCTTTTCCTTTTCTAAGGAATCCTCGTTGTTCTTATTATTTCTAAACCTAGCCTCTTCTATCTAACATCTGATATAAGTCTAAAAAATTCGCAGGTCTCTTTACCCTCTATTATAAAATGACCAAAAAACCCTCATATGGTCATGGTTTAGCCTAAAAGTGTCACGTGACTCAATTGACATCCTCGGGTCTACTATTTTGAATAATTTGACCCTTCCGAACACATCCGTGACCTAAAAATCGACATCCGAGACACTTTAAATAAATATCTCATTTTGACCTCAAGTTAGTCTGCACACGACTCCCGATTGAGATAAATCTAATTACACCCATATCACTCGCTATGATGCAATTTATTAATCATCAATTATTTACTATTCACTTAGTAAATATAATTCACAATATTAATCATTATCTAATGTTTTTTAATCATTAGATTAAACTCATCTAAAAGTGAAGCAAACTATTCTTCATCTGTCATGTTATGACCATATTAGGATTACGTCTCTACATTTCAGGCTTTTTCAAGGGACGAAATGTTTGTTACTAAATGATGGCTTTGATATTCCTCAATAGTTTTTGCATATTCGAATGATGATGGATTTCTTTTCATACTACAATTTTCTTTTGATGATAATTTATTCTTATTTTTTCTTGGCCTCCTCTTTGGAAATTTTGTTCTTCGAAGGAGGTACCATATTAATTCATGCCGGATTACTGACCTATAAAAACAAAAGAGATAAGTTATAAATCAATTTCATAGATATGTTACAATTTTTAGAAATAAATTGTACATTAATACCTTTCATATATATATATATATATATATATATATTTAACCATCATACATTTTTGTTCCTCAGTTGCACTCGCGAATCTCTCCATAAACACTGATAATTCAATGTCACAATCAAGTTAATTCCCTGGAATGTCCCCTGGAATGTTGTTGAGCTTCCTTCAATGTGGGTGAATAGATGATAATGGCACTACTAGAAAAATGACAATTAAGGACAACAGTATTAGGGATACCTTTTAAGTTGTTCTTTAAAAAAATGTATAAGAAACAACAAAATCCTTTTAGATATACTATAAATGACAACTAATTTTTTAAGCGTCCTTTATAATAGTTTTAGGGACATCAAATATTTACTGGACTTTATAAGAGGTCTAATAGGACAATAGATAGTTGTCCTTAAAAATTTTCGATTCCCTCTTTTAACCCTCTATTTCCTCTTTTATTTTTTCATTCCCTCTTAGACCAAATAATTTACTCCAACCCTATACCCAAATATTACTCACCTGCTTCTCTCTCCTATCCCACCTTATCAAAGCCAAACCCTATAACCAAATCGTACCCCATGGTGAAACCTCTACTCGTACGCTTGCTCTCGTGAAACCATCGGACTATAAAACTTCAGCTTTCTCTCTCTCATCTATATTGGCCTTCTCTCTCTCTCTCTCTCTCTCTCTCTCTCTCTCTCTCTCTCTCTCTCGTGAAACTAGTGAAAAAGTCAAATTCTCTCTCCCCTAGTCTGGAAAAACTCGTGAAGAATAAAGGTATAATCTCTCCCTCTGATTTTGCAATCTAATTTTTTGTTTCATTTTGCGATTTGTATGCGGACTTGCTCATATATAACTGATTTTCCATTTGATTTTTTATTTGATTATAGAACTAATTTTGTGTTTGATCATAGACTGATATAGTGCAAAGTCATTCAAGTTCATAACTTAAGGTCTATAACTGATGAACTACATTACAAATCACTCATGAATCATACATTGCAAATTAAATGACTATGTACCAAATAATTTTTATTTATCACTGAGTGAATATAAACACAAATGATAAGTTTTTAACAGTAGTATTACGTCTTATTGAGATTATTCTAAGAAATTAGCCGATTCACATGTAGTGAATCTCACCATGAAGTCACAGTTTATTAAGTTTAGTAAAAAAAGAACGCTTACATAAATAGTGCAAAGAATTTTATCATAGTGAACTCAAAATCGTTTATATTGACATCACTGATTTGATTTTGCCTTCTTAGACAAAAGAGAATCAACAAACGATCGACTTTGTTTGGGAACAAGTGCAGGTAATATTAAATTAATCTCGTTATAGTAAAATCAAATATTTAGAATTATTAGTATTTCTAACTAATGTATTTTTTTTGTTCTTAGATTAACACAAATGGGCCAGACAATTACCGAAACAGATGTTGTCGTAAGCTTGAAATTCAATGGAGATCCTTTAAGTATGAGACCAAGAAGAAGTATTACACGTAATTGAACATGGATGCTCAACGTTTAGCAACTACAACCTCCCAAGTCAACCCGAATGAATGGAAAGTCTTAGTGAAACATTGGGGTAAAAAAACAACGAAGGTATCACATTGAATTGGTGGACGAGATTTTAAATGTTATTTTTTTAATTATTGATGTTATGTCGATGATTAAACATGTTGGATTACATGTTAAAACAAACAAAACGCTATCGAAATTTTCTAAAAATAATACATTGAATTGGTGAGGAGGGTATACAATGCCAAGTAACTTGAAATGCCAAGTATCTTGAAATGTCATTAACTTTATTTATTTTCACTTGCAGTGAGTGGAAAATAGGAATATTATTAAGAGAGATTATCTTTGTTCCCACCCTAGGACTGGGAGAACTTCAATCGACGTAATAAAGCAACAAGTTAGTATATATTCTTACATTAGTATAATTATATATATGTTTTATTAAACTATGATTATATTTATGTTCTTTTTGGATTTTGTTAACATGTTTTCTATTTATGTATAAATTAGATGAAGTCAAAATAGGAGTCCATCCACAAATTGAGTGTTTGGAGATGGATACGTAAGAAAAAGGATCTCACATACGATGTCAATGATGGAGCGGCTAGTAGAGAGGTATAAATATGTTGATAATTGCAATGTAAACGACTTAGTTACATTACGAATTTTATTTTTGTGGGTGTTTGCAAATTTTCAATTATGAAAAGAGGTTGATTGTGCTATATGTTTTTTTTAGAAATTTGTTGGAAATGATTAAAAGACAATTGGATGTGCTGCCATTTGATCAACAAAATAGGATTGAAGTGAGGAATGCTATATTTGAGGATGTGATAGGACTCAATGAACATTGACGAGCATTGTGTATGGTAGTATGCATTAAACCAATTTCTTCATGTTCAAACACATCATCTCATTATTATCATAATGAGATTGCTTGACTAGAGAAGGAGGCCAATGAGCGAGAGACTCGTTATTGGGAAGAGGTTGAGGCGCGAGAGAATCTTCATCAAGAAGAAATTGACTTATTGAGTGCCGATTTTGAAAATGAAATACGATAAAGAGTCGTGAGGGCCAAGAGAGAAACTCTAGCAGCAGCTATGATTGAAATAGCTCATATGATACGAGAGACTGACATCCCACTACCCCCACCAGCAGCACCATTAATCGATACTATCAATAACCAGACTTGACTATGTATTAATGTAACTAACTTAGAAGTGGAAATGACAATTTAGAAGTATGTGGCGGTGTTTATTTTTTCGAAGTATGATATGATATTATTTGGTTTTTTTTATTATTTTTAAGGTTAAATTTTGGTATGATATGTCATTGCGTTTTTTTTAATTTAATGTTATTATATTAGAGATTGAATTTAGGCCGGCTATAATATATGTTTATAAAAAAAGTATATATATATATATATATATCTTTTAGGATAGCTAAAGCTCTTGTTTAAAATATTAATTTTGTGCCACATTTTATGCGCCAAAATATTTATGAGACAACTACTTTTGTCCGTAATACTTCGTTTTAAAGGACAACAACATCTATCCTTATAAATATATGATATTATTTGGATTTAAAAGGACGAAACTGAAAGGACGAAAATTACTGTCCTAAATACTAAAAAAGGATAACAATTGTTGTCCTTTTAGCCTTTTATGCTTGCCATCTATCATGATAACTCTTATTGTCCTGATGACTATCCTAACTACTATTGGGGACAACAAATGAGCTTTTGGGATAGCAAATTAGGTGTCTTTAATTGTCATTTTTCTAGTAGTGTGGGGTGCTTCTTTCTTCATGTTGAAACTGTATAATTTAATGTGCACAAGGAATACCATGAGTATGCTTCAACACATAACCACAACTACTGAGAAAGTGGGTTTGTATGGACATTTCGTATATTAGGTTATGCACACACAAGATTCAAATTTTAATCTAAATTTTATTTTGATTTGATTAAGGTATGCATGTAAGATAAAGTCCAAATTAAATATCTCTAAACCAAGCAATCAAAACAAATATGTGAAGAAGAATATGAGGAAAAATACTTTTCGAACAAAACCTAGATTTCAACACTGTATCAGAAATTGATAAACTCAATGACTTACAGACTACTTAGAGCTCCACTAAGTATACTGCACTGGTATTCAAATATTCTACATATAAAACATAGTCCAACATCATCCACGGGAAGAGATCTCCCCTCGGTATCCACCGATCAGCCTGAGGATTCAAGATCATTTGTTCTTCACCAGTAGACTCTTGGCTCCACAAATCAGTGATGATACCAAAATTAGTACCACCAAGCCAGTGTGATAAGAGAGCTCAAACCAACACTACAATGGTGTAAGAACAAGTTTGTAAATACAGAAAAAAATGAGGCAAAGGAGAAGATAACACCAGATACAAGTGGTTTGACCGAAGCCTACGTCCACTGTGCAGTGTGAATGGTGATTTTCATTAGAATAAGGGCATTAATGGCCTATAAATACAACACTCAAGTTTTTCTCTCTCTACTATGTATTTTGACAGAGTTTTTCTAAGGTTGAGAATAATTGATCCTTTATAAAGAGGTTGAAGATAACTATTTATATGGTCAGGGTGGCATCATACGCACCCTAGTCATGCATGAGGCATGCACAACTTTAACTGTCTAACAAGGTGATGCCATATATCTCAGGTGCATACACACAATGATCATAAGATATTCCTCACATGTGTGAGTGATGCTGTTGTAACGGTTTGGATCACATGGGGTTGATAGCCCACATGCTCCTATGCTCTGTTAAGTCCTCTACAGGAAAAAAGTTCGGTGTCTGTGGTGGCACAATTTGTTCCCAACCAAATTGGCGCAACAGCCGCCAGGGAAAGTAGAAGGAGGTATGCCTGAAGCCAACCAACCAGACATATTAGTACTCCCAGAATTCCAGAATGGGAAGCAACTCCCCCCACCAAGGCGCTGACCAGCGCAAGCCTTGAGCCCCGTGCTCTACAAACCAGTTCTCCCAACTCTCAATGCCCAAGCCTACGCTAATGAAATAACGCGAGAAGAAGTTTGGCACCTCCATTAGAGGATACTCAGGTGGGATTGCCAAACATAACCTCTCCGATAACCACATGAACATCATCACAGGGCTACCCCTCAAAAAGTCGGAACGACCTTCCTGCCAGGCATTCAAACCATTCAAAGTCTCCGCAAGTATCACCTCCACAGGATTGCGACGGCACGACATCCAAGAAATAATATCTGTAAGTTGGGGGTCCACCAGCACTTCCCTAGTTACCAACAACAGTTTTGAAACCATGCCCAGAATAATAGCTCTAGCATAGTCGGCATCACCAACATCCTGCGAATGCATGGACCGCAGCACCGCCAGAAGAGAAATCATACCTCCCGTGACTAACGGCCTGCCCGTCGAAGGTGAAATATGGAGAAGCCAAACCAACAACTCCCTAGGCAAAGCTGCAGCAAAGCTGAGATTTATCCCCAGCATGACAGAAAATTCCTCGTAGGTAGGACAAATTTCATCCAACCCGAAGCTAAAGACATGATCCTCGGGATACCAAAACTCAACTTCCGCCATCAGCATATTCCACTCAATGGGCCGATTACACCACAAAGAGACTCACCGCACGTGGAAGGCGTCATAATCAACATTATAAGAACATATTGCTTCCAAGGCTTCAAGGTAATTGGCAAACTCAATGCTACCAGGGAGAGCCATCTTTCAAAACAAAGAGATGATAAGCAAGTAAGAATGTGAGAAAGAAAGGAAATGAAAGTGTGAGGAGAAAATCCCCATTCACTTACCTATTTATACTTGAAAACTCTCAAGCAAAGACAAGAAACCCTGCAAAAATCAGAGTAAAACTTGCCCCACCAAGTACCAAGCAATTGAAGAAAGTGCAATAAAAGCCTTGGGTTGCCGATAGGCAGGACAAGGGTCATGCCGATCGACAACTCCCTATTTTGGGAAAATTCCCTTATCCTCTTTTATCAACATAAAAAAATCAATAAAAATAGTTTTTATCTTAATGAAGTCTCGAATTTCCTCATGCTTTTACTTATCCCATTCTAAAATAAAATTCTTCTCAAATTCTTTTTATAGTCTCAACAGCAAAGTAAAAAGAGCATGTGCATTAATCACTGATGCAGAAATTAATAAAAACTTCATCTTTATTTGCACATATTTTTCTGTGTTACATTGATATCTTGCAGGAAAAATAGAAAAAATGGCAGGACTCGGCCCGAACCCAATTTTTCTCCCTCGCTCTCTCACCCACCCACATTTCTCTCTCTCTCTCTCTCTATTCCCCTACAAATTTTCTTCCTCTCTCTTATTTCTCTTTATCTCTCTAAGAGCCTCCATCCCTACGGTGCGCCCTCTTCCCCTTATGGCGAGATGATGTGCCACCACCTCCAGAACTCGACCCTTCCTGGGATGAGGCAGACGACACCAAGCAAAAAGGGACCGGAACCACCTCACAGATATGGGCAGTCGCCAAAAATATCCCATCCCTAATATCCCTCAGCCAAGTGGTTGAGATCCGAATGTGCTGCCAAAGAAAATAGAAAAATCAAATCAGTCAAGTCTGAAAGAAGAAGAAAGGAATCAGGAAATCAAAAGACAAAGAAACGAAAAGTGTACCTCAGGTCGAAGGACCTCATTTGTAAGGCCTAACTCCTCTGGGTCCATCGCATTGGGATGATGCTATTAATGCACCGACCCTCCATCATCTCTATAGATATTGTAACCAAGCTAGAACGACCGTACAAAGGAATCCTCCGAAGTCTTCACCGCCGTTGACATCGTTGCACAACCCGCACTATGGGAGCACCCCACTTGTCGACTCAAACCCGCGAGAGGAAGAGGAATCACATCATATATACTGGGAGGCATTATCAAGCACGACACGAAATCCATGTAGTTGTACATCACCGTGGTAATAGTATACACTGAATACGGCTCTCCCATCATCCCTGCCACTCGGGCATCCTCTGAAATCTCCCTTAATCGCCTCATGAACATGGGGGGATTCACCGGCGGCACCACAACCTCATCCTCCACTATCTATTGGACTACCCTCTCCCTGAGGTACCAAGAGTATCCAAACCCATGCGCTAGCAGATGCCGCATCTGCGCACGTCCCCCAGTCACCCCAGTGTACTAAATGGTCATCCCCCAAGGATAAAAGGTCACCTGCAAATCCCCAAAAAGATTAATATTAAACTATCAAGGGAAAGGAAGGTCTCGAGATCAAAGAGGGCTTACCTGCTCACTCGTCAGGCCATTCAATACCTGATGCACTGCCTCTAGAGAGAGAGACTTCTTCGACTGTCGGTTGGACCTCCGCCACCGGTACATCCGATAGAAGTCCTCAACAGAGTAATCCTTCAAAGATATGAACTAGGTGTTTAGCCCAATCACCTCATAAAACCACGTTTCCAAAAGGGAAAGGCCATCATTTAAGAAATCAAGAAAAACGCATGAAGGAAAATGCGAATGCATAAATGAAAAATGCCCCCCAAAATATGATAAATAATACCTCTAGGAGATACGTGGCTCCAGTGATTGTTAGCAGCACCGGCTGAATGCATCAAGAGAATAATAAAGGGTCACCAAAGTCAGGCTCCCCCAATCATAAAGGCAGATTTTCGAGAACACCCTAAAAAATGGCAAAAACCACAAGTGCACGACGTCACTACCAGAAAGCCTCCCAACTCCAACATAATGAACAAGCGGGACATCTGACGCACCTGCTTCCCATCACTCTCATCGATCCTCCTACTTAACAATAACTCTCTCAGAAGAGACAAATGGAGAGAGTCCCCAGAAACCACCCCATCCACATCATATAATGTCGCCGTTATCGCTTCCGGCATCACCCTAAGCATCCTATCCACCTCAATCTAAACACCATCACAGTCTAGCCCCAGCAGCTGCTGCACATTAATAGGAGTCACCGTCATCTCCCTAAAGATAAAATGGAAGGTGTGGGTAGTGTCCCACCACCTATACCATAGAGCACATAAAACGGTCGTAGAATAATGAATCTCATCCAGAGTAGACACCAATCTCCCAAAGCTGACTGATAACACTGTCCAGTGCACCACAGATAGAAGGTTCTCCCAAACATACTTATGCCCCGTCGTCCCTCGGGCACGTATAGTCGACATGGAGACGTCGGAGTGTCGAAGAAACATATAAAACAATTGTCAAATTCAAGAAATAAAGCAATCTCGTCAAGAAAAAAGGAAAAGAATATCGAAGGTCATTCAATACTTAGTTAGCCACTAGGGTTCACCACCCTAGAAGAATGATGATGCGAGGGCTCACATAGAAGAATCCGATCATCCACCACTGGCTCAAATGCGTCAAATGAGTTCTTGCTGCCCAGTGCAAGGGCCACCCTAGCCCTCCACTCCAACCCTGCCCAATCGTCAGCATTAAGCCATGCCATGTGAGTGGCACTGCTTGAAAACTCATCCATCTTTTGACTTTGGAACGTCAGAACGATTTGTAGAAGAAGGAAATTTGAAAAGCTGTGAAAAATGAGGAGAACCCGCCCCCTTTTTATTAGAGGCTAAGGGGCATGCCGATCGATATCTCCCTACCACTACCGATCGACACTGTCCCTCCACCTTCTCGAGGAACCCTAAAAAATCATGCCACTACCGTTTGGTATGCCTCCATCTATGCTGGTCGTCACCCCCTTTAAATTTTTGTTCAAAAAGTCCAAAAAAATACCAGAAAATCTCGAAAAATCCCTCAAAAATTTCTAAAATCATCAAATAAATTTTAGAACCTTTTCACCAAGAAAAACATTTTTTCTTACATCCCTAGCGGAATTCCAAAAATAATCCTCCCCAACAATGTTCCCAAAGCACGCTCCAAATTTCTAAAAATTCCCCAACTCAAAATTCTCAGATCATTCCCTCTTCCCCAGCAGAATTTAAATCCAAATGCTTCCCAAAATCCCCAGATAATGATCACACATCCCCAATGGAGTCCCCAAAATTCCCAAAGGAAAAATAATCCCACAGAATTGGCTTCGACCCACAAAACTGGTCGCTTTTACTTAAGCCTGTAGAATTAGCTTTGACCCTCAGAATTGGTCACCTCTATCCTAAGCGCTCAGAATTGGTCACCCAATTCTTAAACCCTCAGAATTGTCTTCGACCCGTAGAATTGATTGCTTCTACTTAAGCTCGCAGAATTAGCTTTGGCCCGCAGGATTGGTCACCCTTATCTTAAGCCCATAGAATTGGTCGCTTATACTTAAGCCCATATAATTGGCTTTAACCCGCAGAATTGGTCACCCCTATCTTAAGCCCTCAGAATTGGCTTCGACCATCAAAATTGGTCGCTTATACTTAAGCCCGCAGAATTGGCTTCGATTCGCAGAATTGGCGTCGACTCACAGATTTGGTCGCTTCTACTTAAGCCCGCAGAATTGGCTTCGACCCACAGAATTGGTCGCTTCTACTTAAGCTCATAGAATTTGAATTTGACCCACATAATTGGCATCGACCCATAAATTTGGTCGCTTCTACTTAAGCCCGCAGAATTGGCTTTGACCAATAGAATGTTCACCCCTATCTTAAGCCCTCAGAATTGGCTTCGACCCTCTATATTGGTCGCTTCTATTTAAGCCCACATAATTGAATTTGACCCGCATAATTGATCACCCCAAATAAGCCCTCAGAATTAGCTTCTACCCTCAGAATTGGTCATTTCTACTTATGCCCGCAGAATTGGCTTTGACCCGTAGAATTGGTCACCCCCGTCTTAAGGCCTCAGAATTGACTTTGACCCTCAGAATTGGTCACTTCTACTTAAGCTTGTAGAATTAGATTTGACCCTCAGAATTGGTCACCTCTATCCTAAGCCCTCAGAATTGTCTTGGACCCTCAGAATTGGCTACTTCTACTTAAGACCACAGAATTGGCTTCGACCCTTAGAATTGGTCACTTCTACTTAAGCCTTCAGAATTGTCTTTAGTCCACATAATTGGTCGCTATAATTTAGATCCTCAGAACTAACCCCAACCCGTATAATTGGTCGCCTCTTTACTCTTCACCTCCTCTATGTCCTCAGAATTGACCACCTCAACATCACCTTAGGTCCTCATCATCGACCTCGACCCTTTGAATCAGTCATCCTCATCCCTTAGGTCCAGAGAACCGACCTCTATCATGTGGTTTTATTTGACGGATATCACTTATTCCAATATCACCCGTTGAGGGGATCTATAGAAACCACATTCTAGGGCCCCCTAGGTCTCCCTTTAGGTCCCTAGAACCACCCCGTCTCACTATAAACCCTAGGTCACACTCCGAGTATCAATCTAGAGCCCACCGGGTGCCCTCGATCCCCATTTGACTCCGGTTAACTCTATTATCAGAGTGAAAGATCTTTGAATATTTGAAGGGCCCTGAATACCTTTTCCAATGGTCATCCCCATGCATAAATTGTCATAACGGTTCGAACGAACGAACCATTTTACTACTAAAGATCGATTCTGTGGCCACTGGACACTCCTGGGCCTCGATTTGCCCCCAATCAAATTCACCGTCAGAGTGAAAGCTCTTTGAATATGTGAAGGGCCCTGAATACCCTTTCCAACTATTCACCTCGTGCATGAATCAGCATAACCATTCGGACGAACGATCAGTTTCCTTCCAAAAATCAATCCAGAGGTCACTGAGCGCTCCCAGGCTTTGTTTGACCAAAGTCAACTATTTAGCTCAAACGAGGCTGAATAAATATCCAAAGGGCACTAAATACCCTTTCTAACAATCTCCCCCATGAAAAATTCAAACCTACAGTACGGACGAACGATTCGTTTTACTCCGAGGTCCCCGGGAGCTTTCGAGCCCCAGTTGACCAAGGTTAACTTTTCGAATCGAGCAAAAACTCTTTGGAATGTCGAAGTATATCTCCTAAACTTTCCAATGGTCCTCCCTGTGCACGATTCTGACTTACCATGCGGATGAACGATCCATTTGCATCCGACGATCTCCCGTCCAAAGGACTGACGTGCGCTTTAAAGACACATTTGACCCAAAGTCAACTCCCAGACCCAGGAGTAGTCCAAAGGACTCTTGAAGGTCTCTAAAATGACTTTTTAACGGTATGCCCCATGCACGATTTGGATAAATGGTTTATGTTCTACGATTATTTTTCCAAGAAAATCTGTACGGGACTGCAAATTGGCAGGTCCAGATCCCTGCCTATTGGCACAGTGTCTGGGGTCACGTGTCGATAGGCACCCCCAGGGGTAGGCCGATCATAACCCTTGACCCTATAAATATGGGCCATGACCTCATTCCCAACACACACAACAGATCCATTAGCATCAGTGATCTCAGCAACATTCCCTCGAAATCAACGAAGTTCTTCATGTGAAATTCCATCCAATCTTATATTCCCATCCTTTTCATGCCCAATTTGAAAAAATATCATTCTCTCTCATCAACACTCACAAACACTCAAGGGAGTTCATCCAAGATCATGCGTCAAGCTTCAAAGAAGGTCCAATTCCTTCCCTCTCTCTTTAAATTCATTGTTCTTGCATAATAAACATTAGATTCATAATCTAGTTCTTACTTTAGTTCATACACATTAATATCTACACTTTTATTAGTATTTTGCACATACTTTATTTTCTATAAAAATCCCAAAAACAAATAAAAGAGGGTTACACCCGTAAATTCCTAACGGAATTATGTATCACACGTTTTCCAAAATCAAAACTACACATTTTCTATACATACACATAATAAAATTCCGTTTAGATCTATTTGATAAACTCCACCCCCATGCTACATTCGAACAATGTGGACTTTGATGCCATTATAGGCTACGTAGGCATCTCAGATTAAAATCCGAGACTCGAGTCTAATTTTCCAATTCTCTCTATTTCCCAAATTCCAAAGATTTCTAAAATATCCCATTTTCACACACACACACACACACACACACACACACACATATATATATATATATATATATATATATCATACTTGTTTGTGTTTCATCCAACACATATTATCGTTTCCTAATAACGATCAATATTGTGATGAATGCACAAATCATACTTTCTACATATGTTATTTTGGGAATATTCCTATGGATGACCTCACTCTACCTTGTCCATGGTATGAGTTGAATAGATCTGATCTCTACTATATAAACACGCACACAACACTTCACAGGGATATGAAGGAAGATAATAAACACCAGCCCATGAGAGACCAAAAGGGAGAGATGGGTGACTAACACCTTCCCATTCCTTAACTTAGCCCCCGAACCTTCAAACTATTGATTTCATATGCATCATTTTGTACTTGATGCCACTCTCTCGAAGTGTCAACATATTCTTTTACTTGTTTTGTGCAAAATAGGCTGGCGAATCTATCTCTTCACATTTACCCCCACACTAATGATGACCGAAGCAACCTTCCCGAGAGGGGTGCGAGACCGCAGCGCAACCTTCCCGAGGGGAGATGTATCTCTTTCACTATCTCCCCCAGGTGCTGCTCGGGATGGCCACACACCCATCGGAGCAAACAGATCAAGGATGTCCCATCTAAGATCGGGACGAGTAGAGCTATTCTAATCTCTTCTGAGGATGCTTTGGCTGCATGGTTGGAGAACCTAAAACTTTTCCTTGAATCTGCCTTGGGAGTAAGGATAAGGCTGTTGAGTTCCTTAACTCCAATATTCTAAAGTTTGATATCAGATTTTCGGAGGCAATAAATATCTTGCTGATGAATGATTTTATAAGTTACTCTTATTATTATTTTCCAAACTGTAAGGTCATCTCAGAAGATCGTATCGTACAAACCTTATTTTTTTTTAATAAAGACTACTATCTGCCTTCAAAAGCTCCACTAATGGATCAAAAAGAAGGTTCTTGAGATCTGTGTATCTCGTCAAGCCATAAGGGACGACAAGGCTCAAAAGAATCGTATTCAAGATCTTGATTCCTAAGTACAGAATATGAAGAAGGATCACTCAAAGGCAATCTCCAATTTAAACAAGAGTTACGAGGAGGCTATGAACAACACACATTCAACAAAGATTGCTGGGAAAGTGAATGAGGCTGTTGATAGTAAAATCTCTGAGGCTCAAATGCAGGAAGTTGAGACTTTTAAGTCCTCTGAGGAATTCTTAGTCTATAGTATACATTACCTTGAAAGAGGTGCTCATACTGGTTGCCTATGGGAGAAATTCCCAGAGATTGATCACTTGTCTCATCAACTGAAGTCTTTCAGCCTGGATGATTCTCTTGCTATGATATCTTTAGCATAAGTGGAGGGATTGACGCCAAAAAATGAGCTCATATTTCAGACCACAAATCTTATTAACGAGAGTGAGTCTGTCAGAGATAACGAAGCGGACAGTACTACAACTGGGGACGTGTTGTCTCTCGAAGAAGTGGAGGACCCAAATATTAAAGGGTGAACCTCGATGCCTAGTTATTCTTAGCTTTTCTCTTTTATGGGTGGATACCTGTGACCTCATGCCCTTTATTGATTGTAAAATATTCTAACTGCTTTGGCAATTATGGTAATCTACCAGTAATATTATAGCTGCTCTTGAACACTCATCATTTTATTTTTTGAATCGAAAATGCCTCTGATCATTTACAATCGTACTCTAAATGGATGAGTAGTATTTTTGATTTGCTTACATTTATTTTCTATGCATACATCCTTCCGATGTTAAATCAAATAACCCTATAATGGTTTACAACCTTAATATCACCAACTAACTGAGTAATGCCAACACCGTCCTACTTTTAGATGAGCTTGATATAGGTAACATGTTTCATACTTTGGAGATAATATATTTCTTAGTCTAGATGTTTCATAGTTTATTCACCAAATTAATGATGTTATATCACAAGTCCCCTCTCGTTATTTTGAAAGTGTATGCATGAGGGTAGTCTCATCCATGCACTGTCGTCTCGACTGAGAGAGCTTATTCACCAAGTTAATGATGTTTAAAATGAACTACATCTAAGTGATTTTTGAATTGAATCCACCAAATTATTGTGTTATATAACAAGTCCCCTCTCTTCGTTTTGCGAGTGTATGGATGAGGGTCGTCTTGTCCATGCACTGTCGTCTCGATCAGAGAGAGCTTATTCACCAAGTTAATGGTGTATAAAATGAACCACATCTAATTGATTTTCGAATTGAATCCACTAAATTATGGTGTTATATCACAAGTCCCCTCTTATCATTTTGAGAGTGTATGGATGAGGGTCGTCTCGTTCATGTACTATCATCTCGGCGGGAGAGAGCTTCTTCACCAAGTTAATGATGTTTAAAATGAACCACATCTAAGTGATTTTTGAATTGAATACACCAAGCTATGGTGTTATATCACAAGTACCCTCTCATCATTTTGAGAGTGTATGGTTGAGGGTCGCCTTGTCCATGCACTGTCGTCTCGACTAAGAGAGCTTATTCACCAAGTTAATGATGTTTAAAATGAAACACATCTAAGTGATTTTTACCCCTCTTGATGTTATTGAGAGTCCATGGATGAGGTTGACCTCGTCTGGACGGTTATGTCACCGAGAACAAGTTAAATCTACTTCACGATGAATGATGTTTTATAGCTTAAGATGAGTTGATACATAGAAGCAACGAGTATTCAAATAATAGACAAGGTAGGAGTGAACTCTCATAAATTTTCATTCATAATCTGATTCTCATATACATGGACAAATGATACTAAAATGAAATGGATAAGAGTCAATCAAAACAAAAATGAAATTTTAACATAATTTCTTACTGGTAGTATCTTTTAAGATGGTATGCGTTCCATGGATTGGATAATGGCTCTCCATCTAAAATTTCTAGCCGATACGATATTGGAACCACTTCTTCAACTACCCTATAAGGACCATTCTAGTTAGGATAAAGCTTGTTGGGCTTCTGCCACATCTTCTTTAAAATGAGGTGTGGTCGGGCCTTTACCTTTTAATTATAGAACCTAACTATCCTTTGCTGATAGGAATCTTACGTCACCTCAATATCTTCTCTTCGCTCCTCTATTAGGTCCAAATCCAATCTTCTCTCTGTCGTATTCTACTCCAGGTCGTATGTTTGGACTCTATGGATTTGGAGACCTATCACTTTTGGCACCACGACTTCCGAGCTATAGGTTAGCATGAACGGAGTTTCCCATGTAGGAGTCTTCTCTGTTGTTTTTTATGCCTATAGGATGGCATGCACATCATCAACCCATCTCCCTTTGGCATCTTCTAACTTTTTCTTGATTCCATTAAGAATTGTTCTATTGGTAACCTTTGTCTGCCCATTGGCCTGTGGCCGACCTGGATTTGAAAATAACTTTTTTATGTCGACCCGCTCACAGTAATTCTCATGGGATATGTTCTTGAACTGCTTCCCATTATTAGGTAGGCTGTATTTGTAGATAATATTTTTCCAGATAAACTAAAAGGTCTTATCTTGTGATTGTGTTCATCACCTCGACCTCTACCCACTTTGAGAAGTAGTCAATAGCTACGATTAGGTATTAGTAATTGTTTACATCTCTCAACAATGGCCCTACCAAATCAATCATCTATACCCTAAATGAACAAGGAGAAGTGATAAAAGTAAGAGGCCGATGAGGTTGATGGGGTATGGTGGCAAACCTTTGACACTTGTCACACTTTTTAACATATGCATCTGCATCCTTAGACAACGTCGTCCACCAATATCCTTGAGTGATGATTCTTTTTTCCAATGACCTTCCTCCGATATAACTGGATCAAGACCCCTCGTGAACATCCTTTAAAATATACTTTACCTAAGATGGATGGACACATCTGCTTAAGGGAATTAGGAACCCTTTCTTATACAAAATGTCTGCTATGATGGAGAACTTAGCTTCTTTATACCTTAACTTCTTTTCTTCAGTCTTAGACTCTGGAATCTCCCCATCCTTGATGTATCGGATGATATGATCCATCCAAGAAACTCCCGTATTCAAGTTAAAGAAAAAATTCCACAGTATCTTCTTCTTCCTCATTGGTCGACCGACGGAGGATCTTTACCAGGACCGTTCTTCTAATTTCTAGTTTAGTAGTGGAAGATAACCTTGCCAGAGCGTCATCTCGACTATTTTTAATCGAGGCAACATCTTTAGTTCCACCTCGTTAAAATTCTTTAGTAATGTTTTTACCGTTCCCAAGTACTTGACCATTCTGTCGTCCTTGGCCTCATATACCCCCAAAATTTGATTCATAACTAACCTGGAGTCACTATGGACCAAGAGTTGATCGACGTTCAGTGCCCGATCAAGGGAGAGACCTGCTAGGAGGGCTTTATACTCTGACTCATTACTAGAGGTTTTGAATTTGAACCTCCGTGCATATTCAATATCGATCCCATCTGGGGTCGATATAATTAAACCTGCTCCACTACCATTCTCATATGAAGATCCATCAACGAACACGCTCCACACAGTACCATTTTGGTAAAAGTACCCTCTTCCAGGGTTCCATTATTGAGAAGGTATTGCTCTTACTCATTCTCATCCACCTTGCTTCTTGTTGAACTTGTCTCACCCTCAACAGGGGGACACATCCTTCTCTCTTACTCACAAGATTGAGATTCAATCTCTTCTGCATCAGCCTCATCCCATGTGAACTCGACTACGAAGTCAGCTAGGGCCTGCCCCTCAATGGTCATTCTCGGCGGGTAGACGATGTTAAATTTCCCCTACTGAATTGCCTAGGCCATTAATCTATGTGATATCTAAGGTTTGGGGATGACTTATCTGAGGGAAGAATCGGTGAGGATAACCATGGTATTCACTTGAAAGTATGGCTTCATCTTCCTTGAGGCATGGATCAGAGCATATGCCAGCTTCTTCATTTAGGGATATCTCTACTTGGCCCCTTGGAGGGCCTTGGTATTAAAATACACTAGCTTTTATATTCCATCTTCATCTCTAACTATAGTAGCACTTATGGCCGACTCTGATACGGCGAAATATAAGTAAAACTTCTCCTCTTGTATTGGTCTTGATGGTAAGAGTGGGGGGTCGAGGTAAGCCTTTAATTCTTTAAAGGCCCTATCGCACCCCACATTCCTCTCAAAAGCCTTTCTAAGTACTTTGAAAAAAGTAAGGAACTTGTTAGTAGCTCTAGACACAAACCTTTTTAATGCTACCACTCTTTCGATTAACCTCTGCACATCTTTGATTATTATTGTATTTTTAATTTCCAATGAAGCCCTAAAACATCTATGCACATCATTGATTAACCTCTGTACATCTTTGGTTCATAATGAAGCCCTAAAACTTACCTGCTCCCACCTCGAAGACACACTCTGTGGGGTTAAGTTTCATCTTAAACTCATCCATAGTATCAAAAGTCCTCTCAAGGTCGGCCACATGATTGTTGACCTTGAGACTCTTTGTCAACATAAACTTCCTTCGTCTTCCCTATTTGATCCTCAAACATCTTATTGACCAACCTTTGGTATGTTTCCACGTCATTCTTCAAATCGAAGGGCATGACCTTGTAACAATAGGTCCTCTTATCAGTTATAAAGGATGTCTTCTCTAAATCAGCCAGGTCCACGAATATCTGATTATACCCTGAGTAGGCATCCATGAAACTCATCAGTTCATGGCCAGCAGTAGCATCCACCATATGGTCTATCCTTACCAAAGGGAAGCTATCTTTAGGATAAGCTTTGTTTAGGTCTATAAAATCAACACACATCCTCCATTTTCCATTAGCCTTAGGGAATATGACATCATTGGCCAACCACTCAGGGTAGATGACCTCCCTAATGAAGTCAGCCTTTTCTGACTTTTTCACCTCTTCTCGGATGACATCATATTTTTCACGGGAGTAGACTTTCATTCTTTGTCTGATCGACTTTGCATCCTCAACCACAATGAGCTTATGGCAAAGGATCTTCGGATAGATTCCAAGAATATTTTCTTGGATCTAGGAAAAAATACTTTACCTCTTCTTCAACAACTTAATAAACTATTTTTTGACTTCCTCCCTCATGGCTTTGCTGATTTGGACGGTGTTTTTCGATTTTTCCTGATTGAGGACGGTGGATTCTAGCTCCTCAATGACCTCTCCCTTCTTTAACTTAGTCTTATCTCTAGGATCCAGGGTATCAATGTTGCATGTTAAAGTAGCCCTTTTGTATGCCTTTCTCTCCTCAGCTGAATTGAAGTAGCATTCGTGTGCCTCAACTTGGTCACCTTGCACTTCCTCTACCCCATATGGAGTCAAAAATTTAATCTTTTGGTGACCAGTTGAAGGCTCAACCTCAAATTTCTTGAGGTTTACTCTTCCCAGAATTATGTTATAGGCTGAGTAGACATTCTCATCCATGATGAAGAAATTAATATTCTTTATGAGGCACTTCAGCCAGTAATTTCCCATTCTGATCTCCATTTAATAAATCCCCAAAGGGTGTGCTTTCTTTCCACTGAACCCGATGAAAGATTGATGCTACAACACTAGCCTCTTCTTACTCAGACCTAAGCCTTTGTAACAGTCCTAAAATATAACGTCGGTTGAACCGCCGTCATCCTCATAACGATGCACCAGAGTAGTGATACATCATGGAGGCTAGAATCTCTTTAAAATCTAGTCAAGAAAAACCACAATCAAAGTATTCATATCAATTTCTTTTTACCTTCTTCAGGTCTATTGCTGTTGAATGCACTTCCTTGGGTTTGGGAGGGAGATCCTTAGCCTCTGCTACATGAGCCTTTTTATCACTAACCTCTTTTCCTCCTCTATCTAGTACTCCACAGATCATCTTAACCCCAAGAGATATCGTATGAAGCCAACCTTTAGAATCGATAATTGGGGGAAGCAAGTTTGGGTCTGCTCCATTATCATCGTCATCTCATCCTGTTGGAATATTAGGCTTGCACTTATCGTTCCTTCTCTTTAGGGTGTCGTCTTGGCCTCCCTTGGAACTTCCCTTGTCAAATACTTTCTCATTTTGCTAGCCTTCAACATTATCTCAATCTCATCCTTAAGAGAGAAACACTTGTCAGTCGTATGGCCATAGTCCTGGTGAAATTCACACCTCATGTTTCTATTCCTCTTATAAGGAAGAGCTTTCAGCTTCTCAGCCCACTTCAGAGGCCAATCGTTCTTATTTTATTCAATATGTGCTCATAACTTATAGTTAAAGTGGTGTAGTTTGTGAACTTGTCATCCGCAGAGCTCTTATTTCCATCCTTGTCCACTGCTCATTCCCTTCTCATCTTCACCTTTGACAGCCATTGCTTCCTCCTCATTCATGACCTTACTGATCGTAGCCATGCGTTCGACCATAGACTTTGGAGGATCTTCTACAAGCCTTAAAAGTAGTTTTCCTTTCCACAATCCACCCATCAGGGCTGTCATGGCAATACTCTCTTCATAATATTCAACCTCTAATGTCTCCTTATTGAACCTCGCTATGTATTCTCTCAGACTCTTATTCTTACCCTGCTTCACATACAACAGGTGGGTCTTCTTCTTCTTGGGCCTCACCCCAAAGCAGAAATTATGTATAAACCTTTTTACAAGATGCTTAAAGTTCTCAATTGAGTTTTTTTGAAGAGAGGTAAACCATACTTGAGTTGATCCAATCAGCGTACTAGAGAAGGCTCTACACCCCATTTCAGTAAAAATAACATATATACCAGAAGCTGACTAGTACATCTCTACACGGTGGATGGGGTTGGTTCTCCCGTCAAACTTTAGTATGGCTACTGGCGGCTTAAACTTCTCCGGGGTTGGATAGCTCATAATATTTGCTACAAAGGGGGATACTTCATTGTATTCCCTTTGTAAGGGGTATCGACTCTTCAGAATGTCCCCTATCTTGTCTTCTAGACTTTGAATAGAGTCGTTCCATAGCCTTTCGGTCGTAGTTACATCCTAGGCTTGAGCAACATTATCTTTGGCCCCCTCTCTCTCATTCGGGTGGACCGAGGTATCCATGGCCACTGTTCTTTGTCAGCTACTCACTTCACGTTGTTCCTCAACTCGGCCTCGTTGAGACCGATGGTCAACATTTTTGTCATTTATACGAGAACTAGCAATACTTTTGGATTTGGAAATTCGGTTCCTCAGGTCGTCTGCTGCTGGTCCAATCCTATGAAAGGCCTACCTCCTGCTTAATCTATTTAGAGCTGATGCCCTTGGACTACACTCTCGGCTCGGCCTGTAACTGCATCCTCAGTTGGCCTGAATGGGTCGTATAGTGACTCTAAAAATCTGATAAGGCTCCCAGCATCTCCTGTCCTCCTCTTCATCATACTGCCTATCCTCATTATTAGGGAATTCACGACCCGACTTCCTCAGGCATAAACACCTAAGGTCGCCACATCTCTGTGACTTTACTGAGGTGGAAGATTATTGTGTGGGGCCTAGGGTGGTCCCCTGTCCATTTGATTTGGAGAACCTTCCCTGGAGACCAGAGTTATTAACTCTTTTCCATCCGGCAGGTCTTGCCTCCATGTTCTGGCTGAAAGTTGCAAGAGTTTCATGTCTACTAAGGAGAGTCAAGCCTTTACCACCTCAGCCATTTCTGATTAAGGTAGGGCTTGGTTGGTACTGGGTCCACCTATAGTAGGAGGATCTGATGCCATTGAAGACTTTCGGTGATCGGGATAACCGAGCGATGAGCTGGAAGTGAACTAAAAAAGTAGAATTTGGGTTAAAACTCAAACCAAAGCTCTTTTAATGGTAGTTCAAGATCAACCTAGGATGAGATTGGACCACCACAATAGAATCCGGTGGAGCATCTACAAAGGTAGGGAATAAGATGGCTATCTCGTTCCCACAGACGATGCTAGATTGATGATACCAAAATTGGTATCACCAAGTTATTGTGATAAGAGAGCTCAAACCATCACTACAAAGGTGTCAGAACAAGTATGTAAATGCAGAAAGAGATGAGGCAAAGTAGAAGATAACACCAGATATAAGTGGTTCGGCCAGAGCCTACGTCCACTTTGCAGTGTGAATGGTGGTTTTAACTAAAATAAGGGTGCTAATGGCCTATAAATACAACACTCAAGCTTTTCTCTTCTACTGTGTATTTTGATAGATTTTTGCTATGGTTGAGAATAATAAATCCTTTATAATGAGGTAGAAGATAACTATTTATATGGTTAGGGTGGCATCATACACGCCCTAGTCATGCATGAGGCATGCACAACTTCATTGTCAAACGAGGTGATGCCATCTGTCCCAGGTGCATGCACACAATGATTATAAGATATTCCTCACATGTGTGAGTGATGTTATTATAAAGGTTTGTATCACATGGGGTTGACAGCCCACGTGCATTTTTACACACGTGCTCCGTTCCACGCGCCCTGTAAGATGCCTTAAGTGTCTTGCTAAGGGTTGAGTGTCGGCCTGGATGAGTACGAGACGACTGAGGCATCATTGAATTACATGCTGATGGTTACGAAGTGTAGTCTCATCTGACTTGCAATAGGCCGAGACAAGCATACAGGTTATCTTAATAGCTTTCGGCCTTCCATATGTAGACGCGATGAGATGCTGAGCAGGCCAAGGTCACCTGCTGCCTCGACTCTTAGCCGAGATGAGATAAATTGGCCGAGAAGAGACAAACCAGTTGTATAAGATGGCTTGAATTAAGGATGCCTTGTTGACTCAGTTAGATCCGAGCTTATCCTGAGATGAACTAAGGTCTCATTACGGCATATCAATCACCAGTAGAGTAAAACCCTACAGGGGTTTGATGCAATGTATATGGAGCTTGTGTTTGAACAAACTCAAAAAATCATATAAGGGATTTATGATTTGGAAAAGAAAAGTGTTTTAAAGAAACACAAAGATGGAAACTTTTAGTACAGGTATTACAAAAGATTTTTGCCTTAAATTCTCCAAAAAAATTGATTAAAATAGGTCATTTATAGAAATTTTTTTTTTCGAGGCGACGGTCTTGTTCAAATAAAAATGGCGTCTCGTTCGAATGAAAACACTACTTCTGTTCTAATGAGGTTAAGTCTCATTCAAATGAAAAACTTTTCTTGTTCGATCGTTCTTCCAACGAGAATGGTTCTATTAAATATAGCCCATCCCATTATATACTTGTTCAAATCTCGTTCTAAAGAAAAGGACACTTCATCCTAACGAGATTAAAAGCATTATTTTTAAAAATCATTTTATAAAAAATTACTTGAGAAAAAACAAACATCCAAGAATCTAATTCGACTGAGAAGTCAAAACCACAAGTACGTATACTTCCATAAGAAGTTCGTGATGATTATAATGGCTTAAATCTCGGACAAGATCCTTGGTCACTCACATGTCTTCAAATGATTGTGGAGTCAAAAGTAGATGTACTCTTCGATGTGTAGCAACTATTTGTAATGGGATATGTTAAAAGTCCTAATCTATAAGAAATTATAAAATCTTGCTTATTTAAATCTCTCCCTTTGCCTATTCCGGTACAAAATAATAATTGAAACCCAAATTACAATAAATCTCCTAAGTTAATGTATCCTAATGTCCTCCCAAACCCCAAACAGAATAACGTCTGAAACATTCTGTTCAACTGAAATTCTTCGTCTCGTGTAGTCCATGACATCATCATCAAAGAGCAAGAGACCTATGTAACAACCTATAATTTTGAGTATTTATTATTTAATTAATTAGAGTAATTATAAATTACAAGGGTGTCATAATTTAATTGAATAAATTATTATGTGTTGATTAAAATAATAATCGGGAGAGTTAATGGTTAATATTTATGAAATAGAATTACTAAGTGAATAGTAAGTTATTAATTTTACGTCCTAGCGAGTGATAGTAAGGTGGACGTATTTCATCTCAACCGGGAGTCAGTATAGATTATTTGGGGACGAGATAGGACTTTGTTGTAGGGTGACTCATATGGAAATTTTGAGATTACGGTTGATTTCGTATGGGTCGAGATAGTCAGAATAGTGTACCAGGGGGTAGTAATTGGGTTTCAAGGGATTTTTAGACATAATCGATCCCACACGGGGGTGTTCAGGTCATTTGGGCTTGGCTCATATGCCTAAATTCGGTATTAACAATATTAAAACTAACCATGGAGTTAGTGGCAGTCATAACTCAATTAAAAAACCCTAGATCCGTAGAGAAAAAAAGAGGGAGAAAGTGTGTAAGGACATTTTTGTCCAACATACTTGTATATGTCATTAGCCGTAACACCGTTGCAAAGATTAAAAGTCCATTCATCATCAACGGAATCCGAAATCAAAAGAAAGGAAGAATTCAGAAATCCAGTCAGCCGGACCGGTCCGCCTGAAATTAATACGAACCGATCCGCCTCTGACTACCCCGGACCAATCCGCTGAAATAAAAAAGGAACTGATCCGACTGCGAACCGATCCACCCAGGACCGGACCGGACCGGACCGCCTTGCACTTTGAAGCCAGTGAGCCCCGAACCGAATGCGAACAGAATCAACCTCAAATTAAAAGAATCGGTCCGCTATCGGACCGATCCGCCTAAGGCCCGGACCGGTCCGCCCTGGATAAACTCTACCAGATCGTGTAGCAGATTTTTTAGGGTTTTGACTCCTTATTTAAACCACAATCAGTAGTTGGTTTCGATAAGACTTTCCCACGTTTTTCAGAGCATATCAACCCTAAAGTCTTCACCTATTGAGTCTTATGATTCTAGGTTTTTAGATTCACACATCTTCCATATCTATGTGAATCAAGTTTGGTAACCCAAGAACACCATTGCTGTTGTTCAACCCTTGTGAAGTGGACCGTTTCTTCCTCTTCATTGCAGCCCTACTGGAAAGGGATAATTCTAGCCGCGACTACAGAATCCGATACCTGAGGGTAATTTTTAGTCAAAAACTTGTATTTCAGTGTAATCCGATTGTAAGCCATTTATCTTACAAATTATAGTGATATATAAATGGTTTTTCCCCTGTAGGGGATTTTTCCTCAATTTTGTGTGTTTGAATAATTCTTGCATGATTTCATATTGTTTCAATAACACCTAGTTGCATGTTTAGGGTTGTTTGGGTTAAAAGGTGTTTTAAATATAATTTGATCATTTGAACGTAAGCGCCAACTCTCTCAAATTGGTATCAGAGCAGGTTACGCTAATCTAGCGCGTATTCCTTTTTTCGCAAAATTTTTCTAAGATATCAATTTTCCAAAAAATTGATTTTTTGCGTGTTCAAATGGAGAAGTCATATTATAAAATGCCTATTTTTGATGGGTCGAATTATGCTTATTGGAAAGCCCGTATGAGGTCGGCTTTAAAAGCCATTGATGAACGTGTCTGGATTTTGGTTGAACGAGGGTGGACTCCTCCCACCGTGACTGTTGATAATGTGACCAACTTGAAACCTGACATCACTTGGTCTGATGAAGAAATTAAATGGTCATCTTTTAATTCTAAGGGTCTAAGTGCTATTTCTGGGTCTGTCACACCTGATGAGTTCAAACGTATAATGACGTGTACCACGTCAAAAGAGGCATGGGATGTTTTACAACTCACCCATGAAGGAACTAATGCTGTGAAAGAGTCTAAGTGGCAAAACTTGACAACTCAATTTGAAACAATCACCATGCATGATTCTGAATGCTTTGATGAATTTTATGCTAGACTTTCTGACATTGTGAATACTAGTTTTAATCTTGGTGAACATATTCCGAATGCTAGAGTTGTTAAAAAGATTCTTCGTTCTTTGCCTAAGCGTTTTATCTCTAAAGTCACTGTGCTAAATTTTATGGGTAATTTAAATACGCTAAAATTGGAAGAACTTGTAGGAGATTTGCAAACTTATGAAATTGATATGTTCCCTAAAAGTGCTAAATCTAAAGATAAGGGAATTGCACTTAAAGCCCAAGAGAGAAGGAGTGAGGGGTCAGCTAAAAAGAGAGTATAGTCATATAGAAAGAGAGAGACTGACACGTCAGATTCTGAGTGCGATTTTGACTTGGATGATTTGGCTCTTTTCGCAAAAAATTTCAAGAGAATTCTCAAATTTAAGAAAAATGGCAATTTTAAAGATAAAAAGAAATTTGAGAAAAATAAGTTTGAAAAGAAAAATGAAAAAGATTCCAAAAATCCTCCTCTGAAAGAAAGTGAGAGATGTTTTGAGTGCGATGGTAGGGGTCATAGAGACTTTGAGTGTGCCAATCGTCTGAATAGAGAGAAAGGGAAAGTTGTCCTTAATGCTACCCTTAGTGATGACAGTGAGGTCGAGACGGTGGATTCTGGAGATGAGTCACCGCATGAGCGTAACTTCATCGCGTTCATGGCTAGTCATGTGAATACTCCTAGTTCTCCTCACGACGATGAGGATGATGCTTCACAGGGATACCTCGACAATGAGAGCGAAGAAAGTGAGGGGGAGGAGGAAGGTAGTGAGGACGAGAGTAACCTTCAACGCGCCTACGCCGAGTTGTATGATGAGTCTTTCAAAACTAAAAAACGTAACAAGGCGTTAGTTCTTAGGATCACCGCGTTAGAAGAAGAGTTAGAAGAGACGAGAGAGAGAGAGTCCCCCACCTGCACCGCCATGAGAGAGAGAGAGAGTCTGCCTGGGTTAGTAAAGAGAATTTGTTTAGAGAGAGAGAGAGCAGTTTTGAGAAAGAGAAAGCGGACTTGACTAAACAAGTGGCTAGTCTTACTAGTGAGCTCCATTCCTCCATGGAGACTCGGAAGAAACTTGAAGCCCTTGTTTCTCAGCTTACTCATGACCTTGAGAGAGCTAGGAAAGTCAAGGTACAAATCAAGGACAGACCTGGGAAGTTGGGAAAGATGCTGCTCGGTCCCGCTTTAGGTTTTGGTGATAGGCAAGGAATTGGTTTTGATGGTGCCTCCATGTCTCAAATTGCACCGGGACCAATTCCTGAGTTTACTACGACTCCTTATGGCCGTCATCAAAAACCAAGAAGGAGAGTTCGACCAAGAAAAGAAAACCAAGGTCCTCCTAATACTGTGACCTTTTGCTCCCATTGCAAAAGAAATGGACATCTTAGGGAGTTTTGCTATAGATTTGGTCGGACACGACGTACTTTTGCTCCTCCACATCATACTGCTGAGTTTGCTAGTCTAAGAGAGAAAGTTGAGCTTCTAGCCGCCACATCACAGAGTTTGATGGAGGAATTCCGATGAATGTCCTCACCGTCAATGAAAGCTTCCCGCATTCCGGATAAAACCAACAACAACAACGGTAAACAAAAGGTTACCTATTCTTGGGTTCCTAAGAAAGAGAAAAAGGCCCTTGTTGTTCATGTTGCTCTCAAAGCACATAATACCTCTCAGTGGTATTTTGACAGTGGATGCTCCAGACACATGACAGGTGATGTATCCCTTTTTACTCAGATTGAGGATTATGATGATGGGAGAGTTACTTTTGGAGATGGGAGTAAATCTATCATTGTAGGATGAGGTAGTGTAGAGTTACCAGGACTTCCTAAGCTAGAAAATGTCTTGTACGTCAAAGGTTTAAAAGTAAACCTTCTCAGCATCAGCCAGCTGTGCGACGATGACTTTGCAGTAAAGTTTGACCGGGAAGCTTGTAAGGTCTATAATCAAGCCGGTAAACTATTAGTGCAAGGGGTGAGGACAGATGATAACAGTTATGGGACTGAGCCCAAATCCTCACTTGTCTGCAACAGCGCCACGATCACTCCTATGGATCTGTGGCACCAACGTCTAGGTCACGTGAACGTGAGAGATTTATCTCGTCTTGTTAAGAAAGATCTAGTACGTGGCTTACCATCTCTTGGAAAGTCAACTTCGACCGTTTGTGGACCCTGTCAGTTGGGAAAACAAATTCGTAGTCCTCATAGGAAGTTGCATTCCATTACCACCTCTCGTGTTCTGGAGTTGATTCACATGGATCTTATGGGTCCCACTCGTACTGAGAGTCTAGGTGGTAAGAGGTACATCCTCGTGATGGTAGATGATTTCTCCAAGTACTCCATTGTAGGTTTTCTGAAAGAGAAATCCGATGCTGTAGATTTCTTAACGACCAAGTGCCGTGTCCTGCAAAATCAACACGGAGTCACTATTAATAGGATACGTAGTGACAACGGCACTGAATTTAAGGAAGCAAAAGTAGATCTTTATTGTGATAGCCTTGGGATCAAACATGAGTTTTCTGCTGTGAGAACTCCTCAGCAAAATGGGATTGTTGAGAGAAAGAATAGAACGATCCAAGAGATGGCTAGATCTATGCTTCTAGGTCGTAAAGTTTCTAGGAGATTTTGGGCAGAGGCAGTGTCTACTGCATGCCACACGGTGAATAGGGTCTATTTACGTCCACACACACTACATACACCTTATGAGTTGTGGACCGGCAAGAAGCCCAACCTGGCGTATTTTCGTGTTTTTGGGAGTAAATGCTACATCCTACGGGATAGAGAGCAATTAGGAAAGTTCGACTCCCGGAGCGACGAGGGAATATTTCTAGGATATTCATCGAATAGTAGAGCATACCGGGTTTTTAATCTGCATAGCTCTAGGATTATGGAATCAATAAACGTTACCGTGCAAGATGACGAACCTTCAACGGTTATTGATCCTAATCTTCAGTGTGAGGATGAGGACTGTTCTGACAGTGATTTACCTGTTCCTCTCTCACACTCTGTGGACCTTACTCCTGTGTTAGGGGACACACCTGCTTGGGTTCGCAAGAGTCATGACCCTTCTTCCATTATTGGTGATCCCACTCTAGGGGTCAAGACTCGTGCTCAGCTAGAGAACGTTGTTAGCCATCTTTGCTACACGTCCAAAGTCGAGCCCAAGAACCATAAAGAAGCACTCAAGGATGAACACTGGATATCTGCTATGCAGGATGAGTTGCTTCAGTTTAAAAAGAATGATGTCTGGGAACTTGTCCCCCGACCTAGTGAGATTAATGTGATAGGTACCCGGTGGATTTTTAAGAACAAAATGGATGAAAATGGTACCATAATACGTAATAAGGCTAGGTTGGTCGCTCAAGGATACACACAGATAGAGGGTGTAGACTTTGGGGAGACATTTGCTCCTGTTGCGAGGCTTGAGTCCGTCCGTCTTCTGCTCGCCATCGCATGTCATCTACGCTTTAAGGTATATCAGATGGATGTCAAGAGTGCCTTTCTGATTGGCATTCTACTGGAGGAGGTTTATGTGGAACAACCAAAAGGGTTTGAAGACCCTCAGCACCCTGAGCACGTCTACTATCTGAGGAAAGACTTGTATGGTTTGAAGCAAGCACCCCGTGCTTGGTACGAGAGGCTTACTTCCTATCTCTTAGCTCGTGGCTTCAAGAGAGGGGGAGTAGATATGACGTTGCTCGTCAGGAGAGATGACGGTGCTATTTTGGTTGCCCAGGTCTATGTGGACGACATAGTCTTTGGATCCACTTGCTCCCAGCATGCTCATCACTTTGAGGAGGAGATGAAAAGTGAGTTTGAGATGAGCATGGTTGGTGAGCTTACATTCTTCCTTGGTCTCCAGGTTCGTCAGCTAGAGGATGGGATGTTCATCTCCCAATCCAAGTATGCTAGAGACCTAGTGAAGAAATTTGGTTTAGACTCCGCTAAGTATGCACGTACACCTATGAGTACCACTACCAAGCTTAGTAAGGACACTTCAGGCAAGGACGTAGAGCAAAGCTTATATCGGAGTATGATAGGTAGTCTTCTCTACTTGACTTCTAGTTGTCCCGACATCGCCTTTAGTGTTGGAGTCTGTGCGCGATATCAGGCATCCCCAAAAGAGTCACATTTACTTGCTCTAAAACGTATTATTAAATACGTGAGTGGGACTCTCTTATACGGGATTTGGTATTCCTTTGATACCGATGACCGTCTATCCGCCTATTCGAATGCCGATTGGGCTGGGGATGTAGATGGATGTAGGATCATGTCTGGTGGGTGTTTCTATTTTGGTTCTGCTCTTGTCTCCTGGCTGAGCAAGAAGCAAAATTCCATCTCTTTGTCCACTGCGGAGGCTGAGTATATAGCCGCCGGGAGTTGTTGCACACAACTCTTGTGGATGAAGCAAATGCTGGAGGATTATGGGATATCACAGGACACCATGACCATTTCCTGTGATAACACAAGCGCGATACACATATCCCGCAATCCAGTTCAGCATTCGCGCACAAAACACATCAGGATACATGAGCACTTTATACGTCAGTTAGTTGAAGAGAAAGTCGTATCCCTGAGTTTTGTTCCCACGGACCGTCAATTAGCCGATATTTTCACGAAACCTTTAGATGCCCTTAGATTTGAGAGTCTTAGGAAGTCTTTGGGGATTTGCACAGTTGACTGAGGGGTTGGTCTATGTCTAGAATAGGATGCTTCTTCATGTTCATATGATATGCTTCCTATTGCTAGTCTGTTTTATATGTACCATAGCTTTGTTGTACAGCTTTGTTTTATTCTTGTTGCTTTTTATATTGCTTTTGAAAAATACAAAAAGATTTTCCTTCAAGAAAAATTTTGAGAAAAGCACAAAAAGATTTTATTTTTTCCAAATTTTTTAAAAAAAAATCCAAAAAGATTTTTGTATTTTGCTTCTTTTATGGATGAGCATGTAAGATAGCCAAGTCACAACTTCATTCCATTTTTCCATGTGACTGTTTGATAGAGATTTGAGATGCTACATCATTTCATCCATGTGCTTTACATTGATTGGAGTCTTTGAGATGTAATTAGTGATATCTTCCTACATGTTTGACTCCTATATCCTTTATTGCACACATGCACGGCTATATTTGATTATTGCACTTGTCTATCACATATTGGCTTGAGTGTTTCTATCTCAATTCTGTCTATACAATGTATAAAATGCAATAAAACTTGACAAGATTGGAATGCATGTAAAAATCATTTTGGTGAGACTGTGTGTATATTTTCATAACGGGGAGGGGCTGCGAAAGTTGATTCCTATCGTTTGCGCAAAAGCCACCGTTAAAATGGACCTAAAAAATGGAGGAATTTTTATATCCGAGGTCCTAAGAGGTTAAAAGAGCCCGAAAAAATTGATAAGGCAATAAAAAGCAATTCATGCCAAATCTGGGCCATTTAGGTTTCACCATCAATTCTCCAAAGTTTGAGAATTTAGTATACCTCTATTATTATATAAATCTGAGGGAGTTTGGTTGGAGATTAAAAAAAATGGGTTTGCACTTCCTTGAAAGTCCTGAACAAGCATGCAAATCATTATGGACGTTATTGGTGTAGAAATCTCTTTGCGCTTTGATTTGTAGATTTGATATAGTCAATGTCTTATATTTCCAATCTTTTACACCAAAGGAAGCATTTGAGTTCATTCGTTAGGAATATCCAATATTCATCGTGCACATATGTCATGTTTGTATGCTTTGATTTTCCTATCGAATTTTGATCACATCCATTCTTTTACGCTATCACCGACTGTTGTTTTATGTTCATTCATGGTGTGATTTTATGCCTTGTGTCACCCCAGTACTTGATTAGTTTCTCTCATTTGTCTATTTGGGGACATCATAAAAAGGGGGAGAATGAATTATCTGATTATGGGGGAGCTTTGAAATTCTGAGAATATCATCTTAAATTGATATATATGCTTATGATTATCTCATTTCAAACTCGATACGTCACTTGGTATTTGTTTTGTCTCATGTGTGTAGGTACATCTTTTGATAATCCCATATTGCACACCCTGATGAGAAAAGCGGTGAGATTGCTGAAGAGTCGAAGAACAAACGATGTAGCCTTATTCATTTGTAGCCTTATTCATGGAAGGGTAGATTTGTATAGGCATTATGATTATAGACAATTTGAGACTTGTGTCCTTACAAATCTCCCCCTTTGGCTATTCTAGGACAAAAACCAAAACAAAATCCTACAGAGCCGTCAAGATCTACTAGACTCAAAAACTTCCCCTCCAAAAATAAAAAATAAGAGGTTTGACTCAAAGACCACTTAGGATAAATATATTTGCCGATGAAAATTGCCAATTAGAAAAATTCCTGCACACTTAAGCAAAACAATCAACCGCATATGGAATATCAAGAATATTGAATGGATGTAAAATAAATACTCCCCCTAAATTAATTCTCCTTTATCAAATATGATTAACCTAAGAAGATAGCGCTCTCCCCCTAAGTTAAATCTCCTAAACTAATGGTTTAGAACCCACTTCTCCCCCTTTTCGTTCAGGAATAGACAAAGAATAAGGAATTTTAAAATTAATTACACATTCGCCTCCAATATAATTAAGTACCATTTCTCCCCCTAACAACTACATAAGGGATAAAGTATGGGAAAATAAGTAAACATTATTGAGCATAAAGTGATAAGAACATGAAAGCATATGGGCAACTATAACAAGGACTAATCCACAACAAGGATAAAGAGATACCAGCATATTTAAAAAAAATGATACCAATTTGACTAATAGGATACTAAGCATGTGATATTAAACAAAATTCGCAATGATGAATACTAAATATGAATTAAGGCATAGGTGGACTAGATAAAAGGGCAAAGACTAAAATAAACATTATCATATATATGTAGACATAATGAATATCACTAATGCACACTCGCATATATATAGGAATAAACACCACACATGACACGAAATATATTAAGCTTTTCACACTCTTATGGAAAAATGTGTCCAAATTCATGTGGGAAATGAAAGTGTAGGGGTGTGAACTCGTAATAATTAAATTTCGACCCAATCACTTAAAACATGTTCACGGAGTTCCCATTTGATTACAAAATTTTATCACATTTAGATATAGCCTCATATGACAATATAGATCGAACTCAATGAACAAACATACACAATGAATACAAGCCTAGAATTTTGATGATTGTACAAACCAATAGAGTCATGACAATGAAAATGCAACTAGGATAAACGGACATTGTGCAGAACCGTTGATATACCATCCAAACTCCGTCAAGATATGCATATAGTTATGGGGTGACTATATCAACTAAACAAAATAGGCCTTGGAAAATATTTTTCTTTTATTCCATTTTCTTTTGGGCCTTTGGACCACGCATTTATTCTAGGTCCATTATAAATGGTGGCTTACTCGCAAAGGATAAATTTCCTTTCGGAGCCCTTCCCCGTGCACATTCATATAATAATTTTTTATATCACACAAATCTCACGTGCAACGAATTTAACATGAACAAGTCCTCCTAGGTCATACAATATGTGGATGACAAGATTGGTAGGAGAACACCTTATAAAGCTAAAATATACATGTGAAGTTAAAATTTAAAGAAAGCTCGTGCATGTGTGAATTGAGGCATATGAAAATAGAATCCATTAAGCAACACAAGTCCAACTACTCCATGCATGCATGACAAAGAACATTTTAAGGATGGATAATCTTAACCAAAAGTTCAAGGCACATGGAAGCAAAAAGGAAAGGATTCGAACACAAGTATATGCCACATAAAGTGTGTCAAACTAAAATACACACATAAAAAAAATCTTTTTGAGTTTTTGAATTTTTTAACCAAACAAACTAAATATTTACTCAAAAGACAAAATAACTAACACATTCAGCCTTTAGATTTTGCAAGGGAGGTATTGTGTGAAAGTAAATGAGAATCACAAATCCTATCTTGTAAAGCTACCAAGTCAGATCTCCTAACCCAAACTAATGATGATTGACGATCTCGGGATATAGGAATCTTGGCTACCTTGGTTGCCTTACGTTGGAATTTTCTAGGACCTCGTTTAAGATAAAAAAAAAACTTCCTAAGATGACCTTTTCGACCACAATGTGAGCATCTAAAGACTCGATGAAAAGACTTACCTAAGGAATGATTTGTAACATTATTCCTAGAGGATTCTCCTAAAACATTGGTTTTGGTTTTAAGAGTTGATTCATTATAAGTATTGAAGACTAAACAACACGTGTCATTTTAAATTTGGACCATTCCTAATATTTTATCTAATTTCTCCAAACGGCACTCCAAATAAAATTTGAGTCTACTTGAGTCTCTCACTTTCTTCTCAAGATCTACAATCCTAGACTCAAGAAAACCATTTCTCTCTTCAAACTCGAGAAGTTCATTTTTCAAGGATTCTATCAAACTCTCGAAGAGGTCTCTCTCGTGTTCTAAGGTCATCAACTAATGGACTCTCATCAACGACCTTAGAACTCTATTTTAAACTAGATTCTAAATTCAAATTTGCTCTTTTTAATTTAATAGATTCATCGTATAGTTATTGAAGTGCAAATTTAATTCACTCACATCAACCTCTTCTTTATTTTCACTCTCTCTCTCTCTCTCTCTCTCTCTCTCCTTCACTCTCTCTACCATAAAAAACAAGGGAATCATAAGCTTTGACCTCGAAAGTGTCATGTATTTGTTTATCTTCATGGGAAGATTCATTATTGAAGCTCACATTACTTGCTATGAACGCGACGAAGTTGCGCTCAATGGGGGAAGCGGGTCCCTCTACCTTGTCACTATCACTAAGGATAGAATTATTTGAAATTGATTGTTTACCCTCTTTCCTTAGTTTAGCGGGGAATTCAAAAGACCTACAGCCATAACCCTCACAACCGTAACCCTTATTAGACTCGTCCCTATTTAAATTTTCATTAAAAGTTTTCGGGATCTTTTCGGCTCTGTTAAGCTTAGAATTTTCAAATTTCTTAAAATTATTTTTAAATTTATCTTTGTTAAATTTAAGAAATTTATGAAACTTCCTAGAAAACATAGCCATGTCCTTCGAGCCACTATCACTCTCATTATCCACAACTTGTTTTTACTCCTTTTGGGCTTTCAAAGAAATGCCCTTATCAATTTTCTTTTCATTTTTGGAGGGGAACATATCTAGGTCATAAGTTTGTACATCACCTACTAGTTCCTCAAGTTTGGTAGAGTTCAAGCTGGGCAAAGAATTTAAAACGGTCACTTTGGAGATAAATCTCTCGGGTACGGACCTTAAAATTTTCTTTATAACTCGGTCGTCGGGTATTTTCTCTCCCAAATTAAAAGATTAATTAACTATATCGGAAAGTCTAGCATAAAATTCATCAGATGTTTCTTTTTCATTCATTTTGATGGTTTCAAATTGAGTGGTGAGATTTTGGAGTTTAGTATCTTTAACGACACTAGTTCCCTCGTGAGTGAGTTATAATATATCCCAAGCTTCCTTAGCGGTTTCACATGTCATGATACGTCAAAATTCATTCGGTGTAACTGCGCTAAACAAGGCATTTAAACCTCGGGAATTAAAATTAGTAAATTTAAATTCATTCTCACTCCATCTATCTACGGGTTTGGGAACACGTTCATTTTCTATCAAATGTGTGGGTGGGGACCACCCGTTAACAACAGACAACCAAACTCTCTCGTCGATAGATTTTAGTGTCGATTTTATATGCGCCTTCCAATACGCGTAATTGGAATCATCGAAAACAAAAAATTTTGAAAATGAGACAAATTCCATTTTTAACCAAAAATATTTAAAAGGACCTTAACGCAATAAATTAGTGCCCCCGCTCTGATACCAATTTGAAAAAGGATAAGGTAGAACCCCCGATTTTAAATTTTCAAAATAATTTTTCTATAAGTGCGGAGTAAATATGGTTCAACACAACACAAACAAACTACAAATTTTAATTTCTTAAAACAAATTAAAATTAAACTAAATTCAAAGTGAAATTAAATTAAACAACTCATAAAAATTTCACTTAAACCAAATTAATTTAATTATCAAGATTAAAGAACTTAGGCAAGAATATTAACCAATTAATTTATTCCCAACTTGAATTAAGTTAACTTAAACTAAACTTACCCACATAATTGAACATGCACCATTTTAATCAAGAATGTGAATTAAACCTAATTTTATCTTTTTACCCTAAGCTTGAGTTCTAGGTGATTTTTGCAAAATATAAAACAAATTCACAATCCCACAACACGATGATGTAAGAGGAAAAATCCAAATCGCGAAAAAACCTCGGACGGCCCTAGCCTAACAAATTCACTAAGTATGGTATAAATTTTATAAAGACTTGACAAGAGGAATTACACAACCGACTCGACTCCCTTCAAGCCTTGACGCGCTCCTTTGATCTTCAACCACCGCCTAGCGAATAATCCCGGAGTCCACCGGAACCTTGACCATGTGAGAATGCCACAAGAAAAACAAGTTTTATTCTTCTTTGAGGGGTGTAGAAGTAAACCCAAACTTTTCCTTTTGTTGTTAGAGATGAACCACCGACTCGACTTATTTGGCCAAGACTTGACAAGAGGAATTACAGTGGCCAAATATGGAACTCATTGGCAATACCTCGTTCAAACGAAATTCTTGTTCGAACGACAATTTCGAACGATATTACACAACCTTCTTCTTCTTCTTATTTAGCCAATGATTTTCGAACGACAACAAAAGGAGAATGATATTCGAACGATATTTCAGTGGCCAAATATGGAACACATTGGCAATACCTCGTTCGAACGAAATTCTTGTTCGAACGATAATTTCGAACGACAATTTGGAACGAAATCCCAGAATGAATATTTTCATATAAGCCCAAAATATTTCTTAAATTTATTTTAAAATATAAGAAATACACCCTATAAACTTATTCTAAGTCTCCTACATATATACATAGTTTGCATTCATACCCTTAGAGAAAATGGAATACGGTGATGTTGATGAAGCATAAGCTAGGCACAAGAAACCGAAAATTAATGTTCACTTGAAATGCTGGCCGCTACGTCTTCAACTTTACATATCAAAGGCTTGAAAGGATACAAGATGAACACTATCCTATGACTCAAATGTTTTTGTTCGAAATTGAGCCAACACTACATTATGACTCAATTTGAGACTTATTTCCTTGCAGTGATAACTTGTAGTATTTCATTATCTAAGCGATGCCTTCTAAGGCTTCATAGGTTAAGAGTGGGGAATAACAAGCTTCTCGGACTCGAGACGATTTATGTTTTGTCAGTAAGGATTGAGTTAATCTACATCAGTTTCATGTAGTTTAGGAACATAGTGATAGTTACGTCACCGTGAATCGAAGTTTTGAAGTCTGACATGAGTGATAAGAAATTGTTGCGAGTACTTACCTTTAAAAGGGGAGGTCATGTGGTTTGGCAAGAAAGGGAAGTTAGCGTTGAGGGATGTGTTACCCCTTCTGATTATTGAGAGGGTAGAACCATTTGCGTATAAACTGGGCTATAGGAACACCTGCAACGGATTCACGGTGTGTTTAACATGTCATCGCTAAAGAAGTACAAGAGGAGCGAGGGGGACTTTTGGCACGTTCCATTAGAGGAGATCGATTTATACAGATATCTCTTATTAGGAGAGACCAGTGTTAATACTTGATCGTAGTGAGCGTAAGCTGTGGTCTAAGGTGGTACCTTTGGTTTGAGTCAAGTGGGGGCACCACAATGTTGACGACTCGACGTGGGAGCGAGAGGTGGTTATGCGAGAGCAATATCCAGTGTTATTCACCGCAAGTACATCCTAATTTTGGGGATGGAATTCCTTTGTAGGGAGAGTATGTAACAACCTGTATTTTTGAGTATTTGTTATTTAATTAATTCAGATAGTTTTAAATTACAAGTGTGTCTTAATTTAATTTAATTAATTATTATGTGTTTATTAAAATACTAATCGGGAGAGTTAATGGTTAATATTTATGAAATTGTATTACTAAGTGAATAGTAAGTTATTAATTTTACGTCCTAGCGAGTGGTAGTTACGTGGCGATATTTCATCTCAACCGGGGGTCGGTATGGAATATTTAGGGATGAGATAGGACTTTGTTGTAGAGTGACTCATATAAAAATTTAGGGGTCACAGTTGATTCCGAATGGTTTGAGATAGTCAGACTAGTGTACCTGAGGGTAGTAATTGTGTTTCAGGGTCATTTTAGACATGATTGGGCCCATACGGGGGTGTTCGGGTCATTTGGGCTTGGCCCATAAGCCTAATTTCGGGATTAACAATAGTAAAACTGAATCAAGGAGTTAGTGGCAACCATAACTCAATTAGAAAACCCTAGATCCGTAGAGAAAAAAAGAAGGAGAAAAGTGAGAAGGTTTTGGGGAGCCAAAATTGAAGAGGGATTGAGGTGCTTGTGTCAAATTCATCTTCTACACCAAAGGAATCAAACTCTACGAATCTAATCAGGCAAGTGGTTAACTTTCTTTCAATCTAAATTGCAGTATTTTGATTCATATCATGGTGGGTGTGATTGAAAATTCGATTTTGGGGTGGGTTATCACATAAACATGGGATTTTATGAATTGGTCACTTTGTGTAGATTTAAAAGTGCAATTGATGAGGTTATATGATTCAGTAAGGATGGAATTTGAGTTATATTAAAAAACCAGTAGATTGATGTTGTTTAACTTTGGATTTTAGAATTGAATTTGCAGAAATCGATTTAACAAAATGTTGGAAACCCAAATTGGAAATTGATTAATAATAATGGGAATCACTATGTTTTGAGGCTTACATAATGTTTAAAACAAAAGTTTTAAGGGTTAACAATGGTGAGTTGCGTAACAGAGCATACAAAGAAGAAGATCTGTGCATTGCGAATCGATTCGGTTCCAAAACTGAATCGATTCGGCTGCCTAGAAAAAGTGTGAAAATTTTGCATTGTGCCCTAAATGCTCAATTAATTATCGGGGGAACTTTTGGATCATTTCTAAAATATAGGGAAGGAACAATTTAATTCTAGTAGACTGTAGTAAGGAAGTGGTTAGCCAATTTGGGAGAATTCCAAGGCTAGGACCTTTATGGACATATTATGAAACGGAGATAATTTCGGATATCGGGATGGGACTTCGGGTATAATGAATGAACGTAAATAGTTAATCAGTATGATAAATAGAAATTTGAGTCGGGAAGATAGATTAGCTTATTATATGATAGTGCCAGGAGGGTTAGGCACGGGTTAGCCGGACTTAATTGACTTTAATTATATATATATTTAGGGATAGTGTGAAAGTATATATATACATGTTTGGGTGCTTATTATAAAAATTTGTGTGAATGATATTTCTAGGAATACATACCCCTCTAGTGCTATCATAGGTGGTTGCGCGATGTGGGTGAATCCCCTGACTAGTGAATGCAGGGAGAGTATAGTCCCTAGGTCATATCGCTGATGTTCTATTGTGTGATTTATTTTCTGAGGTTAGATGCTTTGGGTATAATTCGGTCTCAATTTCGGGGGTAATATGACCACCTCCACTACGTTTTCTATATTTTTAGCCAAGCTCATGAGTGAGTCCAACTTGAGGTAACCCGGTAAGAGTGAGAATACCTGGGATATGATAGCATTTTAGAGAAGGCATTCAGTTAGTTATTGCTCGGGAATGGATGGTTATTATATGCGGCATGTGTGTGAATGTTGTAGCATAATAGTATGTATATAATATGAGTAGATAATTATATACGGGATTAATATAGAAGTGTGAACGTATTTCTTATATAACTAGTGTGAAAGTTATATGATTAAAAAGGTATTTCCTATATAACTAGTGTGAATGTTATATTACTTAATATATGAACTGATTAATAAATTAATGAGAAGATAACTTAATAATCAAAGTAAGAATAGTCGGGTTAGAGTAGAGTGACAGAAAGAGGTGTGATAAGGTTAGTTAGGTGAGGTAGCATAACTAGTGAGGTTAGAAGGCAAGCGTTAGGTGTGCACATTAGATGAGGGGTAAGTTAAACCTCAAGAGAGTGTGACACTAGCTTAAATATAAAAATGTGCACGCATATTTAATTAATTACAATTTAACTGTTTGCCAAATATTTTCAATTTTTTTTACTTGGGTTCTAACCTGTGTCAAAATCTTTTCCAAAACATTTTAGGTGTCCAGCCACAGGGATGCCCAGCTTGAGGATTTTATCCAGGTATGCGCAGCTACAACTCATGTGGAACTTACAGGACTTTGCTATAAATGCCTCATTCATTTATTCCTAGTGTAGGGACTTTACTTCAATACTCATTTGGGCATGTCTCCCTTTAGATTTTTTTCCTTATTTCCTGTTTACAGATTAAACCTTGTGTATTCAGTTTATTGTTGAACCAATAGTTGATTTGGTCTTCTTCATTCATATTATTTATCTGTGTTGGATTCAGTTATCAGATTGTGTGGATGGTTTTATTATTATTTATTTTCGCATGTTGTTAATTAATGTATATAAAATTTGGTACCGGTCTATTTAATTACTAGGTGGATAGTAACTTTAAAATTTTTTTCGATAGAGATGCTAAGAATGTTCCATATGGGACCAACGTTTTATTTTGATAAAGGGTTGGCCACCCAGTACTTTGATAGGATTGGTGTCACAACCTACACACATGAACTAAAAGAATACCGTAACGCGTACAAGTTTAAAGAAAAAATAAACTCACCCTAAATTTGTTCTCCCCCTTTTTGTCCGTAATAGCCAAAGGATAAGAAGCTAATCATGAATAATAGCATCACATGAATCCAAAAGAAATAAGTCACAAAGATAATCACTTTGGCACATGTGATTAATTTCCAAAAGGCAAACCAAGTATTTTTGAAAAATTTCCAATTTTTTTCAATTACAAAAAGTGTATGTATAAAAGGTACAAAACACATAGCATCATGGAATAACACTAAAATGTCTGAATTGTGAACGCGGAATGAAATTGTGTGAACATTATCCTTGCACAAATAAATAAAGGCATTCATAACATAGGTGTATGAAGTCATGAGTTACTTCTAAAGAAAAAACTCAATTTCAAACTTAGGTGTGAAAACGTTGAACAAGATGAAGTTGACTCGACTTATGAAATATGTTATGAATTTAAATGCTTCTTAAATCATAATGCCAAACTATTTAATTCTTTTAAAGAGAGTCCCTTATGCAAACCTATTGATTTTCTACTATATAACACCCTCAAAATCTCACATATATATAAGAAATCACTCTAAAATATTATTGAAGATATCATAATGCTCATATGTAGTGAAGAATCAATGAAATAAAAATGGCCTTGGCACTTATGTTTTTGTGTACTCTTAATCTTTTAGGATCCTTTTCAAATGGTGGCTTTTAATGTAAAGATAATTTTGCTCTTTTGTAGTCCCTTTCAATTGCTTAATATATCACAATATTTTTCGCGGACAATGGTTTTTACACGCACAACTTATCTCCTTTTACATTTGGTTCATTATTAATCCTAATTGATATGAGAACACCATATTCTACACATGATAAGTAAGTACAATATTCAAAAAGTCCGTGCACGTGTGCAATAAAGGTGGTAAAGAGTCTAGCATCAAGAAATTAATCATTAATCATCAATAAAATGTTATCCACACATTATTAAGCACACTAAAGAAACAAAGATACGTCTGAAAGCACTGTGAAAAATTCACGTGAATGGATGGAATGTAGGGGTGATCCGAATATCTTAAATGCACATCCATATATTGTCAAAAACAAAAATACAAAAATATTTTTATCTTTTTTTAAATTTTTATCAATTTTTTTTAAAATTTTTCAAACTTTTTCTTTAAAATCGAAAGCCTTTTATGTTTTTCAATATATATATATATATATAGGGATAAGAGATATGAATATGATAAATGCCCTATTCTAGATAAAGTACCCAAACTCAATTAACGGAGCAAGTACCCAAAGACTTCATAAAATTCTTGAATCTAATTGCATTTAAAGATTTCGTGAAAATATCAGCTAATTGACATTCGAAACTTACAAAGATCAATGACACAAACTTCTTCTCAACGAAATCATGAATAAAATTCTCATGTATCCTAATGTGCTTTGTGCAAGAATATTAGATCGGATTACAGGATATATGAATTGCACTCGTATTATTAAACAAAATAGTCATTGTGGCTTGGGAGATCGCACACTCTTCCAACAAGAGCCCTCTCAAAGTAAAAAAACCTACCCAAGGTGCTCCTATAACCATCAGCATCCCCGACCCGATCGGTATCCGGATAGATGGACAAACAATCATCGGTATCAAAGGAATAACAAATACCATATAAAAGAGTGCCACTCGATCAAGTGATACACTTTCGGGGACGCTTAATATCATGTAAAAAATCTAATGCTAGTGCAAAGCTTCTAATGCTAAAGGCAATGTTAGGATGACTAACAGTCAAGTAGAGAAGACAACCTCTCATGCTCCTATAAGTGGTTTGCTCTACGTACTTGCCTAATGCATTTTTACTAAACTTAGTAGATGTACTCATAGGGATGTGTGAGGGCTTAGTTGAGTCTAGATTTAACTTCTTCACTAGGTCTTATAACATTTGTATTGATGTATGAATTTCCCATCCTCAAGATGATGCACCTGAAGACCTAAGAAGAATGTAATCTTACCAAACATGCTCATCTCAAACTCGCTCTTCATCTCCTCCACAAACATGTGAGCAAGTTGGGATCACGTGGATCCAAATACTATATCATCCACATAGACTTGGGAAATTAATGTATCACCACTCTCTCCTAAAAAATAATGTCTTATCCACTCCCCCTCTCTTGAAGCCACAAGCTAAGAAATAAAAAGTGAACCTCTTCTACTAAGTATGAGGTGCTTTCTTTAAACCATATAAGTCATTATTAAGATAGTAGATGTATTCCAGGTGCTTTGGGTATTCAAACCCCTTTGGTTATTCCACATAGACTTCTTTATGTGGAATGTCATTAAGGAAGTCACTCTTGATATCCATTTGATATAACTTTAAGCGTATATGAGATTCTATGGTGAGTAGTAAGCGAACGGACTAAAGCCTAGCAACAAAATTGAATGTCTCGTTAAAGTCTACACCCTCAGTATATGTGTATCTTTGATTGATTAACCTAGCCTTATTGGGAACTATGGTATCATTGTCATCCATCTTATTCTTATAAATCCATTTAGTACTTATCACATTAGTCTCGCAAGGTCAGGGATTAACTCCCAGATATCATTCTTGCAAAATTGGAGCAACTCATCTTGCATAGAGGATATCCAATGCTCATTCTTGAGTGCTTATTTCACATTCTTGGTATAGACTATAGACTAAGGCAGTGTATCAAAGGTAGCTAACCGTATTCTTAAGTTGAGTGTGAGTCTTGACACCTAGTATAGGATCCCCAATTATAGCGGCAGGGTCATGAATCTTTCGAACCCAAGAGGGTGGATCCTCTAAATTAAGTGTGGGATCTACCAGGGGCTAGGAATGATGGGATCATCACCAGGGGTGCATCATCCTCATACTTAGGGATAGGTCCAATAGACGTCGACGACTCATCGTCTTTAATCGTGACGTTTATTGACTTCATTACCTTAGAACTTGCAAGGTTAAACACCTTATAAGCCCTACTTGACGCTGAATAACCTAAAAATATGCCCTCTTCGCTCCGAGAGTCAAACTTTCCTAAGGGTTCTCTATCTCCCAAAATACAGCAAGGACTTCTAAAGACACGAAAATACAATAGGTTGAATTTCTTCCCCATCAATAACTCATATAATGTGTGTAACTTATGTGGATGAAAATATACCTATTCCCCGCATGGCATACAATACTCATGGCCTCTGCCCAAAAACATCTAGGAGCATTTCCCCTAAGAAGCATGGATTTATCCATCTTTTAAATCGTCCGATTCTTCATCTCAATTATTCTATTTTGTTAAGGGGTGCGAATGACCAAAAACTCGTCTTTGATGCCCACTCCATCACAATATCTATCCACTCTGACTTTTTAAAATTCAATATCGTTGTCACTACGCATCCAATTAATAGTGACACCATGTTAATTTTATAGGACATGACACTTACTCGTCAAGAACTCAACCACATTTGAATTTTACCTAAAAAAACCATAATAGAGTAACTTAAAAAGTCATTGACCATCAAGAGAATATATCTCTTATCACCCATACTCTTCGTATGAGTAGGACCCATAAGATCTATATGTATCAACTCCAACACACAAGGAGTGGTAATGGTATTCAACTTCTGATGGGACTTCAAATTTGTTTTCTTTGTTGGCAAGGACTACATACCAAGAGATGATAAGCCACGCACTAGGTCTTTGTTCACAAATCCCTCATTCTCTCTAAAGTTCACATGACTTAGTAGTTGATGCCAAAGGTCCATATAGGAGACCATGGCATTTTTTCACACAAAAGAGGACATGGAAATGATCTTATGGAAATTATCTTCGGTCCTCACTCTTTGTAGTAATAGTTCACTGGATTGATCATATACATTACACTCGGACCGGTCAAACTTTATCACAAAGTTTGCATCATAAAGTTGGCTTATGATAATCAAGTTCACCCTCAACCCTTCGATGTACATCACATTGTCTAGTTTAGGAAATCTGTGTATCTTAACATAATCACATCCTATAATACTTGACCCACTCCTATCTTTAAAGGTGACTTTGACTTCCTTATTATCCATAAGGACAGTAAAATATAACTTATCACAAGTCATGTTCCTAGAGCACCCACTATCAAAATACTATTTAATAGTATTTTGAACCTTGAGAGCAATGTGATCAACAAGGGTTTTATCGTCTTGCTTAGGTACCCAAGTGGAGGTAACCTTTTATTTGCCCCAATCGTTGTTGGCTCTAGTCGTAGTGTTTGAAGCGTTATCAAGAGGCATAGACATCCTTTTAAATTCTTCCATTAATCTTTAAGAAGTCACAAGTAGGAACTCAAATTACTCTCTAAGACTAGAAAAGTTTCTATAGCAGTGCACGAGAGTATGTGTATGTTTAGTTCTACCTAACTTGTAGCAAAATTCCCCAAGGTGACATCTCCTTTTGTAAATTTTTTTTGGAAGAGGGACGGAATGCCCACAAATTTTATTAGAAATAAAATGGAGAAAAAGCATCTCCAGTGGCACTTACAAGCTCTGACACCTTATAAAAGTGAATGAATGTTGATCGATGAGCCCATTTGTAATGAGTGCAAATATAGACTTGTTTGGGTCTACTGATAAGCACCAAAAACTGTACATATTGTACCCCGAATAGACTTATTTTAGTTGCTAATTCTCGGTAATTTGGGTCTTATGCGCTTTATTATCTATGTTTTAGGTCGAATGTACATTGCGGTGTTCAAACGTGTATTTCAAGGCAATTGTGCGCAATATGGAACTAATTACCCTTGTCTCTCACCCTAGCATACCCTAAACCTACATAAACCCTGTCCCGAGCCGCGTGTGTTTGATTTGTTCCCTTTTGTATTTTATTTTATAATTTTAATTTTTAGCAAGTGTCATTTTATTTTTAATATTTATTTTTGATTTATTTAGTATTTCCTAGGTTTTGTTTTCTATTTTATCTTTATTAGCATAATAGTATTTTATTTTGATTTTGATTAGTTTTTAGTTTTATTACGAGTAAATTTTTTTAGGATTTCATTTATTTTTTTAGTTTTATTTGATTTTACATTTATTTAGGATTTTAGTTTTAGTTTTATTAGATTTTATTTTTATTTTTATTCCTTTTTAATTTCATTTTTTATTTGAGTCTTTATTTTATTATTAGAAGTAGAATTTTTATTTTGATTAATTTTAATTTTTTTATGCTATTTTTAGGTGTCCAAATAAAACACATACATAAACTCCCCTACACCTAAACCCACTCACACCCACTTATCTACACACTATCTTATACACAAAATAAACCTTCACCCACACCCAAATTCCCCTACACCTCACTCACGCACAACCCTTCCCCATCATCATCCTCAACCTCAACCACTTCTCTCTCTCATCTCTCTTCCACCTCCATAGCCACCAACACAACTAAAAACTTCTCTCTATTCTCTCACCTTCCTCAATAACCATAACCACCATCAGACACCTCAAAATTAACACAATCAACACCCCCCACAACCATATCCCCTGGCAGACCCGTAGCCAAGCCGGCAATCTAACCCCCCTCCAAACCACCGGCGGCGTCCCAAAAACCCGATTGCGTCCCTGACCTGACCCCCTGTCTCCCCGACGATAAACCCGTGAACCCGACGCCCTAGCTAACTGCCACAATCCGGCAACACCCAGTCGTCGGCGAGTCCCCACTGAACCCAAACCCGATTATAATATCTGAAACCCGTAACCCCGTATTCAACCCTTACCCGGCCTACCCACTAACCTGTCGAAAGCACCTCCAACCTGCCGTCCACCTCCGAACTCCCCTCAACCCACGTCGACTAAACCCGAGATCCTTGCCCCTCCTTCAGCCTGAATCCGCGACTGCCAACCCGAGATCTTTACCAACCCGTGACATCCAAAATGCCCACATGCCAACAAAACCCATTTCCCCCCTTTAACCAAAATCGTGCTGTGAACAAATGACCAAACCAAAGCCAAGACCAAGTCAACTTATTAAAACCCATTTAAATCTTTACCCAAACTACCAACTTTAAACCATTTCCAAAAATAACCCTTAACTAAATCTGATTTGTTCCAATCCCCTCACCCACAGACCTCACACTCCTCTCACCATTTGCATGCACACTCAAACCCATTTCCAAAAATACCCCTTGCTCCATGACTATTATAAAAGGAATATGGAAGACCCCATTTGAAGACATATCATGAAATATAGAAGAGAATTCTAGAGAGAGTTAGAGATAGTTTAGTGTAGAAAATAAATTAGGATAAACACCATTTTGTAAATAGTTTTATTTTATTATTTTTATTTTTGTTAGATATTTGTAACGTTAAATTTTGTAAGAGATTTAATTGAGTGATTATTTAATTGCAAATCACTTGGATGCTCAATTGGAGGGATGCAAATTTCAAATTGAAGGATTGGGGTCAATTAAATTCAAGAGATTGGTTTGATTAATCTTCTCTTTTGTCTTTTATATTAAATGCCCATTGATTATTTGATTATCATGCTTTGTATTATGTTAGGCTAAATCCCCTTTCAGGGGGTGGGGGGAAACCCTTATTTGATGTTATTTTAGTTTAATTAGTTTGATTACTTGAAAATTTCCTTTGAATATTAATTTTGGTCCCTCACCCTTAAATTTACGCCTTGAGAGAGGGTAGATGATTTTCGAGAGAAAATCGAAATTCTAGTTATAATAACCATTTTAGATTCGAACTAGAGATAGGGGTTTCTTAAGTGGGGTATTATTACTTGAATTTCAACTCCAAATTTATTTTCTAAGATTTGTGTAAATTTTAATTGATCGATCCTAGCGAGTGATTAATTAAAAGGAGTGTAAATCTATTTTCTAGAGTTGTGGGGTGTTAAACTTATTTTCCTAAAAGGTTACTATTAAAATTACATTTGCAACGAGAGTTGATTTGTAAGTTTGATATTAATTTGGGAGAATTCAATTAATTAATTAGAATAGCTAAAATTTGTGGTGTAATCGCACTCCTTCATTGTTCTCAAATTTATTTACCTCATTTATCTCATATTTTTATGTTAGACTTTATTTTTCATTTTAGTCACTTTTTAGTTTGTCATTTGATCTTTCATTTTAGTTTAGTACTATTTCACCTCACCTCACCTACTTGTTTTAATATTTGAAAACGCTAAAAAAAATAGAAAAAGCAAAATCCCAAAAAGAAAATAAAAATTGAATTACAATTGAGTTTGTCTCTAGCTTACCCCCTTGATGTGGATTGATACCCTTACTTATCTCTACACTTGAGTTTGTTATATTTTGTAGGTAATTAAGGTTTTGATTAACTTGGCTTTCAACAACGATGACACACAAAAAGCAAGTTATCAAATGGCGTCATTGCCATTCTTGGGATTGTGAAGCACTCGGAGCAGATTTCAACTTTTTGTTCATTTATTTTTTGCACTTTTTTTGTACCATTTTTTTTTATTTTAGAAGGCTTGTATTATGTTTATTTTATCATTGCTTGTATTGCGGTGCATAGGGACACCATTTTTTTTTTCAATTTAAAAATTATAATAATTGAAGAAAGTGTGATAGGAAAATCGGACAAGGTAGAGAGAGGGCGACAAAGGCGAGGATTTAGAAGCCTCTCTACTTTGGGTTGGTAGGACTCCCGGGACAGACTGAGATAGACGTGATCTCCCCCCGGTCGACTCAAATTTTTCGGCACTCCACGACCTAAAAATCGTGGGAGGTACATTTCTAAACACTCGCGCCTCTCCTGTTAGCGAGCCAATTATTGTGTGTGCTTGTGTACTCTTATTTGATTTTATTCTCGCATTTATTTTCGAATGGTGTGATGAATTACTTGATTAAGACCTACACCCGATCACTCACGAGAAGGGATTTCATCACCCGACTCACTCGCTTACCATTGTGTGCTACCCTAGCCATCACTAAATTTAAAATCAATCAACTAGGTAGCCCAATGGGAGAAAATTTTGCAAAGGAGATCACTCAGATTATTCTGTATTTTTTTATCGCCCGCGGACTTAATTAAAATTTGACTACCCCTTTCACTAAATTTAAAGATAAAAATTGGCTATGTGCTAGTTAGGAATTCTCCTTAACTTGTGTGTGTCCAATTCCATTCATTTTTCGGTAGTCGGTTTTAGTGAATTTGTTCAAAATTCAAAGAGTCCACATATTTTACCCCACCTTTTCTTCCAAAAAATCCAAAAATATTTTCTTCCATTTTTATAAAAAAAATCTAAAAATATTTTCTTCCATTATTTTTAGAAAATCCAAAACTATTTTCTTTCCTTTTGAAAGAAATTTTAAAAAATCCAAAAAAATATTTCTCTCCACATGGCCGAAGAACGTCCTTTACGGGACTTCCCTTGATCATTTTTCATTGTCACGCGACACGTGTGAGAGTGATCCTGAGCCGTCTCTTTGTGATATTTTTAGTGGTTTCACCTCTCTCACGAGTGCCCTTGATACTCTTGACCAATCCATGCATGCACCTCATATTCCATCACCTTCGGTGTCAAGTGTCGACGTGTCTCATCCTTTGTTGTACACCCACTATTATTATGCCAATCACATGTCCCATGAGTGCCCTTACATTGCATATCCATCTGAACCCACTGTGGAACATTTGTATCCATATGACACTGTTCCGGAACCCATCTCGACCTATTATCCTAATGTATCTCATCCCGAGTTGTGTGAGTACTCTAGTTATTCGTGGAGGTTTGATCACCCTTCCATGTAATACAAATCCCAACTCGATGTTGTGGATCCTCACACGTTCCAACAGTCATCATGGCAACCTTGTGCATCCATTCACGATCAGTTCCCTCACTACGCACCGCACGAGTATCAACCATTTATCCATCACGAAGGTGATCCTTTCGTGTATGATGACCTTAGTCCCACTCAGTATTCTTCATACACTCATGATAGTAGAGATTTGTGTCCACCTCAACCACCGCCCCCACCCATCACTCACCCACCTTCATCCACATCCGCTCTTGAGGCACTCTTGCAACAATTTATCATCGAGCAAGAGAAAGCCACTCAAATTCAAAATGAAGCTCTCCAAAGGCTTGAACAATGATTAAATGAATTGGAGTGTGCAATAGAGTCGGACATTCCCATGGCTCCACCCATCATTGCAACCGAGTGTGATGTTATTGTGTCCTATTGTGACACGAATTTTGAGTGTGACCAACCATATCCTCCCGAGAATCTCGATGTTGAGACCATTCCATGATCTGGGACCCAAGTTGACAATTGTGTTGAATTACCTTTCGATAGTGAGCCTGATCAAATCCCACCATGTCCATATGAACCCCACCTTGCAGTTTCCACTCACTTTCCCAGAGAATCCAACAAAATGCCCGAGTTTACGCCTATTGAGCCCACTGTATGTGTTCCCAAGGAACCACTTCATTTTAGGTTAGCTCCGGCTATGAGTGCTCACCATTTTCTCGAGATAGAATCCGTGATGGTTTCTATCTATCTGGATATGGATCCTATTCCACCATGCATTGCTCCCTTTGAGCCCGATATTTCTTGTGATCCCTATATATTCGATCTTGGTGCCTCGTTTGACTTACCCACCCCATTCACCGATGATATTCTTGTGGAGAAGTTGACCACTCCATCTTTAGAACACATGCTTCCTCCTGTGAGTGTCCTAGCGGATCATTCCGTGCATCATGAGGAGTGTGTGTCTCCCACTCTTGAGTTGGATCATCTTCCCACCCATTGTCCCTTCCACCCCACCACCTAGTTTGGATCTTGATTTTACACATTTCAAGTTTCCATCTATATTTTTAGATCCTCACCTAAAACCATACCCCACCCATGAGAGTATTTGTGGTGATACTCTCCACTTCCGTGACATCGAGCTTGTTACCCTATGCCCGCCACTCTCTTATGGAGTTTATTTTTTTCATCATCAGCTCCCTGGCATGTCACGGTGCGACCATTATCATCCCCATTCATAGAACGGTCGTGTGATTTCTATGAGCCCCACCCCATTCCACTTTCTACACCATTCCACCTACCTCACCAACTTGAGCACTATGTGTATAGGGCCCTAGTTTCCCTCACCTTTAAGCTCAATAAGGCCCGATACCGATACATGTTTACCCTTACCCTAATACCCACCCGCCCATGGTCCACCGATGCTTTGCATCGTGTGATTCACTTTGCCATACAAGTGCATTGACCCCCTTTAGCCTTTATCCATCAAGATTGACGCTTCAGTCTTGTTTGGGGATGATTCTCATCACCCAATTTTTCTGCCACCCAGCGCCATCATAGATCTTATCTTTAGGGTGAGATTCCATAGGTCTGGCTGAAGACATTAAACTTAGCGCTACCGGAAGGCAGCCCACGTTTCTTGTATGAGTCTCATCCTAGTTTGCCCATTTTGGTGTAGTGCCTGTTTGGGGGTGGTGTTTCACATCACCTTATGTTTTTCCATGCTTATAGACTTGTACAAATTTTTTTATCTTATCACTTCTTATTCAGGTTTATTCTTGGCTACCTCTGTCCATTTCATTAGCGGTTGTTTCTAGTAATCTCTTTCCACTTTATGCTCTCAATTTTAAAAATCATTTCACTTAACAACAAGGAAGATGTTCCTTTTTGTTTGGGGGTGGGGAATTTTATCAAAATCGTGCCTCTTTTGAAATTTTTTGATTTTTGAACCTGATTTTTAAAGTTTCGTGCAGTTTCTTTCATCTCACTCATTGATGTGAATTTTCAATCATCCATCTTTCAAAAGTCTAGGAATCAAGCTAGAGAATATTTTTTTTAAATAGCTTATGTAATATAACAAGGCATGTTGCACCATGAATTTCTAGACTCAACAAAAATTTGTTCACTTATCAAGTCACTACGGTTTAGAGTTGAAGAGTATTACAATTCTCAAGAAAACCTTAAGGATCACTAATGGAGACTTTAGCTTGTGATATTTGTGCCTTTCACATTTTAGAGTGTTTTAGGCAATCTCCGAGTCACAAGTTGATTCAACTTCCTTTGGGTCAACACTTAAATCGTTGTATGATCTCATTATTCTTCACAAATTTTTGGCTTCATCACTGAGAACGACATCACTTTCAAGTTGTAAGAAACATGTGTCTTGAATATTGTCTCGCATACTAGATTTTCATCCATACACTTACCACTTTTCTATATCACATTTCCATTCGCTTCGCCAATTATATTATCATATTCTACCCTATTCACACATATTCCCCACACCCTCACCTATCATCTCCATTTATATTTCATCCATCATTTTTTGAGAAAAGGAGTGTTGATTCCAAATGTTAAATGTCTTTATTGTTGGTTTGAAAAGAGAGAGAAAAAAGAAAAATAAAAAAAGAAGAAAAAATAGAGAAAATAAAAAAAATAGAGAAAAAGAAAAGAAAAATCGAAAAAAAGAGAGAAAAGAAAAGAAAGAGAGTTAGTAGTTCGTAGTTGGTTGTGAAATAAAGACATTTGTTCTTCAAGTATAGAACACTCTTCTATCGCATCCATCACTCATCATTCATCCATACATCACCATCCAACCTCATATCCCATCCTTCTCATTTCATTTTCCCCTCACCCATATACATCTATATTTCCCCTAGGTATTTGGGAAAATGAAAGTCAATGTGGTGAATAACTTGACGTTCTCAATATAGTGATTAACATTCCTTTCATGAGATCATTTTCTTTCAAATTGTTCGTTCTTTCTTATGTGTGTGTGAGACGTTTGAACTTGCTTACATTTACTCACCTCCTCACACACGAGAGCGATACACTAACCCTAAGCTCGAGAGTTAGTTTGAGAGAGTTATACCTAGTGAGATTTTAAGTTGAAGCGTTGATTCCGACAAGGCAATCTAGGAATTACGCTTATGATACTCGACCCGTTTTGACTGATTCACACACACACGTTGAGTTCTGGGAAAGAAGTGCCTTGTGTATTTAATTAGCTAATACTTTTTACACATTCTAGCTTAGATTTATGAAAATATTTCTCTCATGATGGATTGTGCGATTATTCTACGTCTAATAAGAGATTGACTGCCCTTCAATAAATCTTTTCAAATAAGAATTTTGTGGGTATATTCCCTACAAACCCTCACGAGACACAACTCGCCCTGTAGGGAAACTTATAGGTTTAAATGCTTGTTTCACATGCTAAGTGGAATTGCAAGTGACCGCGAAAGTGGCACACTTTTGGTTTTTTATCTTTCTCTTTCTCTCTATCTTATTGCTCGAGGACAAGCAACCCTCTGTTTGGGGTTGGTGTGATAAGCACCCAAAACTGTACATATTATACCCCGAATAGACTAACTTTAGTTGCTAATTCTTGGTAATTTGGGTCTTATGCACTTTATTGTCTATCTTGTAGGTCGAATTCACATTACGGTGTTCAAACGCGTATTTCAAGGCAATTGTGCACAATATGGAGCTAATTACCCTTGTCCCGTACCCTAGCGTACCCTAAACCTACCTAAACCCTATCCCGATCCATGTGTGTTTGATTTGTTCCCTTTTGTATTTTATTTTATATTTTTAATTTTTAGTTTGAGTCGTTTTATTTTTAGTATTTATTTTTGATTTATTTAGTATTTCCTAGGTTTTGTTTTCTATTTTTTCTATTTTATCTTTATTAGTATAATTGTATTTTATTTTGATTTTTATTAGTTTTATTAGGATTAGATTTTTTAGGATTTCATTTATTTTTTTAGTTTTATTTGATTTTACATTTATTTAGGATTTTAGTTTTAGTTTTAGTAGAATTTATTTTTATTTCTTTTTAGTTTAATTTTTTATTTGAGTCTTTATTTTATTATTAGAAGTAGGATTTTTATTTTTATTTTTTAGATTTTTATTTTTATTTTTTTATGTTATTTTTAGGTGTCCAAATAAAACACTGTAGAGGGGGCTTGAAGGTAATTTTGAGATTAGAAGTAATTCCACATTAGCAACAGTGTTTTGGGTATTAAGGCACTGTGGCAGCTCAGCGTGGCAGCTCAAGCGAGGCAGCTCAGCGTGAAAACTTGTATTTTAGTATGTTGAATTACTCATATTGTATCTTTGTTTATATTGACTGTAAGCTATAACGGTTGTAATTATGTAATGAGAACAATAAAGAGTTTTAGTGGGAGGTCAAACGGTACTCGCGAGAAACTAGGCTTGGCAGGGCCTGGGAGAGCTTTCATGCTCTATCGAATGACCTCACCGTGGGAACTTTAGAGGGACTTGGTTTGGAGGATTGAGAAGTGAGGCACCATTGGACTTGTCCGACCATCTTAGATACACCTGGTAAAACATCGAAAACCCTGACCGTGGAATCTCGGGTGGAGCAGCTTGGAGTTCCATCGGGCGTTGAGTTGTGAACCAAATAGCCCTCTACTTAATGTCACATCTACTATAGGTGATGTCACTAGCGTGCTAAATAATGTCAGACATGCACTTGAGTAAATCACCGTGGTATTTGGGGCTGCCAGACAGTTGGTGAGCCACCTCTGCGACAATATCCCCCCTGACACATAGTGGTTAGGCAAAAGACATGTCTTGGCATTTAATGTTTATGACGTGGAGATAACTAGTGCATCAGGCATTTAATGCTGTGACATCAAGCATGAGGGATGCCTTTCATAGTCTTTAATGATTGAGTTGCCTTGGGGGTGGTGTGGGGGGCTATTTAAGGACCCCAACCACCTTTGAGGAGAAGGATGATCCTTTGAGAGTTTAAGAAGTTATTACTAGAGAGAATACACATCAGAGAGAGAGTCATTAACAAACCAGAGGTCTTATTCACTCGCCATTGTCATTTATTATGAAGCTTTTAATACGTGACAGAGATTCTTGAGAGTGTTTAGTGTGTTTTCCTGCCTACCAAGGTGTATCTAGGGTGCTTACTTCTCCCTCCCTCTAGCTAAGTTACTTCTAAGTTCATTACTACTTTCTGAGTTATATACGAGAGATTTGTGAGTTTAAATTAAGTTTCATCTTCATTAGGTTTGTGTTTGCATGTTCTATCACTAATCCAAGGTTTTGGCCAATTAACTTATCACTATTATACTTCAAAGCGGTTATGTCGCCATTTTATCTAAAGTACCCTCTTACATTTGGCGACTCTGCTGGGGAGGCATTCTTCTTAGTAGGGAGTATGGCGCAAGATAATGCTAATCGAAGGCTCAAATTTTATGACATCCAACACAATGAAGAGGAAGCTGTGAGAGAACTGGAGGATTTAAGGGATGGAGCCCTCGAATAGAGATACTTCCGATTCAGGCAACGACAGGCATTCCATGGGTGACAAAAGCTTCCACGAGTACGGGGTTGGGACCCACTCAGGTGGCGCTCCTCATGAGTAAGTTTTCTGAGTTTTTGCAAACTCCGATAGCTTCGACAATGCTGGGAGGATTGGAAGCCAATGCTTTCGTAACACCAAGGGCAACTCCAATGGCCCCACCAGGTGCAGGTGTAGCAGGAACGATCCCAGCAAGCGTACCCTTTGTTGTAAATCCAACAGTGGGAACCTCAGGATTATCAACGGCACCAGCTGTGATGGTTAATCCAGCTGCAACGGGTACTCAACCCATGGTCCCGTTGGTTGTTGCCCCAGTAGCATCACCCATGGAGGAAATGAGAAAGGAGATGCAGAAAGAGATGCTGAAGTTCATGAAAGCCTCCTCGCAAACTGCTGGTGAGGTAGCTTCAGTTTATGATGACTTTCGAACACCTTATCCTCAGGAATACAACGATGAGTCCTATCCAAAGGACTATATTCCTCCTATTTTTGAAAAATACACGGGTAAAGGTGGGAACCCTAAGGAGCATATTAAGCGCTTTGTTGAACACTTGGGAGCGCATTGAAATAATAAAAAACTTAGGTTGAGGGAATTTTCCAAATCCTTAACCGATAAAATTGTTGGAGAAAAACTTTCTGCCAAAAGGTATTTAATTAAATCTGGGCAGATACACAAAAGTTTCAAAAGAATAAGACTCTTAAAAATTAAAAATGTTCTCCACGTTTTTCAAGGCTGCCAGGACCCCTTTTTATACAAAATTTGAGTCGTTCAAAGGATAAGCATTACAGTAGCGTGTTAGCCAAAAAGTAGGGTCATTTGAACGAGAACCTCATCTCGCTTGAACGAGATTGCATGTCATTTGAACGACTATGCGTGACATCCTAATGTCGTTCAAACGAGATGCTGATCTCGCGCGAACGAGATTGGTGTTGAAATCGAGGTGCATTAACTGCCAATGAAATTTTCTCAATACAATTCTTTTTCTAAAACAATTAACACCTTTTTAAAAACAAACATTTATAAAAACAATTTTTATAACAAAGTTTTTTAAAACACCTTTTAAAGATATCCCAACACTCTTAATATGAAATGTATATGAAACTTTAAACAATATCTTACGAAATTTCATATTGTTGGGCTTGAATGTTGAAGGGAACTAGTAATTCAGATCTGTCTTTTATAGATGCAATCTTCATAATTCTTCGACGACTTGTAGCGGTATACGACATAATTAATTGTGACGGACTTATTAAAAATATGTCCTTACACACTTTAACGCAACTGGGTAGGGAGAAGCAACGACCTGTGGATGAAGTGGTGGCCTATGTTTGAAGGTTCAGGGAAAGATCCCTCGACGTGTGGAAGGAGGCCAAAGAATCCAAGTTATTACAGATCTGCGTTGAGGCTCTGATCCCTGAGTACATCTGCCATCTTATCAATGAGAAGCGCGAGGGGAATTTTGCGGCGTTCTTAAATGCGATGAGAAATATATCTTTGGTGGTGCGGCCCAATCCGGTGGTGATGCCTATGATGTTTAGGCAGCTGATGCAACCCGTGGGGGGGGGGGGGTCTCACCCCCCACGAGTAGGGTACACCGAGGGGGGAGATAGGGGAAAGGCACTAAAGAAGGATAATAAGAGGAAGTTCGGAAGAGACAGGGAGGACCCACCACCATTGCCTTGTACAGTGGAAGAAGCTGTCAGCTGTTACAACGTGATGATCCAAGGGGGAATGGTCTATGAGCCAAAGGACATTCCTGCTGGGGAGCCCGACGTGGAAATGAAGGTGGATCCAAAGTAATTCCAGGTTCATCGGAGGAGTCAACATCCAACTGAGAGCTGCTTTACAATGAGAATAATCATCGACAAGCATGTGAAGGTAGAGACGTTGAAAATCCCTCCACATAACGTCAATAACAACCCACTACCAGCACATGGGGCCAATCTCATGGTGGCCTATGATGAAGAGGCTAAGAGAGGTGAAAGAGAGTCAACAACGAAGCAAGAAGAGTACGAAGAGGCTCTGGAAGACTGTACGAGGGGAATAGCTAACATAGTGTTGGCTTATGACAAAGAAAGTACCAAGGATGTGGAGGATGTATACAGTGTTGAAGGTGGGGAATTAGACCCAGTTCTAGAATACTGCGCAGTTTCAAAATCCCCAAAGTTCACCTGGTTCTTCGACCAGGTAGGGATACCGAAGGAGAGTAGGTTGAAGATAACTCGGGCAATACTCGATATTGTGAGGAAGAATTCATTCCCTTCACTGAGATGAAAGGATCCATGGCCAGACTAGTGAGAAAGTTTCTGTGAGAAGTAACCTTCAGCGAAGCAGATAGGGCTGTAAGGTTCCCTCATAATAGGCCATTGTATGTGATCGCCAGCGTCAACGGAGTTAGCTTCGCGATGACTCTTATGGATGGAGGAGCTTCCATAAATATCATGCCAATCAACTCCTTCCACATAGCCAATATCCCAGAAGAAAGGTTGGTCCCCATGCCCTTAGTGATTTCGGGGTATGATAACCAATCTTCCAAATCCGTTGGATATGTTAATGTTGGGATTGTAATGGGAAATTTGAGTTCCCATATCAAGTTCCATGTAATAAAAAGTGCAACTTCCTATCATCTTCTTATAGGAAGGGTGTGGATGCACAACCAAGGGCTAGTTCCTTCCACGTACCACTAATGCGCTAAGGTAAACATTAAGGGGACGAAGGTCACCATTAACGCTATAAAAGGCCCTTTGCTCTTGAGGAAGCTCACTTGGTGAACGCATCATTTTAAAAAGATTTAGAAGAGGATGTCCGGGTCCTAACGAGAAGAATGGTGGGATCATGGGTTCCCTCGATCAGAGAGAGGATGGGACCCGTGAATGAGCAAGGTAAAGAGGTTGCAAGCAGCACAAGGGTAATAGCCGAAGAGGCTTGCCAGGTGGCCCCTTGACCCCAAAGCATCTCGAAGCATCTCAAAGACAGGATGAGGCCCATAGCGGACCCAATGGAGCATGAGGTTTAACGATAAAGCATATTGAGTCGGTTCTCAGGAGAAAGAATGACCGAGGCTTTTAGAGAGAAGAAGAGGAAGGCAGTCACCACTACCAGCAGACAATGCAAGAAGGTTATTATCGAGGAAGGAAATATAGTGTATCGATTATAACAGTGTGAGCGGGCGGCCGAGGAAACTGATGATGAGGTTGATTCGATATATGAATGCTTTTTGGTGGATCAACGGGGACAATGCATGGTGATAGATAACTCCAACATACAGGAGTTCGTAGAGGATGTCGTCGAAGAACCAACCTACATGGCAGATCAGCCAAAGCCACAGGCACAAGAGTTGGAGAAGTTGAACCTGGCCAAAGAAGGGGGAGATCCAAGGCCCATCTTCATCTAGAAAGATCTTAGTAAGGAGAAACGAGAGGCCTTGGTTGAGTTGATTCGAGAGTTTATAGACGTCTTCGTGTGGAAATACACAGAGATGGAAGGGCTGGATGAGGAAGTAAGCTGCCATAAGTTGAACGTAATGCCTTCAGCCATTTCGATGAAATAAAAGATGAGAACATACAAGCCTGAGTTAGATTTAAAGATTAAGGAAGAGGTTCAGCGCTTACTAATGGAAGGGTTCATCACAACGATACAACACCCACTTCGGTTATCCAGTAATGTCCTGGTGGGGAAGAAAGACAAAAATCAAATAAGGATCTACGTGGACTTCAGAGATTTGAATAGAGCTTGCCCCAAAGACGAGTTCCCTCTGCCCTCCATCGAGAGCTTGATAGATGAAATGGCAGGTCATGAGATGTATAGCTTCATGGATGGGTATGTGGGGTACAACCAGATCAAGATGGACCCCATGGATGTAGAGAAAACAGCGTTTAAAACCCAGTTGGGCAACTTTATGTACAAGGTGATGCCGTTTGGACTCAAAAAAGCTGGGGAGACTTACCAGAGGACAATGGTGGCCACTTTCCATGACTTCTTCCCCAAATTTATGGAATTCTATGTGGATGATTTGGTCATTAAATCAAGGAAGGAGGAGTCCCATCTGAGCAATTTGAGGAAGGTGTTTTCCCGTTGCAGGAAGTGTAAATTGAATTGAAGTGTGTTTTGGGGTGACAAATGGGAAATTCCTAGGCTTTGTGGTTGATCGACAAGGGGTGCATATGGACCAGGACAAACAGCGGGCGATTTTGGAAATGACATGCCCAAGAATGGCAAAGGAGCTGAAGAGTTTCCTCGGTAAAGTCTTCTACCTTTGGATATTTGTGCCTGGGTTAGCCGAAATAACACATTCGTTGATGCATCTGTTGTGAAAGAAAATGAAGTTCAAGTAGGAGGAGATTCACCAGGAGTCTCTCTACGGGTTCAAGAAACTTCTCGTTTCACCACAGACTATGGTTCCCCCAAAGGCAGGAATACCGTTGCAGTTATACCTCACATCCACTACGAGGTCCATGGGAGATTTGCTGGCACAAGAGATTGACGGGCAAGAACGGCCACTTTACTATCTCAGCAGGATCATCCATGGTCCATACGTCAGATATAGTATCTTGGAAAGTCATTATTTAGCCTTAGTATTTATAGCGCAAAAACTTAGTCATTATATGTTGTCTTCTACAAATCATATTGTAACTAGATGTGATCCTATTAAGTATTGTCTAGCTAGAACTATATTGATTGGTAGAGCAGCTTGGTGGTTCCTTATTCTCTCCGAATATGACTTAAAGTGTGTGGTTCCTCACGCGATCAAAAGCCAAGCCTACACCAATTTGTTGGTTATTTTCCCCTCGGGGACGTTTGAGCCACCCAAAGAAAATATTCCAAGAGATGATTTGCAGGCCAACCACCTAGACGCAATGGATGAGGAATGGACAATGCAGTTTGATGGATCTTTGGCGAAAAAGAAAGGAGGAAAAAGGGTTATTATCTCAAAGGGATTGCTAGAGGCTCTTCGAATGGGGATTCGTTCACCTTGCATCAAGGGGGATTCAAACTTGGTGGTTCAACAAGTGAATGGAGAGTATGCATTGAAACATATGAGCCTGTCACCATACATAACAATCATTCAGAGGCTCCTCTTCCAGTTCCATCAGACCAAAATCAAGCGACAACCCAGAATGATGAACCGCCACCCCGACGCCTATGCAACCATTGCCCCGAAAATGGTCATGAGGAGGGATACACCTACCATCGTGATCCAACAAAGAATAAATCCTTCGATGGTGCAGTCAATTCTACCAATGGAGGAGGATGGGGACTGGAGGGGAGAGATTAAGAGGCAACTAGAGGCTGGTGAAGGAACGACGGGGCTCAGAGAATTGTCCCGGTACTTTACAAACTAGGGAAACCATTACTTCAGAAACGCAGGAGGATGGCTGTCGAGATGCATCGGTCCCGAAGAGGTAGAGCAAAGGGGTATTTTTGGCTTAAGATGAAACAGGACGCAACGGAGCTATAATGGAAGTGCGACAAATGTCAATTGTTCTTCAAGGTAGCTGAATGTCATTACGTGGAAGCTCAGGCTAATTGGAGACAACCCTATATTGACTTCATTAAAGATGGAGTTGTCCCAACAGAGAAAATTAATGCGATGGAACTCTGGCGAAGGGCCACGAGATTTTACATTCAGGAGGGGTAGTTTTATTGAAGGGGATACTTCAACAGGCCGTTGCATTGCATCACAAAGGAAAAAGCAACTGAGGTCCTCAAGCAGGCGCACGATCCAGCTCATATAGGAGGGGCCAAGTTATATGACCAGTTGATGACTTTGGGATACTATTGGCCAACAGTGGAGAAAGATTCGACTGAGTTCGTTCGAAAGTGTAATGATTGCCAACTTCATGGAAATATTATCCATACCCCGTCAGTGGACTTTCACTCCCTGAAAACACCTTATCCTTTTCACACTTGGGCATTCGACCTAGTTGGGGTAATACACCCTTCTTCGAGGGGGAATATATGGATACTAGTAGCAATGGAGTGCTTCACAAAGTGGGCTGAGGCGATACCACTGAGAAGAGAAACAGCGAGAGTGGTGAGCAACTTCATTAGGGAATACATCATTTGTCATTTTGGGATCCCAAAGGTTATCCTTTCAGATAATGGAACCCCTTTCGTCAATTCAGAAGTAACGATGCTCACAGACAAATACTCCATTATCCATCACACTTCGACGGTGGCATACCCAAAGGGAAATGGTCAAGCTGAAGCAACTAACAAAACTTTGGTCAATATCTTGGCTAAAACGATGGAGGATTTCCCAGAATCGTGGGATGACAAAATACTAGCCATTTTATGGGCCTATCAGACGACTAAGAGGAAGCCCACAGGGTATACACCGTTCTCTCTTATTTATGGGGTCGAGGCGATTCTCCCAGTGGAGTTAGAAGTCCCCTCTGCTCGATATGCTTTGCGAAGTAGCATGCTCCCCCAAAATATATATGTGAAGTTGGAAGCATTGGATGAACACAGAGATAATGCGATGCAACACTTTCAAATGTACACGAAACAGCTGTCTAGGGCATACGATAACTTAGTAGGACCAAAACAGTTCGTGGAGGAAGACCTCGTATTGAAAGCATCAGTGAAACACATCAGGGGGATTCCTTTACCTAAGTTTGTAGCAAATTGGGAAGGACCTTTCATTGTGAAGGAAGCTCATAACTCAGGTTATTGCTTAATCTATAGGATGGAGGAAGACAACCATTCAAAATCAACAATAAATGGTTGAAAGACTATCATGTGTAGGCAGTTATGTTTGACCATTGATGTATTTGACTGTTGTTATGAATACACGAGTTCTTTTTATGATAAGTATGCAAGTTCTTTTTATTATAACTCAAGTAGAGATGAAAGAATTATAGAACTTCATATTCCACAATCTATGTAAATAGTTGTAACATAAAGAAATGGCATGAGAATAAATATCCTTTTTCCATTCATAAACTTTAGGGCATTACAAAATTAGGAGCTATTGCCCAAGAATTACATGAGAAGAAAGGGAAAAACATATATACAAGTTCACTAGCTTAGGAAGAACCACAGATCTGGGGAGGAGAAAAAATATCCAGAAAGACCCGAAGAAACTGCTAAGCAAGACCGTTGGGCATTAATGGAAACCTCCAACCTTGTATGTGCTTGCGTGCATTTGATAAGGATATTTTCTCATTTTAGATTCTCCAGACGTAGATTTTCTTTGAGGTCCTCCACCTCTTTGTCAATATCTCCAAGAAGGGGCATTTGCTCGACTAATTTAGCCTCCTCCGCCCGCTGATCCTCCTGATATTTCCGCAAGAGTTCCCTCTAGCTGTCCAATCATTGGCTCTTCAAAGTATTCAAATGCACGATGAACCAATAAAAAAGGAAGCCGTCGCGATCCAACTCCCTCAGAAAACCCAGAAATTGGTTAAGGAGGGTCTGGTAACGCTCATAGTTGGATTATTGGCAATTTTAGCAATAACGGTGGCCATATCCTAAAGCTTGTAGCTCATAACTGAGATGTTTGAATAAAGGCAATCCACCGTGAATGTTTCAGGATGATGGTTCGCAAGCTTCTCAACTACCAAATGATGGTTGGCAGGCATTTGAAGGGAACGTTGGAGCACCATCAGGCAGAAGGTGTGAGGAGCCAGGTTGGGCAGAGGAAGCTCGCTCCGAGATTCACTGTCGGCAGCAACACTGGTTGTGGAACCTTGATCATTATGGCTGGAATCTTCAGAGACGACAGGTTCCTGATGGGGCGAGCCAACAGGCGAGGGAAGTAATGGAGAATCCTCTCGTGCAACCTAAGAACAGTTAGAGGAAATATGGAGGTTATGAAAAAATCTTAACAAGCATTTTCGTTATTAAGTCACCGATATAGGTGGAGTTTATGAAAAAATCTTAACAAGTGATTTTGTTGTTAAGTCACCGATATAGGTGGAGTTTATGAAGAAATCTTAACAAGTTTTTCCGTTATTAAGTCACCGATATAGGTGGAGTTTATGGAAAAATATTAACAAGTGTTTTCGTTGTTAAGTCACCGATATAGGTGGAGTATTTGGAAAAATCTTAACAAGTGTTTTCGTTGTTGAGTCACCGATATAGGTGGAGTTTATGAAAAAAATCTTAACAAGTGTTTTCGTTATTAAGTCACTTATATATGTGGATTTTATGAAGAAATCTTAACAAGTATTTTCGTTGTTAAGTCACCGATATAGGTGGAATTTTTTGAAAAAATCTTAACAAGTGTTTTCGTTGTTAAGTCACCGATATAGGTGGAGTTTATGGAAAAATCTTAACAAGTGTTTTCGTTGTTAAGTCAACGATATAGGTGGAGTTTTGGGGAAAATCTTAACAAGTGTTTTCATTGTTGAGTCACCGATATAGGTGGAGTTTATGAAAAAAATCTTAACAAGTGTTTTCGTTGTTAAGTCACCGATATAGGTGGAGTTTTTGGAAACATCTTAACAAGTGTTCTCGTTGTTAATTCACCGATATAGGTGGAGTTTTTTTGGAAAAATCTTAACAAGTGTTCTCGTTGTTAAGTCACCGATATAGGTGGAGTTTATGAAAAAATCTTAACAAGCGTTTTCGTTGTTAAGTCACCAATATAGGTGGAGTTTTTGGAAAAATCTTAACAGGTGTTTTAGATGTTAAGTCACCTACATAGGTGAAGTTTCAAAAATTGAGAAATATGGAGAAATTAGCAAAGTACCTCAGTAGAAGTACGAGCGAGAACGAGAGTCACCACGGGGGCCATAATGGCAGAAACCGTTGGAGGCGGGCTCATTACCTCAGCAGCTTTAACAGGGCCCTTGGCTGAAGAAGCTTCAACACTAGGCAAACTTCCCTTACCAACATAAGTTACTAAAGCCAGCATGAGCTCATCATCGGAAGAGGACGTTGGACCTTCAAGAGATGCCCCAATGAGAGCAGTAGCATCAACCGTGGCCTTAGAGGGCAAAAGGCCACTAAGGGCAAAGGGCGGAGAGAGACTTTGGGAAAGATGCAGCAACAGAGATAAGTGTTAGGAATGAAAAATTAATACTCAAAAAGATAGAAATGCATCTAAGCTTTACTTACCCCCGTTATGGCACCAAAAAGAGGAACTGCAGTAAAGGGCCTTGACAATGCAGGAGGAAGGAGAATGTTATCTATCAGTGATGCCACTTCCACCAAAAATGGCCCAACATATTAAAAATGATAGACAAAACAATATGACAAATAAAAGATGTAAGAATTGGCAAGAAATTTACCTGCGGGCCACTCTCCTCGACCACAACGAGGGGCAGAGGGACCTCCTACTCTGATGGTAACTCAGAGGAGGCTGCAATAGTTCCCTTTGGTTGACCAAGCATTTTAGTAGACTCAACAATAGCAACCCTCGTAGCAGTTTCTTTGGCCCGTTGGGAGGACAATATTCGTTAGTAGGTAAGGCCTGTCATGGGGGAACGAGGAGGAATGGTATCATCTTGAGAGATACCGCAACGCCGCCCCACGAAGCGGCTTACAGGGGGACTGGGAGGATTGGGCCTTTCTTCTCCAAGTCCTTGCACCAAAACATTTTCTTATTAAGAAATGAGCAGATGCAACACACCTTAAGAGAAGGGGAATAAGAAATTAAGAACGCACACATACCTCAGATCCAGAAGGAGAACGAGAGGGTATAACAACCGATGGAGATGGCGAGGAGGCAATAGCAGAAGGGGCAGGGGATGGAGGTACCTCGGCAACCCGTCTCTTCTGGGACTTGGTACCCAGTGTTTTCTTCCTTGAGCTCGTGGCATCACAACCTTCAGGTACCCTCAACCTCCTCATCCTTTTTGTCCGTGGCTTAGTGGGATCAACCACGATTGTGGGAAAAGCAACCGAAGGAGGAAAGACGACAATGCACCGTTGAAACTCGACATTTATTCTTGCGACTTCAGCTTCAACCGGCCTCCTCAGCTCTTTAGCCACCTCTGAAGACATGGAAGGGGGAACAGAGGCAATAGGAAATGCCTCCGAGGGAGTTTGTGCTTGAACCTGGGGCTTAGACTTCGAGGACTTCGACTTCTTATCCTTCTTGGCAGATGGATTAGAAGGACCTTCCCCCGCTGCAGCTTCGGTTGAAAGGGCAGTTGGTTTGGGAGCTGCAATGGCCTTAGGTTTCGTGGCGACAGTTAGGATCATTGGGCAATGAGGGGGTAGATCCTGGGGAGATTCCTTAATGTTTTTTCTCGAGGGAAACTCAACCCCAAGCACAAAGTTCCCCTTAAGACCCAGTTCAGAAGAAGGGAAAGAAAGAACTGGGGGATATTGAGGGGGGGGGGGGAATGTACTCACGAATTATTTCCAACTGTCCCAAATGGAACTTAGTGGCAAAAGAGGTGGAGACGTCTCCTTTCCTAGTGGCACTTGGAAGGGTGACACGATCGTCGATGGTGGACGTCACACCAAGAACTACGGCTGCAGTATAGAGGGTGCAGGCTTTAGTAAAAGTGGCTCGTGGGTGGTTGTGTTAAAACACAGGTCGAGGGGCCCCCTGATCGAACCTGAACTATCTGTATCTATCTGGTTTGTAGGGTTCTGAGGTGTATCCCCATTCAGTGTAGGAAGGAAGGATCCCGTGGGTAAATAGAAGCACCATGGCTTGTGAGGGATTTTTTATGACCCGGATGAACTTGATCGTTGTGGCTGTAGAAGGAAAGAAATCCCAACTATGGGCAAATGTAGACTCGCTGTATGGCCTCATCACAAAGGAGTTTAAAAGATCAAAAACTTCAATTATCTCCTTTCGACTTTGTTTTTTATGAAAACACATGAGGCATGGGGGCTTGATACTTTGGCTCACGGGCAGCGAAATTGACTTGGCGGTAATAGTAGGAAAACGAATGTAAAGAAAGTCTATCAGAATAATGGTGTTGGCAAAATTGGCCAAGTTATAATGACCCAATGATCGTGCCATGTCTATGTGGGTTCGATCCAACCAGGTGTAGAGGGACCCCAAGGCGATGGCGACCAGAGGAAGGTTGAACCCCTGGCCAAACGAATGGAAATATTGATCAGATCCCTCCTGGGCTGATTGTTGGGTTTCCCAGTTAGAAAAAAACATGAAATCAATGCAAGTATGTAGGCTAGTAGTTCCAAGGTTGTACCTCTACCCCGTACCATTACAGCGCTGACATCCTTCGGTGTCGAAGCTTCGAAAAAATAGTTGATAAGGGGGGTAAATGTGGCTTTGTTCGAGGAATCGGTGCAATTACGGCAGATCCGATCCAGCTCAACTCGATCAGCAGCCTCTTCAGCATTCAAAGCCTCATCATGGTTGGTGAACTCACCCATGGGATCAAACTCAAGGAGTTCACAAACGTCCTCCACTATAACGGTGAACTCCCCCCACGTAGCAAAAAAGGTGTGAGTTGTGATGTTCCATCTGAAAACTAGCACTTGCAGCGTCGCGTTGTGCTTAGAGAGGGTGAACTCTCCAAACTAGTAGGCTCAATAAAGCCCAACCTTTACAAGGGTAGTAGCGTGAGAGCTCTGCATATGTGTGTGCCAGATAGTGAAATGGGCTAGTGACCCCCCAGGTGCTTCGAAGTCAATCTAGGAGTAGGGGAAGTCACCACGGTTCAAACAAAAATCCAGAGTCCCCTCTGAGGGTAGATAACCCCACTTTGATGAATCCATTTCCTCATCACCCAACAGTAAAGGGTCAAATTTGGATGAGAAATGTCAAGCCTTGCATGCATCAAAAAACTTATCATCTTTGGCAAAGATGGGCTCCCTACGATAGAAGCATAGTTGCTCTTGACGAGCAGCATTTAGGGCAGCGGCGCTAGGGGCAGCAACAGTGCCAGAAGTAGCGGAGGGGGAGCCTGGCTGAGTGGTGGTGGAAACCTTGGAAGAACTTGGAAAAGCCATAATAGAGTGGTGATGAATGATATAGCTGGGTAATAAGGGCTACTAACAAGTAGGGAGTAGCACAACCACGGATGGTGGAGCAACAGATGAGAAAGGGAGGAGAATGAGTAAAGAATTGGACAATAATGGAGGTTTTTGCATATGTTTCACTCTCTAAGGAATACGGGATCTTGAAGAAGGAGGATAGATAAGGGTTTGGAATAACAGAGACGTTTGAAGCCTTTTAAACCTGTCTTTTGAGTTTCCCACTATCGCACGTGCAGGGCCGCCTATAATCATTTCAAATGAACACGTGGCACTTCGAGAGATGTTTTGATAGCTGAAAAGACAGCGCTATGTCATTTACGAAGTGACACCTGGGGAATAGAAATATTTGCCTTCCTAAGCAAGTTTGAGTTTTGGCGCCAGAATTTTCGTCAAACATATCCAATAACTCCCAACGGAAAATATGTCCCAACGGTTCCAAAAAGCTACGATGCCCCCTTGCCACAAGTCCAAACATTGTTTAAATGGTGACTCGACTGCATCGGGGAGAATTTCTGCTTTTTCGAACATGGTGAAGATTGCAAGGGATAATTTCACATACGAGGAATCAGAACGAGTATTTGAGAAGGTTAGAAGGCATTTCGGGAGAATTTCAAATAATAAAAAGCTAGAACGGTTGAAGCGCAGTTTAAGAAAAAAGTAGCGATGTCCCTTCGTCAAAGACCCAACAAGTCGTAGTGCTTCGGCTCAGGTACATCGGGGAGAATTTTACTTTTTCCTAAGAGATTATAACGATGTGGTTCTAACGAAGGAAAGGAGGCCAGAATTTTTTCACGCAGGGAAGGTTCATCGGTTTGAGAAGTTTCGTGCAGACATTTCTTGCTCCAATAAACCTCTCCACGAAGGGGAAAATATAGAGGGGGATTGAAGGCAATTTTGTGATTAGAAGTAATTCCACATTAGCAATAGTATTTTAGGGATTAAGGCACCGTGACAGCTTAAACGAGGCAGCTCAGCGTGACAACTTGTATTTTAGCCTGTTGAATTAGTCATATTGTATCTTTGTTTATATTGACTGTAAGCTATAACGGTTGTAATTATGTAACTAAAACAATAAAGAGCTTTAGTGTGAGGTCAAACGGTACTCGTGAGAGACCAGGATTGGCAGGGCTTGGGAGAGCTTTCATGCTCTATCGAATGACCTCACCGTGGGAACTTTAGAGGACTTGATTTGGAGGATTGAGAAGTGAGGCACCGTTGGGACTTGTTAGACCATCTTAGATACACTTGGTAAAACATCGAAAAACCCTGACCGTGGAATCTCGAGCGAAGCAACTTGGAGTTCCATAGGGCATTGAGTTGTGAACCAAATAACCCTCTACTTAATCTCACATCTACTGTAGGTGATGTCACTAGCCAGCTAAATAATGTCAGACCTGCACTTGAGTAAACCACCGTGGTATTTGGGTCTGTCAGGCAGTTGGTGAGCCACCTCTATGACAACAGCCCCCTAACACACAGTAGTTAGGCAAAAGGCATGTCTTGGCATTTAATGTTTATGACGTGGAGACAACTAGTTCATTAGGCATTTTATGCTATGACATAAAGTATGAGGGATGTCTTTCATAGTCTTTAATGACTGATTTGCCTCGGGGGTGGTGTGGGGGGCTATTTAAGGAACCCAACCACCTTTGAGGAGAATGATGATCTTTTGAGAGTTTAAGAAGTTATTACTAGAGAGAATACACATCATAGAGAGAGTCATTTACAAACCAGAGGTCTTATTCACTCGCTATTGTCATTTATTATGAATCTTTTAATACGTGATAGAGATTCTTGAGAGTGTTTAGTGTGTTTACCGGCCTACCAAGGTGTATCTAGGGTGCTTATTTCTCTCTCCCTCTAGCTAAGTTACTTCTAAGTTCATTACTACTTTATGAGTTATACACGAGAGATTTGTGAGTTTAAACTAAGTTTCATCTTCATTAGGTTTGTGTTTGCATGTTCTATCACTAATCCAAGGTTTTGGCCAATTAACTTATCCCTATTATACTTCAAAGGGGTTACACCTCCATTTTATCTAAAGTACCCTCTTACAAACACACACATAAACTCCCTTACACCTAAACCCACTCATACCCACTTATCTACTCACTATCCTACACACAAAATAAACCTTCACCCACACCCAAATTCCCCTATTCCTCACCCACACACAACCCTTCCCCATCATCATCCTCAACCTCACCCACTTCTCTCTCTCATCTCTCTTCCACCTCCATAACCACCAACACAACTAAAAACTTTTCTATATTCTATCACCTTCCTCCATAACCATAACTACCATCACCCACCTCAAAATTAACACAATCAACACAACCCCCCCCAGCCATATCCCCTGGCAGACCCATAGCCAAGACGACAATCCATCCCCCTCCAACCCACCGACGGCGTCCCAAAAACCCCGCCGCATCCCTGACCTGAGCCCCCTGTTCCTCGACCATAAACCCGTGAACACGATGCCCTAGCTAACTGTCGTAATCCTGCAACACCAAGTCGCGACGAGTCCCTATTGAACCCAAACCCAATTATAATCTCTAAAACCCGTAACCCCAGATTCAACCCTTACCCGGCCTACCCACCAACCTGTCGAAACCACCTCCAACCCTCTGGTGATCTCCGAACTGCCCTCAACCCACGCCGACTAAACTCAAGATCCTTGCGCCTCCTTTAGCTCTAACCCGCGACTGCCAACCAGCCTTACCAACCCGTGACATAAAAAATGCCCACATGCCAACAAAACCCATTTCCCCCTTTAACCAAAATCGTGCTGTGAACAAATGAACAAACCAAAGCCAATATCAAGTCAACTTATTAAAACCCACTTAAACGTTTACCCAAACTACCCCCCAACTACCAACACTACAAGGAAAATGACATTTAGCGACTAATTATTTTTGCAACGTATTTTATTTCTCGTTATAAATGTGTTTTTACGGGAAATTATTAACTTCGTCGCAATAGTTATGAGAAAGAATTTAATCATTTACGATGAATTAAAAAAATCGCAAAAACAATACCTATTGCGAGGAAATTGTAAATTCATCGCAAAATATTTGGTACCAAAAATTGCCGCCTACTTTCTCACATTTTATTTGACTTATTACGATGAATTGAATTTTTTCTCGTAAAAAAAATCAAAATTATTAATTATTTCATCGCAAAAGACCCACATGAATTTTTTAAAAATAATTAAAATTTTAATCCTAATTAACCACTCCCCTCACCTCACGTCTCTCCCCTCTTCTAAACCCCCCACGTCTCTCCCTTTCCTCACAAATCTCTTCCCTTCCAATTCTCACCCGCCCCTCTCCATCTTTGTTGCCCTCTCAGCCGCCTCTCTCCATCTCTCTCGGCGGCTTCTCCATCTCTCTCAACCGATTTTATCATCAGGTATTTCATCGTTCGTGTTCCCCTGTTAGTGTAATATACCCCTGTTTCTTGTTTTCCCTGTGTATTAGAGTTGTTATACAGTTTACTTGTTTTCTCGTGTTCCCCTGTTTTCCTGTAATATACCATGTTTACCTGTTTTTCCTGTATATTAGAGTTAGTGTAATGTAAGTAATGTCAGTAATATACATACATATATATATATATATATATATATATATATACATATAGATCCTGTTATATATATACCAGTTATATATATATCGGTAATATAGATACTGTTATATTAATATAGATACATATAAATATTGTTATATATACGGATTTTTAGGGGGGCTGACCTGGGCTCCAGGTCAATGTTATATATATATATATTTATATATGTGTGTGTGTGTGTGTGTGTGTGTGTAACAGTAACATATATAGCAAATATATATAGTATGTATTGTATGTAACTAACAGTAAGAGGTATAACAAATATATATGTATAATGTATGTAACTGTATGTAAGTTACAATCATGTTATATATATAACAAGTTACAATTATGTTATATATATATAACAAGTTACAGTAACAAGTTACAGTTATGTTATATATATAGTATGTAGTGTATGTATGTAGTATATATATATATATGTTTATGTAGTATTTTTTTTTATGTATGTAGTATATATAAAAAAACTGATGCAGTTTTAATGTTATGTACTTACACTATGTAGTATATATATGTATGTTATGTATGTAGTATTTTTTATGTATGTAGTATATATAAAAAAAACTGATGCAGTTTTAATGTTATGTACATACACTACATACATAACATTTTTTTTATGTATGTAGTACACTAATGGCTCCGTCACTGGTAGCTAGTGTAATTTTTCTTTGCAAAGACTGATGCAGTTTTTTTTATTAAAACAGCTCCTATGTTTATTAAAAGAAGCTCCTACATAACATTATATATTTATGTATGTAGTATTTTTGCATTACATAACATTATATATTTATGTATGTAGTATGTTGCCCAGATATTAACTCAAGAGGGGGGGTGAATTGAGTTTAGCAAACTTTTTGGGGTTAATTTAATAATTCAGAAAATATTTTAATTTAAATCAATTAATATAAAAATCAGATGAAATAAATCTTCAAAGATTAACACTAAATTTATCTAACAATTTTAACTAAATAAATTAGACAAGATAAATCACAGAAATCAATACCCAAATAAATCTTTAATTAATTTTCGTATTTAATAAAAAATAATATTCTAGATTTTATTAATTATTACGAAAATAATAATTTCAGTCTTTCAATTTTAATCAATTAGCAAGTCAAATGCTAGATAATGCAATTAAATATTGACACAAGCAAATAAATAAACTTAAATGCAGAAAATAAATGACACCGTGATTTTAACGTGGTTCGGCCAAAAACCCGGCCTACGTCCACGCGCCAGAGCCGCTTCTGTCTCTTGCGCTTCAATACCGTGATCCACTAAGGCAGGATCAAACCTCCAACGTACAATCGAGCAGCTAAACCTTGTTACTTGTACAACCGAAGCTAAAGTTCCAGCTTCAAACAGTTCCGAAAGTTGAGTACAAAATTTGGAAGTTGAAACTCTCAAAAGTTACAATGTAAGACCGAGTTTCTTGTGGTTTAAGACTTCTCAATAGATCTGAATATTTGGCACTAGACTTTTCTTGAATTCTTTGCAGTAAAGTAGTAATTCTTGTGCTTGTTCTCTTCTTCAAGGACAGCTAAAATATCAAGCCAGAATAAACTGATATGTGGCTGTTTCAAACTATGAGTAGAGCAAAAAAAATCTTCTCTTATTGCTTTCTTTTCTTCTTTTTGATCTCTTTCTATTTTTCTCTGTGTCTACAACAACAACAGCTGATCTTTAATATGTAGATGTCAAAAATAAGATGACCGTTGGAGAGGAGAGTGAGATACGCTCTTCTTGAAAAAATCTGTAGCTGAAGGAGCATTAAATTCTCAAGAATAGATGGAAAGATATCTTCCATATCTGTCTAAGAAATAAATGGTAGACTGATAGATAGAGAAAGCATTAGTGATAAATGAGATATCAAAGATAGATATTTAATAAAAGAAGGCTTCTCTTTTACAAAACGTCACAAGTCAGCAAAGTCCAGCATCTGATCGAACTGAAATGCTACAGTTCATAGTGTCTTAAGCCAACAAAAAAATAACTCTGAATGAACCAAAAATCTGTGAAAGATTACAACTCTGAAATATTCAATTTCCAAAACCGACTGCAGGTGCACGTGTCACACAATGAAGGAAACAAAAGGTGCGTCCCATTTTTCAAAGAAAGGCGTGGTCTTTTAACATTTTATAGATGTAATAAATATATTTTCAACAAGTACACATTGATTCGCGACTTTTTGGATGGGTTAAAAAAGGTGTGGGACCAAGATATCAAATCTATAAAAAAAATTGTCCATGTTCGCAGAATACATCCAAGAGAGAAAGAGATTGAATAAACAATAAAAAAATCTCTTATTATATTTGAAGACAAGCCCTGCCGAAGCAGATGGCACGTGGTCCAAGAATTCTGATGAGAGGACTGCCGAAGCAGTTCAACAGTGGAAGAGACAGGACGAGAGATTAATGCCAAATCTCTTGGCAGTTGATCTTTGGTAAGGGCAAAAAGAAAAAGTGATCAGATTTTGGAGAGAGAGGAAGTACACGCAAGGAATCAAATATATATATATATATATATATATATATATATATATATATATATATATATATATATATATATATATATATACACTCAGTTCGCATCCGAATAAACAAGAAGGATTAGGTCAGATAAAATTAATAAAAAAGAATTTAAAAACGGACAGAACAGTTCCAACAGTTGTAATTCATTTACGGACAAAAAAAATATATATAAACAATTGAACAAAACTTTTTTGAGAGAAAGAAAAAGGCGTAACAGATAAAAAATATTTCGGAACAAAAAAAAATAGATAAGGAACAGATTTATATATATATATATATATATATGTATGCAGAGGATGAAATCTTCATGACCTGCTTCGGTCAGATATGTACTAGCTTAAGTCAATATATAAAAGGGTTTCTGACGAGATCACATGGAAGCACAGTCCTTAGCAGGTACCAGTTAAGGGCAAAGAAATGAGGGAGGTGCACGTATGTAGGGAGGTGTCAGCCTATGACAAAATTTTTAACATATAATGAGTATCCCATAAGGCTATAAAAGAGACAGCCTCCATAAATCATGCATGTACCCATATAATATATATATATATATATATAATGTTGTACAAATCAAAATGGGCCAAAAAAAATATAATTTCAACGGATCTATTTAGAAAATAATTTCGAAAATTATTTTAGACCAAGACATTTATCTTTTCTTTTATTTTGTAGACAAAGATACATCAGTTTTATAAAGCAACAGAAATTTCTTTTTCAGAAAGTTTTGGCCCAATTAATTAGTCACACTGTATGAATTATGTAATAAGATGTATGCATTGTGTGTCTAATGTGTCAAGAGTAAAAGTGCAACATCCGTGAATACCTTTACTCGAATATATAACTTAAAAAGAATAAAGTTTGGAATCATCAAAATCAATATATTAAGTTAAACTAAAATGTATATTAATTAAACTAATTTAATTACGGATAAAATACATTTTTGTTAACATAGTATTTTTGCAATAATGCTAGCTACTGGTTGCAAAGACTGATGCAGTTGCAAAGACTGATGCAGTTTTAATAAACATAGGAGCTGCTTAACACTGAATAAAATGACGATACGCTCCGACACAAAATTTTATTTTTTTAAAAAACAATTTCCAAAAGTGACACGACATAATTTTTTTTAACTAACACGATCTAATTAAAATGTAACACGACACGACATGAAATTTCATTTTTACCTAATACGAACACAGCTCAAATAAAAGTGACACGACACGATACGGAATATAATTTTTTTACATAACATAAACACAATTTTAAAAAAAAGTAACACGACATTGCTTAGGAAGCAAAACTTCACAAAACTTTATTTCAACAGTAGTTTAAAAAACTTTATTTCTTTCGTGTCGTGTTACGTTTTAATTAGATCGTGCTAGATAAATAAAATAAAATTTTGTGTCAGGGGTGTATCGTGTCGCTTTTATTTAGGTCGTGTCTTATTAAAATAAAAATATTATGTATTGTGATATGTCTTGTCGCATTTTAATTGGATCGTGTACGGATTTGATTATAAAAATAAGATTTTGCATCTTGTCGTGTCGCTTTTATTTGAGTCGTGTTTGTGTTTGGTAAAAAATTAAATTTCATATCATCTCGTATCGTGTAGTTTTGTAATTAGATTGCGTTTGTGTTGGATAAAAAAATGAGTGAATACTAAAGTGTAAATCAATTAATAAGTAAATTGTCAATTGATTGAATGAACTTGTACAAATAATAAAGAAAACGATAAAATATATTTTATTCAACCCACAAACACAAACACGATCGAATTAAAATGCGACACAATACGAAATCTTTTTTTTTTACAAAACGCAAATATCGCCAAGTAAAAGCGACACAACATGATTTTTTTTTCAAACACAAATAATAATGCGACTGAATATTTATTTTGGTAAAAGAATCGTGTTCGTATTTGGTATCAAAAATTATTATTTATGTTTGAAAAAAAATTATGTTGTGTCGCTTTTATTATTTGTGTTTGGTAAAAAAATTATTATTTGTGTCATCTCGTGTCTATTTTACTTGGATTGTGTTCACGTTAGGTTAAAAAAATATTTCGTGTCGTGTCATTTTTATTTGTGTTGTGTTCCTGTTAGATAAAAAAAATCATGTTGTATCGCTTTTACTTGACCATATTTGCGTTTCGTAAAAAAAAAGATTTCGCACTGTGTCGCATTTTAATTCAATCGTGTTTGTGGGTTGAATAAAATATATTTTATCATTTTCTTTAATATTTGTACAAGTTCATTCAATGAATTGACAATTCCCTCATTAATTGATTTACACTTTAGTATTCACTCATTTTTTTATCCAGCACAAACGCAATCTGATAACAAAACTACACGATACAAGATGATATGAAATTTATTTTTTTACCAAACACCAACACGACTCAAATAAAAGCGACACGACAAGATGCAAAATCTTATTTTTATAATCAAATCCGTACACGATCCAATTAAAATGCGACGCGACACATCACAATACATAATCTTTTTATTTTAACAAGACACGACCTAAATAAAAGCGACACGTAATACGACACGAAAGAAATAAAGCTTTTTAAAACTAGTGTTGAAATAAAGTCTTGTAAAGTTTTGCTTCCTAAGCCATGTCGTGTTACTTTTTTTTTAAATTGTGTTTATGTTACGTAAAAAAATTAGATTCCGTATCGTGTCGTGTCACTTTTATTTGAGCCGTATTCGTGTTAGGTAAAAATGAAATTTCATGTCGTGTCGTATTACGTTTTAATTAGATCGTGTTAGTTAAGAAACAAATTATGTCGTCTCACTATTGGAAATTGTTTTTAAAAAAAGCAAAATTTTGTATTGGAGCGTATCGTGTCGTTTTTATTTGGCAGTGTCTTGTTAAATATAAAAAAATAAGATTAGAATTTTGTGATATATGAACCGTTTAAAAATATAACATAAAATTCATATGAAAGAAGGTTAGCATTTTGTTAGAGGGATAATTTTGTCATTATATAAAGATTTGGAGCGCACGCAGACTTTGTTGGAGCGGCAATAGCCGCTCCCTATATATATTACAGTAATATATTAATGTAACAGTAATATATGTATATATATTACAGTAATATATGTAGTAATATATTATAGTAATATAAGTAATATATGTAGTAATATATAACAGTATTATATATGTATATATGTATGTATGTAACATATGTAGTAATATAATAGGAAGAAAGAAAATACGTTTATGATCGGTACGTTTTTTAATTCCATGATTTATTGATTCATTCAAAGTCTATGAATAGCATGTCATGATACTTGTTTATTTAGTGAATGAAAATTTGTGTTTGATATAAACAGGTAGTTAAATATGAGTAATAGTTGGATGTTCTTGCCCGATAGGTTATCAAAAGAGTATAAGGACGGTGTTAAGTCATTTATTGAGGCTAAAAAAAATAGCTTAGATGGAAATAATACTTCCAGATGTCCATGTCGAGATTGTCAGGAAATATATATTCATGATTTACTTACTGTTGAAAAACATTTGTTGGTACGTGGCATCTCCTACAATTTTGCAGTTCGTCATAATTTGAATGCACAAGCATCAGAAAGTTTGGAAAATGAAGAGGAAGAGGATGATTTGTTTGGAATGTTAAATGATGCATTTGACCCAAATATCTTCCCAGAGCAAGCTGAAAATGAGCATGGGCCGAGCAATGTAGAAAGGGATCCTTCTCGATTTAACGACTTGCTTGGTGACGTTGAAGAAGAGCTCTATCCAGGTCGTAAGAATTTCACTTCATTCCAATTCCTTGTAAAGTTGATGCATGTGAAAGTTCTTAATGGTTGGAGTAATAAATCATTTGATATGTTGGTCCAATTGTTAAAAGATGCTTTTCCCGAGGCAAGTATTCCGAACTCTTATTATAATGCGAAGAAAAGGTTGTTGGATTTGGGATTAGGTTATAAAAAAATTGATGCATGCAAATATGATTGTGCATTATTCTGGAAGGAGCATCAACATGCTGATAAATGCCCAGTATGCGATGAACTGAGATTCATGTATAATGATAAGAAGGGGAAAAATGTCCCTCATAAGATATTGCGTTATTTTCCACTAAAACCGAGGCTTCAGAGATTATTTATGTCAAGACATACCGTTGTTGACATGAGGTGGCACAAGGAGAAACGCGTCGATAGTGAGGGTGTCTTGAGGCATCCCACTGACGCCTTGGCATGGAAAGATTTTGATCAGAAATACCCTTGGTTTGCACAAGACCCTCGTAATGTTAGGTTGGGTCTTGCCTCAGACGGTTTTAATCCGTTTGGAAACATGAGTAACTCATATAGCATGTGGCCTGTAATACTTGTCGTCTAAAATATGCAATTGTGGAAGTGTATGAAGGAACAATTTTTTATGATGACATTGCTGATTCCTGGCCCTAACGCACCAAGAAAAGACATGGATGTCTACTTAAGACCTCTTATTGATTAGTTGAAAGAGTTATGGGATGTTGGTGTGGAAACTTGGGATGCGTACAGTAAAACCTATTTTCGTTTGCATGCATCTGTATTGTGGACTATAAATGATTTCCCCGCATACCGTACATTATCTAGTTGGAGCACAAAAGGATATAAATCATGCCCAGTATGTAACGAGGATACGTCGTCACAACATATAAGAAATAAAATATGTTATATGGGTCATCGACGATATTTTCCTCAAAATCATTCGTGGCGAAAAAGTAGACTATATAATGGGAAGCAAGAAATGGGAGTTGCACCGAGGAAGTTTTCCGGAGATGACATCTTAGAGCAATTGAGTCGGGTGAAAATATTAAAGCCTGGTAAAAATCCAAACAATAAGGATAGGAAGAGAAAGCGTACCCCCGAGGAATTAAATTGGACAAAGAAAAGTATTTTCTTTGAGTTGGAGTACTGGGCAAAGTTGAAGTTACGACATAATCTCGATGTCATGCATATTGAAAAGAATATATGTGATAGCGTTCTTGGAACATTGTTGAGTATTGACGGTAAAAACAAAGATACAGATAAAGCTCGATTAGATCTAACTGACATGAACATAAGGAGGGAGTTGCACATGAAAGAGAACGGTAACAAATGGTTGAAGCCGCGTGCATCGTATACATTGTCGTCGGATGAGAAAAAGGAATTTTGCACATTTTTGAAATTTGTTAAATTTCCTGATGGATATGCAGCCAACATATCAAGAAATGTGAGTATAAAGGACGGAAAGATATCGGGATTGAAAAGTCATGATTGTCATGTTATGTTGCAACGACTTCTTCCTATTGGAATACGTCGGTACTTGCCCAAAGATATTTGTGCGACTTTGGTTGAGTTATCCAACTTCTTTCAATAATTATGTGCTAAGACGTTGCTTGTAAAGGACCTAGAGAAATTAGAAGAAAATATTGTTCTTATACTGTGTAAACTCGAAAGGATCTTTCCTCCAGCTTTCTTTGAAGTTATGATCCATTTGGCCGTGCATTTACCACATGAGGCTATTCTTGGTGGACTAGTGAATTCCCGATGGATGTTTCCATTTGAGAGGTACTTTGTAAATATATTAGTTTATATTTTCAATTTGAGTGATTATTTCTTTCATTTTATCCATTTGACATTCTTTTATTTTAATAGAAATCTAGGGACGTTAAAGGGTAATGTCAACAATAAGGCTCGACCTGAAGGCTCCATCGCAGAGTCATACATTGTTAAAGAATCATTAAAATTTTGTTCAATGTACCTTCACGGGATAGAAACCAAATTTAATCGAGAAGATCGTAACAATGATGCATTGCTAGAGCAACACAAAGGCTCACTATCTATTTTCTCTCAACTTGTTCGACCCTTTGGTGGAAGACAACTCATAATGTTACCACATGGAGACATAAACAAGATTTCTTGGTACATCTTAAACAACTGCACTGAGATAAAATCATATAGAGAGTAAGTATCATGTTATTATATCATAAGCTAATTATATTTTCATTGTTGTTTTCTAAAATAAAAATTCTCGACTTTGAATATGCAGCGAACATATGGCACTATTAGAGATGGAATCTACGGAAGACTTATATCAAAGGCATACACACCAATTTTCAAAGTGGTTTAAAAGTCGAGTAAGTACATATAGTTTGACAATTTATTATGATGATGTAATTGATAATTAACCATTATAGAATTTGATGATTGATAATAACTTTAACCTTTTATCTATAATAGATAAAGAATTTGCGTCATAAAGGATCTCCTGAGGCTACGGATGAAATTTATTCATTGGCATGTGGTCCTGATGTTCGTGTGATTACATATACTGGGTGAATTGTTAATGGGGTACGATTCCATACAAAAGACCGTGATGATCGTCTTACAACTCAAAACAGTGGGGTAGTTGTACCAGGGGAGCATGAAGATGAAGTTATCGATTTTTATGGACGATTATGTAACGTTATTGAATTAAACTACATAATGGGGTATCACACTGTTATATTTCAATGTGAGTGGTATGACACTAATCCAAAGAAGAAGAGACTACAAGTGGATAATCACCTTACTTCTATTAATGTAAGTAATACATGGTACGAGAATGATCCTTTTGTGCTAGCAACACAAGTGTCTCAAGTATTTTACTTGGATGATTACAAGTTCGGAACCAATTGGAAAGTAGTGCAGAAAGTGCAACACAGACATATTTGGGATGTCCCAAAAGAAGATAATGTTGATAGTACAATTGATAATGCATACCAAGAGGATGATTCTTCTGATATTCAGTGTCCTGTTCAAGAGGCAAATCTCGATGTAGTACAATTGGTTAGACCAAATGATGGCGCTGATGAGATAATTATGACACCTACTTTGCTTGACAATGATGATATTTTATTTGATGATGACATTGGAGATGAAGATGACACGTTAGAAGAATATTACAGTGATGGTCAAGAAAGTCAAGCGAGCATCGATGATGACAGTGATTGATAGAAGGACCCATAGTGTTTGCTTCCATTTTGCATATGCTTTGATATCTCTGTTTTACTTTGTTGGTATTTTGTTGGTAGTTGATTGAACCATCTGTGTTTAGCAAAGGATAAACTTCCACTTGTTTATTTTCATTTTGAAAGTTTTGAAGTGTGCTTTGCGTATGTGGTTTTCCGAATTCATGAAATATATACACACATATGTGAATAATTTTTTCATGGTTTTATTTGAAATTCACATTACGAGGTGAAATATACACACATGGTGAACAACTGATCTAAGTTAACTTTATGCTCTTCTTTTAATAGTTAAATTTTCTGAGGAGAATCGACAAAATATTATTTTTAATATTTATTATTGTGTTCAAATATTACTTGCTAGAACTTTGTTGCGGTAAATTGTCAGCGCCTGGTATAGCGAGATGACGCATTTCTAGGGAAATCAATCACTCTAGGGCACCGTTAACTGATGAAAATGGTATTGCTACCTAATATTTTTATTGTGTGCACGTCTTTTTTTTATTATATCAATCGTTTTGCGTATGTAATATATTGTGTTTTTTCAGTAACCACTGCCCCAAAGAGAGTTCGTGGAATTGCTCGAAATTTGGCTGCTGAAAAAATATTTGCAGCAACTAGGACCAAGATTCGTGTGGACTTTGCACATGGTAGACCCTCCGGGTTTAATCGCAAGGCATTTGTTGCTGAGATTGGTGTTGTAGTGCAAAATTATGCGCCTCTACAGGAAGACAATTGGTCTGAGATAACTGATGACGAGAGGGATGCATTAGTTAATAGGCTGCTGGTATGTTCCCTCGGTGTTTAATCTTATTTTTATTTTAAACAGTAGCTTAATTATTCAAGTTTCATAACCCACATTTTAAAGTGGCATTTCTCAATGGTTATAGTCATGTTGGATGAAGTTGATGAATTATCTTCTTCAAGTCTTAAACATGTTTTTCATTCTCATCATGTAACGATAATTTTGAGTAGTTATTATAACAAATGAAACAAACCATGAATTAAGATAGACACCACTATCCCAATTTTTCGTTATGATGCAAATATTGTTGTTTTATGCACTGAAAGGAGTTTAGTGGGAATTGAACTTCCCGATTGGGATTAATATTGAGCTTTTTGTAGTGTCAAAATCTTCATTTCATCTATGTGCGGTGAATTAGGATGGATCTCATTTTTTCATTTATTTCAGGCTGTGTGTCCATGTTAACATATTTGTGTATACCAATTTTGCAGACAAAATTTGATATAGACATTTCAAACCAGGTTGTTTCGAGATATGTATTCAATAGAATGTCCTCTCGATGTAATGATCATCGCTACTGTCTTAAGAAACATTTCAAGAAGTTCAGTTTGGAAGAGGTGCGGGATCACCCACATCGAAAGGTTTCATCAAAAGAAGATTGGGATTTTTAATGCACAATTTGGAGCAGTCCGAAATTTATGGTATATGACAAATATATTTTATTTAGTTTTGTTTCCATTTTTATTCCCTTAAAAGTGTCTTAAAAAGACATATGTTGTACTATTTCAGACTCGTTCACGCAAATGTGTTGAAAGTCGTAAAAGAGTTCGATTTAATCATCGAGGTGGATCAAAATCATTTGTGCAGCACGCATACGAGGAGGTAATGTCATAATTCATTACTCAAACCCTTTGGATCAGTGGTGGATCCAAAATATAATTTTGTATTTGTGATGAATGGAAAATATATTTAACTTTTGGATAATATTTTTTTTATATAACTGTTATATGGGTTTTCTTGCTTATTTTTATTACAGGATGATGGTCAGATAAAAGAAACACCAAAGGGGCGTATTGACCTTTTTCATGACACACATTACAACAGTGACAGAGGGTGGATCAACACAGAGGCTGAAACTGCCTATGTAAGTATATTTATTTATTATTTTATATATTTATGACTTTAGTTTCCCTATAACATTTCTAGCACCATCTTATTTTTTTCCTTTTTTTATAACATTGGTTACTATTACTTATTAGATTTATATATTGTTAATATTTAGCCTAAGCTTTGAAAATATATAGGAAGATACCTAAAATGAATTTGCTTATAAACATTCCTAAAATGACAAATATTTTGATTATTGGTAAATTAAGATTTTAAAGGATGAGGAAGTGGGTAAAAAATTTGTTTGAACAATACTATGTTTAACTGGGAATTCCTTTTGTCATCTTGCCATAATATATACCGTACTTTGTATATGTTAATTTATTCTTCCAGTTTAGAGTTTGTAGGGGACCTATTATAGATGCGTGTGTGAGATTTTTTTTTTCTATAATTTTGGATCAACTTGCTAAAAGTCTACTAAACTTATGATATCGTGAGATTTTTATCCATCTTTATTAAAATCTGATAAACATTTTAACTTTCAAGTGCAAGTGTATATCGTTTTACCAGATTTAAATTTATTAGTCTACTATTACTTTTTTCTTTCATTATAATATGTTTTTTCTTTTGTAGAATACAATGGTCGAATTGCACCATAGCAATCCAGAAATGACAGAGGCAGAAGTCTGTGAGAAAGTCCTTGGAAAGAGGTCGGGGCATGTCATAGGATTTGGTTTTGTCCCCCGACCCGATACATTTGGATCACGGTACAAGGAAAATAATAATGCGGAGAATAAGGCTTTAAAATCTGAAGTATCTCGTTTGAATGACATTGTGGAGAGTCAGGGTGCAATGATTCAGAAGTTCATGGCTTTTCAGGCATGGGCGGAGGCTCATATTGGCCCAATGGATGGATCTTCTTAGATTATGAATTTTTTTCCCTTAAAGAACCTCTTTTAGTTTTTATTAGTTTACTTTTGTGTTATCAAGTAGACCAAGATTTTACTTTAATTAGAGTTGAATATTTTCTTTCTCTTTTAATATGCTCTCATTTACTAACATGATTTGGCATGGAGATGAATTGATTGTTATTGATATTGTTATTTTATGATAAATCCATTAACTACATCTATGTATCAAATTAATTTTAACATATACAGAATCTTCCACGTTGACGTAATCATAGTTTTAATTTAATTTTCTTTTTGTTTAAAGAAAATATTGTGCGATGAATCATATTCATCGCTATCTCATCAAAAGAACCAACTTAAGCGATGAATAAATTACAAATTGCGACGAATATATTTATCGAAAAAGGCCAAATTAAGTTATTGAAATGATTTAGCGACGATTTTCATATATTTATAACAATGAATTGCCACGTCGTAAAATATCATTTGCGACGAATGAATTCGTCGTAACAAACCAGTATTGTGCGATGAATCCTCTTCATCGCAAAAAATATTGTGAGATGAATCATATTCATCGCTATCTCATCAAAAGAACCATCTTTAGCGATGAATAAATTACAAATAGCGACGAATATATTTGTCAAAAAAGGCCAAATTAAGTGCCTGAAATGATTTAGCGACGATTTTAATATATTTATAACGATGAATTGACATGTCGCAAAATATCATTTGCGACACAGCTACACTTCATCGTAATAGAACTGTAGCGACCAACTTTTTGCGACGAAAATTACGACGAATGTAGTGCGTCGCGACATGACATTTGTGATGAACTAAAAACAAAGGCGACGCATTTAATACGTCGCAAAAATCTATCTTCCTTGTAGTGCAACTTTAAACCATTTCCCAAAATAACCCTTAACTAAATCTGATTTATTCCAATACCCTCACCCACATGACCTCACACTCCTCTCACCATTTTCATGCACACTCAAACCCATTCCCAAAAATTACCCTAGCTCCTTGCCTATTATAAAAGGAAGATGGAAGACCCCATTTGAAGACATATTATGAAATTGAGAAGAGAATTCTAGAGAGAGTTAGAGATAGTTTAGTGTAGAAAATAAATTAGGATAAACACTATTTTGTAAATAGTTTTATTTTATTATTTTTATTTTTGTTAGATATTTGTAAGGTTAAATTTTGTAAGAGATTTAATTGAGTGATTATTTAATTTCAAATCACTTGGATGCTCAATTGGAGGGATGCAAATTTCAAATTGAAGGATTGGGGTCAATTAAATTCAAGAGATTGGTTTGATTGTTCTTCTCTTTTGTCTTTTATATTAAATGCCCATTGATTATTTGATTATCATGCTTTGTATTATGTTAGGCTAAATCCCCTTTTAGGGGGTGGGGGGAAACCCTTATTTGATGTTATTTTAGTTTAATTAGTTTGATTACTTAAAAATTCCCTTTGAATATTAATTTTGATCCCTCACCCTTAAATTTACGCCTCGAGAGAGGGTAGATGATTTTCGAGAGAAAATCGAAATTCTAGTTATAATAACCATTTTAGATTCGAACTAGAGATAGGGGTTTCTTAAGTGGGGTATTATTACTTGAATTTCAACTCCAAATTTATTTTCTAAGATTTGTGTAAATTTTAATTGATCGATCCTAGCGGGTGATTAATTAAAAGGAGTGTAAATCTATTTTCTAGAGTTATGGGGTGTTAAACTTATTTTCCTAAAAGGTTACTATTAAAATTACATTTTCAACGAGAGTTGATTTGTATGTTTGATATTAATTTGGGAGAATTCAATTAATTAAATTAATTAATTAGAATAGCTAAAATTTGTGGTGTAATCCCACTCCTTGATTGTTCTCAAATTTATTTACCTCATTTATCTCATATTTTTATGTTAGACTTTATTTTTCATTTTAGTCACTTTTTCATTTGTCATTTGATCTTTCATTTTAGTTTAGTACTATTTCACTTCACCTCACCTACTTGTTTTAGTATTTGAAAATGCTAAAAAAATAGAAAAAGCAAAAGCCCAAAAGGAAAATAAAAATTGAATTACAATTGAGTTTGTCTCTATCTTACCCCCTTGACGTGGATTGATACCCTTACTTACCTCTACACGTAAGTTTGTTATATTTTTTAGGTAATTGAGGTTTTGATTAACTTGGCTTTCAACAACGACTACTCACAAAAAGTAAATTATCATCTGCCTTGGTTCTCTCTTTTAGGTTAAAATATCTTTTGTGGTTTAGGTCGTGGCCCTTAAGGACCAACCATAAGTATAGGAACTGAGTCCGATATGGAATGGAAAGTATATACATCGTCATGACATATTCCTTGCCTCTCCCTAAATTCTAAAGCAGGATTGGGGGACATCTTTTCTACCTTCTTAGATGTATACTCTATAGTAACCTTAACCTTCTAGGCACATTCGAGATCTTTCTCGAGTTGGGATACAAGGGCTTCAAGTTCTTTATGAGTCTTCAGTGAAGCTTGAAGATCTCTCGTAAGACTAGCCACTTAGTTGGTCAAGTCATCATTTTTCCTCTCCACTAAAATGTCAATCTCTTCCAAAGAAACTCTCACTAATGATTCGCTCTCTCTCGAATCCTTCTAAGGCTAAAACTCTAAGCGCAAAATTTTTATTTTTATTTTTGTTTTAAATGACTCGGCGTAATCACGTTGAAGGTCACTTTCTCCCTCACTCAAAACTTCATCTCCCTAAGTTTCTCTGGCATGACTTGACCACCGATCGAGGTCATACTGTTTAGTACCTTCCTTATAGGTTTGATATTTACACGATGTACTAACATGGCTGTCCATAAATGCAGTGAAGTTATGTCCGTACGGTGATTCATCCCCAGAATCCACCGACTCGACATCTCTATCGTTAAGCATGGAATTTAAGGTAAGTTTGCCTTTGCCTTATCTCTTTAACCTCATAGCACATTCGTGAGATTTATGACCCTTACCCTCACACTCATAACATCTCTCCTCATCCCAAACTTTTTATTTTTCTGAGAACTTTTGTTTTCTTTGGAAGTATTTTCTTTTCTTAGCTTGAGATTTTTTTGGTAAAAGGTCAAGATCATCGAAGTCTAAATCATATTCGGAGCCAGAAGAGACCTACTCTTTCCTTTTAGTTTGCGCCTTTAAAAAAAATCCCCTTTTCCTTTTGTTTAACAGTTTTTATAATCATGTTGATCTCATAAGTTTGAAGGTTTCCTAGAAGTTCTTGTAACCTAATCATATCTAAAATTCCCAACGAATTAATGATAATGACCTTAAGAATAAATCGGGATATAAGGAATCTCAAAATATTTTTTCATAATGCGCGTATCTAGAATTCTATCACCCAAGTTATAACTAGAGTTAAATGTATCAAACAATCATGCATAAAATTCATCAAATGATTCAGACTCTAACATAGTAATAGTCTCAAATTGTGTGGTGATATTTTGTAGCTTTGAAGCTTTCACAGCATTTGTACCTTCATGAGTGAGTTAAAGGGTATCCCATGATTCCTTAGACATGGTGCACAATATGATGCATTGAAACTTGTAAGGGTTTACGACTCTAGAATTGACACTTAAATCGTGTGAGTTAAAATTACACCATATCAGGTTATCTTTTGACGAAGTGATGACGTGTTTAGGTGTTATGACATCACTATTGGTTATAGTGAGTGGTGTCCAACCTCTTTCACAAATAAGACTGACACACGCGTCAATTGCTTTTGAAACTAACCTCATCAAGCATTCCAATAAGCATAATTAGACCCATGAAAAATAGGTAGCCTATTATAAAAATTATTCATAAGACCCAAATTATGAAATGTTCACACAAAAACTTAGTGTAATCGTCTCTGATACCAATTTTAGAAAGCGGGTTCATATGGATATTTCGTATATTAAGTTTCGCACACACAAGATTCAATTTTTAATCCAAATTTTATCTTGATTAGATTAAGGTGTGCATGCAAGATAAAGTCCAAATTAAATATCTTCTAACCAAGAAATCTAACCAAACATGAGTAGAAGAATATGAGAAAAATCCCTTTAAGACAAAACCTGAATTTTTGCACTGTATAAAAAATTGAAAATCTAGATGACTTACAGACCACTTTGAGCTCCACTAAGTATAATTCAAACGTCTTCAACACTTTTACAAATATGGCACAGTCCAGCACCGTCTATAGGAAGTGGCCTCCCCTCGGTAGCCACCGATTAGCCCCAGGATTCAAGATCCTTTCTCCTTCTGTAATAGATCCTTGGCTCCATAAATCAGGAGTAGAGTAAAACTTTACAAGGGTCTGATTCAACGTGTGGCCAAATCTCCATGGCTTTTAGGTTTTGACTATCTCCTTCTCCATCTCGGGAATTGGTGCTCGCGCGTGCGGTGGAGAGAGAGAGAGAGGGGGGGGGGGTCTCGAGCCCTTCTTAGTAACGATTCGACCGTCGGTAATGTGGGGTGATGTAAAGAGATAGAGTCATCAACCTATTTTGCAGAAAATAGGCAAAAGAACACGTTGTCGCCTCGAGAGAACGACATCATAGATAAACTGATACTTGCGAAAGTAGTTAGATCAGAGGTTCGGGGGCTAAGTTACGAAATAGGAAGGTGTTAGGCACCCATCCCGCCTTTTCAGTCTCTCGTGGGATTATGTTACTCTTTTCCTTAATTTTTTCGTGAAGTGTGTTCATGTATATAAGTGGAAATCGAAATCGCTTGACTCACATCATGAAAAAGACGAAGTGAGGTCATCTATAGGAATGTTCTCAAAATAATAATTAAAAATATGATGTGTGTGCTTATCGAGATATTGATCATTATAATGAAACCATAATATGTGTTAGACAAGATGAAAGTATGAATCACAAGTATGATATATATGAATATTGTATGAATAAAATAGAAAAAAAGAGAAAATGGGAAAATAGGAAAATAGGACTCTAGTCTCGGGTTTTAGTTCGAGATGCCTACGTAACCTATAAAGGCATCAAAATCCATGTAGTTCGCATGAGGATAGAGGGTGGATTTTATCCCATAAATTCAAATGGGAATTTTATAATATGTGTGTAAGAAAATTGTATTTTTAGTCTTGAGAGAATGTGGTGACAAATCTCGTTGGAATTTATTGGTTTAACCCTCTTTTTCTTATTTTGGTTTTTATAAAAAAAATATACAGTAACACCCCGCTTAAAATAATAACGGGTGGCCAGCCCTATACTAAAATAAATCAGGATTCTCAAGTGGATCATTCTTAGCATCTACTGTCGATACTAAAAATATAGCTAACCACCCAATACTACAATAAGCGAATGCAAAAAAAACATACAATGAACATCATACCAACAATATAGTAACTACTGAACATGATAAAATGTACACACGTCCCACTGTAAAAGGAAGTACTCAAGTCAAAACCTAATAAGTACAAAAAAAGAAATATACCCGAATATGTTGTCGGGTCACAGACAATACAACATCATGATGAGAGAAATGAAAATGTGCTATATATAACCCTTGGGTATAAACCCGATACACAAAATGAATACTTAACTAGATTTACAAAGGATAGGAAGCGACTATAACAAAAATCCAGATACAGTCTGCATATGCTAAAGCTTCGAGGACACTAGATAGAAAAGAAAACCTAGCATCCTTGCGGTGGGATACCTATAATATATTACAATATAAGTATAGCAAGAGAGAAATATAAACGACTTAGAGCTTGAGGTTTGAAAACATTTATGCAAGTGCATTAAAAAGCCTAATAATTATAAATTCAAAATTTCATAATTTAAGTGGAGTCGCACTCTCTTGGAACTCAAACTCACCCCTCGACTAAAGCGCACACCTAAATGTATGCACATAAACCTCAATTAAACCACTCGACACATTCTAGGGACAATTCAATCTTAATCTATGAAAAATCTACACTCGCGTAACCCACTATCTCAAGTGTAAGCCAAAATCTTCTCATTCTATCAAATCCTAAGTTTACTCCCAAACTTCAATGTTAACATATATATACACATACATATATCTTACTAGAATTCATCACTTTCTATTTATTAACTTAAACAAGTTATTAGCATCAGAATAGTCACACATCATCTTTATATACTTATAAAGTAATGTTTCACCATAACGCACAAATCCGACTACCAAGGAATAAACTTCTCCCCACTCCCAACTTTGCGCTACGATTCGTGCGTGGTACGTCTCGCAAAGCGAAATCCAAATAAGGAACCCCGCCAATACACTACTACTTGACAATGTTGGTCATCGAGATCCATTATTCCCTCAGCACACAACACATATAACCTCATGTACTTATTATGAACAACTATCTCTAAGTACATAAATAAGATATCACATCGAACCTTTTGGGTCTATATAACATTATTCTAGTTATAAAACACGATCATTGTAAGCATGTACACATAACACACATAACGTGCATTTAAAATACCTAAAACATTTCACTTAAAGAATGTATATATATATATATATGCTCTGCAATGCTATCATCTTCCAAGAATTACTCAGCTTATCCCGGGTTACTAGCGATCGAACTAGATCACACCGACTTGGTATAAAATAAATCAAAGACGTATGGGAAGCGATCACAGTTCCGAATCGGAAAGTGAGAACGAATCATACCCAAGACTTCTCACCCAGAATAAAAAGTCACGCAATAAATAATGGACGACTATGACCTGGGGACTATATGCAGCATGCTCCTCAAGCCAGGGGCCTCACCCACACTGTACAACTTCTCATGATAGCACTAGAGGGGTGTTCTCACACAATTAGTATATATATCATTCACACAAGATATACATATACACATCACATATACAAACCATCTCATAACCAGATGTGTATAACAATCATCATACACGCACCATCTATATCTGTATGCACCTCGATATACAATAATTATCCCGGCTATAAGTATAGACACAACCTATTCAAGTCAGTAATGTATTGAATCATTTTCAATTCAGATTACGGGTTAGTTACTCATATGAACCTTTTAACGTTATCACGTTTATGATTAAATCCATAAGTTTAACGTCACTAAGGGCACACGACCTCTCTCTCATTGGTCCACAATCATATCTAAATAAAAATCGTGTCTCTAGGAGGATTCAACACAAAAGTCATCATAAGAATTCCAAGTCACACCTTCACAACCATCTCGATGAGCCCCCCAACGTCAAATCATATAATAACTCACGTCTAATCTCTAAGTAGGATTTCCATCGCTAATATGATTCCATACTAAGTCGATGTGACAACTCCAAATTATACTTTCCCAAATAACTCGATATATCCCCAAGATCACATCATAAGAAACTCCCAATAAACCTCCAAAACATGTTTCTCACATCATATAGGAATGCTCCTAATCGATAAACCTAATATAAACGGAGTAAAACTCACTCTAGAAAATCTTCGCAAAATAGCCATGTTTCCAAATCGATTCGGCCCAGTCCGAACCGATTCGATCCTAAAAGAGAATCGATTCGCTAGTATACGAATCGATTCAGCCGAATCGATTCGCTAGTATACGAATCGATTCAGCCGAATCGATTCATTTTGGATCTGAATCGATTCGATCACCCAGAACTGACACTTTTGCCTTAATCCGAATCGATTCGGGTGTGCAGAACTCCAAAAATCCCTTCTTCTGCATGAAATATATACCCAAAAATCATCAACTCTAACCACCGAACCCTCATCAAATCATGATTCTAACCTCATAAATCAACCCAACTATGATCCCAACCATCACTACACCATCAAACCCATAAGTAAAAATCAAATGCAAGATTAAATCCACAAAATCTTGTTTTTTAACATATTGACCCAAATTCATATTTTTATCGACAAATCAGGAAATAAATTACACACATAGATTATTTAGCAAGTTTAATCACTTGCCTCAAAGTTTTAGAGGTTGAATCTTCCTCTAAATCATGGATTGGCTGGAACTCCAAGCTTTTCTCCTCTTTCTCTTTTACCTTTACTCTTATCTCTCTCTCTAGGGCTTTCTCAATCTCAAGAATGAGATTGTTATCTCACGTAGGCTTTATAAGCCTTATTTCCAAGATACCCAACTTTAAATGGTAATACACATTTTAAATGACTCGTTTTCTCCAATTCGAGTCAAACTAACGTAAAATATTTCAGAACTGAAATAAAACCCAATGACAGTCATTTTCACTATCTCGATCCATCCCGAATCAACCGTGCACTCAAAATCATCATCCGAAATACTTTATAACATCCTCTAATTTTGACCACATTTGCCAAATTCAAAATTCTCCAATTTAAATAAAAATTAGTCCTCAAAATTATGGGGTATTTCATACTTCCCTCCTTACAAGAAATTTCCTCCTCGAAATTAAGTTAAGCCTAGTACTCCAAACCTCAACTAGTTTCTATGTCACCTACCCTCAAGATCACTATACCTATCTCTCCCACTTTTAAAATTATTATTTTTTTAAATCAAATTTAGTTAACCAGGGTGCCCATACACTCTGTACCAGAGCTCAACCGGATACACATTACTCGACTCCACTTAGCCTTAAATCGTAAGATAAGTCTCAACAAATTAGTCCATTATTGTTGATGTAAAAAATTAGATCGCTCTAATTATTCAATCACAGATAAATAAAATGAGACAAAGATTTTTAAAGTGGTTCAGCCTTATAAGAATGGCCTACGTCCACTGTTATGTAATTGCTGAGTGTTTGGTAATTCTCGATTACAAGTTCAGTCAAGAAATTCCGGTCCCCTTGAATGAGGATGATACAAGGTATTTATAGCCTTGAGGCTGTACATGAAAGGGTCGATACATTAAATGATATACACATGAAAGGGTAATACATTTAATGCAGCGTGTGTGTCAAGATTATAAACATTCAATGAATAGTTGAACTGTTGTCTATCTGGTAATTAATGATACGGCCGAGATGCAGCTCGGACCGCCGTAGTTGCTCGTTGATCAAGAGTTCCTCGGAGCACTTAAGTACCTCGGAGTGCTAGAGTTCCTCGGGGTATCTTCGCTGCTCGGAGAGAAAATGAATTGGTAGGGGAAATGAACTTCCTCGTTACTATTGTGCCACGTATATTGACACGTGTCTTCGTATTATTCGTCCACATCAGCGTATTAATTTTGGTATCAACAGAAGCCCCCAATGTTTCGTATTTTGAACTTTTAGGAATATGGAACATTCTTTCTTGGTATATGGCAATATTGAATGATCTTCCTAGGTTTTAGGAGCATCGTATTTGAATTTATTTCCAAATTCACAGAATCCGCCTTTTTTCGAATTTTTAAGAGTGCTTCGATCTTTGTGTCCTTTTTGTCCTTTTAGCCGCCGGAAGCTCAATAGTTTCTTTCGTGTAATCATTTCCTTCGCCGCTTCCCTAGGCAAAGTATTTAAACTTCTTAGGTAACCATACCGTCTTCTTCTTTTTCTAATTTTTTGCATTCAAGCTTTCTATTCTCTCTTTCCCTCTTGTGCGTTCATCTTTTCCTTCGCTAGTTGTCAGTAGATCTCCTTCCTTCCTGTAAGATTTTCTTCCTTCTTCTTTTATTCATCATGGTTTACATTATTGAATCTCTTGAAAAATTCCGTTCTGACTTTTCCATCCCATCTTGGGTAATTTTGGAGGAGCTTTCTGAACCTCAAAATTACTTTCGTTTGGCTGAGGGACATTGGTTCCCCAGTCTTTTTATTGCTGAATGTGGTTTTTCCTTTCCACCAAACCCATTGTGTCTTGAGTTTTGTCAGTATTTCGATCTTGTCCCTACAAAAATAGCCCCCAATTCATGGAGAATAATTAATGGGGTGTATAAATTAAATCTAACTCATGGGGCTCGTATAGGGATCCCTGAAATTATGTACTGCTATAGATGGGCCATTCTAGATCATATTTATTACTTAAAAACTAGGTTTTTTGAATAGGGCTCTTGTAGTTAACCTCCCTGATGCAAATAGAGATTATTTTGAACATGGAGTGGTTGTTAAAAATTGGCAATATTCCCCTTTAGTTGGAGATGGAGTATACAACGGTCCCAGATGTCCCCCATATGGCAATGGGATAGGTTTATTTTTCATTTTATTTCTTTTCTGAATTTACGAATTCATTATGTTTGATAAAATGTATGACTGATATTTTAATACGTGTTTGTTTGCAGTTGAGAGTAAAAGAAAAACTCCAAAAGAATCAGAGGTTAATATTAAGCATATGAAACTTATCTGGGGTTTGCATAAGAATGTTGCAGACGAGCACATCAGGTCAACATCATATTTGCTACAGTATAAGAGCTATACAACCTCTTATACTGCTCGTCCTGTTGAACCAGCTTCAACTCCAGAGGATTCTTCTTTAGATTCTCACATCCTTTTAAGTCAGAGAATGGGCAAGAAAAGAGCTCCTCCTGCTCTATTTGATGACATTTCATCTGCTTCTGAGGCCAAGAAAAGTAAAATTGATGTCCCAGAGGGGACTAAGAAGGTGGATGTTGCGCCTTTAAAAACTACCGAGAAGCCCCCAGTGGCTCCGAGCAAGAAAGTTGCTCCTGTGGAAGTGATTACTATCTCTCCGACCAAGAGTTCTTCCTTGGTTGAAACTGCTGAAGTCCCTTTGAGAAGATTGATGAAATCATCCTCAGTCAATTTGGCTGAAACTGTCTCCTCTCTACCAGCTGGTGGTGTTGGTGTTCCAACCATCTTTCCTCTGAGCTCTGCAATGAGCTCGATAAAAACTTGGATCATACCCGAGGTCCAAGGAATTGATGAAAAAATTTCCAGGGATATGCTGACATCCCTAGCTACTCGTCATCTTGCTTCATAAATTTCTCACACTCCGAGTTTTCTTTCTTTCTCTAAATGCTTGCCTTTTTGTATTGACTTTATTGTTTTTCTCATCTTTCAGCTGGTGAACTGTTTCAATAACATCGTGAAAAAGGACGAGGCAATTAAAGCTTCCAGCTCCTCGTCTGGTGTAGAGGATGCTCTGCTGGGTTTAACCCAATCTTTAAAGGATTCTCGTCAGCAGTATGACGAGGACAAAGATGAATGGGAGAAAAAGTTATCTACAGTTGAGGCCGAGAAGGTGAAGATGGTTGAGATCTCCAAGAATTTGGAGAATAAAGTGAAAAGTTTAGAGGTCGAGCATAAGAAATATGACGATAAGCTCAAGAATTTTGGAGAGCTTGAGGATAAGCTGAGGAAGGCATAGGAAGAATTGTTCGCCCTGCGAGATATCAAGGGCCAAAAAGAAGAATTGGATGCGAAGCTCTCCTCGGAGAAACTGAAAAGAAAGCTCGTAGTTAAAAAATCCTTCAGCGCTGGCTGGGATAAAGGATGGGACAAGGGAATTGCTGCGATGACATCTCAAGTTCATTACGGAAAGTTGAAATACTTCCGAGATGGCTGGGTAGCTGCCCTGCAAGAATTGAAGATCAAAGAAGATTCTGGGCTATTCCAGTTACACCTCCCTGGTCCTCCCCCACCAATTGTGGAGGAAGAAGAAGATGAACCTATCTCTGATGAATCTTCCATGGCCATAGGTGATCAAGTCCCTGCATCTCTATCTTCTGCCAATGAGGACATTTCTTCCATGCCTCCTCCTCCTGAAAAAATTTCAACTCCTGCTGATCAAGTCGCTGTGACCACCGAGCAACCAAGCTCCTCGTCCAAGCCTCCCGAGAAAGTCTTGGGAGACAAGGAAAAGGTGTGAAGTTGTTCGGTATCATTTCTATCTTTCATTATTTGTAATCAAACAATGTAATCCTTTTGTGATCTAATAAAATACATCTTTGCTCATCTCTGTTGTTGATGATTTGTTTTTGTTGATTGTTGTCTTTTTCTCATCCTTAGTTTGTTGCTAGAATGGAACTGATATCTGCACATGATACAAAGCTGATGCAGCAATGTCTTGAGTATTATAAAGCTGGTCATACAAATTTGAGTGGATCAGAAATTGCTGACATCCTTGGTCATGATGCCTCAGAACAAGCAATTGAGGCTTATCGGTACTTGAAAGATTTACTTGACCGAGCTGTGGCCAACAATGTGGCCTACTATGAATTGATCGAGGAACTTCATTGTACCTTAGAAGATCTACAACATCAACACAATGAGTCAACTTCTTTGCTGCACAAGGAGTATGAACATAGATATCAACAGCTTTCTTCTGAAACAGGCCATAAAAAGATCCTTGCTGGATACGATGTTAGGGAAAGAACTCTAAAAGGTGAAGTTGAGGCCTGCAGGCAGATTGCTGAGTTGCTGGAACAAGAGAACAATAATTTGCAGAAAAAGCTGGCATAGTATGAATCTGCAGCGTCATCTTCCACTGCTTTAGTACAAGTTACCGATGAAGGTTTCTCGTTCTTAGAGGTTGAGAATGCCAAATTAAGGCAAGAACTGGATAACTTAATAAGATCTGTTATTCCTGTGACTGCTCGGGGACGAGGAAGATGTTCTCGTGGGCGAGGAAGAACTGTTCAAAATGTTACCGAGGAGCAAAGTTCTCCAGTCTCTGCTCGGAGTCGATCAAGAGTTCTTAGCCGTAATGTTGAAGAGGCTCGCACTCAGTCTACTTTGAAAACTCAAGCATACCAATTAAACGCCAAAGATCGGGCTTTATCTTAATTGGCTAAGAGAAATCTATCTTTGGAAGATCAACTTACTGCAACGAAGTCTGCTTTGAATGATAAAGACGTTTTTGCCAGGAACCTTCACGAACAATTGGATAGATTAACCTTCCAATTCCATAAACAGCCCAGGGAATTTTGGATGGCAGGATACAATGAAGCCCTTGTTCATTTAGATGATCGTATTGAACATGCCAATAATGAAGGTTATAAGCAGGGGTGGTTGAACGCCCTAGGTGTACTGAAATTGGAGCAAGGGCATTTTTTATGGGATTATCATGCTCCAGGGTTACTAGATTTGCCTGTGCCACCTTTCAAATTGGACATGGAATGGATCCCAGCTCGTTCTATTCCTCGGAGTTAAATTTCAAAATATCTCAGCGACTATAGTATTCATTCTCAGACTGAATTATCTCGTCCCGAGCATCTCTTGGATACACCTTCTGTGATGAACATCAGAATGCTCAGAGATATTAATTTCATCAATTCTCCTCTTTGCTTAGAAGATCCTCCTGCCGGTGAGGAACCTGTTTCAAAAGCTAAAGAAAAGAAACCAATAGAATAGGTTTTTCAATGTAATAATTAGCACATATGTATAGCTTGTAATATATTTTGATCTTAATGAAAGAATTTCATTTTCTGTTTGCAAATTTGTATTGCGATTGTCTTGTGTTAATCAAACATTTTTACATTTGTGTATACGTATCTGTTAAAAAGATAACAATATGGTGCTGTTCATCAACCAACTTAGCAATCAAAATTACAAGTATCAATGTTGCTCAATCACTTAATAATAAAGTAATGAGTATAAAATGTTTAAACTGTTTCCAACCAACCAAGGTTGTTAAATTGTGTTTGTCGACCAACTACAGTTGATGGGTTTTTATCCCCGACCAACCATACTTGGTAAACGTTTTCATAAAATGTATCCAACCAACCATGGTCGATAATTTATCCTCGTCGACCAAGTATAGTTAATCACCGAACAACTATACTTGGTTCAGTTTGGAATTCTTTGTATTTTCTGGAATGATTTTACCTTCCGACCAACTTGTTGGCCTATTTTCAAATCAAATGATATTGTTCTTCTCTCAACCATAGTTGATTATTGAATTATCAGGTTCTTTCGAACTATCTTGTCCACTAGTTATCTTACCAACCTTAGTTGGTCACGCTAGTGTATGCCTCCTAACCAATGGAGTATATTTTTTGGTTCTTTCGAACTCTCTGTCCACTAGTTATCTTACCAACCTTAGTTGGTCACGCTAGTGTACGCCTCCTAACCAAAGGAGTATATTTTTTGGTTCTTTCGAACTATCTGTCCACTAGTTATCTTACCAACCTTAGTTGGTCACGCTAGTGTACGCCTCCTAACCAAAGGAGTATATTTTTTGGTTCTTTCGAACTATCGTCTTCTTTTTGCTGTCGAGCAGCGTAGTGTACAACACTAGTATTCCCCAAAAAACTTTCAAACAAAGGAGAGGAAAATGGTGAAAACATCATCATTTTATTCATATTGATTTAACCGTTGTACATTTTACATCATTGATAATACTTGCGAAGGTGTTCATCATTCCAAGCATTCTTGAATTCTTCTCCTTCTAAAGTTGCTATTCGGTAAGTTCCTGGTCGAACAACTTCTGTAACTCGGTAAGGCCCATACCAGTTTGCCTCCAATTTATTGTGTTTCTGAATTACCTTCTTTAGCACATAATCTCCTTCTTTTAAATCGCATTTCCTCACCCTTTTGTTGTAGAAAAGAGCTGTTCGTTGTTGATAAGCAGCATTCCTAATGGCTGCCTCTTCTCTGACCTCCTCGAGCATATTCAAATCAAGTCTTCTCATCAAGTCGCTGACTGGGGAATTGAAATTCAGTACTTTGTGTGTTGGGAGACCCAATTCGGCAGGTATTACAACCTCACTTCCAAATGCCAGCATATATGGTGATTCTCCAGTAGCTTCTCGGGGAGTTGTTCGGTAAGCCCACAATACTGACTGTCACTCATTAATCCAATTCGCTTTGGCATCACTTAGCCTTTTCTTCAAACCATTTAGCAATGTTCTGTTCGTTACTTCAGTCTGTCCATTGCTTTGAGGATGACCTGGTGCTGAATGAAATTTCAGAATGTTCGACTGATGACAATAGGCTGCAAACTCTTCATTATCGAATTGTGTTCCGTGGTCTGTGATGAAGGCATGAGGAAGACCATATCGAAAGATGATGTTCTTCCAGATGAACTGGTATACCTTCTCGTATGTCATATCAATAAGCGGCTCAGCTTCTACCCACTTAGTAAAATAGTCTACTGCGACGACGAGGTACTTAAATCTTCCTCGGGTGGTCGGCAGTGGTCCAACCAAATCAATTCCCCACATGGAAAATTGCCAAGGAGAAGTTATAGGTGTCAACAATGCTTGTGGAGTTCGTCGGATAGAGGAAAAATGTTAGCACTTGTCATATTTCTTAGCATAGGCTATACAATCAACCCTCATCGTCGGCCAATAGTATCCTTGAGTCATTACCCTTTCTAAAAGTGTTCGACCTGCTACATGAGCTCCACAAGACCCTTCATGGATTTCTTCAATCAATTCTTTCACCTAGGAGGGATGTACACATCTCTGCAAACCTGCCATAATTCCTCGTCTATATAAAATACCATTAGTTAATACATACCGAGCAGCTTTATGCTTCAATTTTTTGGGAGTGAGCTTATCCTCTGGAAATCCTCCCTCTTCAATATATATCCTGATGGGATCCATCCAAGATGGTCCTAAACCAAGGGTAATAACATTCATCGTCAAGTTTTCATCTATGCTCCGACTTTCCAATACTTAAATTGGTATCATTCTTCGCAGCTCGGTACGAGTAGCTGATGCTAGTCGGGCCAGTGCGTCTGCTTGTACATTCTCCATCCTCGGTATTCTCACCAATTGAATGGCATTAAATTCTGTCAGTAACTCCATCACCTTTGCATGATACTTTGCCATTAAATCTCCTTTAACTGCATATGTTCCTGTCATCTGATTTACCATTAATTGAGAATCACTGAATACAATTACTTGCCGTGCTTCCATAACTTTTGCTAAGTTTAAACCTGCTATCATGGCCTCATACTCAACTTCATTATTAGAGGCTTTGAATTGGAATCGTAAAGAATATTCCATGTCAATCTCGTCTGGGGTGTTCAAAACAATTCCTGCGTTGCAACCTGCTGTGCAAGATGAGCCATCTACATATAATCTCCATATGGGTAACCCGTCTTTAAATTCCTTATCTGACAGGGTTCCTCAGTGAAATATTTGTTGCTTCTTTTCATTCTTCCTTGACACTTTTCGCTCCTCGTCGACCATCTCTCCTCGCTCTTTTACCAACCAGAGCTAGCCTGAGCTCGAAATTGATGATCTGTCTTCATCCATAAGCCCTTTTACCATCCGGAGTTGGTCTGGGTTTATACCTGCTGATCCTGTAACATCCACAGGTTGGTCAGTGAGCACCCTTTGCTCCTCGGGGGTATCAGGGTATGTAAACTCCGCTATAAAATCTGCTATAGCTTGACCTTTTAATGATGATCTAGGTTCATACACAATATCATATTCACCGAGTTCTATTGCCCAGTACATCAGTCTTCCTGATTTTTCTGGCTTGTGAAGGGCTTGTCTTAATGGCATGTCGGTATATACGACGATTGTATGGGCCTGGAAATATGGCCTCATTCTTCTACTTGCTTCAATTAATGCCAATGCCAATTTTTCTAACTTTGGATATCTGATTTCTGCACCTCGAAAAGCCTTACTTGTATAATAGATGGGTTTCTGAACTCCATTCTCCAATCTAATCAATGCTGAGCTAACTGCATTCTCTGATACCGCTAGATACAAGTACAACTTCTCTCTTGTTATTGACCTGGACAATAATGGTTTTCAAGTCTTGAAAGGCCTTCTCACATTCATCAGTCCACTCAAAAGTTTTTCGAAGTGTTTTGAAGAATGGTAGGCATTTGTTAGTTGCTCGGGACACAAATCTGTTGAGTGCTGCAACTCGTCATGTAAGACTCTGCATTTCTTTCTTTGTTGTTGGAGATCGTAACCCTAAAAGAGCTTTGATCTTATCTGGATTTGTTTCAATGCCTCGCTGGTTGACAATGTATTCGAGAAACATTCCTTCTCGTACTCCAAATGTGCACTTCGTCGGGTTGAGCTTCATCTGGTATTTATCCAATTGATCAAATGTCTGAGCTAAGTCAACTAAATGATTTGCAGCTTTCTTGCTTTTTGTCAGCATATCATCGACATAGACTTCCATGTTGCAACTGATTTGTTCGGTGAAAACTTTGTTCATCAGCCGCTAGTATGTCGCTCCTGCATTTTTCAAACCAAAAGGCATAACATTATAGCAATAAGTTCCCCTAGGGGTAATAAAAGAAGTACTTTCCCTGTCTTCAGGTTTCATCTTGATCTGATTGTAACTAGAATACGCATCCATGAAGCTGAGCAGCTCATGTCCCGAGGTAGCATCCACTAGTTGGTCAATTCTGGGCAATGGAAAATGATCTTTTGGGCATGCCTTGTTGAGATCAGTGAAATCAACACACATTCTCCATTTATTGTTCTTCTTCTTTACCATCACCACATTTTCCAGCCAGTCTAGATATTTCACATCTTCAATGAATCGGGCTTTCTGGAGCTTCTCGACCTCCTCTTGTATGGCTTGATTCTTCTCAGGGCTAAATACCCTTCTTCTCTGCTTTACAGGCTTGATCTCCTTATTCACATTGAGTTCGTGACATAAGAAGTTTGGATCTATTCCTGGCATGTCCTCATGACTCCATGCGAAAGTTTTCTTCCTGTTTCTCAAGAACATTATCAACTCTTATTTTATTGAAGCATCCAACGACGAACCTATCTTGGTTACTCGTTCAGGGTGCTCCTCGTCCAGAATAACATTTTCTGTAGATTCTACCACCTGTCCTTTTACAAGTTGGGATTCATCCCTGGGATCAAGAGTTTCAATTTTTGTACCTTCCTCCACCTGGTAGGTAATAGTCTTTTTCCTCGATTCTTCAAGCTCCTCTTGCTCGGCAGATGAATAATAGCATTCCCGAGCTATTTTTTGATCACCTTTCACAACTCCTACTCCGAAGTTTGTTGGGAATTTTAAGCATTGATGAACTGTAGATGGAACTGCTTCGAACTTCTTCAAACCAACTCTTCCCATGATGATGTTGTAGGTTGACTGCACATTCTTATCCATCACAAAGAAGCGTATTATTTCTGTTCGACAAGCGGGCCAAGTTCCAATGAATATGTCCAACTTGATCGTCCCAAGTGGAAAAACTTTCTCGCCAGCAAAACCCAGAAGGGGTATGTGATAAGGTTCCAATTGAGATAATTTCAAATTCAAGCTATCAAAACATGAATAGTACATGATGTCTGCTGAACTACCATTGTCCACCAACACTCTTGAAATCACCACATCTTTCATCCTCATTTTGATCACCAAGGGATCATCGTGAGGGTAAAGAACACCTGCCAAATCATTTTTTGAAAAACCAATAACTAGCTTCTCTTTATTTATCTTCCTCGGACGATCATCCTTCGTAAGATTTATTTATTGAATATATGAGCAGGCTTGAGCCTCTCCGAGATAGGCCTTTCTTTCTGCAGTAAGGTCTCCCCCTCCAGCATCTCCTCCTGTAATAACATTACAATCAATTGACCCAAAACGTATGGAAAATACCTCTCGTTCAGGCTGTCTTGGCTTCTTTGGAAGATCGGGGTCTTCATCTGGATCATCTTCATGATCTCTTTTCTTTTTTTCCTCTGTCCGACGAGGAGATCTGGAACGATCTCTAGTTCTATCATCATTCTTCCTTTCACCTCTGCGATCTACATACTTTGACAACTTTCCTCTTCGGAAGAGCGTTTCAATCTTGTTCTGAAGGGCTATGCAATTTTTGGTCGTATGGCCATGATCTTTATGGAACTCGCAATATTTGGCCCTATTTCTCAGTTCAGGATTGGTCCTCAGTTTATCTGGCCACTTGATTTCTTCGTTATTCTTGATTTCTTCTAAAACATGATTAATACCCATCTTCAATGGAGTATAATTATCATATTTCTTCAGGACTTACCATGACGTCCTATTATTCTTGGAGTGCTTGTCACCACCATTACCTTTTTACTCTTTCTTCTTAGATTTGTCAACCTCCACCTTGGTTTCTGTATCCATATTCTTCTTCGCAGCCATAACCTCCTCGTCATTCATGATTTTGGCCGCTTTTGCCATCAACTCCGACATAGTTTTAGGTGGATCTTTGGCCAAAGTATAATATAACTTGTTAGGCAGCAATCCACTCATCAAAGAACTGATCGCTGTCTTTTCTTCATAATCTATGACTTCCAACTTCTCGTTATTGAAACGAATTATGTAATCTCTAGTACTCTCACCTGATTTTTGTCTAACACTTAACAAGTGCGCTACTCGCTTTACCGGCTTTGCTCCAAAATAGAAATTACCAATGAACAACTCAACTAACTGAATAAAAGTCGAAATCTTACCCCGAGGAAGATTGTTGTACCATATCTGTGCAGATCCGGTAAGAGTTCCCGAAAATGCTCTACACCTCATCTCGTCGGGGACGGCATTTATGTCGGCAGCAGCTTGGTATTGTTCTATATGAAGAACAGGATCTGTCTTTCCATCATATTTAGGGGTCACTATAGGTGCTTTAAATTTCGATGGTGTAGGAAAATTCATAATGGCCTGCACAAAAGGTGTTCCTTGAACAAAAGTTCTCTGTAAGGGATTCCTTTCTTTAACCATTTCTCCAAGTCTATCCTCCAATCGCTGAATAGAACCCTTCCATGCTTCATTTCCTTCCTCGGGCTGCTTAGTCCGAGCAATTGATTGTTCTGACGTAGCTTCCTGAGATCTATCTCGACGAGTAGCTGGTCTTGATTGTGCTGATCCTTCTCTCAAACCCGATGGTGGTCGAAATCTTCTCGATGGGGCTCTAGGTGGACTCATATTTCTCCTTGGTCCTACTCGACTGAAAGGAGACACCCTACTTAATCTTTCCAGGGCGATGGTTCTCTCCGGAGAGAGAGTGATATGTTGATCTGTATCCGTAGCCCGTATCGATGAAGTCCGCCCAGGTTGATAAGAAAAATCATTAGATTCTTCATTACGATATGACCCAGTATGCCTGGATCGCGATTGCCCACGATCATTCCTTTTCCTTGAATGGGTAGGTGCACCGCCGTGAAGAGTTTGAATGAGTTGCCTTATTATTTCTTGCATGACGGTTTGTCCTTCAGCCAGATTCGTCATAATTCCAGCCAGATCTGGAGGTGCAGATGGATTTGGAGGATTTCCAGCATTTCCAGCATTTCGATTACTGGGTTCTGGATTATCTGCCATTGATGATAAATGATTTTTGGTGAAAAAACGATAGCAACAGTCGTTTCCCACAGACGGCGCCAATCTGTTGATGTAAAAAATTAGATCGCTCTAATTATTCAATCAGAGATAAATAAAATGAGACAAAGATTTTTAAAGTGGTTCAGCCTTATAAGAATGGCCTACGTCCACTGTTATGTTATTGCTGAGTGTTTGGGAATTCTCGATTACAAGTTCAGTCAAGAAATTCCGGTCCCCTTGAATGAGGATGATACAAGGTATTTATAGCCTTGAGGCTGTACATGAAAGGGTCAATACATTAAATGATATACACATGAAAGGGTAATACATTTAATGCAGCGTGTGTGTCAAGATTATAAACATTCAATGAATAGTTGAACTGTTGTCTATCTGGTAATTAATGATACGGCCGAGATGCAGCTCGGACCGCCGTAGTTGCTCGTTGATCAAGAGTTCCTCGGAGCGCTTGAGTACCTCGGAGTGCTGGAGTTCCTCGGGGTATCTTCGCTGCTCGGAGAGAACATGAATTGGTCGGGGAAATGAACTTCCTCGTTACTATTGTGCCACGTATATTGACACGTGTCTTCGTATTATTCGTCCACATCAGGGTATTAATTTTGGTATCAACAATTATAATGTACTAAGTATATAACAAAAATTTGAAATGTCCGAAGATTTAACTCTTCTCAATTCCTGACATTCGCTACTTTCATGCGGGGGAGGTCTCGCAAGCAAAATCCAAACAAGGAACCCTCCTAATACACTACTGTGTAGCTCTGTCGGGGATTGAGATTAGTTAAACCAGGACTAGAGTTTTAAAAATATTTTTGAACCATATTGATATTGCCCGAAGGCCTATAAAGAAATGTAATATAAAATAGTTTTATGTCTTTCGACACACAATTCAAACAAATTATGGTCAAGACACAAGGCATCAACAAATACAATACCCTCACCAACCTTTATTTCACCACACGCACACAACCATGAGCTAAAATTCCTTGCTCAACAATGAACCCGCTAAACCCTGAATCTCCTCAGTAATAAAAATCCTTTACATCACATCAAATCATCGCCATAAGATAGCCCCTTCCACAACTGGAACATTACAATTACATGAATTTAGCCTAACTATAAAATGATAGCCTCGCCGTTACTACTCAACAAACTTTAACAATTCCTATATTCGAAACAAAATCGCAACTCTTTACTAACACATAACAAAACAACCTATTCCCCTGAAGATACCATCCCCGTGACACACTTTCTCACTCCTCCCTTCAAGGTAATTCTATATACAATATGGTTATAACGGCTAATCACTCACTAAAATCTTACATGCGACGCTCTCAATACCGCTCAAAGCATGACCTAAGCACAAAGGGAAATAATTTACATATTTCCTCCATATTCCAACAACCTCACTTCATCAATGGGTCCCTGTTCAAAGTTCTCTTGTCCAAATTGGCTTATGAATTTTTGTAGGGGTTGCACATACAAAACCTCCTCAAAACATTGTCATCTACCTCTTCCAGGAAAATCCTTCTTCCTATGGCCTATTTCTCCACAAAAGAAACATCTCCCAGAAAATCCTTCATGTCCTTCTTGAGGGACAAAATGTTGTTGCGACCCTCGATGATTCTACCTGTAACCTTGTTGCGGTGATCATCTTGCTCCACTGACATCATCTCCTCCAGCCCTATTTGATGAACCCGAGTCTCCAAATCCTTTACTCCCAATTAAATGAAGACGATACTCCCGGCAGTTTAACAATGCCACATTCATCACATTAGTAAAAGTCAGTAATGTCGAGTTCCCTAACAAATGCTGCCGAATTTGCCAATCTAAACCTCCCAAGAACTTCACTATTTACTTATCCTCGGTATTTACCTCATCAAACACAAAATTCACCAATCAAGTAAATTCTTCTTCGTACTCAGCCACTATTCGATCACCTTGAGTTACATCCAGTAATCTCTTCCTCATTTCCGTCTGAATCGCGGAAGGAAAATACTTTCGGTCAAAGCATACCCCAAAATCTTTTATGGGCATTGCATCTCTCAGCTCTAGTGTGGTGACTAATTCTCACCATTGGAGAGTTTCACTCGTTAGTTTAAAGGTGGCGAGTATATGTTTCTGCACCTCGCTACATTCAACCATCTGAAGGTGCCTTTGTATATCCTTCTCCCACGAACTTGAAACTATTTCATCAGTTCCCCCTGAAAATTCTGGAGGATGTCCTTTCCTAAAGGCTTCTCATGCTCTTTCCCACGTAGATGGCCCTGGGTGGGCTAGACCTATTAGAGCTATAGGTTGATGTGCCATCGCAGTAATGGGAGCATCTACTGCTTGTGCCACTATATTGACAACTTCAGCTGGAGTCACAGTCCTTTAAGGCATGCAGGGTTCTATGTTCTCAGCCCCTTTGTTTGACCTACCTGGACGACCTCTTCTTGACGGAATCTGAAACAAGAGCAACTGTATCAGAATGTCGTTCAAGTGATTACACATCGCAGAAGAAAATGTAGGCATAATGAACACAACAGTCCTAATAATAGGGCTCTACATCAAGAATGCTTACGGAAGAATGCAGAAAACCCACAAAGATACTAAATACACTAGAACCTGGATATGATACCACCTTTGACACCCTACTTTTAATAATAATGGGTGGCCAACCCTATACTAAAATAAATCGGGAATCTCAAGTGGATCATTCTCAGCGTTTACTGTCGATACTAAAAATATAGCTAACTACCTAATACTACAATAAGCGGATGCCAAAAAATATAAAAAAAACATACAATGAACATCATACCAATAATATAGTAACTACCGAACATGATAAAATGTACACACATACCACTATAAAACGAAGTACTCAAATCAAAACCTAGTAAGTACACAAAAGAAAATATACCCAAATACGCTGTCAGGTCCCAAGCAATACAACATCCTGATGAGAGAAATATAAACGTGCTACAACCTTGTGTATAAACCCGACACACAAAATGAATCCTTAATTAGATTTACAAAGCATAGAAAGAGGCTATAACAAAAATCCCGCAACAGTCCGCTTCTGTTACAGCTTCGAGGACACTGGATAGAAAAGCATCACTGGCATCCTTACTGTGGTACACTTATAATATATTACAATATATGTATAGAAAGAAAGAAATATAAACGGGTCAGAGCCTGAGGTTTGAGAACATTTTAGTAAGTGAATTAAAATGAATAATAATTACAAATGCACAATTTCATAATTTAAGTGGAGTCGCACTCTCTTGGAACTCAAACTCACCCCTCGACTAAAGAGCACACCTAAACGTATGCACACAAACCTCAATTAAGCTACCCGACACATTCTAGGGACAATTCAATCTTAATCTATGCAAAATCTACACTCGTGTAACCCACTATCTCAAGTATAAGCCAAAATCTTCTCGTTCTATCACATCTTAAGTTTATTCCCGAACTTATATGTTAACATATATATACACATACATATATCTTACTAGAATTCATTAGTTTCTAATTATTAACTTAAATAAGTTATTAGCATCAGAATAGTCACACTTCATATTTATATACTTATAAAGTAATGTTTCGCCATAACGCACAAACTCGAGTACCAAGGACTAAACTTCTCCTCACTCCCAACAATGCGCTACGATTCGTACATGGGACGTCTTGCAAAGAAAAATCCAAAAAAGGAACGCCCCGATACACTACTACTTGACAATGTTGATCATCGAGATCCATTATGCCCTCAGCACACAACATATATAACCTCAGCTACTTATTATGAACAACTATCTATAAGTACATAAATAAGGTATCGCATAGAACCTTTAGGGTCTATGTAACATTATTCTAGTTATAAAACACGATCATTCAACCCTAATAAACACGTCCACATAACACACATAACGTGCATTTAAAATACCCAAAACATATTCACTTATAGGAAGTATATATATATACATGTATTCCCTGTAATGCTACCATCTTCCAGGAATTACTCACCTTATCCCGGGTTACCAGCGGTCGAACTAGATCACACCAACTTGGTATAAGCCAAAAGAAAGACATATAGGAAGCGGTCATAGTTACGAACCTGAAAGTGAGAATGAATCATACCCTAGACTTCTCACCCAGAATAAAAAATCACGCAATAAATAATGGACGACTATGATCTGGGGACTATACGCAACATGCTCCTCAAGCCAGTGACCTCACCCACATCGCGCAACTTCCCATGATAGCACTAGAGGGGTATTCTCACACAATAAGTATATATATCATTCACATAAGATATACATATAAACATCACATATACAAACCATCTCATAATCGAATGTATATAACAATGATCATACACGCACCATCTATATCTGTATGCACCCTGATATACAATAATTATCTCGGCTATATGTATAGACACAACCTATTCTAGTCTGTAATGCATTAAATCATTTTCAATTCAGATTACGATTCAGTTACTCATACGAACCTTTTAACAAAAAAAAATCCCTTCGCTAGGAAGATTCAACACAAAACTCAACTTAACAATTCCAAGTCACACCTTCACAACCACCTAGATGATCCCCCCAACATCATATCATATAATAACTCATTTTTAATCTCCAAGTAGGATTCTCGTCGCTAATATTATATCCCACTAAGTCGATGCGACAACTCCAATTTATACCTTCCCAAATAACTCGATACCTCCCCAAGATCACATCATAAGAAACTCCCAATAAACCTCTAAAACGCGTTTCTAGCATCATATAAGAATGTTCGTAATCGATAAACCTAATCGAAACGGAGTAAAACTCACTCTAGAAAAATAGCCCTATTTTCGAATCGATTCGGCCCAGTCCGAATCGATTTGGCCCTAAAAGTGAATCGATTCGCCAGTATGCGAATCAATTCGGTCCAATGGACTTGTAAGTCTATCTTAGGCCGAATCGATTCATTTTGGATCCGAATCAATTAGATCACCCAGACCTAACACTTTTACCTTAAGCTGAATCGATTCGCTTAGGGGGCGAATTGATTCGGGTCTGCAAAACTCCAAAAATCCCTTCTTCTGCGTAAAACCCATGAAATATATACCCAAAAATCATCAACTGTAACCATCAAACCCTCATCAAATCATGATTCTAACCTCATAAATCAACCCAACTATGATCCCAACCATCACTACACCATCAAACCCATATGTAAACATCAAATGCAAGATTAAATCCACAACATCTAGGTTTTTAACATATTAACCCAAAATCGATATTTTTATCTATAAGTCATGAAATAAATTACACACATAGATTTTTTAGTAAGTTTAATCACTTGTCTAAAAGTTGTAGAGGTTCAATCTTCCTCGAAATCACACATGGGCCGAAACTCCAATATTTTCTCCTCTTTCTCTTCTTCCTTTCCTCTTCTCTCTCTCTCTCTCTCTCTCTCTAGGGATTTCTCAATCTCAAGAATGAGATTGTTATCTCATGTAGGCTTTATAAGTCTTATTTCCAAGATACCCAACTTTAAATGGTAATACACACTTTAAATGACTCGTTTACTCCAATTTGAGTCAAACTAATATTCCGGAATCGAAATAAAACCCAATGACAGACATTTTGACTATCTAGATCCATCCCGGATCTACCGTGCACTCAGAATCATCATTTAAAATACTTTATAACATCCTCTAATTTTGACCCCATTTGCTAAATTTAAAATTCTCCAATTCAAATAAAAATTATTTCTCCCAAAATACTTAAATTCCTAGTCCTCAAAATTACGGGGTATTACATATACTAAGTGAAATATTACTAATATAGTATTGGGAATTAATTTGTGTATGATAAAAAATAAAAGCTAAATAATGAATTTATATAACTAATGTGAAAATAAAGAAATTTAAAGAGGGAAAAATGCTTGAACCTTCTTGGGAGACATAGATATTGATTTTGATTGAGGATGAGCTTCCTTGAAAGTGAATGAATAATGTAGGGGGAGTTTTTTAAATTGGGTGTGAAAGGGAATGAAAAGGAAAAAATGGTTTCAAATAAGGAAACCTTACTGACTTAAGAAGAATGTTGTTGAGATCCCTAAAATCGATGTTTTCTGAGGTTCCCTGGAAGGTGAGCTCATGATCTCCTTCTATAGGTTCAAAGGAATACTTATCGGATTCGTTATTGACCTACCTGTCTGTAGGTAACCCTAGACACACCGTCGATAGTCAAGGAAATGGACCTGCTAATTGGCAGTCTCGTGCATATTTTTTTAGAAAAATGGTTGTAAAACACAAATCATAATTCCAAATCGTGCATGGGGAATACTGTTAGAAAGAATTTTTAGAGACATTTGAGAATCCTTGGATTGCTCCCTGGGTCAAATGGGGCTCAAAAGTTTCCGTTGGTTCTTTGGACAGGAGATAGTTGGGCAATGATGGATCGTTCATCCAATTAATGAGTTCGAATCGCACACGGGGTGGACCATTGGACAGGTTATGTGAGGCACTTTGATGTTACAAAGATCTTCGCTTGGTTCAGAGTGTTCACTTTGGTCAAACAGGGCTCAGAAATGACCGATGACCTTTTGAAGTAAAACGGATCATTCATTTGTACCGTAAGGCATATTCAAAAATGGGGAGGGTTGTTGCAAATGGTATTCAGTTTACTTTCTCATTCGAGTTGAAGATATGATTTTGGTTAAACGGATCTCGAGAACACTCAATGGCCTCTGGATAAGTTTTCGAGTGAAAATGAATCGTTCGTCTGAACGATTATGCTATTTCATGCACGGGGTGGAATGTTGGAAAGGGTTTTAGTGCCATTCGAAGATTAATTCATCTTTCACTCTGACGATGAAGTTAGTTGAGGTCAAATTTGGGCCTGGGAGCGCCTGGTGGCCACCAGATCGATTTTCTATAGTGAAATGATTTGTTTGTCTGAACTGTTATGCCAATTCGCATGTGGGTAGACCGTTGGAAAGAGAATTCAGAACCCTTATAATTTTCATTGAGATTTTTCTATAAAGATGGAGTTGATCGGAGTCAAATGGGGCCCGAGAGCGCCCGACGACCTCTAGATCAATACTGGAAGTAAGACCTAGGGTTTGTGTTGAATGGGGAGGTGTTAAGGACGTAAGGAGAGACTTAAGGGGGTCCAAGAATTTTGTTTCTACAGATACCCTTGATGGATAAGCTTGAAATAAGTTAAAGCCATCGAATAGACATCACATGATGTTTTGGGAAATTGGTCTATTCTATGGACCATAGGGATAAGGATGACCATTTTAGAGGGTCGAGGTCGATTCCAAGGACCTAAGGTAATGTTGGGGATGGTCAATTCTGCGGCTCAAGGTCAATTCTAAGGACCTAAAGTTGGGGCAACCAATTCTATGTGTCTGGGTCAATTTTGAGGACCTAAAGTGGTGGAGATCGATTATGCGGGTCAAGGTAAATTTTGAGGACCTAAGGCAGGGGAGACCAATTCTGTGGGTCAAGGTCAATTTTGAGGACCTAAGGTTGAGGAGACCAATTATGCGGGTCGAGGTCAATTCTGAAGACCTAAAGTAGTGGCCACCAATTCTGCGAACCTAAGGTAGGGGCAACGAATTCTGCGGGTCGAGGTCAATTCTATGGACCAAAGGTAGGGGAGACCAATTTCGTGGTTCGAGGTCAATTCTGAGGACCTAAGGTAGGGACGACCAATTCTACGGGTCAACGTCAATTCTAAGGACCTAAGGTAGACGCGAATGATTCTTTTGGTCGAGGTTAATTCTGAGGACCTAAGGCAGGGACGACCAATTTTACGGGTTGAGGTCAATTCTGAGGACCTAAAGTAGTCGCGACCAGTTCTGCGGGGTGGGGTTAATTCTAAGGACCTAAGGTAAGGTTGACCAATTCTATGGTTCGTGGTCGATTTCGAGGACCTAAATTAGGGGTGACCAATTCTGCGGGTCGAGGCCAATTCTGAGGACCTGAGGTAGGGGTGGCCAATTCTATGAGTCGAGCTCAATTTTGAGGACCTAAGGTAGGGGTGACCAATTCTGCGGGCCGAGGTCAATTATGAGGACCTAAAGTAGGGTGACTAATTTTATGGGTCGAGGTGAATTCTGAGGACCTAAAGTAGTGGGGACCAATTCTACGAGTCGATGTCAATTCTGTAGACCTAAAGTAGTGGCAAACAATTTTGCAGGTCAAGGTCAATTCCGCGGACCTAAAGTAAGGACGACCAATTCTACTGGCCGAGGTCAATTTCTAGGACCTACGGTAGGGGTGACCAATGCTCCAGGTTGAGGTCAATTCTGAGGACCTAAAGTAGTGGCGACCAATTCTACGGGTCGAGGTCAATTCTGAGGACCTAAAGTAGTGGCAACCAATTCTACAGGTCGAGGTCAATTCCGAGGACCTAAATTAGGGGCGATCAATTCTGCGGGTCAAGGTCAATTTTGTGGACCTAAACTAGGGGCGACCAATTCTACGGGTCGAGGTAAATTTTGCGGACCTAAAGTAGTGGTGACCAATTAAAGTAGAGGCGAACAATTTTGCGAGTTGAGCTCAATTCTTCGGTCCTAAAGTTGTAACCAGGGGGTTTATTCTTCGGGGATTCTTTAATTTACCTTTTTTGAGACTTTACTGGGGAAGAGACGTCTAGCCAGGGATTATGTTCTTTTGAGAGGAGATGGCTTTGCTGGGGTAGCTGAAATTCTTATGGTGGATGAATCGAGGTAAATATTAGACTGGAGATTTCTCTAGAGACACAATTAATAACTTGAGGTTTTGTGATTCTTCTAGGGAATGTGTTACTCTGAGACATTATCAGGGACAGATATCTGACTGGCATATAGCAACACTGGGGAAGTTGGATTTAGAAGTTTTGCTGAGGAATTTGTAGTGGAGTTCGAGGATATGGGCGTGCCATTCTAGGGTTTAAATTGGGGATAGAAATGTGGCTATAATCCTGACGGGGGATTTTGAGAACTTAAAAAATGGTTTTCCTGGTGAATAATTATACAATATTTATTTATCTTTTTTAGGAATTTGTTGTACGATGTTTGGAATTTTCTGGCATTTTCTGTACAAAATTATCAGGGGGTTACCGACCAGCATGGTGTAAGGGTTGCTGTTTGGCAATGGCACGATCTTTGGGGTTGCCTTGGGAAGGGGCAGAGGCGGGTGCCGATCGGTGGGTGTCAGGGAACTATTGATCGGCATGACCCTTGGCCTCTTATAAAAATGGGCAATTTCCCCTTATTTTTCATTGCTTCTAGTATTCATATATTCTACCCTTTCTTGCTAAGATCCGTTCCCAATACTTTTTCCTTTTTCGAGTCCTAGAAATGGTGGATTTTTAGGGTAGCACGACCCACGTAGTGTGGTTGGGTGCTGACGATTTGGCGAACCTAGAGTGGCGGTCTAGGGTGCCTCTGGCATTGGGCAACGAAAATGCCTTTGAGTTGGTCGATCCTGTTGTTGATGATCACAATCTTCTGCGTGAGCCTGTTCACCACCATTCATCTAGGGTGAGGAACCCTAGTATCTATGTAAGTATGATGACCATTGGCATTATTTTTCTTCTTTTCCTCTTTTATTTCCTTGAGTTGACAAAAGGTTTCTTTATTTTGGCAGACTAACATAGCCTCAATGAGCTTTCATTCCTGGGGGACGACGGGGTTTAAGGATGTGTGGGAGCACCTTCTGGTGGTGGTGCACCGAGTAGTTTCCTCAGCAGGTTTTGAGCACTTGAAATCTTCTTTGGATGAGACACCATACTCTACGACTGTTCTATTTACTCAGTGGGAGAGGTAGTGGGACACTACCCACACCATTCATTTGATATTTGGGGAGATAATGGTGACTCCCGTCGACATCCAGTAGTTGTTGGGGATTTATTATGAGGGAATGCAGATCGAGGTGGACCGGTCTTTGAGGGTAACACTTGAGGAAATTGATGTTACTTTGGGAGATGTGAGGATGATAGTCTCATGTGATTCGATTTGCATTTTTTCTCTGCGAGAGATGTTATTGAGCTGGAGGGTCGATGAGACAGATGGGATGCATGTGCGACAAATGGCCCATTTATTCATTCTTCTATTATTGGAAGGTTTTTTGGTTGCATCGAGTGGCGATGTCGTCCACTTATGGTTTTAATCATTTTTAGGGTATTTTTGAATATCCCTCTCTATGACTGGGGGAGCCTGACTTTGGCGACCTTTTATTCTTCTTTGGAAGCTTTCAGTCGTTGTTGCTGGTAAACTTTTACTGGGGACACATATCTTCTATAGATAATTCTCATACATCTTCTTTATGTATTTTCTTATCTTCTCTTTTTGATTTTTTTCATTATTGACTCTTGTCTTTCTACAAATGTGGTTTTATGAGGTGATCAGGCTCAATGCTCATTTGATTGGTTTACATGATGAGGAGGTGGGGGACTTCTACTGAATGTACCAGTGCTGGAAGTCCAATCGACGATCAAAGCAGTCTCCTTCATTATCAGCGGTGCGTCATGCCTTGAACACCCTAATGAGAGACTAGGTTATTCATTTTTCTTTTGAATCCTTTTTAATATTTTCTCTGTTTGCGTGAGTATTTATCTTTATTGGGAATTTTATGTGACTTTTTACCCCTGGGGGATGGTTGTCCAGTATATGGGGGTGACTGGGGTGTATGTGCAGATGTGATGGCTGCTTGCGCATGAATTCGGCTACTCATAGTATTTGCGGGAGAGAGTGGTTTGACAGATCATGGAGGATGAGGTGGTGGTCCCACCGACAGCATCCGTGTTATACATGAGGCGAGTGTAGGAGATATTGGATGAGGCTAGGATAGTGCCGATGGTTGGTGAGCCCTACTAGTCATACACAGATACGATGTTGACCTATGACTGTTTTGACTTTATGACTAGTTGGTTGATTCCTTCTTATATTTACGACGTGGTGAATATGCCTTCACCTCCTACGACTTCGGTAAGGGGTATGAGTCAGTCGATGGGGTCTGTCCGCAACACAGGCAATGCGTCGTGATCAGTAGCACCAGCATAGGTTCCAATTATTCAACTCGCGCTGCTTTCGTATAATTTCTAATTGGCTGGAGAGGGTTCGCTACGCATGCAACGCCGCCCTATTGATCTTGATCTAGGGGTCTTCGGGGCTGACAAAGGATGTCCTTCAGCCAGAGGTATATCTCTTTTATTTCTTTTTCCTTATTTGGCTTTTTCGTTGCTTTAGACTGACTGATTTTCCTTTTATCTTTTTTTCTTTGCTTGCACCATGTCCTCTTTGTCTTGGACAAGGTCTGTTCGACCTATGAGGAGTTTTTAGGTATGTTGGGAGTAAACTCTAGTGTGGCGGTGACCATGCCTGAATTCTCTCGGTCTCCTCGTGATGTGTTAGCAGGATTTCTCCACATCTCTTCTTTGGCGGGCTGACCATTGGCAACTAGGGGAATGATTTCTCTCACAACTATCCTGTATTTTATGTGTCTGTGGGATTTCAATGTTGTGGGAATATTGGAGTTATTTCTCTTGGCTTAACTTTGAAGCTACTACTGGTGACTCTGGACCCTGATGGACCCTTAATTAACTGCTATTATAGCTTAGATATCATATTTTCGTAATCTGACAACGATGATATTGGAAGAGACCCTGAACGTTATAGATTCTTAGTGGGCAGGTCATTCTGATTTTCTGAGAGGAAGCTCGATTATGCTATTCATGTGGTTGGCTGTGAGATTCTGTTTAGCGGTCCCCCTTCATATCCCTTGGCAACTGTGCCAAATTTCTTCACTCGTTATGTCATCAGCTTTAACCCATCCATAGGGAACTGGGTGAACTTCTTTGTAGAGCATGAAGCTCATGTTTATGTTGGATGGTGTCATGGTGGGGGGAGTTGCGACTAATTTTCAAACTGGGGGAATACCGGTATGTTAGGTTAATTGGACTTCGACATACCTCATTGTATTTTCCCTAGTGGCTCTTGCGTCAAGTCGGATGGGAGAAAATTAGGCCTTCTTATACCCTGAATTTCTTTCCTCTAGAGGATCTGACTGAAGGTTTGTGCATGTGGTTGGGATCTTTGTGGGAAAGTGGTCTCCCGTCAACCCGTCCTTCTTAATCTGTTGCCAGGGTTTAACATGTTTTTGGAGATTATAGTAAATAGTTCTGGAAGATGGTAGTGGCTAAGATCTTGGCAGAAGAGATTGGACAAAGATGATTCTCCATGTTTGACACTATGGAGAGGGTGTAGTTATTTTCTTTAGGCTGTTCTGGGCTTATCATTCCATGGAATGCCTTCAGCATACCATCTAAGAAGTGGAAGTTTAGGGGCCTCAAGGAGCATATGATGATGGGGTTGGTTCTTCCGACAAATGCGGATAGGGTCCTTTTGTGAAGATGGAGTTTGTTTGTGAAGCCTTTGTGATGGAGGTGTGTCTGGTTATTTTTATTTCTCTTTGGTTAGTTTTTTTAGGAGCAGTTTGGTTTGATTTAATTTGGGATAGTTTGGTTGGCAGGGGTAGTTATTTGACTCCCTATACTGATATTTCGTGAAATTGTACAGAATTTTCCCATTTATGGAATAAAAAGGATTTTGATTATTTTGTTGTACCTCTTGATGAGTTTTACATTTGATTTATTTATACCAATAGATAACTCATACATAATCCTTTTGTTCATGTAAATGACAAAATGAACTGTAATGCTCGGAGGTAAGAAAAGAATAGCGTTTTGTGAAAAAAAGGGGTCCGTACCCTTTTGAAGCATATGAGCTTCCTACGTACCTCTGGGGTTGTGAAAAAAATTGGAGTTTAATTTTTGAAAGCGAAAGGTTTTTTAGAGGATCATGACCTTTGTAGTTCTGAGTAGAGGGAAATTAAGATTTTTTTTAAAGATAGAAGGGGGTGAGAGGAGTCGTAACACGCCAAGATTTTGGACTAAGGGTAAAATTTCTTGAGATGGTTCAGGTTGACTAGATGTACCATCTATTCTCCGTCAAGGTCAGTGATCATAGCGGTGCCATCGAACATGATCTTCATCACAATGTAGGGGCCACTACTGTTTGGCTTGCTCTGGGGCCCCAAACAAGTTCTATGATTTCTTTGAGGGCTAAGTCCCTTTATCGAACACCAAAACCCTTGACTCTTTAGTAGCATATATAGCCTTTAGCCTCTTTCATTTAAGAGTGACAAATTGTCAAAACGGCTTTGATGCCAGTCTTCCTCGTTGACTTTTCTCTCGAACATAACGCATAATGAAGGTATTTCTAGTATGGCTTAGTTTGGCAGCGTCTGCTTCAATTCCCTTCTCTCTAACTATGAATCCCAAAAGTTTTATTTGGTGATGCATAAAATTTATTTATGTGGGTAAGTCGCATCCGATATCGCCGCAGTCGTTCGAAGAACTTTCGAAGGGTAGGAAAATGACCTTCTTGATTCTTAGACTTAATTAACATATCATCCACGTAGACCACAACCTCTTTGTGTATCATATAATGCAAGATGGTTGTGGAAACCCTTTGGTAGGTAGCCCCTGCATTTTTGAGCCCGAATGGCATAACCGTGTAACAAAAGGTTCCCCAAGGGGTGATGAATTTGGTTTTTCCTTCTAATTAGAGTGCATCTTGATCTGATTATATCCGAAAAACCCATCAATGAATGATTTGAGAGCCTTACTGGCCGTGTTGTCCACGATTATGTCGATGTTAGGAAATGAGTAATCAATGCACATGCAGACTTTTCCTCTTAATTTTGGAACGGGTAAAATATTGGCAAGCCATGCGGGATATTCGATCACCTGGATGAAGCATACATTTAACTGTTTGACCACCTCTTCTTTAACCTTGAGCGACCATTCGGTGCGGAGCTTTTACAGTTTTTGTTTGAACGGTTTATAGTTAGAGAGAGTTAGTTTATTGTGATGAGCTATCTCGGGATCAATGCCGAGCATGTCATCATAGGACCATGCGAAGTTGTCCTTAAATTCCTTTAGTATTTCTTTAAGTTGCGCACGCTCATACTTATCAAGGGTAGATCCTATCCATATCTCGCGCAGTTGGCTACTAAAATTGATAATAACAGTTTCATCCTCATTAATTTAAACGCGGTTATATTGTTTGTTATTAACATTATTACTATATGTGAAGAATTGTTCATTTGCAAAATCATCATCATCAAGAGTTTGATTAGAATCAAGACAATTAGTGTAAGGCACAACAAGATACTCAAAATATTCATTTATTTCATTCTCGAGAAAAATAGTGTTGAGAACCTCGTTAAAAGAGGTATTGATTACATTGTTATCAGAAAAGGGAGGAGAAACAGAAGAGGAAAAATAGGATAAACATCTGGGTTGGGTTGCATTTAACAAGTGGAAATGATATAACATTCCAGATGAGGAAGGGTTCATCAGATACCTTGATAAGGATGGTTGGATTTGACGATGTAGCACTCAAGTGGATCATGAAGAGTGTTATCCCCAGTATCTGTAGATTGAATGAGTCCTCAGAGTTACTTCCCTTAGAAACCTCGATAACAACTGTAGTTTTCTCAACGAGAGGTTGCACATGTTGTTGGGAGTCTTCTGCCCATGAGTGACTATCTTGAAAGAAAATCTCCATCCCTGGCTCCATCTTCATGCCCACATGATCATACCATGGCTCGGGAAAGCCACAGAAGGAAAAATATTCACTCTTCGTTCAAATAATACCCCAAAATAGTTTTGGTATTTTTTAATCTTTACTTTAATCGGGGTTGGCGGAGCATTTTGAGTTCCTCTGATGATGGCTGATAACCCAGGCCACATGGAGGAAATGCCTTCTATAGTACTATGGGTTCAAGGATCCCTTGGTATCGTTGTCCCAGCCACAATCTGGGCATGAAGTGCATATTCTTAAACATCTATATCACATTGACATTGCTGTGAGGGATATGCTCCGGATAGACTCGGTCTTTGGGAGTGACAGTGGTTTGACTTAAAAGTTAGCAATAAGCATGTCATTCTCCCCATGCTGCATTTCTAGTACCGAATTACTCGTGCTTCCATTCTAAGTATTATCATCATCTCCCTAGATGGTGATGACCTTCCCCTTGGTGAAGAACTTCAGTTTCTGATAGAGAGAGGATGATACCCCCTTGATGCTGTGAATCCATGACCGATCGAGCAATAAATTGAAATGAGCCGGGATGTCGATAACTTGGAATTCGATAATCGGATTGCTACGACCAACCACTATTGTGAGTGTTTTGGATCCCATCACCTTTAGGTTAGTGTTGCCATAGGCATACACTACAGCGAAAGTTGGAGCAAGTTCGCTTATTTTCAAACCTATGAAATTAAAGGTTCTTAACGGGAAAATATCTAGTGTTAATCCATTGCCGATGAGTGGGAGTGGGACTGTCTTACCCATTACCTCAACAGAGATATTGAGAGCATAATTATAATTAGTACCAAACTTTGGGATTTCTTCTTTAGAGAAAGAAAGCAATCTAGTAGAGGAGAAGGACCCGACCAAGTTCACGGCTTCTTTTAAAGTGGTGGAAGGAGGACTGTGGGCCCAGTAAGTAATTTTATCAAATCATTTGGGTGTATCTGGGAAGACATGAAGAGTCCCCATAAAGTAATGTTGGACTGAGTTTTCTTGAGCTGGTCGAGGATCTTACTTTCATTGATGGTCATTTCTAGCATGGGGAGCTTCCCGATAACTCCCTTTCCTTTATCTATCCCTACTGATTGAGGATTTGATCTCTAGTAGTGTCTCCCAGTCTTATCATATGGTTCACGAAGGAGGGGAAGAACATAAACCCTTTTCTTCATTTATTTTGGGCGTCTGTTTGGACATTTTATTGATTCCCCCTAGTAGATCTTCAAAAGATATCATCCCACACACACTTATTATTGGATTAACATTTTATTGGCTTGGTTCTTTGTCTGAGTTATTAAATTCACCCCCCCCCCCCATTTGGTGGAAGAGATGTTATCTTGCCATGATAAGTTAATGCATTCCATAACCTCAATGGCTTCTTCATATAGATCCTCACACTCAACGGGGAGATGCGGAAGTGAAGGGACCAACCACCCTTATAGTTTTAAGTCATCGAGTAACTTGAATATACTACAAATCTCATTGGTGTATCGGAACAAGTCTACCATAATCTATACTCCATCGTCTAAACTGACTTTGTCAATGGGTACCACCTAATTATATGAATCTCGATCGAACTTTTGGGATTCCATGAACAGGATGTTGAACATCTGACAGTCAATGGTCGTTTCAAAGGGCAATTTCAGTCTAAATTTTTGAAGTTGGTTCAGTACAACTAGGAATTCCATACATTTCCCTTCGGACCGTGTATAAACGGTAATACATGCCCTTGTGAAAAGTGGCAGAGTTTGGTTAGCAAAACAGGTAGGGTGTAGGAGAAAATATGGGCAGAATTGAAAGGGTTTGGGTGAAAATATGGGTATGATGGGTGCTCTAGATCGAATTTTGGATTATTCTATAGGAAGATGGTATTTGTATGGTTTGGAAGAGGATTATGAGTGGTGTTTGGTTTGGGATTGGCCAGTGGGGTGATAACACCCCAATCAATTAAACCTTAGGTTACATTTCGGATATGAAAGCACTGATCAGTGGCATGATCGACAGTTTACTAAAAATCATAATAGGCGTCGGGTTTGAAATTTTTAGGAAATGGGTTTGGTAGTGGATGAGGGTCCAAAGGTTTGATAAGGTTTCAGCTTAACAAGGCTTGGTAGACTTTAGGGAAGGAGCATGAATCTCAATGTACTCCTTTTTTACTGCGTGTCAGTATTTTCTGGCGCCCAAGAGGTAGCGGGTTGTGAGATGTTATTGATGGTCGAGATTGTAGCAGGCTTCTCATATTTTCTTTGAGTAAACTGTCCAAAGACTTTCTTCGGCTCATCTTATATCTTGGTAATAATTTTTTTAGTCTCCACTCCAACTTCCCTGTGGGCTAAAACATGTGGGTAATATTGTTCCCCCATTATTGCTCGAACATGGGTTAATAAGTTTTTCTTCACAATACTAGCTTTCTCTTCTTCGAAAGCCGATTGGTCATTGTGGCCACTTTCTCGTTCCATCCTGCTATGAAATTACTAATAGTGTCTTTGTGGTCCTTCTTGATAAGTTTTAAATCACTTCATGTAACCTCCAACTCCTCGTTGTATTTGTACTGTGACATAAATTCATGGGCAACATTCTCCCAACTGCAAATTTTGGATTCCTCAAGGGATAGAAACCAATGAAGAGTGCTGATTTTCAAAGTCTTTTGGAACATCTGGGCCATTATTTCCTCGGAGGCACCTAAGAGAGTCATGGCTTTGTGGTAACTTTTGAGATGAACAACTGGGGGTCCATTATCCCCAAACTTCTCAATATTAGGCATCTTGAATTTTTTCGACAACCTTGTTGTTGGGTAGGGAGACATATGGTTGTAATCCATGTAGTTCCCGAAGATTTAGACTTGGTCAAACTTCTAAATTGACAACTTAAGGTCCTCCTTGACCTTCTTTAACTCTTCTTCCTTCAACCCGACAGGTATTGACAGGTTAACCCCTAGCTAGGCAAGATTCGACATATGTAGCTGAGCTGGTGGTGGCCCATGGATAGGAGGTGCATATGGAACATGCTGGTATTATTTTGGGATACAAATAATCTCAGGTGGAGGTGGACCCACAACGCAAGGGTAGAGTACCCCGAGCTCTTCCAGAATGGGCACCCGATTTTATAGTATCTCATGAACCTCGGTTTGAAGGTTGGCAATCTTGGTGGAAAGTTGGACTAGAACTTCATCAAATCAAGTTGCATTGCTGGTATTTGGTATGCATTTTCGATGGAGGTTTGGTGAAGGTTGCTTCTGAATTTTGAGGAAGTAGCAAAAGAACTGACGGAGCTTCGAGTTAGTTCCCAGGGAAGATCAAAGTCAATAGGGATCCAGGTCAAGGGTCGGGTATGTGTTCGACCTAAGGAGAAAAATGATTCGAATTTACTTTTTGAAATAGAAAAGGAAGACTTATTTTTATTGGAAAGGAGTAAAATGTTTTGACAATTTTTTGGAAAAGAGAAGACAAAATGTTTTTGGTATATAATAAAATGAGGGAAAATGTTTTTGGTATTTCAATAAAAGAGGGGAAAATGTTTTTCGGTATTTTGATAAAAGAGGGGGAAAAATATTTTTGACACTTTTGGTAAGGAAGGATGGAAAAGCGAGAGAAGAGTCTCAGCATGATTATTATTATTATTATTATTATTATTATTATTATTATTATTATTATTATTATTATTATTATTATTATGTTTTTAATTGCATTAGGTTTACCTAAATTCAAAAAACAAATATCGTATGGGACCCGAGCCTAGGAAAATTGGGTTTGAAAAATATGTAAAACATGGTTTGACTTGTTGTCGGGCTCGTGGGCTGGGTCTTATTTTGAAAAAAGACAAAATCACGTGAAAATTTGGGTGGCATGTCTACCTGAAATTTTGATAGAGTTTCGTGTATTAACCGACAAATGATGTATGAGTGCCCTAGGTTTGAGGCCTATATGAGGGTATGTAGTTGTTGGGTTAGTGGAAAGATCCCCCCCTTTGGCTTGACTTCCACGATATAAGTCTTGCTTTTGAGGGAAATCACGACGTGTGGACTAGCTATTTGACATACCTTAGTGTACGTGAATTGCCTCACTATATACCTCGTGGGGAAAGTACGTGTGAGAGAGAATTCAACCTACTCAATGTACGTAAACGAGTTCCCTGCTATATACCCCCCATCATGAGTTTGGTCAAGTGGTACGATGTGGGGGGAACCGTTCTCTATACGTCGAAGGTACTAGTCCAATGTAAGGTGAGATTCATATTACTTAGGATAACTCTGCAAGACCAATGCCCATCACAAAATGTAATATGTGGGTTCTTGGAATACAGTTAGTATCAAGTGAGGCGTAATCCCTTATCAAGATCGGGATTAACACTCCATACAGTATTAAATAATGACAATGGATACAGGTGAATAAGAGGTAATGAGGTTAAATATTCAGACTTATATTAGATGATATGTATACATCATAAGTACACAACAGGTATAATAAATAGATGGGATCACTAGGTATCCTGGTTGGAGGGGGAAAGATCAAGCACTCTGGGCACAATGAAAGCAAGGCAGGAACTTCAAGTTCAGTTAATGCTCAATGACAAGGGTATTAAATGGGAGTGGGAGTGATGTCCTCACGGGAGATCTTGTGTATAGAGGAAGCTGGGCAGCAATTCTAGGTTCAGGATGTTCCTCTCTTACTTGTAAACTATTTAGTTGGTTTATTTATATGAAGGCATGGTTACTTGAGTAACCTTGTTGATATTCAATATAATTAACCGCATTAAATGCACAAGTACCCCCTCAGTAACGTGGGTGATATTGCATTAAATGCATGGGATCTCATAATTTGGTGGAAAACTTCTTTACCAGTTGGAAGCATGGTGGGAATTAATGAGGGTCATGCCGTGGCAACTTAGGGGATTATCTTAGAACGGCTAAGGGGTAAGATTTGGTAGACTAGACCTGCCATCCTAAGGATAAACCCACTTGAATGCTGTAGTTTTGAGTCCCTAAATGCCAGTCGAGATGACATCAGAAAATGGGTGAACAGTGACCCCACTAGGTGTGTGGTCACATCAATCAAATGAGATGGTGTTTGGTCTGAGATTGCTCGATTGATAGGTAGCTCGAGTGTTTAGTCTTATGTCTGTTGATAAAGAATTATCTTTGAGCCAAGGTTGAAAGATTGAGGTACCTCGAGAAGGTTCCCTCGAATGAGTGGAACTTATGGTAGCTCGATTTTAGGTGGCTCGAGAAACCACCTATACTGGATGAAGTTTTGCCCAAGTGTACTAAGAGGGTTGATAACTATATTCCCAAAGTTTCCTTTCTCTCAATCCTCTGAACCATATCCATGTGAGGTTCCCAGGAGGAGGTTATTCGATAGGGCATATTAACCCTCCCATGCCCTGCCAGATATGGTTCCTCATGGGTATCAAATAACCTCGCTCAATATATAACATAAGATAAAGTACATGATACAATTCATTTTATTTCATCTTAAAAACTATTGTCATTAGAGTGTATTTGATCTACAAGTTGGATTCTTCGAACCACGACCGTAAAGGGTCTTTAAGGGAGATTCTTTGAGTTATGTCTGTGGAGAATCGTCGAGGTAGGTCTTTCGAGATAACTGGCTCTGGTGGTCTTTACATTTCTTCTTTGTCTACCAATCAACGAATTAACTAAGTTAATCACTCCTTGATCCCCTACATTTTCCCCTTCGTAGAGATATTTGTTTATTGCATGAAAAAATATCTGTACAAAACCTTTTGTTGGTCTTCAATATTTTCCTGCAATAAGTATTCAATATCCCCGGGCATTTAATTTATAAGAATCAACAAGTTATTAGTAATGAATAAGCAATATCTTGCTCAGTCTTTTGGTCTGCTTTAAATATCTTTTAATATTTGAGATAACATCGTTTCGTTTAGTGGGGCTTCATGATTGTGTGTGGAAAATACCTTAGGGGAAGTGAAGGGGTTTATTTAAATTTCCCTCAAAGAGCTTCATCTCCCCCATAATTGAAAAGACTCCAAGAAAGCCTGATTTAATAAGGCTATCATTTACGCTTTTATGCATGACACATGGTGAAACTAGGTAAGCGTGTGTTCCCCATTCGATATCATTTGCTTGTCACTTTTTAAAACGCCATAATTGCAATTGTTGAACTCCGTCGTAACACGTCCGTGTTTGTCACACAAGTTGATTTTACCATTATTGCACTTCTCAAAGCGTTGCCTTTTGTCGCCTGTTGGGGCTTGTGTTGCCCCTATAAAAAGGGGTATGCCTTCCTCTCATATTTCCACCTTTGGGTTTTCATTTTCAAAGTGAGCTTTTGTGAGAGCAGATTTTCGCCTTTCCCTTCAGCTTCCTTTCTTTTAACTTAATATCTTTCTTTCTCCTTCTAAACTCCCTTCATGGCACACATTGTAAAGAGGACCCAATCTGCTAGGGGTATTTTCCTTAAGACTCAAGCGCGCCAGATCTAGTGGGTGTGCTACCGGTGTGGCCCATACTTTAGGGAACTTGATCGCTTTTGGCCAACTGCTAAAAATATCCTTAGAGAACTAAATCCGGTGAAAAACACGAAGTTGCTGATGGAAGAAGGCAACGATGCTGAGGACTTTGCCTACATCCCTACTATCACCGTCACCGGATTTTGTGTTGAGCGTGATGATTTCCCATTCTCAAAGGTGGAGTTTGATGCCTCTTCCAACACTTGTGAAGGTTTAGGTACTTGTACCGACCATATACATTCCAAATATTATGTATAATTTGATATTATTGGTCTATCATGAAACAGTTGGCTGGCCTCACCCTCGTGAAGAACAATACCGCCCTCTAGTTACTCGTGTCCCATTAGAGTCATAGGTCACACACCTTTATGACCTCTTAGGGTGAGTTTACCATCACCCTTGAAGATATTTGTGAGCTACTGGGGTTGGAGGCAACAGGTTTTGACATGTTCTTCGAGGAAGCTATTTCTATAAGGGAAAAGTTGGAAGCAGTTATGAAAGACTGCATGGTGACGTACACGAAGTGTATCTATTCGGAGGTAATTAGGTACTTTTATTTCATTGAGGATAGGGCAGTGATCAAGGCATGCAAGGCAGTGAAAGAAAACCCTCATGGGAAGCAGGTATTCGAGCAACCCGTGTCTAGAAAAGGGTATGATTCTTAGATTGAGCTCGTTATCTATATCTGCATGATGTTATCAAATATGTTTCTCCCGAGAAAGCCCCATCATTGACCTAGAAAGGACTTGATTAATATGGCCATTCGCATAGCCAATGGTGTGAAGCTCCCTCTCGCAACTATTACACTTGGTTCGTTGTACACTTAGTTAGATCTAGTAGTGGTAGACTTGGACAGTAGAATCGTCAGGTTTGATGTATCCAACTATGTAAACCACGTACTGTTGAGAACCTTCCTATATGACCATTTTCCAGATTATGCCCCGACCTGTAGCTATCCCAGTTCTCAGCCCACCAGGGTCCCCTGAATTTGCTGTTGGAACCACAAGAGTTCTAAGAAACCTCTTATATCTTTGATTGACATAGCTGAAAGGTTCGCACCTCACCCCTACATTGGGGTGGACCATTTTTTTCAAATCATTTCTTCGCGAAGGAGGAACGTCCCATCATCCCCAGTGATGAGGCGCTAGCTATAAATTTCCACTCCAATAATGTCCCCTGTTGTTGATCCCTTCTTATTTGTCTTCTTACATGGAATGGTCTTCTTTTTACTCTGTCTACAGCCCACACCGCGTAGCCGTGTAGTTTGGTTATTATCAAGGAAACCCTATATTGAGCCATTGCACCCGAGAAAGACCCACCGATTTCTCCTTTGCATGCAGTGATTTCCTTACCTCAACTGTTGTTAACCTTTGCGCGAATTACCCCACCAACCCTATCATTCCAAGTAAGGATGCTCGAGGAGATAGATCAGCGAGGTACCTTACAGTATTCTAGCAGAACTAGCTTAGACTCTTCTAGAGTCATCTTCTTAAGGAGCCTCGTTATCCTGAGGTTGAAAGATATCCTCCCACGGAGTTGGGTTTGCGAAATTATACTACCTTCAACTTAATGTTCCCTTTTAGCAGCACCAACAGTTTTATTCCCTCCGAGTTGCCTCCACTTGCCCCCTTTGATCAAGCAATAGTGAAGAGGAAGAAAGTTGCTCAACCTTCTGATGCAGTCTAGGCAGTTGCCATTACCCCTAGTTATTCCAAGCGTAGCGAGGGGGTGACACTTCTTATGTTGCTTCAACTGGAGAAGATGTGAGGGCCACTAGGAAAGCTCCAATAAATAAGCCTACAACTACCCATCAAGTCCCTCCATTCCAAACACCTGATCCAAAGATTACCCAACAAGTCAACTTGATGTTTGACCAACTTAGGCAGATATGGGAGAATTTTATCGAGGAGGATTGGGTTTTTATATCATCCCAGATGGCCTCTCATGGGTTATATTATGTTCCTCCAATTGTCGAAGGTAGCAAGAAGCGAAAGTTGGTTAGTTCGGTAAAACTTTTGTTAGATGAATTAGGCAAGGTAAGTGAAGAGGATCAATATGAAAGATATGCATCTGGTGGTCTTAAAATCTTCCATAACCGAGGGTCAGGTACGCCAAGTCATATTGGACTTAAAATCTCCCATAATCGAGGGTCAGGTGGGACAAGTCATATTGGTCTTAAAATCTCCCATAATCGAGGGTCAGGTGGGCTAAGTCATATTGGTCTTAAAATTTATATTTGCGAACCAATTTGTATATTTATTTCCTTACTTGGTGAATTCTTGTATTTCAAGTGGAAGTCTAGTAACCTGTGGCACGCGACCCAGGAGTTGCGCTTGTTGCTCATGTAATTGTGCAGGTGAGCACCTTCGTTGAGTTTGCATCTCTGTATGGGTCCCCTTCCATTCAGCTTAAAATAATGGTGCCTAATGTTGGTGAAGTGTGCGAGGTGGTTGCTTCTAGAGTCCAAGAAAGTGACATTGCTTCACACACCAGACTCCCTTCCAGGAGCGATATCATTTTCAGTGCCCCCCCCCCCCCCGAGGTAGCCCCTAAAGTGGTTGTAAGGAACACCTTGGTTAATTTCCCGCTTATAATGACTGAGGGTCCCTGTGCATTGATTGATCAACACTTATCCCGGTTTCCTTCAACTTTCACTTCTCGTAGTCTTCTTCCTGGGATGATGGCTTGTCGTATGCTCGGGCGAACTATTATTTTGGATGAGATCCTCAATACCCCTTCGGAGTTAGCCAGTCCTGATATAATTAAGTCATTGTGGGGGAAGGTTAACGTGCTTATCAATGATGGTTTCTCGTTGTCTTGGTTGGTAAAGCTGTTGCGTGACTTCAAGAAGGCTAACTTACCTGCTTTCTATCACCAGCTACAGAGTTCTCCTCGTTTATAGGTATCCATTTTGGAAGAACTTGTAAGTATTGAGACTAATATAATTATGTCTGAGAAGGAGGTTCAAGAGGCTCGTGAAGCTGTTGTTTGGGAATATGCTGATCTTCTTAAAAAGGAGAAAGACTTATAGAATGTTCAACAAAGGACGGAGCTTCATAAAACAGACTTGGCTGACTTAATCTCCGATCAGGGTATCCTTGAGCCAATTCTTCCTCAGCATCACCATCGTCTTCTTGGCTCGGCCAACCTCCGGTTTATCATGGATAGCCATTAGCAATCTTTGTTTAATTTCTCCCCTCTTTTTTTAAATGTTCCCCAATTTTTTATTTGGGACTTCTTTGGCATGTAGTCGCAACACGCCTCTATTTTAATAAGATTTATGGCATTTGATGTTTCTTCCTTTCTATTTTATTTGCATATCGACTGATATATTATATTAATGTAAGTCACACCATGAAGAATAAGGAAAAATAGCTAACACAAAATAATAGTGGGTCAACAGTTTCAACACGAACATTACGTCACATAATGTTAAACAAGGGACATGGTCCCAGACAAGTATTAGAAATCACAATGCAATAGATTGAAGTATGGGAAAAACATACATTTAAACATGATAGGTTTTTAACCACTTGTTATTTATCTTGAAGGTAACATCATCTTCCACTTTGGATATCTCATAATAACCTGAATCATGAGTTTCTCAAACGATGTAGGGTCCTTCCCAGTTGTCTTCAAACTTGGGCAATGACAAACCCCAAATGTTCCTCGTGCATGCTTTTAGGACTAGGTCCCCTTCTTTGAACTTACTTGGCATCACCATTTGGTCATACGATCTGGAAAACTATTTTCTATAATTCTCACAGTACGTCGCTAATTTGTCTTGATGCTCTTCTAATGCTTCAAGTTGGACGTGTCAGCTATGAGGGAGAATTGTACTTCACAAGTTGTAGCGGGCGGAGGGTACCTCGAGCTCAACTGGTAGAATAACTTCTTCCCCTAAAACTAAGGAAAGTGGAGTATACCCAGTTAATTTCCTCTTTTTTATTTGATAGGCCAATAGTACTTCGAGGATTTTGTTATCCCATGTGCTAGGGAATCCTCTAACATTTTTGCCAAAATATTCACCAAAGTCTTGTTAGTGTCTTCTGTCTGGCCCTTGCACTTCGGGTATGCTACTATTGACTTATGATGGATGATGGAGTACTTGTCTATTAGTATGTTCACTACACTATTTATAAAAAAGTGCCATTATCTAATAGAAATACCTTCGGGATGCCAAATAGGCAGATGATGTACTCTTTCATGAATCGAGCCACTGCCCCCATTCTGGCCCTTTTGAGCTGTATGGCCTCTGCTCATTTGGTGAAACATTTAGTGGCAACCACTATCCAAATCTTTCCTCTTGAGGAGGGGTTTATTATCCCTACTAGATCGAACGCCCATGAATGAAATGGGAAAGGCGTATAAAGAGAATGCAAATCCATTGAAGGAACGTGGATCATGATTTTGTGCAATTGACAAGCTTTGCATTTACTAACGAACTCAGTTGAGTATTTCTCCATTATAGTCTAGTAATATCCCAAGGTCATGAGTTTATCATAGAGTTTGGCTCCTCTAATGTGCCCGACTCGTGGGCTTGTTTTAGCACTTCTTCAGCCTCTTCTCCTCTGATGCACCTTATAGGCCTGTCATGATAGCCTCGTCGATACAACTACCCTTTTTAGATAAAATACTTAGGTTCTCGCCTTTTCACCTTCGTGGAATATTCTTTGTCTGTTAGCATTATTCCATCAACCAGTAAGTCTATATACGGATGCCTTCAGTTTTGGGTTGATTGATGAAATTGAATTCTACTGCTCGGTAGAATAAATAATGTTTCACACAATTTCTTTGTATTATCGCAGAGTCTTTCTTCATTGACGGCCAAAAATACCCTGCTCATTGGATTCTTCTATACAAGGGGATCTCAGTGGTCTCACAACTATCTTAGTGCACTTCGTCTAGTCTCTTCTTAGTTTCTTTGGGGTTTACACATATGGATAACCAACCACCTTTATTTTTATAATATAAGTTGACCCAAGTAACAAAATACTATGCCGGGTTAACTAGGCTCAGTTGGACTTCACCTCTTTCAAATTTCTTCCTGATTTCCCCACTCTAATAATCTTTATCATTCGTGGGCAACATCTCCGGCATGGTCGAAGGAGCTATCCTCTTCGTGATTCGAAAAATTGTTAACTCCCCATTAGGGGAAATCTTCTAGGCAATGGTAGCATAAGCATCAGCATGCCAATTCATCTTTCGGGGATGTTTTCTTATTTTTACCACTTTGAATTTCCCCAGTAACCGTTGTATGATCTATCGATAAGGCGCCAGACTTATGTGGTTCAAAGAGAATTCACTGGTCACTTATTTCACCACCAAGTTGGAGTCCTCTTTATTGTTAGGACTTGTATACCTATTCCGAGGGCCTCAAGCATCCCCAATACTAGCGCTTCATATTCATCTAAATTGTTAGAACATTCAAATTCTAACTTGTAGGTAATCGAATTTCTTTGCCATTCTTTCTCAGAATGACCCCATCTCCCCCTTTCTTTTTGGTCGAGGAACCGTCAACCTCCATCCTCCATCTTTCACTCTTTTAGGCTAGATGTTATGAATTTTTCTTGAAGATCATCACCCGAAAGCTCCTCCATGTGTGGCTCAAATGTTCTTGATGGGAAGATGGCCAGCAAATCAACATAGGCTTGGCTCTTGATAGCTCGAGGGACTATGCACTTGAGATCATATTCCGATAGGATCAAGAACCATCGGACTTCCCCGCCAATTAGTACAGTTATAGTAGCATAGGCTTGGATCTTGATATCTCGAGGGACTACGCACTTGAGATCATACTTCGAGAGGATTAAGAACCATCGGGTTACCCTGCCTATTAATACAGTGTAGTAAGCAAGAACTTTATGGGATCACATCTAGTGGCAATATGGATTGTGAATGATAGTAGGTAGTGCCTAAGTTTTTGTGTTACAAATACAAGGGCTAAACAATGCCTCTCAATATTAGTGTATCTGGCCTCAGGCCCATATATGATTCTACTAAAGTAATAAACAGGTTTTTCTTCACTATCCATCTCCTGGGTCAATAGCGCACCAATAGATCGTTCAGTTGATGTAAGATATAGACATAAAGGGATAACTACCTTCGAGGGATCATCGTCTAAGGGGAAGTACGGAGAGATTTTAGTCTGTCCATGGCGTCTTGGTGCATCGGTTCCCATGGGAACTTCACGCCCTTTCTCAGCAATTCCATCAGTGGGTGCATTACCTCGGCTAGTCCCGGAACAAACATCCTCAAGTAGGATAACACCCATGAAAATAGATTCTATCCCTCTCAAGTAAGTCCCCGGCAGAGTCGCCATTGTGGCCATCCCTCCCCGAATTTTGAGTTTTCCCTATCTCCTTCTCCATCTCGATGATTGGCGCTCGCGTGCGCGGTGGGGAGAGAGCGAGAAAGGTCTCACGCCCTTCCTGGGAATGCTTTGGCCATAGTCAATGTGGGGTGATGTAAAGAGATAGAGGTTCCATCTTATTTTGCATAAAACAGGAAAAAAACATGTTGTCGCCTCAAGTGCACGGCATCAAAGACAAAGTGATTCTTGCAAAACCAATTAGACTATAGGTTAAGGGGCTAAATTTCGAAATGGGAAGGTGTTAAGCACCCATCCCGCTCTTTCAATCTCTCATGGGCTTATGTTACTATTTTCCTTAATTTCTCCGTAAAGTGTGTGTGCGTGTATATATAAGTGGATATCGGACTCACTCGACTCGCATCATGGAAAAGACGAAGTGAGGTCATCCATGAGAATGTTTCCAAAATAACAATTAAAAATATGCTGTGTGCGCTTATTGAGATATTGATCGTTATGGTGAAACGATAATATGTGTTAGATAAGATGGAAGTATGAATCACAAGTATGATATATATGAATAATGTATGAATAAAATAGGAAAAATAGGTAAATTTGACTCGAGTCTCGGGATTTAGCCCGAGACGCCTAAGTAGCCTATAAAGGCATCAAAGTCCACATAGTTCGCATGCGGAAGAAGGGTGGGGTTTATTCCATAAATTCAAACTGTAATTTTATTATATGTGTGTGTAAGAAAAATCTGTTTTTAGTCTTAAGAGAATGTGGTGACAAATCCCGTTGGAATTTATAGGGGTAGCCCTCTTTTTCTTGCTTCGGGTTTTTTATAAAAAATATATTATGTGCAATATTACTAATAAAGGATTGGAAATTAATATGTGTATGATCTGAAATAAAATCTAAATTAAGAATTCATATAACTAATGCCAAAATAAAGAAATTTAAAGATAGAGAAGAATGTTTGGAATTTTTTTGGAGACTTGAAGATTATTCTTGATTGATAATGAGCCTTCTACCAAGTGAATAAGGAATGTAGGTGGGTTTTGTTAAATTGCGTGTGAAAGTGATGAAAATGAAAAGGGAAAAAAGGTTTCAAACAAGGAAACCTCGCTGACTTAAGAAGAATGTTGTTGAGATCACTGAAGTTGATATTTTCTGTGGTACCCTGAAAGGTGAGCTCATACTCTCCTTATATAGGGTCTAGGGACTGCCGATCGGCATTGCCCTTACCCTTCCTATCGGCAGGTAACCCTAGACACACTGTCGATAGGAAGGGAAATGGACCTACCAATTGGGAGTCTCGTGCAGAGTTTTTGAAAAAATTGTCAAAACACAATACGTAAGTCCAAATCGCACACGGGCATACCGTTGGAAAGCTTATTTAGAGACCTTTGAGAATCCGTTGTCCAAACCATGAGCCCGAATCGCACATCGGGTGGATCATTGGAAAGGTTATGTGAGGCACTTTGATGTTTCAAAGAGGTTCGCTCAGTTCAGATAGCTGAATTTAGACAAACAGGGCACGAAAGGGCCCGATGACGTTTCGAAGTAAAATGAATCATTCATTCGTACCGTAAGGCTAATTCGCTCATGGGGTGGACCATTGGAAAGGGTATTCGGTACCCTTCAAAGATTCATTTAGTCTTGTTCGTGCTGAAGAGTTAACTTTGGTTAAACGGAACCCGAGAGCGCTGGTGGCCTCCGAATTAGTTTTGGGGGGAAATTGGATTGTTTGTCCGAATGGTTATGCCATTTCATGCACGGGCAGACCGTTGGAAAGGGTCTTCTGTGATCTTTGAAAGTTCATTGATCTTTCTCTCTGACGATGAAGTTGATTGGTGTCAAATCGAGGCCCAGGAGCACCCAGCGGCCTCTAGATCAGTTTTCGATAGTGAAATGGTACGTTCGTCCGAATCGTTATGCCGATTCATGCATGAGGCATACCGTTGGGAATGGGATTGCAAGCCCTTTGGAGATTAATTGAGCTTTCGATTTAACAATGGAGTTGACCGGAGTTAATTGGGGCCCGACAGAGCTCGATGGTCTCTAGATCGGTACTAAATGTGTGACCTAGGGTTTTTCTTGAATGGGGAGGTGCTAGGTAGCTAAGGAGAGACTTATGGGGGTCCCATAATGTGGTGTCTATACAACGTGTATGGAACTTGGGTTTAAACAAACTCAACAAATCATATAAGGGATGTATAATTGTTTTAGAGAAACACAAAGATGGAAACTTTTGGCACATGTATTGGAAAAGATTTTCGCCCAAAATTCTAAAAAAAATGATCAAAATAGGTCTTTTAAAGAATAACAAAATTTTTAAGGCGGCGGTCTCATTCAAACGAAAATAGCATCTCATTCGAACGAAAACATTAGTTTCATTCTAATGAGCTCATTCGAACGATAACTTCAAGGACCTTCAAATGAGAATGGTTCTGTTAAACAGAGCCCATCTTGTTAAATGTTCATTTGAAGCTCGTTTTAAGAAAAAAAATCATTTTTTTCTTACGTATTAAAAAAATTATTTTCAAAAATCAATTATAAAAAATTCTTTAAGAAAAAATAAACATACTAGAATATAATTTGATTGAGAAATCAAAACCACAAGTACGTATAACTCCATAAGAAGTTCGTGATAATTTCAATAGCTTGAATCTTGGACATGATGATCAGTCACTCACATGCATTCAAATGATTGTGGAGGAAAAGCGGATGTAGTCTTTGATTTTTAGCAACGGTTTGTAACAGGCTATACCAAAATTCCTAATATATGAGCAATTATAAAATCTTTCTCTTACAAATATAAAAGTCAAACCCCACATCATTTCCCTTCTCTCTTTCTTCAAAAACGATCTTAAGTGCAGCGGTTGAAATGACCCCCCATATCTAATTAAAATAAAAAATTCGATGTACGTTCCTATTCAAGTTTAGAGATCTATGACAAGAAGCTCTGAGAACTATATTTTGAGATGTAAAAATGATTATCTATCATTTTAAAGTTATTTATGAGGTTACCAAGTGAAGAATTCAAATACCTCTTTAACGATAAATGTTATGATTCAACTCTACTGGCTGTAACATTACCAAAATGCACTATGTTGTTTGTCAAGGGGAAACAAACCTCTCTTTGTAGGTTGCAAGTCAATTATCATCAATATAGTTGAGGATATCACCAAATTGGTCGTAACAGGACTTAAAATTAGCAAGTGCGGCATAGAATAACTCCTCCATGTTTTCCTTAAATACCACATTAAAATATTGTATAAAAAAGTCCAACTCTTGCTTTATTTTGAAATGTCTCTTTCCATGTGTTTCAATTTTCTTACATGTATGCCATGTATGAAGTAAGTGTGATGTTTTGGGAGATATTACTTGTACGACATTTATCAAGGACAACTCTCGATCAGTGATAATTATAGAAGGGGTTGTATACGGGTATAAAATATCCTTTAAACTACGTGATGCTCATGTAAAGTTATTTTCCTTCTTCGATTTAAAATATGCATATCTAACAATAAAAGTCTTGTTCGTAGATGCTAAACCAAGTATATATAGTAAGGGAATCTCATGTCTATTGGTCTTGTACGTAAAATCCATTAAAAGAATTTAGGTGGAATATGGACGTGCATAAAATATATCTAACACCTTATTTGTGTCTAGATCTCTCCTGTGAAATTTCCATATATTGTTTAGTATCCATTAAGTGCATCAACTGTTGCATTTTTTTCTTCCTTGCTTCTCAATAATTTGGTTCTTTGCTTTGAAAATTTATATTTATTCAATAGTATATGCATTATTTGGATACTTTCTTTTTAACACACGAAAAATCTCTCTTGGTTTGACCCCGCATACGCTCATGTCAAGCTCTATTTGCTTCTCCTCTTTAAACAGCCTCCCAATATATGAACGCCCTTCAAATGTGGTAACTTTATCAAGTGGATGGTTAGGCGACCCTCATACGACTTTAACTTTCCATTGGTCATTATTTGACAATTTAATTCCTTTAACTAAAATGGATAACAACACTTTTTGATTCCGGTTCTCCTAATTTTCTTTCATTTCTAGCTATTTTGCACTGGTCTGTCATTATTTATATACTTCATGCTTTGTTTGTTGTAATACCCCACATTTTTTAAGGATTAATTTAAGGTTAACAAATCGTAATTGTGAAAATATTTTATGGTTATAACTTAAAATTGGTAATTTTGCTAAAATATGAAATTTGAATGTTTCGGACTTATAAAAATGTGAAATCGTGTAAACATTTCAATTTGGACTTAATTATTAATAAGAATTTTTTTATTAGTGGGGTCATAGAATGATTTTTAGAGTTTAATTTAAACCATTTTGATGAAAACAAATACTTATTTTTATGAGAAGAATATCCCTTAAGTTATGATGACAATCTGCCAGAAATTTTGTCGTCACTTTAAACGCATGCTATTTTATTTATACTTTGAATTAAACTATGACCCATAGATTTAAATAAAATTATGGATCTTACTTATCCAATGAGCTTTGAATTAGGTCATTTGGAATTCTGTGGAGGAAGTAACAGCTGTTTTAATAAAAAGGTTTTTAATCTGTCAGAATACTAGATTTGTGCGAATTTGTGATTTTTAAGAATTCTAATGGGATAAGGACTCTTACATTTTTACCTATTTAAAATAAGATTATGGGAAAACATTTTCAAACTCATATTAACCTATTTTTACGAGACTTTCTCTCCTAAAATACCTCCCTTCTTTCATAAAAAACCTAATCTCCATTAAAGAAGATTTTAAATTATATTTTTGAAGAAGAATGACCTATTTTGTCGAGAAAGAGACTTTATTTATCAACTTTTCAAGAGGAACACAACCTTATCAAAGTATTTTTTATACAACAACTTTGATCAGGCATGAATACTTCTGTTGTCCCCCTTAAGTGTTGTACGTTTTAAATATTGCCTAAATCTTAATTAACCATGATTTCTTAAAATTAATTGGGAAGATTAATGAGGGAAAGTGAAAGTAAAAATCGGGGTTGTTTTTACTAAATCTAAAAATATGATTTAAGACTTGAAATAATCGCATGCTTAAATTAGAGGTTTGAGTTCCAGTAGAATTATGGGATCATTCATATACTAGAATTAAAAATATGAACTTGGAATAATATTTCGACTCATAAAATGACGCTATTGACGTGTAGTTTGTGGAACGAAATTATTGTTGTGTAACATTGTTAATACACATGATGAAATGGAATTATATGTTAATTGGTCAAATATCGTGTGTATTGAAATTATAAAATTTGATAATTTATGTGACTATTTGATAGAACTTGATTATTACATAATTAGATGAATGAAATTGAATGGAATTGAAAACGTGGGATTGATTGGAAAATTGTAGTGATAAATTAAAATATGATTCATATGGAGATTGTTAATTTTTAATTTTAACACCGAGGGAACATTGGGACTTTGGGAGTAGTTATACTTTCACTCTTATTTTATAGGTTACTTGCTAGGTATAAGACTAGTAGGTAGACTTTGTTGTTGTTGGTAGTTTTTAGGTTTAGGACTACTGAGTGTGCACGTACGATTGGGCATTTTCCTCGGTGGGGTAGATAGTATGTCTTTACTCTATTCCATTAGCCTAGGTGCGAGACTAGGTGGTTATTTTCTATAGGTATTCTCCCTAGGTGATGGACTAGGTAATGCTTATGGTTTGGTGATCTCTAGGTATGTGACAATCGATGATTTTTTATTGTGATACCTGAACTGAGGGAGGGGCTAATAGAGAATAAGAAAAGTTGATTAAAAAAATAATTAATGCTTAAGATAATAAACGGGTGTTCAAAATGAATTTACAATGTGGGTATGTGAGGGTTAATGATAATTGGGTTGACTGTATATAGTGACATGGGTATTTGTTGGCGTCATGATTATGTTCATGGAAAACGATAATTGGGTTGACCGACTATAATGATGCGTCGTGCATGGAACCTCACGAGTATGTGCAAAGCTAACAAAATAATGCTAATTGGATATAGTCGGGGGAAAGGGTGTGATGTATTGTAACTTAAGCGAGACATGATATATTCATGACCAATAGAAAATTTTTCTGGCTATAGTGGTGTTGCCAGAATAAGAATAATTAAATAATTAAATTGAGTAAGGTAAAGGTTTAGAGCTAATTCACTATTGTAATCCTATTGTTGAACTTGAATAACGGGATGGCTTAGCTGTGTGGGTATTTATTATTATTCTACTTTACTCACATTTTCTTATATCGCATAATTTAAAATACTCTATTGTAATATTTAACACGTATGATGCTTATGCCTAGATTCATGGATCCTAATTGGAAGGATTAGTTGGTATTCATGCGGTGGGCTTTGTCCATTGGTTGACTAACATTTTAGGTACAGTTGTTGGAATATCTAGATAGGATGGATTGGAGATTTGTGGAGTATAACTGTAGTTTTATTTTATCGCTTTAGCAGTTTAGATTTATTGCATTCCGTTATTTTATTTATAAGACACTTATTTATATATTTGGTGGGCCATTTGGTTCCACAGTTGGTTTATTCAAGTAATTATTTATTGGTTCATTCAAGTAATTGGTTCCACATTTGATTTTGTAATTGGTTCATTCAACTAATTATTTATCGTTTGGAACTGATTTTTATTTTAGAGTTAGCATGGTGATGGATTTTATTGTGTGGATGTTTGAATTCGCTGGATTGATTTCCGATTATATTTTGTGGAAAAAAAATTTAGTGTCTCTGTTGCATCCGCGATACTATTCTTTAATGGTAACCAAAGGATATTAATATAAAAGAAATAATTGAATGAAAGCGAAATGTAAATGCTTTTATCATATGGGATTCTAGGCATCTTATTGCATCATGAATCTATAATAAGCGACGATACATTTTTATTCTTATATGCCACACATAACAGGAGAAATTTTCAGCAAACATAAGAAAATCACAGAGCTGATAAGTTGTAGTACATACATTCCAGCGGGGACTACCATCCTTATCTGCCACGCGTATATTTTTGAAATTGTTTTCATAGGTAAAACAGAGAAAGTTCATAGGTGAGGGTGGCATGTCGCCTTCTTCGGGCTCAGTTTCCATCGAGAAGGAAACCAATTAAGCAAATATGCCAAGTTGATAACTTTATTTCTATACAAGATTTGAGTAGCATGTATTATCAGAATATAACTGGAATCAAAGTATACAGATTTGTAGATGGAAACTACAATACCCCGTAATTTTTAATGATGTTTAAACGTAGGATTAATTTAAATAATGGAAAAAATTGAATTGGAGATTAATCCAGATTAAAATAAATATTAATTAGTGAGATAAGGTTTAATATTTATTTGTATTGAATATTACTTAGTGAATGAGTAATAATAATGATGTGAGAAGATTAAACTTGTCTTGAGTGACAAATACGAGATTTATGATAAATTTAGTCCGGATGCGCATGTTAGTCATGTCGGGACATAAATTGGGACATAAAATGTAATTTCATTTTTATAATTCATATGGTAATTTTGAGTGCACCGGTGTGACCGGAGGGGTCAAAATAGTAAAAATTAAGTGTCCAGAGGTTATGTTCAGATCTTAGGGGCTTTTGAGATTAATCGGGACTTATTTAGGTGACTTTTTGGCTTCTTAATGGTAAGTGAAAAGTCAAAAACGGGATTACACTTATAAAATGAAAGTTTTGGATTAGAAAAAATTATTTTCACGAAACGAAAGGTTAGGAGAGTTATTCAAAGAGTTAGAGAGACAGTGAAGAGAATTGAGAAGGAATTTCAAGAGTGTAAGGGAAGATTTGAAGAATTTGTTCAAGAACATACGTGGAGTATCAACATCTTAGTGTAAATCAAAGAGAGGGGATTATAACCATAAATTTATTCTTCAACATATCAGATCTACATTAAAAGGCAAGTGTTTATCATGCCGAATTTTAGTTGAATTTTATATTCATGTTAGAATAGGATGTTTACTATTTTGAAATTTATGAAAAGTTATGATAAATTGACGAATTGAAAATTATATTTTTGCGAGAATTGATAGTAGTATATAATTCTTATGTTAGAAGATGAATATTGGTGAAATTATAACAATCAAAATAGGGAGAAATATGGGTTTTACATGTGTTTTCGATGATAAATGATAAATTAATGTTTTAGAGAACAACCATGAATTAATCCAATTAAAGTTGAGTTTTTGATGATTTAATGAATCTAAAATATTAGAAATCATTTATATAGATTAATATATTGCTGGGGATATTCGTTTATGAGTTTGGAGTTGTATAATGAAAGATTGAACCTAAAAAATCGTGGAGAAAACGCATGAAGAATGTTTTAGAAGAAGGATGAACATTGTATGATAATTTTAGGACAATTTTAAGAGAAAATTGGTAGTGTGATTGAGAGTTATTGTATAAAATCATGTTCCTCACAACTTTGTAGTTTTAAGTTTTCTAAAAATCGGACAAGGAAAGCCTCAAATTGTAATTTTATATTTTTGGGTAGAATGTAACTTTATCGAGAAAAATGAATATGGAGAACTAAAATATGATCTGGGCTTGTTATAATGAGTCTGGGTTTCGAACCAATAAGTATGGGTTGAAGGTAGCTGATGAAATAATTAATTAAATTATTTATATCCCTTCGTTTAAAAGATATGTTAGGAGTAATGGGAAATGTGAATAAAATGTGAATTATTTGTTTATGGGATAAACTTAAAATATACTCTATGTATGTATAGAATGAGTGTATACATATATATTATTTTGATTGTGATATTATGTGTATGACATACCTACGCTACTTACTATCACAGGAGGTTTTTGCGTCGTGACAGTCATATCTTGATGAGCCTTCGGGGGAATTTTTGACTTGTACCTCAGAATATAGAACCTGGGAAAGACCTATATGTGAGAACGATAAGTTGGAGGTCATATGGGCGCGTAGGTATATGTGTAGTGTATAGTCTTGGAACTAGATTCGTCTCCCAAATATGTGATTTGTATTTATGGTTCAAGTGAGAAACTGAACTAATAGTCCTTTATTTAGTACGTGAGGTACTGGGACATAATAGCAGAGTATGCATGCACCGCAGATCTCAGCTTAGGGGTACTGTAGTAGTGTATATATATATATATATATAGTTAGAGTGATATATGTATATACTTGCAATTTATGCTACTGTATGTATTTAGTATATGAGAAAATGGTGACATTTAACATGATCTTAGTGCGGAAAACTTTAAATATAAGATGAGAAATTTATGATTAACTCTTTGATATAAATTAATTGGTAACATACTGGATGGGCGATACGGGTAAGAACGAAGAGTTAGTTGGTATAAAAATAGACTTGGATTGAAATAGTTAATCGGGGTAGTATAATCAGGAAAGGTTATAGATGGACGTTAGGTGTGCACATTAAATGAGAGGTGAGCATCTCAAGTGAGAGAACGTGAACCTAACATGAATATAGTATTTGCAAATTTTGCATTTAAACACTTGCTAAATTTTTAAAACATTTTTACTCGGACTCCGGCTCGTTTTTCTACAAATATCTATTCTTTTTGTAAAATATTTTAGGTTCCCAGCTACAAGGACACCAGGCTTAGCAGATTCTATCTTGTAGCATGTTGCAGCTGCGGTAGAAGTTACGGGTTATTGATATTAGACGCCTCAGTATTGATTCAGTTCTTCATTATGAACTTTCTTTCCAGTCAGACACGTTTTCAATTTTATTCTATTGTTATTGAGAGATATTGAGTTCCATTATGATATATTAGACTATGGAGTTAATTTTATTTCAGACTATTATCTGGATATTTTAGACTGGATTCTATAATTCAGATATAATTATTATTCTGCCATTATTCATTGTGCATTTGATATTTAAATGGTGGAATGTGATATTATTTGTCATTTGGTTTTATGTTAATTAAAAAGATAAAATTTTAATACCAACTTTTTAAATACTAGGTGGCTAGTAAATAAAAGGTTTTTGATAGTGATGCTAAGAATGGATCAACTGTATATTCTATTATAATTTAATAAAGGACTGTTCACCTGGTATTTAATTAGGCGGGGTGTTACAGATGGTATCAGAGCATCAGGTTCTAGTGTACTTAAGATTTGTGCGGCTTTACTACATTTCAGTGTAACGTTCTTTGATATAGAGCCCTATTATTGGATTGATGTATTCCTCTTCGTACGTACATTTACATTCTCCAGTTATTTGGTATAAGTGATATGAATCATATGCAAATTCAGTTGAGTTTCGTACGCCGAACAACATAGGACGACCTGTGAGGGCCGTTAGAAGGATTGCATGAGGAAAGGCTCCGTAGAAGTTATAAAGTGTTTGGGGTAATGGTAAATGAGAAAGAAGTCACCAAGATTATAGTTCAGATTGATGATGAAAAGAAAATCATTAGAGTGTGGTAGTTCCCCCATATGTCGTCATAAAGAACGGTGATTAAAATTTAAGACTCACCCAATGTACATGAGAACGGGGTGGGGGAAAGTATAAGGATTTTTTTAGGAGGCACTCACAAAATTTTATTTTATTTTGAAAATTTTAGAATGGTTTAAATATGTAAATTGATAATTTGGAATTTAGGGCAATACTGTAATATATGTTAACTTAGGCTCCAAGCCAGATTTTGTGAGAAGAACTATACGAGGAATATTATGTGTGATTATACGAATACGGGGAGAAAATAAGTGTGATAGACCAATGGAATGAGATCATCCAAAAATAGTTACGTCGGGTGAGGTACAGGGACACTTCAGCTTTAAGGTTGGATTAAATTTTTCTCATAAGAGAATTACTACCACATTAGGAGGTAGTTACCACATAAGCATGTAGAAAACAAATTAATTGAGAAATGTGGGGTGCAGTTTAACCACAAGTTCTTTCATTTGCTATTCAAATCGAGTTATGAAGGAAGTTTCTAGAGTTTTCACAGGATAGATGAACAGAGGCTAATTGTTATGACAAAATTATCCATTTAAGCGAACTTCATAACTGGGGAGGTAGTGTAATACCCCGTATGTTTATTGATTTTATTTTTGGGATTAATTGAATTAAATGGGATACATAATTGGATATTAATCCAGATTTAAATACTAGCGAGACGAGAGTTAGTATTTAATTATGTTAATAATATTGAATATTACTGAGTGGATATGGTAATATATGATTAATGAACTTATTAATATTGTCACAAGTTATAAATACAGCAATTTCGAAAATAAAGTTAAGACGCTCGTGTCAGTCATGTCAGGAACCAATTTAATGGATTTAAATATAAATTAATTTTATATCACCTGTTTCGTCATTTTGAGTGCGTCAATGTGTCCAAAAGGCTCGAGATAGTCAGAAAACACTAGCCGGGAGTTTAATTTGAGTCCAGGGGCATTTTAGGCCAAACCGATAACCCAGGAGGGTATTTTAGTCATTTTGACTTTTTGAGGAATAGAAACCCACGAATTTTAGACTAATTATATCAGCCAACCCTTGATTCCCTTAGGGTTTCACAACCAAAAATCATAAACGGACATTAGAGAGGAAAAGAAGGAAGTTTCCCAAAGGAGAACAACAACTTAGAGGATTTTGCACCACCGTCACAACCGCCGGATAGATCGAAAAGAGAGGATCACTCCCATACCGTCTGATTCAAAGGATCATAATATCTAATTCAAGGAAATTCATTTATCTTGCAATGATTTAAGCCATATATTTTACATGATAGTTTAGATTTGAAGACAAAGTATGAATAATTTGTAATAATGTGAAATTGGAGACTCAATTATTGAACTTGGATAGGTTTGCATGTAGAGGATCTTCTGAAACTATTAAGTTAACGAATTTACAAATTAAGAGTTAGGAAGTCATAAAATTAAATTGAGATTTATGAGTATTTTTTAAGAGATATAGAAGAATTAGGGTTATAGTAATATTCATGACTTTTGATCCAAGAAATCGATATTCTATGATGTTTTGATGAATATTGAACGTTAAAACTAATGTAGTTAGGTTGGTTTAATGTTTAGTATACTCATTTGGGAGCTTGGTACGTTTCAATGGATAATTGGAGGTGTAAAAATGGTAGAAATCATAACTGTTTAAGTAATTCTGGGCAGATAACTGCTTGATCGATCGATCGATCGACCTATTTCTTCGAACCACCGACCCCTCTGAAAAAAGTGAAATATTTACCTTTAAATAATTGAGTAACTTCCAACCTTTTTTAACTCTTTAGTGATGATTGATTGAACATATTTGAACTTAGGGAAGACCAGTAGGGTTGTATTTTAAGCCCAGAAAATTATTATATTTAATTGAGATTAAGTGATAAACTTATGAATATCTGACTAACGAGATACGATTGGAAGTTGTGAGAACCTGAATATATTTTGCCCCAACTATAACTTAAGGTTAAAGATTAAAAAGGGGAACCTTAATTACTGAGATAACCTTAGAGACTAGAGGGAGACTTAGTAACCTTTTGGGATAGGGTATGTACTCGTAACTATACGACGAGAATTATCGCGCTAAACCTATTGTGTAGAATAAATGGGACGATATTATTATATGTGTGAGACTTACAATATAGGGCTCGAATATACCTATACTAATATGATGATTACCTAAGTCGGGTGAATATTTAGTATATGGATGATTATGTGTATGACATACCTACCATAATTACTATCACGGGAGGTTGATTTTTGAGAAAGGACCATCTTATCTTTGTGTGCCTTCGGGGGGATTTAGATTGGTACCTTAAGGACATAGGACTGTGAATGAATTATGTGTGAGTTGATAAGTCAGTTGACCTTGGGAGTGTAGGTATGTGCGTGACCCATGGGTATGTGAACTATGTTCACCTCTAATATGTGTGATTTGTGTTGAGACGATTCCAGAACGATTCGGAACACGTGATCCTTATGTACATGATGTACCGGGATTCGATAGCAGAGTATGCGTGCACCACAGCTTAGCTAGGGGTGCCATCTATGTATAGATGTAATGAGAATGACTTATATATGTACTTGTGACTGATTCAATGTTACTTAGTAGATGCATATGACTAAGAGATTTAAATGGGTTAAGAATAACGTGAACTTAACTAATACTTGAGCTAAGTAATTTGATTAATGAATGTGTGAGTTACAAATATAATTTAATTGAATAATATGGGTGGCATCTAAAGAAAGAACCGCCTGAATGGGGGTAGAATAGACTATTCAGGAAGTGGTATAACTAGGTGGAATTTAGGAGATGCATTAGGCGTGCACAATAGTTGAGGGGTGAGGATCTCAAGTGAGGGAACGTGACTAACATGTTTAATACTGTAATTTAAACACTCGCTATTTTTAAAATCTTTTTACCTCGGTCTATGACCCGTTTGCTTTCAAATCAATTACTTTTTGTAAAAACCTTTTAGGTGCCTAGCCACAGGAACGCCAAGCTTAGGAGTTCCATTCCACTGACGTGCTGTAGCTGATGTGGAAGTTACAGGATCTTGTTACTAGATTCCTCCACACATATCCTTGCTTCTTTTGGGAGTCATTTATTCCACTTAGGGAATGTTCCCCATTCTATTAAGAGACAACAATTTTAGACTTTCATTTTATTTCATTCTTGGGATTTTATTTATTCGGACTGTTGTACTCATTTTATTTACATTGCTACTATTATTAGAGTGTTTATTCTAGGCATCAGTTATTTCATTATGTTTATTACCTTATAAGATTGTTCATGTGATGGTTGGATGATGATTTAATTATTTTATTGATGGTTAATTTAAACATTAAAATTTGGCACTTCACTATTTTAAATATTAGGTGGTTAGTAATTTATTAAATATTTTCGACAGTGATGCTATGTACTGAACCAACTTGATATTTTGCATTAATTTAAATAAAAAAGTAGCTACCCAATATTTAATTAGTCGGGGTGTCACAGGAGGTATCAAAGCATCATGTTCTAGAATCCTTAGGAACTGTACGGCTTGTTATGGTTCCACGTAGCGTCCTTTGATATAGAGCCCTATATTTTAGGATTGTTGTATTCTTTTGTGTATCATACGATCTTCAGCCATTTTAAGATATTAACTATGGACTTACAAGAATTCTCTCTCATTTCAGATGCCTCATCGACATGCACAACGAGTTTCCAGGGGTTCCATCCCGAGCCTCAGCCTGCACCAGTTCAGGGTTCTATGAAAGTGACTGAAATTGCCTCCATTGTAGCCCAGGCGATAAATGTTGCATTAGGAGTTGTTCCGCAGGAACTACCTCAGTTACTAGTGGTAGCCCCAGTTCAGTCTCATGCATTCCCGTCTTCTTAGGAATGTGTTCGTGATGGCTTTCAGAAGGCGTATCCTTTGAAGTTTACAGGGAGCTCCGATGTCGTAGGGGCAAGCCAATGTAAGAAGGACATCCAAAGTCAGTTGAGGATGTATGAGTGCACAGATGTACAAAGGAAGATACTAGCTACGTTTAAACGGGTAGGGGTAGCATTGCATTGGTAGGAGTTCATTACCACCATTGAGGAGAGAGATGTTCTTCTTATTCAGGAGTTGTGGGTGCGGTTCGACCGAAAATATTTCCCCTCAACAGTTCAGATAGGGTTGAGGCAAAAATTGATGAACCTTAAGCAGGAAGGGAGGACAATGTCAAAGTATGAGGCCAAGTTCACCAATCTTCTGAACATAGTTATCGATAAGATCCAACTGAAGAGAAGAAGATCCATAAGTTCATGGATGGGTTGACGTGGATGATTCACCAGCACCTGCTAGGGAATCTCTCATTGGACATCTATTTAAATGTGGTTAACGCAGCGCTACTTCACTTCCAGTACCATCGATTTTATCGGTCAAAGAGTAAGTGAGTAAGGGAGTCCATCCAGCAGGGCAGGACAAGAGGTAATGGTGCCACTAGGGCACAGCTAGCTCAGGGTCAGCATAGGCAGGGTAATCATAGTTTCCATCAGGGGGATTCTAAGAGATTCAAATCAGGAGGTTTTCAATATGGCCAAGGAGGTTTTCAACATGGCTAGGGAGGTTTTAGGCATGGCCAGCAACAGTTTTAACAGGGCCAGCATGGCTAAGGTAGTGGTGGTAAGGGTCATCAGGGCCGTGGGCAGCAGGGTTAGAGAGGGGGAAACTTCACAGGGAAATGCTTCATATTTGGAAAGATTGGCCATAAATGCCAGGAGTGTCCTGAGAAGGGAAGAGCCCCACAGTAGCAGCAGGGTCCTCGACAGGAGCCTGAGAGACTGATCCTTCCCATTACCCTTCCAGCACCACCATAGATGCAAGCACTCCCACCTATTTTAGCAGTCCCAATTCAGCAGGGGCAGCTCCAGTATGGTCGGGTTTATAACCTTTAACAGGATGCAATCCCGCAGGATCCACACGCGATTGAGGATATATTTTTTATTCAGGGGACTATGGGGCGTATTTTATTTAACACGGGAGCCACACACTGTTTTATTGCCATAAGATTTGCACGCGCTATGGGATTATTAGATTCCGCAAAGAGTACTGTCACTTGTGTAGATTCGTCGTTGAGTAGAGGTTCTGTGATTTCCTTTATATGTAGAGGCGTGGGTGTAGAGAGGGAGATTTACTTTACTTACTGACATGCTAGTATTAGATATGTCTGAGTAAAATGCGATTATCGGTATGGATTGGATGGTTACGTATAGATCCATGATCAATTATTTTAGTAGGATTATTATTTTTTCCATACCCGGTCAGGAAATATTCCTAGTGGCGATGCCTCTTCCTGAGAAAGGATCATCCACTCAGTTGTACTACATAGAGTAGGAGACGTCTAAGGAGGTGGTGATACCACTTGATTCGATTCCAGTTGTTAGGGAGTTCGCTGATGTGTTCCAGGATATTTCGGGATTACCTCCTAGTAGAGAGATAGAATTTATTATAGATTTGGCATCGGGCACTCGGCCGAAAGCCCGTGCACCTTACAGTATGGGTCCAACGGAGATGAGGGAGCTAAGGGATCAGATAGAACAGCTATTGGGATAGGGTTTTATTCGTAGGAGTACTTCACCGTTGGGTGATCCTATGTTTTTGGTTAAGAAAAGGGAGGGATCTTTGAGGTTGTGTGTCAATTACCGGGAGTTGAATAAAGTCACGATACGGAATAAGTATCCATTACCCCTAATCGATGACTTATTCGACTAGTTGAGAAGATTGACTTGAGATTGGGACACCATCAATTGTCTATCAGGGAGCAGGATGTCTCGAAGACTGCCTTCTTGATGATATACGGTTCCTACGAGTTAAGGGTTATGCCTTTTGGCCTAACCAATGCCCTAGCCGTGTTATGAACTTGATGAATAGGGTGTTCAGAGAGTTCTTGGACCAGTTTGTCATTGTCTTCATTGATGACATTTGGGTTTACTCCCAGACTGAGGAGGAGCATGTCGATCACTTGAGGCAGGTTTTGCAGACACTGTATCAGCACAAACTGTATGAAAAATATGAGAAATGCGAGTTTGGACTGAAGGAAGTTTAGTTTTTGGGGCACATCATTTATAACAGGGGGATATTTGTTGATCCGGGGAAGGCACTAGCGGTGAGGGAGTGGGGATAGCCCACGACACCGACAGAGATACGTAGTTTCTTGGGCCTTGCAGGATACTACAGGAGGTTTATTCGGGGATTCTAAAAAATAATGGGTCCATTGACACATCTGACTCGCAAAGGGGTACCATTTATCAGGAGTGTTGCCTTTCAGTTTGCTTTTGATGAGTTAAAGGAAAAACTAACCTCAACACTAGTATTAGAATTTCCCAGGCCAGGAGTGGAGTATTTAGTCTACACTAATACATCCTTACTAAGACTTGGGGGTATACTGCAGCAGGAGAGTCAAGCTATATCTTATGCTTCCTGTAAGCTTAAGCCTCACGAGAGGAACTACCCCACCCACGACTTGGAGTTAGCAGCATTCATATTTGCACTTCGAATTTGGAGACAATATCTCCTAGGAGAGAAATTTTGCTTATTCATAGACCACAAGTCCCTACAGTACCTCTTCACGTAAAAGGAGTTGAATATGCGTCAACGTCGGTGGCTCGAGTTTGTGAAGGATTATCAGTTCGATATCCAATATCACCTAGGGAAGGCTAACGTGGTAGTATACGCATTGATCCATAGACTAGTAGGTGAGGTGGCCGAGGTGTGGAGTGCAAAGTGGAAGGAGGACATAGTGGCCCGATAATTAATGTCTGTGATGACAGTTACACCCTAGATCATTACGAGAGTAGTAAAGGCTCATGAAACAAACACGTTTTGTCAAGAGCAGATAGTAAGATTACTAGCAAAGGGGGCCGAGTCTTATACGGTTGGTTCAGAGAGGGGCTTACGCTTCAATGGGAGATTGGTTATTCATGAGGTAGAAGACTTGCGACACGAGGTAATGACAGGGTTGCACTGTTCGTGATTTTTGGTACATCCTGGTGGGGATAAGATGTACTAGGATATGAGGCGACAACACTGGTGGAGCGGGATGAAGAGGGATATTATCGAGTTTGTTTCGAAATGTGCCACTTGTCAGCTAGTAATGGTGGACCATCAGAGATCGAAAGGACTTCTACAGCCATTAGAGGTTCCTATGTGGAAATGGGAGATCATTTACATGGACCTCATCACGGATTACCTACATCGCAGAGGGTTCATGATTCCATATGGGTGATAGTGGATCGGTTGACCAAGGTTGCTCACTTTCTTCTAGCCCGGACAGACAACACTACGGGAGAGTATGCCCAGATCTTCATAGCTCAGATAGTAAGACTCCATGGGGTGCCTCTCTAAATCGTGTCTGACAGGGACAAGATATTTGTATCACGATTTTGGGAGAGTTTCCAGGAATCTATGGGTACGGAGTTGCGATTGAGTACAACCTATCACCCACAGACAGATGGGCAGGCCAACTGGACGAATTAGATGTTAGAGGATATGTTGCATATGTGCATCCTCAATTTTGGCGGAGGCAGGGAGCATTATCTCCAAATGGTGGAGTTTTCTTATAATAACTCCTACGAGTTACTATCGGTATGGCTCCATTCGAGGCATTTTACGGTAGGCTTTGTCTTTATGCAACATGTTGGTTAGAGGTGGGGGACAACAAGTACTTGGGACGAAAGTGATTCATGATACTTCGATAAGGATAGAGATGATACGGAGCCGTATTCGGGTTGCTCCAAGAGGTTCTTCCGAGAGTTCAATGTGGGGGACCAAGTGCTGCTCCTAGTGTCTCCTATGAAGGGGATTATGCATTTTGGAAAGAAGGTGAAGTTGGTGCCTAGATATGTGGAGCCATTCCCTATTATCGAGCGGATTGGGTCAGTTGCGTATAGACTTGGGCTACCAAAACACTTGCATAAGATCCATGACGTGTTCCATATTTCCTCACTAAGGAGATATCTTCGAGATAATTTGTCCCATACTCACATTGCTTTAGAGGATATTGATCTGTAACTTGATAGTTCCAATGAGGACGGGCCGATTGCTATCCTAGATCGTAGCAAGAGGAAATTTAGGTCGGAGATAGTATCGCTAGTGCGTGTTCAGTGGCGGCATCATAATGTCGAGGAATCTACCTGGGTGCGCGAGGATGAGATGTGCAAGCATTATCCAGAGTTATTCTTGTCAGGTATATTTTTATTTCTGAATTTTGGGACAAAATTCGGTTATTAAGGGGAAGTATGTAATACCCCGCATTTTTATTGATTTTATTTTTGGGATTAATTTAATTAAATGGGAGAAATAATTGGAAATTAATTCGGATTTGAATACTAGCGAGATGAGAGTTAGTATTTAATTATGTTAATAATGTTGAATATTAGAGGGTGAATATGGTAATATATAATTAATGAATTTATTAATATTGTCGCGAGTTATAAATACAGCAATTTCAGAAATAAAGTTGGGACACGCATGTCAGTCGTGTCAGGAACCAATTTAATGTATTTAAATATAAATTATCTTTATATCATCCGTATGGCCGTTTTGAGTGTGCCAACGTGTCCGTAAGGGTCGAGATAGTCAGAAAACACTAGCTGGGGGCCTAGTTTGAGTCCCGGGGCATTTTAGGCCTAACCAGCAACCTGGGAGGGTATTTTAGTCATTTTTACTTTTTGAGGAATAGTAACCCACGAATTTTAGATTGATTATATCAGCCAACACTTGAGTCCCTTAGGGTTTCACAACCAAAAATCATAAACGGCCATTAGAGAGGAAGATGATGAAGTTTCCCAAAGGAGAACCACCACTTAGAGGCGTTTGCACCACCGTCACCACCACCAGATAGATCAAAAAGAGAGGATCACTCCCATACGGACTGCTTCAAAGGATCAGAATCTCTAATTCAAGGCAAGTGATTTATCTTGCAATGATTTAAGGCATATATTTTACATGATAGTTTAGATTTGAAGACAAAGTACGAATAATTTGTAATAATGTGAAATTGGAGACTAAATTATTGAACTTGGATAGGTTTGCATGTAGTGGATCTTTTGGATCTATTAAGTGAACGAATTTACAGATTAAGAGTTAGGAAATCACAAAATTAAATAGAGATTTAAGAGGATTTTGAAGAGATATAGAATAATTAAGGTTATAGTAATATTCGTGACTTTTGATTCAAGAAATCGATATTATGTGATGTTTTGATGAATCTTGAACGTTAAAACTAATGTAGTTAGGTTGGTTTAATGTTTAGTATACTCATTTGGGAGCTTGGTACGTTTCAATGGATAATTGGAGGTGTAAAAATGGTAGAAATCATAACTGTTTAAGTAATTCTGGGCAGATAACTGCTTGATCGATCGATCGACCTATTTCTTCGAACCACCGACCCCTCTGAAAAAAGTGAAATATTTACCTTTAAATAATTGAGTAACTTCCAACCTTTTTTAACTCTTTAGTGATGATTGATTGAACATATTTGAACTTAGGGAAGACCAGTAGGGTTGTATTTTAAGCCCAGAAAATTATTATATTTAATTGAGATTAAGTGATAAACTTATGAATATCTGACTAACGAGATACGATTGGAAGTTGTGAGAACCTGAATATATTTTGCCCCAACTATAACTTAAGGTTAAAAATTAAAAAGGGGAACCTTAATTACTGAGATAACCTTAGAGACTAGAGGGAGACTTAGTAACCTTTTGGGATAGGGTATGTACTCGTAACTATACGACGAGAATTATCGCGCTAAACCTATTGTGTAGAATAAATGGGACGATATTATTATATGTGTGAGACTTACAATATAGGGCTCGAATATACCTATACTAATATGATGATTACCTAAGTCGGGTGAATATTTAGTATATGGATGATTATGTGTATGACATACCTACCATAATTACTATCACGGGAGGTTGGTTTTCGAGAAAGGACCATCTTATCTTTGTGTGCCTTCGGGGGGATTTAGATTGGTACCTTAAGGACATAGGACTGTGAATGACTTATGTGTGAGTTAATAAGTCAGTTGACCTTGAGAGAGAAGGTATGTGCGTGACCCATGGGTATGTGAACTATGTTCACCTCTAATATGTGTGATTTGTGTTCAGACGGTTCTCGAGTGATTCGGAACACGTGATCCTTATCTACATGATGTACCTGGATTCGATAGCAGAGTATGCGTGCACCGCAGCTTAGCTAGGGGTGCCATCTATGTATAGATGTAATGAGAATGATTTATATATGTACTTGTCACTGATTCAATGTTACTTAGTAAATTCATATGACTAAGAGATTTAAATGGGTTAAGAATAACGTGAAATTAACTAATACTTGAGCTAAGTAATTCGATTAATGAATGTGTGAGTTACAAATATAATTTAATTGTATAATATGGGTGGCATATAAAGAAAGAACCATCTGAATGAGGGTAGAATAGACTAGTCAGGAAGTAGTATAACTAGGTGGAATTTAGGAGATGCGTTAGGCGTGCAGAATAGTTAAGGGGTGAGGATATCAAGTGAGGGCACATGACTAACATGTTTAATATTGTAATTTAAACACTTTCTGTTTTTAAAATATTTTTACCTCGGGCTCTAACCCGTTCAGCCACAGGGACGCCAAGCTTAGGAGTTCCATTCCACTGACGTGCTATAACTGCTGTGGAAGTTACAGGATCTCGTTACTAGATGCCTCCACACATATCCTTGCTTCTTTTGGGAGTCATTTATTCCACTTAGGGGATGTTTTCCATTCTATTAAGAGACAACAATTTTAGACTTTCATTTTATTTCGTTCTTAGGATTTTATTTATTCGGAATATTGTACTCGGTTTATTTACATTGCTACTATTATTGGAGTGTTTACTCCATACATCAGTTATTTCATTTGGTTGATTACCTTATAAGATTGTTCATGTGATGTTTGGATGATGATTTAAATTATTTTATTAATGGTTAATTTAAACATTAAATTTTGACACTTCACTATTTTAAATAATATTTGGTTAGTAATTAATTAAATGTTTTCGATACTGATGCTATGAACTGAACCAACTTGACATTTTGCATTAATTTAAATAAAGAAGTAGCTACCCGATATTTAATTAGTAGGGTTTCATAGGTGCTATCAAAGCATCAGGTTCTAGAATACTTAGGAACTGTACGGCTTGTTATGATTCCATGTAGCGTCCTTTGATATAGAGCCCTATATTTTAGGATAGTTGTATTCTTTTGTGTATCATACGTTCTTCAGCTATTTTGAGATATTAAATGTGGACTTACAAGACTTCTCTCTCATTTCAGATGCCTCATCGACATGCATAAAGAGTTCCCAGGGGTTCCATCCTGAGCCTTAGCCTTCACCAGTTCAGGGTTTTATGTAAGCGACTGAAATTGCCGCCATTGTAGCCCAGGTGATAAATGTCGCATTAGGAGTTGTGCAGCAGGAACCACCTCAATCACCAGTGGTAGCCCCACCTCAGTCGCGTTAGGTTTGCATGTAGTGGATCTTTTGGAACTATTAAGTGAACGAATTTATAGATTAAGAGTTAGGAAATCACAAAATTAAATTGAGATTTATGAGGATTTTGAAGAGATATAGAAGAATTAGGGTTATAGTAATATTCGTGACTTTTGATCCAACAAATCGATATTATGTGATGTTTTGATGACTCTCGAACGTTAAAACTAATGTAGTTAGGTTGGTTTGATGTTTAGTATTCTCATTTGGGAGCTTGGTACGTTGTAATGGATAATTGGAGGTGTAAAAATGGTAGAAATCGTAACTGTTTAAGGAATTATGGGCAGATAACTACTTGATCGATCGATCGACCCAAGAATGTCGATCGATCGACTGTTCGATCTATCGACCCATTTCTTCGATCGATCGACCCTTCTGAAAAAAGTGAAATATTTCCCTTTAAATAATTGAGTAACTTTCAACCTTTAGAACTCTTTAGTGATGATTGATTGAACATATTGGAACTTAGGGAAGACTAGTAGGGTTCTAATTGAAACCCGAAAAATTATTTTATTTAATTGAGGTTAAGTGGTAAACTTGCGAATATCCGACTAGCGAGATACGATTGGAAGTTGTGAGAACCTGAATATATTTTTCCCCAACTATAACTTACGGTTAAAGACTAAAAAGGGGAACCTTAGTTACTGAGATAACTTTAGAGACTAGAGGGAGACTTAGTAACCTTTTGGGATAGGGTATGTACTCGGAACTATACGACGAGAATTATCGCGCTAAACCTATTGTGTAGAATAAATGGGACGATATTATTATATGTGTGAGACTTACGATATAGGGATGGAATATACCTATACTAATATGATGATTACCTAAGCTGTGTGAATACTTAGTATATGGATGATTATATATATGACATACCTACCATACTTGCTATCACGGGAGGTTGATTTTCGAGAAAGGACCATCTTATCTTTGTGTGCCTTCGAGGGGATTTAGATTGGTACCTTAAGCACATAGGACTGTGAATGACTTATGTGTCAGTTGATAAGTCAGTTGGCATTGGGAACGTAGGCATGTGCGTGACCCATGGGTATGTGAACTATATTCGCCTCCAATATGTGTGATTTGTGTTGAGACGGTTCCCGAGCGATTCAAAACACGTTATCCTTATGTACATGATGTACCGGGATTTTACAGCAGAGTATACGTGCACCGCAGCTTAGCCTAGGGGTGACATCTATGTATAGATGTAATGAGAATGCCTTATATATGTACTTGTGACTGATTCACTGCTACTTAGTAGATGCGTATGTCTAAGAGATTTAAATAGGTTAAGAATAATGTGAAATTTACTAATACTTGAGCTAAGTAATTAGATTAATGAATGTGTGAGTTACAAATATAATTTAATTGAATAATATGGGTGATATCTAAAGAAAGAACCGTCTGGATGGGGGTAGAATAGACTAGTCAGGAAGTGGTATAACTAGGTGGAATTTAGGAGATACGTTAAGCGTGCACAATAGTTGAGGGGTGAGGATCTCAAGTGAGGGCATGTGACTAACATGTTTAATATTGTAATTTAAACATTTGTTGTCTTTAAAATATTTTTACCTCGGGCTCTGACCCGTTTGCTTTCAAATCTATTATTTTTTATAAAAACATTTTAGGTGCTCAGCCACAGGGACGCCAAGCTTAGGAGTTCCATTCCATTGACGTGTTGTAGCTGCTGTGAAAGTTACAGGATCACGTTACTAGATGCCTCCACAACTATCCTTGCTTCTTTTGGGAGTCATTTATTCTAGTTAGGGCATGTTGCCAATTTTATTCAGAGACAGCAGTTTTAGATTTTCATTTTTTTTCATTCTTGGGATTTTATTTATTCGGACTATTGTACTCGGTTTATTTACATTGCTACTATTATTGGAGTGTTTACTACAAACATCAATTATTTCATTCGGTTGATTACCTTATGAGATTGTTCATGTGATGGTTGAATGATGATTTAAATTATTTTGTAGATGGTTAATTTAAACATTAAAATTTGGCACTTCACTATTTTAAATATTAGGTGGTTAGTAATTAATTAAATGTTTTCGACAGTGATGCTATGAACTGAACAAACTTGACGTTTTGCATTAATTTAAATAAAGAAGTAGCTACCCGATATTTAATTAGTCAGGGTGTCACTGGTAGGTAATGGAGAGTGAGGTTGTTAAGTGTAATAATGAACTCATGAATAGGAGTCGCCAATAAATATGGGAATTAAGTCTTGAACTAAGTATACACATGAAGACAATGATATACTTTTAATGTTTATATCAATGCTTTCATCATAAGGGAGACAAGAGAGATTGACAAAACAACCAGAGAATTGCAAGATGGAAAGTACTTAATAATAGTGATACACCAGAAAGGGACACATAAAAGAGGACGCATTTAAATGATGTAGATCATTGAGAATTTCTTCTGAGGAATGATGGATTTAATTTGGGCCACTTGGGACGACAGAGTGTTTCCCAAGGCAGCAAAAACAAATAGACAAAATGGGTAGCATTTTAAGACAAGACAACCAGGTCTAAAAGAAGGGTAACTCTAATATGGCTAGTTAGGCTAGAGATAGAGAGATAACACAAAAAAGTATCCTATATGCGTAGAGTAGGGTTACGAGTATCGACCTTATCTATAGCAAGTTTGGGGACAGGAGTAGGATGCCCAACAGGGTCAATAATTATAAAAGTTTTTGAATGAGTTTGGAAGAGAGTGTTGTGTTTAGAAAGCATTAGGACCACCAAAGGTATTGGCAATTAAAAGGGTGAGATTTATCCTAGGATAAATGGGGTATAGTTGTGTGACATGAGTGAGTCATAATATTTCGTTAAAACCAAAATCAAGCATGATACATGTTAAGTGAGTGTATTTTTAGTATTACTATTGTGTGCCTATATTTTATGATTTATTTGTGGGGATTATTCGTCCCATCCACCGAAAAGTTAATACAGTCATTGAGAGGCTATGTTTTAGTAAATTTAGTCATTTTGAGAGATGATATTCGAGTATGATGTTATCCTGGTTAGTGATAGGTTGACCGATGGTGGGTTGTTATAGAAAGGCTATCATGTACGCTATTCCAGGGTAAGATTGTATTGTTTAGCGTTGTGTCACCTAAAAGAGAATGAACTCGCATTTATACTACATCATGGAGGAGACTCCCGAAGTTATTATTGTTTTATTATATATAATTACAATATGTAGGAACTATATTGATATGATTTGGGGTATATTGATATGATTTGGGGTATATTTGCACGAGATGTATATGTCGTTCGAACGACATAGCCATCTCATTAGGACGACAACCAATGTCACTCGAACGATATGCCAACTTTAAAATTATATTTAAGGCATGTTTTAGTCTTTATTTTGAAGTGTGTGCAGAACAAAATTCAGTTTTCAAATAGTACGATTTTTGTAAACAGTTTTCTAAGGTTTTTAAGTCTAAACACATCCTTAGAGTTTCAAAGATCCGAGTTATCATTGATATTTGTTGTAGTGATCTTTGTGGAACGAAGAAGAGTTGTTTTACACTTGAACATTACTGGTTTTGCGATAAAGATTCAGTGGAGTTCGATTTCAACATCATAGATGTTACAAGCCATATCAGTGGACACCGAGACATACGTGGATGAGTGTGCTATGGACAGGCATCGTGGAAAAAGGTTACTTTCTGCATGGGCACTATTAGAGGAGTTGTTTAAGATCAAAGGAGCGTTAAGTCTCGTGTGTGGATCGAGTCGTTGAGTAAGACTACCATCTGTACCTTTGTAAAACCATATTCATAGTGATTTTTTGGCTTAGGCCATCCGAGATTTTTTCCCTTAGTGGTTTCCTTGTACATACAGTGTTGTGAGTATTCTTTACTTTATTTTACTTGCTTTAGTCACTATATGGATGTTTAGGATTAATCTAGATAAAATTTGGTTAAGTTAGAATTTGTTCACAACTTAGTGCGTTAAAAAATTTGGAAAAAGGTTTGTCACAAAAAGAGAAATTTGTTTTGTCATCCTTAAAACACTTTTCGCATAAGAAATTAAAAGATATCATCAAATTGGTATCATAGCTAGAAACATATTTTTTATTTTGTTCAATCCCTTTTGTTTTTTGGAATGAATTTTAGAGGTTTTGAAAGTTTTTTTGCCCCTATTTTTTATGGCACAAATTATGCGTATTGGAATATGTGAATGAGAAGTGCTTTAAAATCCATTGATGAGCATGTGTGGTTAGCAGTTGAAAAATGTTGGTCACCACCTGTGACACGAGAGGGTGAGGCCACTAGGTTGAAACCCATTGAATCATGGACTGAGGCTGAACATAGGCTTACACAGTATAACTCAAAAGTTTAGTACGTCATTTCCTCACATGTCACACCTGAAGAATATAATACAATTATGACGTGTGACACATCAAAAGAGGCTTAGGATGCACTTGCACTCACTCACGAGGGCACAAGCATGGTTAGGGCATCTAAGTTGTAAAATCTCACCACACGATTTGAGACAATTAAAATGTTAGAAAGTGAGAGTTTTGATGAGTTTTAAACTAGGTTGTCCACTATTGTTTATGCGTCGTTTAACCTACGTGAGAAGATACCCAATAACCGAGTCATAAAGAAAATTTTGAGATCTTTGCCGAGTAGGTTTGATGTAAAAGTGACTGCTTTAAGCTCCTTAGGAATGCTTGGTTCGACGAAACTTGAAGAGCTTGTAGGTGACTTACAAACCTCCAAGAAAGTGCCTAAGAGAGAAAAAGGAATTGCTTTGAAAGCCCATAGGGAGGAAACTAAAGTTTCGGATGACGATTTCGATTTCGATTTTAAGGATGTCGCCTTGTTGGCTAAAAAGTTCAAAAAATTTCTTAACTTTCAAAAGCAATCGAAAGATGCCAAAAAGTTTGAGAAATTCAAGAACAACAAGGTTGAGTCCACCCCTAAAGATAAAAGTGATAAACTTAATAGGGTTGAGTCAGATAGGTGTTTTGGGAGTGAGGGGTATGGTCACAAAGTTGTCGAGTGTCCCACTATACTTAAGAAAAAGGGAAAGAAATCGATAACTTATAATGCCACCTTAAGTGATTGTGATACGGAAGAGGGAGAGAGTTACCCTAATGTGAGCAAGTTTTTTGCTTTCTTGGAATGTCATGTGAGCGGCAACAATAAATCTTCCCATGAATATTCTCATGTGCATGACACTTCCGAGGCCGTTGAATCCTAAGTGAGTGAGGGTGAAGTGAGTGAGGACGAGGAGGTGGATGTGAAAGAGTTGCAAGTTGCATTTAATGAGTTGTATGTTGAGGCGGTGAAAGTGAAAATGGCTAACTCTAAATTGCAAGCTAAGTTGAATGAGCATGCCATAAAAAATAATGATGATTTGGTTGAGGAACTTAGGGAATGAGAGAATAAGCTTAGGGAGATTCTAAAGTACATTGAAAAAGAAAGAGATGGTCTTCATGGTTTGATGGAGACTTTAAAAAAGGAGTTGTTAGAGTTTGAAGAGTCTAGGCGTGTTCTTGAGTCTAGGATTCATGAGTTGGAGGAGAAGTTGAAAGACTCAAGTAAGGTTAAGTTTGACTTGGATTCTAGGTAGGAGAAGTTGGATAGGATGTTAGGCACTGTCCAAGTCAAAAGTGATAGGTGTGGTATAGGCTATGATGATAGTGTTACCATTGCCAAAACCAATACCAACCATGTGAGAGAGCCCACTAGGAATGTGAGTAGAGGTCGATATTTTGGTAATCATTCCCGCCGTGTTTACACTTGTTCCCATTGCGGTAGGAAAGGTCACATTAGACATTTTTTCTATGACCTTAGGAATGCTCCTAGGAAGTTTAGGAATAAAGCCGTGTTGGTTCCCAAAACCCCCACCCGTTATGTCACACCTACTTGGGTTAGGAAATCGGACTTAGTGGATTTAGGAATAAAACTTCATGGTTATCATTTAGTTTCACTTGATTCTTCCCATGCTAAATCTAAAGGATGATTGTGTTACCCTGTTTGTCATACGCTAGTCTTTGCATCATGATTTATATCTTGCTAGTGTTATGACTTGTGTATCATTTTGTATTATTTCTTTCATTTATAGAGTCTTATTTGAAAAATACAAAAATATTTTGTTTTTGAGAAAATACGAAAAGATTTTTTGGTTTATTATATTTTTGAAAAATACAAAAATATTTTGCATTTTTTTTAGTCAAAATATGTTGAAAAACTAAAAAGATTTTTGATTTATTTTTTGTTTTTGAGTTTTCATGGTTGATGTGGCATATTGGTGTGATTGGCCGCCTTCCTTTCATTATCCATGTGGCTAGGACATTTTGTCATAATTATTGATGCTTAGAATCATCTTAACCATTATATTATGGGGTTATTTAGAAGTTGATATTCATTTTTATTCGACCTTATATATATGCCATCTTTGCACACATGCACGAATTTATATGGATGTTTGACATCTCTTGCATATTTGAGTTTGGGGACACGTTCTTATCTTAATTTTCTCATCTATGCGTACATAGACATAATGAGGAGGTGTGCATGTACGAACCGTTTACCGTGAGGATTGTAATTAAAAAAATGATGAGTGTTCATGAGAAAGGGCCACGAGAGTGTAAAATTGACTGGTCACGTAAGCCACCATTTAAAAGAGCCTGGAAAAATTGAAAGGCAATAAAAACAATCATATGTTAAATATGGGCCAATTTTTTGTGTACATTCAAAAGATAAATATGATATATTTTAGGGAGTTTGGATGGATAAATTAAACGGGTTTGCACCATGAATCCCAACGTTAAAAAATCATGTCATGACACTATTATTTGTAGAACCATCAAAATTTCGAATTTGTGTGCATGTTTGATTGTTTAGTTCATTTATATCACACTTTAAATGTCACATATGACTAAAATAAAGTTTGATGATTTATTGCTATCAATTAGAGCTTCTTGATCATTTTGATGAGTTGGAATTATGATTCATTCGTTGTAGTTCATGCCCATACATTCCATGTTCATATTTGAGCATATAGATACTATGTTAGCATGTAACTCACATTTGGTTGTTTTGTGTTTTCTTCGTTTAGCTTCTATTTTGGTACAGTTTTGAGCCCCTTCTAGTATGTTTTTTGAGGAAATTTTTTCACTGGACAAAACTGTATGAAATTCCATCACTGGCAATGCAATTTAATTTTCTCATTCGAGGGAGATTGTTGTGTCGCGCGAAGCTGCTTCTCGCGATATCACTCTATCGTTTGAGCGACAGAGGACTCTCGTTCGAGCAACGTTGGAAAGATTGCTTTCTTTCTGTTTCTGTACACTAATTTATTTGGTTATATATTTTGATATTGTTGATTGCTACTGGACGTCTGTTATACAGTTCACATTGATAGATTATGTTTTTGCTTAATTATGATCGTTTAGTCACACATGCGTAGATTGTTTAATTCATTTGTGTGATTATTTGTTTGCTAGCTAAAATTTTGACTTTGTTGATCATTAATAGCTAGTTATTTACATGATATCTAGTTATATTTCATTGATTATGCATGTACTAGATATTTTGTTAAATTGTTTATATTTTCATCAAATTGTCTATTTAAGACAAAAAGGGGGAGAGATGTATGTGATGTAGGGGGAGATTTGTTGAGCACAATGTTTATTTGTTGCACACATTTATATCTACATTAGTGTCTTATTTATGTGCATATATTTGATATCCGAATTTAAATGTTGTTTTTATTTCAAATTGGTTTCTAAATATTTTGCTGACATGTTTCTTTATGATTTATATAATTTATTCCTCCATACTTCACTGGGTATTTATCTATTTCATGTGTGTAGGTTTTCTTAACGAGATTTGAAGACTACATCACATTCAGACATTCAGAGAGAGTTTCATGCTTGGCAATCCATTGTTTACTAGTCTTATCCTGTATTTTTTATTTTTTCGAATTTGTGGGGTGGGATTTAGGCATCATACGGCTTGATGGCCCGGCTAAGGCTTTTCACATTTGGTTTTGTCCCGGAATAGTCAAAGGGGGAGATTTGTAAGGATAAATTTTCAATTGATTCCATTGTATAGTTTTGACTTATTCCCGAAACAAAAGATTTTTAAGTCATAGGTCCATTTTTATTATCAGGATCCCACACACACTATGACGGGTTGAAGACTTTGCGGAAAAGCTTCAAGATAATAATATACCAAAGTTTAATTGGTGAAAGTTTCTTCTTCTTCGAAATTAATTGATGTCAAAGATCACCCAGGTATGAATGCATAAATTTAATGAGACTCGAAATTTATTTTAAAATGATTAAGGATGTGTTTTTATTAAATAAATGATCTTAAAATGTTTTATAAGTGTTTGAAAAGGTTTACACTTCGTTTTTAAACTGATAAGGATGGATTAAAGTTAATTTTGGTTTGGACTCTAATTGAGCAGGACGCTTGAACGACAGTGGAATTCGTTCGCACAAGATGTACATGTCGTTCAAATGACATGGCCATCTCGTTAGAATGAAAACCATTGTCACTTGAACGACGTACCGACTTAAAAATTCTATTTAAGGTGTGTTTCAATCTTTATTTCGAAGTGTGTGCAGAACGAAATTCAGTTTTCAAACAGAACGATTTCTGCAAATAGTTTTCTAAGGTTTTTAAGTCTAAACACATCCTTAGAGTTTCAAAGATCCGAGTTATCATTGATATTTTCTATACTAATCTTTGTGGCACTAAGTAGAGTTGTTCTACACTTGAACATTATTGATTTTGTAGGGAAGATTCAGTGGTGTCCGGTTTCAACATCGTAGACGTTATAAGCCATATCGGTGGACATCGAGACATACGTGGATGCGTGTGTTATGGACAGACATCGTGGAAGAGGGCTACTTTCTGTGTGGGCACTATGAGAGGAGTGGTTGAAGATCCGAGTAGCGTCAAGTTTCGTGGGTGGATCGAGTCGTTGAGTAAGGCTCCCGTTTGTACCTTTGTAAAATCGTATTCATATTGATTTCCTGGATTGGGTTGTCCGAGGTTTTATAATACGTGTGAAACATTAGAGACGATTGTATAATTGTGCATATGATTTGGGTACCCTTGCTGATTTTCTTTTTGTTACCATCTTTGATAAGAAGACTTAGAAAGATGTAGTAAATGTGTCTGTGGGACAATCAGAAAAACCAGTGGAAATGTAAGAGAGGTTAAACGTTGTTTGAGGGAAGGAGATAATATGACTTTGTATATATCCCAAGAAAACTCCCACGACTGAGGTGAGTTGGAAGTTGATTCGAAATACATTGAGAATAATGTGAGTGTCACCTAGTCCAATGCGTAGTATGCTAATAGCTGGAAAAAGGGCCTAGGAAATACGCAAGTCCGGAGCAAACACATGGGCCACGATTTTTATCTATTTCAGAATAAGTGGAGTAAGATGTTCCATGTGACATAAGATGATAAGTGAGTGAATTTTCGGGTTGAGTCAGACATAGTGAAGTCTCCAGGTATGGTACCCGTATAAGAAAAAAGTGGTTGTGAGACTACCAACCAGAATGATGAGATAATTGATAACCCATGGACAGGATAACAACATAAGATGATAAAGTTCATTATCTAATTATCAAAATCATAGAGTGGATAGGATTTACTTTGGGTTACGAAGTAAATTGTTCAAGAACAAAATAACTGTAATTATATTGAGATGTTATATTACTAGGCAGTGTGTCTAGCATGCTATTAAACGAGACAAAATAAACCGATAGAAAGTGCCGCCTAATATTGATGTAAATTCGAATGAGACATTTCATTCCCACCTTGGATAGGAAGTGTGAGGAGGTGATAGGGATGAGATTTTGCCTTGAACTAGTCGTATCAATCATAATATAATGGATATAAGGAAAGGGTGATATAGAATGTGGCAAAATACGAGGTTACATGTTTTGAAATTTTGGAGTAATTAGAAATACTCATTATAACTAGTAGGGTGGTATGAGATTAACAGAATATTAACTACTTAGTGATTTTGAGGCTCAATAGAAGATGATTTTTCGCCTCCCTTTGGATAGATGTAAAAAGGGAACTAATTAGTTTCACGGACCCGAGGTGATTCATGGTCCGCTGACAAGGTTTGACCCACTCCATTATAATTAAAATGTAGTGAGAGTACTTTAGTGGGAACCAAATTTTGAGTACTGACATGAGTAGTCAAGGATTGCTGAGAGTGTATTTTGCAACGAGAAATGACTTGGTACGACAATAAGGAAATTGATACCTATAAAAGTGATGTCTTTTCTAATATAGTGATAATAAATTCATTGGAGTATAGACGCATCTTTTAGGATATTGTTGTCGAATTCACAATCATCTTGCATGCCCTTATATAAGAAAGAGCTTAAGTATAAAAGAATGCACTGGTACGTAAAGGCTTAAATGAACTTGATGCTAATCATGAGGGGTAGTGAACAGACCTTCGGTTAAAACGGTGTCACTAGTGTATGAATAGTGAAAACCATAAAAGATTTTTGCAAGTAACTTTGGACCGCTTCTGAATGTAATTGTGAAGAAGAATATGAGGTGGTATTATGGGGCATCATAATGCCGACGAGTATATTTATGACCACGAGCATGAGATGCATGATCGAAATCCAGAATTATTTTATCAAGTATACTTTATTTCCGAATTTCGGGACGTAATTCTGTTATTACGGGGGAAGTATGTAATACGCCATAATTTTTAATGATTTTTAAATGTGGTATTAATTTAAATAATGGAAAAAATTGAATTGGAGATTAATGCAGATTAAAATAAATATTAATTAGCGAGATAAGGCTTAATATTTATTTATATTGAATATTACGTAGTGAATGAGTAATAATAACGAAGTGAGAAGATTAAACTTATCGTAAGTGACAAATACAATAGTTATGATAAATTTAGTAGGGGCGCACGTGTCGGTCGTGTCGGGACTTAAATTGGAAAATAAAGTGTAATTTTATTTTTGTAATTCATATGATCATTTTGAGTGCGCCAGTGTGCCCAAACGGCTCAAAATAGTCAGAATTAAGTACCCGAGGGTTTATGTTTGGATCTCAGGGGATTTTAAGATGGATCGGGTCTTATTTAGGTGACTTTTGGGCTTCTTAATGGTAATTGAAAAGCCAAAAACGGTATTACACTTATAAAATGAAAGGTTGCGCTTAGAAAAAAGTTATTTTCATAAAACCAAAGGTTAGGAGAGTTATACAAAGAGTTAGAGAGATGGTGAAGAGAACTGAGAAGGAATTTCAAGAGTCTAAGGAGAGATTTGAAGAATTTGTGCAAGAACATATATGGAGTATCATCATCAAAGTGTAAATCAAAGAGAGGGGACTACAATTATATATTTCTTCTTCAACGGATCATGCATACATTAAAAGCCAAGTGTTTATCTTACTAAATTTTAGTTGAATGTCTTACTCATATTATAATGGGATGTTTACTATTTTAGAATTCATGAAAGGTTATGATAAATTAAGGAATTGAAAATTATATTTTTGGGAGAATTGATATTAGTATATAATCCTTATGTTAGATGATGAATATTAAAGAAATTCTAACAATTAAAATTGGGAGAAATATGGGTTTTACATGTGTTATTGATGATAAATGGTAAAATAATGTTTTACAGAACAACTAGGAATTCATCTAATTTAAGTTGAGTTTTTGATCATTTCATGAATCTAAAATATTATAAATCATGTATATAGATTAGTATGTTATGGGGGATATTCGTTTGGGAGTTTGGAGTTGCATAATGAAAGATTGAACATAAAAATAGTGGAGAAAACGCATGAAAAATTGTTTTAGAAAAAGGACAAATGTTGTATGCTAATTTTAGGACTATTTTAAGTGAAAATTGGTAGTGTGCTTGAGAGTTTGGGTATAAAATCATGTTCTGCACAACTTTGTAGTTTTAAGTTTTTTCAAAATCGGATCAGAGAAGCCTCAAATTGTAATTTTATATTTCTGGGCAGAATGTAACTTTATCGAGAAAAAGGATTATTGGGAATTAAAATATAATCCGGGCTTGTTATAATAAGTCTGGGTTTTGGACCAACAAGTATGGGTTGAAGGTAGCTACTGAAATAATTAATTGAATTATTTATATCCTTTTGGTTAACAAGAGATGTTAGGAGTAATGGGAAATGTGAATTATTAGTTTATGGGATAAACTTGAAATATACCCTGTGTATGTATAGGATGAGTGTATGCATATACTATATTGATTGTGATATTATGTGTATGACATACATACACTGCTTGCTATCACGTGAGGTTTTTGCATCGGGACAGTCATATCTTAAAGAGACTTCGGGGTGATTTTTGACTTGTACCTCAGATATAGAACCTAGAAAAGGCCTATCTATGAGAACGATAAGTTGGTGGTCATATGGGTGCATAAGTATGTGCGTATCCCATAGGCTTGAAACTATATTCGCCTGCAAAATATGTGATTTGTATTTATGGTTCGAGTGAGGAACTGAACCAATAGTCCTTTATTTAGTACGTGAGGTACTGGGACATGATAACAGAGTATGCATGCACCGCAGGTCTCAGGTAGGGGTGTTGTAGTAGTATATATATAGTTAGAGTGATATATGTATATACTTGCGATTTATACTACTATGTGTATTTAGTAGGTGAGAAAATGGTGACATTTAACATGATCTTAGTGCTGGAAATATTAAATATAAGATGAGAAATTTATTCTTGACTCTTTGATATAAATTAATTGGTAATGTATTATATGGGCGATACGGGTAAGAACAAAAAGTTAGTTGGTATAGAAATAGACTTGGATTGAAGTAGTTAGTCGGGGTAGTACAATCAGGAAAGGTTAAAGATGTACGTTAGGGGTGCACATTAGATGAGAGGTGAGCATCCCAAGTGAGAGCACGTGAATGAATATAGTATTTGAAAATTTTGCATTTAAACACTTGCTAAATTTTTTAAACTATTTTACTCGGGCTCTGGCCCGTTCTTATCCATATCGCTATTCTTTTTGTAAAACATTTTAGGTGCCCAACTATAAGGACATTCTATCTTGTGGCGTGCTGCAACTGCGGTAGAAGTTGCAGGTTATTGATATTAGACGCCTCATTATTGATTCAGTTCTTCATTATGAACTTTCTTTCCAATCGGACATGTTGTCCATTTTATTCTATTGTTATTCAGAGATGTTGAGTTCCATTATGATGTATTTGACTGTGGTGTTAATTTTATTTCAGAATATTGTATGGATATTTTAGGCTGGATGATATAATTCAGATATAAATATTATTTTGTCATTATTCATTGTGCGTTTGATATTTAAATGGTGGAATGTGATATTATTCGTCATTTGGTATTATGTTAATTAAAAGGATAAAATTTTAACGCCAACTTTTTAAATACTAGGTGGTTAGTAAATAAAAGGTTTTGGACAGTGATGCTAAGAATGGACCAACTTTATATTCTGTTATAATTTAATAAAGGACTGATCACCCGGTATTTAATTAGGCAGGTGTTACAGATGGTTTCAGATCATCTGGTTCTAGTGTCCTTAGGATCTGTGTGGCTTTACTACATTTTAGTGTAACATTCTTTGATATAGAGCTCTATTATAGGATTGTTGTATTCTTTTTCGTGCGTACGTTTACGTTCTCATGTTATTTAGTATAATTGATACGAATCATATGCGAATTTGGCTAAGTTTTTTATGCCTATCAATATGGGACAACCTGTGAGGGTAGAAGGACTGTAGGAGGAAAGGTTCAATAGAAGTTATAAAGTATTTTGGGAAATAGTAACTAAGATAGAAGTCACCATGATTATATTTCCGATTGATGACGCAAAGCGAATCATTAGAGTTTGGTAGTTTCCCCATACACCATCATAAAGAATGGTGGTTAAAATTTACTTAAAACATGGTGGGGGAAAGTAGAAGGATTTTTCGAGGAGCCACTCATAAAATTTAATTTGATTTTGAATGTTTTGGAAAGGTTTAAATATGTAAATTGATAATTTGGAATTTAAGGGTAATAAGTTAATATGTGTTAACTTAGGCTCCAAACCAGGGTTTGTGAGAAGAACTATACGAAGAATATTATGTGTGATTATATGAATATGGGGAGAAAAGAATTGTGATAGACCAATGGAAGGAGATGATCCAAAAATAGTTACGTCGGGTGAGGTATAGTGACAATTCGACTTTAAGGTTGGATTAAATTTGCGCATAAGAGCACTACTACCATATTGGGAGGTAGTTACCACATAATCATGTAGATAAGGAATTAATTTGGAAATATGGGGTGCGATTTAGCCACAAGTTCTTTCATTTGCTATTCAAATCGAGGTATAAAGGAAGTTTCTAGACTTTTTCACAGGATATATGAACAGATGCTAATTGTGATGACAATTTATCCATTTAAGTGAACTTCATAACTGGGGAGGTAGGTAATGGAGACTAAAGTTGTTAAGTGTAATAATGAACTCACGAATAGGAGTCGCCAATAAATATGGTAATTAAATCTTGAACAGAGTATACACATGACGACAATAACATACTTTTAATGATTAAATCAATGCTTTCATCAGAACGGAGCCAAGAGAGCTGGAGAACACAGCCGGAAAATGGCAAGATTGAACGTACTTAATAATAATGTTACACCATAAAGGGATACCCTGAAGGGGACTCATTTAAATGGTGTAGATTAATGGGAATTTATACTGAGGAACGATGGATTTAATTAGGGCCACTTGGGATGACAAAGTGTTTCCCGGGGCCGCAAAAACAATGGGACAACATGGGCAGCAGTCTTGGGCAAGACTATAAGGTGTGAAATAAGGGAAACACTAATATGGATAGTGAGTCGAGAGATAAATAGATTACACAAAGAAGTATCCTATGTGCGTAGATTAGGGTTACGAGTATCGACCATGTCTATAGCAAGTTAGGGGACAGGAGTTGGATGTCCAATAGAGGCAATAATTGTAAAAGTTTTTGAATCAGTTTGAACGAGAGTATTGTGTCCAGAAAGCATTAGGACTGCCAGAGATATTGGCAATTAAAAAGGTGTGGTTTATCCTAGGATAAAGGGGGTATATATATGTGACACGAGTGAGTCATAATATTTCGTTAAAACCAAATTTGAGCATGAGACATGTTAAGTGGGTGTTTTGTTAGTATTACTATTGTGTGCTTATATTTTATCATTTAGTAGTGGGGATCATTTGTCCCATCTGCAAGAAAGTTGATATAGTCATTGACAGGTTATGTTTTAGTAAATTTACTCATCTTAAGAGACGATATTAGAGTATGATGTTATCCTAGTTTTGGACTAGTTAGCGACAGATTGAGTAAATCAGTTTTTTTTTATTGGATAGGAGTATGCTGTTATCCTTGTTCTAGTAAATCAGATTTTTTTTACTGGAGACACTCTCCCATGTGCGCAGTCAAATTTCACATGCCCCTGGTTTGACCTTCACTCATGTGCACGTAAACCACTTCATCTTCAACCTTCGACAATTTGACTTTAGAGTATTGAAACTTTGACATTAAATTTGAAATGTTATAGATCCATTTGAGTTGGTACCAGAATGAAAGTTGCATAATTTTTGAAGAGGAATCCCACCATAATAGTATTAAAGATTTTAGTGGGTTAGTTTGAGCTATTTGATACGACGCCGATATTGTATATTTCATCCGTTAACCTACATGTTATTAGCCCCCTAGGGTATCTTAATTACTATAATTGTGCTCTTAAACCAGATAACCTCAAATTTGTATGTATATATGCTTTGCAGGGGTTAATTGAGATTTTGTGGGTATTTCGGTACTTAGTATGGAGTTCAGACGCATTTTGGTGAGTTTTCATACATATTCACACGCGAAAGGGCACTTTAGTCATTTCACAGCTTAGGTATCTGTCCCAGCATCTCACGGAAATTTTAGCCATCTGGGCAAGCTTCATATTGCTGCAAACGGTGCGTGAATCCAATCTATAAAGAAGAAGTTACGAGAATTTCGATGGAAGGGAATTACAACAAAACCAAAGCAAAGGAAGGATTATAAAAATAGGGGAGCAAATCGATTCTCCCTCTTGCGAATCGATTCTCTTAGGGGAAAGTGTCATTTATTTCAGTTATCGAATCGATTCCTCTAATTGAGATCTTTATAAAAACATTTCGCATTGAGATTTCTCCCTATCGAATCGATTCAGCCGAATGGATTCGCCCCAAGCCCATCTTCAAAGAAATTTCATGTCGAATCGATTCATCTCTGTTTATCTTTTTCTCTTCTTTATTCACATGTTTGCCATTCTAGGGTTTTGTATAAATATCAACTTTTCTGTCATTTGGGAAAGATAATTCATTTTAGGTTAGATTCAAGGGTTTTGTTGGGAGATCTTTCACCCTCTTCCCATTTTCCTTTGGATATTTGCCCATTTCATGTATGTAATCTACTATTTCATTGTCTTCCTAGTTGTAATATAGTTGTTTTAGTTTATTTCTTACTTCATTTCATTTATGCATTTACTTACCTTGCCTAGTTCGTATTTATTTCTTGTTATTTATTGCTTTCTTAGTGTAAATTAGTTTGGTTTCGTGTACTGCCATTAGATAAATAGGGTCGGGGTAGTGTTCTGCCATTAACGGGCCTCGAGCTCCGAAAGTTGGTTTTTGGGTAAAATTTATTTTAATTGAAACCTTGCGTATTAAAAGAGGATTGTTATGTGTTTATATTTCTTTGTCACGCAACATTAGAGTTTAAAGCGACAATCCAAATTTAATCCACGTGTAACCATTTTCGATTAAATGTTTTATCAAGTATATTTGGGTTTACATCCCTTAATGCATGATATTTATGCTTATTCAAAATGCTCGGTTAAATAGATTTCGAGCCTTGTGTGACACGCCGCCAAATTAAATACCGGGCGACCACTCCTTTATTAAATTAAAATCAAGGTGAACAGTTGGTTTATTCTTAGCATCACTGTCGTAAAAATTCTTTTTCCAATTTAAACACCCTAAATAATTAAGCTAAGTGTCAAAACCATTTAAAACCTTATTCTCATTTTACTAAATCCGGTTATAAAACCTTAAACCATTAACATCTAAAGAGTCACACATTAAGAATAAAAATAGAATTGAACATACATGAATTTAATTATCAATAATAAATCCCAACATTTACAACACTAAAGGAAAACATCCTGATAGTAATAAATCCCGAAATAAAGGTACTGAAAGTAAAAATTTCAATCTCTGACAATACCAACTAAATAATAGAAAGAGGGCGACACATGCCCCTGCTGGATAAAACTGAACTAGGAGTAGAATCAAATGGATGAAGTCGTCTAAACAACAGGCCTGCAACTCCCACCTAAGCTGCAGAACGTTCCTTACAAAGGATCCTAAGTAAGACGCCCCTGTGGCTGGGCACCTGTAATACATACATATATATACAAGAGAGAAAAGGAAATAGAAACGGGTCAGAGCCCGATAGTGTATATGATTTAAAAAATTCGTTTAGCAAGTATTTAAATTGATTATAGGCTAATGCAACAACATATTAGTGCGACACTCTCTTGAGAAATTCTCACCTCTCTTCTAATGTGCACACATATCTCACTAACCTTCCCAATGGTCTATCTCGTCATATACCACACTATCTTTCCCCAATGATTTAACTTATCTTAGGTTATTCGCGGGATTTACAACTGAACAACACAAGTATTTAAAACGTAAGATTTCAATTTGTAACCAAGGTTCTCCTTTTAACTTTATTAATAAATAAAGTTTTCCAGTGTCATATTATACTTTCTCAAAACAATTATTTATAATTTGAGTCATCAACCATGTCCTACATATCAAATCACAGTAGGCAGTTCCAGATTTCAGAATTTCATATATATATTAACTACTCGTATAATATATATATCATAACAGCACCCCATATAAAAACTATGGTGCGGGCATACTCTGCTATCCAATCCCCGTATCAATCGTACTAAAGGGAATATAAGTTCGGAATCACTCTCGAACTGTATAAATACATACACAAACAATATTGAGGTGAATCATAGTTTCCAAGTCCAAGAGGTCAGTACATACCCTCACGTCTCTTAGGACCGTGACTATCGATTCGATAGCCTGTACCTAGGATTCCTATCTTCTAGGGTACGAGTCAATATCCCCCATAAGGCACACGAGATAAGATCGTTTCAGCGCGGTAACCTCAGGGATAGCAAGTAGCGCGGGCATGATTTTCACAAGTATATAATATATGCATACACAATCATATAAATATACCACTTTTATTATATCAATTTAGGTTTATCCAATAACCCACATTCACAACATTTATCCTTATTTTCCCATTATTATTTATCAAGTATAATGGTTCGTTTCTAACTTTAATTCGAAGGGTTTTTCCAACTTACTACGTAACCCTCATGGACTCTATTCTTCCGAATGTACAATTTAGTAGATATCTATTTATGTTCCAACGTAACTCTCTCTTACGTGTCTCTCCCCTTTAATAGATACTTACATTATCCCTTATCAAAAATATCCCAAAAATATAGATTTCGCCTTACATTGAAGGATTTTAAATTTTATTTTCAAAGATGAGAATTCCAAACGGTTTCGAAATCGGAATTAAAATGGAGTTTTAATTGAATTTTTATTATCTCTAAGAGTCGTCAAAACATAAAACTGTCTAGCAAAAAAACATATTAAAAAATATTGAACGGTCCGATCGAGCTAATTTTTTTTCTGTAGCTTCCTCTCGTCTTCAGCTAATTCTCTGTAAAATTTTATCTAATTCCAACGGTCCGATCGTCTGGAATAAAAAAAAATTTAGTGTTTGTATCTGATTAGAACTTTTTTCTTAATCAAACTCTTAATCCTTTACACGACAAAGGGTTTCCAGAATATCATATAAATCATCACTACATGAAAATTTCCCATCTCAAATTGGGTTTTTCTTCCATAAATCTCATCCAAATAACTCCTAAATTAATATGGATGATGCATCAACGAAATAAGCATGATAAACACTTGCTTGGGATTTTCAGAAATCTGGTTTGGTGTTGAATTTGGTGTGGTTGCGTTCCCCGTCTCGCGATCTACGCGTTGGCGGTGGCGGTGGTGTAACGGATGAGTTTTGAGCCTTGGAATGCCTTGAGAGCTCTCTCCTCTCCTCTCCAATGGCCGTTCTAGTGTTTTGAGTTATCTAACCCTAGGATATAACCTAAACATCTGATATAACCCCTTTAATTTTCGTGGGTTTAATTACCCAAAAATACAAAACGACTAAAATGCCCTCCCGGGGTACTAATTAGGCCTAAAAATGCCCCGAGACCCAAATCAAACCCCCGGGTATACTTTTCTGACTATCTCGACCCTTTCGGGTGCGTTGGCGCACTCAAAATGACCATACGAACAACCTATAAAATATTCACTTTTATTAATCCACATTTAGTCCCGACAAGACACAGGCGCGTCCCGACTTAAATTTCCGCAATTGTCATTTTATTCACACGTGACAAAATTATAAAAATAAATCTCATATATTACTATACTCATCCAGTAATATGCAACAAATAATATATTCCCAATAATTACTAACTCTTGTCACGCTAGTAAATATTTAAAACAATATTTCGGATTAAAATTAAATTAATTTATCTCAATTAAATTTAATAAATCCTTAAATTTAAAAGCCATGAAAATACGGGGTATTACATACTTCCCCCCTAATAACGGAATTTCATCTCGAAATTCGGAAAGTAAGGCCTACCAGGTAGCACAATTCTGGATATCCTTGTCAGTACGCAAACTATCTACATAGTACGGCGCTCAATCACTATAACTTTTTCCTCACAACAACATTGTTTTACATTCTCATTTGAGACACTTCACATTGCACTCCCAACTGACAACATTTGAATAGGTTACGTCTATACGTTATAAATTCCATTATCTCACTATCATTAGGAGGCCGCACCTCACTACATGACAACTACTCAGATTTATTCATACACAAAATTCCCATTCTGAGAAGATCATACGAACATTTGACCACTCTTGACTGCCTAAAACATTCGTGGAATTCCACCATAGTTATCGGATATTTTCTCGACCGATCCAAAAATTTTGATTATCTACTCTCCTCTAAACATACGGAAGGAGAATAGTCGAGGTTCTTCCATAACAAAACCTTAATAAGTACCTCGTACGCGACAAACAGGTACGAGTGCTTCTACAGAGCATTCTTGAAATCATCGTACCAAGATTCCAAAATCTCCTTCACGTGGCTCCACTAATCTTTAATCACCATGCTCTTATTCCCTGGCTAAGGGTGATACATCCTACTCGAAACGAAATCTTATCTCCGCTGGTTCCTGAAATCCCATATCAAAGGTGGGATTCACCAATCTCATCCTGATTCAGAAATTTATACTGCCCCGGACCATGCACTGGCGCAATCCTTCCTTTCAAAGGAAGTCTGGGGCATACTGATACCACCTGTGACACCCCGCCTAATTAAATACCGGGCGATCACTCCTTTATTAAATTAAAATCAAGCTGAACAGTTGGTTCATTCTTAGCATCACTGTCGTAAAAATACTTTTTCAATTTAAACACCCTAAATAATTAAGCTACGTGTCAAACCCATTTAAAACCTTATTCTCATTTTATTAAATCCGGTTATAAAACCTCAAACCATTAACATCTAAAGAGTCACGCATTAAGAATAAAAATAGAATTGAACATACACGAATTTAATCATCAATAATAAATCCCAACATTTACAACACTAAAGGAAAACATCCTGACAGTAATAAATCCCGAAATAAAGGTACTCAAAGAAAAAATTTCAATCTCTGACAATACCAACTAAATAATAGAAAGAGGGCGACACATGCCCCTGCTAGATAAAACTGAACTAGGAGTAGAATCAAATGGATGAAGTAGTCTAAACAACAAGCCTGCAACTCCCACCTAAGCTGCAGCACGTTCCTTCCAAAGGATCCTAAGTAAGATGCCCCTGTGGCTGGGCACCTGTAATACATACATATATATACAAGAGAGAAAAGGAAATAGAAACGGGTCAGAGCCCGATAGTGTATATGATTTAAAAAAATTCGTTTAGAAAGTATTTAAATTGATTACAGGTTAATGCAACAACATATTAGTGAGACACTCTCTTGAGAAATTCTCACCTCTCTTCTAATGTGCACACCTATCGCACTAACCTTCCCAATGGTCTATCTCGTCATATACCACACTATCTTTCCCAATGATTTAACTTATCTTAGGTTATTCCCAGGATTTACAACTGAACAACACAAGTATTTAAAACGTAAGATTTCAATTTGTAACCAAGGTTCTCCTTTTAACTTTATTAATCAATAAAGTTTTCTAGTGTCATATTATACTTTCTCAAAACAATTATTTATAATTTGAGTCATCAACCATGTTCTACATATCAAATCACAATAGGCAGTTCCAGATTTAAGAATTTCATATATATATTAACTACTCGTATAATATATATATCATAACAGCACCCCACATAAAAACTATGGTGTGGGCATACTCTGCTATCCAATCCCCGTATCAATCATACTAAAGGGAATACAAGTTCGGAATCACTCTCGAACTGTATAAATACATACACAAACAATATTGAGGCGAAGCATAGTTTCCAAGTCCAAGAGGTCAGTACATACCCTCACGTCTCTTAGGACCGTGACTACCGATTCGATAGCCTGTACCTAGGATTCCTATCTTCTAGGGTACGAGTCAATATCCCCCATAAGGCACACGAGATAAGATCGTCTCAGCACGGTAACCTCAGGGATAGCAAGTAGCGCGGGCATGATTTTCACAAGTATATAATATATGCATACACAATCATATAAATATACCACTTTTATTATATCAATTTAGGTTTATCCAATAACCCACATTCACAACATTTAGCCTTATTTTCCCATTATTATTTATCAAGTATAATGGTTCGTTTCTAACTTTAATTCGAAGGGTTTTTTCATCTTACTACGTAACCCTCATGGACTCTATTCTTCCAAATGTACAATTCAGTAGATATCTATTTATGTTCCAACGTAACTCTCTCTTACGTGTCTCTCCCCTTTAATATATATTTACATTATTCCTTATGCAAAATATCCCAAAAATATAGATTTCGCCATACATTAAAGGATTTTGAATTTTATTTTCAAAGATTAGAATTTCAAACGGTTTCGAAATCGGAATTAAAATGGAGTTTTAATTGAATTTTTATTATCTCTAAGAGTCCTCAAAACATAAAACTGTCTAGCAAAAAAACATATTAAAAAATATTGAACGGTCCGATCGAGCTATGTAAGGACATTTTTCACATGTCCGAAATGTTTCATTTATTTATGTCGTACGTTTCTACATTTGGCACGTCTCCTCACGATCTCACATGACGGCCTCTATCCGAATTCCGGGAATCAAGCATGCATTATCTCCACTAATATGTCCCACATCTACCTCAATGACTTCACGTTCCAAGATTTTAGGGACTTAATGCAAGTGGTACGCAAGGGAAGTCAAAACAGTGAAAAAAAAGACTTTAGGAGACGAATTTGAGAGTCCAAACACATCTAGTCTTCATATTTTTGAGTCCCAAGACTCATGTTTTGATTCACACATCATTGCCAAACCTTTGTGAATCCTTTTGCAACCCAAGAACACAACTTTGATTTGTTCAACCCTTGTGGAGGAGACCGTTATTCTTCTTCATTGCAGCCCTACTGGAAAGGGGTAATTCCAGCCGCGACTACAGAATCCGATACCCGAGGGTAATTCTTAGTCAACTTGTATTTTCATTGTAATCCGATTGTAAGCCGTTTTCTTACAAATTATAGTGAAAATAAATGGTTTTGCCCCTGAGGGGGATTTTTCCTTAATTTCATGTGTTTGAATGTTCTTGCGTAGATTATCTATTTATTCAATCACATACTGCTGCATGTTTAGGGTTTGTTTGTGTTAAAAGGGTTTTATATATGGTTTGATCATTTGAACGCGAGCACACACGTTTCTCAAATTGGTATCAGAGCAGGTTACGCTAATCTATCGCGTATTCCTTTTTTTTTCTGAAAAAATTGATTTTTGAAAAAGTGCGTGTTCAAATGGAGAAGTCATATTATAAAATGCCTATTTTTGACGGGACAAATTATGCTTATTGGAAAGCCCGTATGAGGTCGGCTTTAAAATCCATTGATGAACGTGTCTGGATTTTGGTTGAACGAGGGTGGACTCCTCCCACCGTGACTGTTGATAATGTGACCAACTTGAAACCTGACATTTCTTGGTCTGATGAAGAAATTAAATGGTCATCTTTTAATTCTAAGGGTCTAAGTGCTATTTCTGGGTCTATCACACCTGATGAGTTCAAACGCATAATGACGTGTACCACCTCAAAAGAGGCATGGGATGTTTTACAACTCACCCATGAAGGAACTAATGCTGTGAAAGAGTCTAAGTTGCAAAACTTGACAACTCAAATTGAAACAATCACCATGCATGATTCTGAATGCTTTGATGAATTTTATGCTAGACTTTCTGACATTGTGAATACTAGTTTTAATCTTGGTGAACAAATTCTGAATGCTAGAGTTGTTAAAAAGATTCTTCGTTCTTTGCCTAAGCGTTTTATCCCTAAAGTCACTGTGCTAAATTCTATGGGTAATTTAAATACGCTAAAATTGGAAGAACTTGTAGGAGATTTGCAAACTTATCAAATTGATATGTTCCCTAAAAATGCTAAATATAAAGATAAGGGAATTTCTCTTAAAGCCCAAGAGAGAAGGAGTGAGGGGTCAGCTAGAAAGAGGGTAAAGTCATCTAGAAAGAGAGAGACTGACACGTCAGATTCTGAGTGCGATTTTGACTTAGATGATTTGGCTCTTTTCGCAAAAAATTTCAAGAGGATTCTCAAATTTAAGAAAAATGGAAATTTTAAAGATAAAAAGAAATTTGAGAAAAATAAGTTTGAAAAGAAAAATGAAAAAGTTTCCAAAAATCCTCCTCTGAAAGAAAGTGAGAGATGTTTTGAGTGTGATGGTAGGGGTCATAGAGCTTTTGAGTGTGTCAATCGTCTGAATAGAGAGAAAGGGAAAGTTGTTCTTAATGCTACCCTTAGTGACGACAGTGAGGTCGAGACGGTGGATTCTGGAGATGAGTCACCGCATGAGTGTAACTTCACCGCATTCATGGCCAGCCAAGTGAGCACTCCTAGTTTTCCTCGCGACGTTGAGAATGATGCTTCACAGGGACACCTCGACTGTGAGAGCGATGTGAGTGAGGGGGGGATGACACAAGTGAGAGCGAGAGTGATATACAACGCGCCTACGCTGAGTTATATTCTGAGTCTTTTAAAACTAAAAAGCATAACAAAGCGTTAGTTCTTAAGATCACTTGCCTAGAGAAAGATTTAAAGAAAGCGAGAGAAAGAGAGTTCTCCACCTGCACCGCCCTGAGAGAGAGAGAGTCTACATGTGTCGAGAATGAGAATTTGTTTAGAGAGAGAGAGAGCACTCTAGAGAAAGAGAGAGGGGACTTGATCAAGCAAGTGGCTAGTCTTACGAGTCAGCTCCATTCCTCCGTGGAGACTCGGAAGAAACTTGAAGCCCTTGTTGCCCAGCTGACTCATGATCTTGAGAAAGCACGGGAAGTCAAGGTACAAATCGAGGAAAGATCTGGGAAGATGGGAAAGATGCTCCTCGGCCCCGCTTTAGGTTTTGGTGATCGTCAAGGAATTGGATATGATGGTGCCTCCACGTAGAAAATTGCACCTGGACCAGTTCCTGAGTTTACTACAACTCCTTATGGTCACCGTAAAAAACCTCGAAGGAGAGTTCGACTAAGAAAAGAAAACCAAGGTCCGCCTTTGACTGAGATCTTTTGTACTTATTGCAAAAGAAAAGGCCACCTTAGGGAAACTTGCTATAGCATGGGTCGGACACGACGTACTACTGCTCCACCACGACATACTGATGAGTTTTCTAGTCTGAGAGAGCGAGTTGAGTTCTTAGCTGCCACGACTCAGAGTTTGATGAAAGAATTCCGACGGATGTCTTCGCCGTTAGTGAATGCTTCTTACATTCCAGCTAAAACCAACAAAGGCAAACAAAAGGTCATCTCTGCTTGGGTGCCTAAGAAAGATAAAAAGGCCTTTTTTGTTCATGTTGCTCTCAAAGCACATAATACCTCACAGTGGTATTTTGATAGTGGGTGCTCCAGACACATGACAGGTGATGCCTCATTTTTTACTACTCTTGAGGATTATCAAGATGGCAGAGTCACCTTTGGATATGGGAGTAAGTCTAGCATTATAGGACGAGGTACTATCGAGTTACCTAGTTTTCCTAAGCTAGAAAATGTTTTGTACGTCAAAGGTTTGAAAGCAAACCTTCTCAGCATTAGCCAGCTGTGCGACACTAACTTTGCAGTAAAGTTTGACCGGGACGCGTGTAAAGTCTACAATCAAGCCGGTAAACTTTTGATGCAAGGGGTGAGGACCGAGGATAATTGCTATGGGACTGAGCCCACATCCTCACTTGTCTGCAACAGCGCCACGATCACTCCTATGGATCTGTGGCACCAACGTCTAGGCCGCGTGAACGTTAGAGATCTCAATCGTTTATCTAAAAAGGACCTAGTACGTGGCTTACCATCTCTTGGAAAGTCAACTTCGACCGTTTTTGGACCCTGTCAGTTGGGAAAACAAATTTGTAGTCCTCATAGGAAGTTACATTCCATTACCACCTCTCGTGTTCTGGAGTTGATTCACATGGATCTTATGGGTCCCACTCGTACTGAGAGTCTAGGTGGTAAGAGGTACATCCTCGTGATGGTAGATGATTTCTCCAGATACTCCATTGTAGGTTTTCTGAGAAAGAAATCCGATGTTGTAGATTTCTTAACGACCAAGTGCCGTGTCCTGCAAAATCAACACTGTGTCACTATTAACAGAATACGTAGTGATAACGGCACTGAATTCAAGGAAGCAAAGGTTAATTTGTATTGTGATAGCCTTGGGATCAAACATGAGTTTTCTGCTGTGAGAACTCCTCAGCAAAATGGGATTGTTGATAGAAAGAATAGAACGATCCAAGAGATGGCTAGATCTATGCTTCTAGGTCGTAAAGTTTCTAGGAGATTTTGGGCAGAGGCAGTGTCTACTGCATGCCACACGATGAATAGGGTGTATTTGCGTCCACACACACTTCACACTCCTTATGAGTTGTGGACTGGCAAGAAGCCCAACCTGTCATATTTCCATGTCTTTGGGAGTAAATGCTACATCCTACGGGATAAAGAGCAATTAGGAAAGTTTGACTCCCGAAGCGACGAGGGAATATTTTTAGGATATTCATCGAATAGCAGAGCGTACCGGGTTTTTAACCTGAAGAACTCTAAGATTATAGAATCAATAAACGTCACCGTGCAAGATGACGAACCTCCTACGGTTATTGATCCTAACCTTCAGTGTGAGGATGAGGATTGTTCTGACAGTGATTTACCTGTTCCTCTCTCACACTCTGTGGACCCTACTCCTGTGTTAGGGGACACACCTGCTTGGGTTCGCAAGAGTCATGACCCTTCTGCCATTATTGGTGATCCCACTCTAGGGGTCAAGACTCGTGCTCAGCTAGAGAACGTTGTTAGCCATCTTTGCTACACGTCCAAAGTCGAGCCCAAGAACCATAAAGAAGCACTCAAGGATGAACACTAGATATCTGCTATGCAGGATGAGTTGCTTCAGTTTAAAAAGAATAATGTCTGGGAACTTGTCCCCCGACCTAGTGAGATTAATGTGATAGGTACCCGGTGGATTTTTAAGAACAAAATTGATGAAAATGGTACCATAATCCGAAATAAGGCTAGGTTGGTCGCTCAAGGATACACACAGATATAGGGTGTAGACTTTGAGGAGACATTTGCTCCTGTTGCGAGGCTTGAGTCCGTCCGTCTTCTGCTCGCCATCGCATGTCATTTGCGCTTCAAGGTGTATCAGATGGATGTCAAGAGTGCCTTTTTGAATGGCATTCTACAGGAGGAGGTTTATGTGGAACAACCAAAAGGGTTTGAAGACCCTCAGCACCCTGAGCACGTATACTATCTGAGGAAAGCCTTGTATGGTTTGAAGCAAGCACCCCGTGCTTGGTACGAGAGGCTTACTTCTTATCTCTTAGCTCGTGGCTTCAAGAGAGGGGGAGTAGATATGACGTTGTTTGTCAGGAGAGATGACGGTGCTATTTTGGTTGCCCAGGTCTATGTGAACGACATAGTCTTTGGATCCACATGCTCCCAGCATGCTCACCACTTTGAGGAGGAGATGAAAAGTGAGTTTGAGATGAGCATGGTTGGTGAGCTTACATTCTTCCTTGGTCTCTAGGTTCGTCAGCTAGAGGATGGGATGTTCATCTCCCAATCCAAGTATGCTAGAGACCTAGCGAATAAATTTGGTTTAGACTCCGCTAAGCATGCACGTACACCTATGAGTACCACTATCAAGCTTAGTAAGGACACTTCAGGCAAGGACGTAGAGCAAACCTTATATCGGAGTATGATAGGTAGTCTCCTCTACTTGACTGCCAGTCGTCCCGACATCGCCTTTAGTGTTGGAGTCTGTGCGCGTTATCAGGCATCCCCAAAAGAGTCACATTTACTTGCTCTAAAACGTATTATTAAATATGTAAGTGGGACTCTCTCATACGGGATTTGGTATTCCATTGATATCGATGACCGTCTTTTCGCCTACTCGGATGCCGATTGGGCTGGGGATGTAGATGGATGTAGGAGCACTTCTGGTGGGTGTTTCTATTTTGGTTCTGCTCTTGTCTCCTGGCTGAGCAAGAAGCAAAATTCCATCTCTTTGTCCACTGCGGAGGCTGAGTACATAGCCGCCGGGAGTTGTTGCACACAACTCTTGTGGATGAAGCAAATGCTGGAGGATTATGGGATATAACAGGACACCATGACCATTTCCCGTGATAACATGACCGCGATACACATATCCCGCAATCCAGTTCAGCATTCGCGCACAAAACACATCAGGATACGTGAGCACTTTATTCGTCAGTTAGTTGAAGAGAAAGTCGTATCCCTGAGTTTTGTTCCTACCGACCGTCAGTTAGCCGATATTTTCACGAAACCTTTAGATGCCCTTAGATTTGAGAGTCTTAGAAAATCTTTAGGGATTTGCACAGTTGACTGAGGGGTTTGTCTATGTCTAGAATAGGATACTTCTTCATATTCATATCATATGCTTCCTATTGCTAGTCTGTTTTATATGTACCATTACTTTGTTGTACATCTTTGTTTTATTCCTTTTGCTTTTTATATTTCTTTTGAAAAAAAAAATACAAAAAGATTTTCCTTTAAGAAAAATTTTGAGAAAAGCACAAAAAGATTTTATTTTTTATTTTCCAAATTTTTGAAAAAATCCAAAAAGATTTTTGTATTTTGCTTCTTTTATGGATGAGCATGTAAGACAGCCAAGTCACAACTTCATTCCATTTATCCATGTGACTGTTTGATAGAGATTTGAGAGGCTACATCATTTCATCCATGTGCTTTACATTGATTAGAGTCTTTGAGATGTAATTAGTGATATCTTCCTACATGTTTGACTCCTATATCCTTTATTGCACACATGCACGGCTATATTTGATTATTGCACTTGTCTATCTCATGTTGGCTTGCATGTTTTCATCTCAATCATGTCTATACAATGTACAATATGCGATAAAACTTGACAAGATTGGAATGCATGTAAAAACCGTTTTGGTAAGACTGTGTGTTTTTGTATAATGGGGAGGGGCTGCGAAAGGTAATCATCTATCCTTTGCGCAAAAGCCACCGTTAAAAAGGACCTAAAAAATGGAGGAATTTTAATATCCGAGGTCCAAAGAGGTTAAAAGAGCCCGAAAAAAATTTAAAGGCAATAAAAAGCAATTCATGCCAAATATGGGCCACTTAGGTTTCACCATCAATTCTCCAAAGTTTGAGAATTTAGAATGCCTCTATTCAATACAATATCTGAGGGAGTTTGGTTACAGAATCCAAACGGGTTTGCACTTCCTTGAAAGTCCTGAAAAAGCATAAAATAATTTTGGACGTTATTGGTGTGAGAATCATTTTGAGCTTTGATTTGTTGATTTGATTGAGTCAATATCTTATACTGTCACTCTTTTACACCAAAGGAAGCATTTGAGTTCATTCGCTAGGAATATCCAATATTCATCGTGCACATATGTCATGTTTGTATGCATTGATTTTCCTATAGAATTTGATCACACCACTTCATTTACGCTATCATTGACTTGGTTGCTTTCTGTTTATTCATGGTGTGTTTTTATCCTAGTGACACCCCGCACTTGCTTATTTGATTTATTTCTCTAATTTGTCTATTTGGGGACATCATAAAAAGGGGGAGAAAGAATTATCATATTATGGGGGAGTTTGAATTCTGGGGGAGTTTTTGAGATGTTGCTTATATTTTTATCATATATTGATATCCATGTTATCTCATTTCAAACTCGATATGTCACGTGGTATTTGCTTTGTCTCATGTGTGTAGGTATGAAGATTGCAGATCTATATGTTGCACACCCTGATGAGAAACGTTTTGAGATTCCTGAAGAATTAAAGAACAAACGATGAAGACTATTCATTTGTACCTTTTCCAGTTTTGGGTTCATGGGAGGGTAGATTTGTATAGGCAATTTCATATTTGATAATTCGGATTTTTTATGTATGTACCGGCATAGACATAGGGGGAGATTTGTAAGGACATTTTTCACATGTCCGAAATGTTTCATTTATTTATGTCGTACGCCGCTACATTTGGCACGTCTCCTCACGATCTCACATGACGGCCTCTATCCGAATTCCGGGAATCAAGCATGCATTATCTCCACTAATATGTCCCACATCTGCCTCAATGACTTCACGTTCCAAGATTTTAGGGACTTAATGCAAGTGGTACGCAAGGGAAGTCAAAACAGTGAAAAAAAAGACTTTATGAGACGAATTTGAGAGTCCAAATACATCTAGTCTTCATATTTTTGAGTCCCAAGACTCATGTTTTGATTCACACATCATTGCCAAACCTTTGTGAATCCTTTTGCAACCCAAGAACACAACTTTGGTTTGTTCAACCCTTATGGAGGAGACCGTTCTTCTTCTTCATTGCAGCCCTACTGGAAAGGGATAATTCCAGTCGCGACTACAGAATCCGATACCCGAGGGTAATTCTTAGTCAACTTGTATTTTCATTGTAATCCTATTGTAAGCCCTTTTCTTACAAATTATAGTGAAAATAAATGGTTTTGCCCCTGAGGGGGATTTTTCCTTAATTGCATGTGTTTGAATGTTCTTGCGTAGATTATCTATTTATTCAATCACATACTGCTGCATGTTTAGGGTTTGTTTGTGTTAAAAGGGTTTTATTTATGGTTTGATCATTTGAACGCGAGCACACACGTTTCTCAAGCTAAAATATTTTCTGTAGCTTCCTCTCGTCTTCAGCTAATTCTCTGTAAAATTTCATCCAATTCCAACGGTCCGATCGCCTGGGAATAATTTTTTTTTTCCAGTGTTTGTATCTGATTAGAACTCTTTTCTTAATCAAACTCTTAATCCTTTACATGACAAAGGGTTTCCAGAATATCATATAAATCATCACTACATGAAAATTTTCCATCTCAAATTGGGTTTTTCTTCCATAAATCTCATCCTAATAACTCCTAAACTAATATGGATGATGCATCAACGAAATAAGCAAGATAAACACTTGCCTGGGATTTTCAGAAATCTGGTTTGGTGTTGAATTTGGTGTGGTTGCATTCCCCGCCTCGCGATCTACCTGTTGGCGGTGGCGGCGATGCAAACGGATGAGTTTTGAGCCTTGGAATGCCTTGAGAGCTCTCTCCTCTCCTCTCCAATGGTCATTCTAGTGTTTTGAGCTATCTAACCCAAGGAGATAACCTAAACATCTGATATAACCCCTTTAATTTTCGTGGTTTTAATTACCCAAAAATATAAAATGACTAAAATGCCCTCCCAGGGTACTAATTAGGCTTAAAAAAAACTCGAGACCCAAATCAAACCCCCGGGTATACTTTTCGGACTATCTCGACCCTTCCGGACGCGTTGGCGCACTCAAAACGACCATACTAACAACCTATAAAATATTCACTTTTATTAATTCACATTTAGTCCCGACACGACACAGGCACATCCCGACTTAAATTTCCACAATTGTCATTTTATTCACACGTGATAATATTATAAAAATAAATCTCATATATTACTATACTCATCCAGTAATATGCAACAAATAATATATTCCCAATAATTACTAACTCTTGTCACGCTAGTAAATATTTAAAACAACATTTCGGATTAAAATTAAATTAATTTATCTCAATTAAATTTAATAAATCCTTAAATTTAAAAGCCATGAAAATACGGGGTATTACACCTTGATTCTAATTATTGGTAGTTCGACCCGTGTGGTACGATGCAATCCCGACTCTCACTTTTATATTATTTAGAGTTAACTTCTTTATTTTCCCTTTTTCTCCAAAACACCCCATCACATTTTACACTTTTATTTTTGAAGTAGAAAAATAATTAAAATCTAAAATTCAATCACTCCCCGTGGATTTCTTACAATACTCGACTTACCACTGTGCTTGATTGTCAAGTGTAGTTGTAGTTTAGGTTTTTTGCATGGAGTCGATGAACCGATAACAACGATTTGCGTATTACACGATGCACGATTCATGCTTGATCAAAATGGCGCCGTTGTCAGGGAGTGTGTTTTAGATTGTAATTATTTTATTATTTCGTAGTATTTTTTTCTTTTGTATTTGTATTCTTTATTTTATCCTTTCTTTTGGCTTGTGCTAGATTATTTCGAGAAATTAAAATTTTGGCGCTTGTCGCTTTATTGAATTAACTTATTTTGAAATGTCTTGCTATAACTCTTTAGATAACTTTAATTGTTCTCAGAATAGTTTTCCAAGTTATACTCCCAAAATAATGAGATAATGCCTACAAATTCTTTAAAATGAACGCCTTGAGAGTGAAGTTCAAGAAGTTTAAGTAGTTCCTCATCGCCTTGGCAATGTAATTTGGAAAGAGGGGATCCTGTTAGCTATGAGAAAACCTCATAAGAAGATGTTATGTCTTCTTGTTCGTTTGAATATGAGTTAATGATAGAGGAAATAAATGACCGTTCCGAAGCTCTCAAGATTGGTTTTTGGAGTCTGATGCCATGCTCGAGGAGATCATTTCTTTACAAAATCGGGTCGAGGTTGAAACTTGCATTTCACCTCCACCCCATTTTGATGAAGAAATATATGAGAGTGATCCAAGATTTAGCACTTTCGAATTTCAACCTCTTATTAATTCCTACAATTGTATTGAGGTTGATGGTCCTTCTTTTCATTTATTCCCTACTATTCTCAAACCATTAAACTTATCACAAGAATAGGTTGAAAGTCTTGAGGACTTTGACCCGATTCTTGATCAGGAATGTTATTTTGAGATGTTTCATCTCATGGAATATTCAATTTTACTAGCCCCCCTCCCCTTCCAACTGAAAAATCTTGGGGATGTGATTTCAATTTTCCCGAGATCAATGTGGTCTTGTCACCCTTAGTATCCAAATCCCCATCATCCCTCTCAAAATTTTAATTGATGATGGTTCATTTCTTTTGACTTACACATGCCTTACATTTTTCAAACGGAATTCCTATTTTTAGGGAGGCATGCATGCAATGGAGGTCCACCGTTGATCTTCCAAAGTGAAAATATTTTTTCGGTGGACTCTCAACAATTTAGACTTCTAGTGTATAGTTAGTGTGAAGTCCAAATTGTAGATTGTAAATAGTTAGCTTTTTATTCTTTCTTTCTTTAATTTTTCTTTCTTTTTTAATTTATTCTAGTGTAATTAGTTAAACTTTTTGTTATTGTTTTCGTTATGCTCGGTACAAACTTATTTTGTAGATTCTTTGGACTCGTGCTTATCGGGGATTGCTCCAATTTTATGTAATATCATCGTTTTCCTATCTTTGTGTTGTGTTCTTAATGCGCATTGAGGATAATGCAACATTTAATTAAGGGGTGTGGGATATTCTATCCATTTCTTGTGTAGTCCATTGATTTGAACTCAAGTTAGTTTCTAAGTATGCCCTTTTGTTAAAAATTAAAATTTTCAAAAATATTTTTTATTTTTTTCTCCTTTGTTGGGCATTTTTCCTTGTTTTTCGATGATAAATTTCAATAATTGCCCGATCCAATAGACAACCCAATGATGCATGTTCTTGATTTTGGAAGTTATTATACTTTAGTCCTCAAATCATTGATATTATGAATAACTTCATGAATTAAACTTTATCCCTTGAGCACATGCGATTTTATTGTTGTATTGATTTGGTTTAAGATTTTTATAACTCGGTAATCTTTTGTTGCATTGTATATACTTACACCAAGTAAGCTTTGTAACTCTGTTCATTTGTGAGTGTATACACAATTCTTTCCTCTTTGAAAATGCTAAATTCATCGGTAATCTTTCTATTATGTCATTGGTCGTTCATTAATTGAGTTCATTTTTTAAATGTGTTACTTGAGCATGATTTTCAAAATTTATTTTGACTCGAGAATTGTGAAAATTTTAGGAAATGATCATAGGCCATCTTTGTTATATCACCCATATTATCCTTGATCTCACCTTATGTTTTTCCTAGTCAAACCCTTTGAGCCTAAATATTAGCATTTCGTTTCATTATCCAAAATCCCATAACCAACTCCTAATTGGAGTTTTAAACCATACATATTATCTTCCATGCCTTTGTTTGGAATGTTGCTCGAGATTGAATGATGTTCTTGCTTTGTGGTTGAATTGAGCATGAAAAGAGTGAGAAAAGAAGAAAGTAGGGAAAAAGGAGAGAAAACGCAAAAGGCAAAAGAAAAGAAAAGAAAACATGAGAAAAAGAAGAAAAAAAAAAGAAAGAGGAAGTTTGTATATATCGTATATAGTGTTCAATAATCCTTGTTGCTCTCCAATTGTTACATTTAATGCCTGATTATGGAACTTGTTTTCCATTTTTGCTATTGCCGACTATTTACCATTATTCTAAGTTTTCATTTCAAAGACTTTGAATACGTACATACATATCGTTCGTTTCATACCTTACCCTAGCCTATATTATAACCCTATCAAGTCCTATGTGGTCTTAGGGTGAGTTCAATTTAAAAGTTTAGATAGTTTTGATAATCTGTGAAAATATATTTTGCCTCCTTTAGTGAGTGGAATCTTTCATTGAGATTAGAAGTTTTTCATTTCCTATATAGCTATTGATACCAAAATTAATATGCTGATATGGACGAATAATACGAAGACACGTGTCAATCTACGTGGCATAATAGCAACGAGGAGGTTCTTTTCCCCGACCAACTCATGTTCTCTCCGAGCAACGAGGATACACCGAGGAACTTTAGCACTCCGAGGTATTCCAGCGCTCCGAGGAACTCCAGAGCAACGAGCAACTAAGGCGGTCCGAACTGCATCTCGGTCGTATCATTAATTCTCAAATAATCAACAGTTTAACCATTCATTGAATGATTATCATCTTGACGCACAAGCTGCATTAAATGTATTACCCTTTCATATGTATATCATTTAATGTACCAGCCCTTTCATGTACAGCCTATGGGCTATAAATACCTTGTATCATCCTCATTCAAAGGGACCGGAATTTCTTGATAGAACTTGTAATCGAGAATTCCCAAACACTCAGCAATAACATAATAGTGGACGTAGGCTATTCTTATAAGGCTGAACCACTTTAAAAATCTTTGTCTCATTTTATTTATCTGTGATTGAATAATTAGAGCGATCTAATTTTTTACATCAACAGATTGGCGCCGTCTGTGGGAAACGACTGTTGTTATCATTTTTCACCAAAAATCATTTATCATCAATGGCAGATAATCCAGAATCCAGTAATCGAAATGCTGGAAATGCTGGAAATCCTCCAAATCCATATGCACCTCCAGATCTGGCTGGAATTATGACGAATCTGGCTGAAGGACAAACCGCAATGCAAGAAATAATGAGGCAACTCATTCAAACTCTTCATGGCGGTGCACCTACCCATTCAAGGCAAAGGAGTGATCGTGGGCAATCGTGATCCAGGCGTACTGGGTCATATCGTAATGAAGAATTTAATGATTTTTCTTATCAACCTGGGCAAACTTCATCGATACGGGCTACGGATACAGATCAACATATCACCCTCTCTCCGGAGAGAACCAGCGCCCTGGAAAGATTAAGCAGGGTGTCTCCTTTCAGTCGGTTAGGACCAAGGAGAAATATGAGTCCACCCAGAGCCCCATCGAGAAGTTTTCGACCACCATCAGGTTTGAGAGAAGGATCAGCACAATCACGACCAGCTACACATCGAGATAGATCTCAGGAAGCTACGTCAGAACAATCAATTGCTCGGACTAAGCGGACCGAAGAAGGAAATGAAGCATGGAAAGGTTCCATTCAGCGATTGGAGGATAGATTTGGAGAAATGGCTAAAGAAAGGAATCCCTTATAGAGAACTTTTGTTCAAGGGACACCTTTTGTGCAGGCCATTGTGAATTTTCCTACACCATCAAAATTCAAAGCACCTGTAGTGACCCCTAAGTATGATGGAAAGACAGATCCTGTTCTTCATATAGAACAATACCAAGCTGTTGCCGACATATATGCCGTCCCCGACGAGATGAGGTGTAGAGCATTCTCGGGAACTCTTACCGGATCTGCACAGATATGGTACAACAATCTTCCTCGGGGTAAGATTTCGACTTTTATTCAGTTGGCCGAGTTGTTTATTGGCAATTTCTGTTTTGGAGCAAAGTCGGTAAAGCGAGTAGCGCACTTGTTAAGTGTTAGACAAAAATCAGGTGAGAGTACTAGAGATTACATCACTCGTTTCAATAACGATAAGTTGGAAGTCATAGATTACGAAGAAAAGACAGCGATCACTGCTTTGATGAGTGGATTGTTGCCTAACAGGTTATACTACACTTTAGCCAAAGATCCACCTAAAACTATGTCGGAGTTGATGGCCAAAGCGGACAAAATCATGAATGCCGAGAAGGATATGGCTGCGAAGAAGAATATGGATAAAGAAACCAAGGTGGAGGTTGACAAATCTAAGAAGAAAGAGCAAAAAGGTAATGGTGGTGACAAGCACTCCAAGAATAATAGGACGTCATGGGAAGTCCTGAAGAAATACGATAATTATACTCCATTGAAAATGGGTATTAATCATGTTTTGGAAGAAATCAAGAATAACGAAGAAATCAAGTGGCCAGATAAACTGAGGACCAATCCTGACCTGAGGAATAGGGCCAAATATTGCGAATTACATAAAGATCATGGCCATACGACCAAAAATTGCATAGCCCTTCAGAACGAGATTGAAATGCTCATCCGAAGAGGAAAGTTGTCAAAGTATGTAGATCGCAGAGGTGAAAGGAAGAATGATGATAGAACTAGAGATCATTCCAGATCTCCTCGTCGGACGGAGGAGAAAAAGAAAAGAGATCATGAAGATGATCCAGATGAAGACCCCGATCTTCCAAAGAAGCCAAGACAGCCTGAACGAGAGGTATTTTCCATACGTTTTGGGTCATTTGATTGTAATGTTATTACAGGAGGAGATGCTGGAGGGAGAGACCTTACTGCAGAAAGAAAGGCCTATCTCGGAGAGGCTCAAGCCTGCTCATATATTCAATGAATATATCTTACCGAGGATGATCGTCCGAGGAAGGTAAATAAAGAGAAGCTAGTTATTGGTTTTTCAAAAAACGATTTGGCAGGTGTTCTTTACCCTCACGACGATCCTTTGGTGATCAAAATGAGGATGAAAGATGTGGTGATTTCAAGGGTGTTGGTGGACAATGGTAGTTCAGCAGACATCATGTACTATTCATGTTTTGATAGCTTGAATTTGAAATTATCTCAATTGGAACCTTATCACAGACCCCTTCTGGGTTTTACCAGCGAGAAAGTTTTTCCACTTGGGACGATCAAGTTCGACATATTCATTGGAACTTGGCCTGCTTGTCGAACAAAAAGAATACGCTTCTTTGTGATGGATAAGAATGTGTAGTCAGCCTACAACATCATCATGGGAAGAGTTGGTTTGTAGAAGTTCGAAGCAGTTCCATCTACAGTGCATCAATGCTTAAAATTCCCAACAAACTTCGGAGTAGAAGTTGTGAAAGGTGATCAAAAAATAGCTCGGGAATGCTATTATTCATCTGCCGAGCAAGAGGAGCTTGAGGAATCAAGGAAAAAGACTATTACCTACCAGGTGGAGGAAGGTACAGAAATTGAAACTCTTGATCCCAGGGATGAATCCCAACTTGTAAAAGGACAGGTGGTAGAATCTACAGAAAATGTTATTCTGGACGAGGAGCACCCTGAACGAGTAACCCAGATAGATTCGTCGTTGGATGCTTTAATAAAACAAGAGTTGATAATGTTCTTGAGAAACAGGAAGAAAACTTTCGCATGGAGTCATGAGGACATGCCAGGAATAGATCCAAACTTCTTATGTCACGAACTCAATGTGAATAAGGAGATCAAGCCTGTAAAGCAGAGAAGAAGGGTATTTATCCCCGAGAAGAATCAAGCCATACAAGAGGAGGTCGAGAAGTTCCAGAAAGCCCAATTCATTGAAGATGTGAAATATCCAGACTGGCTGGAAAATGTGGTGATGGTAAAGAAGAAGAACAATAAATGGAGAATGTGTGTTGATTTCACTGATCTCAACAAGGCATGACCAAAAGATCATTTTCCATTGCCCAGAATTGACCAACTAGTGGATGCTACCTCGGGACATGAGCTGCTCAGCTTCATGGATGCGTATTCTGGTTACAACCAGATCAAAATGAAACCTGAAGACAGGGAACGTACTTCTTTTATTACCCCTAGGGGAACTTATTGCTATAATGTTATGCCTTTTGGTTTGAAAAATGCAGGAGCGACATACCAGCGGCTGATGAACAAGGTTTTCACCGAACAAATCAGTTTCAACATGGAAGTCTATGTCGATGATATGATGACAAAAAGCAAGAAAGTTGCAGATCATCTAGTTGACTTAGCTCAGACATTTGATCAACTGGATAAATACCAGATGGAGCTCAACCCGACGAAGTGCACATTAGGAGTACGAGAAGGAATGTTTCTCGGATACATTGTCAACCAGCGAGGCATTGAAGCAAATCCAGATAAGATCAAAGCTCTTTTAGGGTTGCGATCTCCAACAATAAAGAAAGAAGTGCAGAGTCTTACAGGACGAGTTGCAGCGCTCAACAGATTTGTGTCCCGAGCAACTGACAAATGCCTCCCATTCTTCAAAACACTTCGAAAAACTTTTGAGTGGACGGATGAATGTGAGAAGGCCTTTCAAGACTTGAAAAAGTATTTGGGAGCACCTCCATTGTTGTCCAGGCCAATAACAGGAGAGAAGTTGTACTTGTATCTGGTAGTATCAGAGAATGCAGTCAGTTCAGCATTGATCAGATTGGAGAATGGAGTCCAGAAACCAATCTATTACACAAGTAAGGCTTTTCGAGGCACAAAAATCAGATACCCAAAGCTAGAAAAATTGGCATTGGCATTAATTGAAGAAAGTAGAAGAATGAGGCCATATTTCCAGGCCCATACCATCTTCGTTTATACCGATATGCCATTGAGACAAGCCCTTCACAAGCCAGAAAAATCAGGAAGACTGATGTATTGGGCAATAGAACTCGGTGAATATGATATTGTGTATGAACCCAGATCATCATTAAAAGGGCAAGCTGTAGCAGATTTTATAACAGAGTTTACATACCCTGATACCCCTGAGGAGTAAAAGGTGCTCGCTGACCAACCTGTGGATGTTACAGGATCAACATACATAAATCCAGACCAACTCCGGTTGGTAAAAGGGCTTATGGATGAAGAAAGATCATCAACTGCGAGCTCAGACCAGCTCCGGTTGGTAAAGGAGGGAAAAGTGTCAGGGGAGGATGAAAAGAAGCAACAAATATTTCACCAAGGAACCCTGTCAGATAAGGGATTTGAAGACGGGTTGCCCATATGGGGATTATATGTAGATGGCTCATCTTGCATAGCAGGCTGCGGGGCAGGAATTGTTTTGAACACCCCAGACGAGATTGACATGGAATATGCTTTATGATTCCAATTCAAAGCCTCCAATAATGAGGCTGAGTATGAGGCCATGATAGCAGGTTTAAACTTAGCAAAAGTTATGGAAGCACGGCAAGTAATTGTATAATTGTATTCAGTGATTCTCAATTAATTTTAAATCAGATGATAGGAACATATGCAGTTAAAGGAGATTTAATGGCGAAGTATCATGCAAAGGTGATGGAGTTACTAACAGAATTTGATGTCATTCAATTGGTGAGAATACCGAGGATGGAGAATGTACAAGCAGACGCACTGGCCCGACTAGCATCAGCTACTCGTACCGAGATGCGAAGAACGATACCAATTGAAGTACTGGAAAGTCGGAGCATAGATGAAAACTTGACGATGAATGTTATTACCCTTGATTTAGGACCATCTTGGATGGATCCCATCAGGGTATATATTAAAGAGGGAGAATTGCCAGAGGATAAGCTCGCTGCCAAAAAATTGAAGTATAAAGTTGCTCGGTATGTATTAACTAATGGTATTTTATATAGACGAGGAATTATGGTAGGGTTGCAGAGATGTGTACATCCCTCCGAGGTGAAAGAATTGATTGAAGAAATCCATAAAGGGTCTTGTGGAGCTCATGTAGCAGGTCGAACACTTTTACAAAGGGTAATGACTCAAAGATACTATTGGCCGACGATGAGGGCTGATTGTATAGCCTATGCTAAGAAATGTGACAAGTGCCAACGTTTTTCCTCTATCTGACGAACTCCACAAGCATTGTTGACACCAATAACTTCCCTTTGGCGATTTTCCATGTGGGTAATTGATTTGGTTGGACCACTGCCAATCACCCGAGGAAGATTCAAGTACCTCGTCGTTGCAGTGGACTATTTTACTAAGTGGGTAGAAGCTGAGCCGCTTATTGATATGACATACGATAAGGTATACCAGTTCGTTTGGAAGAATATCATCTGTCGATATGGTCTCCCTCATGCCTTCATCACAGACCATGGAACCCAATTTGATAACGAGGAATTTTCTGCCTATTGTCATCAGTCGAACATTTTGAAGGTTCATTCAGCACCAGGCCATCCTCAAAGCAATGGACAGACTGAAGTGACAAATAGAACACTACTAAATGGTTTGAAGAAAAGGCTAAGTGAAGCGAAATCTAACTGGATTAACGAGCTACAATCAGTATTGTGGGTTTACCGAACAACTCCCCGTGCAGCGACTGGAGAATCACCATATATGCTGGCATTTGGAAGTGAGGTTGTAATACCTGCCGAGTTGGGTCTTCCAACGCATAGAGTACTGAATTTCAATTCTCCTGTCAGTGACTTGATGAGAAGACTGGATTTGGATATGCTCGAGGAGGTCAGAGAAGAGGCAGCCATTAGGAATGCTTCTTATCAACAACGAACAGCTCTTTTCTACAAGAAAAGGGTAAGGAAATGCGATTTAAAGGAAGGAGATTATGTGCTAAAGAAGGTAATTCAGAAACACTATAAATTGGAGGCAAACTGGCATGGGCCTTACCGAGTTACAGAAGTTGTTCGACCAGGAACTTACCGAATAGCAACTCTAAAAGGAGAAGAATTCAAGAATGCTTGGAATGCTGAACACCTTCGCAAGTATTATCAATAATGTAATATGTACAGCGGTTCCATCAATATGAATAAACCGATGATGTTTTCACCATTTTCCTCTCCTTTGTTTGAAAGTTTTTCGGGGAATACTAGTGTTGTACACTACGCTGCTTGACAGCAAAAAGAAGACAATAGTTCAAACCCACGACCAACTCCGGTTGGTAAAAGGGCGAGACCAAAAAATATACTCCTTTGGTTAGGAGGCGTACACTAGCGTGACCAACTAAGGTTGGTAAGATAACTAGTGGAAAGATAGTTCGAAAGAACCAAAAAATATACTCCTTTGGTTAGGAGGTGTACACTAGCGTGACCAACTAAGGTTGGTAAGATAACTAGTGGACAGATAGTTCGAAAGAACCAAAAAATATACTCCTTTGGTTAGGAGGCGTACACTAGCGTGACCAACTAAGGTTGGTAAGATAACTAGTGGACAGATAGTTCGAAAGAACCAAAAAATATACTCCTTTGGTTAGGAGGCGTACACTAGCGTGATCAACTAAGGTTGATAAGATAACTATTGGACAAGATAGTTCGAAAGAACCTGATAGTTCAATAATCAACAAAGGTTGAGGGAAGAATAATATCATTTGATTTGAAAATATGCTCTCATATTCCAATTTATGTTGGTCGGGAGGTAAGATTATTACAAAAGTTCTTCGAAGAACAAAATATTCCAAACTGAACCAAGTATAGTTGGTCGGTGATCAACTATACTTGGTCGACGAGGATAAATTATCGACCATGGTTGGTCGGGCACATTTTATGAAAAAGTTTACCAAAGTATGGTTGGTCGGGGATAAAAACCCATCAACTATAGTTGGTCGACAAACACAATTTAACAACCTTGGTTGGTTGGAAACATTTTAAACATTTTATACTCATTACTTTATTATTAAGTGATTGAGCAACATTGATACTTGTAATTTTGATTACTAAGTTGGTTGATGAACAACACCATATTGTTATCTTTTTAACAGATACATATGCACAAATGTAAAAATGTTTGATAAACACAAGACAATAGCAATACAGATTTGCAAACAGAAAATGAAATTCTTTCATTAAGGTCAAAATATATTACAATCTACATATATGTGCTAATTATTACATTGAAAAACCTATTCTATTGGTTTCTTTCCTTTAGCTTTTGAAACAGGTTCCTCGCCGGCAGGAGGATCCTCCAGGCAAAGAGGAGAATTGATGAAATTAATATCTCTGAGCATTCTGACGTTCATCACAGAAGGTGTATCCAAGAGATGCTCGAGACGAGATAATTCAGTCTGAGAATGAAGACTATAGTCGCCAAGATATTTTAAAATTAAACTCCGAGGAATGGAACGAGCTGGGATCCATTCCATGTCCAATTTGAAAGGTGGCACAGGCAAGTCTAGTAACCCTGGAGCATGATAATCCCATAAAAAATGCCTTTGCTCCAATTTCAGTACACCCAGGGCGTTCAACCACCCCTGCTTATAACCTTCATTATTGGCATGTTCAATACGAGCATCTAAATGAACAAGGGCTTCATTGTATCCTGCCATCCAAAATTCCCTGGGCTGTTTATGGAATTGGAAGGTTAATCTATCCAATTGTTCGTGAAGGTTCCTGGCAAAAACATCTTTATCATTCAAAGCAGACTTCGTTGCAGTAAGTTGATCTTCCAAAGATAGATTTTTCTTGGACATTTCAGATAAAGCCCGATCTTTGGCGTTCAATTGGTATTCTTGAGTTTCCAATGTTAACAGAGTACGAGATTCTTCAACATTACGGCTGAGAACTCTTGATCAACCCCGAGCAGGTGGAGAATTTTGCTCCTCGACAACATTTTGAACAGCTCTTCCTTGCCCACGAGACCCTCTTCCTCGTCCCTGAGCAGTAGTGGAAATACCAGATCTTCTCAGAGCATCCAACTCTTGCCTTAATTTGGCATTCTCTACCTCTAAGAACGAGAAACCTTCATCGGTAATTTGTACTAAAGCAGTGGAAGATGACGCTGCAGATTCATACTGTGCCAGCTTTCTCTGCAAATTATTGTTCTCTTGTTCCAGCAACTCAGCAATCTGCCTGCAGGCCTCAACTTCACCTTTTAAAGTTCTTTCCCTAACATCGTATCCAGCAAGGATCTTTTTATGGCCTGTTTCAGAAGAAAGCTGTTGATATCTATTTTCATATTCCTTGTGCAGCAAAGCAATTGATTCATTGTCCGGACCTTGGAGATCTTCTAAGGAATAATGAATTTCCTCAATCAAGTCATAGTAGGCCACGTTGTTGGCCACAGCTCGGTCAAGTAAATCCTTCAAGTACCGATAAGCCTTAATTGCTTGCTCTGTAGCATCATGACCAAGGATGTCAGCAATTTCTGATGTACTAAGGTCAGTATGACCAGCTTTATAATATTCGTGGCATTGATGCATCAGCTTTGTATCATGTGCAGATATCAGTTCCATTCTAGCCACAAACTAATAATGAAGAGAAGACAACAGTCAACAAAAACAAATCATCAACAACAGAGATGAACAAAGATGTATTTTATTAGATCACAAAAGGATTACATTGTTTGATTACAAATAATGAAAGATAGAAATGATACCGAACAACTTCACACCTTTTCCTTGTCTCCCAAGACTTTCTCGGGAGGCTGGGACGAGGAGCTTGGTTGGGCGATAACAGCAACTTGATCAGCATGAGTTGAAATTTTCTCAGGAGGAGGAGGCATGGAAGAAATGTCCTCGTTGGCAGAAGATAGAGATGTAGGGACTTGATCACCGATGGCCATGAAAGATTCATCAGAGATAGGCTCATCTTCTTCTTCCACAATTGGTGGGGGAGGACCAGGGAGGTGTAGCTGGAATAGCCCAGATTCGTCCTTGATCTTCAATTCCTGCAGGGCAGCTACCCAGCCATCTCGTAAGTATTTCAACTTCCCGTATTGAACTTGGGATGTCATCGCAGCAATCCCCTTGTCCCATCCTTTATCCCAGCCAGTGCTGAAGGATTTTTTAACTGCGAGCTTTCTTTTCAGTTTCTCCGAGGAGAGCTTCACATCCAATTCTTCCTTTTGGCCCTTGATATCTCGCAGGGCGGACAACTCTTCCTCTGCCTTTTTCAGCTTATCTTCAAGCTCTCCAAAGTTCTTGATCTTGTCGTCATATTTCTGATGCTCGACCTCTAAACTTTTCACCTTATCCTCCAAACTCTTGGAGGTCTCAGCCAACTTCACCTTCTCGGCATCAACTATAGACAACTTTTTCTCCCATTCAGCTTTGTCCTCGTTATACTGCTGACGAGAATCCTTCACAGATTGGGTTAAACCCAGCAGAGCATCCTCTACACCTGACGAGGAGCTGGAAGCTTTAATAGCTTCGTCTTTCTTCACGATGTTGTTAAAACAATTCACCAGCTAAACAAAGGAAAAAAGTAACAGGTCAGTACAAAAATACAAGTATTCAAAGAAAGAAAGGAAATTCAGAGTGTGAAAAATTTACTGAAGCAAGGTGACGAGTAGCTAGGGATGTCAGCATATCCTTAGAAATCTTTTCATCAATTCCTTGGACCTCGGGTATGATCCAAGTTTTTACCGAGCTCATGGCAGAGCTCGAAGGAATGATGGTTGGAACACCAACACCACCAGCTGGTAGAGAAGAGATGGTTTCAGTCAGATTGGCAGTTTCAGCCACATTGACCGAGGACGATTTCCTCAATCTCCTCAAAGGGACTTCAGCAGTTTCAACCAAGGAAGAGCTCTTGGTCGGAGAGATAGCAGTCATCTCCACAGGAGCAACCTTCTTGCTCAGAGCCACTGGGGGCTTCTCGGCAGCTTTGGAAGGTGCAACATCCACCTTCTTAGTCCCTTCTGGGACATTAACTTTGCTTTTCTTGGCTTCAGCAGCAGAAGTAGTGTCATCAAATAGAGCACGGGGAGCTCTTTTCCTGCCCATTTTCTGGCTCAAAGGAATATGAGATTCTGGATCAGAGTCCTCAGGAATTTGCACTGGATCACTGGAGCTGACCACAGGGCGAGCAGTAAAAGACGACGTATAGCTCTTATACTGCAACAAGTATGAGGCAGACCTGATATGCTCATCTGCAACCTTCTGATGCAAACTCCAGATATGTTTTAATTGCCTTATATTAACTTCTGATTCCTTAGGAGTTTTTCTCTTGCTGTTAACTGCAAACAAAAACAATTTGAAATGTCAATCATGCATTTATTCAAACATGATGAAGTCACAATTTCAAGAATAAAATAAAATGAAAATAACCTATCCCATTGCCATATGGGGGGCATTTGGGACCTTCATACACTCTGTCTCCGACTAAAGGAGCATGTTGCCAATTTTTGAAAACTAACCCATGTTCAAAATAATCCCTGTTGGCATCAGGGAGGTTGACTACTAAAGCTCTATTCAAAAATCTAGTTTTTAAATAATAAACGTTATCTAAAACAGCCCATCTATAGCAAAACATAATCTCAGGAATTCCTAGACGAGTTCCATGAGTTTGATTTAACTTATGCACCCCATTAACTATTCTCCATGTATTGGGGGCTACTTTTGCAGGAACAACATCGAAATGTTGGCAGAATTCTAAATATAAAGAGTTGGGTGGAAAAGAAAATCCACACTCAGTAATAAAAAGGCTGGGGAACCAATGTCCCTCAGCCAAATGAAAATAATCAAAGGGCTCAGGAAGATTTTCCAGAGTTACCCAAGACAGAATGGAATAATCAGAACGGAATTTTTCAATAGATTCAATAATATAAACCATGGTGAATAAAAGAAGAAGGAAGAAGATCTTACAGGAAGAAAGGAGGTCTGATGACAACGAACGAAAACAAGGATGAACGCACAAGAGAAAGAAAGACTGTAGAATTCGAAAAGCAAGAAAATTGGAAAAAGTAGAGGACGATATAATTATTTGGGAAGTTTAAATACTGTGCCTTGGGAAATGGCGAGAGAAATGATTACAAAAAGAAACTATCGAACTTCTGGCGGCTAAAAGGACAAAAAGGGCACAAAGATCGAAGCGCTCGTAAAAATTCGAAAAAAGGCGAATCCTATGAATTTGGAAATAAATTCAAATACGATGCTTCTAAAACCCAGGAAGGTCATTTAATATTGCCATATACCGAGAAAGAATGTTCCATACTCCTCAAAGTTCTAAATATGAAACATTGGGGGCTTCTGTTGATACCAAAATTAATATGCTGATATGGACGAATAATACGAAGACACGTGTCAATCTACGTGGCACAATAGCAACGAGGAGGTTCTTTTCCCTGACCAACTCATGTTCTCTCCGAGCAACGAGGATACACCGAGGAACTTTAGCACTCCGAGGTATTCCAGCGCTCCGAGGAACTCCAGAGCAAAGAGCAACTAAGGCGGTCCGAACTGCATCTCGGTCGTATCATTAATTTCCAAATAATCAACAGTTCAACCATTCATTGAATGATTATCATCTTGACGCACACGCTGCATTAAATGTATTACCCTTTCATATGTATATCATTTAATGTACCATCCCTTTCATGTACAGCTTATGGACTATAAATACATTGTATCATCCTCATTTAAAGGGACCGAAATTTCTTGATAGAACTTGTAATCGAGAATTCCCAAACACTCCGCAATAACATAATAGTGGACGTAGGCCATTCTTATAAGGCTGAACCACTTTAAAAATCTTTGTCTCATTTTATTTATCTGTGATTGAATAATTAGAGCGATCTAAGTTTTTACATCAACAATAGCGTTCTTCATTTGTGACATGTGAGCGACCTATTTTCCATTTACATTTACTATGCCCGCATGTTTCGTGTGTTACCTCCCTATTTTGAGTGAATTCATTTGATGAGCGTAATGCCCGTGAGGATTGAATATATGCTTGCATTAATGCTTATTCAGATTATTTAATTTTTTTCCAAATCATACTATGCATGTGCTCTCCCCCCACCCACTTTTAAAGTTTTAATTCTATGAGGTGCATTCAACCTGTTAATAACAACGGACTTTAGCTTGAATTCATTCAATATGTTAATAATGTGTTTAAAATCTTTTTCGTTGTTGTTGAGTTTGTCACATGTTGGGTTGGGCATATTTTTAGGAAACCGTATGATGTTTGTGGGTTTTATCCCTAGAAACCTTCACGAGATGACACTCGTCTACTAGGATAACCTAGGAGTTTAACGGCTTATTGTATGCGCTAAAAGCAATCGTTCGCCCGCGAAAGAGGCCTTATCTTTTTTATCCCCTTTTTATACTCGTATCCTGCTTTTGGTTTAGTGGTAGTTCTGGTTATATCCTATTTCATTGCTAGGGACTATCAATGTGTAAGTTAGGGGGTGTGATACGACGCCAATATTGCCCATTTCACCTGTTAACCTACGTTTTATTAGCACCCTCTGATATCTTAATCCCTATATTTATGCTCGTTAACTAGAAAACCTTAGATTTGAATGTATATATGCTTTGCAGGGGTTAATTGAGCTTTTGTAGGTATTTCGGTACCTAGTATGGAGTTCAGACGCATTTCGGCTAGTTTTTGTACTAATCCACATGCGAAAGGGCACTTTAGTTATTTCATAGCTTAGGTATCTGGCCTAACATCCATGAAAGTTTTAGCCATCTGGGCAAGCTTCGTGTGGACATAAACAGTGCATGAATCTAATCCATAACGATGAAGTTACGGTAATTTCAGCGGAAGGGAATTATAACAAAACCAAAGAAGAGGAGGGATTGCAAAAATAGGGGAGCAAATCGATTCGCATAGGGGGAAGTGTCAGTTATTTCAGTTATCGAATCGATTTGGACTCCTCCGAATTGATTCGTCTAATTAAGATCTTTACAGAAACATTTGGCATTGAGATTTCTGCCTATCGAATTCATTCAGCCCTTAGTGAATCGATTCAGCCTAAGCCCATCTTCGAAGATATTTCATGCCGAATCAAATCTCTCTTGGCCGAATTGATTCGGCTTTACTGATTTTTTCTTTTTTTATTCACATGTTTGCCATTCTAGGGTTTTTGAATAAATATCAACTTTTCTGTCATTTGGGAAAGATAATTCATTTTAGGTTAGATTCAAGGGTTTTGTTGGGAGCTCTTTCACCCTCCTACCATTTTCCTTTGGGTATTTTCCCATTTCATGTATGTAAGCTACTATTTCATTGTCCTCCTAGTTGTAATATAGTTGTTTTCGTTCATTTCTTGCTTCATTTCATTTATGCATTTACTTACCTTGCCTAGTTAATCTTTATTTCTTGTTATTTATTGCTTTCTTAGTGTAAATTAGTTTGGTTTCATGTACTGCCCTTAGATAAATAGGGTCGGGTTGTGTTCCACCATTAACGGACCTCGAGCTCCGAAGTTGGTTTTGGGGTAAAATTGCGTTTAATTGAAACCTCGTGTATTATAACTAGATTGTTATGTTCACGCAACGTTAGATTTTAAAGAGACAATCTGAATTTAATCCTCATGTGACCATTTTTGATTAAATGTTTTATTGAGTATATTTGGGTTTAAATCCCTTAATGCGTGATGTTTATGCTTAATCAAAATGCTCACTTAAATAGCTTTCGATCCTTGATTCTAATTATTGGTAGTTCGACCCGTGTGGTGCGATGCAATCCCGACTCTCGCTTTTATATTGTTTAGAGTTCACTATTTTATTTTCCCTTTATCTCCCTAACAGCTCATCACCTTTTACACTTTTATTTTTTAACTAACAAAACAATTAAAATCTAAAATTCAATCACTCCCTGTGGATTTCTTACAATTCGACTTACAGTTGTGCTTGCTTGTCAAGTGTAGTTGTAGTTTAGGTTTTTGAATTGATTCACTGAACCGATAACAATGATTTATGTACTACACGACGCACAGTTCGCGCTTGATCACTATTGATTTACTGTAAAAATGGAAAAAAATTGACCCGTGGATAAGTGATTGAAAGCTATGATTCTTATTCCGAGATAGTAATTATTGAATTCTATATTGAAAATGCAATTAAATAGGCTTGGTTCAAAGGATTTGGATTGAGTATAACTCCTGAATTCAAACTCTGAAATTTTCAAGCCCGAAAATTCAAACTTCAATTTGGGGGATTAAAGCTTGGTTTTGGTTCAATTACACATTGCACCTAGGTTCTTGAGGATCAAAGCTTAAGTTTCCTCACTTTAAAGTTGGATCAAAGTCCAGGAAGTAGAATCCACCATTAAAGCTCAAAACTCAAAGGAGTTTTCTAGTTTTTAAGCTTATAAAGTGCATTGGCATGCTAACATTCAAATCTAAAGACTTAATTTACTCTATATAATTAAAGAAACATAACCAAACGAAAGAAAACAACATTTACACATTAAATGACAGAGATGCATAAAAACAAAAACAAAAATTACTTTGAAATTGTGTTGAGCTTAATTGTGTTTTCTTAGGCGTAAATGGTGCCTTTTATCGGGTTTATGGGGCAGAGTTCATTGGTGGAATTAGAGCTGAGTCTTAACTTGTTTGTACAAGTTTCAACTAAGGTACGTGTGGGGTTAAATGGTTACCTTGGGTACACCATGTGGTACATGCCATGTTTGCAGTCCAACTGGTCCCACATTCGGAGGGAGGCATGTGGAAATAAGTTAGGTTCTTGGTTTGGTCCTTGGGTAGTTTTGGTTTACAGTTTAGGGCCAATAAGTTAACTTTTAAAAGTTTTAGGGGCTTATGTGAGATTTATCAAACTTAGGGGATTGGTCCGTGGTATTCCTATAAAAAATAAGTTATTTGGTAAAACGTTAAGTTAAACTTGGGTTTCATGGGTATAGGATAATGTATATTAACATGATTTCTATTCAAGGGTATTTTAGTAATTTTAACAAAGTCTCAAGGTTCATGGAAATTTTAGAACATTAGAGGGACTAAATGCCTATTTAGGGTAAGTTGTTACAATTTTTCCACAAAAAAAAAATTGTTCTCAAAATTACCTATGAAAAACGCAAGGTATTGTTGTCTCATAACGCCTTTTGTCTCCGAGATTGCTTCTTCAGTTCCTTAGTGCTGCCAAAGAATTTTGACTAGTTAGATGATTTTACGGTAGCAGACCTTCTTTTATCGGTCAAGAATTTGGATAGGAACTTCCTTGAATTCATGATTGTGGTTGATGGTTATACCCTTCCAGGTGATAACGTGACATGGGTCGGGGATGTATTTTCGTAATTAGGAAACATGAAACACATCGTGTATATTGGATAATTTAAATTATAGTTCCAAATGATAGGCTATAGGTCGATATGTTTGATGATTTTAAAGGGATCAATATAGAGGTCGGGGTGCTAATTTTCCTCTTTTTCCAAATCGAATTATTCCTTTTCTTGGGGACACACAGAGTATTATCCACTTGAAATTCTAAAGGCTTTCATCAGATGTCAACATAACTTTTTTGTCAACTCTGGGCTAAATGCAATCATTTCGAAATAAAAAGTATCTTCTGAGTGGTTTTGGTGATAATTTTAGGTCCAAGTATATGATATTCCCCTTATTCGCTCCAGCATAGGGGTGATCGGCATGGTCATCCATAAAGATCTTAATAGGGGGTGGTCTGAATGCTCGTTTAGTAGTTGTTATTATAAGAGAACTCAATTAATTCTAAGTGTTTATTCCATGACCTACAAAATCTAATGTCCATGCTCGTAACATATCTTCAAGGGTTTGAATTAATCGTTCATATTATCCATCGATTTCAGGATGAAAGGCAATACTTAGATAGAGTTGGGTTCCCATTAATGCTTGTAGGGCTTGATAAAAATTTCCTATGAATCAGGGGTCTCAATCGAAAATAATAGAAAGAGGTATACCATGGAGTTGAACAATTTCTCTGATATAGAGCTCAATAAGTCATTAAAAAGAATTAGTGGATTGAGTTATCATAGAATGAGCATATTTTGTAAGACAATCAATAATAACCCATATTGAATTACAACCTTGAGAAGTTCGGGGCTATCCTTTAACAAAATACATGGTAATGTGATCCCATTTCCACTCTAGAGTGGTTAAAGTAATTTCATGGGGTGTTGATGTTCAACCTTCACTTATTGACAAGTTAAACATTTGGCTATGAAATGTACTATATCCTTTTTCATGCCTGACCACCAATAATGTTCATTGAGAGTCTGATACATTTTGGTGCTTCCGGGAGAATCGTGAATTTGGAATGGTGGGCTTCTTGTAGGATTTCTTCCCATGTTAAGGATATGAAAGGGACACATACTCTATTTTTGAATTTAATCCTCGCTCGGGGTGTAGGGTCCAGTCTTTCTCAAAAAGTTTATTTTGGAGTATCTATTTTTTAGAGTTCAAAAATTCATCTTGGTCTTGAAGAACAATGATTTTCTTGTGCAGGGTGGGGTAAACTATGATATTTCGTAGGACAGTTTGGGTTTCAAAAGATTTTCTCTATAGGCTGTAATCTTCTATGGTGTCTAAGAATAAAAACATACTGTGGAGGTTTCCTCGGGCTTTATAACTCAAGGCATTAATAACTATGTTACCTTTTTCGGGATGATAGAGTAGATTAAAATTTCACTCTTCCTGAAAATCTATCCATCGTCTCTGCAGAGGTTTAAATCATTTTGGGTGATGATTTACTTAAGGATTTTATGGTCAAAGAATACCCAAAATTCTTTTCCATATAGATAACGTCTCTAGATTTTCTGGGCAAAGACTACTACAGCTAATACCAAGTCATGTGTCGAATAGTTGCGCTCATGAATTTTTAATTGTCATTGTGACACTCCGGCTAATAAAAAACCGGGTGATAAGTCTTATACCAAATTAAAACAGCAATCCTAGTTGGTTAATTCTTAGCATCACTGTCGAAAACTTTATAAAACTTACTAACCACCTAGTATTCCAAAAGATGGTGCCAATTTTAACTTTTTAATTAAACTAAATGGTACATGCAGAAATAAATATGAACCATTCACACAACTGAATAAAACTAAACTAAATAATTAATTAAACAATTTTCTAAATAAACCATCGACCACCAAAGTGAAATCCAATATAAACACCCAATACCTGAATAAATACATCTAAAAGTCTGGGCGACAAGCCCAAAATAAAACTGAAACTGATACATGATTCCTTCTCTAGGAATGAATGAACAATGCATCTAATTCGAACTTCTGCTAGCATCCACATATATCGCGGCTCCGTATCCCTGGAATAGAATATCAATCCAGGCGTCCCTGCGGATGGACACATAAAAGGTTTTGAAAATAATTTTATAGCAAGGGTTAGAACCCAAAACATTTTGAAAATAGTTAGCAAGTGAATTAGCTGCAATAATTTAAAATGCATGAATGCGCTTCATATTTAAGTTAGTGTCGCACTCCCTTGTGGTCATTCTCACCCCTCCACTATTGTGCACACTTAACGGTTACCTTAACCCCCACCTAGTTGTACTACCCCATCCAACTAGTCCTAGTATAACCTCCCCTTGCCATACTACTCTAACCCGAGTATAATGATTTTTGAATTATAAGTTATCTCACAATTAACTTAATTAATTTCTTCTTAATTAGTATCATATAACCGTGTCACAAGTTATATAAAGTAAATACATCACACACTATATTATTAACCGCATAAAATATTGAATACCATTATATACGTACCTTTACTGAAACATCCACACATATAACATACGTATATCCATCCCTCCGAGTATACCCTCGCCGGATGATTCCCTCTAAAGTGATATCTCACTAAGTGTGCTTACATAACCTAGTTACCCAAATTGGAATCGCTCACCAACCTGGCCTAAAACATAAACGAAGTGGAGGCGGTCATATTCCTTCCCTGAAAGTGAGATAATCCCCTCACCCATATACAGGACACTATGACCTGGGGATATACTCACCCTACTCCTCAAGCTAGGGGATTCACCCACATCGCGCAACCTCCCTTGATAGCACTAGAGTATATAAATTAAGTAAATATCTAATCACTGATATGTAATAGCACACATAATATATACACACATCTATATATATACTATCACTACACCGTATATATATAATATAAACCCCGACTTTACCGTGTACTCAAAGATCCGTAACACTAGCCTGAAATTTTCTGAGTCTATGTCCCGACTCTCTTAATTAATTTTCTCACTTAATAATTTATCATCTTCCGGAGTCTGTGGTCCGACTCTAAATAATAATACTCTACACAATAATTTATATGAAATTTTCTCGAGTCTATGATTCGACTCTTATTTAATTAATTTACACATTAATTAATTAACACAACTCCGAGTCTGTGATTCGACCCTCATTTAATTAATTTACACATTAATTAATTAACACATATCCGAGTCTGTAGTCAGACCCTCATTTAATTAATTTACACATTAATTATTTAACACAAATCCGAGTCTGTGGTCCGACTCTAATATAATTAATTCACACCTCAATTAATATACTATTTTCCCCAAGTGTATGGTCCGACTCTAATTAAATTAATTAACACACCTATTAATTTAATACATTTTCGAGTCCATCGTCCGACTCTAATTAAATTAATTAACACACCTATTAATTTAATACCGATCCGAGTCTGTGATACAACTCTCATTTAATTAATTTACACATTAATTAATTAATACCCTTCCCAAGTCTGCAATCCGACTCTAAATTAATTAATCACAACATCAATTAATTTAATACTTTTTCGAGTCTACCTTCCGACTCTACCTTCATTAATTAACACATCCATTAATTTAATAACTTGGTGTCACTCAACCATTATCCCCGGACTCACTCACTTGGACCATAACTTAATATTTCCTGAGTCTATGCTCCTATCACAAGGAAACACACAAAAGGCATTCACAACCCAAGTAATCCTATAAAACAGTAGGTATTTACACAACCCAATTATTCATACTTGTACGTAATATATTTCTCTCTAATATTCACCGTACTTGTTTGCTTTACGAATTTATTTCACTTTCGTATTAATTCAAGTATTCACACAACTCTAAGGGTCCTAGTTACCCCTTGTTATATCAATTCAGTAGTTACCCTTGTTAACCCACTGACCTAACGAATTTAAGCTCGCTCACGCTTTTTCGTAATTATATTCTTATCATCTCGAATTAGAGTACGTCACAATCAAGCCTATGAATCTCCACTTTAACTCTCTCACAAAATTAAAGTCCAACACTCAATCATAGACCTACTTCCATATCATTATTCCATCATTATATTTCATCAAGGTCCCAAACATTTCCCCGATAAAATTTTAGACATTTGAGGCTTAAAAAGAAACATTTCAAATTTTTTGGCAGATTAAACACCCTATAGTAAAATTTCAATTTCTCCCTCTACAGAACTCCGATTGACCTGATTCCAAGTTCATTGGATAGCTAAGAGAAATATATTTCCAGTAATTTATGGTTAACACTCTAATTCTAAGTAAAATTCAAATCTCACCCGTTTAAAGTCACGTTAAAATTCTGGCAGATTACTATGTTGATAGATCAAACACCTTGTAGTAAAATGTCGATTACTCCCTCTATAGAACTCCGATTGACCTGATTATAAGTTCATTGGATACTAAGAGAAATACCTTTCCAGGAATGTATGGTTTACACTCTAATTCGAAGTACAACTCAAATGGCACACGTTTAAATTTGTGTCAAAAATTCTGGCTGATTGACATCTTGTGTTCATCAATTAAACCCTAAGTCATTCAAGATTCATGTTCTTCATCCAAGAACTCATAAAGATTCCATGTTAATCATCAAATATATTCAAATTTCATTTTATCTTTACTTAGGGATATATAATTCTCCTATTTCTTACTTTGAATCTCAGGTAAGTATTCAATTAATAAGACTCCATTTTGTACCCATTTATCCCCAAAACGAATTTTAGTTTACACGTCACTAAAATATGAATTGGATATCACCATTTACGCATTACATCAAGTTAACCACTTACCTAGACTTGTTCGTAGGGTCTGATCCGTTGGTGTAGTCCCTTAATTCGGCTCCAATAATCCCCAATTGGCTCTTGATTTGCTTTTCCCCAATTTTCCTCTCAAGCCCTAGGCTTAGAATTTGTGTTTACTGCCGTTTAACACTTCTCCATTTAGGTTAAAAATCCTTAATCCCATTTTTGGTCATCTTGGCCTAATTAAAATGGCCCAACTCACCCCGTGTGGGCCCGGCTATGCCCATAAATACCCCGCGACCCAATTATCACCCCCGAGTACTCTTTTCTGACTATCTCGACTCATCCGGACGCAACCGCGCACTCGGAATTGCCATCCAAAATACTTTTTGACATTTCGAAATTCGACCTCAAAATGCGACATTCGGACAATTAAACTTAAAGTCACCAATTATAAATAATTCGGCTTACTCAAATAAATTTTTCAACTCATGAATTTAAGTTTCTCCAATTTAAATATTTTTATAACTCCCAAAAATAATTAAATATTAAATCCTCAAAATTACGGGGTGTTACATACTCCCCCCCCCCCCCCCCCCCCCCGCTTACAAAGGAATTTAGTCCTCGAAATTAAGATGAGCGTAATGTTCCAAGCCTCTCCTATCACTCTCTAGTCATGTGCCTCTAAGCCCTCTATATTTATCCCATCCGCTTCTAAGCATAAGTTAAACAAGTATGCATTTAAATTAACCAGGGCACCCATACGCCCTATACTCGTGCTTAACAGCAGGAAATTTGCCTTAATTAACCCGAGTGCCCATACACTCTATCCCCGCGCTTTACCGCATGAAAGTTACCCGACTATGCTAGTCGTAACCTGTAATATAACTTCGAACCCGTAGTCATATCACATATATATCTACTTCCCGGGTACCCAACCCATGTACTAATGTCCAAAGATCTCCCCACAAAATAATTGTCTCTCAACACAAAAGTATATACGCTTACTGTGTCTCGCTTACCATCATTAGTCCTTGCGCAAAAATAAACCCTGAGCTATCTCTCTTTGCTCGAACATAAATCTAACCACCCTGATTCTCTTTAGTAAACACCTCTACTTATCGGGATAAAATGTGAGAACACAAGACCTCACTATGTGCCTATCGCACCACGCAATACAACATATGTATAGGCTATACACCCTCTCAGGTGATACCTAGTACCAAACATATCCTGGTGTCGTGAACACCAAAACTTAACACCACTATCCACAGTAGTTAAATTCCATCGCTATCCAGCCGATATTTAGAAAATATTATCAACCCTACTCCCATAATTCTCGAAAGTAGTAAATCCTCGCATAATTCTAACCTTCACTCAGTGTATACCTCCACTCTCCCGTAAAGAACACCAAAGAAACTCCGCTACCCTACGGAAAGTTTATCCACATACTATGGCTGCTACAACCAATGCACCCACTAAGTTCGACCCACTTGCGAACTCTAGTGAAAAATAAGTCTTATATTATGACATCCTCTTTGTCACTCAAAAATATACCCCACGCCCATAGGGTAAAAATAATTACCTCCATACTCCAGCTGCAACGACTGATCATCGGGTTCCGGAGCATCTTCTCCCTGCCCGAATGCGCCCATGACTTGCTTTAGTGTCTGTACATCCAGGACATCGTCCTGTAGTTGACCCCTTCCTCGCTTAAGATAATATATCTTCATGTGTCTCGCTTCCCCCCACAAACGAAACACCTTCTAATACATTCACCCTGCCACTGGTCCCTTCCATACCGACCTTATTGGAATTCCTGGCCATCCTGTCGATAGCCTCCAGTTCTAAATCATTTGGCATGATTTCCCTGTCGGAATCCTACCCCTGATCTCCCACTATCTGCTGCTGGGATACCCCACTGGTACTATTCCCTCATGCTTTATCCGACTGGCTAGTTTCTAGTCTCTTCCTGCTTCCTTTCACGTGGAAGCGATATTTTTGACAATGTCAAAGTGATGCATTAATGACATCAATATAAGCTACTAATGCGGAATTACCAATTATATGTTGTCTGGTTCTCCAGACTAACCCATCCACAAACCTTTACTTTCTTTATCTCTTCATCGCTTACCTCATCCGGTACAAAATTTGCCAACGAGTAAATTCTTCCTCGTAATCGGCCACGGAACGGTCCCCCTGAGTCACCTCTTTAAATGTTCTCCTCATTTCGGTCTCAACCGCTGGAGGAAAATATGTGCGGTCGAACCGCACCCAAAACTTTGCAATAGATAGTGTATCCCTTTCCTCAACTGTGGTGATCGACTCCCACCATTTTAGCGCTGATCCCACTAAACTAAAAGTGGATAGAATTTACTTTCGCACCTCATCGTAATCTCCCATGTGTAGGAGACGCTGGATATCTCTCTTCCTTGACATGCTAGCACTATATGTGAACCCCCTCGCAACTCTGGTTGGTGCCCAAACTTAAAAACAATTCTCGTACTTGCTGCCACCCCGATAGCCCCGGGCGGCCTGAATATCTAGTTCCATTAACACTTGTGGTTGATCCCGTGGAAACTACCCTGCCATTGCGACCACCGTCGCTTCAACTGCCTGTGCCCCCAATTCGGTTACCTGCGTTACCGAAATCATCCCTGGCAGTTGCTGCAGTAACTCTTTCTCCTGACGAGCCTCTCTAGTCTCATCTCCCCCTGCTGCCCTAGCTTCTCTCTCTCTCTCCTAGGCAGCATGTGGAATGAGAATTGAATCGTATCAGTTCACACTCAAATAAGTAATGTGGCAGAAGGACGTAAATGCGCTTACGTATAAGAATACAACAATCCTATGATAGGGATCTATATCAAATATTTCTAAGCCGAAACGTGAAAATCCGCACAGATCCTAAGGACACTAGAACCTGATGCTCTGATACCATCTGTGACACCCCGCCTAATAAAATACCGGGTGATCAGTCCTATACAAAATTAAAACAAGAATCCCAGTTGGTTCATCCTTAGCATCACTGTCGAAAACTTTTTAAAACTTACTACCACCTAGTATTCCAAAAGCTGGTGCCAATTTTAACTTTTTAATTAAACTAAATGGTACATGTAGAAATAAATATGAACCATTCACACAACTGAATAAAACTAAACTAAATAATTAATTAAAAATTTTCTAAATAAACCATCGACCACCAAAGTGAAATCCAATATAAACATCCAATACCTGAATAAATACATCTAAAAGTCTGGGCGACAAGCCCAAAATAAAACTGAAACTGATGCATGATTCCTACTCTAGGAATGAATGAACAATGCATCTAATTCGAACTTCTGCTAGCATCCACATATATCGCAGCTCCGTATCCCTGGAATAGAATATCAATCCTGGCGTCCCTGTGGCTGGATACATAAAAGGTTTTGAAAATAATTTTATAGCAAGGGTTAGAACCCAAAACATTTTGAAAATATTTAGCAAGTGAATTAGCTGCAGTAATTTAAAATGCATGAATGCGCTTCATATTTAAGTCAGTGTCGCACTCCCTTGTGGTCATTCTCACCCCTCCACTATTGTGCACACTTAACGGTTACCTTAACCCCCACCTAGTTGTACTACCCCATCCAACTAGTCCTGGTATAACCTCCCCTTTCCATACTACTCTAACCCGAGTATAATGATTTTTGAATTATAAGTTATCTCACAATTAAATTAATTAATTTCTTCTTAAATAGTATCATATAACCGTGTCACAAGTTATATAAAGTAAATACATCACACACTATATTATTAACCGCATAAAATATTGAATACCATTATATACGTACCTTTACTGAAACATCCACACATATAACATACGTATATCCATCCCTCCGAGTATACCCTCGCCGGATGATTCCCTCTAAAGTGATATCTCACTAGGTGTGCTTACATAACCTAGTTACCCAAATTGGAATCGCTCACCAACCTGGCCTAAAACATAAATGAAGTGGAGGCGGCCATATTCATTCCTTAAAAGTGAGATAATCCCCTCACCCATATACAGGACGCAATGACCTGGGGATATACTCACCCTACTCCTCAAGCTAGGGGATTCACCCACATCGCGCAACCTCCCTTGATAGCACTAGAGTATATAAATTAAGTAAATATCTAATCATTGATATCTAATAGCACACATAATATATACACACATCTATATATATACTATCACTACACCGTATATATATAATATAAACCCCGACTTTACCGTGTACTCAAAGATCCGTAACACTAGCCTGAAATTTTCTGAGTCTATGTCCCGACTCTCTTAATTAATTTTCTCACTTAATAATTTATCATCTTCCCGAGTCTGTGGTCCGACTCTAAATAATAATACTCTACACAATAATTTATATGAAATTTGCCCGAGTCTATGATTCGACTCTTATTTAATTAATTTACACATTAATTAATTAACACAACTCCGAGTCTGTGGTTCGACCCTCATTTAATTAATTTACACATTAATTAATTAACACATATCCGAGTCTATAGTCCGACCCTCATTTAATTAATTTACACATTAATTATTTAACACAAATCTGAGTCTGTGGTCCGACTCTAATATAATTAATTCACACCTCAATTAATATACTATTTTCCTCGAGTCTATGGTTCGACTCTAATTAAATTAATTAACACACCTATTAATTTAATACATTTCTGAGTCTATCGTCCGACTCTAATTAAATTAATTAACACTCCTATTAATTTAATACCGATCTGAGTCTGTGATACAACTCTCATTTAATTAATTTACACATTAATTAATTAATACCCTTTCCGAGTCTGCAATCCGACTCTAAATTAATTAATCACAACATCAATTAATTTAATACTTTTCCGAGTCTACCTTTCGACTCTATCTTCATTAATTAACACATCCATTAATTTAATAACTTGGTGTCACTTAACCATTATTACCGGACTCGCTCACTTAGCCCATAACTTAATATTTCCCGAGTCTATGCTCCTATCAGAAGGAAACACACAATAGGCATTCACAACCCAAGTAATACTATAAAACAGTAGGTATTTACACAACCCAATTATTCATACTTGTACGTAATGTATTTCTCTCTAATATTCACCGTACTTGTTTGCTTTAAGAATTTATTTCACTTTCGTATTAATTCAAGTATTCACACAACTCTAAGGGTCCTAGTTACCACTTGTTATATCAATTCAGTAGTTACCCTTGTTAACCCACCGACCTAACGAATTTAAGCTCGCTCATGCTTTTCCGTAATTATATTCTTATCATCTTGAATTAGAGTACGTCACAATCAAGCCTATGAATCTCCACTTTAACTCTCTCACAAAATTAAAGTCCAACACTCAATTATAGACCTACTGCCATATCATTATTCCATCATTATATTTCATCAAGATTCCGAACACTTCCCCGATAAAATTTTAGACATTTGAGGCTTAAAAAGAAACATCTCAAATTTTTTGACAGATTAAACACCCTATAGTAAAATTTCGATTTCTCCCTCTACAGAACTCCGATTGACCTGATTCCAAGTTCATTGGATAGCTAAGAGAAATACCTTTCCAGTAATGCATGTTTCACACTCTAATTCGAAGTAAAATTCAAATCGCACATGTTTAAAGTCACGTCAAAATTCTGGCAGATTACTATGTTGACACATGAAACACCCTGTAGTAAAATATCTCTAATTCTAAGTAGAACTCAAATGGAATACATTTAAATTTGTGTCAAAAATTCTGACAGATTGATATCTTGTGTTCATCAATTAAACCCTAAGTCATTAAAGATTCATGTTCTTCATCCAATAACTCATAAAGATTCCATGTTAATCATCAAGTATATTCAAATTTCATTTTATCTTTACTTAGGGATATATAATACACCTATTTCTTACTTTGAATCTCAGGCAAGTATTCCAGTAACAAAACCCCATTTTGTACCCATTTATCCCCAAAACGAATTTTAGTTTACACATCACTAAAATATGAATTGGATATCACCATTTGCACATTACATAAAGTTAACCACTAGCCTAGAACTGTTCGTAGGGTCTGATCTGTTGGTGTAGTCCCTTAATTCGGCTCCAATAATCCCCAATTGGCTCTTGATTTGCTTTCCTCCAATTTCCCTCTCAAGCCCTAGGCTTAGAATTTGTGTTTACTGTCATTTAGTACTCCTCCATTTAGGTTAAAAACCCTTAATCCCGTTTTTGGCCATCTCGGCCTAATTAAAATGGCCCAACTCACCCCGTGTGGGCCCGACTATGCCCAAAAATACCCCGAGACCCAATTACCACCCCGGGTACTCTTTTCTGACTATCTCGACCCATTCGGATGCAACCACGCACTCGAAATTGTCATCCGAAATACTTTTTGACATTTCCAAATTCGACCTCAAAATGTGACACACATTAATTCCGACAATTAAACTTAAAGTCGCCAATTTTAAATAATTCGGCTTACTCAAATAAATTTTCCAACTCATGAATTTAAGTTTCTCCAATTTAAATATTTTTATAACTCCCAAAAATTATTAAATATTAAATCCTCAAAATTTTGGGTTGTTACAGTCATGACCCGTATTCGATCAATTTTCCTTGTTGCATTAAGACACAATCGAGTCCTTGTAAGGAATCATGGTTATAAACACCATAACTGTTGTTACTGGATGGAATGATCAAATATAGGGGTAGTGGTTAATTTTTCGTTGAATGTATGGAAAGCTTGTTCACTGTCGAAGATCCATACAAACCGCATATACTTTTGGGTTAGTCTCATCAAAGGTAAGGAAAATCTAGAAAATCCTCCCACGAAACATCAATAGTCTCCGAAAAGTTTGGGAAAACTGTGTAATTCCATAATAATAGTGGGTTGAGGGCAATTAAGTACATCAGTAGTTTTGGTCGGGTCTACTTATATGCCAACTTCGGTAACTTCGTGTCTGAGGAATTTCACCTCTCTCATGAAGAAGTCACATTTTCTCTGCTTGGTATAAAGTTGATGTTTAAGAAGAGTGTCCAACACTATGCATAGGTGATCCTTGTGTTCTAATTTAGTCTTGGAATAGATTAATATGTCATCGATAAAGATGATTACAAACTGGTCCATAAAAGGAAATAATACTCCATGCATTGAGTCCATAAGGCGGCGGATCTTTTGTCAATCCAAATGACATGACTAAGAATTAAAAATGACCATATTGTGTGCGAAAAGAGGTCTTGGGTATATTATCTTCCTTGACACGGAGATGATGATAACTAGATGTTAAGTCAATCTTTGAGAATATTCTTGATTCTCGTAATTTTAGGGGAAAAGGGTTTTTGTTTTTTATGGTTACCTGGTTTTACTTTCGATAATCAATGCAATATCAAAAAGTTTCGTCTTTCTTCTTCACGAACAAGACTGGATCTCCCCAAGGTTATGTGCTTGGGCGTCTAAATCCTTTTGTTGATAAATCGTCTAGTTGTGTTCGAAATTCTTGAAACTCTAAATGAGCCATATGGTAAGGGGGTTTTGAAATATCAGAGGTACTTGGTAACATATTGATAAAGAATTCAATCTCTCTATGTGGGGGTATTCTAAGTAATTCTTGAGTAAACACGTCCTTATATTTCTCTAAGATGGTGGAAAGGGAGGAATTTTCCTTTTTACATGTTTAAACAAGTATGGTTTAGTGGGGATTTCTTCCTTGAAACTAGAATGAAGGTTGATGGGGGTGGTTTGAATGTTACCGTCAATACATAACAATTAATATGAGAAAGGTTTGGGGATAATATGTCGATTCCTATGATTAAATCAAACTCGGTTAGGTCAAGGACTACTGAATATATGGTAAAGGTACTGGTTCCAAAACATAACCACTACAAGAAAAAAGCCTTTTTATGACATTTTTTAAGTGTCATAAAATGCATTTTACGATGCTTTATTTTTCAATAAAAAGCGTCATAAGTTTGAGTGTCATAATTGATACCCATAAAAAGTGTCATATTAGGTAACGATTATATATGACTTTTTTTCAAAAATTTCATATCCGCTACCAAAAAGGGTCATAATATACTCTATAAGATGTCATATTTGATTTAAAAAGCGTCATGATAAACAGTTTTCAAAATTTTAAAAAGGTCATATAAAAAATTTCATCACATGAGGATTTAATATAAATGGTCATAAATTAAACATATAATAAAAAAATAATAACAAATATTAATGTCATATTTGACAAATAAATCCAAACACGAATCAAAATTCATAGAATCATTTATTTCACATTCAGTGTTATAATTGATACATTATAGATTATGTCATTTACCCAAGAAATACAACAATCCCAGCATACTTTTTGTCTCACATCAAACAAAACTACATTAAATCAAATTGAGCTAACACATCAATTAAATTAAATTTGTCTATCAAAATTAAGTGTTCCTCCGTATTAATAATCGCTTTATAATTTTAGGCAACAATGCGACGAAGTCCTCTTCCTGCTTATGTTCACTTTCACGTTGTCTGACAGTGATATACCTTTCACGTGCCTCTAAGTAGATGCTCCTACATTAGTTCAAAAAATCATATATAAATCTCTAGTGCATTGTAAAACACAACATATGAATTTTAGTTTTTTCAAAGTATTAAGTCGTGTATAATTTAACATATGTAAAACACAACATATGTTAACAATAAAGATATTGATATTTTTCTGTTGTAACCTTCATGTGTTAATAATAAAGAAAAAATGGGGAAAATAAGAATAATAATTAGGCAAAACATGCATTCAAGTCCAAACTTCATAGAGTAATTTTATACCCTTTCCATGTGGACTTAAATTAGGGGACTTGCTAATGTGGAAAAGTGTACTAGTTTGTGTATGGGATCCATTGTCTATCATATAAAACAATATTCAATACGATGTTTCTACGTCAACGAGTTCCATACTTTAATTTCCCATTAAGAGTCAGTGAGTGAACACATACTTGTAACAAATCAACGATATTTTTTTTGTCTGGACAATGGACGATGAAAACCCATAGATGCAAAGAATTCCAAACCAGTCTCATGGGGTCCCTGATATATAATTTTTCCTTCGCTTAAAAGAATTACTTCATCAACATATCAACATATTCTATATTGTTGAGACCACTGTCCTCGACTAAACCACGCGATTAATGTCCTTAATAATTTCCCACTCATCAAGTCAATATTAGTCTACATCCTCACCTAGTGTTACCATCAATATTAACCGAATCACTCTTCCTTGCTGGAAAAGCCCCTTCTAACTTAATAAAATATAACTAAGTTGATACCTACATACTAGAGATAAAAGATGATATGGACTATTAACGATAAAAGATACTTCCTTTTCAACTAAAAAAGCTTTGGAATTGTGTCGAGGCGATTTTCTATGATATTGTTCACCAAATTCATAATGTGACATAAGTATGTTTAATTAATTTTATATGATGAATATATAATTGAGTCTTAACTTCTGAACATAGCGTGATAATTTTACTTCCATCAGCACTGCCATAAGTTGTTGTAGTTCCAACTAGAGTGAGGATTGATCTTGACTCGTGGACTTTATGAAGTACCCATTTGATTTCTGGCTAAGGAAATTTAGCATGTGGCTTAGTTTCCCCAGCTATTTTTTCTTCTCCATACATGTACAAAGAAGAACCATAAAGACCATGGGAACCCACAACAGAAGATCCATCATCAACAAATTTAATTGCCATCGGATGGCCTCCAGCGGGCAAGTTAATTCTAAGAAATCTGCATAAAGTAATTAAAGATTATAATAAAGAAAAACTGCGAAAAACATGTGCATAATTAATAATGAGGTGGTAAATGGTAAGGTGTCAAAGGTACTTGAATTAATACTTGAAACTTTTACTTGTTGCATCATCTAACTTAAAAACCCTGGCAACTCCATCATCACAAGCTGTATGCACAAACAACAAATCAAGAATAATTAGAAATTTTACACTGATGAAAACCAACATGGATTTTTCAATAAGTGAAAATAATTAATATATCTCCAAATAAAAGAAAATATACTTTTAAAATACCACATTTCATATCAGTGAGCTATGATCTCACAAGTGAAGACTTCTGCCTAATTGTCAAGTGTCAACAACACCTCATCTTACCTAAATTCCAATTATTTTTGGCAGACAGCCTAATAGGTATATATGTGACTGATCATGATACCAAACAACCAAGAGATCATAATTTTTAACCAGTCAAATTGTTCTAAGCAATAGAGAACAGAGATCTTGATCGCTGCAGAGCGGAGCAGAGAGAGACTCGTATAGTGTTGTGAATTTTGAGGACAGAGGAGTGACCTGCAAGATAAATAAAAAAATAGGTGGAGTGAACTGCAAGATAAATCAAACAAAATAGGTGATGTGATTGATTTTGGAGCTGCTGAAGAGTTTAATGATTGTGTTTCAAACATAAGGTAAATGATTGGGGTTATACAGGGTCAAAGTTTCCTTGGTGGAAGGATAAAGTTCTATGCTTGAATGTTATTATTGAAGATTTCTCCGGTATTCAAATTTACCACATAGTAAAATTAGCATGTAATCATGCTCCTCTTCTATTTTTTACTACACCTAACACCATAAGGGAAACAAGCATTTATGTTTTCATAATTTCTAGTTCAAGCATGTCACATTCAAAGTGTTGATTAAGAATCATTGGGTAAATTATAATTCTCGATAAGGTTTTGAATATTATATCTTCTTAACATATCAGTACAATTTTGCTGAATATTTTTAAATAAGTTGCCACAAATTTAAGAAGATTATTGACATTTGTTTTCTTCATTATTTATGGTTTCCCATTTTTTATATTGTGGCCTACTTGTTCACTTCTCATTATAACTTATTTGATTTGTAAATTACTTAAATTTCTTATTATCGATTATAATTAATATTGATTTAAATGTTGAAAGACATGTGAATGTTTAGTGTAATGGTCTTAAAATTTCAACCTTGCGGGGTGGTATAATTTAGGACTTTGAAAATTAGAGAGCTAACTAAAAGAGAATATCAATATATAAATATACAGATACATTTATATCACTATTCTAAAAAACCCGCCTAGGCTTGAGGCTTGGAAGAAATTCCCCACCTTACGCTTTTCACGCCTTATTCCTAGTAAAACCCTTAAGGTGCACTTTTTTCTTAAAACAACAATGTTTTAGTTAAACGATATCGCCTTTTGAAGATTTTTTTACAAACCGGACCATTATCTCATCCAAAATAATCAAATAGTATTTTAATTTGCATATATTCAAACATATTTTTATGATATGTACAATTTTAGTATTTTAATATCCTTGTTATGGTAAAAAATATTAAAATATAATATGAAGGCCTAAACGCCTTTTTACGCCTAAGGCCCGCCTAGGCTTCTAAGGCTTAAGGATTGACCTCCACGCCCCGCATTTTTTAGAACCTTGATTTATATAGATGTATGCATCTAAGATCCATGGTGGGTGTTTGGTGTTATATATTTGATTTTAGGCTCACATTTATCCGAATGTGCTTGTTTCTCACATATGCATATGAAATCAAATTGTTGAAATGAGTATTTATTAGCATTCATGGATAGACTTTCATAGTAAATAAAATATTCAAAGTGAAATGCCTAGTGTATACCTTAATAGCCTTTAAATCAAATCAAGGTGACCAAGCCACTGAACCAATCCACGAGTTAAATTTGCATTCCCAAAATCACTGAGTTTAACACAAACCAATCAATCAACACACACCACCACATAACGAAAATCATAAGGCATCACTAATCAAAAGTGAGTAAGAAAATCACACTCTTGTAACATTATTATCACTGTGATATGTCACGTGAAACCAAATGCACCGATTAATAAGAATCGGATCCCAAATTGCAGAACATTGTTAGGATCAACCAAATTGGACTTTAACACATTCAAAGCATCACCCGTCTTACATAAACCACTCCATTATCAACTAATTTCCATTTACAGTAACTAATAAAAAGTGTATAGTAAATACAAGACAAGTTCATCATTTCATTCTACGAGAATTTAAAAACTTCCAATGATTAAAAGTGGTAATTATTGAATAATGAAAAATAATAAACTGAGCACAAAGTCAACTTGTAGTTTGTTAAGGTGGATTATGGGATTCTAATCCATGGAAATTTGCAGTTACTTATTTATCATACCAACTTAAAGAAAGCTAATGACCTTTTTGGTCAGGGAAGGATACCCTTGTTGTATATTATGGGCTTGTGATAAAAAGTGATCCTTCAGCCGCTATTCTTATTTGAGAATATTGGCACCAAAGCCTTCATCACGTGGGTATTTGTTTTGAGACCCTTTATAAGAATTGACATGAAATGGTCTAGTGGTTTAATATATTAATCTATAATTGATGCACTCATCCTATTTTCTTGATTTCACAAGGTTCTACCTTAGTACATAAATTATGTACGTTGGGCATTCTAAAATCCAAAAAAAACTAACACCAAGACCAAAACTTGTCAATCTCATGGGACAAAAACAGAGTCTATCAATAAACTAAAGATTCTAAAAAATCTCACCAATTCTAAAAAGTCACATCAATAAACAAGAACAAGCTACAAAATCCCATATATTGTATTGACATTTATTAAGAAATAAAACAAATTATAAGTGCAACATAAAAATTCAAGAAAAAAAAGCATGAAGACACATAAGAGATAACATATACCGTAACTCCTCAATTGGCTCCCACGTATCCTCGCTTGGACCATATCCAACCCAGCGCACCTAAAATTGCAGTGGTAAAGATAGGACCATTAATATTGCATCACAATTCACATTTTCTAAACATAAATGACAGTATAAAAAACTGTAGAACTAACCAAAATAGAAGGCCACACTTCCAAGTTGTGTTCTATCGGACTACATGACATTGCAAAAATATCATGTGTGCATACTTTATTATTTATTATTGAATATAGTGTCAAATAATGTATGTTTACATTAATATACCATTCAGGATCTTCAAGTCACTTCATAAATTAAGTATATTTTATAACCGAGAGCATGTAGTCGTTGCTTAGGACACATTATTTGTCAAAAACACGAACTATAATACAGGTAATGTATAATAACCCTATTGCATATTGGGCAATTTGTATCAGCGTTTGGTAATAAAACAAAGCCAGGGTCCTAATTCAATTAGATATGTATGGATAATAATTCCGGATTATCAACCGACAAAAACTACTCTATTAGATACTCATAAAAAACTAAAATGCCTTGACATCTCCATCATTTAACCCCAACCAACACCAAATGTCACAGCTGCGCACACGCACAAGCCGACATTGATCGGCAGTTTTCTTATATACACACATATAGAAACGTGAAAGGGAAGAAATGTAGTTGTCTCTTTCGATTTCGTAGTGGATTGCATTGGCCTAGTTCCTTATGCCCTATATTCAGATACAAATCGTGATCGAGACCTAGCTCTAGTTCCCATCATAGCTCATTGATGTGTTCTGAACCCTGTAATATAATGAAGTGGCTAGGTACATTGTAAATGCAAGCTGAGATGGTACAACTGTGAAGTCTTATGTACATAAGTCAGTCTTTCACTCTATAGAAGCACGAACTGATTAATTCTTCCAGTTAGGATTTTATTACTGTAGGGCAAGTTGTAGAGGATGGTCAGGACTCAATGAAAAGAGTTTTTCCCGCTTGCCTTTAGAAAGCTTTAGATTGACTTTCATTCCTGTCTCGGATCTCAATCCATCGATACCTATCAATATCTTATTGAATTTAAGACAAACCAATAAAGGAAAGATTGTGATGATCAGTCATTAAAGGCCTATGAGGCTGCTTCTGCCATTGTAAAACTTCCTCCAACCCACTCAATTCGTCTTGGACTTGATCTTAACTCCTCTCCCTTTTACTAAGATTTTTATGAATTCCCCTGAAAGGGACTTCAATTTGACTAAGCAAGCTTTTCATGAGGCTATTGCATAATTGGATATAGAGACTGAACAAGACAAATGGCCTGCTATTTGGCTAAGCAAAGCAACTGAAAAGTAATTGCATAATTAGACACAAATCTTTTCAAAGGTCATGCCAATTGGCTAAGCATACCAAAACACCAGTTATAAATTTCAATCATATGATTTCAACATATTTACAGTAATCTAAGACCAAAATTACTGATGGTTTCCAAAAAGGAAATTGGTTGTCACGATCTCATTTATATTAACACGACTACTATGCAGTTGGTCTTCCAATCCAAAGAGGCTTACACTCTAATTTATATTAACACAAGCTAGTCATTTTAGGCACCTCACATAGTAGGTCCCGTCGGAAATTACAACATCATGACTTTTAACGAACATAATCCATGAGAACTAAATACACAACACTAGCTAATGGAAGGAGGCGCAACTCTTTCGAATTCTAGGAATTACTCATGAACTCATGGTATGATATGGGTTCTGTCAATGCGTACAATCCTCACATCTACAATTACATTATACATTGTATGATATCGTATGTTATGTGTTGACTCTCACGACTCTAACATCGCAAATAATCACACAACACCCCCCCCCCCCCCACACACACACACACACATCAAACACAACAAAGATACACCTAGAAATAAAAGTAAATCTAAATACCAATGATAAACACAACAAAGATAATTATTAAAGCAGTAATTCACATCTTAGTCAACAGGAAACGAGAATGTCATCAAACAATAATGCATAATTATAGCTGACAATCTTATCCCATTTTGTATATTGATTATGTATGCATTAGATAAACTCAAATGCATGTATTATGTGATACTACAATTAACACGGGTTACTATCACAAAGCAATGATCTCTTGAAATGAATGACAACAATTAGTTAGAAAGATCACTGAATTACACAAAAAAAATCTCATCAATGTAAATGCCCTTTGAGCAATGCCACAATTCACATGAGAGTAAACATAAACAAATCAATCTCTCATAAAAGAATTGAAACCACATTGAAAAAAAGAGAAAGTAAAGCAAGCGTAGCGGTTACTAAAACTCAAACACTAAGAAAATAGATACATCATTGACTAAAAACATACACCAACTTTTTCACTAGAGTACATGTCTACAAAAGGCTAAAATCTAATCCTACAAAATTTTAAAATTTTAATTACTTATAGATTTTAACTCTTCAATAATCATTAATAATAAATATTACTATTTCAGTTGTCTTAATTAATAATAAAGTAAATTATCTATATACAACGAACTCCTACAACACTATAATCAAGCATCTAAACAAAACAAAAATATTCACCAAATATTCCTTAATTTGAAAGCAAGAAGGTCCGAAATGTTAAAGACTTCCATATTCTACTCTATACCAAGCAACTATGTGTACAAAGAGAAGTTGCACTTCGAAACATTCAGACACCAAACAAGAAGAGCTCAGCCATGAAATATAGAGAAATGAAGGACAAGCCTAATATAGTGAACAACATTATTTATAACTCTAAGCCCCACGAGGCAACTTCTACAACATTTATTTCACCAGCATACCCTGTCTATGTGAACAAGATTGTATGTTTCCCTATCTCCTAAGAAATCCATGACCCACTTGTTAGTGCCTCTCTACTAGAGCTCCATGGCCACCTTTCAAACTGTAGTATTCGTTGTTAGTGTCTAGGATTTTGACTAGTGTTATATTCTAAATGGTGGACATATATCAATAAATGATGCAGTGAACCCCAATTAGATTCTATCATATTTTGTGCAAACTATCATGTTTTGTGCAAATCCTAATCAAACAATATATTATAAGAAAATAAAATTTGTGTATATATACTTTTGGTAACAAGACACGAGTTACGTTTTTGCCCCATGAGGTGTCTGTGCCTATCTCCGGGCAACTTGGTCATTGTTTTGCATTTCCGCTCCTTTACTCCAATTTTTAAACCCAAAGCGAGCCTATACTATTTAATTTCAACAACCGGGAGCCCGTTGAGAACGCGGTGGCTTCCCATGGGTTACTTTTGTTCCTCATGGGGTGCATGCGCCTCTCTTTGGTCCACTTGGTTGCTATTTTGAGTTTTCCCCCTTAATGCACACTTTTAACCCCAAAACAAGCCAATACTAGTTAATTTCGATAATCGGGAGCCTAGAGAGGATGATGTCACTTCTTGCGAGTTACTTTTATGCCCCATGGAGTGTCCGTGCCACTCAATGCCCAATTTTAACCCCAAAATGAGACTATACTAGTCAATTTCAGCAACCGGGAGCCCAGTGAGAACACGATCACTTCCCACGGGTTACTTTTATGCCCCATGGAGTGTCCGTGCCTCTTAACATAAAAACTAAAAAAACAACATGGCACTATAAGAAACATAAAAACTCTCTTCTTTAGTAGTGTAACCCCATCATCAATGAATAATTCACATTAAGACTAAAACAACATGAGACTAAGCAAATGAAGCATATAACATTGAGAACATAAATTCTTCATATACCACCTCCCAGTTAGCAAATAGTGGTTCACACTAACCCAAAAAATCTTCATAAAACTCCCCAAAATTGATTTCAAAAATATATTGTATTGCTTACCCACATAGAAAAAAATTAAAAAAAATAAACCCAACAAAATTAAAGCAGACTCCATATGTATGTGTAGTTGAAACAAACTATAAAAATAACTTAAAATCATTTCTTAAAAATTAACACATCTCAGTTTGAATGTGTGTTTATGGTGAGATATACATACATGTAATATATATATATATATATATATATATATATATATATATATATAGAGAGAGAGAGAGAGAGAGAGTTAGGCTCTCCAACATACCTTATTAAACATACCTACGAACATACCTATTTTTTTAAAATAGTAAAAAAAATCATTTATATGGGTTCATGATAGTTCAATGTGCTCCTGTAAAAAAAATCAGAACAAAATAATTTGTTTTGATATTTTTAAAAAATAGGTAAAAAAACTGACAGTTTTTTTAACTATTTTTTAAAAATATCAAAACACATTATTTTATTATGATTTTTTATATAGGGGCACATTTAAATATCATGAGCCCATATAAAAAATATCAACTCAAAATTATTTTTTTACTATTTAAAAAAAAAGGTATGTTGCTAGGTATGTTGTTAGGAGGTATGTTGGAGAGCCTGACTCTCTCTCTCTCTCTATATATATATATATATATATATATATAAACATACACATATATATAATTATATATTTCAGATTTGAGATTTTATAAACACACACATATGTACTATATATAAGTATATATATGTACGTATATATATAATACTTATAAACACACATATATATACTTATATATCGTACATATGTGTGTGTTTAAAAAATCTCAAATCTGAAATATATAAGTATATATAAGTCAGATATATATATATATATATATATATATAGAGAGAGAGAGAGAGAGAGAGAGAGAGATGACCCCACCAGAAAAGAGGCATACCTGCCAAAAAAGAAACGATTGCTTCCGAAGAGAGGTAGATGACCGCTGAAGGTGAGAAACTCTGGTGAAGGTTCGTTGCCGACGTGGGTTGGCTGGAGAGAGAGGGAGGAGTGAGAAATGAGTGAAACCCGTGGAGATTTGGGATTTTTACGAATTTGGGAATTGGGATTTCTATATTTCCCTCGCTTATCAATGCACGATTAATATTGTTTGTCGATTAATATTTCATAGGCCGATTCATATTCAAACTAAACTAAAATCAAGATGAATATTTCATAGGTCGATTAATATTTCATAGAAGATGAAAACGAAATAGCATTTTTGTACCAACCCAACTGTCACAATATTAAATCCCAAACAGAACCCGAAAACGAATCAAAATCAAATACACAGAGAAATCAACTATCATAATACCAAATCACTTTCTTTTCAGCTTTATATTTGGCACGATTATTTTTTTTTCTAATTTATAGGGAGCTGACTACTGGTCCTAATCTATTATCAACAATCACAAGAAGACTCACTTTGTGCCCTTGACTAATGACTACAACAAAAAATTCTTCTTTATTAAAACATTCGAAAGATAAAAATAAAAAAATAATAAAAACAACTTAATTTTTTAAGCATATTAAAGGGCTTCATAAAGTTATGAAGATAAATTAGATCTCCTAGTGCCATTTCCTTTTGAAATTGTTGATGGTTTTTATTTAGGTTGTCAATTCAAATTGACTACCTACAGCAAAAAGTAAAATTACGATATTTGAACTCTTTCCAACCCTCTACTTGACAAGTTTCCCACTAGTCCTTACAGTTGTTTTAACTGATGAAATTACAAAACTCCCACAACCTCCCAACTAGGAAAAGTCACAAAAAAATATCAGAACAACCAAAACATTCTCTATAGAAATTACATTTTGACACAACCAACTTTGAAAAAATATTGTTTTACACTTGCCATTTTTTTAAATTATATATATGTGTGTGTGTGTGTGTACGGACACCGAAAATTTAAAGAACCAAAGTATTTCAAGTAAACTCGTGTCCTATTACTATGAGTTCTAGTATATTTCTCATTCATCCTTCAGGTAACAAAACATAAATCTAATTAAATTAGTTACCAATACCTAAAATACAATTGACACAACACATATAATTGTAACATTTTAATAATCAACATAAATATGCAATACCTTCCATAGGTTGAGGGCCTTCTATGACTAAATCCGAATGCATCACGAGCATCTCATCCTCCTCTGGCTACAAGAAAAAAAAGAAATGCGACTGAGAGATTGAATCTGGTAAAATTAACACTGTTGATCAATTTAGATCTAGAAATTTCACATTGCCAAAATATAAAGGTAAAGGATAATAAAAATCAAGAATGAGTAGTTTCAAGATTGAGACTTAATTAAACGTAAGAAAAAACAGGTAGTGAGAAATTGTAAGCAACAATAAGAGAAAGTAAATACAGTAGACAAATATGATTTGAGTACGTGGATATTACCTCTATCTCGTCGGCATGGAACGCTAAGAGACTGAGAGAAGAACATGCATGAGAGAGAGAGAAAGAGAGAGACGCGTAAGAGAGAGATTATAAAACAGCGTGAGAGAGAGATAAGGATATGCTTGAGTGAGAGGGAGCGGGAGCGAATGAAAGATGAAAAAAAAATTGGGGGAAAAGGCCCGGTTCTAAATTTTTGGGGAGAATAAAAATGTCATAATATGTACACTTTGGTTAGAAAACTCTTTAAAAATGTCATAATATCTACAATCAAATATGATTTTTATACTTAAAGTGTCATGAAAAATAATATTAATATATATAAAATGACATTTTATATTAGAAATGTCACATTAATAATAATATTAACCTTTAAATGACATTTTTATAATAAATGTCTTTAAATTATTTTTTCGAGCGTCATAAAAAGGTATTTTTCTTGTAGTGAAGGTTTGATGCTTACAAACCCTGTCTGAAATAGCCATTTTTCCCATTGGCATTCCTATGGTAAAAGGATAAGCTAACGAACTAGAAGATAAATGCAGGAGACTTAAAGATGAATGACTAATGAAAGAGTGTATAGATATAGAATCAAATAATATATGTACTGAAATATTATAGAAGGGAAGATTACCTTCTACCATATCATGGTAATTTGTATTTTTACTAGAAAAAGGGAGAAATTCCAACCTCGAGTCCTATTAAGTGGTCCTTGCTTCTTCTCACAAAAATTTGTTGCACTAGACGGTTACAATTATTGGTTGGATTCTTGAAGGAAGGATTGGTAAAATTGGAAGAAGTAGAGGTAGGATATATTTTTAAGAGAGGGCATTGGGGCCTAAGATGTCCTACTTTGTTACATTCGTTACAATGCACAAAAGGTCGGCTATTGTTATGATGGATTTGACTAAAATTTTGACCATCCTTGGGCTTAGTGTAGGGATGATCTCACTGATTCGGTTCATAAGGATTTTGGGGAGGAGTAAAAATTTGATTACTTAGGCTATTCGGTAACTCACGGATCTGTAAAGGAATAATAGAGGATCTGATATTCTATCACAACCCTTGTTCAAAACGCTTACAATTCTTAATTTCTATATTAACGTACTCTTGAGCATAATGTGATAATTCTGTAAAATTAGCCTCATCCTGAGCCACAGTCGTCTATTGTTGTCGTAGGTTTAAGAAATCCTTGGTCACCTGATCCCTCGCGGACTCTGAAAAGTACTTGTTGAAGAATATTTCTTCAAACTTCTCCCAGGTTAACTCATTCACATTGTGGGGTCGTAGAATAGGCTGCCACCAGAAGTCTACTTCTCCTTCAAATAAATATGACGACAATCTTATCCTGAATTCAGGACTAATGCCTACTCCATTAAGCACTTTGAGTGTTTGGCGGATCCATTTTTCTTCTTCAGTTACACTGGGCTTTTCAAAAAACGCTAGGGTTTTTTGCCCAAAAAATGTTTTAAGAGCATTCATCCTTCGTGTTTCTCCTAGTATTTCATTATTAACTAGTGGTGGGGGTGGTATATTTTGTTGTCAATGGGTTGGTATAGTCAATTCTCATAGGCAATGCATAATTCCTTCACTAGTGGTAGTTGGATTAGGCATCTCTAGAATTGGTCGTTCTTCTTGGGTCCCACTGATTATTGTACGAGTATCAATGATCCTATATAAACAATATATTGATGGATAAATTACAAGTAGAAATAAAGCAAACCAAGATATCATATTAGCTTAGGTTGGGTTACACATAGTATTACACAGTCAACTTATAAAAAAAACAAAGAAAGTACATATCTATAGGATCTTATTTTATAAGAAAAGAATGATTAACTACTATAAAAGAATGATCTAGTTAGCTACTTTCATCACTAGGGAATATGGGATTATTTTTCTCGCAGACCCAGACTTTATTTATTTGTAGCCATATGTCATCGAAAGTCTTCAAGCCATTTGCAGAACAACTTGGTCAAACTCGGGGTCGGGTCCTAAAGGATTGAAATCATTAAAAGAGTTGCTAGTGATTAAAGGAGTAAAATAAGTAGTATTTGGTGAAATGAAGCCATAGTTGATGCGGGAGTTAGGAGGAGTTACTCTAATATCATTAGGTGGCACAATATTCCATGCAAGATAAATAACTTATTGCAATGTATCGGGGTCTTTAGAAAATCGCTTCACTTGTCTGGATGGTTTAACTTCTCCCATCAAGTGTCTGATAAGTAAGTTGTGTTTGATCTCGGGGGTAACTCTAGCCCAGTAACGGTCGATACTCCGCATGTGTTGACATAGCTTCACATATCCCACATATTTAATCGTTTGTTCATACCTCTTGTGAGTACTTCTACGAATATCGAGATAGATGTCATCACAGATATTCATTACTGGAAAATAGCATGAGTTCCAGAATGTAACAAAGAACTTATAGGATCATAAGCTAATAAGTTGTGGATGAAAGATTCTTGTGCACGGTTCCGTATAGGAATAAAATATGGTGATGCTATGATATCATGTTGTCGCATCTGCGATTCTATGCTTTAATGGTAATCAAGGGATACTAATATAAAAGAAAGAATTGAAGAAGAGCAAAATTTAAATGCTTTTATTATAGAGGGATGCTAGGAATCTTATTACATCGTGAATCTAAAATAAGTGGAAATACTTTTTTATTCATACATGCCACACATAAGAGGAGAAATTTTTAGTAAACATAAGGGAATCACAAGAGATGATAGGTTATATTATAGACATTCCAGCGGGGACTACCATCCTTGGCTGCTACCGCCCACATGCATGTTATCGAAATAGTTTTTGGACGTAAAAGAGAGTAAAAGTTTATAGGTGCGGGTGGAATGTCATCTTCTTCGGGCTTAGTGTCCATCTAGATGGAAGAAAATTAAGCAAATATGCTAAGTTGATAATTTTATTTCTATTAAAGATGTGAGTAACATGTATTTTCAGAATATAACTGGGATCAAATTATGCAGATATTATAGATATAAATAAAATGAAATATCACAGAAGTAGCAAGGGTATACTTAATTCTATTGATATATAAAAGAATAATATGGTGAATTGCAACTAATTATATTAAGTTACAATGATAAGGGTTCAGACCATAAACATATAATCGATAAATTATTGGTTATATGGGCTGCAACTGCGTAGTCATGCCGTCATAATATCGCCAAAGCATATAATACATTTCGACAGGCTATCCCAGATAATTGGAAAAATAATAAATAGCATGGAACACTTAGCTAGAGTGACACTCACATGTATGTAACAATATAATAACTAGGCACTCACCATCTGTGTCCTATAGGCCAATTAGAATTACTGTGGTATACCGGGATCTAATCCCTGAATAGTAAGATATGCTACTAAGGGTTCAATAATAAAAGGTACAAATTGCATGGTTGATTGTAATTACTCCAATTAGGATGCAAGCTTATTCCACAATAAAGGGTTAAAAGCAATTCAGTAGCGTACTAAATATATAGGTTATAACGGTATAATGGGCTTCAGGAGTAATTGAGATATCGATAGAATCAATATTTACGATAAATATGAGCTACATAAAAGAGTTTGTAATAAGGGTATGAGTTCAAATTATCACATAGTGATGCAAAAACAAAGTCATGTACAAAGACATAAGTTCAATTGTTTAATATTAAAAATAGAATCACCTACTTTAAAAATACGAATTGGGATTTTGTGCATCTATCTCACCGTGGTTGATTGGATAGTCGATAATCATAGAGAGTATAAGTAGGTAGTATATGTATTAATTAATTCTTATGTGATGCAATATAGTGAAAAATTGAAATACATTGCAGTATAAAAATAGTTAAGAGGTTTAATATAGAATTTTAAAAAGTTTAAAAATTAATATTTTTCTTAATTTCCATTGGGATTTGGGCTTAGTGAAATGATAAAAAAATGACTTTATTTGACTTAAAAAATTTATGAAAAAGTATGAAAATGTTTTGAAATACCTGGAAAATTATACATGGGTTATGTATAAAAGTAAAACGGGTTTTTAAACTTTAAAACTGATTTTCCTAAGATTATGCTTTCCAGGGATCCAAACAGGGTGATGTATACAATTTTTTTCAGAATTTTGGAAAAAAATTAAATTTTTCTGGTTGTAGACGCATTCTCACGTGCTCAACCAAATTTTACAGACGTCTGGTTTGACTTTCACTGGCGCGAATGTAATCCACTTCACCTTCAACATTCGACAACTTGACTTTTGGGTTTTGAGACTTTGACCGTAAATTCAAAACGTTTTAGAAATCCATTTGAGTTGGTTCTTGAATGAAAGTTGTGTAATTTTTGAAGGGGAATCCAATCATATTGGTTTCAAAGATTTTGGTGGGTCCGTTTGAGATATGAATTTACTATAAAAAGGGCAAACTTTTGACCTGAGGATAAGTGATTGAAAGATATGAATTCTTATTTAGGCATAGTAATGGTTGAATTTTATATTAAAAATGGAGTCAAATAGTCTTAGACTGAAGGCTTTTGGATGAATATAACTCCTGAATTCAAACTCTAAAATTTTTAGGCCCAAAAAAATCAAACTTCAATTTAGGGCATTAAAGCTTGGCTTTGGTTCAATTACACATTGCATATAGGTTTATGAGGCTCAAAGCTTAAGTTTCCTCACTTTGAAACTAGTTTGAAGTCAAGGAAGCGGAATCTACCATTGAAGCAAAAGCTTTAAAGTGGTTTTCTGATTTTTAAGCTTATATAGTGCATTCACACTTTAACATTCAATTGTAAAGACATAAATTTAATCTATATAAGTGCATAAACATAACCAAGTGAAAGAAAACAACATTCACACATATAATGACAAAGAAGCATAAAAACTAATGATTTTTCTTTGAAATTGTGTTGAGCTGAAGTGAGTTTTCTCAGCGGTAAAGGGTGAATTTTATAGGGTTCGCGGGGGAGAGTTCATTGGTGGAATTGGAGGTGAGTTTTAACATTGTTTTGTATAAGTTTCAACCAAGGTAAATGTGGGGTTAAATTGGTATCTTGTGTACACCATGGTACATGCCATATTAGCAGTCCGGTTATTCCCACATTAACAAGGAGGTAACTGAAAATAAGTTAGGTTCTTGGTTTAGTCCTTAGGTATTTTTGGTTTAGAGTTTAGGGCCTATAAGTTAACTTTTAAAAATTTTAGGGGCTAATGTGCAATTTCTTAAACTTAGGAGATTGGTCCGTGGTATTCATGTAAAATATAAGTTATTTGATCAAAATTTACGTTAAAGTTGGGTTTCATGGGTATAGGAAAGTGTATAATAACATGATTTTCTATTCAAGGCTATTTTAGTAATTTTAACAAAGTCTTAAGGTTCTTGGAAAGTTTAGAACTTTTGAGAGACTAAATGCGTGTTTCGAGTAGGTTGTTAGAGACTCTTATTTCTATCACATGCTTGGAATTGTATTTTAATTTTGACGTCTGATGCAGTTTGGCAGTGGGTACTCGCTATCTCCAATGTTAAAATATGCGAGGGGTCACATTTGTACTCTCCTCCCCTTTCACAATCGAATCATACTCAACCACGTCGACTATACTATCGATTATTAGATTTTATAATACACATAACCATCCCGCTAGTTTTTCCAACCAACTTATAACATGCTATTAATTCATCCAGTGAATTAAATAACTACAAATGACATACAAAAACATTTGATATGTTTTTGAAAATATTTAAAGAGTTTTTTTTTTCAAAAATCGATCCTACCATTCTCGTCATAGATTAATATTTATAGCCCCATTCCACTTCTTCCTTGGCACTGCTACTATCACTTTCGTATGATTGTATTAGATATAATGAATTCATAATATTCGTTTCATTCGAATTATGTCCTGAAATTAAAATTACTTCAAAAGTAATAACATATTGATACAATTATAATTAATAGTGAATATTTGCAAGTACTCACCTGTTTATTTTCTTAAATTTCTTCCATTATAGGTTGTTTTGAAGAATGTGATATGGTTCAATAATGAGGAGCATGAGTTTTTTGTAAGGCGAGGAGCAGTTTTTTGTCGTGTTAGATTTTGAGAGAGGGAGGACTTGTTCGATATGTGTTTCATTCTTGAACTGTTTTCTGTTGTATTAATGGATCTCTATTTTTTGGTTACTAGGCTTTAACGATTTGGAGAATGAGTTAGGCTCAATTTTTTGTTCTTTGAGAATGATCAAGAATGGAATAGGACTGCACTGATTTGCAGGGATTATTTTTTGTGGGACTCTTTTCTATTGATGTACCGATTTTATTGTTGTTGTATCGATTTTGTTAGGAGTATCTTTTGGCCGGTAGGTTAAAACAGGGGCAATATTATTATATATGCCGTTAAAATCTAAAAACTCACTCGGGTGTTTTTAATTGAAACAACAGGTTCATTTAAAAACTCCCCAAAATTATTATTTTCAATTACTCCAATAGGGAGTTTCGAACTAGATCGATTTGTAGATAGACCATTGGGTATTTAATCTTTTAAAATACAAATAATTAAAAAAAATTATTGTCGTTCAAATACAATCCTCCAAACAAATGACTCGAACAAGAGTTGAACCATTCACCATTGAATCTGATACCACTCTTCGGATCTTAAGCCACCATCTCACCTAAAATCAATTGGTGTTAGAGCATCCACAATGCTGAGAATGAATTAAAGGTAAAATTGTCTTTTGACTTGCCACTTTACCTTTCGCCCAACTGATCGGGCCACAGTGGGGGGATGGTTCTTACAAAATTCTTAAGTTCGATGGATTTCTTACAAACTTTTGAAGTTCACTGGATTTTGTTTAGAATTTATTTATTTATATTATATTAATATATGTCATGAAATATTTTTTCTTACGAATGAAGTTCATAGGAACCCTTTACAGAGTTTGTAGTCATTCTCCAAATTTGAATAATGGCTACAAATCTAACCATGGATTCTGTCTCCTTTTACCCATCATAGTAGGTATGAGAATTTGAAAAACTACTAAATCTTTTGTCTTTTAGTATCACCATTAGTGATGCTCTTAAGGAGGGTAAACTTTTAATGTTTTTTAGGTTCACTCAACTTCATTGTCCTGGTATAAGGCATTTGTTTGTGACACCCCGCTTAAAATAATAACGGGTGGCCAACCCTATACTATATTAAATTATTAATCTCAGAGGGCTCATTCTCAGCATCAACAGACTATACCAAAATAAATAAGGCTAGCTACCCGAAACAATAAAAGCGGATGCCAAAATTTAAAATAAAAACATATAATGGAATCCAAACCAACAATGAGAATAACTATTAACATGAATTAAGAATATACATGCTCAACATGAAGAACGTACATACTCTCAATACATCATAAGTACATACAAAAATATACCTGAATAAGTTGTCGGGTCACAGACGGTACAATAACCATAAAGAAGAAATCTAATTAGTTATAATTAACTCTTGGGTGTAAACACGATATACAAAACGAATCCTATCTAGATTTACAAGAAGTAGTAAGCGACTACAATCTAAGTCCCGCAACTGCTACGGCTCCCAAGACTCTGGAAAGAAGAGCATCCGGTATCCATGCGATAGAACACCTGTAGTACAATATATATATATATATATATATATATATATATATATATATATATATATATATATATATATATATATATATATATATATATATATATATATATATGGCAAAAGACAAATATATACGGGTTAGAGCCCAAGGTGTAAAAATGTTTAGCAAGTCTGTTAACCGTGCATAATAAATATAAATGCACTATTTCATAATTAAAGTGGAGTCACGCTCTCGTGAAACCCCCAAACCCACCTCTCATCTACAATGCGCACCTAATTGTGTCCTGGAACCTTAATTAAGTTACCCCACCCATATAAGGACAACCTACCTTACCATAACGCACGGCCTATACCCACATGACATGCCATTCTAACATAAGCTTCGAATCCTTTCCATTCTAATCACACTTAAATATATTATCACATATATGCCTTACTAGGCTCTCGTGATTCCATTTATGAACTTATACCATTTGTAGTCTTAATACGTTACACATTAACATTAGGGTTCAAAATAAGATTTCATTCTCTAAATAAAATACATTCGAGTACTAAGGAGAAAACTTCACTCCACTCTCAGCGTTGCACTACGTTTCGTGCGTGGGGCGTCTCGCAAAGCGAAATCCAAATAAGGAACCCCCCCCCCCCGATACACTACTCCTTGACAATATCGATCGTAGGGATCCATTCGTCACATATTATCATTAAGCTTCAATGTAAAAGTTTATTCTCTAAACCACATACATACAAGTACAAAGACAAAACTTTTCTCTACTCTCAACATTGTACTACGTTTCGTGTGTGGGGCGTCTCGCAAAGCGAAATCCAAACAAGGAACCCCTCCCGATAGACTACTCCTTGACAATGTCGATCGTAGGGATCCATCATGTCATGTACATATATCATACTACTGCAACTACTTAAATAATGAGTATTTTATCTAAGAACATAAATCGAATCTCTATCTAACTCCTTGAGGTCGATATAACCGCAATTGTCTCTAAGTACGATCTTTCGACCCAAATAAACTAGTACACCAAATCACCCAAGATGTACATCATAGAAACTCCATATACTCTTCACATATAGGATATATAGATAGATATTTCCTCTAAATATATATATTCAATCATTCATTCATTCATTCATTATTATAACCACGTATACACAACACACATAATGTACACTTTGCAGTACTCATAACGTAAACGGTTATAGGGTACCAAAATACTGCACCATGCTATCATCTTTCAGGAATTACTCACTTTCTCCCTGGGTCACCACCTATTGAACTATTATCACACTACCATGGTGACAAAACCAATCATAACGTATGGGAAGCGGTCATAGTTCCTAACCGGCAAGTGAGAATGACTCATACCCAAGACTTATCACCCCCAAAAATATAAAATCACACAAATAATAATGGACGACTATGACCTGGGGAATATCCACACCCTGCTCCTTAAGCCAGGGGATCACCCTCATCACTCAACTTCCCATGATAGCATGTGCCGAGTATGCTTCACACCATAAGTATATATATCATTCACACTATGTATATACATCCATATGATCACATCATATAATCAAAACGTCATGCACAGTATAGATATTCACGCCATAAGTACACACATATATACATATCTATACATATATATCCACATATATACACACTATCTCTCATCCGTATATATGAAAGCCATAAGCTTGGCTATACGTGTATATAATCCTCTTTATACTAGCCGTCGTCCCAAGCGTATTTAATTTAATTCGTTATATAAATACGATCCCTCACTTGAAGTATATTCATCCATTACCCCCATGATATGAATAGTCTTCCAATATATTCAACATTAAGGATATAACCCCAAAGTTTAATGTATATAACAATCACTACACATCCCATCAATATCCGAAATTACATCGACATTTCTAGTAATAATTTTGACTATTGGTACGCACATAACTAATAGTCTATAAACCTCAAGCTCAATCCTAAATTCGTTCCATGATCCCATCACTTATTGGAATCCCCATTGTTAATCACACACCGCTATATAACAACTATCCCGACTAGATTTACACACCCTATTCTAGTTGATAGTATGATCCAATCTCTCTCAATTCTGCCTACGGTTCAATTGCTCCTATGAACCCTTAACATTACCACGTTTTTTATTTTTTCCTTGAGTTTATCATCACTAAGGATACGCGGCCTCTACATCTCATTGGTCCCCAATCATATCTTATAATGAATCCTATCTCCATAAGGATTCGAAACCAAGTCGACTTAGAATATTCACTCCATACCCTCACAACTCTCCCAAGGAGCACTCGACCTCTACTCATAACTAATCTCACTTCTGACCTCTGAATAGAACTCCCATCCCTAATGAGGTTTCCCGACTTCGTCGATACAATAACTCCAATGCATCTGAGCATAAGTTCCCCAAATAACTCAATTTCTCCCCAGAATCATATCTTAGGAGAAACTCCCAATAAATCTCCAAAATGTATCTCTCACACCATATAATAATGTCCCAAATCAATAAACCCAATTGAAATGGACCAAAACTCGCTCTTGAGAAACCTCACCAAAACAACCCTGTTTTCGAATCGATTCAGCCTGGACCGAATCTATTCGGTCTCACGGGCGAATTGATTCGCCCCATATGCGAATCGATTCGGTCCAAAGGATTTGGGATTCAATCTCAAGCCGAATCGATTTGCCTTGGGTCCGAATCGATTCGATCATATAGACCTGACACTTTCGCCTAAGCCGAATCAATTCGGGTCTGCAAAACTTTGAAGGTCTCTTCTTCTTCATAAAACCTACGAATTATAAACCCCAAAATCATCACTTAACCTTTATCAAATCATGATTCTAATCTTACAATCATCTCAATTAAGATCCCAACCATCCCAACACCATCAAACCCATTTATAAACCTAAAATGCAAGATTTATTCTACAAAATCTAGGTTTTCACATACAACCCAAAATCCATTTCTTTTCCCCACAAATTATGAAATGAAATACATAAATGAATTATTTAGCAATATTAAAAACTTGCCTCGAAATTGTAGGGGTTGAATCATCCCCGAGATCGCGTACGGACTGGAAATCTCCAAGTTTCCTCCTCTCTCTCTTCCTTTCTTCTTCTTTATCTCTTTCTTTCTCTTTCTCTCAGATGATATTAGATGATTTCTTAAGCCCCTTAAACCTTTAAAACATAATTCCTAGCTTTAAATGTTAATACACACTTTTAATAACTCGTTTACTCCAATTCGAGTCAAACTAACTTAAAAATATTACGAAACCGAAATAAAATCCAAGGATAGTCATTTCAACTATCTCGACCTATCCGAAAGCAATGGCCCACTCAGAATCATCATCCAGAATACTTTATAACGTCCTCAATTTTTGGACCTCGATATCCAAATTTTAAAATTCCCCAATTTAAATAAATTTTATTTCTCCCGAAAATATAATTTCTCAGTCCCAAAGTCACGGTGTATTACGTTGTTGTACTTTTATTTAAACATTAACCCAACTTGGTGCAGATGATCTTTATAACGAGGATACCATTCGCCAAAAAAATCAATTTGAAATTGGGTGAAATGCAAACTTGAAAAATATATGCATTTTAGGAGGTTAAAAACTTTTGATGATCACCTCACCTAGGATTTAAAAAAGAAATGAAAAAACAAAGACTATATGTACATGTTCAATAAATTACATCTATATATGTTGAAATTGTGTTATGGTGTCTTACCCAAGATTGTAAATGTGTGTCAATTGTGGCGATTGTTTCCTTTTGTGACATTATTTTTCATCTAATATGAAATTTTGTAATATGAATTTATATTTCTACACTGAATATTTATATAAAATATAAACATAGGACTTAAAAATTCACAAATTTTCAATTAAATATATATTAAAAACTAAATTAACTCCCAAATTTTTTTTTGGCTCCCCCAAGATCCATGTCAATCTTTGGTGCCCCACCTAAGAATTTCCTACCTCAGCCACATTTTGGTTCCGTATCCCAAACTAATGGTCATAGATATGTTCAAGGACACGGTTTCATACCATTTTGTGGATTATTTAAACTGGTGAGGGATACTCCCAAATGGTGTTTCCCATTTTTTTACTTTAATTAAAATTGCTCTAATTGAGAATCATTTCAGAATTTGCATATGTATTGAAAGTTCCATTGCAATTGGAGATGCCATTAGGAAATATAAATATTAAAAAACAAAAAATAATTCCAGTTTGTTGTAGTTATGGAATAAAAGAAAAAATGATGAAGAAGATGGCACATTAAATGGGGGAGAAGCAGAGGTCACTATAGCCTAAGCATAACGGTGGTGTCACACCCCAAACCCAATATCCATACTAATAATTTGTTATTAGAATAATTGGATCATAATCCTTAGCCCATTGGCAATTTAATTCATTTATCAATATTTTTCTACATAATGAATATAATATTGTTCTTGTGCCATAACGAAGTCAACATCAGAGTCATAATTAGAGATTATATAATACTATGATAAACTATGATCAATTCAATCCATGCTAACTCAATATATACAATGTGTGAGTATATTAAAATCTTCAGTGTGACAATGATAAAATCTCAAAATTTAAACCCCAGCTCTTCTAACGGTGCAACTCTCAAAGTTACCGGTCATATAGTATCCTAGCTGACAGCGTACAAACCTGAAATTGTTAAAATATAAACCGTAAGCATTAAGCTTAGTGAGGTACTCCTTCCCTGTAATGGAATGACAACTCTATATTGAATATGTGGATATAAAATCCAAACAATCCTGCCCATTGGCAATAACAAATCCTGGATCATAAGATCCAAATAATTCTACCCATTGGCAATAAAAAATCCTGGATCATAAGACCCAAATAATTCTGCCCATTGGCAATAACAAATCCTAGATCATAAGACCCAAATAATTCTACCCATTGGCAATAACAAATCCTGGATCATAAGACCCAAATAATTCTTCCCATTGGCGATAACAAATCCTGGATCATAAGACCCAAACAATCCTGGATATTTTAATATCCAAACATATCCTGAATACCGAAGTATTCAACCAAATCCTTCTCTTAGAGATATATTCATATATATGTATATATGAAACAACCATAAGTACACTCACCTTGGTAATTTAATAGGCTTTCCTTTTCCTTTGTTCGACACTTGTTCAACTGGTTCTTATTCCCTTCCTATAATTCTTACAATATTAGTATCATCATAAGAATATCAAGAATCCAAGGAATATCTCAAAAATAACTCAATTCATAAGTATCATATGATTCTATTCAAATCATTTATCACAAGTGAAGTTCCATCCAAATTCATTTTAATATATTTGACATATTCAAATCATAGACCAAACATACTTTCATTTCTTATTTTTAATTCAATACTTATCATATTAGGATTCAAATACAAAAGACGGTACATAATTTTAAGTCTCTTAGAGCAAGATAGGCTCATTTCTTTACCACATAGCAAATCTGCCCTATAGGCTCTTTTATCGTTCATTCAACTTCTAGGAATTTTCATAATTTTTCTACATCATAAATTTCTATGATATTTCACCCAACATCAGTAAACATATTTAAAAATACAAAATTAAAGTTTCATAATTTTTAAGTTTTGTTTGCTATGTCAAACAAAACATCGAACACATGGTGGGCATACTTTCACCCTTAGGGTAGATTTCATACCCTAACTTCAAACCATCACCCAAGATTCATTTCTTGGTATTTTCACATGATTTAAGGATATATCACACATATATGAGTATGTTTTAATATCCAATTGGAATAAATCAATTCCAGTAAGTATACAAAAATATATGGAAGGTTGAATAAACAAGTTTATTAAACGAAGCAATTTTAAGGGTTTGTACATTCAACTTAACTTAAACTTGCATCAACCATACATATACATAAAGGGCTGAAAGTTTAGTAAAACAATGATGATTTATATCATCTAAATTAGTAATATAAGAAAAATAACAAGATTTGGGGTTAGGATTACCTTCGTGACTTTTACGTAATTTCCACGAATTTTTCTCCAAATTTTCTCCTCACTTTCTTCCTAAACTTTACAATTCTCTCTTCCTCTCAAGCCAAACTCTTTAATGGCTGAGTTATTCTGGAGGAGGGACTTATTTCAAGCCTTTAAAGTTGGCCAAAACCAACCTCCTTCTTTAACCAATCAAAATCCACCATTTGTTAGCCTAATAAGATGAAATATCATTTAACGAATGGACAAATTTATCCCTGCTTCGTAATTCCAGCATAACTTCTCGCTCGGACCTCCGTTTAACATACCATTTTTCATGTTACAAACCTAACTCATATATCTACAACTATATAGTTTTATCATCAAGTCAATTGTTACGTTATAAATGTCAAAACTAGTCTTAAACATGGAAATTCCCTATCAAAAACTTCTAAATTTTATATTTGTAACTAATTCAATATTTCATTCTTTATAAAGGTAGGGTTAGAGTAAACATAATGACTTAAGATTATATATACTATTAACATATTATACATATCACATAATCCAAGCATGATTTAAACATGATTTAAACATAATTTATCATAATTATATTCGGGTTGTCACAATTCTCCCCCTGTTAGGAAATTTCGTCGACGAAATTGACATACCTTGGTTGTCCGAATCAAACAAATACAGATGACGCATATTCATTCTATCCTTACTCTCCCATGTAGCCTCTTCCATTGAATGGCTTCTCCATACAACTTTCACAAGTGGGATCACTTTTGATCTCAATATTTGTTTCTTCCTATCCACGATAGCAAGTGGTTCTTCCACATAACTCAAGTCTTCCTTCAACTCAATAGGTTGTTCCACTAACACATGTGAAGGATCCGAAACATACTTTCTCATCATAGAAATATGGAAAACATCATTTAATCGAGTTAACTCTGGTGGTAACGCTAAATTGTAGGCAACCATCCCAACTTTATTAAGAATTTCATATGGTCCAATATGGCGTGGACTTAATTTACCTTTATTTCCATACCTCATAACTCCTTTCCATGGAAATATTCGAAGAAACACGTAATTACCTTTCCGGAATTCCAAATCTTTTGGTCATTTATCCGCATAACTTTTTTGTCTGCTTTGAGCCATTCTCATTTTATTTTGAATAATCTTCACTTTTTCAGTGGTGACTTCAATCAACTCTGGACCCTCTATCTTCCTTTCACAAACTTCACCCCAACATACGGGTGTACAACACCGTCTACCATACAACGCTTCATATGGAGCCATACCTATAGTAGATTGAAAACTATTGTTATAAGAAAATTCTATCAAAGATAAATATTCATTCCAATTTCCTTTAAAATCAAGTAAACAAGCTCTAAGCATATCCTCCAAAATCTATATTGTCCTTTCAGACTTCCCATTTGTCCGAGGATGAAAAGTCGTACTAAACTTTAAGTTAGTACCCATAGCATACTGCAAGCTATCCAAAATCTGGATGTAAAAATAGGGTCCCTATCTGAAATAATAGATATCGGTGCTCCATGATATCAAATAATTTATTAACATACAATCTAGCATAACTATCAAATGTATACGTAGTCTTGACTGCTAGAAAATGAGCGGACTTGGTTAATTTGTCCACCACTACCCAAATCGAATCTGAGCCCTTTTGAGATCGAGGAAGCCCAACCACAAAATCCATCGTTACAAGATCCCATTTCCATTTCGGTATTGGCAATGGCTGAGCAGACCAGTAGGTTTCTGATGCTTCACTTTCACTTGTTGACATATAAGGCACTTAGCAACAAAATCAGCTATTTCCTTCTTCATATTATTCCACCAATAATGCTCCTTTAAATCCCTATACATTTTATTACTACCAGCATGCATAGTATAAATGGAATTATGAGCCTCATCTAAAATTTCCTCTTTCAATCCACCCACATTAGGCACACATAACCGTTGCTTATACAATAAAGTGTCGTCATTCACAATACAAAAATCTCCAGACTTACCATCTTGGACATCTTGTTGTTTCTTCTCAAGAAAATGATCTTGACTTTGCAAATCATGAATACGGGTAGCTAACAAAGGCCTCGCGCTTATATAAGCAAAGAACCTATCCCCTTCTTCTAGCTTCAGTTCTACTCCCATCAATCTCAACTCCATGATGTGGGAAACTCTAGCACACCAAATACAAGATAACCTGTATGAAGCTTTTCTACTCAAAGCATCTGCAACTACATTTGCCTTCCCTGGGTAGTAGTGAATTGTACAATCATAATCTTTAATTAAATCCATCCATCTCCTCTGCCTCAAATTCAACTCCTTCTGAGTAAATAAATACTTAAGGCTTTGATGGTCAGCAAAAATTTCACATTCCATATAGATAATGACGCCATAATTTCAAAGTAAACACAATAGCAACAAGTTCCAAATCATGTGTAGGATAATTACGTACATGTGTACGCAACTGCCTAGAAGCATAAATAATAATCTTACCATGCAGCATAAACACATAACCCAACCCCTGATGTGAAGCATCAGTATAAATAACAAAACCATCTTCAGCATACAAAATAGTAAGAACAGGTGCAGTTATTAACCTCTTTTTCAATTCATCAAAACTATTTTTGCAATCAGAATTCCATTCAAACTTAACATGTTTTCGGGTTAGTTTAGTCATTGGCAAGGCAATCGAAGAAAATCCCTTAATAAACCTTCTATAATCCCCAGTTAAACCCAGAAAACTCCTCACCTCAGTCACATTGTTAGGCCTCTCCCATTTTATAATTGCCTCTACCTTTTTAGTATCAACACATATACCATCTCCAGAAATAACATGGCATAAAAATACGACATGTGATAGCCAAAATTCACACTTACTAAACTTAGCATACAACTTCTTATCTTTCAACAAATTCAAAATAGTTATGAGATGCTTTTCATGTTCAACCATATGACGTGAATAAATCAGAATATCATCAATAAAAACTATCACAAATGAATCAGCAAAAGGATGAAGTACCCGGTTCATAAGATCCATAAATACAGCTGGAGCATTAGTAACCCCAAAAGGCATCACAAGAAATTCAAAATGACCATACCGAGTGCAAAAATCAATTTTAGAAATACCACTCTCTTTCACCTTCAACTGATGATAACCTGATCGTAAGTCTATCTTTGAAAAGACTTTAGCACCCTATAACTGATCAAACAAATCATCTATACGAGGTAAAGGATATTTGTTCTTAACTGTAGCTTTATTCAGTTGCTTATAATCAATACACAAACGTATAGTAGCATTTTTCTTTTTCACAAATAAAACTGGTGCACCCCATGGAGATGCACTAGGTTATATAAACCCCATATCAAGTAAATCCTCCAAGTGAATCTTAAGTTCTTTCAATTCAACGGTTCCATTCTATACGGTTCCATAGAAATCGGGTATGTCCCTGGTGCTAATTCAATACTAAATTCAACTTCTCTTTTTGGAGGTAACCCAGGCAACTCACTAGGAAACACTTCAGGAAAATCCTGTACAATAGGAACATCGACTAATTGTAAAGCCCCCTTCCTAATTTCAAGAACATATGCAAAAAAAACCTCACAACCCTTACTCAATAATGTCCTCGTCTGAATATCAGAAATGATGCAACTGGGAACAATTTTCCTTTTCTCCACAAATTTAAATTCAGGCTCACCAGGCATATTAAAAATAACTTCCTTACATAAAAAATCCATAGATGTATGATATTTAGATAACCAATCCATTCCCAGAATTATATCAAAATCATAAATATCAAATGGAAGTAGATCTATAACTGTATCTCTAGCCCCCACAGTCAAAACATAATCACAAAAAGCATATTCAACTACAATCATATCCCCCACAGGCATATAAATACCCAACCCCACATCTAAAAGAGTACATGGTCTATTCAGGTATACAGCAAAAGCATAGGACACAAAAGAATGTGTGGAACTAGGATCAATCAAAACATAAGCACTTCTATCAGTAACAGAAAGTGTACCTGTCACTACATCTGGAGTAATCTGAGTTTCTTTCATTATAAGAACTCATCCACCTGGCCTGGAACTACTAGTTTGTCCTCTGCCCATACTTTTCACTACACTGCCTGGAGATAACATTCTGCTTTCTACTTCACTATGTGTTGCTGGAGTCTCTGCCAACTACGGACAATTCTTATTAATAGGCCCCACTTGATGACAATGGTAGCATTCCAATCTCTTAAGCTTAGGACACTCAGATTTATAATGCCCTTCCTCTTTACAAAAGAAATTTGTAACACCTCCTATTGGGGCCTCACCTCTCCCTAACTTTCTGACTGAACCAAAAGATCCTCCACCCCTGGTATCTCTACCAAATCTCCCCTGGTGTCTACCACTATCTCCACCACCTCTCTGAAATTTATGAGGTTCCATCTTAACACTTCCACCCTCACCTCCCTTAGAGTGAGATGCGTCGAATCTACTTTTCTTAAAACTCTCTCTACTCGCCACCCCTTGGTTCATTTGCCTTTCTGCTATCGTGGCTTTGTTTACCAGAGAGGCATAATCTTCTAACTCATAAGTGGCCACTCTATTTTGAATAATCCAAATCAATCCATCTTGAAAATTACTACATTTATCTTCTTCATTCTCCACATATTTAGTAGCAAATCTAGACAAAGCAATAAATTTAGCCTCATACTCCCTCACAGGCATTTTCCCTTGGGTCAAATTTATAAATTCCCTCAGCTTCTCCCTCCTATAAACTTTAAGGAAATACTTAACATAAAAATCTTTAATAAATTTAGCCCAAGTAATAATATCAGTACCTTACATCCTGGGCACCAAATGGTTGTTGGCTTCCCACCAATATTTGGCCTCACCTTTCAACTTAAACACAACTAGATTCACTTTCTGGTTATCTGGAACCTTCATAACTGCAAAGATAGTTTCTAGATCTCTGACCCACATCTTAGCTTCTGTAGGTTCAACTGACCCTGAATATTATGGAGGATTCAACTTCAAAAACTTCTCATGCATGGAATCTTTCATTTCTTTCCTTGCCTTTTTCTCAATCCTAGCTACTGTTTTTTATTCTAGATATCTAGCATGTTGTTCTCCTATTTGCGCCATATTTATTTCTTGTTGCTCTACCATCCTCATCATTACCGGTGCCATTATGTTCATCTCTATAGGCTGTTCTTTCTCTCTAGCCCTTCCAGCAACACTTTACTCTACTTCAGTATTCTTTGTACGAGAAGCCACTCCCTCTTCTCTATGTTGTTCATTCCCAAGTTCCATCTTGAATTATCTGAAATACAACAAAGTTCTAACTACCAATATAAATAGTTTATAATACTAAACTATTGGTTAGTACATAAACAATTCATAAATATCAAATCAACTCAATAACTGCAATCTAATTGTCACACATGTCCAGAATTAATAACCACGCTCTGATACCACTAATTGTCACACCCCAAACCCAATATCCATACTAATAATTTGTTATTAGAATAATTGGATCATAATCTTGAGCCCATTGGCAATTTAATTCATTTATCAATATTTTTCTGCATAATGAATATAATATTGTTCTTGTGCCACAACGAAGTCAACATCAGAGTCATAATTAGAGATTATACAATAGTATCATAAACTATGATCAATTCAATCCATGCTAACTCAATATATACAATGTGTGAGTATATTAAAATCTTCAGTGTGACAATGATAAAATCTCCATATTTAAACCCCAGCTCTTCTAACGGTGCAACTCTCAAAGTTATTGATCATATAGTATCCTAGCTGGCAGCTTACAAACTTGAAATTGTTAAAATATAAACCGTAAGTATTAAGCTTAGTGAGGTACTCCTTCCCTGCAATGGAATGACAATTCTATATCGAATATGTGGATATAAGATCCGAATAATCGTGCCCATTGGCAATAACAAATCCTGGATCATAAGATCCAAATAATTCTACCCATTGGAAATAACAAGTCCTGGATCATAAGACCCAAATAATTATTCCCATTGGAGATAACAAATCCTGGATCATAAGATCCAAATAATCCTGGATATTTTAATATCCAAACATATCCTGAATACTGAAGTATTCAAACAAATCCTTCTCTTAGAGCTATATTCATATATCTGTATATATGAAACAATCATAAGTACACTCACCGTGGTAATTTAATAGGCTTTCCTTTTCCTTTGTTCGGCACTTATTCAACTGCTTCTTATTCCCTTCCTATCATTCTTACAATATTAGTATCATCATAAGAATATCAACAATCCAAGGAATATTTCAAACATAACTCAATTCATAAGTATCATATGATTCTATTCAAATCATTTATCATAAGTGAAGTTCCATCCAAATTCATGTTAATATATTTGAAATATTCAAATCATAGGCCAAAAATACTTTAATTTCTTATTTTTAATTCAATCCTTATCATATTAGGATTCCAATACAAAAGACGGTACGTAATTTCAAGTCTCCTAGAGCAAGATAGGCCCATTTCTTTACCACATAGCAAATCTGCCCTATAGGCTCTTTTATCGTTCATTCAATTTCTAGGAATTTTCATACTTTTTCTACATCATAAATTTCTATGATATTTCACCCAAAATTATTAAACATATTTAAAAATACAAAATTAAAGTTTCACAATTTTTAAGGTTCGTTTTCTATGTCAAGTAAAAGATCGAACACATGGCAGACATACTTTCACTCTTAGGGCAGATTCCATACCCTAAATTCTAACCATCACCCAAGATTCATTTATTGGTATTTTCACATGAATTTAGGATATGTCACACATATATGAGTATATTTTAATCTTCAATTAGAATAAATAGATTCTAGTATGTATACAAAAATATATGGAAGATTGAATAAACAAGTTTATTAAACGAAGCAATTTTAAGGGTTTGTACATTCAACTTAACTTAAACTTGCATCAACCATACATATACATCAAGGGCTGAAAGTTTAGTAAAACAATGATTATTTATATCATATATATCATTAATATAAGAAAAATAACAAGATTTGGGGTTAGGATTACCTTCGGGACTTTTACGTAATTTTCACGGATTTTTCTCCTAATTTTCTCCACACTTTCTTCCTAAACTTTACAATTCTCTCTTCCTCTCAAGCCAAACTCTTTAATGGCTGAGTTATTATTGAGTAGGGAATTATTTCAAGCCTTTAAAGGTGGACAAAACCAACCTCCTTCTTTAACCAATAAAAATCCACCATTTGTTAGCCTAATAAGACGAAATATCATTTAACAAATAGGCAAATTTGTCCCTGCTTCGTAATTCCAGCATAACTTCTTGCTCGGACCTCCGTTTAACACACCATTTATCGTGTTACAAACCTAACTAATATATATACAACTATATAGTTTTCTCCTCAAGTCAATTGTTATGTTATAAATGTCAAAACTCGTCTTAAACATTGACATTCCCTACCGAAAACTTCAAAATTTTATAATTGTAACTAATTCAATATTTCATTATTTATGAAGGTAGGGTTAGACTAAACATAATGACTTAACATTATATATACTATTAACATATTGTCCATATCACATAATCCAAGCATGATTTAAACATAATTTATCATAATTATATTCGGGTTGTCACAGGTGGAGTTTGAGCATCTGATATTGGGATCATTACTCCTTATGCAGAACAGGTACAGTCTTGTAACGAAAGCCTTGTTGTCATGAATTTTATAGCTTAGGTTGCGTTTGTTTTTTCATCTGAATCTAAAGTCTGAAGTCTAAATCTGAAGTTTAAATTTTAAATCTGAATGAATATGTTTGTTTTTATGTCTGAATAGAGCACTGAATGAATATGTTTGTTTTTATGTCTGAATAGAGCACTGAATGAATGCATTTATACATATTCAGACTTCAGAGGTTCATTTTTCTCTCAATTATTTAGAGGTAAATATAGAAACTAACCTCTTAATCATTTAAAAATACCAACATTATTTGGTACCTCTTAAGTGTGAATTGTTCAAATTCAGACTTAAGAGGTCAAAAACAAACAACACCTTAGTAACTACTTTGAATGTTTAAATACTTACTCCCTCCATCCCAAATCAGTTGGGTTCACGTTCAGAAGTAATTTTTTTAGAGTATTTAACTTTTAACAGAATCAATTACCAGAATTAAAATTCACTTAATTATCGTGAAATTGTGTAGATTAATTTTCAGAGCAGTCTTTAATTTTAGACATCTAAAAAAAATGTATGACTCTAAATTTAGATGGAGGTAATACTTAGTAATTGAAATATTGATATGCTTTGTATGAGAATTTCTTGTATGCATTGCAACTGCTACTATAGGTTGTCTTACTGAAAATGTTGGGAAATGGTGAAGAGAAGCTAAAAGAATTGGATATTTAAACGGTCGATGGCTTTCAAGGTCGGGAGAAAGAAGCAATTATCATTTCAATGGTGAGGTCAAATTCAAAGAAAGCGGTATTTATAGCATCGTCAATGGACCAATGTATTTTTGTTTAAACTTTTAAGTGCACTTGACATTTTAATAATTAATAATGATGAAAGGGCTAAAAGTTATAAAGTTTATTATAAACACATAAATAGCCAAGAATAATATATGGTTCAACACTTTCTAATAAACTTTTATCATTTTAGAAAATATACATTGCAACTTGAACCTAAGATTAAAAATATCCTATATCTTGTTGAATTAAAAAAGATTGAGATTGCTTGCACTTATTTATGTAAGACTTACACAAAAATGCTCTGTCTTTTTTGAGACAATTTAAACAATTATTTATTTAAGTAAGGTTCAAGGGACAAGATGATTTGGATGGTTGTTTTTATTCATCCTCAACGAGGACGATGGTTTCTAATTCTTCCGCATGCTCCCCCCTTTTCAATTTTTGTTCATCTCTTGGATTAAGGGTATGAATCTTGTAAGAGGTGGTTTTCCTCTTACGAGATAATCTCATCATCTAATGTATAGTGGAAGACAAATCGTAAAACTCTTTTAAGGATAATCTCCCCACGATGATGTTGTAAGATGGAAATACATCCTTGTCTAACATGAGAAAGTTTATTCCTCTTGTCAAGCATCTCGGCTAGGTACCCATGCAGACATCCATTTCAAACATTCTTAACGAGGAACTTCCTCACCGCTATATACAATCAGTGAATGGTGATATGCGACGAGTCTTTTCTTATTGAGAGTCAGACCTTTAAAGTAGTCCCACAACATAATATCGACTGAGATTACCCCATTAACTAGGGTATGAGACACATTATAGCCATGAACACATATGCTAACGATGAGTGGATCATCATGGGGTCTAGTATCCCTTTAAAGTCTAGCATGGAGAATCCCAGTGCAAGACACTCAATGTTAACTATCTTTAACTTTCCTAGTTTTTCATTAGATTTTGTCAGGTTAAGATTTATTCTTTTTGGCTAGCCTTGGCTTCAATAACATGGGCCTTTCTGTTAGCCGTCTCTATTCCTCCATATGTTATTCCTCTTAAGATCATTTTAACATCAAATGAGATCATATGGAGATTAATTTTAACCACTCTGGGCTTTAATGGGAGATATGGGTTATCCTCTTCATTATACTATGAATCTTTTTCATTCTGATTCACTTGTACTTCTTTCTTCGTTGTCCTATCGTACCTTGATGAGGATTACCTTTCCTTTTTATAGTCTCGGCTTCCACCTTTCTCAACGTACTTTTGTAGCTTCCTCTATTTTAGTAACTTCTCGAACCTCGTCTTTGAGAGTGTAGTATTTATTTGTTGTGTGGCCATGGTCTTGGTGGAACTCACACCACTTCCTCTTGTCTCTTTCGTAGGAAGGGGACCACGGTTCCTTAGTCCATCTAAGTTATTTATCATCTTTGATCTTGTTCAGAATAAGATCAAGACTAACAGTCAGTGGGGCTTGTTTTGCAAACTTATTGCTTGACTTCTTCTTCCCCTCTTTTTCCTTATCTTTGTCTCACTTTGCCCAGATTTATTGGTGCCCGACTCTTTTTGGTCTCATATCTTAGCCAACATGGCCTCCTCTGCATTCATGATTCTTCTAGCCTTGGAGGATCTTTGGAGAGATTCTCGTAGAGTTTTCCTTGTTAGAGCCCACTAACGAGGGCTGTCATCATATTGTTTTCATCATAAACCTCAACCTTTAACTTCTCTTATTAAATTGAGATATGAAATCTCTTGGACTCATTATTTCCTTGCTTTACATTAAACAGGCGAGTCATGTGTTTTGCAATCTTTATGCCTAAACAAAAATTGTGGATGAGTTTTTCAGCCAATTGTTTGAAATTTGCTACCCCCACTAGGCAAACCAATATATCATACATGGGCAACTCTAGTGAGAGTGTTATCCGCCATCTCATTTCTTCAAGAGTGGAGTATATATCGTCTGATAACTTGTACATTTCTATATGATGAACATAATTTGTGCTTCCATCATATCTCTATGTCACCACAAGTGGTTTAAATTTTCTTAGTGTCGGATAGCCGATAATGCTTTGTACGAAAGTAGAACCCTCCATATATCCACAATGGATGGTATCTCGACTTTGGATAAGGCAGCCGATCTTATCCTCCAGCATTTGGATCGAGTTGTTCTAAGGTTTCTCGTCTTTAACAACATTATCACCTAAACCTTATACCTCGAAGAAGATTTTATAAGTGGATCCTCCGTATAGGTCCCTTTTATCACTATTTACCTTTCGACATTCCCTTTGGTCTGAATGGTACGTTAGGCGAGATTATCTAAGACGACTAGTGATCCTTATCCCACAGATGATATCCAGGATAATATCTCAACTATAATGTCCATATGGGCCGAGACGGTCAAATGTTGGCCCCTTGCTAAGCTTCATGAAAGTATTATTCTCGTGCTGACTATGAGAAGTATTTTGAACACTTTTACCATGGTAACTAGGAAGAAGAGTTTTGCATGGTTGGTATGGTGTGTGAGTTATCTCATACCATTCTCCATAATCCGATCCGTGCTCTTCCTCGTACGCTTCTTCCTCAAGTCTTCATTGAACCTTCTTACTAAGACGGAAATGACGGGGATAATAAATATCTTTTCACCAAGCTAAAGATTATAATGATATACATGTTCCCACAGACGACGCTAAATTGATGATACTGAGATCATACAATGGATTAACCTTAGGTATTGTACAAATGTAATGAAAAAGTATTTGACAAGAAATTTTAAAAGAAAAGATGAGAGAGAACAAAGATGAACACATGTGTTTAAGTGGTTCGACCTTGATAATGTTCACTATATAAAGTATATGAGTATTTTCATTATAATAGATCACTGATGAAAATGGAAGATTCACACTCAAGTTTTTTCTCTCTAGACACAATTTTGTAGAGTAATAGTAGGGTTTGTAAATCCAAGTAAAGAAGAAAATGTGTGCCTTTTATAAAATGGGGGTGTGAAGTGTCACCCCCGCACATGTCCCATGCCTAGATGAGGTCATGGCCTACAAAAGAGTGCCAACTTTCTATTCATAAAGTAAGATTATCATGATGAATATTACCTTACGTGAGTTGTTAATATCCAATAACGGTTTTGCGTAGATATGATGCTGTATAAAGTATATGAGGTTTTTTTCACTATAAAAGGGCACTAATGGCCATGGAAGATACACACTCAAGCCTTTTCTCTCTAGACTCTGCAAAGTAATAGTAGGATTTGTAAAGAATCGATCTAAGTAGAGAAGACAATGTGTGCCTTCTATAGGCTGGGGGTGCACTGTGTCACCCCCATCACATGTCACATGCCTAGCTAAGGTTGTGGCCTATGAGAGAGTGTAAGTTTTCTATGCATAAAATAAGATCATCATGATGAATATTCCCTCACGTGGTTTGTTTATCTCCAATAACGATTTTGCATAGATATGACTAAAATGCCCCTGTCATGCTTTCCATCCCTGTAAGAACATATCGAAGGTAGAAAGTGTCAGCCAAGACGAGACTGTGTGATGTGCTACTCCATATTGGAGGCTAAGATAAGTTAGGGTGGTCGTCTGTGATCGACGCACCCATATTAGGCTTGAGATCGATCTCTTGTATTATGAGTGTTGTCTGAGGCTGACACACATATGGATGTGAATGCAATTGGTCTCCTCTGTGAGACGAGACTATTGAGCCCGGTACGATGCCAAGGTGTCATTCGGACGAGATCATACTTATACCTGTATGGTGTGGGTGAGAAGACTGGTCTCGCCTATGGGATGATACTGTGGAGTGCTTAGTTACCTAGGTATCATCTGAATGAGACTATACTTATGTATATCAATGGATTTTCTTTATTTGTTTTGACACCCGACTAATTAAATACCGGTTAGCTACTCCTTTATTAAATTAATACAAAATGCCAAGTTGGTTCAGTTCATAGCATCATTGTCGCAAACGTTTTAACAATTACTAGCCACCTATTATTTAAAAAGTGAGTTGTCCATTTTAATTAAATTCGGTTAACATGCAATAAATGAATTATAAAAAGTTAACATAACCAACACAACATAGTCACAATAGAATGACCATCCAATAATAATGAGTCTGGAGGAATACTCCTCACAACAATCCGAATACCGAAATAAATAAATGCAAAGTCTGCATCACTAAAATTAATTACAACCCAAAGTCTGAAATAACTGAATAAGTAAGATGTCTCTAAAAGGAATGGGCGACATGCCCAACAAATGATAAAAACTGATAATGGAGTCAAGATCGGAAATGGAGGCGTCTACTGTCAAGGTCCTGTAACTTCCATAGCAGCTACAGCACGTCACCTGAATAGAACTCCTATACATGGTGTCCTTGTGGCTGGGCACCTAAAAGGTTTTTACAAAAATAGATTTGAAAGTAAACGGGTCAGAGCCCGATTGTGAAAATAATTTAAAAATTTGCAAGTGTTTAATATCATTAAACAGTGAATATAAAGTACATGATAGTGTGTGCACTCACATGAGTTCCTCACCTCTCAACTAATTGTGCACTTATATCGTACCCGTACCCATTCTAGTTATTTCCATATCTAACTAGTCCGTTAGAAAATCTAACATTACTATACGATATCCAATTTAAATTCCCAACATCTTCTATTTCAGAGTGTTATGCCTTGCTACACAGTTTCCCATATTAGTACTACTAATTACTAGAGATCTTTCATTTTTATTTTAGAAACCGTTGCTATTCTTTATACTCACAATTATTCAAGACAATTCATTTCAATTAATAGTAGATTATTCTCATCATAAATATACAATACTGGCACCCCGAGGCTAAGCTGCGGTGCACACATACTCTGCTATCCAATCCCGGTACATCACGTACATAAGGACCACGTATTCCGAATCTCTCAGGAATCGTTTCATTAAACAACAATCACAAATAATGGAGGCGAACATAGTTCACATCACATGGGTCACGCACATACCTACGCTCCCATGATCAGCAGACTTATTAACTTCTCAATAAGTCCTTCTCTGACCTATGTCCTCGAGGTACCAATCTAAATCCCCCCGTAGGCACACAAAGATTAGATGGCCTTGATCGAACGCCGACCTCCCATGATAGCAAGTACGGTAGGTATATTATACACAGATAACTACATATACTAACCATTCGCACATCTTAGATATCATAATATTTTATTAGTGGTATACTTATCGTTCTTGTACCAACATTTAGTATTATACAACTCACAAGTCCCCGATTTATATGTATTTAAGTTATTAACTCTACTTACGTCATGATTAGTTATACACTTCCCAATCCACAAATGTCATCCGCTTTACTACAAGTTCTAAGTTTTACTCTTCAATGTACCCCAATATCCCAACTATACCCACTAGTTAATAAGGGAAGGTTACCTCAACATTTAAATAAGTCTACGGGATACTAGAAATAAATTCAGGCCAAAAAGGCCATTCTGTCAACTCGTTAGAAATCTCGTTCGAACGAGGTCGCTCGAACGAGTGTCGTTCGAACAAAATGGCTTCGAACAAACTACCAACTCATTAGATGGGATACTGTCATCTCATTAGAAGTTCGTTCGAACGAGGTCGTTCGAACGACTTGGGCAGGTCTTCTAACGAGATGGCAGTTTCAGCCCAGAAATTCCCAAGTCCGTTTTTCTCAATTCTTCTCTTCTCTAAATCCACCCTAAGTCCATCCAATTTATGTTTTAACGTATATAAATCATTTCTAATCACCCTAGATCATCTCTTAACATATTTTAGGGGTCAAATCTTACAAATCATCATGGAATTAATGTAAATCTCCAAATCTTCCCCAAACCTTACGAACATGAACCCATAATTTTTATTATGCCCAATTACTCATCAAAAATCCGTTTTTAAATCATCATTTACAACTCTTCGAATATTAAATCAGTACATTATCATTCTACATGCAAATCCTAACCCAAATTCAAAGTTTCTCCAACAATTTCATTGGTTTTCTTCAAAACTTTCAAGATAAGAAAAATTCCTACACTAAACATGGAAGAAATATTTAATGCGTTAAAAATATCAAATCACTTGCCTTAGATTGTTCTTCAGAATTGATGTTGGTGAATGAAGGTTGCTTCTCTCCTTTCTCTACAGATTTTCTCCCAAGGTTGGAGGTTTTTTTTGGAACTCTTCAAACTCTCCTATAACTCCCGTAGCCCTCTAACTCACTTAATGCTGATAATGGGCTTAGTGGGTTCCTAAATAATATATAATTAACTCCTAAAATTCGTAGGTTTTAATTCCCATATTTTTAAAATTACCAAAATACCCCTCTAGGTTGCGGATATGGCCCAAAAATGTCTCGGGACCCAGACTGAACCCCCGATTAGTGTTTTCTGACTATTTCGATCCTTTCGGACACATTGGCGAACTCAAAATGACCATTAGGTTGATAAAAATAAACTTCACTTTTTAATTCAAATAATTACATTTCTGACGCGACTGACATTAGCGTCCCAACTAAATTTCCCAAATTGTTGTATTGCTATCTCGTGACAATTTAAATATTTTCAATATTCATATATCATCATATGTACGCATCATAATCAAATACCAACTCACATCTCGCTATTATTTATATCCGGATTAATTTCCAATTAATTCTCATTTAATTTAATTAATCCCATAATAAAAAATTAATAAATATACGGGGTATTACATACTTCCCCCCTAATAACAGAATTTCGTCTCGAAATTCAGAATTAAAGAATACCTGGTAAAAATAAGTCTGGATAACGCTCGCGCATCTCATCCTCGCACTCCCATGTGGACTCCTCGGCATTATAATGCCGCCACTGAACATGTACTAATGGTACTATCTTCGACCTCAATTTTCGCTCGCTTCAGTACAAAATAGCAATCGGCCCCTCCTCGTAGGAACTATCGGGCTAGAGATCGATGTCCTCCAAAGCAATGTGAGTATGGGCCAAATCGTCCCTAACATATTTCCTTATCGGGGAAATATTGAAAACATCATGAATCCTATGCAAGTGCTCCGGTAACCCCAGTCTATATGCAACTGGCCCAATCCTCTCGATGATAGGAAATGGCCCCACGTATCTTGGTGCCAGTTTCCCCTTTTTCCCAAAATGCATGATCCCCTTCATCGGAGATACTCTGAGTAATACCTGGTCCCCCACTTTAAATTCTATAAAGAACCTCTTGGCATCGGCATAGCTGTTCTGTCGGTCCTGAGCTACCCGAATGCGACTCTATATCATCTCTATCCTTGCCGAAGTATCCTAAATCACTTCCGGCCCAAGGAGTTTGTTGTCCCCCACTTCTAACCAACATGTTGGGGAACGAAAAGGTATACCATACAACACCTCAAATGGAGCCATACCAATGGTGAACTGATAGACGTTATTATAAGCAAACTCCACCAGTGGAAGGTACTGCTCCCATCCACCTCCAAAGTCTATGATGCACATACGCAACATGTCCTCCAACATCTGATTTGTATGCTCGGTTTGCCCATCAGTCTGCGGGTGATATGCCGTACTCAACCGCAACTCCGTACCCATGGCCTCCTGGAAACTCTCCCAAAATCGTGAAACAAATATCTTGTCTCTGTCAGACACGATATTTAGAGGCACACTGTGAAGTCTCACTATTTCCGTAATGAAAATATGAGCATACTGTCTCGTAGTGTAGTATGTCCTTACGGGTAGAAAATGAGCAACTTTGGTCAATCGGTCCACAATTACCCATATGGAGTCGTGACCCCTTTGTGACATAGGTAACCCCGTGATAAAGTCCATGGATATGCTCTCCCACATCCACGTTGGAACCTCTAATGGCTGTAGAAGTCCTGCCGATCTCTGATGATCCACCTTTACTAGCTGACAAGTGGCGCATTTAGAAACAAACACGGCAATATCTCTTTTCATCCCGCTCCACCAATACTGTCGTCTCATGTCTTGGTACATCTTATCCCCACCAGGGTGTACCGCGAACCATGAGTCGTGCGACTCTGTCATCACCTCGTGCCGCAAGTCTTCCCCTTCGGGAACGACCAGTCTCCCATTGAAGTGTAATCCCCCATCTGAGCTAACGGTATAGGAATCGGCTCCCTCTGCTAGTAATCGAACTATCTGCTCCTGACAGAACGAGTCATTTGTGTGGGCCTTTACCACTCTCGTAACAATCTAAGGTGTAATAGTCATCACAGACATGAACGATCGGGCCACTGCATCCTGGTGCCCAAACTCCTTCCACTTAGCTTTCCACACCTCGGCCACCTCATCTACTGGCCTACGGCTCAACGCGTCTGCTACCACGTTAGCCTTCCCCGGGTGATATTGGATATCAAACTGATAATCCTTCACAAACTCAAGCCACCATCGTTGACACATGTTCAACTCCTTCTGCGTAAAGAGGTACTGTAGAGACTTGTGGTCCGTGAATAACTGAAACTTCTCCCCCAGGAGATAATGTCTCCAAATCCGAAGGGAAAATACAACTGCCGCTAACTCCAAGTCATGCGTGGGGTAATTCTTCTCGTGAGGCTTAAGCTTACGGGAAGCATAAGCTATGGCCTGACTCTCCTGCTGCAATACACCTCCAAGTCCTTATAAGGACACATCGGTCTAGACTAGATACTCAACTCCCGGTCTCGACAATGCTAACACAGGTGCTGAGGTCAACTTGTCCTTCAATTCATCAAAAGCCAACTGACAGTAGTCGCTCCAGATAAATGGCACATCCTTACAAGTCAGATGTGTCAAAGGACCCGCTATCTTTGAGAAACCCCGAATAAACCTCTTGTAGTATCCTGCTAGGCCCAAGAAACTACGGATTTTAGTCGGTGTCGTGGGCTGTCCCCACTCCCTCACCGTGGATACCTTCCCCGGATCAACAGATATCCCCCGATTGGAAATAATATGCCCCCAAAACTGAACCTCCTTCAGCCAAAACCCACACTTCTCATACTTTGCATAAAGCTCGTTCTGACGTAGCGTCTGCAAAACTTGCCTCAAATGCTCGGCGTTCTTCTCTTTTGTCTGGGATTAAACCAGGATGTCATCAATAAAGACGATGACGAACTGGTCTAGGAACTCTCTGAACACCCTATTCATCAAGTCCATAAACACGGCTGGAGCGTTGGTCAAGCCAAAAGGCAAAACTCGAAACTCGTAGGAACCATATCTCGTCAAGAAAGTAGTCTTCGAGACGTCATGTTCCCTGATACGCAACTGATGGTATCTTGATCGCAAATCAATCTTTGAGAAGAAAGAAGCTCCTCTCAGTTGGTCGAATAACGGATACTTATTCCGTATCGTGACCTTATTCAACTCTCGATAATCTACACATAACCTTAACGATCCATCCCTCTTCTTTACGAACAATACAGGGGCACCCCACGGCGAAGTACTCCTTAGGGTAAACCCCTGACCCAACAACTGCTCTATCTGATCTCGTAGCTCTCTCATCTCTGCTGGAGCCATACGGTAAGGTGCGCAGGCAATAGGCCGAGTGCCTGGCGTCAAATCGATCACAAAATCTATCTCTCTACTCGGAGGTAGTCAAAGTATATCCTAAAATACATCGGCGAACTCCCTAACAATTGGAATCGCATCGAGTGGTATCACCACTTCCTTAGAGGTCTCCTCCTCTATATAGTACAAGTGAGTGGACGATCCTCCCTCAGGGCGAGGCATCCCCACTAAAAACATCTCCTGCCCGGGAATGGCAAAAATGATACTCCTACTGAAATAATCAATCATGGCTCGGTACGCAACTAGCCAATCCATACCAACAATCGCATCATACTCAGTCATCTCTAATACAAACATATTAGCAGGAAAATTAAATCTCCCGATTTTTATACCCACACCTCTATAAATAAGGGAAATCACGGAACCCCTACTCAACGGTGAATCTACACAAGTAACCGTGCTCTCGGCGGTGTCTAATAACCCAATAGTGCATGCAAATGTCATGGCAATGAAACAATGTGTGGCCCCCATGTCAAATAAAATACGCCATATAGTCCCCTGAATAGAGAACATACCCTCAATGGCAGGTGGATACTGTGGGACTGCGGTATGCTATAGCTGATACACTCTCCCAAACTGAAGCTGTCCCTGCTGAACTGGGACTGCTGGAATGGGTGGTAAGGCTGCCATCTATGGTGGTACTGGGAGGGCGGTGAGAAATATAGGCCTCTGTGGCTCGTGTCGAGCACCCTATTGCTGCTGCTGTGGGGCCCTGCCCCTATCAGGACAATCCTAGAATTTGTGGCCAGTCTTGCCACAAATGAAACACTTCCCCGGGAAGTTTCCCCCTCGCTGTCCCTGCTGTCCACGGCCCTGATGACCGTTACCATTCCTACCCTGGCCATGCTGGCCCTGTTGATACTGCTGCTGCTGACCATTCTGACCCTGCTGGCCTTGATGGTCGTTCTGACCCTAATGGCCATGTCTGAAACCTCTCTGACCACTCCTAAAACCTCCAGATCTGAATCTTTTAGAATCCCCCTGTTGGGAACCCTGATCACTCTGCCTATGCTGACCCTGAGCATATTGTGCCCCATTGGCACCATTTCCCCTTGTCCTGCCCTGATGGTTGGACTCTCCTGATCTCTTACTCTCAGTCATGTGAAAGCGGTGATCCTGGCAGTGAAGTAGTGTCGCGTTAACCTCATCAGAACAAGTGTCCAACGAGAGATTACCCAACAAGTGCTGACGGATCCTCCAAGTCAATCCATCCATAAACTTCTGAATCTTCTTCTCCTCAGTCGGAATCTCATCGGGAATAATGTTCAAGAGATTGGTAAACTCAGCCTCATACTCAACTACGATCCTTCCCTCCTGCTTGAGGTTCATCAACTTCCTCCTCATCTCAGTGTGAACAGCTGACTAAAAATATTTGCGGTCGAACCACCCCCAGAACTCCTGAATAGAAAGGGCGTCCCTCTCCTCCGCGGTGGTAATGGACTCCCACCACTGCAATGCAGATCCTACTAGCTTGAAAGTAGCCAGTATCTGCTTCTGAACATCTGTGCACTCGTACATCCTTAAGTGCCTTTGAATGTCCTTCCTCCACTAACTGGATACCACAACATCGGAGCTACCTGTAAACTCCGGAGGGTGTGCTTTCTGAAAAGCATCACGGACGCGTTCCCAAGTAGACGGGAATGCATGAGCCTGAACTGGTGCAACTATTGGTGCCTGGGGTCGTGCCTGCTGTACAATGGCAAGGGCGGCATTTATCGCTTGGGCTACAATAGCTGCAACCTCTGCGGTATTCATAGTGCCCTGAACTGGTGCAGGCTGTGGCTCTGGCTGTGCATCCCTAGGAACTCGTTGTGCACGTCGTGGAGGCATCTGAGATGAGAGTAAATTTTTATAAGTTCGTAGTTATTATCTCAAAATAGCTGAAGGGCGAAGCACAAACAAAAGAATACAACAGTCCTAAAATAAAGGACTCTACATCAGAGAAAGCTCAGCGAAAACATAAAAAGCCGTACAGATCCTAAGGACACTAGAACCTGATTCTCTGATACCACCTGTGACACCCCGACTAATTAAATACCGGTTAGCTACTCCTTTATTAAATGAATACAAAATGCCAAGTTGGCTCAGTTCATAGCATCACTGTCGCAAACGTTTTAACAATTACTAGCCACCTATTATTTAAAAAGTGAGTTGTCCATTTTAATTAAATTCGGTTAACATGCAATAAATGAATTATGAAAATTTAACATAACCAACACAACATTGTCATAATAGAATAACCATCAAATAATAATGAGTCTGGAGGAAAACTCCTCACAACAATCCGAATACCGAAATAAATAAATGTAAAGTTTGCATCACTAAAATTAATTACAACCTAAAGTCTGAAATAACTGAATAAGTAAGATGTCTCTAAAAGGAATGGGCGACATGCCCAACAAATGATAAAAACTGATAATGGAGTCAAGATCGGAAATGGAGGCGTCTACTGTCAAGGTCCTGTAACTTCCACAGCATCTACAGCACGTCACCTGAATAGAACTCCTATGCATGGTGTCCTTGTGTCTGGGCACCTAAAAGGTTTTTACAAAAAGAGATTTGAAAGTAAACGAGTCAGAGCCCGATTGTGAAAATAATTTAAAAATTTGCAAGTGTTTAATATCATTAAACAGTGAATATAAAGTACATGATAGTGTGTGCACTCACATGAGTTCCTCACCTCTCAACTAATTGTGCACTTATATCGTACCCGTACCCATTCTAGTTATTTCCATATCTAACTAGTCCGTTACAAAATCTAACATTACTATACGATATCCAATTTAAATTTCCAACATCTTCTATTTCAGAGTGTTATGCCTTGCTACACAGTTTCCCATATTAGTACTACTAATTACTAGAGATCTTTCATTTTCACTTTACAAACCGTTGCTATTATTTATACTCACAATTATTCAAGACAATTCATTTCAATTAACAGTATATTATTCTCATCATAAATATAGAATACTGGCACCCCGAGGCTAAGCTTCGGTGCACACATACTCTGCTATACAATCCCGGTACATCACGTACATAAGGACCACGTATTCCGAATCTCTCAGGAATCGTTTCATTAAACAACAATCACAAACAATGGAGGCGAATATAGTTCACATCACATGGGTCATGCACATACCTACGCTCCCATGATCATCAGACTTATTAACTTCTCAATAAGTCCTTCTCTGACCTATGTCCTCAAGGTACCAATCTAAATCCCCCCGTAGGCACACAAAGATTAGATGGATGTGACACCCTGACTAATTAAATACCGGGTAGCTACTCCTTTATTAAATTAATTCAAAATGCCAAGTTGGTCCAGTTAATAGCATCACTGTCGAAAACATTTTAATGATTACTAACCACCTAGTATTTAAAAAGTAAGTGCCAAATTTTAATTAAAGTCTGATTTACATGCAACAAGTGTAATAAAGAATAATAACACCATTCACCATAATGAAGTAAATAGAATGACCATCACATAACGTAAATAAAGTCTGGAGGAAAAACTCCTCACTACAAATCCCACAACTGATAAGTAAACTGAATACTAAATCAATACATGCCAAAGTCTGGAAACTGTAATGGAAATGTAACTCTAATAGAAATGGGCAACATGCCCTACAACTGATAGATAATGAATCTGGAATCCAAGTGATATAGGCGTCTACAAGAAAATCCCTGTAGCTTCCACAAACAGCTACAGCTCGTCACCTGAATGAATATCCTATGCATGGTGTCCTTGTGGCTGGGCACCTAAAATGGTTTTACAAAGAAAAATAGATTTGAAAAGCAAACGGGTCAGAGCCCGAATGTGGAGTTATATTTTAAAAACCTGCAAGTGCTTTAAAAACATTAAATGCAAAGTACATGTTAGGACGTGCACTCACATGATATTCTCACCTCTCGTCTAACTGTGCACTCCTAACGTAAGTACCCATCTACAACGACACAAACCACTAGCTAAGTGACATCATCTCTAGCTAGACTATCATAGGTCCTACCCATATTACTCGATTCTATTAACATTATAACGCTCGTAATTAAGTAGGGGTTTAACGTAAACTCACATGCTCAATATGCAATATATATATCACTATCAGTTAACTCGCTATATTTCTCGAAGCAATACCGTAATTATATTCACAACATTAACATGAAGGTTCCCATTAATTAAGTGTATATTATTCACATCATAAATATACAATATAAGCACCCCGAGAACTAAGCTGCGGTGCACACATACTCTGCTATCCATCCCGGTACATCACGTACATAAGGATTACATATTCCGAATCTCTCAGGAATAGTTCACAGATAACAACATCACAAATAATGGAGGCGAACACAGTCACATCACATAGGTCACGCACATACCTACGCTCCTACGATCAGCGGACTTATTAATATCCCAATAAGTCTTTCTATGACCTATGTTCATCAAGGTAACCAGTCTAAATCCGGGCAACACAAGGATTAGAGGGCCCTAAGCGAACGCAAACCTCCCATGATAGCAAGTATGGTAGGTATGTCATACACACAATTCATATACCAATACTAAGTAAACACACGTCTTAGTAATCCCGTAGTTTAATCGTAGTACATATCGCTTTCTCGTACTAACTTATAATTATCACAACTTATACTATTCCGGTTGATAATCATGTGCGCCATAATTTATTTTCTCGTCGTAGTGAACACTCACGTCTCAACCCAAACCGTCCATTTAATATAACTCTCGTATATAATTTACTCCTCATAATAACCCAAAAGTCCCAAATCCATCAATACATCATCAAAGGAATGTTAACTCTACCCTCGAACAAGTTTACGGGACTCCAAAAATCAAAACAGTCCAAAAAGGTCCAGACTGTCAACTCGTTAGAAGTCTCGTTCGAACGAGACTGTTCGAACGAGATTCCTCTATCAACTCGTTAGAAGTCTCGTTCGAACGAGACTGTTCGAACGAGATTCCAGTTCGTTCGAACGAACTGTACCTTCTAACGATATCTCGTTCGAACGAGATATCAAACAAAACAGCCCCTCGTTAGAAGCGACTGGTCAATTCGTTAGAAGCTCGTTCGAACGAGTTCGTTTGAACGACCTGGGCAGGGGCTTCTAACGACCTACCAGATTCGTCCCAGATTTTCCTAAAACTCGTTTTTCACCATTTTTACTCCTCAAATCTCTTCTAAACTAAGTCCCAACAATCTTTTTATGATCTTTAAACAATCCTAAACATATATAGTCACATCCTAACATGTTTTTAAGGGATCAATCCATCCTAACATCAATCAAATTTACAAATCTCTACACTTTTTCCCAATTATTCAAGAACATAAACCCTAACTTTTTGAATCATGAATTAACCCAATATAAATCCGTTTTAATTTCTTCCAATCACAAATATTATGGAAAAACTCATCTACCTATCATTCTACATGCAATTCTCCTCAAGATTTTCAAGTTCTAAGTTCCAAACTACATGGGTTTTCATTATCTTTCAAGAACAATTGATATTCTGCAATTTTCTAACATGGAAGGAACATTCTACGAATTTAAATATAATCAAAACACTTGCCTTGATTGTCTCTGAGTTTGGATGATGGTTTGATGAAGATTTCTGCAGAATTTCTTCTCTTCTCCAAGCTTCTTCTCCAATGGTGGCTTAAGGTGGCTAGGGTTTTCTTTGGGAAAGTTGTAAACCTAATGATAGCCTCCGTAGCTTAATGGGTTAATATGGGTTGGTTAGTGGGTTTAGTGGGTTAAATCCACATCAGATTAAAACTCCCAATTTTCGTCACTTTTAATTCCTCAAAATGTAAAATTACTAAAATACCCTTTATGATGCCGGTATGGCCTAAAAATACCCCGGGACCCAAGCTACACCCCCGGCTAGTGTTTTCTGACTATCTCGACCCTTCCGGACGCGTTGGAGCACTCAAAATGACCATACGGATAATAGAAATAAAAATCACTTTTATAATTAAAATAATATACCATGACGCGGCGATCACACGCGTCTCAACAAAATTCCCAAATTGCCGTATATAAATCTCACGAAAAATTTCATAATTCCAAATTCATATATAATCATATATGCACATAATCAAATACCAACTCGCATCGCGTTAGTATTTATAACCCGAATTAATTTCCAATTAATACGCATTTAATTAATTAATCCCAAAAATAAATATAGCCAAAAGTACAGGGTATTACAATGGACCTGATCGAACGCTGACCTCCCATGATAGCATGTACGGTAGGTATGTTATACACAGATAACTACATATACTAAGCATTCGCACATCTTAGATATCACAATATTTTATTAGTGGTATACTTCTCGTTCTTGTACCAACATATAGTATTATACAACTCACAAGCCCCCGGTTTATATGTATTTAAGTTATTGACTCTTCTTACGTCATGATTAGTTATACACTTCCCAATCCACAAATGTCATCCGGTTTACTACAAGATTCTAAGTTTTACTCTTCATTGTACCCCTATCTCCCAACTATACCCACTAGTTGATAACGGAAGGTTACCTCAACATTTAAATAAGTCTACGGGATACTAGAAATAAATTCAGGCCAAAAAGGCCATTATGTCAACTCGTTAGAAATATCGTTCGAACGAGGTTGTTCGAACGAATGGATTCGAATGAGATACCAACTCATTATAAGGGATACTATCATCTCGTTAGATGTTCATTTGACCAAGGTCGTTCGAACGACCTGGGCAGGTCTTCTAACGAGATGGCAGTTTCAGCCCAGAAATTCCCAAGTCCGCTTTCTCAATTCTTATCTTTTCTAAATCCACCCTAAGTCCATCCAATTTATGTTTTAACGTATATAAACCATTTCTAATCACCCTAGATCATCTCTTAACATATTTTAGGGGTCAAATCTTACAAATCATCATGGAATTAATGTAAATCTCCAAATATTCCCCAAACCCTATGAACATGAACCCATAATTTTTATTATGCCCAATTACTCATCAAAAATCCGTTTTTAAATCATCATATACAACTCTTCGAATATTAAATCAGTCCATTATCATTCTACATGCAAATCCTAACCCAAATTCAAAGTTTCTCCAACAATTTCATTGGTTTTCTTCAAAACTTTCAAGATAAGAAAAATTCCTACACTAAACATGGAAGAAATATTCAATGCGTTAAAAATATCAAATCACTTGCCTTAGATTGTTCTTCATAATTGATGTTGGTGAATGAAGGTTGCTTCTCTCCTTTCCCTACAGATTTTCTCCCAAGGTTGAAGATGGTGGTTGGAGGTTTCTTTTTGGAACTCTTCAAACTTTCCTATAACTCCCGTAGCCCTCTAACTCACTTAATGCTGATAATGGGCTTAGTGGGTTCCTGAATAATATATAATTAACTCCTAAAATTCGTAGGTTTTAATTCCCATATTTTTAAAATTACCAAAATACCCCTCTAGGTTGCCGGTATGGCCCAAAAATGCCCCGGGACCCAAACTAAACCCCCGGCTAGTGTTTTCTGACTATTTCGACCCTTCCGAACACGTTGGTGCATTCAAAATAACCATTCGGTTGATAAAAATAAACTTCACTTTTTAATTCAAATAATTACATTTCTGACGCGACTGACACGCGCGTCCCAACTAAATTTCCCAAATTGTCGTATTGCTATCTCGTGATAATTTAAATATTTTCAATATTCATATATTACCATATGTACACATCATAATCAAATACCAACTCACATCTCGCTAGTATTTATATCCGGATTAATTTTCAATTAATTCTCATTTAATTTAATTAATCCCATAATAAAAAAAAATCAATAAATATACGGGATATTACTTGTGTGTGGTGTGATGGGTTTCTCACCGAGTTATATGGTGAGCGTAATACACCATGTTGGGCACATGGGAAACATGTGAGAGTATGGTATTGAAAGAGTTATTTGCTTAAAAATTCGATTCACTTAGTGTACAATGGCTATCTAGGATTTAGGTAAGAAAATATATGTTATGTGATTAATGATTTTCTATTGTACTTGCAATTTCTAATATAGTGGGATTAGGTCTCTCCATGGATGTAACCAAACTGGTGAATCACATGTATCTAATCATGGTGTATGTTCTTTTGTCTCTTTTGTTTTGCATCTTTAATTTGTTTATTAGTTTTTACCATTATATCTCCATTATATTTGAGTCATGGTTGACGGAGGTTGCCACAAGAAATTGGGTATTGGGTCACAATAATCCAAAGCTCATAAGGGGCCCTAATAAATTCGCTTTTTTTTTTCTGTTGCTATTGAAAGTTGTTATTGAGATCAATGATTGCTTTTGCTAAACTTTACAAGTGAAGAGTCAATCATTCATGCTTTCCATTTTTCTAATAACAACTAATTAACTTAAAAGGATAAGGATCAATATTTCATCCTATGCTAAATCCTTGAGGCCTTCTGACCCAATTTTAATTAAGAAAAAACTCAGTATTATTACTAATGAATGCTAAAATAATCAAGTTCAAAATTTAGGACACCACATTACCTCACCATGTTGGGTCGTGCAATCTGAATAGCGGTATGTAGAGGTCAAGTGACTAGGATATATGGTTGTGAGCTTTTAATGAAACTTTTTAATTTTCCCTAAAATTGAGGATGTTTCAATAATTCCAAAATGAATTACTACGTGTTGTGTCTCCATTCTCTCTTTCTTATCTTCACACTTTCATAATTCTCCTTTGTTTTGGGGTTTTTAGATGTTTTGGGCCAGGTTCTGATTTTAATTTTCTTTGAAGTGCAACCGTAGACAATGTTCATAAGTTAGGAAAGTATATTGGTGATAAAAATTCAAATAGTTCTTATGCGTTATAGTGGGAAATTCATGATTTTTATATGATCCCTTTGCAAAACAGGTCAAATGAAACTTGATATATGTTCATGGGCGTCTGTATGAGTGTTCCATATTAGCCAGTATAAGATGTCATATTATCTATAAATTGTCATACAAGACTACTTGTGCAAGGGTTTCATACAACCTCTTTATCTGCATGTTTTCCAACCATGTAAATTTTCATTCACCCTTTTCTTTCTCGTATCATATTATAACTGGAATTTTGTGATTGTAATAAATAAGGTAAGTGCATAGCCCTCTACTCCCTAAACTGCACATCTTTTGCAAGAAACCTCCCTCAGTTATCTTTTATGTAAAAAAGGCTTCTTGAATAAGTCATGTTGTTGCAAAAACTACCTTCACTTCTAGGATTTTTATAGTAATGTAGCAGTACCTAGGGGTTCTTTGCAACAAAATTCATAGTACAAGAAGAAGGAAATATATGGGTTTTCTTTAGTTTGAAATTTTGTTTCAAATTCACTGGCTCACATTGGATTTGTGTTTCTTAAAGATGTTGGTAAATTCAAATTAAAGGTAGAATATTTTAAGATGTCAACTTTAATGATGGTTTCTTATACGTGTGTCTCTCCATTTGCTTATGATACAACACAATATGAGAACATTTTATCTCAATAGATGGGAAAACCACAACCGTTAGATCATTTTAGGGGATAAAGGAAACATGAGAGCTGAATGAAGGATGAGTGCTACGCAGATATGTGGGTTCTGATGATGATACAAACTAATGGGATGTAAACTTTCTGGAGAAGATATTGTGAGTTAAGCTTTAATATATGACTTTAGTTTTCTCCCTTATTGGCCAAATCACATATGGTAGTTATCTTATGTTTTTATGAAACAATAAAACACCTCTCCTCCTTATTATATAGATATTGAGTAATGGTGTTTTACTATTTCATAAGGGATAAGATAATTAGAGGTGAGGATGATGCATACAATGTAAGAAATAAAGGGTTGGATTCAAGCTCACCAAAAAGAAAATAGTTAAAACCCTAATACATTTGAGTTTGAATTGTTTGTTTTAAAAATGGCAAAAACAATTGAGATTTTTTAATTTATAGAAGTTTTGAGTTTGAATCGGTATGTTAACAATGAACCATGAAGGTATATTTTCTATGGTTTCATTCAGTATAAAACCAACGATTCTTTAGGTCCACTCTCTATTATTTTAAACGAATCAAATACGAAGGACAACGTGGTATCATTCGAGGTTATAACATCGAATTGTTATCAGTTACTCATTGGGTGTCTAACGAATGAAAGTAATAATTAGGCAATTTTCCATTCAATAGTGTTGTGACGAGTCATTATTGTTTACTCCTCCTATTTATGATGAGTTTATGTCTTTTTCAGATGTTTTACCCCAACTGATTTCATATATGTTTGTTTACATACCTATGACTGATGTCATATATATATATGTATGTATGTATCAGTGTTCTAAAAGACACGTCTGGGTTCCGGCGAGGCGCGCTTAAGCTTAACGCTTGGGAAAAACGCCCCGGCTTAAGCCTTTTATGCCTTATTCTTGGTAAAAGGTTTACATCGCACTTTTTTTAAAACAAAAATGTTTTAGTGAAATGGTATTGCCTTTTAAAGACTTTTTTTTAAAAACGGATCATTATCTCAATTAAAATAGTCAAAAGACAAATGGTATCCCAAACCTCTCTGCCTCTAGATTTAAAAAAACGATTGTTTTTTCTTTTTTGTTTTTTTCTTTGAATTTAAAAAAAATATATATTTTAGTTTGCATATATTCAAACATATTTTTGAGGTATATACCATTTTAGTTATAGTTAAAAATGTTGAAATATATTAAAAAATGCCTAAACATATTTTCACGCCTTTTTACGCCTAAGGCCCGCCTAAGCTTTTAAGGCTTAAGGCTTGGCCTTCACACCTCGGTCACGCCCCGCGTTTTTTATAACCTTGATATATATATATATATATATATATATATATGTGTGTGTGTGTGTGTGTGTGTGTGTGTGTGTGTGTGTGTGTGTGTGTGTATAAAGTATAAAACTTATGTATGTCATAAGATTCAACTATGACATCACAAGATGAATTATTTATGCTCTACCTAATTTACCCCTACAAAATTTAAGTTCCCCCCTAAACAACACTCACAACTTATTTTTCCACTCTTCATAAGAATTCAAAAAAATGGCTAAAATGGTACTCTTACACTCCTTGACTCTCTTTTCTCTCACGTGTACCCGAAATCTTCCATCCCTCTCAAACATAGACTATCTACCAGCGTAAAGTTGAGAGATAGAAAAAGAATATACTAGCAGCAACACTCAGTAGGACCTCCCTACCCGAGTCATCTCCCCAAATATCCAGTTCCGTCCCCTAAACGGTTCAAGGTCCGGGCAACGGCGATGACGACGGTTAGCGATGACTGAAAGAAGAGGGTTTCTTTATTTTACAGGTATTTCTCTCTCTATCTATCTCTCTCTATCTCTACTGTTAGGGTTATTTCGTTTGAACATTTTTGGAGTTTATCACTTTGTTGGTGTTCTTACATGAATACCCATAACTGTTTACATTAATACCATCGTTCGTCCATTTTAATTACAAGAAATACATGAATAGCCATAATTGTTTAATGTTTGATTTGTGTTTGTTTTCACTTAGTTGGGTTTCTCCGTCCCCTAAACGGTTTAAGGTCCGGGCTACAGCGATGGCGACGGTTAGCGATGACTGAGAGAAGAGGGTTTCTCTATTTTACATGTATTTTTTTCTCTCTCTCTTCTATTGAGGGTTTCTCTATTTTACGAGTTTTTCTCTTCCCCCTTGGGCTCTATCTCATATTGTAGAAATTTTTGTTTTAATTCTTTTTATTTTCATTTATGATGATCATCGTTAAGATCTTGGTCCCCGTTTGTTTGTGTTAGGGGTTGATGGTAGAAATTTTATATTTTCTCTCTCATGTGGTACTTTCTCTATCTCTCAAAATATATCTTCCTGGCTTATTTTTATTTGCAAATTTCTTCAATGGTTCAACTTTTATGGAAATTTAGTTTTGTTTATTAACTTTTCTCTAGAGGGTACTCCACAAGCCATCGCCATTGAAAGATTCAAGGTTTCCACTAGAGGTACATCCCTTTATTTTCCCAAATTTTCTTCTAACTTTCTTCTCTTTTTATCTCATGTATTATTAACATATCATATCTCATGTGTATATGCAGTGTATTTGGTATTTTCTTGGTTCACTTATCGATTTCCCTTAGAATTTGATTTTTCAAGTTGGGATGACCTATTAAATTCAGGTTCGTAAAGACAAAGATGCGATTTCCTGTGCAAGGGGTGCTGTGATTTTATGGTTATAGTAGGGGTCTGGTTGGAGGGTTCCAGATATGTGGTGGTGAACAATTGATGGAGGTGGTGGTGTATTCTGGTGGCTGGTGTAAGATGAAGTGGTGAGAGGGGATGGGCTTAGTGCGGGGTGTGATAGTGTAGTAAATTGGTGGCTGGTTATACTGTAGTAACATTAATTACTTGACACATTTTGTTAAAAGACATTTATTAAAATGTTAGGAAAATATGGCCACAGAGCAACTCTATTTATATTTTACTGATGGCGTCGGGCTATGTGCCTTAATGAGTAGACTAGATGACATAATTGTTTTAACCATCATGCGTAAAGGTGTGACCGAACCTATTAAACATGACTTTACCTTTTTTGTTGTACTTTCAGTCATAAGCTTTACTAATTGATTTTTTCAAATCTAAAATTCAGGTCTCATAAGTTTTACTAAATAAGTGATATGAATAATTGAAACTACCATAAAGCATATGCACACAATTTGTTTTATCAAACAAGAAGTTTAATATTTCTCAAGATTAATTAAATTCTATTTTTCTTATTGGCAAAACTTAGAACATGTGTTATTATATTCTAATAAACCACTTTCACATTATAGAAAAAAAAGAAGGATTTGATTTTACAATAATTAAATGTACTTGAAATAATAAAAAAAACATTTTACACAGTTTGGTGTAAAATAATTAAATGTATTTGGACATGCGGATCCTAACTAATGTGTGCATGCATGTGCGATTTGTATATATGAATGATGGATCTAAAAGTAACATATAAATAAATTAAGTAAAATATTGTTGTTTATTATTTAAAATTTAATTTTATTAGTAAAAATTGTTTTTACTTCGTTATTAATATTGAAGACATTTTTTTACTAAAATTTGATTTATTGTTTTTTTAATTTGAATAATTTGTTTTTTATTACAAATTAGTGCCAATAGTTTATCAAATTATTCAGCCTGTTTATATAAATAGCTAACGCATGAGTCACTATTTTTTATTGTTGAAGTATTTTTTATACTTTAAATAGGTGGATAGTCATATAAACAAATGAAATTTTGTCCTTTTTAAAAAAAAATTACTTATTATGTTATTATGTTAGTTTTTCCCGAATATCATCATGATTTTTTTAAAGAAGTTTGTTTCGTTCAAGTATTTTCTTGATGAATTTGAACATTTTGAATATTCTACGATTGGTTGTTACTCCTTAAGTAGGGTGGATAGTCTAATAAACAAAAAAGTCTATGTCCATTTTTTTAGAATTGACATTTTGTTAATTTGAGGTACAATGTCAATTCGATTGATGAATTTAGACTATTTGAACGTTGTTGGACTATTTGTTATTTGTTAAGCAGGGGGGATTGTCGTATAAATAAATGGGATTATGGCCATTTTTTTTAAAATTACATTTTGTTTTGTTGGCAAATGAAATTTTTGCCTTCTTGCAATTCCGTACTATTTGTTTTTGCCATTTAACGATTATCATCGTGCCTTCAAGCACAGGCATACCCTAGTGTGTGTATATATATATATTTAAATTACTAAAAAATGCGCCTAGGCGTGAGGTTTTTTAGATACGCCAAGTTTTGTCCCTAGGAGTGGAGTAAGGCGTGTTCAACTGTGGTCAACATTTTTTGAGAAAGGCATTAAAAATGATATTGTAGTGAGATACAAAGTGACATCATTTTGTATCCCTTTTAAACAAACAAAAAAATATTAACTATAAACAAACATATCATTCCCTCGACCCAAATATCTGAGGAAAAAAAACTAATCGCTTAGCAGCCCTAATCGTTTAATCGCTCGTCGTAATCACTAGAATCTTTTCCTAATCGCTCGCCGTCACTGATCGATGTTATCGCTGGTACTGATCGCACATTTTCTTTGGCTCTCAAATCGTCGAAACTGTGTAGGTATTTTTCAATAGCTCAAAACACATTTGAATACATATGTTGAAATTTTTTAACATCTTTGCATACACTAGTTCAATGGTGTTTCCCAACAAAGGAACAGTTCAATGACTAAAGTTAATATACCTGTTTGGATTTTTTTGACAGTGTTTGAATACACCTATTTAAATACACAGTTGTTTGATTTTTTTTACAGTGTTATTACTTCACTGTTTTGATTTTTTTTATCAGTGTTATTGGTTAACTGTTTAAATTAAACATAATGTTGTTGATAAATTATACTTGTTGATAATTAAACATGGCACTTAATTTAGGGGTAGCGATAAATTAAACTTGTTGAAAATTAAACATGGCATTTAATTTCTTAATGTTCATAATTTTATGTTAATATTTTCTATTTTTTAATCTTTAAGGTATCCATTATTTTCTAATTTATATGTTTTTATTTTGATTTCATTAATATTGATTCATATTATTTATTTTACTGACTATTTTGAATTTTGATTACATGTAATCGGGTGATAGTATAATGAGGACTTATGGAGCATGCATATGGAAAAGGGGCCCCAAACACAAATATTCAGACATAATTTTAAGGTATGTATAATTTTGGTATTTTTAATAGTCGTGTTATAATTAAAAAATATTAAAATATAATAAAAAATGGCCTAAACGCCTTTTCACGCATTTTTATTCTTAAGGCCCGCCTTAGGCTTCTAAGGCTTAAGGTTTGGCCTCCACGCCTCGGTCACGCCCCGCATTTTTTAAAATCTTGTTAGTTAAAGTGTAAGTTATTCACATATGATCAATGGTTTATGTTACATAGGCTATATATTATGCTTTAATGCAAGTTACAAATGGATAAACTTACATGTTACTCGTGTTCGAAAAGGAAATCGGTTACTACTTCTGAGAGGAAACATCGAGAAAAGATACATGCCTTATCATGTGTTGTCAATTCAGATGTGCCTCGGGAGGTTGCACATAATGCACACCAGGATGACTCTGAGGATAATATTGACGAGGAGGATAATGTTGAGGCTGAGCATAGTCGTGGGGATATTCCACTGTTTATTGATGCTGGGCCATCGAGTAATCCCATAAAAAGATAAAAGAAGTCAGCTAATGCATATAGTTAAAAGAAGGTAACCGATACTGGCCCATCGACTAATGGTTATGGGGGTCCGAAAGAACTCAAAATCCTAAAGCATCTCAAAGACCATGTTGCCTTTGGTATATGGATCAGATCAGTGGTAATCATATTTGAAATTTTATCTTATAAAAATTTATGATATCTTCTCGAGTTACAATGAGATTTGTGATATTGTATTGTAGGTTGATGTAATACCCCGTATTTTTGTGATATTTATTTATGGGATTAATTGAATTAAATGCATATTAATTGGAAATTAATTCGGGTTAAAAATACTAACGAGATGCGAGTTGGTATTTGATTATGTGCATATATGATTATATATGAATATTGAATTATGAAATTTGTCGTGAGATTGAAATACGGCAATTTGTGAATTTTGTTGAGACGCGTGTGACAATCGCGTCATGGTATATAACTATGATAATTAAAAAGTGAATTTTATTTCTATAAACCGTATGGTCGTTTTGAGTGTGCCAACGCGTCCAGAAGGGTCGAATTAGTCAGAAAACACTAGCCGGGGATTTAGTTTGAGTCCCGGGGTATTTTTAGGCCATACCGACAACGTATAAGGGTAGTTTGGTAATTTTGAATTTTGGGGAATTAAAAGCTACGAAAATTGGGAGTTAATACCTGATTTGGCATTAACCCACTAAGCCCACTAATACCCAAATAGGCTACGGAGGTTATTGAACTTGTTCCAAAAGAATTTCTAAAGCACAAACCCTAGCCACCATTAACTTTGGAGAAGAAAGCTTGGAGAGAGAGAGAGAGAGAGAGGAGAAATTCTGCAGAGGAGAGAGAGAACCACTCATCATATTCGTCATCAAATCCAGAGTTACCATTAAGGCAAGTGGTTTAATTTCGTTTATTTCAAAAATTGCTTCTTCCATGTGTAGGAATTAATTAAAATCATATTGTTCTTGGGAGTTAATGAAAACCCCATGTAAATTGGAAATAGAAAGTACATTTTGATGAGGAAATCGCATGTAGATTGGTGTGTAATGATTATTCTGATGATATTACAATTAGTAGGAAACCAAAAACGGATTTAATTCAGTTCTTTGATGATTCATAAATTCTAGGGTTCATAGTTTTAAAATTGGGGAAAAATATGTAGAGACTTGATATTTGAATGACGTTAGGATGAATTAATACCCCCAAACATGTCAATATGTGAACTAAGTATGTTTAGGGACGATTAGAGACCTTAAATAATTGATAGATTGAGGTTTGGATGAGATTTGGGGAGTAGAGAAGTTGGAAAAATGAAAATCAGAAATCTGGGCTCGGATCTGGTCGCTCGTTAGAAGACCTGCCCAGGTCGTTCGAACGACCTCGTTCGAACGAGCTTCTAACGAGTTGACCATTGACTTCTAACGAGGGTGAAGTTCGTTCGATGAGATCGTTCGAACGAGATCTCGTTAGAAAGCCCACTTCGTTCGAACGAGATCTCGTTAGAAAACTCAGTTCGTTCGAACGAAGTCTTGTTCGAACAGCCTCGTTCGAACGAGACTTCGAACGAGTTGACAGTTTAGGCTTTTTAGCCTGTTTTGATCCTGAGTGTCCCGTAACCTTGTGTATAGGTAGAGATAGCCTTTCCTTGATGAGTAATTGATATATTTGGGATGTTTGGGATATTATGAGGAGTCAAACCTAGAAGTGTAGTTTGAACCTTAGGGAAAATATGAAGTAGGACGTGAGTGTCTATTACGATGTGAGCTATTGACGACCAAATTAATTATATTAACCGGGAACATATAAATGGTGTAGTATTATATGTCAGTACGAGAAGAGATATGTACCAATATATTATGGTGATTACTAAGACGTGTGCATACTTAGTATATATGTATTGATTTTATGTGTATGACATACCTACCATACTTGCTATCACGGGAGGTTCGCGTTCGCTTAGGGCCCTCTAATCCTTGTGTTGCCCGGATTTAGATTGGTTACCTCGATGAACATAGGTCAGAGAAGGACTTATTCTGATGTTAATAAGTCTGCTGATCGTGGGAGCACAGGTATGTGCGTGACCCATGTGATGTGATTGTGTTCGCCTCCATTATTTTTGATGTTGTTATCTGTGAACTATTCCTGAGAGATTCGGAATATGTGATCCTTATGTACGTGATGTACCGGGATGGATAGAAGAGTATGTGTGCACCGCAGCTAGTCTCGGGGTGCTTGTATTGTATATTTATGTCGTGAATAATATACATTTAATTAATGGGAACTTTCATGTTAATATTGTGAATATAATTATGGTATTGTTTTGAGAAAACATAACGGGTTAACCGATAGTGAACTATATTATTAATTGAGAATCGGAGTTTAAGTGAAGCCCTATATTTAATTGATAACGCTAGAATGTATTACGGGGATCGAGTAGTAAGGGGTAGAACTTATTACGGTTTGGTTAGATATGGATGTCTTTTAGATGGGTACGATACGTTAGGAGTGCACATGTAGTCGAGAGGTGAGAATTTCATGTGAGTTCACGTCGTAACATGTATTTTGCATTTAATGTTTTAATGTTATTAAAACACTTGCAGTTTTTAAAATGATTTCCACTTTCGGGCTCTGACCCATTTGCTTTCAAATTTATTTTTGTAAAAACCATTTTAGGTGCCCATCCACAAGGACACCATGCATAGGATTCTCATTCAGGTGACGAACTGTAGCTGTTTGTGGAAGTTACAGGACTTTGCTTGTAGACGCTTCATCTATCTTGCCTCGATATTCATCAGTTATCAGTTGTAGGGCATGTCGCCCATTTCTTTTAGAGACATTTCACTTATTTCAGTTATTCAGACTTATGGCATGTATTAATTCAGGATTCAGACTTATCATTTTATTTCCAGTTGTGGGATTGTTGTGAGGAGTTTTCCTCCGGACTTTTATTATTAATTGTTGGTTATTTCATTACTTCGTATGGTGAATGGATTATGTTGTTCTTCCATTATTCTTTCATTGCATGTTAATCAGACTTAACTTAAAATTTGACACTTACTTTTTAAATACTAGGTGGTTAGTAATTATTAAAATATTTTCGACAGTGATGCTATTAACTGAACCAACTTGGCATTTTGAATTAATTTAATAAAGGAGTAGCTACCCGGTATTTAATTAGTCGGGGTGTCACAGGTGGTATCAGAGCATTAGGTTCTAGTATCCTTTAGGATCTGAACGGCTTATTATGTTTCCGTTGAGCTTTCTTTGATATAGAGCCCTATATTTTAGGACTGTTGTATTCTCTTGTTTATGATACGTTCTTCAGCTATTTTAAGTTTATAACTGCGAACTTATAAACTTTATTCTTGTTTCAGGATGCCTCCACGATGTGCACAAAGGGTTCCCAGGGATGCAACGCCAGAACCACAGCCCGCACCAGTTCAGGGCACGATGAATGCCGCTGAGGTTGCAGCCATTATGGCTCAGGCGGTAAATGCCGCACTAGCTGTAGTTCAGCAGGCACCACCTCAGGCGCCGATAGCCACGCCAGTTCAGGCTCATGCATTCCCGTCTGCTTAGGAACGTGTACGTGATGCTTTTCAGAAAGCACACCCTCCGGAGTTCGCAGGTAGCTCCGATGTGGTAGTTTCGAGTCAGTGGAGGAAGGACATCCAGCGACACCTGAGGATGTATGAGTGCACAGATGTCCAGAAGCAGATACTAGCGACCTTTAAGCTAGTAGGGTCTGCACTGCAGTGGTGGGAGTCTATTACCACCGTAGAGGAGAGAGACACTATCACTATTCAGGAGTTCTGGGTGCGGTTCGACCGCAAATACTTTACGTCAGCTGTTCACACGGAGATGAGGAGGAAGTTGATGAGCCTCAAGCAAGAGAGTAAGACTGTGGCCGAGTATGAGGCCGAATTTACTGATCTTCTGAATATTGTTCCGGATGAGATATCGACTGAGGAGAAGAAGATACAAAAATTTACGGACGGGTTGACATGGAGTATTCGTCAGCACTTATTAGGGAACCTCTCGTTAGCCACCTATTCTGATGTGGTTAACGATGCATTGCTCCATTGCCAGGATCATCGCTTCCACATGACTGAAGGCAAGAGGTCAGGAGAGTCCAGCCATCAGGGTAGGACTGGGGGAAATGGTGCCAGTGGGGCACAATCTGTTCAGGGGCAGAGGAAGGGTGATCAGGGTACCCAGCAGGGGGATCACAAGAGGTTCAGGTTAGGAAATTTCAGGCACGGACAGGGAAGTTTCCGGCAGGGCCATCAGGGTCCGAACGGCCATCAGAACCAGCAGGGTCAGAATGGTCAACATCAGTTTCAGCAGGGCCAGTGGAGGAACGGTAACGGCCACCAGGGTCGGGGGCAGTAGGGACAGAGAGGGGGAAACTTCTCGGGGAAGTGTTTCGTTTGTGGCAAGACTGGCCATAAATGCCAGGACTGTCCTGATTGAGGCAGGGCCCCGCAGCAGCAGCAGGGTGCTCGACATGAGCCACAGAGGCCACTCTTTCCACCAGCCCTCCCAGCTCCAGCCCAGGTGCCAGCTCTTCCAGCCATTCCAGCAGTACCTGTGCAGCAGGGACAGTTACAGTATGGACGTGTCTATAACGTCCACCAGGCAGCAGCTCCGCAGGCACCACCCGCAATTGAGGGTATGTTTCCTATCCATGGTACTATCGGTCGGGTTTTGTTTGATACGGGGGCAACACATTGCTTTATAGCTACACATTTTGCGAAAGCCTTAGGGTTGTTAGCTACGGCAGAGAGCACAGTGACGTGTGTAGACTCACCATTGGGGAGTGGGTCACTTATTTTCTTTATATGCCGGGGAGTGGGGGTAGAGATTGGTAGTCTGGTATTACCTGCAGATATGTTGGTATTAGATATGCATGTTCACGATGTGATTATCGGTATGGATTGGCTCGCTGATTATAGAGCCATGATTGATTGCTTCGGTGGGAGCATTGTTTTTGCCATTCCGGGGTAAGAGATGTTTGTAGTGGCGATGCCTCGCCCAGAGGGAGGATCGACCGCTCATTTGTATTACCTAGAGGAGGATACCTCTAAGGAGGTTGTGATTCCTTTAGATTCGATCCCAGTTGTCAGGGAGTATTCCGATGTGTTTCGGGAGATACCAGGCCTACCCCCCAGTCGAGAGATAGACTTTGTTATAGACTTATTACCAGGTACGAGACCTATAGCACGCGCACCGTACCGTATGGATCCAGCTGAGATGAGGGAGTTACGGGATCAGATTGAGCAGTTGTTGGGTCAGGGGTTTATTCGGAGGAGTACTTCGCCGTGGGGTGCCCCTGTGTTGTTCGTGAAAAAGATAGATGGTTCACTGAGATTGTGTGTGGACTACCGGGAGTTGAACAAAGTCACGATACGGAATAAGTATCTGTTGCCTCGAATCGATGACTTATTCGACCAGTTGAGAGGAGCTTCTTTCTTCTCAAAGATTGATTTGAGATCGGGATACCATCAGTTGCGTATTAGGGAGGAGGACGTCTCAAAGACTGCGTTCTTATCCAGATATGGTTCTTACGAGTTTCGGGTTATGCCTTTTGGTTTGACCAATGCTCCAGCCGTGTTTATGGACTTGATGAATAGGGTGTTCAGAGACTTCCTAGATCAGTTTGTCATTGTCTTCATAGATGATATTCTAGTTTACTCCCAGACAGAGGAGGAGCATGCCGAGCATTTGAGGCAAGTTTTGCAGACGCTACGTCAGAATGAGTTGTATGCAAAGTATGAGAAGTGCGGGTTTTGGCTGAAAGAGGTCCAGTTTTTGGGACACATTATTTCCAACCAGGGAATATCTGTTGATCCAGGGAAGGTATCCGCGGTGAGGGAGTGGGGACAACCCACGACACCAACGGAGATCCGTAGTTTCTTGGGTCTAGCAGGATACTACAGGAGGTTCATTCGGGGATTTTCGAAGATAGCGGGTCCTTTGACACATCTGACTCGTAAAGGTGTGCCATTCATCTGGAGTGATGCCTGTCAGTTGGCATTTGATGAGTTGAAGGATAAGTTGACCTCAGCACCTGTGTTAGCATTGCCGAGACCGGGAGTTGAGTACCTAGTCTACACCGATGCATCCTTGCAAGGACTAGGAGGTGTATTACAGCAGGAGAGTCAGGCCATAGCTTATGCTTCCCGTAAGCTAAAGCCTCACGAGAAGAACTACCCCACTCATGACTTGGAGTTGGCGGCAGTTGTATTTGCCCTTCGTATTTGGAGACATTACCTGTTGGGGGAGAAGTTTCGATTGTTCACGGACCATAAGTCCCTACAGTACCTATTCACACAAAAAGAGTTGAATATGCGGCAACGAAGGTGGCTTGAGTTTGTGAAGGACTATCAATTAAGTGGCAGAGGTGTGGAAATCCAAATGGAAGGAGTTGGGACACCAGGATGCTGTGGCCCGATCGTTCATGTCTGTGATGAGCGTTACACCGCAGATTGTCACGAAGGTAGTAAGGGCACAGGCAAATGATTCGTTCTGTCAGGAGCAGATAGTTCGATTACTAGCGGAGGGAGCCGAGTCCTATACCGTTAGCTCAGACGGGGGATTACGCTTCAATGGGAGATTTGTAGTTCCAAAAGGAGAGGAATTGCGGCACGAGGTGATGGCAGAGTCGCACGGCTCACGGTTCGCGGTACATCCCGGTAGGGATAAAATGTACCAAGATATGAGATGATAGTATTGGTGGAGCGGGATGAAGAGAGATATTGTCGAGTTTCTTTCTAAATGCGCCACTTGTCAGCTAGTGAAAGTGGATCATCAGAGACCGGCAGGACTACTACAGCCGTTAGAGGTCCCGATGTGGATGTGGGAGAGCATATCCATGGACTTTATCACTGGGTTGCCTACGTCACAGAGAGGTCACGACTCTATTTGGGTAATTGTGGACAGGTTGACCAAAGTCGCTCATTTTCTACCCGTAAGGACAGACTACACTGCGGGACAGTATGCCCAGCTCTTTATTACAGAGATAGTGAGACTTCACGGTGTGCCCCTAAATATCGTTTCTGACCAAGACAAGATATTTGTTTCATGATTTTGGGAGAGTTTTCAGGAAGCCATGGGCACGGAATTGCGGTTGAGTACAGCGTATCACCCGCAGACCGATGGGCAGACCGAGCGTACAAACCAGATGTTGGAGGACATGCTACGTATGAGTATCATTGATTTTTAGGGTGGATGGGAGCAGTATCTTCCACTGGTGGAGTTTGCTTACAACAACTCCTACCAGTTCACCATTGGCATGGCTCCATTTGAGGCGTTGTACGATAGACCTTGTCGTTCCCCAGCATGTTGGATGGAGGTGGGGGACAACAAACTACTTGGGCCGGAAGTGATTCAGGATACTTCGACGAGGATAGAATTGATTCGAAGTCGCATTCGGGTAGCTCAAGATCGGCAGAAGAGCTATGCTGATGCGAAGAGGTTCTTCAGGGAGTTCCAAGTGGGGGACCAGGTTTTGCTCAGAGTATCTCCTATGAAGGGGATTATGCGTTTCAGAAAGAAAGGGAAGTTGGCACCGAGATATGTGGGACCATTTCCTATTATTGAGCGGATTGGACCGGTTGCGTATAGGCTTGGATTACCGGAGCATTTACATCGGATTCACGATGTATTTCATATTTCCTCGCTAAGGAAATATCTTAGAGACGATTTGGCTCATTCTCATATTTCCTTGGAGGACATAGATCTCCAGCCCGATAGCTCCTACGAGGAGGGGCCGATTGCTATTTTGGACCGAAGTGAGTGGAAACTGCGGTCAAAGATAGTTCCGTTAGTGCGTGTTCAGTGGCGACATCATAATGTCGAGGAGTCCACATGGGAGTGCGAGGATGAGATGCACGAACGTTACCCAGAGTTGTTCTTACCAGGTACTTTCTAGTTCCGAATTTCGGGACGAAATTCAGTTATTAGGGGGGAAGTATGTAATACCCCGTATTTTTGTGATATTTATTTATGGGATTAATTGAATTAAATGCATATTAATTGGAAAATAATCCGGGTTAAAAATACTAAAGAGATGCGAGTTGGTATTTGATTATGTGCATATATGAATATATATGAATATTGAATTATGAAATTTGTCGTGAGATTGAAATACGGCAATTTGTGAATTTTGTTGAGACGCGTGTGACAATCGCGTCATGGTATATAATTATGATAATTAAAAAGTGAATTTTATTTTTATAAACCGTATGGTCGTTTTGAGTGCGCCAACGCATCCGGAAGGGTCGAATTAGTCAGAAAACACTAGCCGGGGGTTTAGTTTGGGTCCCGGGGTATTTTTAGGCCATACCGGCAACGTATAAGGGTAGTTTGGTAATTTTGAATTTTAAAGAATTAAAAGCTACGAAAATTGGGAGTTAATATCTGATTTGTCATTAATCCACTAAGCCCACTAATACCCAAATAGGCTACGGAGGTTATTGAACTTGTTCCAAAAGAATTTCTAAAGCACAAACCCTAGCCACCATCAACTTTGGAGAAGAAAGCTTGGAGAGAGAGAGAGAGAGAGAGAGAGAGAGAGAGAGAGAGGAGAAATTCTGCAGAGGAGAGAGAGAACCACTCATCAGATTCGTCATCAAATCCAGAGTTACCATTAAGGCAAGTGGTTTAATTTCGTTTATTTCAAAGAATGTTTCTTCCATGTGTAGGAATTAATTAAAATCATATTGTTCTTGGGAGTTAATGAAAAACCCATGTAAATTGGAAACAGAAAGTACATTTTGATGAGGAAATCGCATGTAGATTGGTGTGTAATGATTATTTTGATGATATTACAATTAATAGGAAACCAAAAACGGATTTAATTCACTTCTTTGATGATTCATAAATTCTAGGGTTCATAGTTTTAAAATTGGGGAAAAATATGTAGAGATTTGATATTTGAATGACGTTAGGATGAATTAATACCCCCCAACATGTCAATATGTGAACCAAGTATGTTTAGGGACGATTAGAGACCTTAAACAATTGATAGATTGAGGTTTGGATGAGATTTGTGGAGTAGAGAAGTTGGAAAAACGAAAATCAGAAATCTGGGCTCGGATATGGTCGCTCGTTAGAAGACCTGCCCAGGTCGTTCGAACGAGCTTCTAACGAGTTGACCATTGACTTCTAACGAGGGTGAAGTTCGTTCGATGAGATCATTCGAACGAGATCTCGTTAGAAAGCCCACTTCGTTCGAACGAGATCTCGTTAGAAGACTCCGTTCGTTCGAACGAAGTCTCGTTCGAACAAGACTTCGAACGAGTTGACAGTTTAGGCTTTTTAGCCTGTTTTGATCCCGAGTGTCTCGTAACCTTGTGTATAGGTAGAGATAGCCTTTCCTTGATGAGTAATTGATATATTTGGGATGTTTGGGATATTATGAGGAGTCAAACCTAGAAGTGTAGTTTGAACCTAAGGGAAAATATGAAGTAGGACGTGAGTGTCTATTACGATGTGAGCTATTGACGACCAAATTAATTATATTAACCGGGAGCATATAAGTGGTGTAGTATTATATATCAGTACGAGAAGAGATATGTACCAATATATTATGGTGATTACTAAGATGTGTGCATACTTAGTATATATGTATTGATTTATGTGTATGACATACCTACCATACTTGTTATCACGGGAGGTTCGCGTTTGCTTAGGGCCCTCTAATCCTTGTGTTGCCCGGATTTAGATTGGTTACCTCGATGAACATAGGTCAGAGAAGGACTTATTGGGATGTTAATAAGTCTGCTGATCGTGGGAGCGCAGGTATGTGCGTGACCCATGTGATGTGACTGTGTTCGCCTCCATTATTTGTGATGTTGTTATCTATGAACTATTGCTGAGAGATTCGGAATATGTGATCCTTATGTACGTGATGTACCGGGATGGATAGAAGAGTATGTGTGCACCGCAGCTAGTCTCGGGGTGCTTGTATTGTATATTTATGTCGTGAATAATATACATTTAATTAATGGGAACTTTCATGTTAATATTGTGAATATAATTATGGTATTGTTTTGAGAAAACATAACGGGTTAACCGATAGTGGACTATATTATTAATTGAGAATCTGAGTTTAAGTGAAGCCCTCTAATTAATTAATAACGCTAGAATGTATTATGGGGATCGAGTAGTAAGGGGTAGAACTTATTACGGTTTGGTTAGATATGGATGTCTTTTAGATGGGTACGTTACGTTAGGAGTGCACATATAGTCGAGAGGTGAGAATTTCATGTGAGTTCACGTCGTAACATGTATTTTGCATTTAATGTTTTAATGTTATTAAAACACTTGCAGTTTTTAAAATGATTTCCATTTTCGGGCTCTGACCCATTTGCTTTCAAATCTATTTTTGTAAAAACCATTTTAGGTGCCCAGCCACAAGGACACCATGCATAGGATTCTCATTCAGGTGACGAGCTGTAGCTGTTTGTGGAAGTTACAGGACTTTGCTTGTAGACGCTTCATATATCTTGCCTCGATATTCATCAGTTATCAGTTGTAGGGCATGTCGCCCATTTCTTTTAGAGACATTTCACTTATTTCAGTTATTCAGACTTATGGCATGTATTAATTCAGGATTCAGACTTATCATTTTATTTCCAATTGTGGGATTGTTGTGAGGAGTTTTCCTCCGGACTTTTATTATTAATTGTTGGTTATTTCATTACTTCTTATGGTGAATGGATTATGTTGTTCTTCCATTATTCTTTCATTGCATGTTAATCAGACTTAACTTAAAATTTGACACTTACTTTTTAAATACTAGGTGGTTAGTAATTATTAAAATGTTTTCGACAGTGATGCTATTAACTGAACCAACTTGGCATTTTGAATTAGTTTAATGAAGGAGTAGCTACCCGGTATTTAATTAGTCGGGGTGTCACAGTTGAACGATTGGCATTTCTATGTATAAACCATTAGAGTAAAATAAATGAATGGTCTTTGTAAGATTTGAGTAAAGGTGTGGGGGAAAGGATGGAGAGGATGAATCTCATTAGCTTAATCAAATATAGCCATCGATATATTGACTACACTTTAGTTTCTGCTTTCGTTAATCAATGGCATCCGGAGACAAATAACTTTCATTTGCCATTTAGGGAGATGACCATCACTCTAGATGATGTAGCCCCAATGCTGCAAGTCCTTATTGTTGGTGATTCTATATATGGCGCAAACATTGCTAGTCCTGATGATGATGGCAATGAATTATTAAGCACGACTGACTTAGTGACTGTTGTCTGATTAAATTGGATCACCTCGAATTTTAAAGAACTAAAAAAACATGAGAATACCAGTGGGGACAAGAAACACCAATACACGAAGGTCTACATCCTCTACATAATAAGATGAACTACTTTCCGAGATAATACCAAAAATAAGATCTCGATCTATTTCTTATGAGTATTAAAGGATATAAAGAATATGGTCGACTTGCGTAGGGGATGGGAATACTTGGTCACTTATACAGACAACTTGGCCTTGCATCAAGGTCAAGTGTTAAGAAAATTAGTTGTTGTCTATTCCAACTGCATGTAACAATAATTAGTATTTCATAATATTTGTTTATATCTCAATCCATTTTAACAATAACTAATTTTTTATGATATTGTAGCCCTGGATTTATGATCACTTCACCGGCTTGGGGCATGCTACAACATAAAATTCGGCAATACAATGCCTAAAATTATGCTTTGGTCATTTCAATCATCCTTGTAATCCTATAACTCATTAAATATAGAGAATAACTCGACGATCAAGCGATAGGCATTGTAAGTTCTTTCTATTATTTTTGTAAGTTACTTTGGCATTATTTAAACCTTAATTATAAGTTTTTTGTAGGTGATTTGGGATCCTTATAAGGATGGGAATGATGCATAACCATTCCAAGAGGTCACTTTTTATAGTGGCATCATTATTTTCTTCGACATTGGCAAGCCTTATTATCCTGAAAGAGTTCTTGGACATATTAAAATCATTGCCTGGGACACAATAACCCCTATAAGAGACAAGAGTATATAAAAATCTATTAGATACAGGGTGAAATTCGACATGAAAAAATGGTATTAAGAAAATTAACAAGACCACCTACTATCGGAGAAATCACGATCAATACCAGTCACATGCTAATGGGGCTATAGCGAGGATTATATGAAGTGGTTCTTAACATATTCCTACCCAATAGTCCACACCCCCGCTTATCGTGAGTTCAAAGCAAGAAACACTTCACTCGTAAGAATAGTTAGACACACACATTATAATTTTTTTAATTTTATGAATTCTCATACATAAATGATGTTCAATTGGCAGACAAAGTTCACAAGGCGATGGAATTGCTTGGGAAGAACATTAAAGTAAGTGTACAGGGGCACCCGCTCAACTACCCACAAGCAAACCTAATAGGGAGAGAGGGCTAATAAACGAGTGGGATCAGGAACAGGTAAAGGGGTTGCCACACGAGCAAGCCCAAATTGTCCCTTAGTTATATAAGCTAAAATAAACACCTGGAAAGCGGGTTTACAACGAGAAGGACCAAGTAATTAAAGGATGATAAAACAGAGGATTGATGAAAGGGTTTATAGTGAGTAGGCCCGAAAGATTAAAGGATGCTAAGACGGAGTATTGGAAAGAAGGACTATAGCCAATGAGTCCATAAGACTAAAGAAAGCCAACATAGACGTGTGCGAGAGGGTACCACACCGAGTGGGACCAATATTTGGTAGGGGATGCCATGACAAACATACCAAAGATCAAAAGAGAGACAATTGATAAGTCTCAAGGATGGCGAGAGGGTGCTCAATGAGCAACCCAAGACAAGAAAGAAAATGTGCGACCATAAATAAAAGATTGAGGAAATTCTCAGAGTCAAGTGATTATTAAATATCTCATATGATAAATAGTTGCTAACATCATTGTTTTATTGCACAGGCAGCCTTAATCGAGAAAGCAGGGCTCGAGAAGGCCCATTGGCATCTCTAGGGAGTTTTGGTTTGGTGACTAAGAGACAAGGTTTGTTGGGAAAACTAAGGCTCAACCACTTCAGTACCTAACAAAAGAGAGAATACCAATAGGAAAGACCCGAGAGGTCACTCAATGACTAGACAGTTCACACTTAGTCAAATAAGTGGGTAGCCAAGGTGTTGCCCACAAAGTATTTTAAATTAATAATTGGTGAGGGGCTCCTAGGGCCACTCGCGACTTTTCAAAGATTGTTCACCAAGTTATCATTTGAAAATATATTTACCAAATCACACTTTTTACCACTATGCTCGACATATTTTTCTTTTGACTTTGGTATGTAGCAGGTGTTTCTTATCAGAGGGGACATGCGACGAATAATTAACAAAGAAAAAAGGTACATTTCAGATGTTGTCTCAAAGGGTGTTTCAATCTAGAGCACATATACCACATCAACCCTAGTTTTTACCTATAAATAGGACCCTTGGGTAAGGTCAAAGATACCAGAAAAACTCAAGTTGGCACTGTTATTCTGCAAAATTCTCACCAGAAGGTATTCTTTCCCTGCTCTCTCCTTGGTATCTGAAGTGCCTTCTCTTCACTCCCTACAGACATCACTTGCAAGTGATACCTTTTCTATCTTATTATTATTATTGTTAATATAGTTAATCATTTGTCTTCTCAGATAGCATTTACAGAAACTCAGTTGTTACCAGAAATAGATAGTTTTCTCTTTTAGCTGCTCTTGAAACCTCAGAGACCTTGAAGACAACATCTATAAGAGTGGATCCCGGTACAACTATCCTCCTACATTTGTCGACTTCGCCGAGGAGTTATTCTCATTGCCATGGATAAATAAGGATATAATGCTGCAAACCAGCAAGTATTTGAAGATACTCTAGCTAATAATGGATTTCAAAGTGACTAGACACCCCAAGAGGAGGTGGTGGTGATCGGAGTTAGAGTGCCTGCTCCTCAAGGAGGGCAACCCAATGAATCAGTTACCACGGATGTAGTGGGGATGAACCTATTGAGCTTTTTTTTGAGTTTTTAAAGCATAACGGCATTAATATGGCAAGTTTGAGCCAAACTTGCATGACACCTATAGTGGCACCTGTAAGAGGAACGCCAGAAGCCGTAGCAACAGTGGAGGTGGTTTCATCATGAAAAGTTATGACAGATCTGGTGCCGGTACCCACAAGATGGCCAGTGATGAAGAAAACTGGAGCCGAGTAGTCACTCTCCAAAGTTGTTACTATAAAGGAGATGAAGAAATTTCTTTCCTCTCAAAGGGAGTTCTTTCACATATATGAGGATTTAGAGAATCCCTACCCAGAGAGTATAAATAAAAAAAACTACCTATAAGGGTATGTTCCTCCTAAGTTCAAAAAATTCAATGAAAATGGTGAAAACCCTAGAATGCATGTGAAAAGGTTTGTGGAATACCTAGGTTCGCATGGAAACGATAAGAAGTTGAAGTTGCGAGAGTTCTCAAAAACTTTCACTGGTACAGTGTACACACGGTACTCACACTTGGCACCAAATAACCTTCCTACCTGGGAAGAAAGGCATAAATAATTTTTACAAAAGTTTTTTTTAGCGGAGGACGAGTTCACACTAAAATATCTTACACGGGAGGTGCAAAATCCTGATGAAGAGTTTATGCACTACATCAAATGCTTTAGAGAGAGTGCGTTGGATGTTCATGAGGATGTGGCAAAAGCTAGACTATTACAGATCTGTGTTGAGGGGATATTAGAAGAATACAAAATTCACTTGGTCAATGAGACCATGAAAGATATGCTTAAAGAGTTCATGCTAAAGGCTAACAACATTTCCATAATCATCAAACCCAATCCCCAAGGGTGGAGGACCCAAGTGCCTCTAACAGTAGGAAGATTTCAAGTCTCTAAATGCCACATAGTGAACTACATAGATAGGAGCCCTAAAGGAAAGAAGGGAGGCTAAGGGTTCAAGAGCAATAGTCCAATAGGAAAGATAAAGTTTGGAGATAATGTCCCACCACTGCAACCTTGCAGTGTAGTGGAGGTCATGCACTGTTATGACATATTGGTGTGAGAGGGGGAGGCAGGTCCCCCACTCTAATGGTCACATACCAACAATGGTAGAAAAAGCATATGTCAAGTTTTATGAGTTACATCAAAGTGTTCAACATGCTACTAAGGACTACTTCTATTTGAGAAGAATAATTAGTGATCAGGTGGACAATGGCACCTTAAAAATCCCACCAGTAGATGTTAATGAAAACCCTCTACCAACTCACAATAATGGCACAACAAATTTGGTGGTAGCATATGTCAAGGAGGAAGCCCGGGAGCCTGAAGGATGGTGGAGTAATGAAAGAGAATATGAGGAATGGCTAACTGGATTAGACAAAAAAGAGTAAGAAAATGAATGGGATGAGCGGGTTAGTTTCCCACGAGGAAGGGTTGATGTAGTCCTCAATCTAGATGAGGGGTTGACATCAAAAGCAGAACACTTGTGCAATTCACAAACATATGAGGTTGAACTTGATTTAAAATGTGAAGCTATTGCATGGAGCCCAGAGTTTAAATAGTTCTTCGACCAGATTGGAGTAAAGATTGATACTCGAATGGTAATCATTAAGAAGATCCTGGAAGCTGTCCAATAATGAGGGGATCCCTTTATTAATTGCCATGGTACTATAAGGAGGATGATTAAAAGATACACATTTGAAGTAGTTTTTTTGGTGGCAGACATGCATGTACCCTACTTCCATAATCATCCTTTATATCACAGCCCTAGTGAATGGAATCAACTTTCCAAGGGCAATTTTCGATAGGGATGAGTCAATTAACATCATGCCCATCTTTACCTTGTATGAGACTAGTATTTCCTCAGAGAAGATTGTGCCAGTGCTCTCCGGCTTTGATAGCTCAGGGATGCAATCAATTGGACACGTAAATGTAGGGATTAAATTGGGAAACTTCACATCCCGCATCAAGTTATACATTATAAATGCCAACACTAGCTATTAATTCTTGATAGGGCAAGTGTGGATACACATGCACGGGAGTGTGCCATCGATATTCCACTAATGTGTGAAAGCAAATATTTACGAAATAAGGATGGTGATTAAATCAACTAAAGGTCCATTATATTGAGTTTGATGAAGAAAGAAGGGACCTGATTAGGGGTAGAGTAACCCCATATGGCTAAGGAAGGTGCCCAACTCAAGAAACCAGTGCACGAGAGATTGGAAATAAAAGGGGTAAACCACATGAGTAACTCTAAGAGTTAGAGGAAATAAATTTGGGAATAGAAGGGGGTGATGAGCGACCCATCTTTACTTCCAAGAGTTTTATTCCCATGCAGCGGGAAGAGATCATTAGTTAGCCATTCTTTGAGAAAACTGAATGTTATCTGGAGATGAGTTATCATAAGATGAATGTTCTGCCAATTGGTTTATTGGTAAGACAAGCCACTCGAACTTACAAAGATGAACTAGACTTGAAGATCAAGGAAGAAATAGAGAAGATGCTCGCAGAAGGATTCATCAAACCTATCCAACACCCCGTATCACTTTCAAAGTTTTGTCCCAATAGTAAAGAAGGACAAGAACGAAATACGAATTTTTTTCATGACATATTATAATTTTATGAGTATGACTTGGTAGTAAAATCCAAGAAGGAAATAAACATATGAAGTATCTAAAAAGGGTTTTTAAGATGTAACGCAGATACAAGATGATGATCAACCCCTCTAAGTGTGCTTTGGGGGTGAATGCATGAAAATTTCTAGGCTTTGTCGTAAATAGGCAAGGGGTGTAAGTTGATGTAGAGAAACAAATGCCATTCTGATGATTCCATCTCCGAAGATCTAAAGACAACTCAAGAGATTCTTGAGGAAGGTTTCCTACTTGAGAAGGTTCATACTAGTTTTAGCGGAGGTCAATCACCCTTTTTCCCATTTTATGAAAGAAAAATATAAGTGGGTCTTGGAGGAGGAATAAAAGAAGGATTTTGAAAAGATAAAAGAAATATTGACTTCCCTCTCAACAATGATACCAGCAGAAGCAGGTGCACCCTTATTGTTTTATCTAACTTTAACAGAGCGATCAATAGGAGCGTTGCTTGCCTAGGAGAAGGCAGGGATATAATAGTTGTGTACTATGTGTCATCTGTGATCTTAGGCACATAATCTAGATACACTAGTGTAAAAAGGCACTATTTGACCATAGTTTTCGATTAACAGAAGCTAAGACACTATTTGATTGCGCTCACGATGCCCATTGTCATCAAATGTGATCCTATAAACTATTTTCTAGCATGAACCGTCCTGGTTGGTAAAGCAATAAGGTGGTTCTTAATTTTATTGGAATATGATTTGAAGTGTGTTATTCTGAAGGCCATCAAGAGCCATGCAATAGTTGATCTATTGGCTAACTTCACAAGTCAAATTTTTTATCCTCCCAGTGAAGAATTGCCAAGTGAAAATTTTCAAGCCTGCTTAGCGGGGGAGTTGGGAAAATGGAAGATGGAATTCGATGGTTATTCTTCTCAAGGGACATGTGGGGCTAGCATCATCCTCTCAAATGGAAAGGAAAAATCCACCACTTCCTTCAAGTTGGATTTTAAACCCTCCAACATTGAGGCAGAGTATGAGGCTCTCATACTTGGCTTGTTAGAGGCACTAAGAAGAGGAATTAGAGTGTTGTGCATACGATGGGACTCCAACTTAGTGGTGAAACATGTTACTGGAGAGTTTGTCCTCAAGTATAGCAACCTAGCCCCATATAGTTCTATTATTAAAAGGTTACTTAGTCAATTTTGAAGGTGAAGATAGAGAGGCATGCATGAACAATGAATAAGCACCCAAACTTATTGACAACTATTGATACCAAATGTAACCTGCTGACGTGGATTAATCATAAGAAGACACGTGTCAGTTTACGTGACACCTACAAGCATTTTTACAATCACTTTGGTGTCGAGGAACTCTGCCTCCCCGATCAACTCATACGCTTCGACCAGCAAGAACTCTTCGAGGAACTTTACTACACCGAGCAACTTATGAGTACCGAGCTACTTAGGCAGTCCGAGCAACTTAGGCGGTCCGAACTGCACCTCGAACAGAGCATTAACAGTAGGATAACCAACATAGTGACTGCTCATTAAATGCTTATTATTATCATACAGATGTATACGCCTAAGGGACAGCTATGTATTACCCTTTCACATGTACAGCCTGAGGGCTATAAATACATTGTATCATCCTCATTATAAGGGGACCGGAATTTCTTGAGGATACTCTTACTTCGAAAATTCCTAAACATTCAGCAATAACAAAACAGTGGACGTAGGCCATTCTTTTAAGGCTGAACCACTTTAAAAATTTCTTTGTCTTTTTTATTTTTATCTGTGATTAAATAATTAGATATAATCTAATTTTTTACATAAAAATATTGGCGCCGTCTGTGGAAAACAACTGTAATTTTTGTTTTTCACCAAAAACAGTTCATCACAAATGGCTGATAATCCTGAACCCAGCAATCGAAACGTTGGAAACCCCCCAAATCCATCTGCTCCGCCAAACGTTCCAGATCTGGCTGGAATAATGACAAATCTGGCCCAGGGCCAGACAGCCATGTAAGAAACTATGCGACAACTCATACAAACCCTTCATGGTGGTGTACCGACCCATTCAGGACAGTGAAGTGTTCAAAGAAATACCCGTTTACTTTCTTCGCATACTAGGCATACCGATTCATATCGTACTGAGGAATCTGATGATTTTTCTTATCAACCAGGAAGAACTTCGTCAGTACAAGCCACAGATACTGAACAAAAGGTCACTCTCTCTCCAGAAAGGATCATTGCCTTGGAGAGATTAAGTAGGGTTTCTCCTTTTGATCGATTGGGCCCTAGGAGGAACAAAAGTCCTCCTAAGGCTGCATCGAGGAGCTTTCGACGACCATCAAACTTAAGGGAAGGATCTACCCAGTCGCGACCAGCTGCTCATCAAGATAGATCCCAGGAAGCCACATCAATGCGATCAATTGCTCGAACCAACAGGCCCGAGGAAGGAAACGATGCGTGGAAAGGCTCTATTCAGAGGCTGGAAGATAGATTAGGGGAAATGGCTAAGGCCAAGAACCCTCTACAACAAACTTTTGTTCAAAGGACACCTTTTGTCCAGGCCATTGTGGATTTTCCCACACCGTCAAAGTTCAAAGCACCTATTGTGACTCCCAAATATGATGGAAAACCAACCCTGTCCTTCATATAGAACAATACCAAGCTGCGGCCGACATCTATGCTGTTTCGGATGAGATGAGATGAGATGCAGAGCATTCTCGAGAACTCTTACTGGACCTGCTCAAATATGGTACAATAATCTTCCTCGGGGTAAGATCTCAACTTTCTTTCAACTGGTCGAGTTATTTATTGGAAATTTCTATTTTGGGGCAAAGCCAGTCAAACGAGTAGCGCATTTGTTAAGTGTTAGACAAAAAGCTGGTGAGAGTACCAGAGATTATATAACTCGCTTTAATAACGAGAAACTCGAAGTCATTGATTATGAGGAAAAGACAACGATTATCGCCTTGATGAGTGGGCTACTGCCCAACAAGTTGTACTACACTTTGACCAAAGATCCACCCAGAACCATGTCAGAACTGATGGCAAAAGTGTCCAAGATCATGAATGCCCAGGAGGCTATGGCTGTGAAGAAGAATATGGATGCCAAAGAAACCAAGGTGGAGGTTGATAAAGCTAAAAAGAAAGAGCATAAGAACAATGGTGGTGACAAACAGTCAAAAACAAGGTCGTCGTGGGAAGTATTGAAGAAATTTGATAATTACACTCCTTTAAAGATAGACATCAACCACGTTCTAGAAGAAATCAAGAACAGTGAGGAATTAAACTGGCCAGAGAAAATGAAGACAAACCCTGATAGGAGGAATAAGGCCAAATATTGCGAGTTTCATAAAGATCATGTCCATATGACCAAAAATTGCATAGCTCTTCAGAATGAGATCGAAACACTTATTAGACGAGGAAAACTAGCAAAGTATGTTGATCGTAGAAATAAAAGAAGAAACATCGACCGAACAAGAGAGAGGTCTAGATCTCCTCGTCGACCAGAGGAGAACAAGAAAAAAGACCATGAAGATGATCCAGAAGACGACCCCGATCTTCCCCAAAGACCAAGGCAGCCAGAACGTGAGGTATTTTCAATACGTTTTGGGTCATTTGATTATAATGTTATTACAGGTGCAGATGCAGGAGGAGGAGACCTTACTGCAGAGAGAAAAGCTTACCTCTATGAGGCTCAAGCTTGCTCATACATTCAACGAATAAATCTAGCTGAGGAGGATCGCCCGAGAAAGGTAAAGAAAGAGAAATTGGTCATAAGTTTCTCAAAGAACGACCTTGCTGGTGTTCTATATCCTCATGATGACCCATTGGTGATCAAAATGAGGATGAAGGAAGTGATGATTTCAAGAGTACTAGTAGATAATGGTAGCTCGGCAGACATCATGTTCTACTCGTGCTTCGACAGTTTAAATCTAAAGCTATCTCAACTGGAACCTTATCACAGACCCCTCCTCGGTTTTGCTAGAGAGAAAGTTTTTCCACTTGGGACGATCAAGTTGGATATATTCATTGGTACATGGCCTGCTTGTCGAACAGAAAGAATATGCTTCTTTGTGATGGATAAGAATGTTCAATCAGCCTACAATATCATCATGGGAAGGGTAGGATTGAAGACATGCAGTACCATCTACGGTACATCAATGCCTAAAATTTTTAACAAATTTTAGAGTAGGAGTTGTGAAGGGTGATCAAAAAGTATCTCGGGAATGATACTATTCATCTACCGAGCAAGAGGAAATGGAGGAATTAAGAAAAAAGACTACTACCTATCAGGTGGATGAAGGTGCAGAAATTAAAACATTGGATCCTAGAGATGAGTCGCAACTCGTGAAAGGTCAAGTAGTGGAAGCTATTGAAAACATCATTCTGGACGACGAGCATCCAGAACGAACAACTCAAATACGTTCGTCGTTGGAGGCCTCACTAAAATAGGAATTGATAATTTTCTTGAGAAGCAGAAAGAAAAATTTTGCATGGAGTCATGAGGATATGCCCGAAATAGACCCAAATTTCTTATGTCACGAACTCAACGTGAATAAGGAGATCAAGCCAGAGAAACAAAGAAGGAGAGTATTCAGTCCAGAGAAGAATCAAGCTATACAGGAAGAGGTCGAGAAGCTCCAAAAAGCTTGCTTTATTAAAGATGTTAAATATCCAGACTCGTTAGCAAATGTGGTGATGGTAAAGAAGAAGAACAATAAATGAAGGATGTGTGTAGATTTCACCGACCTCAACAAAGCATGCCCAAAGGACCACTTTCCCTTACCCCGAATCGATCAATTAGTGGATGCTACCTCGGGACACGAGCTATTGAGCTTCATGGACGCTTATTCTGGATACAACCAGATTAAGATGAGTACTTCTTTCATTACCCCTAGGGGAACTTACTGTTATAATATTATGCCTTTTGGTTTGAAAAATACAGGTGCAACATATCAGCGACTGATGAACAAGGTGTTTGCAGAACAAATCAGCTGCAATATGGAAGTCTATGTTGATGATATGGTGATAAAGAGCAAGAAAGTTGTTGATCATCTAGTTGACTTAGGCCAGACCTTTGATCAATTGGATAAATATCAAATGAAGTTGAACCCGACCAAGTGCATATTTGGAGTACAAGAGGGCATGTTTCTCGGGTACATTATCAATCAACGAGGTATTGAAGCAAACCCTGAAAAGATCAAAGCTCTGTTAGGGCTGCGATATCCAACGACGAAGAAAGAAGTGCAAAGTCTTACAGGACGAGTAGCAGCACTCAACAGATTTGTATCGCGAGAAACTGATAGATGTCTCCCATTCTTCAAAACGCTTCGAAAGACTTTTGAGTGGAATGACGAATGTGAGAAAGCTTTTCAAGACTTGAAGAAATATCTGGGAGCACCTCCACTATTGTCCAGACCAGTGATGGGAGAAAAATTATACTTGTATCTGGCAGTGTCGGAGAATGCAGTTAGTTCGTCATTGTTAAGAATGGAGAATAGAGTGCAAAAACCGATCTATTACACGAGTAAGGCCTTCCGAGGAGCAGAGATCAGATATCTAAAGCTGGAAAAATTAGCACTAGCATTGAGCGAGGCAAGTAAAAGAATGAAGCCATACTTCCAGGCTCATATTATAGTAGTATATATTGATATGCCGTTAAGGCAAGCCCTTCATAAACCAGAAAAATCAGGGAGATTGATGTACTGGGCAATAGAACTTGGTGAATATGATATAGTTTATGAACCCAGATCATCGCTTAAAGGGCAAGCAGTAGTAGATTTTATAACAGAATTCACATATCCTGATATCCCCGAGGAGCAAAACCTGCTCACCGATCAACCTGTAGATGTTACAGAATCATCAAACCCAAACCCAGACCAACTTAAGTTGGTAAAAGGGCAAGAAAAGATGATCGACGAACATCAAGAAATATTAGGAGATGGTGAAAGGAAGCAACAAATTTTCCACCGAGGAACTCTGTCAGATCAGAAATTTGACGACGAGTTACCTATAGGGAGTCTATATGTGGATGGCTCATCTTGCACAACAGGCTGTGGGGCAAGGATCGTTCTGAACAGTCCGGACGAAGTTGACGTGGAATACGCACTACGTTTTCAATTCAAAGATTCGAATAATGAGGCTGAATATGAAGCCATGATTGCAGGTCTTAGTTTGGCAAAAACTATGGGGGCGGAGCAGGTTATTATCTTCAGTGACTCGCAATTGATCATAAATCAAATGATGGGAGTATATGCAGCCAAAGGAGAATTAATGATCGGGTATCATGCAAAGGCAAGGGAATTGGTATCAAAATTTACTATTATTCAGCTGGTCAGAATACCAAGAATGGAGAATGCGAGAGCAGACGCCTTAGCTTGATTAGCATCAGCTACTCGTGCCGAGCTACGAAGAACAATCCTAATTGAAGTTTTAGTTTCTCGGAGTATAGATGAAGATCTGACAATGAGCTTTATTACCCTTGATTTAGGATCATCATGGATGGATCCCATCAGGGCATATATTGAGAAAGGGGAATTACCAACTGACAAACTTGCAGCTAAGAAATTGAAGTTTAAAGCTGCTCGTTATATACTGACTAATGGTATTCTATACAGACAAGGAATTATATCAGGTTTGCAAAGATGTGTGCATCCCACCGAGGTGAAAGACCTGATTAAAGAGGTCCATGAAGGATCCTATGGAACCCATGTAGCAGGTCGGACACTTTTGCAAAGAATGATGACTCAAGGATATTACTGGACAATGATGAGGGTTGATTGTATAGCTTATGCCAAGAAATGTGACAAGTGTCAACGCTTCTCCTCTATCAGGAGAACTCCTCAAGCATTATTAGCACCCATTACTTCCCCTTGGACATTTTCCATATGGGGAATAGACTTGGTCGGGCCACTACCAATGACCAGGGGAAGATTTAAGTATCTCGTGGTCGCTATGAACTACTTTACTAAATGGGTAGAGGCTGAGCCTCTCATTGATATGACGTATGACAAGGTGTACCAATTTATTTAGAAGAATGTCATTTGTCGATATGGTCTTCCTCATGCCTTCATCACAGACCATGGAACTCAGTTCAACAAAGAGGAGTTCGCGACCTATTGTCAACAGTCAAATATCTTGAAAATTCACTCAGCTCCAGGTCATCCCCAAAGCAATGGACAAACTGAAGTGACAAACAGAACGCTGCTAAATGGCTTGAAGAAAAGACTGAATAACGCGAAAGCAAACTGGATCAATGAGCTGCACTCTGTACTGTGGGCTTATCGAACTACTCCTCGACCAGCAACAGGGGAATCTCCATACATGCTAGCATTTGGAAGTGAAGTTGTTATACCCGCCGAGGTGGGTCTCCCAACTCATAGAGTACTGAATTTCAATTCCCCTGTCAGCGATTTAATGAGAAGGTTAGACTTGGACATGCTCGAGGAAGTTAGAGAAGAAACAGCCATTAGAAATGTTGCTTACCAGCAACGAACAGCTTTGTTCTACAACAAGAGAGTGAAGAAGTGCGACCTGAAAGAAGGAGACTATGTGCTAAAGAAAGTGATTCAAAAGCACAACAAACTAGAAGCAAACTGGCATGGACCTTACCAAGTTACAGAAGTTGTTCGACCAGGAACCTACAGAATAGAAACTTTAGAGGGGGGGGGGGGGAATTTAAGAATGCATGGAATGCAGAACACCTGCGCAAGTATTATCAGTAGTGTAAACTCTCATGTAATGCAATTCCATAAGTATGAATAAAGTGACAATATTCTGCCCAATTCTTTCTTTTTATTGGAAGTTTTTCGCGGAATACTAGTGTTACACACACTACTCAGCAAGCTAAACTCAGAAGACTAATCAGAAAAATATTTCCCAAAAATGCCAACTAAGGTTGGTTGGGAAGCAAAAATATTTCCCAAAAATGCCAACTAAGGTTGGTTGGGAAGAAAAAATATTTCTCAAAAATGCCAACTAAGGTTGGTTGGGAAGAAAAATATTTCCCAAAAATGCCAACTAAGGTTGGTTGGGAAGAAAAATATTTCCCAAAAATGCCAACTAAGGATGGTTGGGAAGAAAAATATTTCCCAAAAATGCCAACTAAGGTTGGTTGGGAAGAAAAATATTTCCCAAAAATGCCAACTAAGGTTAGTTGGGAAGAAAAATATTTCCCAAAAATGCCAACTAAGGTTGGTTGGGAAGCAAAAATATTTCCCAAAAATGCCAACTAAAGTTGGTTGGGAAGAAAAATATTTCCCAAAAATGTCAACTAAGGTTGGTTGGGAAGAAAAATATTTCCCAAAAATGCCAACTAAGGTTGGTTGGGAAGAAAAAATCCACCAACTCAGGTTGGTCGGAAATAAGAAGTTATCAACTACAGTTGGTCGAAAACATTTTATTTAAACAAAGTATGAGTATGTGAAAATGATCAAGCAAACTTTTTGATACTTGTAACATTTTAAATTACTACCAAGTTGGTCGGGTAACAAAATATCATCCATTTTGTTAGTCGTCAAATGATTACCACAAATTCAGGACAGTCAATAATAAGTTTTAACTAACTCTAGTTGATCAACAAATAACACAATGTTGTTATCTTTTTAACAGATATACATGCACATATGTAAAATGTTTTACAAAATATCTATAAGACAATGGCAATCAAGATTGTGAAGAAAAATAAAAGTTTTTCATTAAATCTAGAGCAGAATACATCGAGAATGAAATACATATTAATTATTACATCAAGATTCCTATTCTATTGGTTTCTTCCCCCCTGCTTTTGAAATAGGTTCCTCGCCAGCAGGAGGATCGCCTAAAGCATAAGGGGAGTTTATGAAATTAAGATCTTTAAGCATCCTGATGTTCATCACAGATGGTCGATCGAGTAGATGCTCGGGGCGAGATATCTCAGCATTGGAATGGAGACTGTAATCGCCAAGGTATTTGGAAATCAAACACTGAGGGGTTGCCCAAGCAGGGATCCATCTCATGTCGAGTTTGAAGGGTGGCTTTGGCAAGTCGAGCAATCCAGGATTATGATAATCCCACAAGTAGTGACCTTGTTCCAGTTGCAGTACACCCAAGGAATTCAACCACCCCTGTTTGTAGCCTTCATTATTCGCATTTTGGATCCGATCATCCAAATGGTAGAGAGCCTCATTGTAGCCTGCCATCCAGAATTCTCTGAGCTGCTTGTGGAATTGATATGTCAATCTTTCCAGCTGTTCGTGAAGATTTTTTATAAAGAGTTATTTATTCTCCAAGGAAAACTTCTATGCAGAAAGCTGCTCGTCCAGATTCCGGATCTTCTTAGACATCTCAGCCAATGCCTGGTTCTTTGCCATTAGTTGGAAGGCCTGGTTCTCCAGAGCAGATTGAGTTCTCTGTTCCTCGATAGTAATCTGAGCATCTCTTGCTCGTCCCCGAGGAGATCTTGCTCATCCCCGAGTAGATGTAGAAGGGCCATCTCTCTTCAAGGTCTCCAATTCATCTCTCAGATTGGCATTTTTGACCTCCAAGAAGGAGAATCCCTCATCGTTCACAGGGACCAAAGCGTTTGAGGTAGAGGCAGCATATTTCAATTGAGATATTTCTCTTTGCAAGTTATTATTTTCCTGCTCCAACAACTCAGCTATTTGCATGTGCTCCTCGACCTCGGTTTTCAAGGTTCTCTCCCTCACATTATAAGCAGCGAACAACTTGTCATACCCCTTATCAGCACTGAGTTACTGATACTTCTTCTCGTATCCCTCGTGTAAAAGGGTTGTAGATTCCTTATATTATTGTTGAAGCTCTTCAAGAGTTCGTTGGAGATCTTCAATCATTTTATAATATGTTACGTTGTTAGCTACTGCACGGTCGAGTAGGCACTTCAAATACTGATAGGCTTCAATTGCTTGCTCTGAAGCACCTAGACCGAGGATGTCAACGATTTGTGTTGCACTCATATCTGTATGACCAGCTTTGAAGTACTCATTGCATTGCCTCAATAAATTTTTATCATGAGCAGACAATAATTCCATCCTGGCCATAAACTAGTAAAGTAAGAAAAAGCAAGAATCAATAAGAGTGCAAACAGAGCATCAATAGTATGCATAATCAAAACTTCAAATTTTATTACATCATAAAGGAGAAGTACAAAGTTAAGAGTTACATTTGATAAAGAAAAATAAACAGAGAGAAAAATCCGAACAACTCTACACCTTTTCCTTGTCTCCCAAAACTTTCTCGGGAGGCTGGGACGAGGAGGTAGGTTGCTCGGATGGTACAAAGGGTTGCTCGGGAGGTGCTGGAGGCTGATCGAATGAGATAAGGGGTAGTTGAAGTTGCTCGCCGGTGGACTGGATAGCTGGGGATGAGTAATTTGATCTCCCATAACCATGGAGGATTCCTCAGAGGCAGCTTCGTCCTCTTCTTCTTCCGGAGTTGGAGGGGGGTCTGGGATGTGTCACTGAAACAGGTCAGAATTTTCATCAACCTTCATCTCTTGCAGAGCAGCGACCCAGCCATCCATAAAGTATTTATGGCTACCAGATTCCACCTGCGACATCATGGCAGCCATACCTTTATTCCATCCTTTGTCCCAGCCAGCACTGAAGGAATTTTTTACAGCTAACTTTCTTTTCACCTTCTCCGAGGAAAGCTTCTAGGATAGAAGTTCCTCGGTAGCCTTCAGTTTATTCTCCACTTCTTCCTTCTGACGACTTACTTCCCGAAGTTGACCCAACTCTTCCTCAGCAGTTTTGAGCTTACTTTCAAGCTCCTCAGCATTTTTGAGCTTCCCTTCGAGCTCTTTATTCTTCTCCTCCAAGTCCTTTATTTTCATCTCCAACCCCTTGGAGACCTCGAAAACCTGATCCTTCTCCTGTTCGATAGAATTAAGCTTCTTCTCCCAAGTAGCTTTATCATCATCATATCTCTGACGAGAATCTTTCAGAGACTGCGTCAGACCCACCAAAGCTACCTCTACACCTAACGAGGAGCTTGAAGCTTTAATAGCTTCATATTTCTTAAAAATTGTATTGAAATAGGTTACCAACTGGGAAAAGAATACAATAGCAAGTCAGTGCAAAGATATAACAGTGGAAAAATGAAAGTTTAGGACAATAATACTTACAGAAGCAATATGACGAGCAACTAATGTGGTAACCATGTCCCGAGAAAGATTTTCTTCAATACCTTGGATCTCGGTAATGATCCAAGACTTCACCGAGCTTATGGTAGAGCTCGGGGCAACGAAAGTGGGAACACCACTTTCAGTAGATGGGGGTTGAACGATGGATTCAGCCAAATTGACCGAGGAGCTTTTCTTCAGCCTCCTCAGAGGAGAATTAACAGTCTCGACTAACGATGTAGTCTTAGTCGGAGAGATGACAATAACCACACTTGGAGCAGCGACCTTGCTCGGAGCCACTGGGGGCTTCTCGGCAATCTTCACAGGAGCAGCCGGAGGAGGTGCATTGATTTTTCTTGTCCCTTCCTCTAGGACATCATGTTTTCTTCTCTTTGCCTCTCCAGCAACAGAGGCAGATTTCTCGAAGATGGCAGGAGCTCTTCTTTTCTTCATTCTTTCACTCAGGGGGATATGAGACTCAGGTGAAGAACTTGCAGAAGCAGGTACTGGTTCTACCTCACTTATCACCGGACGAGAAGTAAAAGATGAGTTGTAACTCTTATACTGCAGCAAATATGAAGCTGACTTGATATGCTCGTCAGCAACAGTCTGATGCAAACCCCAGATAAGTTTCAGATGTTTTAAATTAACTTCTGTCTCTTTTGGAGATCTTCTTTTGCTGTCAACTGCAAATAAATGAAAATTAAAATATCAGTGACACATTTTATCAAACACAAAGGAAGCATAATTTCAAAAATAAAATAAAATAAAAACAACCTATCCCATTGCCATGGAGGGCATCTAGGACCCTGGTACACATCATTTCCAGTTAGTGGAGGGTGTTGCCAATTTTTTATAACAACACCATGCTCGAAGTAATCCCTATTGGCATTCAGGAGATTGACCACTAAAGCTCTATTTAAAAATCTAGTTTTTAAATAAAAAGTATTGTCACCAACAGCCCACCTATAACAAAATATAATTTCTGGAATTCCTATACGAGTGCCATGAATTTGATTTAATCTATGAACTCCGTTAACTATTCTCCACGTATTGGGGGCTATTCTTGCAGGAACCACATCAAAATATTGACATAATTCCAAACATAAAGGGTTTGGGGGAAAAGAAAAGCCACATTCAGCAACAAAGAGACTGGGGAACCAATGTCCCTCCGCCAAACGAAAGTAATCTGAAGGCTCAGAAAATTCCTCCAAAATAACCCATGAAGGAATAGAGAAATCAGAACGAAACTTATCAAGCGACTCTACAGCGTAAACCATGATGAATAAAGGAAATCAAAGAGAAAGAAGAACGAAATCAAAGAGAAAGAAGAAGATCTTACAGGAAATGGATGAGTCTATTAGCAATAAACGATGAAAGGGATGAACACACAAGAGAGAGAGACAATGGAAAAATCAAAGATACAAATTTGAAAAAGTAGAAGACGACAGGATTTTCTGCAATGCTTAAATACCTTACCTTGGGAAACAGTAAAGATAATGATTACAAAAAGAGACGAGTACGCTATCGACGGCTAAAAGGACAAAAAAGGCACGGAGACCGAGGCGGTTATAAAAATTCAAAAAGTTCGATTCTACGAATTTGGAAGGAAAAATAAATACAAAGAAAACACTCTTAAATTTCAGGACTACTATTTAAAACTTCCATATTTCGAGAAAGAATGTTCCACACTCCTCAAATCTCGAACTGTGAAACATTGGGGGCTTCTGTTGATACCAAATGTAACCTGCTGACGTGGATGAATCATAAGAAGACACGTGTCAGTTTACGTGGCACCTACAAGCATTTTTACAATCACTTTGGCATCGAGGAACTCTGCCTCCCCGATAAACTCAGACGCTTCGACCAGTAAGAACTCTGCGAGGAACTTTACTACACTGAGCAACTTATGAGTACCGAGCTACTTAGGCAGTCCGAGCAACTTAGGCGGTCCGAACTGCACCTCGAACAGAGCATTAATAGCAGGATAACCAACAGATTGACTGCTAATTAAATGCTTATTATAATCATACAGATGTATACGCCTAAGGGACAGCTGTGTATTACCCTTTCACATGTACAGCCTGAGGGCTATAAATACATTGTATCATCCTCATTGTAAGGGAACCGGAATTTTTTGAGGATACTCTTACTTCTAGAATTCCTAAACATTCAGCAATAACAAAACAATGGACGTAGGCCATTCTTTTAAGGCTGAATCACTTTAAAAATTCCTTTATCTTTTTTATTTTTATCTGTGATTAAATAATTAGAGATAATCTAATTTTTTACATCAACAGATAGACTAAAATTTAGAGATGGAGGAGCAACAGGCTACCACACAATCCGACGGAGGATAGTGAAAACAACAGTGAAGTTATTATTCCCAATCGAGGAGATAGAGGATTGGAGGTGCCAATAGTAAAGTAGTTACAGACATGAAAAGGTAAGATGAAGATGTTCGAGTTGGTAAATTACAACTTGCTCCAATGGACACTTTATTTCAAAAACCCGAGGGTAATTCTAGTGAGATGTGTAGGAGATGAAGAAGTAAAAGAAAGGTTGACAGCATTTCACGAAAGGCATTGTGGGGATACTGAAATTCCCTTTCATCGACAACTACAGTGAGAGTGCTATTATTGGCCCACTATAAGTGCAGAGGATTTTCGTCTGTAACAAGGTTGTTTAAAATACCAAACCCAGTTCGACCAACCAACTGAAGCTAATTCATGGAAAATTTTCAAGATTGGAGAAAACCTTACATATCATATCTCAAGAATGGAGAGCTACCAACTGAAAGAGTAGATGAAATAAATTTGAAAAAAGGGCTACCCATTTTTACTTAGTGGAATGGGAGCTCTATAAGAAAGGATATAATGATGAGGTATTGCAGTGCGTGAAGAAGGTATTGAAAGAAGCTTATGAACCTTCCCATATGGTTGGTGCTAAATTGTATGACCAGTTGATCATTTTGGGATATTATTGACCAAAAATGGAGGTTGATTCTATCAGCTTTGTGACGAAGTGTAAGGAATGCCAAGTACATGGCTACATGGTCCATGCCCCCTTAATAAGTTTACAGATCTTAATAGTCCCTACCCCTTCCACATTTGGGCGTGCGATCTGGTAGGTAAAGTTAATCCAGCTTCTCACAGCAAAGCTTTAATTATTGTTGTAACTGAAGTATATACTAAATGGGAAGAAACAATCCCTTCGAGGAGATTCACCACTCAAGTGTTGACGCAATTTATTAGAGATATAATATGCAGATTTGTCATTCCAAAGGTTATCCTCATAGATAATGAAAAATAGTTCATGTGCATATTTGTCATTCCGAAGGCTATGAACAAGACGCTGGTAAATATTCTGAACAATATGCTCGAAGATATGCCAGGTGCTTGGGATGAAAAATTACTAATGGTGCTATGGGCCTACAAACTTTTAAAGAGAAAGACAACGGGGTAACTCCTTTTTCTCTAGTTTATAGGATCAAAGTTTTCCTACTAGTAGAGTTGGTAGTACATTTAGCTAGAGTGGCTCTAAGAAATGGACTTACACCTGACCCTAGGCACGTATAACTGGAAGTTTTGGATGAGCACCCAGATAAGGCTAAGAAAAATTTCAAGTTTACACCCAGTAGATGTCTAGGGCTTATGAGCACCTGGTTAATCCTAGAGAATTTTAAATAGGGGACTTGGTCTTACAAGCATCCACTCATCATTTGAGAAGCAGGTCAGCATCGAAGTTCAAGCCAAACTAGAAAGGACCCTTTGTAGTGAGAGTAGGGAAGTCAAGTTATTGATAGATATTAGAGCGTGAGAGTGAATGTATCCAATCCATTGACTGTAAATGGTTAAAAAATTATTATGCCTGAATTTTCCAAGTTTTCATTTTTGTGATTTCAAATAGTTGTTCTAAAATATATACTACTTTAGTAAAAGGGATCTTGATCAAGAAATCAGTTTAAATAGCATAGATAGATGAAGTTTTATAGAAATGAATGAATACCAAATCCTTTTATCAGTCACACATGAGAATCTTTTTTATGATGGTAACCTGTATTTACCTCCACTATCTTTTAAGCACTCACTCACCAATAATTTGCGAGTGGATGCACCCAGATTTTCTTATTATAGTATATTCCCAAATTTGATAAAATAAATACAAGTTTTCTCATAGGCTAAAAAGTTTCTCGAACCTCGAAGTTTAAGAGAGGGTCTAGAGTTTGAGAAATTCTACTCACCATACTTAGGGGGACATGTACCTACCAAGAATAAATCATAGTGAGCAAAGTTCCTCTACTTAAAGAATTGACAATTTCTTTGTTTTATCTTGAGAATAAGTTTTGAAAAGTGAGATAATATCTTAACTTTTGTTCTATAAATTATTTATTTGACTATTTAGGAATATGGAGAGGGGTTGACCCCTCTCTAAGTCATTTTCTAAAAGTTTTAGATGATATGTAGAATAAGTACCCTACAGATTATAGGGTAGTTTTACGTACAACTTGCCAAGATGATGTGCAAGTACACCCATAGGAAGAGGGAGCAGTTCAAAGCAAACAGATTAATGTTCAAATAGAAAGAATTCAAAGAATATATTACAAATAGATAAATGGAAGCAAAATATTTGTTCTCATTAATATTGAAGACTCTCTTAAAAATAAAGAAGTCTTTACATTTACAAGAAACATAAAGTGGATATAAAAATAAAAAAATCCACCCCTAGAATACATTAACTAGATAAGATGAAAAAAAGTTTTCCCGTGAGTGAAAATCAGCAGAGGAGGGGCCAACCTCCTAAACAAAATCCTTTTCCAACATACCTAGGTGAGCATTATCTTCAAAGTCAGTAGCGATGACCTTGGCTAACTTGGCCTCAAGAAGTTGGATCTGATTTCGCAATCGAATGATCTCAGCATGATGCTACTGATTTTTAGTCTGCTTGGATGATCGAAGATTTATCAATTTCTTGAAAACAAGACCACTGAAATGACAAACGACAACATCAAGACATTTCAATTTGAAATGATAGAAACTCTAAATATCGTGAATGGCTACTAAGAAGAGTTCAGTCTTTGAGTTGGTGAGGTCAACAGGAGCAGTGGATAAAAATTCATGAATATAGTTGGTGAGGGATTTCACATTATAGATGGTAAGACTGTCAATATTAAGGATTCTTTGAGAGGTGAAGATCTCTGGATGGTGCTCGTTAATCAAGTCTAGAAACTCTCACTCATCACTTGTAAATGTCTTTGTTGCTCCTTATGATATAACTCTATCATAAAGATCTTAGGATCCTCCCACTAGAGAGGAGGTCGGAGGCCTAGCAGGGGGACAGGGGCCTACAGTCACCTACCAAAAGGGGAAAACAGACAGAAATGATTTCATCAGAACGATTCCAAAGATAATAAGCGAAAAGTCTTAAAGATATTTGAAAAATATTGATGAATACCTACATAGAACGAAAGGCCACAGAGGAACCCCTTGTATTAGTGAGAAACATAGTGGAGAGGTGCAAAGTAAACAAAGATGAAAAATGTTAGAAATAAATATTAAAAAGTGAGAAAAATGTAAATCCTAGAGTTGGTAGACAAACCTCTTTGGCAAAGCCCAAAGAAGAGACAAGCATAGAATTCCTCTCCGAAAGGAAACACGCTCGAGGAGTAGAGGGAGAAGATGAGGGTGTGACCCTTACCTCTGAGGGGACACTCTTCCCCAAAGTACATTCATATTCAAGAGAAAGAGTTAAAGTTTAAAAAATATATGTTCCAAGAGTCAAGCAAAAGAAAATAAAGGAAAAACAATAGATTGAACTTATAGTGTTTGGATAAGGGGCTTTCCCATAAAGCAGTTGCCCAATATTAAGTTTGGTGGTGGAAGGAGATTAGATTATAGCATTATCATAATTGTCGTCAAAGCCTTTCAAAGTTGACAAAAAAGTAAAAGCGGCAGGAGAGTGACCTTAGTGGGAGTCAGTAACACCAATGTCATTTGAAGAAGAACTGTTGTCATCATAGGAAAGCATGCTTACATTATCAAAAAGTTCCTCTTCAAATGAGTAAGATGAGGAACAACCATTTAAAACCTTATCACTAGAAGTTTTCCTAAGTAAAAAAGAAATAACTAGAGTACCTTCTATAGGAGGGGTGCATAAGATAGACTGCTCATGAAGAGGAATGCCCAAGGCCTCATAGCCCTGCTCGCGCACTGTATGAAAGGTCTATTCAATCCTAAGAGTTTTGGTGTCTGACTCATAGTCTGGTACAGATGATGGAGAAGTGGGCTCAACCATTTTCTTCTTCTTTTGTCCGCTTGCTCGAGTCTTCACAGGTGAAGAAGGAGGAGCAGTTGTCTCCACTTGGGATATAATAATGTTTGGCACATCTATGTATAGATGTTTCCGTTTTGAGGGGGCCTTAGGATTGGACTTATCTTTTCCCTTTCATTTGAGACTCAGGATGTTTTGCATAAATGGACTCCTCACACAGAGGTTTCATTAAAAACTAGGTTGACCAGCTCGAGGTGAGTCTTCTATAAAGTAATGCGAAACCAAATCTTCTTTTAGGTTCTCTTACCCAAGTATATATCATTGTTAAGAATCTTGGTAGAAATGGTTATGTGGGGAATATCCTTAATGCAATTTTTTATCAGCAAGATATGGAATTGCCACAAGTTGTTAAATGAGAGGTGGTAGTCACGAGCAGGAACGAAGAAACGCCAAAGTTATCAGTTCTTTGAAGAATACCCTCAAAATAAAGTTAGCATATGCCTCCAAGTAAAACTCTATGGTCAAGTGGCTTGAGGGATAAATGGGGGTGTGAACTCCTTAATCATATACAATCTGCCTTTTCACTCATTCAAAATGATAAAAATCAACCCCTTGGCCAAGTTCAGTCAGTGAGGGAAGCATGAAAGGAAATAATATGGCCATAACATAAATATAAGGGCCATCAGGTACCGACTCCAAATTTACATGATGATAGAAGATGCCTGCAAAAGCTATGAAGATCCCCAATGAAAAGATGTCACCCACTCGTTTGGAGTAGAGCCGAATGATAATTCATCAATGTTATCAATCATAGAACACAAGGTTTGATTAGGGTACTTCTTATGCCACCCAGAAATTCGAGAGGAATTTTTGTACAATAAGCGAGGCTCTGGAGAAAAATTAAGGAACCTCTCGAGCAAAAACCTTATCAAAATGAAAGAGTTATCATAGCGTCCATGAGACCTTTACATATCTATGTGAGAATGATCCAACCAAGTATAAATGGAATCTAACATGAGTGCTGTAAGGGGCACATCCCTCCCTCAAGCAAGTCTAACTGCGAAAAGAAATAATAACTCACGAGGGAAGTCATTTGGTCTTCCTTATAATAGAAATATGCTCAGGAAGGTAACAAAGAAAGTTGCCAAGTGGGAGGGAAACTTAATCTTATAGCCATCCGGACTTTTGGGTGCCCTACTCAAACTTCCTTCTTTTGGGGCGGGCTCAAAGTCCCTAAACCAATACCTCTTCTATTTAGTAAAAGAGTTCTTAGTTTCCCCCCCCCCCCCCCCCCGTCTTATTGATTGTGGCATAACGAGGACATGAAAATAATGCTTGATGGAGCTCCTCGTACATATCCCTCTCAATATCATCCCCATAACCATTTATGAAAACATGATTCCCCAAGAGTATGAGGCCAGTCAACTCGAAAATATCCTCAAGGGTGATGGAAAATTCAACCAAACTAGCAATTAAAGTATTAGAATCCACACTCTAGCGAGAGGCCAGAAGATTGAAGGTGTTGGAATGTTTTGCAATAGTACAAGTTTTCAAACTATCAAGGGTCCTCATCAGGCCATAAATCTGAACAATAACCTTGTGGGTAGAATAAACCAAGACATAGTCCACCCAGAGGTCCCACTCATTAGGGGCACCTCCACAGACATCAATGTTAATGTTAGAGTGAGGTAAATCACCTCTATCTACTTAAACATGGAGGATGCTATCTGCTAAGAAGATAGGAGTATCAACAGACTCAATAAATCACAAGAGGGGTTACTCATTTACCTTGGCAATAAACTCAGCCTCAAACCTCTTGAGAACTAGTATAAAGGTATCTTTTTCACCTAAGTAGAGGGAAAGGAGGTAAAGACTGAAATCCCTTTTTGGACGATTTTTTAGGCACTCCCTTTGTACCTTAGAAAGGGCATCGACATCAAAAGATCCAGCACCATCGAACCCACTAGTGAGGGAGGTGGTGGAAACAACAGTGGAGGTTGCCACAGTGGTGGTGCCTATGGTAAGAATGATAGAGACAGTGACTTGGATTGGTAATGAACCCATGAGAATCTCACTGGTGGCAGCGGAAATGGTGACATAAGAAACCACAAAAGAAGAACCCATTGATATAGTGGAAGGTTTGAATGAAATAGTTATAGAAGAAGGGGGATTTAGGGGAACAAAGCTTTTCACTTTATAAAACTCTAAAAGTGAAAGGGTGCAAATGACTAAGGTAAGGGTCATTTGTTTTAAATTGGCATTTATTCCTAGGAGGGATCGCATGCCTAATGGATGTAAAGGAATAAAATGATTACCCAAATGATGGGATATATGTTCCCAAGCAGACACGTGTCTCCTCGAGACACTAAATAAAAGCTGTATTGATAGGGGTATTTAATGTCAAACAGAGTAATGACGTGATTGAAAAAACCCTTCGAATTACAAGAAAAGAAAAATGATTATTTCGTGCAAAACTCTTTAGTCTAACCAACGCAAACACTTTGAACGAGGGGGATAATGTAGAGGGGAAATCACTCAACTGCCCACAAGCAAACCTAATAGGGAGATAGGTCTCACAAATGAGTGGGAGCAGTAATAGCCGAGGTGGTTGCCACACGAGCAAGCCCAAATTGGTACTTAATCAAATAACCTAAATAAATAAGTCGTGAGAGGGTCTATAGTGAGCAATCCCAAGTAATTAAAGGATGATAAGACACAGTATTGACGAGAGGGTCTACAAAGAGCAAGCCAAAAATATTAAAGGATGCCAAGACAGAGGATTGGTAAGAAGGTTTACAGCTAGCAAGCCCAAAAGGATGAAGAAAACCAAGATAGACATGTACGATAGGGTGCTAGAGAGAGTGGGCCCAAGATTTGTTAAAACCAATATGAATCATTTCGTGAGGGGTTGCCATGTCAAACATACCCTAGATCAAAAGAGAGACAATTGATAAGTCTCAAAGATGGCAAGGGGGTGCTCAACGAGTAACCCCAAGATAAGAAAGGAAATATGTGAGCATACCCAGAAGATTGAGGGGATGAACATGATCAACTGATTATTAAATATCTCATATGATAAGTAATTACTAACATCATTATTTTATTGCATAGGTAGCCTTGATTGAGCAAGCAGGGCTCGATCAAGCCACTTAAAATCTCTAGGGAGTTTTGGTTTGGTGCTGAGAGATAAACTTTGTTGAGAAAGCAAAGCCCAACCATTTCAGTACTTAAGAAAAGAGAGAATACTAATAGGAGAGACAGAAGAGGCCACTCAAGCACTCACATAGTTCACACTTAGTAAAATGAGTGGGTAACCAAGGTGCTTACCAATTGTGAGACCCTTTAACAAACGGACGACTAGTTCCAGCTTATATATTTATATTACAGTTAATTTAATAATTGTAGAGTTATTATTTATACTAATGATTGATAGTTTTACTTCTTGAGTGCATAGCTATTATCTTGTTGGGGTGAGCCTGATCTATCGCATTATTTAAAGTGCTCCAGTGTGCCCAACCTAGTTTTCCAATTCAGTATACAACCTTTTATCCTAGTCACCATCAAGTTTTGAAGGTGTAAGGGTTGAACCTATCTTTAGTTTTATTTTTTTTAATCAATTGAGGGATGCGAGGTTTACTATATCCCTATCATTTGTATTGAGATTTGTAGATAGTACGATTTTGGGAGATTTGACATGTACTAGTTATTGTCAGACAGTTTTTTCTTTACATAGCGATGTAATCAATTTTATCCATATTATATGATCATTGAGTATTTTTCATATCATTCTCTACTTTGATATATCCTTATTCGTTGATTCTTATTTCATGATAAGGATTTCGACCGTATTTGAGTCAGTACATCGTAGTCTTTATTGAGGATATTCTAATTTATTCACGGTGAGAGGAAGATCATGGCCGACATTTATAGAGTGTATTACAAGCGCTAAGAGAGCATAAGATTTATGCGAAGTTCTCCAAATGCAAATTTTGAAAGCGATAAGTGAAGTTTTTAGGGCATATGATGAAATTCTCTCTTTGGTTTGTCTCAATTCTGAGAAATCTGTTTTTATTTCAATGTGTATATTTATTCCTATATGTTTTATTATATGCATGGATTTAATTTTATTAATTAATTTGTTTAAATTTTGATAAAATTCCTCTACTGTGTATTTTTAACTCATATAATTTTTATATTATTTATTATGATTTTTTATATATTTCCAGATTTTTTAATTATTTTTTTATGTTTTTATTCTTATTTTTCTGGATTATTTAAAATGGTAAATTGCTATTTGATTAAAAATTTATTTATTGTTTAATTTAATCAAAATACCATATATTAAAACATCACCCCTCCATGGTTTGTGTTGTGTCATTTTAAGGCTTTGGTGGTTGAATACTTGGCGATCCATGGTTTTTGTTTTGGGCCAATAAGAAATCGCGTGTTAAGACACGCGATTTGACCACACGTGTCTCAAGGATGGCCTGAGCTATTGACCGTTATATCCCCTTGCAATTTACAAAAACACTCCTCTTGTTCAACTTGTTAATGACTCATGTACCCCTATATATGTGGGTTCGTTTTTGCCCTCTGTCGCCCCTGTTATGTTACGATTTTACCCTTGTGACCATCCGTTATTATTACGGACCAATGCCATTCTTCGTTCCTATATATATCAATAGAGGGTTTGAGAAATAATCACCTCATTTTATTTCGATTTTTCCTCACAAAGTGCTGCCAAAACTCCTCGATTTTTCTCTCTACGATTTATGTCTACTTACTTTCACTAAATCATATATACACCGCGTGTAATATACTGAGAGATTTAGAGGCTAAAACAAATATAGTTTTATTTGAGAATTTTTTACTGCTCAGGTTTGAAGATCTGGCTTACGAGGATCTTTGGGTGGTTTTTATTTTCTTATCATTGGAGATCTTATTTGGGGTTTTCTTATTGGTGTGTTGGTGATACCACCGTGGAGACTCTTGTGCTGTCTTCCTTGGGGTTTCGAAAGATTGAATTGTGTTTGATTTTTTAGATCTATTGGCTTTCTATAAGTAATTCCATTACTCTATGCTTATATCTATATATACATATATACATCTATATAATAAGGAGTAGAAGTGTAAACACTATTCCATAAGATAATAAGATAACTAGGGGTGAGGATTGTCCCATCAAATCTAAAAATGGAGGGTTGAAATTGTTTTGTTCCATTTTACACTTTTAACCTTTTATTTTTTTAGGTTTTCCATCTTTTTTACCTCAGCACTAACGGCTTTCCCACTCTTATTTTAATTCAGAATCAGGGTTAAATGAGTAATTTCTTTTTCTCTATTAGAAAGTATAGACTTTTCCTTTCATGTTTGGTTCATTTTATTGTTATTGATCTCCATCTCCATTTTTCAGTTCTTCAGCTCCATCTTTGAGGTACGATTTCCATCTACATCTCCATTGTTGTTGATGATTAAATTCATCTCTATTCGAAAAGTTTATGTTGTGTTCAGCATATATTTGGTTCATTTTTTTGTTATTGATTGATTCGTAGGTGCTCATTTTGTTATTGTTGATTGAATTGTAGGTTCATGTTTGGTTCATTTTGTTGTTGTTGATTACTAATTTATGTTGTTATTGATTAATAATATGAGATTTTGTTTCGGCATTATATTTGATTCTACACAATATTTAGTTCTCCTCCCATTTTTACTAAGGTAATCTCTCCCTCACAATATTTCATTGATGTTTAATATTTTAACAGGATTTTTACCGTGGTATTTCATTGATGGTTGTGGCTTATGGATGCAAAAGGACAAGGGTATGATTCATAACTCATAGAATCACCATCACATGTTTTTTTTAACATAGACTTCTTCATTATGCCCCCTGAAACATGTTGAGTGCCAATTTTTAAATCCAACATCTCTTTATTGTGTTTGTATGTTCAAAGGTGCACTTTTATATTTGTAGTTGAAATAAAAACTGGAATATGTATAAATTATGCTTTATTTGTGTGTTTATAAATCTATTATATAATGGGCCTAAGTGCGTTGGTGACAAATTATGCCTCATTCTCTTTGGATAAGGAATATTATAGATTATTCCCCTGTTCACACTTGCCTAAGTGCATTGGCGTCGGACGTGAGCTAATCTCTCTCTCTCTCTCTCTCATGTTGGATATATCTATATCAGTGTGTCGTTGAGATAGCGGAGCTCCAAAAATGAAGACACAAAGTGTGTCATTGACTCAATACAACCGGAGAAAAAATTACAACTGTGTCTTTAGTTTTTGTTTTTAATTTTGGATGCACCATCAACACTAATGATACCAACACCACATGGGTTTATAAGGCCCTATTGATGATACAACTGCACCTTTTAGGTACTCTTTGTTGATTCCTCTCTTTAGCTGATATTGTTTGGTTACTGGTTTTTAGGTTTACCTAAGGCTTACTTCTCTTAATTGCACTTTATATTATGTCCATAATTAATGATTATATTTTCTATATATTTGATTTCCTGTTAGTGTTTTGTCTTACCTTTCATTTGGGTTAAGTATTTTGTCTACTAGGTTTTGAACATTAAAATTACCATCAGCTTTAAGAGGCCAATCCTTTTGACAAGCCTGTCCTCAAATTTGATTGTTCTTTTAGGTTACATCATTACTTTAGTACATCGGTTTACTAGATATGAAATTTGTTGAATTCATCATATTTTAATAAGATCCTAGGAACTATTAGGTGTATTAGGTAAAAGTTCTAGAACTATTTAGATAAAGGCTCACAAAGTTTTTCCTATCATAAGGATATTTTCAGGATGCATTTATCCCTGTTCTCTCTTTCCACTAATTTGGTTTCTAAGGCTTTGTATCTTTCTTATGATTTTCTTTACATCATACTTTACTGGAATGTTACACATATATCTCGTACCATGGATTTAAAGGACCTTTTGTAATGTACTCATAATATGGCATGATATTTGTTTTTGCCCTCTTCATTCATCATTGGAAGTCAATATAAGGTGCTACTGTTATCTTTTATTAAGAGCACAATGGTTCAACATTTACCTATAGTTTATGTATCCTATAGAAATATGTGAATTAATTTGTTAACTTTTTACTATGCTATGCATATAAATGTGACTCATGTACTTTGTTCTTTCCAAGGCAGTTAGAGAAGATATCAAAATTTGATTCTAACTTAGCAAAATTTATTGTTCTAAACTCTTATTTCAAACGGCTTTTTTTTCATGCCTAATATTTGTGTTTTTATTTATTTATTATTATGGAGGTTTTTAGAGTATGAAACTCCTTTTTAATTGGGTTTTGGGTTTATGTATGTTAACTAAGGGCTCTAACAGAGGTTTTGAGATTATGTATGTGTCCTAGGCTCCGCCTAGGCTTGAGGCTTGAGAGAAACGCATCGTCTACGCCTTATTATTGGTAAAAGGCTTAAGACGCACTTTTTTTAAAAACAAAGATGCCTTAGTGAAATGATACCTCCATTAAAAGACTTTTTTTTTTTTTACAAATCGGACCAATATCTCATTCAAAACAATCAAAATACATTTTATATATTGATTGTGGAGCATGAATATGAGAAAGATGGCTACAAACATACGGATATATTTTCAAAATTTAAGGTATGTATTATTTTATTATTTTATTAGCCTTAGAATAATTAATATAATAAATAGAGAAAAAACGTCTTTTTATGCCTAGGCTCCTAAGGCTTGAGGCTTGACCTCTATGCATCGACCACACCTCGCGCCTTTTAAGAACCTTGGATTATGTACAATTTGACACATGTTGTTATAGATGTGAATGCAATGACATGTTTATATAATCATATAAGTCTGAATATTTAGTATGTGATTATGTATGGTGTGTTATGTTCCCTATCATTAATTTCTTTTCATTATTTTAGGGATGTTTGGAGTTTTGAAACTTTATATTTTGTATGGGATTTAGGTTTGGATGTTTCCCAATGGTTTTGGAAAATGTTGTTCAACACTATTCTAATATTTGTTGATTTATAGCTATAAATACAAATTCTTATATTGTTCTTACATGCTTTGGGTTGCCTCTCCAAAAATCACATACGTGTTAAGAGATCAATTGGTGGCTACATGTTTAATGTCATTAAAAGAGTAGTGGATAAGAGTGTGAGGGGCGTTGAGATCGAGTATGGTGTTTAAATTAAAGTGAAATGTAAGGAGTAATTCATTTTGGGGCATTTTAGTCCTATAAAAGTTTTGTGTTCGGTCATTACAAAGACTGATCAATAAAGGTTTTTAGCATATAGCTTGGAGAATAGGGTGGTGCCTCGGTACGATTTTTTAAAAATTTTGAAAGAGAAGAAACTTCTCAAGACTAACCTCACTCTTTATTCAAGTGTATGCTATACGGAGTCAAAGTTTGTAGAAAATTTTGTGATGCTCTACAAGGATAAAATACCCGATCTATATAAAAACTACACCAAATAACATGAGATGTTAATAGAAGATCAAATGAGTTACTTTATAATAATAGGTGATGATAGTCATATTGCTCATTGATCTCAATTTATATGGTCTATGTAACTCAAGCTCTTGCTTATTATAGTTATTCCTATTTATTTTGCAATATTGTTGTGTTTTTTGCTCTATGTTACTGCTGTTGTATTGATGTCTTCATGGTAAGGAGTGGAAGTCAAAATTGTTTGTAAGGACATAATTTTATAAATGTCCGGGGTAGAATCTAGGAATTTTCTATTTTTCCTTAGACCACAGTTTGTATGTCTGATACCGCTACATTCGGCACGTCAACACGATCATCCTCGACGACCTTTATCTGAATTCAATGCATCTATTATCTTCATGTGCATTATGCTACATACGACGTGCAACTCAGCTCATTCCCACTACTCAACTATGCATTATCGGTAAAATGGTTTATTGGAGCTTTAATATTTGCATAAATATTTGGGAAATTTTTTAGAAAATTATTTTTGAAGTCTGGATTAATTTTTATCAAAAGTAGAATTTTTTCTAAGTGTAGAAGCGAAGTGCCTTGAACGACGAGCTCGCTCAAACGACTTTGACTGTCGTTCGTGCGAGATAGGCATGTCGCGCGATCTCGTTCGAACGACATCTTTCCTTCGTTCGAGCGATATGGCTATCTCGTTCGAATGAGCCATCACCTCGATTTTTGTATAAATACATGTACACCTTCTAAACGATTTTCAAGTCTTTCTGCAATCTCAAAATTCTGTGAAAACAGTCCAGAATAATACTTCATCTTTTTTAGGTTTTCTAAACCTTTTTTATTCACAAAACCATTCCCTTATATGTGTGTGAATCTTTAAACCTTCAAGAGGATATTTTACTATTCTAGATTAATTTGTGAGGAAGCCGTTCTCTTCTTCATTACTGCCCTACTGGAAAGGGATAATTCTAGTTGTCGACATCATAAACGACACCCGAGGGTATTTCTGTGTCACATATTTTCATTGTAATCCGTGTAAGCAGTTTTCCTACAAAATTATAGTGAAAATAAAAGTTTTTGCCCCGTTGGGGGATTTTTCCTCATTTGTGTGTGTTTGAATGTTCTTGCTTGGTTTTATCATCATCAATCACACATAGATGCATGTTTAGGATATAATTGATAAAAATTGTGTTTAATTAAATAAATTTCTTATTTGAACGCAAGCGCACTCTTCTCAAATTGGTATCAGAGTCAATTACACAACTTTACCGTGTAATTTTTCGTAAAATTTTCCTAAGATATCAATTTTTTGAAAAATTGATTTTTGAAAACGAGTGTGTTCATAATAGAGAAGTTATAGCCAGTTTTTAACGGGACAAACTATGCATACTGAAAAGCCCGCATGAGATCTGCATTAAAAGCCAATGATGAACGTGTCTGGATTTTGGTTGAAAGAGGGTGGTCACCTCCCTCCCTCACTCTTCAAAACCTATTACTATATGGACTGAAGAAGAATTTAAATGGTCATCTTTTAATTCTAAGGGTTTAAGTGCTATTTCTGGGTCTGTCACACCTGATGAGTTCAAACGCATAATGACGCGCACCATGTCAAAAGAGGCATGGGATGTTTTGCAACTTACCCATGAAGGAACTAATGCTGTGAAAGAGTCTAAACTGTAAAATTTAACAACTCAATTTGAAATAATGACCATACTTGAATCTGAATGTTTTGATGAATTTTATGCTAGACTGTCTGATATTGTTAACACTAGCTTTAATCTTGGTGAACACATTCCAAATGTTAAAGTTGTTAAAAATATTCCTAGATCACTGCCTAAGAGTTTTATCCCTAAAGTCACTGTGTTAAATTCTATGGATAATTTAAACACGCTTAAATTGGAGGAACTTGTAGGAGACTTGCAAACATATGAAATTGATATGTTTCCTAAATCTGTCAAGTTTAAAGATAAGGGAATTGCACTTAATGCCCAGGAGAGAAAGAGTGAGGCGTCGACAAGAAAGAGGGGAGAGTCATCTAGAAAAAGAGAGACAAATACGTCAGATTTTGAGTGTGATTTTTACTTAGATGATTTGGCCCTATTTACTAAAAATTTAAAGAGAATTCTCAAATTTAAGAAAAATGGTAATTTTAAATATAAAAAGAAGTTTGAGAAAAATAAGTTTGAAAAGAAAAATGAAAAAGATTTTAAAGATCCTCCTAAAAAGGAAAGTGAGAGATGCTTTGAGTGCGATGGTAGGGTCATAGAGCTTTTGAGTGTGCTACTAGGCTGAACAGAGAAAAGGGCAAAGATGTCCTTAATGCTACCCTTAGTGACGACAGTGAGGTCGAGTCGGTGGATTCTGGAGATGAGTCACCGCATGAGTGTAATTTCATAGCATTCATGGCTAGTCATGTGAGCACTTCTAGTGCTCCTCATGACAATGAGGATGCTGCTTCACTGGGACACCTCGACAATGAGATCGATGTGAGTGAGTGGGAGGATGATGTAAGTGAGAGCGAGAGTGACCTTCAACGCGCCTACGCCGAGTTATATAATGATTCACTTAAAACTAAAAAGCATAACAAAGCGTTAGTTCTTAGGATCACCGCTCTCGAGGAAGATTTAGAAAAATCGAGAGAAAGAGAGTCCTCCATCTGCACCACCTTGAGAGAGAGAGAGAGAGTCTGCCTATTTTGAGGAAGAGAGTTTATTTAGAGAGAGATATAGACTGTTTGGAGAGAGAGAGAGAGAGAGAGAGAGAGAGAGAGAGAGAGAATATTTTTGAGAAAGAGAGAGGGGACTTAACTAAACAAGTGGCTAGTCTTTCAAGTGAGCTCCATTCCTCCCTGAAGACTCGGAAGAAACTTGAAGCTCTTGTAACCCAGCTTAATCACGATCTTGAGAGAGCACGGGAAGTCAAGGTACAAATCGAGGACAGATCTAGGAAGATGGGAAAGATTCTCCTTGGCCCGCTTTAGGTTTTGGTGATAGGCAGGGAATAGGTTATGATGGTGCCTCCACATCCCAAATTGCACCTGGACCAGTTACTGATTTTACTACGACTCCTTATGGCCATCGTTAAAAACCTCGAAGGAGAGTTCGACCAATAAAAACAAACCAAGGTCTACCTAAGACTGTGTTCTTTTGTACATATTGCAAAAGAAAAGGCCACCTCGGGGAGTTTTGCTATAGTATGGGCCGGGCACGATGTACTACTGCTCCACCACAGCATACTGATGATTTTACCAGTCTGAGAGAGCGAGTTGAGTTTTTAACTGCCACATCACAGAGTTTAATGGAGGAATTCCGATGGATGTCTTTGTTGTCAGTGAATGCTTCTCACATTCCGGCTAAAACCAACAACAACAAGGGTAAACAAAAGGTCACCACTTCTTGGGTACCTAAGAAAGATAAAAAGGCCCTTGTTGTTCATGTCGCTCTAAAAGCATATAATACCTCACAGTGGTATTTTGATAGTGGGTTCTCCAGACATATGACAGGTGATGCCTCATTTTTTACTTATCTTGAGGATTATAAGGATAGTAGAGTCACCTTTGGAGATGGGAGCAAGTCTAGCATTATAGGACGTGGTACTGTAGAGTTACCAGGATTTCCTAAGCTAGAGAATGTTTTGTACGTCAAAGGTTAGAAAGCAAACCTTCTCAGCATTAGCCAGCTGTGCGATGCTAACTTTATCGTAAAGTTTAACTGGGATGCTTGTAATGTATATAATTAAGCCGATAAACTTTTAATGTGAGGGGTGAGGACAGAGGATAATTGCTATGGGACTGAGCCTGCGTCCTCACTAGTCTGCAATAGCGCCACGATCACTCCTATGGATCTGTGGCACCAATGTCTAGGTCACGTAAACGTTAGAGATTTAATTCATTTAGCTAAAAAGGACCTAGTACGTGGCTTACCATCTCTTGGAAAGCCAACTTCGATGGTTTATGGACCCTGTCAGTTAGGAAAACAAATTTGTAGCCCCCATAAGAAGTTGCATTCCATTACCACCTCTCGTGTACTTGAGCTTATTCACATGAATCTTATGGGTCCTACTCGTACTGAGAGTCCGGATGGTAAGAGGTATATCCTCGTGATGATGGATGATTTCTCCAGATACTCGATTGTAGGTTTTCTAAGGGAGAAATCTGATATTGTTTAGTTTTTAACGACCAAGTGTCGTATCCTGCAAAATCAACATGGAGTCACTATTAACAGGATACGTAGTGCAACGACACTGAATTTAAGGAAGCAAAGGTAGATCTTTACTATAATAGAACTGGGATCAAACATGAGTTTTTTGCTGTGAAGACTCCTCAGCAAAATGGGATTATTGAGAGAAAAAATAGGACGATCCAGGAAATGGATAGATCTATGCTTCTAGGTCGTAAGGTTTCTAGGAGATTTTGGGCAGAGGTAGTGTTTACTGCATGCCACATGGTGAATAGGGTTTATCTGCGTCCACACACACTTAAGACGCCTTATGAATTATGGACTATAAAGAAACCCAACCTTGCATATTTCCTTATTTTTGGGAGTAAATGCTATATCCTACGGGATAGAGAGCAATTAGGAAAGTTTGACTCCCAAAGCGATGAGGGAATACTGTTAGGTTATTCATCAAATAGTAGAGCATACCGAGTTTTTAACCTGAAGAGCTCTAAGGTTATGGAGTCAATAATGTCACCGTGCAAGATTACGAACCTTCGGCGTTTATTGATTCTAGTCTTCAGTGTGAGGATGAGGATATTTCTTGCAGTAATTTACTTGTACCTCACCGACACTCTGTGGACCCTACTCCTGTGTTAAGGGACACACCTGCTTGGGTTTGCAAGAGTCATGACCCTTCTGCCATTATTAGTGATCCCATTCTAGGGGTCAAGACTCGTGCTCAGCTAGAGAATGTTATTAGCCATTTTTGCTACACGTCCAAAGTCGAGCCCAAGAATCACAAAGAAGCACTCAAGGATGAACACTGGATATCTGCTATGCAGGATAAGTTGCTCAGTTTAAGAAGAATATTGTCTGGGAACTTGTCCCCCGACCTAGTGAGACTAATGTGATAGGTACCAGATGGATTTTCAAGAATAAAATGGATGAAAATGGTACCAAAATCAGAAACAAGGCTAGGTTGGTCTCTCAAGGCTACACACATATAGAAGGTGTAGACTTTGGGGAGACATTTGCTCCTGTTGCGAGGCTTGAGTCCTTTCGTTTACTACTCGCCATTGCATGTCATCTGTGCTTCAAGTTATATCAGATGGATGTCAAGAGTGCCTTTCTAAATGGCATTCTACAGGAAGAGGTTTACGTGGAATAACCGAAAGGGTTTGAAGACCCTAAACACTCAAAGCACGTATACTATATAAGGAAAGCCTTGTATGGTTTAAAGCAAGCACCCCGTGCGTGGTACGAGAGGCTTAATTTCTATCTCTTAGCACGTGGCTTCAAGAGAGGGGGAGTTGATATGACATTATTCGTCAGGAAAGATAACGGTGCTATTTTGGTTGCCCAGGTCTATATGGACGACATAGTCTTTGGATCCACGTGCTCCCAACATGCTCATCACTTTGAGGAGGAGATGAAAAGTGAGTTTGAGATGAGCATGGTTGGTGAGCTTACTTTCTTCCTTGGTCTCCAGGTTCGTCAGCTAGAGGATGGGATGTTCATCTCCCAATCTAAGTATGCTATAGACCTAGTGAAGAAATTTGGGTTAGACTCTGCTAAGCATGCACATACACCTATGAGTACCACTACCAAGCTTAGTAAGGACACTTCACGCAAGGACGTAGAGCAAACCTTATATCGGAGTATGATAGGTAGTCTTCTCTAATTGACTGCCAGTCGTCCCGACATAGCCTTTAGTGTTGGAGTTTGTGCGCGATATCAGACATCCCTGAAAGAGTCACACTTACTTGCTCTAAAACGTATTATCAAATACGTGAGTGGGACTCTCTCATACAATATTTGGTATTCCTTTGATATCGATGATCGTTTGTCCACCTATTCGGATGCCGATTGGGCCGGGGATATAGATGGTTGTAGGAGCACTTCTGGTGGGTGTTTCTACTTTGGTTCTTCTCTTATATCCTGGCTGAGCAAGAAGCAAACCTCCATTTCTTTGCCCATCGCGGAGGCTGAGTACATCACCGCCAGGAGTTGTTGCACGCAACTCTTGTGGATGAAGCAAATGTTGGAAGATTATGGGATTTCACAGGACACCGTGACTATTTCCTATGACAACACGAGTGCGATACACATATCCTGCAATCTAGTCTAACATTCGTGCACAAAGCACATCAGGATATGCGAGCACTTTATACGTCAAGTAGTTGAGGAGAAAGTCGTACCCCCGAGTTTCGTACCCACCGATCGTCAGTTAGCCGATATTTTCATGAAACCTTTAGATGCCCTTAGATTTAAGAGTCTTAGGATGTCTTTGGAGATTGCACAGTTGACTGAGGGGTTGGTCCGTGTCTAGGATATGATGCTTTTTCATGTTCATATCATATACTTCCTATTACTAGTTTGTTTCATATGTATTATTACATTGTTGTACAGATATTTATTGTTTTTGAAAAATCCAAAAAATATTTTTGTATTTTATTTTGCACCATTTATGGATGAGCATTTAAGATAGCCGAGTCACAATTTCATTCCATTTTTTCATGTGACTGTTTGATAGAGATTTGAGACGCTATATCATTTCATCCATGTGCTTTACATTGTTTGGAGTCTTTGAGATGTGAATAGTGATATCTCTCTACATGTTTGACTCCTATCTCCATTATTGCACACATGCACGGATTTATTTGATTATTGTACTTGTCTATCACATATTGGCTTGAGTGTTTCCATCTCAATTCTGTCTATACAACTAACAATATGTAATAAAACTTGACAAGATTGGAATGCATGTAAAAACCATTTTTGGTGAGACTGTGTGTTTATTTGAAAACGGGGGAGGGCTACGAAAGGTTCATTTAGCCTTTGCGATTCTAAGCCACCGTAAAAAAGAACCTAAAAAATTGAGGAATTTTATTATCCGAGGTCCAAAGAGGTTAAAAGAGCCCAAAAAAATTAAAGGCAATAAAAAGCAATATATGCCAAATATGGGCCATTAGGTTTCACCATAAATTCTCCAAATTTTGAGAATTTATAACGCCTCTATTCAAAATATAAATCTGAGGGAGTTTGGTTGGAGAATATAAACGGGTTTGCACTTCCTTGAAAGTCCTGAAAAAGCATGAAATAGTTTTGGACGTTATTGGTGTGGAAATCACTTTGAGCTTTGATTTGTTGATTTGATTGAGTCAGTGTATCATATTACCACCTTTTTACACCAAAGGAATATTTTGAGTTCATTCGTTAGGAGTATTCGATATTCATCGTGCACATATGTCATGTTTGTATGCATTGATTTTCCTATCGAATTTGATCACACCCCTACATTTACGATATCATCGACTTGGTTGTTTTTGTGTTCTTTCATGGTGTGATTCTTTATTGTATATTATGTGTGAACATTTTTGAAAAATACAAAAATAGCAGTTTATTCTCGTGTGTCATTCTCCATGTGCATTCATTTATGCTTCTCATATCTGTTTATTTGGGGACACCATAAAAAGGGGGAGAAGAATTATGGGGAGAAGTTGTTTTGGTGTTTGGTTGATTTATGAATGATTTACTTAAGCTTAATTGATCATCAATTTTTGCATATCATTATATTTCAAATTGTTGCTTGTCACGAGTATTTGCTTTATCTCATGTGTGTAGGTACAATATTGCTCATTATTTGATTACACACCCTGACGAGAAAAGCTTTGGAAGTTTCTGACGAGCTGAAGATTTGAAAGACATGTCATTTAGTATTCTCAGTTTGAGGGTTTAATGGGGATATTATCTTGTATGCCATTTGATTGCATAATTCGGATTTTTATATATGTACTGGCATAGACATAGGGGGAGATTTGTAAGGACATAATTTTATAAATGTACGGGGTATAATCTAGGAATTTTCTATTTTTCCCTAGATCACAGTTTGTATGTCTGATACCGCTACATTTGGCACGTCAACACGATCATCCTCGACAGCCTTTTTCCAAATTCAATGCATCCATTATCTTCACATGCATCAAGCTACATGCGACGTGCTGCTCAGCTCATTCCCACTACTCCACTACGCATTATCGGTAAAATGGTTTATTGGAGCTTTAATATTTGCATAAATATTTGGGAAATTTTTTAGAAAATTATTTTTGAAGTCTGGATTAATTTTTATCAAAAGCAGAATTTTTTCTAAGTATAGAAGCGAAGTTCCTTGAACGACGAGCTAGCTCAAACGACTTTGACTATCGTTCGCGTGAGATAGGCATGTCGCGCGATCTCGTTCGAATAACATATGTCCTTCGTTCGAGCGACATAGCTATCTCGTTCGAATGAGCCACCGCCTCGATTTTCGTATAAATACCTCTACGCCTTCTATACGATTTTCAAGTCTTTCTGCAATCTCAAAATTCTGCGAAAACAGTCCAGAATAAGACTTCATCTTTTTTAGGTTTTCTAAACCTTTTTTATTCACAAAACCATTCCCATATATGTGTGTGAATCTTTAAACCTTTAAGAGGATCATTTACTCATCTGGAGTAATTTGTAAGGAAGTCGTTCTCTTCTTCATTACTACCCTACTAGAAAGGGATAGCTCCAGCCGTCGACATCAGAACCGACACCCGAGGGTATTTGTGTGTCACATATTTTCATTGTAATCCGTGTAAGCCATTTTCTTACAAAATTATAGTAAAAATAAAAGGTTTTGCCCCTTGGGGGATTTTTCCTCATTTGTGTGTGTTTGAATATTCTTGCTTGATTTTATCATCATCAATCACACATAGATGCATGTTTAGGACTTAATTGATAAAAACCGTGTTGTTGATACCAAATTTAGTCTGCTGACGTGGATCAGTTAAGTGAAGACACATGTCAATCTACATGGCACTTACAAACATTTCTGAACAACACCTTGACTTCGAGGAACTCAACCTCCCCGACCAACTCAGATACTCCGAGCAACAGATGCTCTCCGAGGAACTTTACTGTACCGAGCAACTCATGAATACCGAGCTACTTAGGCGGTCCGAGCAGCTTAGGTGATCCGAGCTGCATCTCGTACAGAGCATTAATGTTCGGATAATCAACGGATCGACTGCGCATTAAATGCTCATTATTATCATACAGATGTATACGCCTATTGGACGGCTATGTATTACCCTTTCACATTTACAACCTGAGGGCTATAAATACATTGTATTATCCTTATTGTAAGGGGACTGGGAATTTCTTGGTAAAATCTGTTATCGAGAATTCCTAAACAGTCAGCACTAACAAAACAGTGGATGTAGGCCATTCCTTTAAGGCTGAACCACTTTAAAAATCTTTTATCTTGTTTGTTTTTATTTGTGATTGATTAATTAGAGATAATCTAATTTTTTACATCAACAGATTGGCGCCGTTTGTGGGAAACGACTGTAATTATCGTTTTTCAACAAAATAATTTATCACCAATAGCTGATAATCCTAAATCTAGTAATCGAAACACGGTAAACCCCCCGAATCCATCCGCTCCTCCAAATGTCCAAGATCTTGATGGAATTATGGCCAATTTGGCTCAAGGCCAGACGGCCATGCAAGAGACTATGCGATAACTCATGCAAACTATCCAGGGTGGAGCGCCGACCCATTCAGGACAACGAAGTCTTCAAAGAAATACCCGTTTACTTTCTTCGCGTATTAGGCAAAGCGATTCATATCGCACTGAGATATCTGATGATTTTTCTTATCAATCGGGTCAAACTTCAACAGTACGAGCCACAGATACTGAACAACACATCACTCTCTCTCTCCAGAAAGGACTAATGCATTGGAGAGATTAAGTAGGGTCTCTCATTTTGATCGATTAGGCCTTAGGAAGAATAAAAGTCCTCCTAAGGCAATGTGGAGAAACTTTCGACGACCATCTGATCTAAGAGAGGGTTCTGCCCAATCATAACTAGTTGCTCGACATGATAGATCCCAGGAAGCGACTTCAACACGATCAATTGCTCGAACCAATAGGCCCGAGGAGGGAAAAGATGCATGGAAAGGCTCTATTCAAAGGTTGGAGGATAGACTAGGAGAAATGGCTAAGTCCAAGAATCCTCTAAAAAGAAATTTTATCCAAGGGATACCTTTTATACAGGAAATTGTGGACTTTCCCACACCATCGAAGTTTAAAGCACCTATTGTGACCCCTAAATATGATGGAAAAACTGACCCTGTCCTTCATATAGAACAATACCAAACTGCTGCCGATATCTATGCCGTGCCAGACGAGATGAGATGTAGGACATTTTTGAGAACTCTTACCGGATCTGCACAAATATGGTACAATAATCTTCCTCGGGGGAAGATTTTAACCTTCTTTTAACTGGACGAGCTCTTCATTGGAAATTTTTATTTTGGAGCAAAACCAGTTAAACGAGTGGAACATTTGTTAAGTGTTAGATAAAAAATAGGTGAGAGCACCAGGGACTACATAACTCGTTTCAATAATGAGAAACTTGAAGTTATTGATTACGAGGAAAAGACATCAATTACTGCTTTGATGAGTGGACTGTTGCCCAATAAATTGTACTATACTTTGGCAAAAGATCCACCCGGAACCATGTTAGAACTAATGGCAAAAGCGGCCAACATCATGGATGCCGAGGAGGCTATGGCTGCGAAGAAGAACACGGACACCAAAGAGACCAAGGTAGAGGTTGATAAGGCTAAAAAGAAAGAACATAAGAACAATGGCGGTGACAAGCAGTCAAAAGCAAAGCCATCATGGGAAATATTGAAGAAATTTGAAAATTATACTCCTTTGAAAGTAGACATAAACCATGTCCCGGAAGAGATTAAGAACAGCGAGGAACTAAACTGGCCTGAGAAAATGAAGTCAGATCCTGACAAGAGGAATAAGGCCAAATATTGCGAGTTCCATAAAGACCATGGTCACACGACCAAAAATTGCATAGCTCTCTAGAATGAAATCGAAGCACTCATCAGATGAGGAAAGCTGCACAAGTATGCTGATCGAAGATATGAAAGAAAAAGCAACGACCGAGCAAGACAGAGGTCTAGATCTCCTCGTCGAGCAGAAGAAAACAAGAAAATAGATCATGAAGATGATCCGGAATATGACCCCGATCTCCCCAAGAGACCAAGACAGCCTGAGCGTGAGGTATTTTCAATTCGTTTTGGATCATTTGATCGTAATGTTATTACAGGTGGAGATGCAGGAGGTGGGGACCTTACTGCGGAAAGGAAAGCTTACCTCAATGAGGCTCAAGCTTGTTCATACATTCAGTGAATAAATCTAGCTGAGGATGATCGCCCGAGGAAGGTGAACAAAGAAAAACTGGTCATCGGTTTCTCTAAGAAGGACCTCCCAGGTGTATTATATCCTCATGATGATCCATTGGTTATCAAAATGAGGATAAAGGAAGTAATAATCTCAAGAGTACTGGTGGATAATGGAAGCTCGGTGGATATCATGTTCTACACATTCTTCGATAGTTTAAATCTAAAATTGTCTCAGTTGGAACCTTATCACAGGCCCCTCCTCGGGTTTGCTGGCGAAAAAGTCTTTCCACTTGGGACGATCAAGTTGGATATGTTCATCGGTACATGGCCTGCTTGTCGAACAGAAAGAGTACGTTTCTTTGTGATGGATAAGAATGTCCAGTCAGTTTACAATATCATCATGGGAAGGGTAGGATTGAAGAAGTTCGAAGTAGTACCATCTACTGTACATCAATGCCTGAAATTTCCAACAAATTTTGGAGTGGGAGTTGTGAAGGGTGACCAAAAAGTAGCTCGGGAATGTTACTACTCATCTGCCGAACAAGAAGAACTGTAGGAATCTAGGAAAAAGACTACTACCTACCAAGTGGATGAAGGTGCAGAGATTGAAACATTAGATACTAGAGACGAGTTGCAACTCGTGAAAGGTCAGGTGGTGGAAGCTACTGAAAATATTATTTTGGACGACGAGCACCCGGAACGAACAACTCAAATAGGTTCGTCGTTAGATGCCTCACTAAAACATGAATTGATAGTTTTCCTAAAAAGCAGAAAATAAACTTTTGCTTGGAGTCATGAGGATATGCCAGGAATAGACTGAAAATCTGTTACAAAGCCGTTTAATAAAATTAAACTATTTAAGTAACTCCAAACAGTTTTTTGAAGAAACTCTTTTCTTAAAAACCAAAACTATTTGAACACAAGATGTGTTTAATAAAAGTATGTACGAGATCTATTCAAGATTTGATCAACAGGTTTATAAAACAGTTTAAACAAACTTTAAACCTAGCACAACAAAGAATGAGATGAGAAGATGTAGAAAGATTAAGAACAAGATATTTTACGTGGTAAAACCTCACCCAACTGAGGAAACATCCACGACTCCCTCTACGGAGTAAAAATAAAAATTCCATTATAAACATATCTTAACAGTTACAAACTATATAACAAACATGCATACAACTCATACCTATATAAGTTTAGGAATGTACCCTCTGGTGTCCTTATAACTTCTCTGCAGTTCTGATTGTTGATGTTGTCCTCTCAGTTTGTTAACTCCCAATTTGTTCAAGCTCTTTACGTCGACTCTTATTCAAAAGATCTTATTACCAACACTTTTCGTATGGTAGTGTGAAAGTGTTTGTGGAGGTGCTCTCTAACACATGCATGCACACACACACACACTTATCAAGTACAAACAGTCCTAACAAATTACATATAAGACTATATGCAGTGACGTTTATTTTTCTATCTTCTCACAAAACTTAACCTTTTTGACCTTTAAAGCAATCCCAGAATCCACGGCTATCCTGCTCAGAAGACGTATCAAGATCTTAATCAATCTCGGTTTTTGAAAAGATTTTTGAGATTGAAAACCACCAAGTGCGATTCCAAACTAGGTCAAAGGTCTTGTTTCAAGAGAACTAGAGATAGAAAACATTATTGTTGATTTCAAAGTAAAAAAGAACTTTTCAGAAAAGAATCAACAATATATTTCTCAAGCTGAGAAATAAAAAATGCAAACTAAGTGTAATATATCATGAAGAACTCAGATCTGAAATTTCTATATACCAGAAAAATAGATCTAAGAAAATGATTAAGTTGGAAACAAGATCTAAAGAATGAAGAGGTTACAGCAACAAACCAACTCTCAAATCTCCTCTCAAACACTCAAGGTTGTGTTTGGGAAAAATACAGGGGTTTGAAGGTTTATTTTTGGTTTGAACTGTTTAGACGATTTAGGGTTAGGGTTAGGGTTAGGTTTTCTAAATCTTTCTCTCTCTTCGGGTTTCTCTCTATCTCTCTCTTCTCTCTATACTCTCTTTTTTTCTCTCAAAGGACGAAATGGCAAAAGTCTCTGAAGGCTGAGAGTAGGAGCCTTTTTATAGGAGGCTGAGAAGGTTCGAGAATAAGGAATGAAATCAAGGGATCAAATTTAGTCAAGATCAATTGACTTAGATCCAATGGTTCACGATATGCGGTGATTAAAATTCTCCTGATTGGTCCAAAGGGGTTCACAGGGATTATGAAGGGGCGCATGTAGATCGTTGATAAAAATGATCTAAGGGTTGAAAACAAGCGCTGGTTTACACTCAATAAAGAAGCACACTTTCCACCAATCAGAAAGCAACAAATGTTGGCTAATGAATAGAGATAAAACGCGCGTATTAAAGTAATTAAAATCACACCCTAAAGTCTCTGTCGCTTTCGGATTCTACCTAAAGTAACTTTAGGCCAATTAAACCAACAATATGAAATAGCAGATTGACCCCACAAACTTTTAAAAGCAAGTTTTAATTAATAAAACCTTATTTTAAAAAGTTTATAAAATCCCCAAAAAATATTTAAAAACTAATATTAGGGATTTAAACACACTCAACATATGTACACACATTATTATGCAATATGAGATGTATATGATCCATTCTACTGTGTGTGAGTATTGGTAATGAGGTCTAGATCACTTCAATCAATGATGAAATAAAAATGCAAGCTCTGGGGTTCTTTGGATTCTAGGTTAGACATAATTTTGTCACAATTTCCAAACTAGATGAACACTTATACAATATAGACTCAAGTGAGTCAAGAGTATAAGGTGCTTCAATCTCCCCCTTTGGAAATATGAGATAAAATCTCCTTTGAGTCATCTAAAACTCGTAGGGCAACAAAAGGAAGGAAACCTATTCCTATAAAAATCTATCTACCCAAATCCTAGAAAGCAAAAGTACATAACTCAACTATTTACAATTGAATACCCTATTACATCAGTTGAGAATGACTGTACAAAAACCTGCAATTAATCACTAAGATCAAGTTGTTTAGCATATGTAAGGAATCATTAGATACTCCAATTTCTCCCCCATTTTGTCTCAAATGGACAAAGGGAAAAATAAAGAGATCAAAGAGATTAATCATCACACACCATACCAATAGATTTACGCAAAGAAATAAAACGATTGTAATCTAAAGGTTTGGTAAACATATCTGCGAGTTGCAAATCAGTAGGAAGATAATTGAGGTCTAATTCCTTAGTTTCAACTAATTTGCGTATAAAGTGATGTCTTATTTTTATGTGTTTTGTTCGCGAGTGTTGAACAGGGTATTTAGAAATATTGATCGCACTTTGATTATCACAATAGAGATGTAATTGGTTTTCTTGAATACCATAATCACTTAGCATTTGTTTAAGCCATAGTAATTGAGCACAACTGCTGCCAGCGACTATGTATTCAGATTCAGCTGTTGAGAGTGATGTGCAGTTTTGTTTCTTACTACTCCATCCTACCAAGTTATTACCTATATAGTAACATGCTCCGGATGTGCTTTTACTATCATTAGTACACCCAGCCCAGTCAGCATCAGTGTACCCAATTATAGTGCTTGGTGTGTCATTGGTGTACCAAAGTCCTAGATTCAGAGTGCCTTTTACATATTTAATGATTCGTTTAACAGAATTCAGATGGCTCTCTTTAGGGTTATTTTGATAACGAGCACATACACACACAGCATACATAATATCAGGACGCGAGGCAGTAAGGTATAGTAAGGTTCCTATCATACTACGATATAGAGTAGGATCTATAGTTTTTCCAATTTCGTCTTTAGAAAGATTTATCGTAGTACTCATGGGTGTTTTAGCATCTTTAGCACTCTCAAGGCCAAATTTCTTTACTATCTCTAAAGCGTACTTAGATTGCGAGACAAATAATCCTTCTGAATTTTGTTTGACTTGAAGACCTAAGAAGAATTGCAACTCCCCCATAAGAGACATTTGAAACTCCTTATGCATAATTTCAGAGAAGGATTTTACTTCTGAGGGAGAAGTTGATCCAAAGATAATATCGTCAACATAAACTTGAGCAATAATGATGTGTTTGTCAAAATGTTAGACAAAAAGGGTTTGATCATTTCCACCTCTTTTGAAACCTTTATCTAAGAGGAAACTGGAAAGTCGCTCATACCAGGATCTAGGTGCTTGTTTAAGGCCATACAAAGCCTTTTTAAGACGAAATACATGATTAGGATATTGAGGATCAATGAACCCTTTAGGTTGTTCTACATAGGTCTCTTAGTCAATATTCCATTAAGGAATGCAGATTTGACATCCATTTGGTAAAGTGTAAAATGCAAGTGAAACGCTATAGCAAAGAGCAGATGAACAGATTCTAAACGAGTAACAGGAGCAAAAGTCTCGTTAAAATCTATTCCTTCAATTTGAGAGTATCCTTGAGCAAGTAATCTAGCTTTATTTCTAATGATTATCCCACTTTCATCAGACTTATTTTTAAAAATCCAACGTGTGCCAATAACCTTTTTGTGATCAGGCCGAGGTACAAGATACCAAACATCATGAATGACAAATTGAAGAAGTTCTTCCTACATAGCAGAAATCCAATGAGGGTCATTCAATGCCTCATTTACATTCTTTGGTTCCACTATGGAAACAAAACATGCATAATATGCATAATTTCTTAGTTGATATCTTGTACGCACGGGCTCACTAGGGTTACCGACTACGTTATTTATGGGATGATCTTTAGAAACCCAATTAAGTACTTCAGGTATCTCAATTGGTAATGAATCATCTATTTCAGGAGAGTCATTTTCTAAAATGTTAGTAGTCTCTTCTACAATAGTTGATTCACCAGTCTTGTTCTCTACAGTAGTGTCACTCACAATTACATTTATGGATTCCATCAAGGTTTTAGTGCGAAGATTATACACTCGATAGGCTCTACCGTTAGGCGAGTATCCTAAAAATATAGCTTTATCTCCTCGGCTCTCAAATTTGGACAAGTGTTCCCTATCTTTGCATACATAACAAGTACTACCAAAGGTTCTAAGGTACTTAAGATTGGGCTTTTTATTATACCAAAGTTCGTAAGGGGTTTGTTTGGAATTTTTTCTAAGATAGACCCTATTTATGATGTGACACGCAGTACGAATAGATTCAACCCAAAAATATTTAGGCAAATTCTTGGCATGTAACATAACACGTGCCATCTCTTGAAGGGTACGATTCTTTCTCTCAGTGATCCCATTTTGTTGAGGAGTCTTAGGAGCACTAAACTCATGTTTGTAACCATTATAGTCACAATACTCTATTATACCAGTGTCTTTGAATTCTCCACCTCTATCACTACAGATTCTATTTACTTGAGTGTCCTTTTGATTTTCAATGCGAAGAAGTATTTTTAAGAAAGTTTGAAAAGTGTCAGACTTTTGTTTTAAAAAGGCTACCCAAGTAAATCTGGTGAAGTCATCAACCATGACTAGAATATAATTGTATCCACATAGACTAACAGTTTGTGAAGGACCCATTAGGTCCATATGGATGAGCTCCAAGGGATTAGAGGTAAGAACATCATTAACTTTCTTATGAGGTGCCTTAACAATTTTACCTTCCTGACAGGAACCACAGACAATGTTAGGAATGGGTTTGATTTTAGGAACTCCTCTAACTATTTCTTGAGAGGTCAGCCTACTAAGATTATCGAAATTTATGTGACCCATTCTGTTATGCCATATCTCGTTGTCATCCATTCTGGCAACATTACAGATTTCAGACTTATTCATGACAGTATAATAATTATCAGGAGTTCTGAATCCTATAATTATGCATTCACCTTTTTCATTTAAAATTTTGCAATTGTTCTTTGAAAAGGTAACAGTATGATCTGAGTCACAAAATTAGGAGATACTAAGTAGATTGGCCTTAAGACCTTTAACTAGAAGGACATTTTCAAGAACAGGAAGTCCATCTTCTTGGAGAGTTCCTTTGCCTATGATTTGAGATGATACTCCATCACCAAAAATTACTTTTCCACCAGCAAAGCTGGTTTTGTTCAAAAGTTTAGTATCATCCCTAGTCATGTGCTTAGAACATCCACAGTCTAAATACCAACCAGATGATGTGTGCTCAGCTTTTAAGGCAGTAATAACTATATTACACTTCATCTGAGGTAATAGATCTTCTTTTCTAACCCAAATTGCTCTAGTTTTCATTTTGCGCTTATTAGCTCTCAACTGATAAAATCTGCGAGCATTCGATTTTTGTTGAAAAATGTTTTGCGCATGATTTTGAGTTTTATGAAAAACATGAGCATTTGGTTTAGGAAAGTGCTTAGGAATCCTTCTAGGAAATGTTCTTTTAGGTTTGTTCTTTCTCTTCCTATAATTAGAGTTTTTATCTGGTTGTCTAGGAAGTATATAATTGTTGCGGCTCCTCCTAGAATAGTTAAAGTTCTGATAGGTAGGAGGATAATAGACATGTTTAACTAGTCTCCTAGCATAGCAACTATCAAAAGAGTGACCGTATATATCACAGTAAGACCAATAAAGATTGCTCAAGGTTGGAGTCTCCTTAGGAAAGTCCCTAAACAAATGTTTTGAGAAGTTTTAAGGTTGAACTCTATTCCTAGGTGTGACAGTCTTGAATGCAGACTCACTCTTCCTGATAGAGGGGCAGACGTATTTAGCCTTAGGTGAACTTTCATGTTTAGAGAAACTTGATTCCCCAATGTTAAAATTTTGATGTTTTGAATCAAACTCAGTTTTTTCAGAATGAAAGTCTGGGCAAGTTTTAATAGGTCTTTTACCTCCTGACACAAACTTGATAGTTTCGAAAGGTTTTGTTCGTGTCTTTAAATTGGGGCAGAATCCTATTCTAGTTCGATCATCAGAATTGGTTTTTGATTCAGCAATAAATTCATCAAAACAGTTTGAGTTATTTCGAATTTTATAAAAATTTTGAAAACAGTTGCTGTCTTTTCTTTAGTTTGTTCCAATTCTAACAATGTCCCTTTATATTTTTTCTCCAGAGTTTCATTTGTTTCAGTCAAATTTCTGAGTTTTTGATCAAACATTTTGATTTCACTTTCATGAGTCAAACATTGGGTAGTATACTCTTCAGCATTCAGTTTAACCATTAGGTTTAGATCTTCTAACTTCTTAGTGAGATCTTTCATAATCTTTTCGAATCTAGTGCTTTTTTTGAGAGTTTTAGCATAAAGTGTGTGAATATCTGGGAGGTCTTCATTGTCCGAGTCACTAAGTGAAGTGTGTTAAGTGACCCCAAGGCTTCATTTCTTGGACTCACACACCCATTGGCATCGTCATTATCGCTTTCCCTTTGACTCACACACCCCGAAGAACAGATAACAATATTCTCAGTAATCAAAGTATCTAAACCAGTAACAACAATATTCGAAACATCAGAAGTAGAATTACTAGATTCACCCTCACTAACAAACACATGCATATCATCATTATAGATAATCTTGGCAAAGAAGGACATGCAAGGGTCAAAAACATCAGATGACTCAAGTTCCTCATTTTTAGAGTCACTAGAATCATCCCATGTCTTGCAAATGTTGGCTCTAGTGTGTTTGTTTTGAGTGTTCAAGTTAACTCTACAGTCTTGTGCAATGTGTCTTAGTTTACCACATCTATAGCATTGAGTCTTCTTAAGGTCTCTGTTAGGTCTAGCGCGAGAGTCCTTGTGATTTTTGTCATGGCTTTTCTCATAAGGTCTGTGATTAAAGGGAGTTGGATAATTGGACTTGCCTTGTTTATTTGCCATGTTGCTTCTAAATTTAATGATTTTCTTAAACTGTTTTGACATCAAGGCAATCTGATTGTCCAAACTCTCTATATCGCATTCCTCATCAGAGTCATCATTGGAAGTATTAAACTCAGGCTTAATCAATTTTGAAGAAAAGCTTAGATTGTAACTAGTCTGTTTCCTATGGGACTGGGTCAATTGCTTCTTAAATTCTAGTTCCATTTCCACAGTTCTTAATTTACTACTGAGTAATTCAGGAGTGAGATTGATATCACACATTTCCTCAATAGCATATCTTTTATTGTCAAATTTCTGTGGTAATGATCTTAGAATTTTAGATACAATTTCTTGTCTATCATATGTTATCCCATTAGCATGCAGTTTTGTCACAATATCAGTCAGGTTCATATAGAAGTCATCAAATGAATCAGTCTCAGACATAATTAAAGAGTTATACTGTTGAATGAGCATTTGAGTTTTAGTAGCTTTAACTCTAGTGTCACCTTCATGAGCAGTAACCAAAGTGTCCCAAGCTTCCTTAGAATGGTACAGGATGAGATTCTTTTGAACTCATGTTCATTTATAGACATAAATATGGCATTCTTTCCTTTGTTATTATTGCGAGAAACTTGTTTCTCTTCTTGTGTGAACTCACTTAATACCTTCTTAACCCTCTCATTACTTCCTTCAGTGGCTGGTTTTGTAGGAAAAATGTAACCATTTTCAACAATGTCCCATGCATCATCTCCCAGAGTTCCTTGAATGAAAGCAATCATCCTTACTTTCCAGTAAGCAAAATTGGTTCCATCAAAGATAGGATGTCTGGTCAAGTTACCAAATCTTTCATTTTTCTCGTCCATTTTGATTTTCCGAAAACAATTTCAAAAACACAGGATCACTTTAAAAGAAGTTTTACAAAGCTCTGATACCAATTGAAAATCTATTACTAAAGACGTTTAATAAAATTAAACTATTTAAGTAACTCCGAACAATTTTTTGAAGAAACTCTTTTCTTAAAACCCAAAACTATTTGAACACAAGATGTGTTTAATAAAAGTATGTACGAGATCTATTCAAGATTTTATCAACAGGTTTATAAAATAGTTTAAATAAACTTTAAACCCAGCACAACAAAGAATGAGATGAGAAGATGTAGGAAGATTAAGAACAAGATTTTTTACTTGGTAAAACCTCACCCAACTGAGGAAACATCCACGACTCCCTCTACAGAGTAAAAATAAAAAATCCACTATAAACAAATTTTAACAGTTACAAACTATTTAACAAACATGCATACAACTCAGACCTATATAAGTTTAGGAATATACCCTCTGGTGTCCTTATAACTTCTCTGCAGTTCTGATTGTTGATGTTGTCCTCTCAGTTTGTTAACTCCCAATTTGTTCAAGCTCTTTACGTCGACTGTTATTCACAAGATCTTATTACCAACACTTTTCGTATGGTAGTGTGAAAGTGTTTGTGGAGGTGCTCTCTAACACATGCATGCACACACACACACTTATCAAGTACAAACAGTCCTAACAAATTACATATAAGACTATATGCAGTGACTTTTCTTTTTCTCTCTTCTCATAAAACTTAAACTTTTTGACCTTTAAAGCAATCCCAGAATCCACGGCTATCCTGCTCAGAAGACGTATCAAGATCTTAATCAATCTCGGTTTTTGAAAAGATTTTTGAGATTGAAAACCACCAAGTGCGATTCCAAACTAGGTCAAAGGTCTTGTTTCAAGAGAACTAGAAACAAAAAACATTATTGTTGATTTCAAAGTAAAAAAGAACTTTTTAGAAAAGAATCAACAATATATTTCTCAAGCTGAGAAATAAAAAATGCAAACTAAGTGTAATATATCATGAAGAACTCAGATCTGAAATTTCTATATACCAGAAAAATAGATCTAAGAAAATGATTAAGTTGGAAACAAGATCTAAATAATGAAGAGGTTACAAACCAACTCTCAAATCTCCTCTCAAACACTCAAGGTTGTGTTTGGGAAAAATACAGGGGTTTGAATGTTTATTTTTGGTTTGAACTGTTTAGACGATTTAGGGTTAGGGTTAGGGTTAGGTTTTCTAACTCTTTCTCTCTCTTCTGGTTTCTCTATATCTCTCTCTTCCTCTCTTCTCTCTCTACTCTCTTTTTTCTCTCAAAGGACGAAATGGAAAAAGTCTCTGAAGGCTGAGAGTAGGAGCCTTTTTATAGGAGGCTGAGAAGGTTCGAGAATGAGGAATGAAATCAAGGGATCATATTTAGTCAAGATTAATTGACTTAGATCAAATGGTTCACGATATGCGGTGATTAAAATTCTCTTGATTGGTCCAAAGGGGTTCATAGGGATTATAAAGGGGTGCATGCAAATCGTTGATAAAAATTATCTAAGGTTTGAAAACAGGCGTTGGTTTACACTCAATAAAGAAACACACTTTCCACCAATCAGAAAACAACAAATGTTGGCTAATGAATAGAGATAAAATGCGCGCCTGAAAGTAATTAAAATCACACCCTGAAGTCTCTGCCGCTTTCTAATTCTACCCAAAGTAACTTTGGGCCAATTAAACCAACAATATGAAATAGCAGATTGACCCCACAAACTTTTAAAACCAAGTTTTAATTAATAAAACCTTATTTTAAAAAGTTTATAAAATCCCAAAAAAATATTTAAAAACCAATATTAGGGATTTAAACACACTCAACATATGTACACACAATATTATGCAATATGAGATGTATATGATCCATTCTACTGTGTGTGAGTGTTGGTAATGAGGTCTAGATCACTTCAATCAATGATGAAATAGAAATGCAAGCTCTGGGGTTCTTTGGATTCTAGGTTAGACATAATTTTGTCATAATTTCCAAACTAGATGAACACTTATACAATATAGACTCAAGTGAGTCAAGAGTATAAGGTGCTTAATAGACCCAAATTTCTTATGTCACGAGCTCAATGTGAATAAGGAGATCAAGCCAGTGAAGCAGAGAAGAAGAGTGTTCAGCCCCGAGAAGAACCAAGCCATACAAGAGGAGGTCGAGAAGCTCGAGAAAGCTTGCTTTATTGACGATGTCAAATATACAGATTGGCTGGCAAATGTAGTAATGGTGAAGAAGAAAAACAACAAGTGGAGGATGTGTGTAGACTTTACCGACCTTAACAAGGCATGCCCAAAGGATTATTTTCCTTTGCCCCGAATTGTTCAATTAGTGGATGCTACCTCGGGACACGAGTTGTTGAGCTTCATGGATGCTTATTCTGGTTACAACCAGATTAAAATGAAACCTGAAGATAGGGAGAGTACCTCTTTCATTACCCCTGGGGGAACTTATTGTTATAATGTTATGCCTTTTGGTTTGAAAAATGCAGGTTCAACATATCAGCGGCTGATGAACAAGGTGTTTGCAGAACAAATCAGTTGCAATATGGAAGTTTATGTTGATGATATGCTGACGAAAAGCAAGAGATTTGCTGACTATCTAATTGACTTAGGTCAGAACTTTGATCAATTAGATAAATATAAAATGAAGCTGAATCCCACCAAGTGCATATTCGGAGTACAAGAAGGCATGTTCCTCGGGTATATTGTCAACTAATGAGGAATCGAAGCAAACCCAAAGAAGATCAAGGTTCTACTGGGACTACGATCTCCAACGACGAAAAAGGAAGTACAAAGTCTCACTGGGCGAGTTGCAGCACTTAATAGATTTGTATCATGAGCAACAAATAGATGCCTCCTATTCTTTAAAACACTCCAAAAAATGTTTGAATGGAATGAAGAATGCGATAAGGCTTTTCAAGAATTGAAGAAATATCTAGGAGCACCTCCACTGTTATGCAGGCTAGTGATGGGGGGAAGATTGTACTTATATTTGCCAGTGTTGGAGAATGCAGTTGGCTCGGTATTGATAAGAATGGAGGATGGAGTGCAAAAACTAATCTATTACACTAGCAAAGCCTTCCGAGGAGCAGAGATCAGATATCCAAGACTGGAAAAGTTAGCACTAGAATTGATCAAGGCGAGTAGGAGAATGAGGTCGTACTTCCAATCTCATACCATAGTTGTGTATACTGGTATGCCATTGAGGCAAGCTCTTCATAAACCAAAAAAATCAGGGAGATTGATGTACTAGGCAGTAGAACTTGGTGAATATGACATAGTTTATGAGCCTAGATCGTCGCTAAAAGGGCAAGCAGTAGCAGATTTTATAGCAGAGTTCACCTATCCTGATACCTCCGAGGAGCAAAAGCTGCACACCGACCAACCTGTAGATGTTACAGGATCATCAAATTTAACCTCCGATCAACTTAAGGCAGTCGGCGAGTAAGAGAAGATGGTCGACGAGCAGCAAGAAGTGCTAGAGGAGGATAGAAGGAAGCAGTAAATATTCCACTGAAGAACTCTGTACGATCAAAAATTTGAAGATGAGGTACCTATATGGAATCTATATGTGGATGGCTCATCTTACATTACAGGCTGTGGGGCAGGGATTATTTTGAACAACCCGGATGAGGTCGATGTGGAGTATGCTATGCGCTTCTAATTCAAGGCTTCTCATAATAAGGCTGAATATGAAGCTATGATTGCAGGTCTTAATTTAGCAGAAACTATGGGGGCAGAGCAGGTCATCGTATTCAGTGATTCACAACTAATCGTGAATCAAATATTGGGGGTATATGCAGCCAAAGGAGAATTAATGATCAGGTATCATGCAAAAGCGATGGAGTTTTAGCAAGCCTAATTACAGTATAGATATTAGAATACCAAGATTGGAGAATGCAAGAGCAGATGCCTTAGCTCGGTTAGCTTCAGCCACACGCACCGAGCTACGAAGAACAATCCCAATAGAAGTCTTGGCTAGTCGGAGCATAGATGAAGATCTGATGATGAACTTTATTACCCTTGATTTAGAGCCATCTTGGATGGATCCCATCAGGGCATATATTGAGGGAGGGAAGTTACCAACTGATAAACTTACAGCCAAGAAACTGAAGTTTAAAGTTGCCCGTTATGTACTGACTAACGGTGTTCTATACAGACGAGGAATTATAGCAGGATTACAAAGATGTGTGCATCCCTCCGAGGTGAAATATTTGATTGAAGAGGTCCATGAAGGGCCCTGTGGAGCCCATGTAGCAGGTCATACGCTTTTGCAAAGAATGATGACGCAAGGATACTACTGGCCAACGATGAGGGATGATTGCATAGCCTATGCCAAAAAATGTGACAAATGTCAACGCTTCTCCACTAGCCGAAGAACTCCCCAAGCATTGTTGACACCTATTAATTCCCCTTGGCCATTTGCCATGTGGGGAATTGACTTGGTCAGGCCACTTCCAACGACCAGAGGAAGATTTAAATATCTCGTCGTCGCAGTAGATTACTTTACTAAGTGGGTGGGAGTCGAGCCCCTTATCGATATGACATGTGACAAAGTGTATCAATTTATATGGAAGGACATCATTTGCAGATATGGTCTTCCTCATGCATTCATCACAGACCATGGAACACAATTCGACAACGAGGAGTTTGCTGCGTATTATCATCAGTCGAACATATTGAAAACCCACTCTGCACCAGGACACCCTCAAAGAAATGGACAAACCGAAGTGACAAACAGAACACTACTGAATGGATTGAAGAAAAGATTGAATGATGAAAAGGCAAATTGAATCAACGAGCTGCATTCTAACTATGGGCTTATCGTACTACTCCACGAGTAGCCACGGGAGAATCTCCATATATGCTGGCATTTGGAATTGAAGTTTTTATACATGTCGAGCTGGGTCTCCCCACACACAGAGTGCTGAATTTCAACTCTCCTATCAGTGACTTGATGAGAAGGTTAGATTTGGATATGCTTGAGGAAGTTAGAGAAGAAACAACAATCAGAAATGCTACATACCAGCAACGGACAACTCTGTTCTATAACAAGAGAGTAAAGAAATGCGACCTGAAAGAAGGAGAGTATGTGCTAAAGAAAGTAATTCAAAAGCACAATAAACTGGAAGCTAACTGGCATGGGCCCTATAAAGTAACAGAGGTTGTTCGACCAAGGACGTATAGAATCGAAACCTTAGAAAGAGAGGAGTTTAAGAATGCATGGAACGTAGAGCATCTTCGCAAATATTATCAGTAGTTCAATCCATATGTAATGCAGTTTTCTTCAAAATGAATAAAAGTTTTGGATGTTTTGCCCAATTCTCTCCTTTTGTTGAAATTTTTTTCGGAGTACTAGTGCTACACACTACGCATCAAGCCCAGAAACACCAACTACGGTTGGTTGGGAAGAAAATCCACCAACTATAGTTGGTCGGGAATGAAAATTTTTCAAAAAACACCAACTAAGGTTGGTTGGGAAGAAAATCCACTAGCTAAGGCTGGTCGGGAATAAAAATTTCCCAGAAACACCAACTACGGTTGGTTGGGAAGAAAATCCACCAGCTAAGGCTGGTCGGGAAGAAAAATTTCCCAAAAACACCAACTATGGTTGGTTGGGAAGAAAATCCACCAGCTAAGGCTGGTCGGGAATAAAAATTTCCCACAAACACCAACTACGGTTGGTTGGGAATACAAATCTACCAACTAAGGTTGGTCGGGAACAAAAACCACAAACTCCGGTTAATCAAAATTTCCCAAAAACACCAACTACGGTTGGTTGGGAATAAAAATCTACCAACTAAGGTTGGTCGGGAACAAAAACCACCAACTCCGGTTGATCGGAAACAGTTGGTTAAACAAATGAAAGTCATTTCAGGGCCTAAAATTAAAAAGTGATAAATTTCTTAATACTTATGACATTTTAAACTACCACCATAGTTGGTCGAGAAATAAAATATCACCAACTCTGCTTGGTCGTCAGATAATTATCATCAATTCAGATAGTCAACAATAAATTTTCACCAACTCTAGTTGGTCGACAATTTAAAATAGCACAAAATATCTTTATCTTTTCAACAGATATACATGCACATTCATTAGAAATGTCTTACAAAATATTTCCAAAGACAATGACAATTAAGATTGCAAAGAAAACTAGAATTTTTTCATTAAATCCAGAACAAAATATATTGAGAAACGAAATACATATTATATGAGAAATTATTACATCAAGAATCCTATTCTATTGGTTTCTTCCCCTTTGCTTTTAAAACAGGTTCTTCACCAGCAGGAGGATCGTCTAAAGCATAGGGGGAATTTATAAAATTCAGATCTTTGAGCATCCTGACATTCATTACTGATGGCCGAGCAAGTAAGTGCTCGGGGTGAGATATCTCGAAGTTAGAATGAAGACTGTAGTCACCGAGATACTTTGAAATCAGGCATCGAGGAATGGCCCGAGCAGGAATCCAGCTCATATCCAGTTTGAAAGGTGGCACTGGCAACTCGAGCAACCCAGGGTCATAGTAATCCCACAAATAGTGTCCCTGTTCCAACTGCAGCACACCCAAGGCATTCAGCCATCCTTGCTTGTAACCCTCATTATTTGTATTTTGGATCCGATCATCTAGATGGTAGAGGGCTTCATTATAACCAGCCATCCAGAACTCTCTGGGTTGCTTGTGGAATTGATAGGTTAACCTCTCTAGTTGCTCATGGAGGTTCTTCGTTAAAAGTTCTTTACTCTTTAAGGCAGACTTTTGTGTAGAGAGCTACTCGTCCAGATTCAGAATCTTCTTGGACATCTCAGCTAATGCTTGATTCTTCGCCACCAACTGGAATGCTTGATTCTTCAAAGCTGCCTGCGTTCTAGCTTCTTCAATAGTAACCCGAGTAGCCTTTGCTCGTCCCCGAGAAACTCTTGCTCGTCCCCGAGCAGAGGTAGAAGGACCAGTTCTCTTCAAGGTTTCCAATTTGTCTCTCAGATTGGCATTTTCGACCTCCAAGAAAGAAAAACCTTCATCTTTGACAGGAACCAAGGCTCCTGAGGTAGAGGCTGTAGATTTCAGCTGTGATATCTCTCCTCGCAAATTGTTATTTTCCTGCTCTAATAATTTGACGATCTGCCTATGCTCTTCAACCTCGGTCTTCAAAGTCCTTTCCTTTATATAATAAGCAGCAAATAACTTATCATATCCCTTATCAGCACTTAGTTGCTGATATTTCTTCTCATATCCCTGATGCAGAAGGATAGTAGACTCCTTGTACTGTTGTTGAAGTTCCTCGAGGGTACCATGGAGATCTTCAATCATTTCATAGTATGCCACATTATTAGCAACTGCACGGTCGGGCAGGCATTTTAAATACTTGTAGGCTTCAACTGCTCGCTCTGAAGCATCTGGACCAAGGATATCGACGATTTGAGATTCATTCAAGTAAGCATGGTCAGCCTTGAAGTAGTCGTTATATTTTTTCATCAGTTCTGTATAATGGGTTGACAAGAGCTCCATTCTAGCCATAAACTAGTAAAGAAAAGAGATAGAAAGAATCAATAAAATGCAGATAAAGCAAGAAGAATAAAAGCAGAGTAAGAAAAAGGGAGTTAAGTCGCACAATTAAAAACTTTAAATTTTATTACATCATAAAAGAAGTACATAGCCCAGAGTTACATTTAACAAAAAAGCAAAGAGAAAAAGTCCGAACAACTCTACACATTCTCCTTATCTCCTGAAACTTTCTCGGGAGGCTGGGACGAAGAAGTAGGTTGCTCGGATGGCATGGAAGGTTGCTCGGAGGGTGTTGGAAATTGCTCGGTTGAAATGCTGGTTGGTTGAAGTTGCTCGCAGGAGGTCTGGACAACCGGGGGATGAGAAATCTGATCTCCGATCACCATAGAGGATTCCTCGAAAGCAGCTTCGTCTTTTTCTTCTTCCCCGGGAGAAGGAGGGGGGTCAGAAATGTGTCGCTGAAATAGGTCTGAATTCTCATCGACATTCATCTCTCTCAGAGAAGCCACCAAACCATCCCTGAAATATTTAAGGCTGCTATACTCCATTTGTGAGATCATGGCAGCCAAACCCTTATTCCAACCCTTGTCCCAGCCAGTACTGAAGGACTTCTTAACAACAAGTTTCCTCTTTGCCTTCTCTGAGGAAACCCTCTCAGTCATGAGTTCCTCGACAGCTTTTAATTTCCTTTCTGCCTCTTCCCTCTGGCAATCCGCTTCACGGAGTTTGCCTAACTCCTCTTCAGCAGTTTTAAGCTTGGTCTCAAGCTCTCCAGCATTTTTGAGCTTTTCCTCAAGCTCAGTATTCTTCTTATCACATTCTTTCATTTTCCTCTCCAACTCCTGAGAGGCCTCCACAACTTTCCCTTTCTCTTGCTCAATGGCTTTTAATTCCTTTTCCCAAGAAGTTTTATCTTCGTCATACTTCTGACGAGAATCCTTTAATGAATGTGTCAGACCTACAAGAGCTTCCTCCACACCTGACGAGGAGCTTGAAGCTTTAATAGCTTCATCCTTTTTCAAAATGGTGTTGAAACAAGTTACCAACTGGAAAAAGAAAACAATTGTAAGTCAGTGCAAGTACATAATATTGAAAAGTGAAAGTTTAAATTAGTAATACTTACTGAGGCAATATGTTGAGCTGCCAAGGTGGTAACCCTATCCCGGGAAAGAGTGTCTTTAAGACCTTGGATTTCAGGGATAATCCAAGACTTCATAGAGCTCATAGCACAGCTCAGAGCAACGAAAGTGGGAACACCACTTCCAGCAGTTAGAGGCTGAGAAATGGATTCAGCCACTTTATCCGAGGAGCTTTTCTTCAACTTCCTCATGGGAGCAGGAACATTCTCGACCAAGGATGTCGTCTTGGTCGGTGATATAACTATAATCTCGCTAGGAGGGGAAACAACTGCAATCTTGCTTGGAGCCACAGGGGGCTTCTCGGTAACCTTCTTAGTAGCAGCTGGAGGAGGTGCATCAATTTATCTTGTCCCTTCTTCTAGGATATCCTGCTTACTTTTCTTTGCCTCTCCAGCAGTAGAGGCAGACTTATCGAAGAGGGTAGGAGCTCTTCTTCTCTTCATTTTTTCACTGAGAGGAATATGCGATTCAGGAGAAGAACCTTCAGAAACTGGTGCTATTCTATGTTACTTATCACTGGACGAGCAGTGAAAGACGAGGTGTAACTCTTGTACTGCAACAAGTACGAGGCTGATCTGATATATTCGTCAGCGACAGTTTGATGTAAACCCCGGATAAATTTTCGATGCTTTAAATTAACTTTTATCTCCTTTGGAGACCTTCTTTTGTTGTCAACTGCAAATAAATAAAAATCAAAATATCAGTGACGCATTTTATCGAATATAAAGGAAAAATGATTTCAAAAATAAAATAAAATAAAAACAACCCATCCCATTGCCATAGGGAGGGCATCTGGGACCTTGATATACGTCATTTTCAGTTAATGGAGCATGTTGCCAATTTTTCATAACAACCCCATGCTCGAAGTAATCCCTGTTGGCATCTGGGAGATTGATAACTAAAGCCCTATTTAAAAACCTAGTTTACAAATAAAAAGTACTATCACTGATAGCCCATCTATAGCAAAACATAATCTCTGGAATTCCTAAACGGGTTCCATGAATCTGATTTAACCTATGGACTCCATTAACTATTCTCCATGTATTGGGGGCTATATTTTTGCAGGTACTACGTCACAATATTGACAGAATTCCAAACACAAGGGGTTTGAAGGAAAAGAAAAGACACATTCAGCTACAAAGAGACTGGGGAACCAATGTCCCTCAGCCAAACGAAAATAGTCAGAAGGCTCAGAAAGCCCTTCCAAAATGACCCAGGAAGGAATAGAAAAATTAGAACTAAATTTATCAAGCGACTCAATAAGGTAAACTATGATGAACAAAGAAAATAAAAGAGAAGGAAGAAGATCTTACAAAAGAAGGGTAGATCAGTTGATAACGAACGATGGAAGGAATAAACGCACAAGATGGAGAAGAAATGGAGAGATCAAATATACAGATTTTGAAAAAGTAAGAGACGATAGGATTTTCTGCAATGCTTAAATACCTTACCTTGGGAAGGGGTAAAAATAATGATTATAAATAAAGACGTTTGCGCTACCGGCGGCTAAAAGGACAAAAAAGGGGACGGAGACCAAAGCAGTGGGAAAAATTCAAAAAGTCTGAATCTATGAATTTGAAAGGAAAAATAAATACAAGGAAAACACTCCTAAAATTCAGGATGACTATTTAATCCCGCCATATTTTGAGAAGAATGTTCCACACTCCTCAACCTCGAACTGTGAAACATTGGGGGCTTCTGTTGATACCAAATTTAGTCTGCTGACGTGGGTCAGTTAAGTGAAGACACGTGTCAATCTATATGGCACTTACAAACATTTCTGAACAACACCTTGACTTCGAGGAACTCAACCTCCCCGACCAACTCAGACACTCCGAGCAATAGATGCTCTCCGAGGAACTTTACTGTACTAAGCAACTCATGAATACCGAGCTACTTAGGCGGTCCGAGCAGCTTAGGCAGTTCGAGCTGCATCTCGTACAGAGCATTAATGTCCGGATAATCAACGGATCGACTGCGCATTAAATTATCATTATAATCATACAGATGTATAAGCCTATTGGACAGCTATGTATTACCCTTTTACATTTACAGCCTGAGGGCTATAAATACATTGTATCATCCTCATTGTAAGGAGACTGGGAATTTCTTGGTAAAATCTGTTATCGAGAATTCCCAAACAGTCAGCAATAACAAAACAGTAGATGTAGGCCATTCCTTTAAGGCTGAACCACTTTAAAAATCTTTTATCTTGTTTGTTTTTATCTGTGATGGATTAATTAGAGATAATCTAATTTTTTACATCAACATGTGTTTAATTAAATAACTTTCTTATTTGAACGCAAGCGCACTCTTCTCATTGTTATTTATTCAAGAGTCAAAAGTGCTTCAGATTTGGGGAGAAAGATTAGAACAAGTGAGAAATTTTTTATGCTTATTACAGATATAATGTCAGTCTTCAAAGAAATATGAGGAGTAGTTTGTAATAATTGAAGTGGTTGGTAGCTTTAGGTTTTCTCTTTCGCCTTTTAACAAACCCTACTGCCAAAGACACCTACCCTCCCAACGGGTCCGAAGAAAGGTGGAAAGCTTCTAGTGGCAGCTAAGAAAAAAACAGAGAAGGTAGTGAATCCATTTTTTGAGAAACATCCAAGGAAATTTGGGATATGAAGGGATTTTCCATTTTAGAAAGATCTCCATAAATTTGTTAAATGGCCCAAGTTGTTCGCATTACGAGGAAGAAAAGGATCCTCAAGCAGAGATTGGAGGTCCCACTAACTCTCAACCAATTCACCAAAATTCTTGACAAAAACCTCGTAACAAGTCTGTTCAAGATACTTCTAACGTACGAGCCTGAGGATAAAGCTGCCAAACAGGAGCACATGTTAAGTAACTATTGTCGATTTTTAAGCAACATGGAGTACTGAAAGAAACTATTGTTGATACAAAGGCAAGTGCAGTTTAATAAATTTATTTGGAATTATTGGAATAAAACATCATTTTAAGCAGTTGGCGTCCAGTTTAGTTTAATAAATTTATTTTCTGAATTATTGAATTTGTATCTAATAACATTTTAAAATATATTTACCTTTATTTCAAGGATGCATAAATGTACTTAAAGACAATTATGTCCTCAATCTTTTTCTACATCTGTTGTTATTTTCTTTCAATCAAATTCTTCATTTGATGGGAAAATGTGAATACTTGAAGTTAGAATGTTGTTTCAATCAGACTCTTTATGCTTTTTTTCTCAGAAGGAATTTTTTTTTTTCAAATCAAAAGGAAAATGTTAAATGTGGATTCTTGTCAGTCATCAACTATGTCAGTTCGTAATATTCTATCATCCATATTAGTTAACTATTATTCTAAAAGTAGTGAACTGTTAAAAATAGAATCGATAGATATTTTATAGGATTCTATCCTATTACTTTTCCTTACCTTCTCATATTAGTATTTATTTACTGTTTCCATGTAGTTGTTATTCTATGGCTATGTGTCTGAGCTTGATTTTGTCCACATTCATTTTACCATGTAGTGGTGTCATTTTACCATTGCCTTACAATACCTTACCATTATCACATTCATTGTCCACATTCATTGAGTTTACTAGAGTTATTCTCTCATGTCACTTGATTGAAATATTATTTTATATTGTTATTTTATTATTACACCCATTGCCTGACCATTAATTGGTATCAATCCATGGCAAAAACACTAAGAATATCTGGATTAATTCATCAGTTTTCATTAATCACTTGCAACCCCCTAAACATGCATAACTTAGTTTTCATTTGGACATGTGATTTGTATGTGGGTGGGTGGACATGTGATTTGTATATATTTAAGGGACATTTTACTTAGACAAGGTAATCATTTGCCCAATGTGTAGTTCAGGGTACTTTTTAGCAAAACAATATGGGGCCTTTATAACAAAATGCGTATTTCATTTACAAATTCTCCATTCATTAATAAACTAATTTTATTACCACTGAAACCTACTATTTTTTTTCTAACTAATCTATTTTTTTTTGCAGAGCTTGCATGAGATTTACTCCATGATACTTTTGATTTTGTAATTGGGTATACTTCAAGAAAGTACTCAAGAGGTTGAGGGTCTTAGTGCACCAAAGTATGAAGCGGTAATACATGCACAGAAGCTCTCTGCCAAGATGGGATTTCTGACAGGTCCCAATGTTTACTCCTCTAATAAACATGTTTCCTGGACAGATGCAGCCTGAGGTTACTGTCCAGCCAAAGCCTTCCAAAACTCGACTTTAATTCAGTTTTTTTTTTTTTATAATCGGAGTTCGCAGAACTATAGAACCATGATATTGTAGAATTGGGGGCTTATAATGTAATAAGAATCATTATGTTTTGGGGTTGATTATGATATTCAGTTTAGTGCTTTAAAAGCATGGAGTCAATAGATTAAGTCCTTTGATTCTTATTACATCGGTGTTCTAACATCATTCCTATAATATAAGCCCCAGTACTAGCATCATTCCTCTTGAAAGCTAGGGAATTTTTTACACCAAATATAACTTCCATGTTTATTTTACTTAGCAAGTCAGGTGTTTGCATAAATAAATTGATGAAACTTTTTAGTCTAAATTTATATTGTACCATGTATAATAGGTGGCCATCATGTCAACAAATTTGGCATACCTTTTAGATGTTACACAAGTTTGGTTTGGCATACTGTATTTGAGAATTTTTATTCTATCCAGATCTACGAGGAAGTCACATTATTGCATGTTGTTACGGCTTTTGATCCATTGCATTTCTCATTTCGACTAGGTTTGTATGCATACCAAGTTTTTGTTTGTTATTTTTAAATATTAGTACTTGCCCGTGTAAGTTATGCTGATAAGTTTTAGTACTAACTGTAACTATTGTAGTACCAACTGCGTCTATCATTTATACAAATTGATTTTAATATAATGGCAGATCATTTTTTAGGCGTTGATATGTTCATGAATATCATGTGTTTGTTTTTTATATGTATTTTGCACACTATGTTTTAGCCTATGATATGTTCATGAAAATCTCACATGTATAGTTCTTTATTTGGGGTTGATAGACCTATGGGATGTTCAGTCCGCTTCAAATTATTTTCACACTATAAACATACTTTATTGGTATATTATGGATCTATGGAGTTGATTTTTTTATTGTTAAAGTTTTTAAAGAATATAACATTTTTTTAATAGAGCGGGATAAGTTCATGGGCTAAAAAATATAAATTTAATTAGGCTGTTTGGTTCAACTTTGCCTATTAGCCTTGATACAAGATCAGATGTCTTCATTTCTCTTTTGAATTAGATTCATATATGTTCATTTCTCTTAATATAACTCCTCATTACTAATGAACTTTGGGTCCTTGGTTATGTGGTAATTATCACTGACTAGTCTAAGCTGTGACTAACCAACAATGACTTAGTCTAAGTTGTGTGACCTAAGCCCTCTAACAGATCCAACAGCGACTTCGGTTGTCAATCGATGGGTCGCTGGGAAAATCCCCATGCATAAATAATAAATGGTTGTAGAGTGATTTGGAAAGCCAAGAACTTAATTGTTAAAGTATTGAAGGATCTAAAAACGTTTGAATTAACAAAAAAAATATATTAAATGAGTTTTTATTTTGGAGACATTTAATAAAAAAATATATTAAAAAGGGTGACACGTGGCGTGATAAAAAAAAGGTGTTAAGACTATATATATATATATGTGTGTGTGTGTGTGTAGATGTGATGTGATATGAGTCATAATAGAGTAACACTACGACTATTCTTTTTGGGTATTCATTTTTGTTACTCCCGATATGATAGTGTTGTACCTTGATTTATTTTTTATGTTCTGACGGGACCCATATAAGTAAAGACAAAATAAAATACAATACTTTGAAGTTAGAAATAACAAAAAAGAATAACCCTAATATTATCCAACATAATAATAACCGGTAGATTTCTTTTTAATTTATGCTTAGGACAATAATTCATAATCATGCTTTATGCTACTGTGTAAAGATTTATTTATAACAATACCTAATCGTAAGGCTAAGTTTCTATCCACGTTTATCCGACATTCTTTACCTTTCCCTATAAAGTCTTGAACTAGTACAACCCCCAAAGCTGACATTGAGAATTCAATAATCTAATTATTAAAGTTTCACCCAAAGTCTATTAACAAAACAACAAGAGAAAAAGATTCTCCTAATTTTTTATTTCTAAAGTAAAAGATAAAGGTAACTAAAAAGTCACTTGAATCATTCCCCAAACCCTTCCCATTTTCAGTCTCTCACTCATGCCCATTCTCCACTGAGCTACAAGCTTTGCAACAATGCAATTAAATCAACAATGTGTTCAAGTTATACCATGTTTTCTGGTATATATCTACAACTAGCCTCCAAGTATTCATTTTTCTTTTTTCTGAGTTAGAAAAAGTCACTCAGTTTTATAATTTATTAATGTAACTATATTGATCTGAAAAAATGTTTCTGTATGTGCTTCTGGGTACTTATTATACTGGACTTTTCATTTTACACTCGTGATATTATGTGGGTCTTCATTATTTTTACTTTTTATATATAGATGTGTGTATGCATAGTTTTATGGCCTGTAAGCCACTGCCTAACACTGTCGCTTTAGTCTCCTAAATTGAATATGCTCAAATGCTTATCCTGCTGGCTAAATTTGGGTCCCATTAGTGTCAATATTTCAATCCATAATTAAATCTACATGTATGTATCTAAATATTATTGCTTCTTTTTAATATATATATTTATTTATTTATTGGTCCTGACTTGAAATTTTGTAGGTCATATGCTTTTTGATTTCATCATCAAAGTTGACTCTTGGTTTCTCACATGTCAATTTTTTCTTATATGCCCAGAGATGTAAGAATAGCTGCAACAGATGCTTGTGGCGGTATTCAACGCGGGCACAATAAAATTCTTAGTCTTTGAATGTCTTTTCAGGTACCCAACACTGATATATATGCTTTGTTTTGAAATTTTTTAATGTGATGTTGGTTGAAAAATCTCTAAACTATGAGATATTCAATATGTTGCACATATAAAATGTCATTTAGGAACTCACTTGTGGGCGGCTAATTCATCATTGGTTTTCTTTTTCTTGTTAGTTGTTTTTCTTATCCACAATTGAATTGCTTCCCCTTGGAAAAACAACACAGTTGCTAACATAGTCAGCTGATTGGACCTAATTAAATAGAAATTTGGGTTGAATATAACATGAGTATTTTCTGTTGATATACACAGGCTAGAAGTGGTCCCTATTCTTGTATATTGGTGTCTGCATCTCTAAGCATAATCAGATATGCCTGGACAAGAGAGGGCACTCTTTAATTTGCCTTCCTTGTTCTTTATCTCCCTTGGGTTCTTGCTTTCTCCTTCTATTGCCTCACAAATTCCATTGGGTTCGAAAATTTCTGTAGAGGAAAACAACTACTGGGCCTCCTCCAATGGGGATTTTGCGTTTGGATTTTTCAATCGTTCCAATCAGTTTAGCGTTGGGATCCGTTTCAATTCGCGCTCTATCTCAACAGATAAACAACAGTTTGTTTGGTTTGCTGGTGCTGACCTTACTGTGGGAGACCAGTCCTATTTCCAGCTTACCCAAAATGGTGAACTGATTGTGTTTGATTCTAACAGGGAAGTCATTGCTTGGACGAGCAATACTACTAATTCATATGTTGCTTCAGCAGTTCTAGGTGACAATGGCAATCTTATCCTTTTGAACAGGGACAAAGGCATTGTTTGGCAAAGCTTCAACACTCCTTCCAACACGCTTCTCCCGGGACAGAATTTATCCACGTTCCAAACGCTGCGAGCTGCAAGTAGAAATTGTATCTCGAGTTATTACAGTCTTTCTCTTTCGGGGCAGCTACAACTCAGGTGGGAAAGCGATGTTCTTTACTGGACCAGTGGAGGAAGCCCTTCTGTGTTGAAGCCCCAAGCTACACTTGGCTCTGATGGAACACTTCAGCTTCTCGACGAAAGATCCAAACCCATTTGGTCTGTGTTTGGAGAAGATCACAATGATGCAAATGTTAAATTTCGGTTTCTAAGGCTAGACGTTGATGGAAATCTCCGCTTGTACTCTTGGGTACAAGTTTCAAGCTCATGGAGATCAGTTTGGCAAGCCATTGGGAATGAATGCAATGTGTTCGCAACCTGTGGCTTACGTGGGATTTGTATGTTCAACTCGTCAGGCTCCCCTGTTTGCAAATGCCCATTTATGGCTACAAGTGAGTCTACTTCGAAATGTTTAGTTCCATATAGACCGGGTTGCGAATCAGGTTCCTCCTTGGTTACATATGAGCACACTTCTCTATATGGAATATATCCACCTAAGAATGAAACGATAACACATACTACTTTGCAGCAGTGTAAAAACTCGTGCCAGGTGGACCCTCTTTGCATGGGCGCAACCTTCACAAACGATGGGACTGCACAGTGCCAAATGATGAATACCCAATACATCAGTGGTCAATCGGACCCCACTATAAGCTCCATATCTTTCGTCAAGAGGTGCTCGGATCCCATTGCTGTTATACCCATAATCCCCAAGTCTACATCATCCCCCTCACAAAATAGTCAACCAAAACAACCACGCAATTTCTCAGTTCCTCGTTTAATAGAAGTGGCCGGAGCCACATTTGTTGTGTTCATCGTAATTCAATTCGGAATTGGCTTGTGTATATACAGGAAAAGAAAGTGCGACAAATTAAAAGCTTCTTCGTCATACGCGAGTCCTAACCCAAACGGTCTTGTTGTATTTACATATGTGGAAATTGAGGAACTAACGGAGAACTTCAAACACCAAATTGGACGTAAGACATTTAAAGGGATGCTTTCAAACAATAGGCCAGTTGCAGTCAAAGGCCTGAATTCAACTATAGAAGAAAGGAAATTTCGATGTGCTGTTTTAAAACTAGGAAGCATTTCTCACAAAAGCCTAGTGAAGCTGGAGGGTTATTGCTGCGATTCGGGTCATAGATTTTTGGTCTACGAGTTTGAGAAGAACACCTCGGTGGATAAGTGTTTAGACAATCCCAAGATGTGCAAGAGGCTGACGTGGAGAAAGAGAATGGAGATATGCGTATCCGTGGCAAGGGCAATTTTGTACTTGCATACAGGATGTCGAGAGTTTATAAGCCACGGAAATCTAAAGTGCCAAAATGTGGTTTTGGGCAGTAACTTGGAAGCAAAAGTGAGTGAATTTGGGCTGTATAGTTTTGTTGGAGAGGCATCTGATGACAGTGGATCTGGAGCTGGGGATGTAAGAGATTTCGGCAATATGGTGGTAGAGTTGGTAAGTGGACCCTGCAGTAGTGATGAGGTTGAATGGGTTTATGAGAAATGGTTGGAGGGTCGGGCTCAAGAGGTAGTTGATAATAGAATAGAAGGTGGGGTGGATCCAAACGAGTTGGAGCGTTCATTGAGAATCGCGTTTATGTGTTTACAAGACGATGAGCGAATGAGGCCTTCTATGGAAGAGGTAGTGAAGGTTTTAGAGGGTACATTGGCTGTTGATCCCCCACCACACCCTTTTGCTTGTCAGAATGTAGAAGAAGAGGAGTAATTCTGGACTAACACATTTTTGGGACACAGCTCAACTAACAGTGATGTGTTGTAAATGCAATTGATTGATCAATACACTCATGGCACATCACTGTTCTAGTCAAAATTGTGTCAGCCTAAAAATACCAAAAAATTATTTCATTTTTTTTCTTATTGATCTCTTGTGCATAGTGAGGCTAACTGTGATGGTAAGCGCATCTTAAAAGGCTTGTAGCAACTAGCAATGCTCGCTTTTTAACAATTCTTTTTGAACAGGCGATGCCATTTTTCCTTCCCACCAAATAGTGGTGGTCTGATCATTGTGAGTAATGACAATTGATCATATCTGATTGACCTTGCTTGTTGTTGCGGAAACATTGTTAAGAACTTGATTGAGAAATTTAAATTTCAAGCTCTCTCTTGATTTGAAGTTCTTTTCTTTTCAAGAATTCTCTATTTGATTGATTGTTGTGCTCGAAATTTGATGGATGGATCTGATGAAAACTCGACTTCCACCAGGAGTTTTCATCTTAAATACCAAATATCGTGAATGCCCAGTTTGATCTGTTGTACTCGAAATCTGGTGGATAATTTGCATGAATCCTGCCTGTCACAAGGAAATGTCATCGTAAATAATAACTATTGTATAGATTGAGAGCTGTTTATTTTTCTGCTTTATTAGTTTTTACTTTTTTTCATGGGGGGTTGAATAATCCTACTTTGGGACCATCCTCATCCAATGTCATTTTGTATAAGTTTTTGCATGTTGACTAGACACTGAAAATGCAAAAACAATAAAATAAAAACGACAGTCACCCAAAATGCACGTTTGCATTAGAGATGTCTGTATTGATAATTGTGGAGGTGTGTGTGAGAAGGGGACTAAGATGCTTCCTTCTGTTTGTATTTTTTTCAATTGTGTCCATAATCATGGGACTAAGTACAGAAATGTTATTATACATAATCAACCTTGCATGACATATTTAGCTTGGCGGATCATCTTAAATTCCATCATTGTCATGAGACAAGAATTTATATGCATTGAAAATTCTCTCCCTTTGAATTGTGACTTTGTGAGATTTTATAGTTATTCCTTGAAAATCTCTCTTTCCCACTGGAGGGTGTGGCTTTTGGGTTACGATTTTGTCATGTCATTATTGACTCGTGTCATTTCCACTTTCTGTTAATTAGTTAATTATAACCCAAATCATTATTATGAATATGTTTATCAATGTGTTGTGACACATAATTCATTAATCAAATTCAAGATTATAAAACTTTTCATTTTCAACCAAATACCACTTATAAACCAGCTACATCAGTAATTTACTAATTCCAAATGTTAACATGACTGATTGAAAAATACTCTGCCTTCTTTTCTAATTTGCAACATGTATATAAAAAAAATAGTCATTTTCCCTGTTGTATACCTGTTAATCGGGGTTAGCTGTTGATCCTCTACCTACCACACCCTTTTGCTTCTCAAAGTTTAGAAGAAAAGTGCCATTAAGATCAGATCTGGGAATATGGAATCATATAAAATTACAGAAAATATAATTTGCATGTATATTCTTATTTTGATCTCTTGTACTTGGTGAGAGTAACTGCAAGGTAAAAGCAGCTCAAAAGGCTTGTAGCAATTACCGATGCTTATTTTTTTTTAAACTTTTCGTCCATCGTTTGGAGCTCGTTATGCTGTTTTTCTTCTCAGCAAATATCGGTGCCTGAGCATTGTGAGTAAAGACTACTTCGATTCTATCTGCCGGAACTTGCTAATTGTTATGGAAACATTTATCTGCCTAAACTTGATTGGGAAATTTAAAACCCAAGCTATCTCTTGATTTCTGGTACAATTTCGCGTCATCTTTCTTTGGGGCGGTTCTCAACTCAAACGATATCACAAAATTTTATGCCTTTTATTAAAGATATCACACCAATTGTGAAATATGTATAGCGTGTGTTTGCATTAATAATTGGCAATGGTGATGTGAAAAGGGGGCTGTAATGCTTCCTACTATTTGTATTTTCATCCAGCCATGTTGTGACTACTTACAAAAAGGCTATAAACACGGTTCATTGTCATTGTATTTTCATTGCAGATCATCTTAATCCGCATAGCTGTTATGTCATGAACACGAAGATGGTATCTGAACTACTGATCCTAAGGTTTACTTCGACATATTTGTAATGAATTCAAACAAAAGTTCCTGTTAGAAAATAATTTAAAATTAGACAGAGGTATTGAAAGTTTTTCCCTTTAAATCGCCGAGGGGCATGCATTGCTGATTCATCTTAATTTCCATTAATACCCATTAACATAAAACCTATTTACGTAAAATTAATGCCCAATAATATTTTGAAAAATTCCAAGATGAAAAAGGGACCCTTAGCTCATGAATATAAAAATTACAAATCCACATTACCAACTTTTGTTGTTCGTATGAAAATATATTTGCTTCCTACTAATTCCATTTGAGTGTATGAGGTCAAATTTGTAGGATACAATTTTTTGAAATTCACGAGAAGATTTACGGATCAAATAGTTGTTTGGTAAAGTTATCAACTTACTTGTCCTCTGTTCTACCCACCACTGCGTGTTTATGATTCAGTTTATATGGAAAATTCTTGTCCACATCCTTCATCATTGTGGGTGCTCTCATAAAGGTCATGCATGGTTGTGTTTGTATTATTTAATCATTTGACTAACTACAAATAGACTAAAACGCAATTATAATCAGACTTGACTGAATGACCCTTGCAGATCACACATATTGTCTTGCACTCCGGATCATATTCATTTCCATGGTTGTTGAAGATGATGACTGACTAACTGATCCTATTACCAAGTCAAAATTGCAATGAATTAAGTGAAATTGACGTTAGGAAAAAAAAATAATTTTGTATATGGACAGTTCTTTGCCTTTGAATTTTTAAACGCTAGATCCTTAAATTATTTCTGTTTAATAGGGCCCATGAGGTTTTTGTTTTGGGGGTTGGGTTTGCTGGGGTGGGGAGTAGGTGGCAGGTTGATTGTGGATGTGTTGTCAATTTGCATATAGAAGCAAGAAAAAGTAGAGCCCAGCAAATGTACAGAGTAAGGTAATAAAATAAAACATAATATTGAGTATTGGTGCATTGTGGACCGCTTGCCTAAGCCCATCGCTAAGCCACCATGCAGGCATTATTGGCACTAGCGACGCAGGAATTATTTTTAGGAACTTTATAAATTTAGGACGTATTGCAATATGTATATTGAAAATAGGACAATAAATATTTTATTTATAGTTTTAGTCCCTATTTTTTAATAAAGTCGCTGGCGCGGATCCATATTCATAAAACGTCAACCAATCACAGCATGTCACGTGTCCCTTTAATTTGAAAATAGGGACTAAAAATGAAAACGAAATATTTATTGTCCTATATCCATAATCAATATTATTTTAAGTCTCAAAAATACATAATCTATTATTTTTATCTGATCCAAACATGGAGAGAAAATCACTACGACATTAAGGAAAAAAAGGGACAATTTGCTCGGTCAAAATTGTGCTCATTTATCCTATTGGGATTCAAGGTAAGTGGTGTGGCCCGCTTAATTCAACTTCCAATTTCCGGTCTCCTATAAAATGCAACCTAAGTATTCAACCATGTGCATAGTTAACCTGAACAATGAATAATTTATAACTTTATGTTGTGATAGAATGAAAAGCGAGGTTTAAAAAAACACCCTCAAATATATATCATTGGAAGAGGAATGTGCCCCAAATGACGAAAGCACTTTTTAAGGATCATGAATTGTTACCGTGCAATCGAATATTTTTTCGGCTTAGCTTGGATGCCACCTTTTAAGAATATTTTGGGATGTGGTTCTCACTATAACGGTCTTCTATTATAAATATACTATTCAATACAATACTATTATGAATTAAATATCAAAAAATCTTTTAAATATTTTATAATACATACTTATTCCAAATCTTATATTTTGTATAAAAAAGTCTCTTATTCTTTTATCTTTAAAGGTTCGAATCAGCGGCATGATAAAGCCTTTTTGACATGATGAATGACTTTTTGGTACAAAATAAAAAGGCTTGGACTAAACGTATATTACAAAAAAATTCAAGGGAGTATTTGGTAAATGTTGCTACTATTATCATGCAATTTGTCAAATATAATAATGTGATAGAGTTGTATTGTAATGTAAAATTGTAATATTATCAAATGAGTTGTTTATAATTAGATTATCACATCTTTCATCATATAACATCGTAAAAACTGCACACTAAACACTTAAAATTGTTGACCTAAAATTCAATCAAACGGTTTTGAGGTTACTCTATCCAAACAATCCAACGTCTAATAGGTCGTCAACATCTTTTGTCTAAGACCGTTAAACATGACCTTGAGCCCTCACAATTGGATGGTCTTTGTGAATATGTGATACTAGGCAAGGGATGGTTCGAACAAATAAAAAATCTATTTTTATATTTTTTCAATTTTAAATATCAAAACTCTAAACAAATCAAATCTAATAAAATTTGTTCACCACATTAAACGGTATTGTTGTGAAAAACTGATTTACCCAATTTTATCTATTTAACCTAAAACATGCATCTAGGTGAAAATAAGATAAAATAAATAAATCCAACACAACACGCTTGGACGACCCAGCCAAATATATCACTATGATAAGGCTTTACTGATACTAGACAGTTTAATTACTCAACAACTCATCTCTCTCACAAACCTTGATACTCTTTTGTCTTCTACCTCTTCTCCACAGTGCAACGTAAGAGTCCATCCACACAAGCTGTCACAATGCACGAGTCCACGTACGCCTCGGTATCCACAAATGAGGCTTAGCAACTGTGTAAGGAATCAAAATATGAAATCCACTGCGTCTTCTCCGCAACATAGCAAACTAGTACGGAGTCCACCACACAAAACAAGTTCTCAACACATAATATAAAGAAACAAACTTTGGTACCATATCAGAAATATCTCAAAGCATAAGAAAGATGAAACTTGGATCTTTAAACGTAAGGGATGAAACTAGGATTTTGGAACTTTAAACAGGTGTATAATTGATTTTCGCTGAAAGTTCTTAAAAAATCTGAACCCAACACACCTTAAATAGTGAAAACACGAATTTCGAGGTGACAAACTTGTTCGATCAAAATACATAGGTCATTCGAACGAGAAACAAATTTCGTTCTAACAAAATGCCTGTTCGTTCGAACGAAGAAGCTTTCTTGTTCAAATGAGCTTCTAACGATCTATGGACGAAGAAGCTTTCATTATCGGAGTAATAAATTGGACCATCATAAATATATTAGGCTTAACGTATGTTGTTATTTTCAGTATTTTACATTTTAGATGGACTTGCGTATTATCTGAGAATGAAATAGTATTAAGGAAATAAAAGTTTTATCTATTACTATATCATGACTTATTACCGTAATGTAAAAAATAAATGTTACTATGTGTAATCTATATATGTTCATTAAAATATTTCGCAGCAATATTTTTCACTAAGTTACGAAGGCAAGCCTATACTCGTAGTAGCTTTGGGAAGTGAATACGGTCATTGTTCAATAACTTAAAGGGCATGCTTGAGTTTCAGTATGATCAAACCGTCATTCCTCATGATTTCCTTTATCTTTGAAGGTTAATTTATGCAACATGATACAAGCCATCATGATTCATATAAAATCATTGCAATACCAATCATGAGTCATCCTTCATAATTGGAAAACAAGCCTATAGCACACCAAATGCTCGTTCCAAGTTTTATATGTAGCCTCTTGACACTAGGAAAAATAACGCTAATTTTCATTTGTTTGGGGAAATGTTGTTTGAACATAAGTTATCAAATTTGGAATATCTTATTAACATGGTAGTAACCCATGTAGTATTCATAACTTTTGACAAAATATTGACATCGTGAGACTTCATCGAACACAAGCTTTCCAAACACATTAGATCGATCTAGGACACTCAAAGTCATTTTATGAAATATTTAAACGAAAAAGACATGTCATATCCATATGTCATGGTTAGCTATTGCTTCTATAATAATGGAATCCATTTTGTAATATCCACAATGTGTGCCCTACCATGCCATAAGACAATTCTTAATTCATATAGTCAATTGTACTAAACACGTCTGGGGAACCACTGACTTCCCATTTAGGTAGTAAGCACTAAACATCGTTACTATAGGTTTCCTACTTATGAGGGTATATGGCAAATACAATATTTTAAATTCCATCAAAGCCTTAATGTGACTAGTTTTTTCAATTAAGATTTACTAGTTAATTGCATTGACATTGCAACCAAAGTCATCCGAATAGTTGCCTCATTTTTTTACTAACAAAAGAAATACTCCACTCCCCAAGTGCATCTCAATTTCTTATGAAATAGAGGTCGAACAATAATAATCAATGATATAGTTAGTTGAGGGTGTATGTTGAATACTTTTAAGAAATGATCTTGCATAATTCGTTTGTTTTCTACCTCCTTAATGAGATTGCAACTCCAACGCCCATAATGATATTGCTCAATTTCTTTGACATATAGATCTATGGTCATTATAACAACTTTTATAAAAAGAATATCTTGTTCTTAATGTTGACGCTGGAGAGTTTTCATTGAGTACTAGGTGTAAACCCTCGGGATGCACGGGCTAGGTGTTTGCGGTTATAATAAGTCGAATAATTGTTGAATTAATGTAGAAGAAAAAATATATAATATATAATAAATTTGTTTAAAGCTAAAAATATAATTGCACAAATAAAATTAAAAGGAAATTGAGAAGTAATTGTGTTTGACAAATGAAATCAATATATAGATTATCTTACACTTTTGGATATGGAACAACTGGAAGAGTAGAATTCAGTGAAGGCCAAAATTATATTAGACATCCACCTATAACAATTTACTAGTTGATATAAAATCACAATGACTTGACATAGAATGAACAACTAAATATGTACGAAAAAATCAATACATTTCCATTGTTGAATATGAAACTCGTGAAATATACTGAAAACACTTATTAATTAATAATTAGCCGACATCACCTTGCTTTTGAATGTACTTTTCACCCAATTTTTTTAGAATTGTTGTATTTTAAAATTGATTAGTCAATCACAAAAATAACGAGAACTTGCCCATCAATGAATCTGTGAAGTAAAAAATAAATAAAACACAAAACGAATGAGAAAACCATATGAATAATTTTAAGAAGTAACTCCTAAAGAAACACACGTTTAAAGGGGATAAATATACAAAAAAATAAACTAAAGTAAATGATATTGAAGTTTGAACATGCTTTATATTTTACCTTGCTTGAATATTTGATTTCGTCATTAACCTCCAACTAATTTTGGATTCTACAAAATATAATCAAACATCGATAATAAATAGATAAAGGGAAAATAAGAGTCCCTGAAAGATGTCGTACAAGATCATTGCACATCACCTTAAATCATCCAACCCACACAATTATGAACAAGTGTTGAATAACATACCAGGAGGTCTAATATATATTACACACATGGGTAGATGAAGGGGTTGATGAAATCGGTTGGGTGATAGTACATAAAAGTCCAATATAAAGGCGATGAATATTTCTCTTTAAGAAGGAAAGTGCATAGTCAGAATAAAAGAAATGAAATTGAACATAGGAAAATGTGTGAAATGCTAGAAGCAATAAAAATAGACTTAAAGCTACAGAGAGAGGAGATGAAGGGGATGTATGGTTATTGATATGACTAAAGTAGACCCTCGTACTCTGAAAAGCAACGTCGTCTCAACTCACTGTCGAGTTTTTAGAATAGTACGACAAGCCAACAGTGGAATCGTTCAAAAAAAGAGTCAGCCTCATATGTATCAGTATCGACCATACAGAAAGCCGATGCTAATAAGGGTTACCCATGCTCAACAAGGGCCAGTCTCGTACTCTGTCGAAGCCGATGGCATGAATGCTTCGTTCTCAACCTCGACTGACCTGCGTGGACGAGTTTCTACTTGTGTTCGTAAGCATGTGATAGCCCTGTCAGAGTCAACAACCTCGTAGCCAATCAGGCCAAAGCTTAATGGATGAAGTCAAGCAGTTCGAGTGTATACAAGAGCAGAAGTGACATGCACACGTGGATAATTCAGTTATAATAAGATCTCACCCTCACGTGAGGGAATATTACATCATTGCAAGTTTGTGCATTGTAGACAGGTGTAATCATCCCATTGGATGTCACCTTAACAGTATAGTCATTGCATGCTTGGGGGGATACAACACCCCTAAGCCCTATATAAACCTATTATATTCTTTATAAACCCATTGGGGGGGATACCCTAAGCCCTATATAAAGGATCGAATTTTTACAACCCTAGCAGAACTCTATCAAAATATATAGAAGAGAGAGAAAAGCTTGAGTGTTGTATTTACAGGCCATTAGTGCTATACTTATAGTGAAAACCACCATTAACACTACACAGTGGACGTAGGCTTCGACCGAACCACTTATATTTGGTATCATCTTCTTTTTTGCCTCATCTCCTTTTGTCTATACATTTATATCTTCTTTACACCATTGTTGTCTGGTTAGAGCTTACATACATCTTGACCTGGTGATACCATTTATGGTATCATCAGTCTGGCGCCGTCTGTAGGAATGAGGATAGTCGTCTCTTCCCTACTCTAAGCTTATACTCATCAGAGTCTGTGGTGGTGAACCAGTCCTCCCACTTCCGTGGAGTTATTTCACCATTGAAAGAGCCTTTGTTGAGAACTTAAGCTCTCCTTCTCCAGCTCATAACTCAAATAACTTTCACCAATGGAAATGGATCTACCTCCTCCACCAGAGAATCAGTTGGCACCTCCACAAGGAGGTGGTGTAGGTTCCAACCAAGCGACCCCCAGTCAGAAATGGTTGAGGTGGCGATGGAGCTCCGCTCCCTCATAGCTAGCCAACAGCAAATGCAAAATCAGTTTGCTATGCTTAGCCAGAACTTTACGACCAGAATTCGCGATGCAGGATCATAGTTTGTAACTTCGGCCGCCAAGGAAGGTGAACTAGACTATCAAGCTAGGGAACCACCCCAGGATCCAGAAAAAGACCTTCCACCTTGATAAAGACGAAGAGACGTTGCTGACCTAAGGCGTTTATGCCTGGGAAGGAAGGATCAAGAACTCCGTGATGACTTAGTTGGGGACGACCTCGATGACGAAGAGGGAGAGTTCGAATATTGGGAACCTCATGAGATATCCAGAGGGACTGTACGCCCCATTCGGCGTGGCGGAGACCGAGGACGAAGGCACAACCAAGAGCGCAGGCCCAGTCGAGACTGTGGGCCAAGGCAATCAGCCTTTGACAGCCTAAGCAGATGGTCGACCTTTTATAGGCTCGACCCTCAGGGAGATTTGAGGAACTGCTTGTCCAGGTCAAAGAGTGTCGCAGGCTCATGAAGAAATGAAAGGAAAGACAATTGCAGGCCTCCAGAAGACCGAGAGGTCATCAACCGACCTCAGCATCTGGAGAGAAAACCCTCGACCCGTCCAGTTAACAGAGGACGATCAGCTCAGTCGAATGACAGAGAAGGGACTGGGGAAAATGTTATACCTATAAAAGCCGGTGCTTCTACTGAGAAACCTTAGAATGAGTCGATACAGAGGTTGGAGAACAAAATAGGTGATATCATAAAAATTCGAGACCCCTTACAAAGAGGATATACAAAAGGATCCCCATTTATGGCGAAGATACTAAACTATCCAACCCCGGCCAAGTTCAAATCGCCGATAGCCACACCGAAGTATGATGGGATCACTAACCCGGTACATCATGTGGAGATGTATCAATCAGCCTCCGATATCTATTTAATATCAGATGAGATGAGATGTCGAGAATTTTCAAGCACCTTGACAGGGGCGGCTCATGTATGGTTCACCTCTCTTCTTAAGAACTCTATAGGAAGATTTAAAAAATCGGATGATAGTTTTATCCATAACTTTTGCTTTGGGGTAAGACCTAGGAAACAGACAACCCACCTGTTGTACATCAAATAAGGGAAGGACAAGACTCTGAGAAAGTACATGGCCTATTTTAACAAAGAGAAGCTGGAAGTATAAGACTCTGAAGAAAGTATCGCAATGACAACCCTCATGGGAGGCATTCAGAAAGGAAAGCTACTCTGGAAACTAGTCAAGGACCCTCCTAAGTCCATGGCTGAACTATTGGCTATGGTTGGGAGGGTCATGAACGCAGAGGAGGACATGGTCGCGAAGGAAGATGAAGAAAAAAGAGCTCACCATAATGGGAAGGGGCAGAAGTTCAAAGGGAAGGATAACAAGAAAAGGCCGATAGATGACAAGTTCACAAACTATACGCCTCTGACAGTTAGTTGTGAGCACATTCTAAATGAGATAAAAAAATGATTGGTCTCTTAGGTGGCAGGAGAAGTTGAGGAAAACTTCTCATAAGCGGAATAGAAATCTTTGGTGTGAATTTCACCAGGATCATGGGCACCTTACAGATAAATGCCTTTCCCTCAAAGATGAGATCAAAAAGATATTAAAGTCTGGAAAGCTGAGAAAGTATGTTGATAAGAATGGTTCAAGACAAGGCCGAGGCGACCTTATAAAGAGGAGAAATGGTAAATGTAGGGATGACGTTCCAGCAAGGCGGGATGGCTCCTTAGATGACGATAATGATGATCCGAATCTACCACCTAAAGATAATGATGTTCTAGTGAAGAGGCTCAACATAATTTCATTCAGGGTAAACATGATTGGTGGTGGCCTTGCGGGTGGAGATTCTGAGGTTGCCGATCAAAAAGTTCACGTGGCTGAGGCAAAGGCCATAACTAAGGCCGATGTTATCAACTCGACCTCCATTTATGCTAAGCCCGATAAAAGAAAGAAAGTAGTTATGGAAAACCTCATAGTCGGATTTTCAAGACTAGACTTTAAGGGTATCCTAGCCCCATATGAAAACCCACTTGTTATAATGACTAGAGTACATGGATGTGAAGTACCAAGAATCTTAGTTGATGGAGGAAGCTCTGCAGATGTTATTTTCTGGCCGTAATTCAAAGTCTTAGGACTAAGTATGGTCAGGCTCGTCCCGTATCATCATCCTCAAATAGGATTCAGTGGAGAGAAGGTTCACCCTCTCGGGATATATGAAATGGATATCATAATGGGAGACGAATGGACGAAGAGGCTCACCAAGAAGATCAACTTTTTTCTATGGACGAGAACGTGTTCTCAGCCTACAACCTCATATTGGGACGGGTAGCCCTCAAAGAATTTGAGGCCGTGCCTTCGACGGTCCACCAAATGATAAAATTATCGACTCCTTATAGAGTAGGGGAAGTTTAGGGTGACCAAATATCGGCATAAGAATGCTAATTTAACTTAACCGCGGAGAGAGAATCATATAAGAAAGCAACCACCACCTATAACATTGACACAATTGATCCTAGAGACGAGACAAAGCTCAAGAAAAGGAAAGACGTTAAAGAGATAGAATCCATCATCCTGAATAAGGATGAGTCGAAAAAAATTTCCAAGTCGAAAAAGCCCTAAAGTCGGAGATTAAGAATGAGTTGATCAAATTATTGAAGAGAAGACAGAGCATCTTTGCTTGGAATCATGCAGACATGCCATGCATCGACCCAAAGATAATGTGTCATAAGCTTAATGTGGTGGTAAGTGCTAAGCCAGTAAAGCAGAACAGAAGGATTTACTCTCGTGAGGAGTAAGAGGTTATAAGGGATGAAGTTAAGAAGCTTGAAGAGGTCGAGTTCATTAGAGAGGTCATCTACCCTGAATGGTTATCCAACGAAGTTATAGTGCTGATCGAGGTATAAACCGAGCGTCCGTATAATACGCTAGTCATTGTTATCGGCTTCCAACCTCAATACAAAAAAAAAACTAAACTTGTAACTACACCTTTTAAGGAGTATAGTGGCGAGTCTGGGTATCGAATCCACAGGGAATTAGGACGTGTGAACGTGGCGACAAAGGTAAGGTAGTTTAATCCTAAAGTTGATGTTAAAATAAAAGAAAAGAAACAGATGATTGATTTTTATGTATTTTATCTATGAATTAACTAGATTCAATTAAATTAACCTATGCATGCGAAATTAACTAACTAAGAAGGAATTAATATGAATGAAGAAATGGGTTAAGAATACACTCCCCCAAACCCTAGGGTGTATGCCAGTACAAAATTAGTCATAAATTAGATAATTGATCAGACCCAGTCTTTAGTACTCCAAAGCATTACATATATGAGGTTCAAGCCCGCATCATACATAATCAAAGAATGAGTAAAGAAGTGTTGCAATAGTGCACGCACGTTGCATCCTTAAGCACCCTGGTTACCTAGGGAAAACGAGGTTAAAAGTTCTACGATGGTTGTGAAACAATACAACACGATCTAATCACTTATTTGATTTAAAGGACAAATTTTATATCTATGCATACCACATCGGGTTGGGTTCATGCATCCTCATACTTAAAAACTTAGCTTAACATGATTAAAATAAAAGAAAACTTAAAAGTGAAAGTGCAGGAATTCATAACTAAATCTAAAAAATTGAGAACATGACTTGAATTGGGATTGGAAAACTAGAAAGCAACAATTAATTAAACTAACTAGGAAAGCAGTAAAGACAATAAATTAAAATTACTTGCAATGGATGAATGATGAATCTTGAATAGAACCTTCAATCTTGAATAGTAGCCAAACTTCAAAACTAGGGTTCTTGGATACAAGAATCCTTTAAAAACTAACTATTAGCCTCCTAAAACTTGATAAAAACAACTCCTCCTTCCTACTAGGGTTGGCCCTTTTATACATCTAAAAAATGACTCCTCCCATGCCTCTCCACGTTTTACCCTTTTAATATACCTAAATGAGACTCTTACCTTGCCTCCCCACATTTTACAACTAATAAAAATGAATTAAACAAGAAATTTCAAGAGTTTTGACTCTTTAGTTCTGAAAATGACTCTTCATTTATGAAAATGACTCTTCATTATCCCGCAACTTCAAAACCTCATAACTTCTTCACCGTATCTCGGATTGAGGTACTGTTTTTTCCAGTGTTCTTGTAATTGGAATATCTTCAACTTTCCAATTGGACCCACCTCCGGACTAAGGCTGCAAAATTACAAAAATGCCCTTGAACTTCACATTTCTTGCTTTCTTTTACTGTTTTGAGTTCTCCTTTGCACTAACTTGCATGAAAGACCTATAAAGCACATGAGAAATACACAAAACACGAAATACTTGCCAAAAAAGCATAAATACGAGACAAATCCAAGCTATTTACACTCCACGGGATCATAAAAATACCCAAATTAAGGGGATAAATATGAAAAATATGTGCCTAATCACACCCCCTAACTTAGAACTTTGCGCGTCTCGAGCAATATAAATGAATCTAACCAAAATTTCACTCTTGAAAATTCCTTTATTAAAATAAAATTCCACTTTCGCAGGCAAGCGATTGCATTGAGCATATGCAACAAGCCTTTAAACCCCTAGGTTACCCTAGTAGGATGAGTTTTGTCTCGTGAGGGTTTGTAGTGAATACACCCAAAAAATTCTTTATTGACTCAAATAAATATCAAAATACTTAAAAATTGTACAATTTAAACTTTTCGAAAAATAATCACCATAAATTCATATTCAAATGTCTCAAACCATAGTGTGTGTGTGCAAAGCCAGAAATTAAACCTCAAATTTCCACCGATTAAGCATTACGTTACTTTTCGAAAATTCGTTTTGATTCAAATTCTTACGGATGCACTCACAAATGAATCACTCGAATTGTGGATATTTTCTCTTGGTATGCATGATATAAATAGTAAATATAATGGACACAAATTCACGCATACAAAATTGAAAAGAAGGAAATATATGGTAAAAAGATCTCATCATCGGAATACAGTTATTAGGAAACAGGAAACATCATCTCTTAATCACACCATTTTAATCGCTTTTACTATCTTTTCATATCTGATCTCTCCATGCAGTAATTAATTTCGCCATTCAGACTCAGTTAGGACTTTTCGGGTTAAAAAGTGTAAAGGGTAAAATTGGGAATAGACGAAATGTTCGGAATTGGAAAATGTCCTTATGACGTCCATTAGTGCTTTTTTGTGCATTTGCTCATTTTTCTCTTTCTTTTTCTATTTTCATTTTTTTCTTGCTATTTTTCTTTTCTTGCCCTTTTTTTATTATACGCTTTGGACTTACTTGACGAATTTCTAATTTTTTATAATTTCGAGCCAATTGGGTTTTTGGGTTATCAAACGAACGGGAAATATTATATTATGCTCAAAGTGGGTTGCAAAGGGATAATTTTTCACAACTTTATTATGGCTAACATCTTTGGGTTAAACAAAAGAGGGCCTACTTCATTGTCCAAATTGCTAATCATATTACCATATGCATATCGAGATTAATTAAGTTTAGAGATATATTTAGCACGAATTTCGAGACAATATTTCACACATTTCCCATAATCGATCGAAACAAAGGATTGAGATCATCAATGACTTATTAAAACGCTGAAAAGAACTTTGAGTTAATCATAAACTCAGATTGATTTAAAAACTCATAAAAAATTGAAAGGCTCGAAATCTCACCGGGTTTGATTAATCTCTACGCTTATTCGTTAAGTCGTCAATTTTCTTTCAATTTCCATCTTCGGTCAATTTTTGACTTAGTGCAATTGATTGTTAACAATTTGAGACTTTAAATAGAATAAATGTGATATTTTTGAAAATTTTAAATTCCAATTTTTATTTATTTTGAAGAAAAATATTTTTGGTTTTTTCAACTTTTTTGAAATTTGTGAAATTTTCTAAAAAAAACACACTTGGAAAAAACATGTGATCGAATCAATGAATCTAAACAATAAACGGGAAGAATATCCCACACTCCCTAACTTGAATGTTGCATTGTCCTCAATGCGAATCAAGAACACAACATAAAGAGAGGAAAAGAAAGATATTACCCAAATGGAGCGATCCCCGATGAGTGCGTGTCCATTGAATCTACAAAACATGTTAGAACCAAGCATAGCAAAAAGAATAACAAAAACTTTAAATAATTACTCTAAACTATAAAAAAAGAAAAGGAAAAAGAAAAAGCTAATTATGTACAACCTACGAATTGAAATTCTAATAAGTTATACACTAGAAGTCAAAATATTTGAGGGTCCACCCAAAAGACAATTTGTCTTTGAGGGGTAATCAGTGTACCCTCATTCAAAAGAATGCCTCCCGAAAAATAAGAATTTCGTTTGAACAACGGAAGGCATTTGCAAAGCGGAAGAAATGAACCATCACCAATTAAAATTTTTAGGGGGATAATGAGGGATTTGAGTGCACAGGGGGACAAGTACCATTGGGATCCAAGAAAAATAGAATCATGTTCCAAAGATTTTAGGGGGATAATGAGGGATTCCATATTGGAAAACAATTCAAGCATTGAGTCCTTGTCCTCAAAATCTTCTCCCCCAAAATTTTCAGTTGGATCTGGTGGAGTGACACGTCTAAGTTTATGGCCCGTAAGATGAAGCATCTCAAAATAACATTCCCATAGAATAATCGGATCAACATCCTCAAGACATTCATCCAGTTCTTGTGATGGATTTAAGGCTTCGATAATAGTGGGGACACAAGGAGACAAATGATCTTCAACCTTAATAGGTTTTGAAATATTTACAAGAGGTTGAGATTCAAAAGTACTTGGATCACTCTCAATGATTTCGTTCTCAAAAGTATTAGGTGAAGCGCAAGTCTTGACCTTATCTAAGTTGTCCAAATAATCATCCAACTCCTTGCATGTTGCTATAGTTTTCAACTCTGTAGTAGCAAGGTCATCAGATTGCTTTTTGATAATAATCAAGAGTTCTTCCAAAGTAGGCTTCCTTGGTTTTAGCACCTCGGATTCCTCATTTGGTTGAAAACATTATTCAACTTAAAAAATATCGAAAGAAAAATCCTCATTGGGTTCAAATAATGCATCTAACTCTTGCTCCCAATAACGATTTTTTTCTCGATATTCTTTTTCAAGTCTTTCTTCTTCAAGCAATTCATTTTGATAAATTTGGATGGCCTTAGCACTGGGCTTGTATTTATAAGACTCATCTTTAGTGATATTGATCCAATGTTTATAAGTCTTGAGCGCCTCCTCCTCACTATTAGCATAACAATTACTCCCACCAAAAGAGTTAAAGTAAGACATTTCAAATTGGGCAATTAAAAAACGTGACACCCCTATTTTTGGATTTTTTTTAAAATTTTTTCTGAATTTTTTTTTTTGGATTTTTGATCAAATTCGGGATTAACCAACCTAACCTAAAGTCAACCTAATTCCCCGACAACGACGCCATTTTGATCGAGGTGTAAACCGAGCGTCTGTGTAATACGCTAGTCGTTGTTATCGGCTTCCAACCTCAATACAAAAAAAAAACTAAACTTGTAACTACACTTCTTAAGGAGTATAGTGGCGAGTCTGGGTATCGAATCCACAGGGAATTAGGACGTGTGAACGTGACGACAAAGGTAAGGTAGTTTAATCCTAAAGTTGATGTTAAAATAAAAGAAAAGAAACAGATGATTGATTTTTATGGATTTTATCTATGAATTAACTAGATTCAATTAAATTAACCTATGCATGCAAAATTAACTAACTAAGAAGGAATTAATATGAACGAAGAAATGGGTTAAGAATACACTCCCCCAAACCCTAGGGTGTATGCCAGTACAAAATTAGTCATAAATTAGATAATTGATCAGACCCAGCCTTTAGTAATCCAAAGCATTTCATATATGAGGTTCAAGCCCGCATCATACATAATCAAAGAATGAGTAAAGAAGTGTTGAAATAGTGCACGCACGTTGCATCCTTAAGCACCCTGGTTACCTAGGGAAAACGAGGTTAAAAGTTCTACAATGGTTGTGAAACAATACAACACGATCTAATCACTTATTTAATTTAGAGGACAAATTTTATATCTATGCATACCATATCGGGTTGGGTTCATGCATCCCCATCCTTAAAAACTTAGCTTAACATGATTAAAATAAAAGAAAACTTAAAAGTGAAAGTGCAGGAATTCATAAGTAAATCTAAAAAATTGAGAACATGACTTGAATTGGGATTGGAAAACTAGAAAGGAATAATTAATTAAACTAACTAAGAAAGCAGTAAAGACAATAAATTAAAAGTACTTGCAATGGATGAATGATGAATCTTGAATAGAACCTTCAATCTTGAATAGTAGCCAAACTTCAAAACTAGGGTTCTTGGATACAAGAATCCTTTAAAAACTAACTACTAGCCTCCTACAACTTGATAAAAACAACTCCTCCTTCCTACTAGGGTTGGCCCTTTTATACATCTAAAAAATGACTCCTCCCATGCCTCTCCACGTTTTACCCTTTTAATATACCTAAATGAGGCTCTTACCTTGCCTCCCCACGTTTTACAACTAATAAAAATGAATTAAAGAAGAAATTTCAAGAGTTTTGACTCTTTAGTTCTGAAAATGACTCTTCATTTCTGAAAATGACTCTTCATTATCTCGCAACTTCAAAACCTCGTAACTTCTTCACCGTAGCTCGGATTGAGGTGCTGTTTTTTCCAGTGTTCTTGTAATTGGAATATATTAAACTTTACAATTGGAACCACCTCCGGATTAAGGCTAAAAAATTACAAAAGTGTCCTTGAACTTCACATTTCTTGCTTTCTTTTACTGTTTTGAGTTCTCCTTCGCACTAACTTGCATGAAATACCTATAAAGCACATGATAAATATACAAAACACGGAATACTTACCAAAAGAGGTTAGTAGCATAAATACGAGACAAATCCAGGCTATTTGCACTGCACGGGATCATAAAATATAGAAATTAAGGAGATAAATATGTAGAATATGTGCCTAATCAAGTGCCAAAGGCCAATGGAAAGTGGAGAAAGTGTGTGGGCTTCAATGATTATAACAAGTCTTATCCCAAGGATAACTCCCCTCTCCCTCGTATTGATCAAATGGTTGATGCTACAACAGGTCATGAATTGATGAGCTTCATGGATGTGTACTCTGGCTACAATCAAATTTTTATGGACCCGACTGATGCAGAGAAAACTGCATTCATCACCGATAAGTGAACATACTATTACAAGGTTATGCCTTTCGGCTTGAAGAATGCCGGGGCTACATATCAATGGCTGGTGAATAAGATATTTGAAAAACAAATTAGGAAGTCCATGGAGGTTTATGTTGATGATAAGCTGACCAGGAGTCTGAAGGCCAACACTCATGTGGCCGACTTTGAAAAAATCTTCGATATGATGGATGAGTACAGGATGAAGCTCAACCCTGCTAAATGTGTTTTCAGTGTCGGTGATAGAAAATTCTTAGGTTTTATCGTCAATTAGAGGGGTATAAAAGCCAACCCGGAGAAGATAAAAGCTCTGTTACAGATGAAGATCCTAAAGACCATCAAAGACGTTCAGAGGCATATTGGACATGTGGGTGCCCTAAACAGGTTTGTCTCTAAAGCCACAAATAAATGTCTTCCATTTTTTAAAGTTCTTAGAAAAGATTTTGAATGGAATAAGGAGTGTGACAAGGATTTTAGAGAGCTAAAGTCCTACCTCGGCTTCCCCTTACTTTTTTTAAGTCTAGTTCGAAGGGAAAAACTGTATGTATACCTAGAAGTCTCGAAGTCGGCTATTAGCGCTGCCATTGTAAGGGAAGAGGATGGAGTACATAAGTCAGTGTATTTCAATAAAAAATCACTCCAAGGGGACGAGCCGAGGTATAAAAGGATGGAAAAGTTATCTTATACTCTGATTAATGCCTCGAGAAAGATGAATCCGTACTTACAGGCCCATACAATGGTCATCCTCACTGATTCTCCACTTTGGCAGGTGATCCACAAGCCAGAAAATCCAGGAGACTAATGGTTTGGGCAATAGAGCTGGGAGAGTTTGATATCGTCTATTAACCTAGGGTGGCCATTAAAGGGCAAGCATTGACAAACTTCATGGCCGAGTTCAGCTAGGACGAGGACGAGACTCAGACTGAGAATTTTGAGACTACAGATGGTCGGCAAGGGAGAAGTGTCGAGCCTTCCACAGACGAGGCCAAGACAAGCGCAGCTAGAGGGAAATCAACTGAAAATGAAGAGGGGAGATATCTCTTCAGGCAGGGATCCATAGCAGAGGGTAATTTCTCGAAGGTCGATACAGTATGGAACCTATTTATTGATGGGTTCTCTTGTGAGAATGGTAGCGGTGTCGGACTGATAGTGTCGGCCCCAGATGGCACAGATATTGAGTATGATTTAAGGTTTAACTTCAAGGCCTATAATAATGAGTTAGAATATGAATCTTTGATAGCAAGTTTCTCCTTGGCTCGGGCTCTAAATGTTGGCCAGCTCCTAGTTCATAGTGATTTAAGATTGGTAGTAAATCAGATCTTAGGGGCATATGAGGCCAAAGACGATAGAATGTCCAAATATATATATAGAGTGAGGTCAATATTGAAAGGTTTCAAAGAAGTGAAGATGAAGAGGGTACCTCGGTTAGACAACGGATGAGATGATGCACTCACGAGACTAGCCTCAACAATAAGAACTGATATCAGAAGAACAATATCGGTAGAAATCTTACTTAGGTCAATTATCGAAGAGGAGGACAGTGCATTTGAGTCTTGTCTGAATTTTGATATGGGAGCTTCGTGGATGGATCCTCTTGTCAGATACATCAAGGAGGGGGAGCTGCCAGAATTAAAAACTGAAAGAAGGAAGTTGAAATACAAAGCTACCAAGTTCTTTATCATAGGGGACATTTTATATAAGAAGGGGTTTTCGCTTCCTCTTCTCAGGTGTGTTCATCCCTCTGAGGTACCAAATATCCTTTAGGACGTACATAAAGGCTCTTGATCTAGTCATATTGGGGGAAGATCATTGGCCAAGAGGATTGTTACTCAGGGGTACTGGTGGCTGACCCTGACCAATGATGCGACAACATATGTTAAGAAATGCGACAAGTGTCAAAGGTTTGATACCATTCCTCACCAACCTCATCAGCCTCTGACCTCCATCACGTCTCCCTGGCCGTTTGTGGTGTAGGGAATTGATCTAATAGGACACTTGCCCAGAGCAGTGAATAATTATTGGTACCTGATTGTGGAGATAGATTACTTTTTAAAGTGGGTAGAGGTTGAGTCGATGATTACGATTAGGGAGCAGAACACCTTTCAATTTATTTGGAAGAACATCATTTGCAGGTATGGTCTGTCTAATACCCTGATTTCAGATAATGGGACTCAATTTAAGAACGTCTCCTTAGAAATATACTGTGAAAGGGTCGGTATTAAATAATTCTTCTCCACCCTTGGCCGACCCCAAGCAAATGAGCAAATTGAAGTGACAAACCGAACGATTCTAGATGGGATTAAGAAGAAGTTAGAAGATGTAAAGGGTAGATGGATCGAAGAAGTATACGCTGTACTATGGGCCTATAGAAGGACATAAAGGACTCCTACTAGAGAGACCCCATTTATGCTTGGATACGGCTCAGAGGCAGTTGTATTAATGGATACAGGTCTACCTACACATCGAGTTCAGACCTATGACCCTGAAGATAATAATAACGAGCGAAGGATTGAATTGGATCTCATTAAAGAGAGAATAAAAGATGCTGAGGTTAGGCAAGATGCCTACCAGCAAAGAATTGCAAGATTCTACAACAAAAGGGTCAAAGCACGCTCATTGAAAGTAGGGGATTTGGTACTGAAAAAGATATTGCAGAAACCTAACAAGATTAATCTAACTGGGCATGGGCATTAAAAAGTAAATGAAGAGGTTGTGCCAGGAATGTACAGATTGGAAAACTTGAATGGAGAGCCAATTTCCAACCCATGGAATTTTGATCATCTTAAGAAATATTATCAATGAGATTAGTTTTTACTGTCTTACCCGTATTTTATTGTAATACGTGTATCTGGCTCAGAAGAATGATTATCAATGAGAATATTAGTGTTTCCTCATCGTGTTTGTTTATTCAAATATTTGTATTAATTCATCTTAAGCTATAAAACATCATCCGTGGTCAAGTAAGCTTGAGTTGCCACCATTGATATGATAGTCTGGACGGGGGCGACCTCATCCACAAGCTGCTGATAACATCGAGTGGCGCTAATTATCATCAGCTATATGGACTCTCCCTCGACTGAAATGATAGTGCATGGATAGTACGACACTCCATACGCCCGTAAAAAATGAGGGAGGGTGGATAGGACAACAAACCTTAAACATTATTAGTTTGTTGAATTATGAGATGAAACATCATTAATTTGGTGATCTCAAACCTTAAACATAATTAGTTTGGTGAATTATGAGATGAAACATCATTAATTTGGTGATCTCAGCCCTTAAACATCATTAGTTTGGTGAATTATGGGATGAAACATCATTAATTTGGTGATCTCAGACCTTAAACATCATCAATTTGGTGATCTCAGACCTTAAACATCATTAGTTTGGTGATCTCAGACCTTAAACATCATTAGTTTGGTGAATTATGAGATGAAATATCATTAGTTCGATGATCTCAGACCTTAAACATCATTAGTTTGGTGAGTTATGAGATGAAACATCAATAATTTGGTGATCTTAGACCCGAAACATCATTAGTTTGGTGAATTATGAGATGAAACATCATTAATTTGGTGATCTCAGACCTTAAATATCATGAATTTGGTGAATTATTAGATGAAACATCATTAATTTGGTGATATCGTACCTTAAACATCATTAATTTGGTAAATCATGAGATGAAATAACATTAATGTGGTGAGATAAATATCATAATAGAAGAGGGATTTCATTAATGACGAACAAGAACACAAGTCATAGTTTCATTTAATAACCTACGAGGTTACAGGAATTCATGTAAAGATAAGGGGTTACAACAAAAAGGTTCACTAAAACAAGTACAATTCAGACACAAAGCCCTCAGGGATGAACTTATCCATCGGTGGGAGCCGACCCATCACCAGTTTGAGCTTTTTTGTCAAGTCCATCATCAGTAACCTCAACCTCATCATCATGACCAGTTTGCTCTTCATTATGTTCAACGATGTCTATTGGACGAGTTTTGGCTGGGGCAGAATTCTCCACTACAGTTAAAGCACGACCAAGACGAGCATCGCCGAAGTCGAGGCCTATAAAATCTTCTGCGAACAAGCCCTCAGAATCAGCATGCTTTAGGGCATCCCATCAGCCAACAGCCCCGATGCCTCTCTCAAGATAGTCAAAGCCAAAATCTAAAAATTCATCAGAAGTTTTATAGTCGGTAATGATTTTATCTTTGGCCTCGGCCAATGAAGATTTAACCGCCATGTCGATACTGGCTTGGATGCTCTCGTCTTTGGCTTTCAGAGCCTTTATGTAATTTTCTTTCAGATGGGTGTTCAGGTCCCTCTCGTGCTTCAACTCGCCTTTGACATTCTCAAGATCAACCATCAGAGCATTCTCAAGATTATCGACGTCTTGGCCCTTTTGGGTTAGGGGCATCCTCTTCAGAGTCCAGCTAGCCAGACGATGAAGAGAAATTGCACCCTGTAATATGAGTGATAAGTTAGTAACAATGAGAATAATGTAGAGACAAGACTTGAAAATAAATGGATTGGTCAGCAAGTACTTGTGCGGTCTGATAGAGAGAGAACTCGGCTAGTAGGGGGACATCCAAAAATTATAAAAAATTCTTATCTTCCTGTGAGACGATTGAGTCGAGAGAGTCGGCTGCCTTTAAGATGTGACCAATGATACTATGATCACTTAATTTTAGCGACGACATCCGAGAAGCCAGGGCGTCAGACGTCGAGATCGGGATGGCGTAGTTGGAACATTGAGTCTTGCTTGGCCGAGTGGAAGTTGGGTCTGTTGGTGGAGCTTTCCTTTTCTTTACATTATCATCAACCTTTGTGGAGCCGACGGTCTTCTTAGTTTGGGCTAGTTGAGGGACAACCTTGTTACCACGTCTGCCAATGAGCTTACTAAGGTTGGGAGTAGACATTTCTCAAAAGTCGTCTGATAAAACCTCTAGCCGCTCTGTAAAAAGAAAAGTCTCAGAGTTAGTACATCAATTGTATATATATACGAGACATAACTTGTAACAAAATTTTAGAACTTCCGAAGTTCAACCAGAGGGCCACCCCCTACACCTGTCTGAGTAAGGTAGTAGGGGGTCATCAAATGTTCAGACTTCACAAGACGACCATTCTGGCCTTGATTACGAAGCTCGTTGATGTTCTTATAGCTATTCGAGATTAGTCCAAGGTCGGCCTTGGCCGAATAGAGGTTTAGGCCCACCTCAGAGGGGTTCTCGGCTCAGATGTTCCATAGGCTTGGTTTGGGCAAAACTCCCAGGCGCCCGAGGCAAAGAGATATCGGAGAAAACCAAAGGCCAAGGGATATGGAGAAGCAAAAATAGACGGAAGGGTACATAAGCTTAAAATAAAATATGCATTAAAATAATATATCATGAATTAGATGTGCCCTCCCTCCCTATCTTTATTATCAACCTCACAACATGGTACATAAGTTTGATGAGATCGACTATGTTCCCCTCTAGCCTATAAAATCATGAAACTACATATACAACTAAATAAATCAAGTCATCATTATAATATCTATCTCCATTCGACAATGGGTCTTTAATAATGCTAATAACGAGGTTGTCAGACAAATAAGACAAATTCTTAATAGAAAATTTATAAAGAATAATAGTTTATGAGAGATGAAGAAATTTAATTTAGGTATTATATGAAGATATTGTGTTATTAAGTAACATATAAATTCAATTACACTAGAAGAAAAATGACTCATAATTAAAAGCCATGATAAAAATATTTTTATCACAATTTTTAAATATTTAGAAACTACCATATACATGGCTCACATAAATGTTCATAAATTGTGGTAAAAGTTACGTAGTTTTTATATCGGTTTTATGTAAACAATTATCATATATATTGTAGTTATGTATATTTATCTCAATTTAGCTGGGTAAATCGCAATAAAAGATCCTATTTCTATCATAATTCTTTTAATAAAAGTCTTATTATAGCTTTTGTCGTAAAAATGACATAAGTTTTTTAAAATTATCTATATTTCCTTCTATACAATTTTACCATCCATAACACAAATATGTTTTCACCCTCTAACTAACTAAAACCATAAGCAAAATAAATATAACAATTTGATATGTAAGTTATAATATTTTTATACACCATTCAACTTAAAGTCTCGTGAATGCAGAACAATTCACAATAAAGGATCTACGAAAAACAATCATAAAAGACAGAAAGTAAATGGAATCACACACAACAACGATGTACGTGGTTCGATAACTTTCCTACGTCCATGGAGAGGTTACTTGATCTTATTAAGTGTCTCTAAAAGATTACAATTTTTTCATCCCTTTGTCCCGGGTCAGGGTGTACAATTTATAAATATATTTGTTACAGAGTTTAAGTTGTTTAAGGAACTCCATCATAGTTCGTGGATTGTCCATGAGTTGCGTGAATATCTCGATCGAGATTCTTAGTACCTGATTTAACCATATCCGCGAGTGTCCTCCTCTAATTAAACTGTCTTTATAGAAATTAAGTTATGAATTGGGATTTGGTCCAGGCCAAATAATTTAAGTTATCTTGGTCGGATACTCTCACAGACTTGTAAACAATGGGTTCCCATAATTGCTCCTGAAATCTTTGGGCTGATAACCATGGGTCAACAGATTTCAACTGGGTTGGAGGTCTAAGGCCTTAAAAGGTAGTGAGAGTCTGTGATGGCATCTTTGTAATAGCAAGGCTTACACTAACGGCATACTCGTCTTAAAAAATAAATTGGAGCGCCAAAATCTTCCTCGAAAGTTAAAACTCATCATTAGAGGATTGTGGTGATCAGGTGTTGTGTACTGAACCGTTTGTTCACTGCCTCTGGTCGTTCTTCTGCATACTCCTTTCCTAAGCTCCTCGTCTGCTTCAAAAGTCGAAGTTCCCCTTCTTCTGTGCTTTTTCAAGGCCTCGCTACTGCCTATAACTTATAGTATCTTCCCCTTCTTAGTTCATTTTCTTTGTATTAGCTAGTTATTGTAGCTAGGGTTTCTTCTTACTTGTTCAGTTATGGAGATGTTAGATGGTAAATCTGTAGAAGAGTTTAGGCATCCCTAACTGGGTGATTATCAAGTGTGCCCCCTTCATCTTAATGTTCATAAAGTTGATGGGGGACATTGGATTCACACCCTGTTGATAACTCAAGGGGATTTGACATTCTCCCCAAATGAGTTATTACTTAGATTTTTAGGTACTTTTCCATTGTTCCTTCTCAATGTACCACCAACGTATGGGAGATGGTAAACAGTGTCCATAGGATAAATACACTATATGTAACAAGGTTAGGTCTTGCTGAGATATATTACTGTTATGTGTTCTCGAAGACCAAAGTGGGTTTGTTGTTTTTAAAAACTAGAAAAGCCGAGCGAGTTCTGGTGGTAAATCTTTCGAATTTCCACAAAGACTACTAGAAACATGGGTTCATTTCAAGGAACCACCCTCTATTATTGGAGGGGGAGAGACTACATGACTCTACCAATTTTTACTATGGAGAGGCTGAATTAGGTCGCTTCTTTTTTTTTCCTTCTAAATTCTTGTGAACTCTTCTCATTCTTGTCACTGATATTCATCTTTTTTATTATTGCAGCTTGTGCCAAGAACCAAAATCCTGACATTAGTGAAATTAATACTGAAGAGCTCGTGAAGGCCTAGAGCATAGAGGAGAGATTGACAGAAGGTGAGCATCCCAGGTTGACGGCATTTCTCTTGGAATACAAGAACATAGGCACAAGCTTCATTGCTCGACCAGTTGATCAGTCCCAATTTTAAAAGCTCAAGAGGAAGGTCCTTCTGATCCAGTTTTTATTGAGGACGACAATTCTGAAGAAGAGGAAAATAGCAAGAAGAGATAAGAGGAGGAATAGAAGTTGGAGGAGAAGAGGAAATAGAGGAAGAAGAAGAATAAGAAGAAAAGGACATGGATCCTTTAGTTAAGAATAGGAGGTTAAGGCTTCCTGATGATGATGCCGATTATGCGATCCTTTTTGACAGGATTCCAGCTATGAAGGTTTTTACAGTAGGCTCTCCCAAGGGCAGTGGTTCTGTCCCATCTGATAAAGGAAGAGAACAATAAAAGGGGAGAGAGAAGAAAATAAAATAAAAGAAAAATGGAAGAAGAGAGATAGAGAGAGATATATAGAGAAAATTAAACAAGAAGAGAAGAGAAAAGAGAAAAAAAGAGCCGAGGCTAAGAAGAAATTAGCCCTGCAGTCCACTGAAGTGCCCACTGTCCCTAGTCTTGAGGGGGCTGATGTGGGTGATTCCTCTTTTTTGTCCCCTGATCTACTGAAGAGGTTGGTGCTCGCTGCTAATCGCGAGTGTTCCTTTAGGAAGGGGCTGACTCAACTCGCCCTTAAGACTTCACAAGGTATGTCTCTAGTAAGTCTTTCTTGCTTGTTTCTTTTCCTTTTCTCCCTCTATTTCTACTCTAATTCTCTGCTGTTCTCTCCTTTCGTAGATGCTGTCTAATTTCACTACCCTTATGGACAATCAATCTGATAGCTTTAGAAGGGAGGAGGAGATAAAGAAAGCCCTGGAGGCCGAGAAGGTGGCCTTTGTTAACGCTCGCCATGAGTGGGAGCGTAAAAAGAATGAGATGTCTAAGGCCTATGATGATATTGGGGCTACTCAAAAGGTACTAATTATTGAGAAGTCCGAACTGGTGGAGACCAACAAAAAATTAACTGACAAAGTTGCCAAGTTGGAGGGCGATCTTCCCCAAGCCAAGGATTACAGCTACCGTAAAGGCTTTTACAAAGCTTACGAGGAGGCTGAGCATCAGATGGCTTATGCTTACAAGGTTTCGTTCAAGAAGGGATGGGACCAAGGTTTGAATGCTACTGGTGCTCCTACAGATTCTGATCTTTTTATCCTTCATTCTCCTGGTCCTGACCCATTTATTGAAGAAGAAGAAGAGGAAGGTGGTGATCACATTGATGGTAATACTGAGATTGTTCCTGCTACAGTTGGCGGGAGGGTAGGTGCTGACCAAGAGCACCAAGTGGTTAACAAGGGGAAAGCCATAGTTGAAGGAGACTAGGTGAAAGACCAGGTCTCTATAGACTAGGATTTTTGATTCCCCTTGTACAATTTTCAGTCTTGTTGATCTGTATCCTTATTTTGAGAACTTCATGTATTAGCCATTAGCCTTATTTTTATGTTATGTGGTAATGAAATTCTCCCCCTTATTCATGTGTTATTTTATACTGATATACTTGCTTCTGGTTTAGGGAGAATTCTCGGACCTGAAACCAACCTACAAGTTCGTAAATATTTTGTGAAAATCTACAAGTCGCTAATAGCGAGGAACAAGAAGTAAAAAAACCATACTGAAGTGATTGCCAAACTGAAAGAGGATCTCTAGGAGATGGAGGAAATATGGGCCTTTGTATAGGAGGAAGTTATTTCCCTGAGGGCCCAAATATTAGAGAGGACTGAGGTCGACTAAGTGGGCGAGGTCCTGCAGTCTGAGAATGATGCTCTGAGAAAAGAGGTGGCGAGCTTGAAATCTTTTATATGGGTACTAAAAAATAATGTCAAGAAGCTGAGATACTCATTTAAGGTGGGACCCAGAGAGGTACGGGGAGAAAGTTATAATAGTGCTTGGGTAGATGCCCCAGTAAAACTTAAGGAGGCGAAAAGCATTGCTTTTTCTCGTGGGGGGATGAGTGCTCTTAAAGGGGCGAAAACTCCAAAAGAATCCAAGTTTTGGTACAAGTACCAGATTAAATGTCGTGCCTATAGCCATAATCCCTTCTTAAAAGATAATTAATAGGTTTCGACCGATGATATTCCTCCCCAACTCTTGGATCAAGATCTTGATGAAGATGTCGAAGAATTTTCCCCAAAGCCAGACGATGGTCAGAGGGTAGTTGTAGCGAAATATCTTGCTCGGCGCCATGGCCCCTCTTAAGCCCTTATATATTTCTTTTTGGTCATTGATTGTAACCTTGTATTCTTAATAAAGAATTTTCTTATGTTTTGAGTATATGCTGGCTAAACATGTTTTGATTTTACCTGGTCAAAGGTTACTTAGTACTTTTATTGAACAAAATGACATTGATTAACCAATTGTAGGCTTTAGGTAGACTCATACATAGTTTGAATCATTTTGGCATTTTTTAACTGACTAAATGATGTTTAAGTGTTGGCATTCTGACCTTCATATGTTTGAACACTCTCCCAAGCCAATATGCTTGAGCAGTATCATTCTATTAACTAAGAAATCGATTAACTTCGAGATATTCCTTGACCTAACTAGCAAGTTAATCTTTCCCAACATCATGGTGATCCTTCATGCGAAGCCAGCCAATGGGGAATTGACTTATTTAAATTGACGACATTCAATTTCAATTTATGGAACATGTCTAAATACATCACTTTGGATGAACTCCCCTGGTCCACAAGCAGTTTGTCGACATCTCAGTTGCAATCTTGAGTGTGATAACTAATGCATCATGGTGTAGGGTCCTTACTCTGACCAAGTCTTCCTCTATAAACATAATTTTACTTCATGTAATCAATATCTTCTGGTCGTCGAGGTTTTCTTGCTTGTGTTTTGGCAGGGTCGATCTAAAAATCTTCCATCATGGTAGTTACCTTCTTGAGTTCCATTCGAACGACGTTTCCCTGAATTTGTTTGAGATTTGACGCCCCATGGATTATTGCAAACTCATGTTCTATATCATCGAGGACAATGTCTAGATTTTGAACTTCGCTAGCTATGACCTTCTCTGACTTCTTTTTAACGTACTCGCTGAGATGACCTGCCTGAACTAGCTTTTCTAGATGTGACTTCAGAGCTTTTAAATTCTTGCTTCTGTAATCGCCCTCCTTATGGAACACACATCTCAGTGCGTAGTTCTTTTTAGTTGGGTCATCACCCATTTTCTTGGTCCATTTGATAAGAGGTTCATCCTTGATCTTGCTAAGGATTTTGTAGATGGGTTCCTTCAAGATTGTATTAATAGCCTGGAACGCCTTGGAGGGATCCCTCTTGTTTCCACCTTTGGAGCCATTCTTTCCCCCATTATTGCTTCCCTTCTTTTAGGTTTCATTCTTCTCTATCCCCTTGTTTTCTTTTTCTCAGCCATTATATCCCCCACTAGGATGGACCGCGTCTTCAACCTTGGTGTACTTATCGATACGAGCCATAAGATCATCGATGCTTATGGATTCCTTCTTGGTGAGGGATTGATGAAGCATAGAGGTGGTCGGCGATATGCCCCAAGTGTACCCCCTCGGCTCCGAGACATCAACCTCGGCCATTGGTATGGTCGATGTTGGAAGGGTCTTAGATCAATGACCAGCGATCTCGTCTTAGGCAAGGTCGGCCATGGCCGACGTTACAAGCTACCTCGGCAAGTGAGGTCTCCATGATCCATGGGAATAGTTATTTATCAGACCATCCAGAAGACAACAACCTCAGCTGGGAGAAGGCCGAGGTTACAGAGGTTACATTTCCACCAAGGCCAGCTTCGACAGGGTCTCAACCATTGTTCCTAGCATGTTCCAGCTCAACCTCAGCCCAGGCCGACCTTATGACTCACTTATTTTACCTCTGCCCCACATGGGCCGAGGTCATCATGATTAATCTCGGATAGGACAGCAACCAGACTTTACCAACCTCATATTCTTCCATGCCGAGGTTGTGACCAGACAAAGGGCCGAGGTCTTATGCGCATATGTGAGGATAAGAACACGTGTACACAAATCATTCCCCTCTCGTGGGGGGGGGGAATATTTTATCATCATTTGCTACATGTGACAGAGATAGATGTCTTCATCGTATTGGCTAGATCAACACACACATGCTCATTGCATGCATGGGGGGTACATTACACCCCCCAGGTACTATATATACATGACTTTTCCTTCCTGGAGGGGGGGGGGGAATGAGAAACCCTAACTGAAACTCTGTCTAAATACACTTGTAGAGAGAGAAATCTTGAGAGATTGTATCTATGGCCATTAGAGCCCTCATACAGTGATATACATCATACAATTGCACAGTGGATGTAGGCCTAATTGGCTGAACCACTTATATCCCGGTGTGAATCCTCTTCTCCTCACCTCCTTCTACTATATGTGTATATATCCTCGTGCTGCCATTGTTAACATTGAATTGAGCTCACAAACACCTTGAAGGGTGGTGTTATTTCCAGCATCATAATTTTGGCACTGTCTGTGGGAATCGAGAAGCTATCTCTTCCTCATCTGTTTCTTAGCCTCACTGGAGACTCTGTGATGAACCAGGCCTCCCCCTAGCACGGAGCTGTTTCACCATTGAAAGAGGTCCATTAAGGTGTTAAGCTCATTTACTACACCAGCTCTTTTGTGCTAACACATGGCACCGGAACTACCACCACCTCTTCCGCCGCCTGTAGCGGGGGGACCTAGCTCCAGCCAGGCACCACCCCAATCCGAAATGGCAGAGGTGGTCGTAGCCTTGAGGTCTTTGGCTGCAACGAAACAAGCAATGCAGGAGTAATTTGCACAGCTCAGCCAAAATATGATGATGCTACCTGGAGTCTCACCAGAAATGATCACTCCGACGGCGGTTCAGCCTCATCCTGACGCCAGGGGACCACCCCAGGCACCAAGAAAAAACCAACCTACACCCCAGTGGAGGAGGGACGTTGCTGAACTTAGGCGCTTGTGCCTGGGGAGGCAAGGAAACCCTTGCCCTGAGGACAGGTATGATGATCTAGAGGCGAAAGATGTCCCAGAAGATTATTGGGAACCGTATGAGGTTTCGAACAATACAGTTCGTCCTATCCAACGGAGCCAAGGTTGTGGGGGCAGAAGAGGTGGAGAAGCCCAGCAACGAGGATCAACTTTTGATCGACTGAGCAGGGGGTCAGCCTTTAAAAGGCTCAGTCCCGTAAATGACCTAAGATAAAGGTTGTCAAGGTCGAGAAGTGCAGTTGGCTCACAAAGGGAAGAGAGACAACTCTAGCCTCATCAGGGACGAGGAAGAGACCAAGAAGAGGTCAACAGCCAACGTTGTGCCGTGGCTGGGAACCCTCAGTCCACCCCTTGGAGGTGGCTGGGGATAAACTCTTCTAGGCCGACGTTACAAGACTATGGAACGACTCTATTCAACGTCTTGAGAACAAGATAGGAGATCTCATCAAAAGTCGGGACCCACTGGAAAGATGTTTCTCAAAGGGATCTCTATTCGTGGCTAAGATAGTAAGCATCCCATACCACAGCCAAATTCAAGCCACCCACAGTGACTCCCAAGTATGACGCTAGCACCAATCCTGTACATCATATTGAGATGTACCAGTCAGTGGCGGACATTTACTCAATACCAGATGAGATGAAGTGTCGGTCCTTCTCCGGGACCTTGACGGGAGCTGCACACATATGGTTTACTTCTCTTTCAAAGAATTCAATTGAGAACTTTATGGGCTTGGCTGAATGGTTCATTCATAATTTCTGCTTTGGGGTAAGACCTCAAAAGAAGACCACCCATCTGTTGTACGTCAAGCAAGGCAAGCATGATAGCCTAAGAGACTGCATTGCCAGGTTCAACAAAGAAAAACTTGAGGTTGAAGATTACGAAGAGAATATTGCTATGACAGCCCTCATGGGAGGTCTTAAGAAAGGAAAGTTGTTATGGAAACTTATGGAGAATCTTCCAAAGTCCATGGAGGAGCTATTGGCAACTGCAGGGAAGGTTATGAACGCCGAAGAGGCTATGGCCGCCAAGTATGAAGATGAGACGGCGGTAGCAGTGGAAAGTTCCAAAGAAATAAGGATAGTAAGAAAAGGTCAGATGATGATAAGTTTTCACGTTATACCCCTCTTACAGTAAGCTGCGAACACATCCTCAATGAGATCAAGAATGACCGGTCCCTAAGATGGCCAGAGAAGCTGAAGGCTCCTCTGCATAAGAGGAACCAAAACTTGTGGTGTGAATTCCATCAATACCATGGCCATATAACAGACAAGTGCTTCACCTTGAAGGATGAGATCGAGAAGATGTTAAAGTCAGGAAAATTGAGGAAATATGTTGATGGCAAAGATCCCAAAAGGGAAGAGATGAATCCAAAAAGAGGAGGAACGATAGGTGTCGTGACAATACCCCAGTAAGAAGGGATGGTGACTCAGACAGGGATAACGAAGACGATCCAGACCTCCCACCAAAAGATGATAACACCCCAGTGAAGAGGGTTGGTATGATCTCCTTTGGCACTAGCACCATATGCGGAGGACTTGCGGGGGGTGGTTCTGAGGTTGCTGACAGAAAAGCTCATGTGGCAGAGGCCAAATCAATGACCAAATTTAAAGTGATAGATCTAACGTCTTTCGAGAAGCAGAAGAGAAAGAAGGTAGACACGGACACTCTCATAGTTGGGTTCTTCCGACTAGACTTCAAGGGAATATTAGCTCCATATGATGACCCTTTGGTGATCACGACAAGAGTTCATGGATGTAAGGTGCAGAGAATTCTTGTCGACGGAGGAAGTTCGGCAGATGTGATGTTCTGGCCCTGCTTCAAAAGCCTATGACTTAGCAGAGCTAGGCTGGTACCCTATCATCATCCGTTAATGGAGTTTAGCGATGAAAAGGTCCTTACACTAGGCATGTATGAGATGGACGTGCGAATGGGTGATGAGTGGCCTAAGAGGTTAACCCGGAAGATCAATTTTTTTGTTATGGACAAAAATGTCTTCTCGGCCTATAACCTCATCATCGGAAGAGTAGCCCTTAAGGAGTTTGAAGCCGTGCCATCGACGATCCACCAGATGCTAAAATTCCCGACCCCCTATGGGGTAGGGTAAGTGCAGGGTGACCAGACTATATCACGAGAATGTTACTTCAATTTGGCTGAAGAGAGAGAGGCATACAAGAGAGATACTACCACTTATAACATCGATACACTTGGCACTAGAGATGAAACAAAGTTAAAGAAAGGAGAAGTCACGGAAGAGGTAGAATCCATCGTCCTCAATGAGGACGAACCGGAAAAAACTGTCCAGGTCGGCAAAGCCTTAAAAGCGGAGATCAAGGAGGAGCTGATAAACTTCCTGAGGAAGAGGCAGAGTGTCTTTGCTTGGAGTCATGCAGACATGCCTGGAATCAACCCCGAGGTCATGTGCCATAAACTTAATGTATCTAAGGATGCTAAGCCCGTTAAATAGAGATGAAGAATATACTCCAGGGAGAAGTACGACGTCATCAGGGAAGAGGTCAGAAAGTTGAAGGAGGATGAATTCATCAGGGAAGTGATATATCCGGAGTGGCTATCAAAGGCAGTCATTATGCCCAAAGCCAACGAAAAGTGGAGAATGTGCGTAGATTTTACTGACCTGAACAAGTCTTTCCCGAAAGACAGTTTCTCCTTACCTCTGATCGATCAGATGGTAGATGCAACTGTAGGACACGAGCTCATGAGCTTCATGGATACGTATTCAGGCTACAACCAAATCTTTATGGATGTCGAAGACTCAGAGAAGACAACCTTCATTACTGATAAAGGGACGTATTGCTACACGATGATGCCCTTCAGATTGAAAAATGCAGGGGCAACCTATCAACGTCTTGTGAATAAGATGTTCAAAGACCAAATAGGCAAGACTATGGAGGTGTATGTAGACAATATGTTGACGAAGAGCCTAAAAGCCTGCACTCATGTGGTAGACTTGGAAAAGACCTTCAATACCATGGACTTGTATAGGATGAAACTCAACCCGGTAAAGTGTGTCTTCGAGGTAGGAGCTGGGACGTTTCTTGGATTCATCGTCAATTAAAGAGGAATAGAGGCGAACCCTGAGAAAATCAAGGCTTTGCTCGACATGAAGACACCTCGGAGCATCAAGGACGTTCATAGGCTCACTGGAAGAGTGGCTGCGCTCAACAGATTCGTTTCCAGGGCGATCGACAAGTGCCTTCCATTCTTCAAAGTGCTCAGAAAGGCCTTTGAGTGGAACAAAGAGTGTGATGAGGCTTTTGATCAGCTCAAGTCCTACCTTGGATATCCTTTGCTCTTATCTCGACCAATAGTGGGAGAGAGGCTGTTTGTTTATCTAGCGGTCTCTAAATCAGCTATAAGTGCGGCTACTATATGGGAGGATGTTGGGGTTCAAAGGCCCGTATACTTCAACAGTAAAGCCCTTCAGAGATCTGAGCAGAATTACCCTCGCATGGAAAAGTTAGCCTACACCTTGATACATGCCTCTAGGAAGATGAAGCCCTACTTTTAAGCCCATTCTATGGTCGTCCTCATTGACTCCCCACTAAGATAGGTCCTCCATAAACCTGAGAAGCTAGGAAGATTGATGGCATGGGCCATTGAGCTAGGAGAGTATGACCTTACCTATCAGCCTAGGACGACCATCAAAGGGCAGACACTGGCAAATTTTATTGCAGAGTTTACATGGGAAGAGGTCGAGGGTGAGAATAACCTAAAGGCCACAGAAGAGTCAAACAGCAACGTCTTCCGACACCCGAAAGAGGTTATGCCCAAGAGAGTCAGAGATGGGATTGTCGAGAATGAGGAAGACCGGTACCTCTTCAGGAAGGGAATTATGTTAGAAGAGGGTTTCTCATCAGATAAAGGCATTTGGAACCTCTTCGTCGATGGGTCTTCTTGCGAAAATGGAAGCGGTGAAGGCCTAATACTCTCAGACCCGGATGGTACCAATATCGAATATGCCCTAAGGTTCAACTTCAAGGCATCAAACAACGAGTTAGAATACGAGGCCATGATAACAGGACTCTCCTTGGCAAGAACTGTTGGTATAAGACGATTACTCCTTCACAATGACTCAAGGTTGATTGTTAATCTAGTATTGGGGGTTTATGAGGCTAAGGACGAAAGGATGGCCAAATACTTGAAGAGAGTGAGAACGATACTTGAAGGCATCGAGGAGGTAAAGATAAAGAGAATACCTCGACAAAATAATAGTCATGCAGACGCATTATCAAGACTAGCTTCGACAACGAGGACAGATATCAGAAGGACAATCCCAGTTGAGATCTTGCCCAAAGCAACCATTGAAGAAGAAGAGGTCAGTAACCCTTGCCTCAATTTGAATCTTGGGGACTCGTGGATGGATCCAATTATCAGATATATCAGAGAAGGGGTGCTACCAGAGTCAAAGTTGGAGAGGAGGAAGTTGAGATATAGAGCTGCAAAGTTCTCAATAGTAGGAAATGTCCTGTATAGATGGGACTCTTATTACCCCTGCTCAGATGCATCCATCCCACCAAAGTTCCCCGCATCTTACGAGAGGTACATGAGGGTTCTTCGCCCAGTCACATAGGAGGAAGACCCTTGGCCAAAAGAATTATTACGCAGGGGTACTGGTGGCCAACCTTGGCAAAGGACACTACAACTTATGTAAAGAGGTGCGATAAATGTCAAAGATTCTCCACAGTCCCACATCAACCTCATCAGCCTATGACGTCTATCAGTTCCCCTTGGCCATTCGCAGTATGGGGGATTGACTTGGTAGGTCCCCTGCCAAGGGCTGCAAATAATTATAGATTTCTGATAGTCGCCATTGATTACTTCTCCAAGTGGATAGAGGCAGAGCCGATGATCACGATTACAGAGCAGAAGACCTTTCAATTTATTTGGAAGAAAATCATATGCAGACATGGCCTCCCAAACACCCTCATTTCGGACAACAGAACACAGTTCAAGAACTTTTCCTTAGAAAAATACTGCGAAAGAGTTGGGATAAAGAATTTTTTTCTCTTCTCCTGGCCGACCACAAGCAAACGGTCAGACCGAAGTCACAAAAACAACGATCCTTGAAGGAATCAAGAAGAGGTTAGAAGAGGCTAAGGGTAAATGGACCAAAGAAGTTTTTGCTGTGCTATGGTCCTGCAGAACAACGGCTAGGATGCCAATAGGGGATACCCCATTTATGTTATCACATGGCTCAGAGGCCGTCCTACCAACAGAGGTTGAACTCCCTACTCATAGGGTGCAGACTTATGACCCTGAGAAGAATGGGGAGAAGAGAAGACTCGACCTAAACTTGATCGAGGAGATAAGGGAAGACGCAAAAATCAGGCAAGCAACTTATGAACAAAGAACAACAAAGTTCTATAATCAAAGGGTGAAATCAAGACCCATTATCGTGGGAGACTTAGTACTGAAGAAGACACTGCAAAAGGCAAACAAGATTCACCTAAATTGGCACGGTCCCTAAAAAGTGATCGAAGAGGTTGTACCCGGGATCTATAGGCTAGAAAACCTAGAGGGGGAACCTTTTTCCAATCCCTAGAATGCTGACCATCTAAAGAAGTATTACATATGATGTTGCCAGAGTTTGTGCCAATGTATTATCTTATGAAGAGATTATTAATGAAAAGATCAAATTCCTGTGACAGTTCTTGATGAGATTATGCTCGATTAGTGAAATTATTTATGAGGATAACATATTAGTTGATGACCTCAGAACTTATAACATCATGATTTGGTGACAAGGTCTGAGGTCAGACATCATACTTGGATGACCTCAGACCCTTAACATCATTAAGTTGGTGAAATTATTTATGAGGATAACATCTTAGTTGATGACCTCAGACCTTATAACATCATGATTTGGTTACAAGGTCTGAGGTCAGACATCATACTTGGATGACCTCAGACCCTTAACATCATTAAGTTGGTGAAATTATTTATGAGGATAACATCTTAGTTGATGACCTCAGACCTTATAACATCATGATTTGGTGACAAGGTCTGGGGTCAGACATCATACTTGGATGACCTCAGATCCTTAACATCATTAATTTGGTAAAATTATTTATGAGGATAACATCTTAGTTAATGACCTTAGACCTTTTAACATCATGATTTGGTGACAAGGTCTGAGGTCAGACATCATACTTGGATGACCTCAGACCCTCAACATCATTAATTTGGTGAAATTATTTATGAAGATAACATATTAGTTGATGACCTCAGACCTTATAACATTATGATTTGGTGACAAGGTCTGAGGTCAGACATCATACTTGGATGACCTCATACCCTCAACATCATTAATTTGGTGAACTTATTTATGAGGATAACATCTTAGTTGATGACCTCAGACCTTATAACATCATGATTTGGTGACAAATTCTGAGGTCAAAAATCATACTTGGATGACCTCAGACCCTTAACATCATTAAGTTAGTGAAATTATTTATGAGGATAACATCTTAGTTGATGACCTCAGACCTTATAACATCATGATTTGGTGATAAGGTCTGAGGTCAGACATAATACTTGGATGACCTCAGACCCTCAACATCATTAATTTTGTGAAATTATTTATGAGGATAACATCTTAGTTGATGACCTCAGACCTTATAACATCAGGATTTGGTGATAAGGTCTGAGGTCAGACATCATACTTGGATGACCTCATACCCTCAACATCATTAATTTGGTGAAATTATTTATGAGGATAACATCTTAGTTGATGACCTCGGGCCTTATAACATCATGATTTGGTGATAAGGTTTGAGGTCAGACATCATACTTGGATGACCTCAAACCCTTAACATCGTTAGTTTGGTGAAAATTATTTCATGGCAAAGAAAATCACCCAACAAACAATTCAGCAAGAGAAGAAATAAGAGCCCTCCTCAGAGGTTGACAGATTAAGTTACAAACGGAAAAAATATAAAGTAATATTGTTCATCAGAGGTTATAGTTCAAATACATAGTGAAAAAGTACAAAAGCTTCACGAAAATAGCCTAAGGATTTGTAGGGACAGTGCTGGCATCCTCAACCTGATTCCCTTGGCCGACGTTGGTCACCTCAGCCCCATCATCTATGGGATTGGCTACCTCGATCTCTGTAACATCCAGTGGCACAGTCTCTGCAGGGGAAGCATCTTCCTCTTCAATCTCTTGAAGGGATTGGGCAAATTGAGGGTTAGCAAAACCCAGACCTATGAAGTCAGAGGCTTTCAAGATCCCTAAATCCTTCTCCTTAGCAGCCGCCCATTTGCCAGTAGCCTTAATACCTCTTTCGAGGTACTCAAAGTCGAAGCTGATGAATTCATCGGAGACTTTGTAATCATCCAGAATCCCCTCAGAAGCATCCTCAAGGGCTGCCTTCACTGCAGCGTCAACCTTCTGCTGGAGAACGTCGTCCTTGGCCTTCAGAGTAATGGTGTGGTCCTTTTTAAGCTTGGAGATCTCTTTTTCTAACTCCTTAACCTTCTTATCATACCCCTTAAAAGCATACTTTAGACGGTCTACCTTTGCATTCAGAGAGCTTTACACCTTCTCGGCCTCCTGGCCTTTCTGGATGAGGGGCAGCTTTTTCAGAGTCCAGTTGGCAAGATGATGCATATCAACGAGGCCCTACAAATCATGTGGTCGTATATATAAGTTGAAATTCAAAACAGAGGTTACACTTCAAAGCTAAACTGAGATCCGAAGTCATACCTGAATAGACCTGTGAAGGCCAAACTCAACCAGCAGAGGGGTGTCCATGGGTCGATAAAAGAGTTTGTCACTATCGGTCATAGCAGAGCCGATGGCGTCTAACACCTGCAAACTGTGGCCTATGATGCTATCATTAATTTTCAGTTCCTCTATATGAGCAGCCAATGCATCCTCAGAAGAAATAGGGATGGAACGATCCCCACCTTTCTTCTTCTGCCTCTGATCCTCAGGGGAAAGATCGACAACCTTTCTCCTCTTGGTGGCCTCAGCCCTCGAGGTTGAGGGAGGGGGAGGAGGAGCATTCAGACCTGCTTTTATGATGAGCTTCGTTAAACTTGGTGCTGCTATCTCCCATAATTTGTCAGATATTCCCTTCGGACGCTCTGCAAGATAGAAAGGTCTGAGTTAGAGAGTCATACATATATAAATTCAGAGGTATAACTTATTGAAATAAAAAGCACTTATGAAGATCTATTAGAGGGCTTCCCTCAAGACCGGTCTCAGAGAGATAATAGAGTCATCAGGTGTTCGAATTTGACAAGCAGACCATGCTCTCCCTGATCCTGAAGGTCTTTTACCTTCTGAAGATTATTTAGGCTTAGCCCAGGGTCGGCCTTGGCAGCCATTATTACCTTTCCCTATCTCAGGGGTATCCACGGCTCTAATGAGGAAGAGGGGGCACTTGGACCAAATTCCCATGGACCTGATGCGAAGAAGTAGTGTGGCTTATAGTTATGGTTCGAGGTTTGGGTGATCTTCAACATCTTTTTATTTGACTTCTGAGCTAATAAATGATAATAGCTTGGGTGATTCCTGGCAGATGAAGGGATATAGCACCCCATGAAGACTTGGACTGAAAGGTCTGAGTGATGGACAACCTTTCATAGGACAATGACTCCAATTATCACCCTTCAAGCATTGGGTGACAACTGGGAAGGATCCAAGTTAATGTAAGCTAATATAACCCTGATGATAGGATGGATGGGCAAACGAAATCCCAACTTGAACATCTGCTCCTATAGGCAGATCTCACCATCTCGGCCATCATAAGCCCTCTCTGCCCTCAGAGGTCTCCTGAGTTTTACAAAGGGACTTATGGAATATAGATGTCTGAAGGCCAGAAGATCGACCTCGCTAACTGTACTCTCAATCTCGACCGCCTCAGAGGTGTCAACGTCACTCTCAACACCATCATCGTCATCTGGCTCAACATTGGCTCGAGCAGACGATGGGGCACCACTTGGAAACCTCGGAGTGAACTCACCCCCTGTGACTGCCGATAGAGTAATGGCTTCAAGAATTGGTGGAAAAGCCACACTTGGTCCAATAATCTCAACCTCTTAGGAAGAGGTTGATATGCTTGAACTTTTGTGAGACGAGGCCCGACTGGAAACCTCTGCCTGATCAGGGACTTGATCTTGTTGATTTGTGAAGTGCATGGCCTCTTGGAAGGAGTCCATAAACATAGGGTCTGAGGTGGATGACTCAGACTCTGACATTATAGAAGGTTCAGCAGGAACCTCTGCTTTGTTAATTGGTTCAGTTGGTTAAGGGTATATAACCTTCAGAGGTGGTGGAAAAATAAGCTTGATGGGGTACGCCTCTGCCCTACGAGCTTCATCTTGGGCTCTTTCTATTTGTCTAATTTTATCTAAGGTCTTCTCCCTAAAAGAAGGGAACTCCTCTAAGAGTTGGTAAAGGGGTCTGAGCATATGAGGCAGACGCTAGACTTATGACTCTCCTAAATTACAAATAAGATTGACAAATGGAATTAAAGATCAAGATATTAAACCTTGAACAAAAACGACGAAGAACAATTAAGAACAGTTCGCCGAAAAAACTAATAGCTTCACCAAAAACCTCTTGGAGCTCACCAAAAAATGCAAAAGTAAGAACAAAGGAAGAAAAATAAAGAAGAAGGGATAGCAAGGGATACCTGAAGAAAAGCGATGAGAAGCAAGGAAGGAATCGCGAGGAATGACCACCCAAACGCACTTCAAATCAGAGCTTTTCTAGAGAGAGAATGTTGTAGAAATGACCAAAGATGGAGAAGGAGAGAAATGAGGAAGAAATAGAAGAAAATGGTGTTTAAACCCTTAATTATGAGTGCACGCATCCCAAGGCCCATCATTGCATTGGGAGCCCAAAAGACAGCCAAACATCATCAAACCTGTCAGGCACGCTACCTACTCCAGTAGCTGACCTAGTCAAGAGACCATTGACACCTGAAGAAATGAAACCTCGAGCAAATATATCCCTTAGACACCTGATCACACAGGTAACTAAGGGATAGGGGTGATTGATATGCCCCAAGTGTACCCCCTTGTCTCCGAGACATCAACCTCGGCCATTGGTATGGCCAATGTTAGAAGGGTCTTAGATCAATGACCAGCGGTCTCGTCTCAGGCAAGGTCAGTTATGGCCGACGTTACAAGCTACCTCGGCAAGTGAGGTCTCCATGATCCATGGGAATAGTTATTTATCAGACCATCCAGAAGACGACAACCTCGGTTGGGAGAAGGCCGAGGTTACAGAGGTTACACTTCGATCAAGGCCAACTTCGATAGGGTCTCAACCGTTGTTCCTAGCATGTTCCAGCTCAACCTCGGCCTAGGCCGACCTTATGACTCACTTATTTTACCTCTGCCCCACATGGTCCGAGGTCATCATGATTAATCTCGAATAGGACAGCAACCAGACTTTACCAACCTCGTATTCTTCCATGCCGAGGTTGTGACCAGACAGAAGGCCGAGGTCTTATGCGCATATGTGAGGGTAAGAACATGTGTACACAAATCAGTTATAACAAATCAATTCCCTCACGTGGGGGGAATATTTTATCATCATTATCTACATATAACAGAGACAGATGTCTTCATCGTATTGGCTAGATCAACACACACATGCTCATTGCATGCATGGGGGGTACATTACACCCCCCAGGTACTATATATACATGACTTATCCTTCTTGGAGGGGGGGGGGAATGAGTAACCCTAGCTGAAACTCTGTCTAAATACATTTGTAGAGAGAGAAAGCTTGAGAGATTATATCTATGGCCATTAGAGCCCTTATACAGTGATACACATCATACACCTGCACAGTGGATGTAGGCCTAATTGGCTGAACCACTTATATCCCGGTGTGAATCCTCTTCTCCTCACCTCCTTCTACTATATGTGTATATACCCTCGTGCTGCCATTATTAACATTGAATTGAGCTCACAAACACCTTGAAGGGTGGTGCTGTTTCCAGCATCATCAGTCGGCAAGTCGATTTTGAATAACGCTATGGCAACCTGCTCCGAGCACTCCTCGTTCTAGTTAAAAACTTCCCAGTATATATTTGCGTAATACCTGAGGTTCTCGAGCGTCTTCTTCTTCTTCTTCTTCATAGTAAGCAGTGCATCCATCCGCTTGGGATGGGAGTTGCTTATTATAAATCATGCCATGAAAGCCTCTGCTAGTGATGCAAAATTCCTGATCGACCCGTAGGTATTTATGTTTGTTCCCATTGCAAATAAATAAGTCACCTTAAGGAGTTTTGTCTTAAGTTATGAAGAGTTTCTCATATGCGTGTTCCCCGATACTCTCACACGAATTCACACTCATGTTCCTGCAAGAGTCCTCCCACATGTTACTACTCGTGCTCCCACACACAATCTTAGAGCTTTTAAGAGTCTTCGAGATCAAGTAGAGTTTTTGGTCAAAACTTCATAAAGTTTAATAAATGAATTTCAAAGGATGACTATTCCTGTTGAGAATACCTCCATGACCAATGATTGAGTTTAAGTACTTTGTTTAATATAGGGTCATTATCATGTTTCTATCTTTTATTCCTTTTACAAGATTATATTTCTATTGTATTGATATGTTTATACTTGTTTATGCTTTTTGATATATTTAGAAAAATCCAAAAATATTTTCGATTTTTAAAAAAAATGTTTGAAAAAATTCAAAAGATTTTATTTTTAATAAAATTTTTGAAAAAGAGAAAAAGATTTGTGTATTTTCATTTTATGCCATACATGGATGTGCATTCAAGTTATTCAGATCAACCTTACATTCCATCCATTCATGCGACTTTTTCATAGTGTTTTGAGACATGACTTCGTTTCTTTTTTGTGCTTAATAATGTGTGGATATTATTTTGTTGTTCATTGATGATTACTTTCTTCATGCTAGATTTTTTTACCTTTATTGAACACATGCATGGATTTTTTGGGCATTTAACTTTCTTGTCATATGTCGAATACGATGATGTGATCTCGGTAGTGTTTTATAACGAACCAAATGTATTAGAGATAAGTTATGCTTATAAGAACTACTGCCTGGATTTTGTTTCCCAAAAAAATTTGTTATATATAAACCAATGGAAATGGGCTACGAAAGAGAAAAACACTCTTTACGTTAAAAGCCATCTTTGCCAAAAGCGCCTAAAAGATTAACGACACACAAAACAGAAGTGCCAAGGCCATTTTATTTCATTGATGCTTCACTACATATGAACATTATGGTATCTTAAAAAATAGTTGTTTGAAAGCCTTTTAGAAATCTCATTGCATGTGCTTAATTGATTATCTTTGTGTGTTATTTGATTTGGATTTGGGGATGTTAATAATTCATGCTTAGTTTCTTACCCTTTATTTATTACAAATAATAAGGGGGGAACAAATTAAGAGGGAGCTTTTATTTTCTTTAAACTGGTACGCATCATGGTATTCATTTATTTCATGTGTATAGGTCTCTTCCACTTTGATGATGATCTCATAGACTACATAATATGGCGAATTTTAATTGAAGACAAAGTCTATTATGTCATTCCGTTTTGGATTTGTGAGGGTATTAGTATAACATTATTTTAGTAGTTTTATTATAATTTGGTTTTGGTTTTTATTTTTGTTCCGAATGATCCAAAGGGGGAGATTTGTAAGAGCAAGATTTTAAAATTGCTCATAGTTTAGATAATATGGTGTATCCTATTGCAAACCGAACACAACATTCGCATATGCTTCCACAATCGTTTGAAGACACGTTAGTGATTGAACATCGTTTATGAATTTCAAGCCATTAGGATCGTCTCAAATACTTTATGGAGTTATATGGATTTGAGGTTTTGATGTTTCTCCTTCAAATATATTTTGGGATCTTTTTTTACTCTGAGTCATTTTTTTTTTATAAAAATGGCTTTCAAAATAAACTCTTTTTTTTTGTTTTGGGTTCGTTGGAACGAGATTGTTATCTCATTAGAACGAGATCTGATTCTCATTCGAGGGAGGATGAATTTGATTGGAACGAAGTGATAAATTCGTTAGAACGAAATTCTAATGAGCATCTAATGAGAGGTCTCTGTTTGATAGAATAAACCTCGTTGGAAGTTCATTAGAAGCTCATTCAAAGGAGCTAAGCCTTTCATTCGAATGAGATTATACCTTATTAATGAAACTATGGTTTTCATTTGAATGAAATCGCCTCTTTGAAAAATGTGTTTTTAATAAAAAATGATTCTTGTTGACTATTTTACACAATTCTTTTGGTAAAAATCAATTGCTATACTTGTATCAAAAGTTTTCATTCTTTTGTTTCATAAAAACACTTTCTTATCCAAATCATACATCCATAAATAGAATTTGTTGAATTTTGTTAAACCTAATTTCCATACACTCATAAAAATCTTGTAGAGGTTTCTTTACGGCTGATTCTGGAGTTGCGACTCTACTGCTAAAGAATAAAGGATTTCGCATCATGAGGCTAATCGGTGCATACCGAGGAAATAACTGCTTATTGTGGGTAGTGATATAATGCATGACTTTCTGTCAAAGACCTAAAGACCATGTGCATTATATTTAGTGTAACTTTATGTAGTCTATAAGTCATAGAGTCTATCAAAATCTTTTACAATGCTAAATATTCGAAAAGGGGTTTTTCCTTAAAACTTCTTCTATTTGGGTTGGTTTGATTATGTGGTTTGGTATATTTAATTTGGACTATATCTTGAATGTACGCCTAATTATAATAAAGATAAAAATTGGTTAAAAATTGGATCTTTGTGTGTGTAACCTAAGATGCACGTGATTCCATATATCCCTTGTGTTTTTACAAGACTTGGTCACAAACCTCCGATACTATTATAGCCATTTAGGATCAAGGAATAAAGGAACACGTATCGAAGATATTTATATTTTCTTAGATCATTCTCTAGATAAGAGATGACCTATAGATCCTTCCCCATCACCCTCATCTTCGAGACCATATGGGTATCCAAGATCCCAAACGGAGAAGGAGATATGAATAATCAGAAATGAAAGATGGGGATGAAAGGAAAAATGAAATATGAACCGAATTACCTTCGTGACAATGTGGATTATCTATTTTAACGTAAGTGGCCGGGCCTCCCTCTAATCCCCTAGTTCTCATTTCCTAAGTCATCCCATTAATTCCTTGTAACATTTCTCACCTTCCATGTATTACAGACGAGGAGATTCAGAGGGTTCTTCAGTTCGATCAAATATTCTATCATGATCAACCTACACCGAGCTGAGTTTGGGATGGATTACTTAAAAGAGGTCGGACCTCTTATATCTGGACCGATCTAGAGGTTGGTCATCCAATAACTCAATCTAATTATTCAACCAATTGTTTACTACTTAAGGGTCAACTTCAATCACCCTTTCGACTATGGAACTATGACTCTGAGGGGTTAGATCGGCCTCAACAACAATCAAGGGAGGCCTAGTGCTTAGAAGAGTTGGAGTTGACAAATGGGGGGGGGGGGGATTTCGGGCCACAGTTGTACATCTGAATAGCATCATAAAAGGCTTATCAGGACATTTCACATTTAACTCCAAAGCAAACTAATCAGCCCACAAGTAAAAAAAATCTTAAGGAAAAAATAAAAAAATGAAGATACTTGAGGATTTCGAGAAATATGCAAGTTGAAAGGAAAACAAAATGTGTCCTTCTTCAGTCTTAGATTGAGGAAGAGTTATGACTCATCCTCTTACTTCCTCCCCTCAGTTTATAGATCCAAAATCTTTCAGATAGTTGAGATCGTAGATCTCCTTAAACGAGCAATCTTAGTTCATATATTCCTGAACCCCCATCTTTTAAGGTTCAGAGATGTCAGCTAGATCGTTGAATATCCCTATGACAATGGACACAAATCATTATAACATAATTTAATAGTTCAATACAATGAAAAAATAGCGCCAATAAGATGAAGGCTCACTCAGATCCACTTTTTTCCACACAATAGGAATCGGGAACAACAAAATATGCTAAGTCATTCTGATCATTACGTTCCCAGACATCTCCCTTGATGAAATTAATGATGTCTCCAGTCATAGTTCGATGAATGGAAATAAGTAACAAAACAAACGTCTTTCTTCCAGCAGTATAAGGTATACCACCCCCTAGGGAAGATGTCGGGTGGTAAATGTTTAAGAGCTCAACTATGGTTATGGGATCATTAACCCTAAATAAGTTATGAAAATGAAGCATAAATCTGATTAGAATCCTCCATGCATTCAATATGAGTTGGGAAGTGTCCAAATTGGTGAAAGATAAAATATCCCAAATGGGATTCAGTAGAGGAATACCCATCCATTCCTTAAAAAAAATGCTCATAAATCATACTTTGTCCTCACGCGAAGTAGGGCCTGACTGGTCTCGTCGATAAAACGGATGAAAATTTTATGGGGAATACTGAGGTGCTCCCCCATTCGTTATCTACATCCTCAAGCATGAAATGAATAAACTCCCATGGGCATGAAGGAATATTCCGTGATATAACTATCCTAGAAATATGAGGATTGACATGCCGAGCAACCTTATGATCCCTAGCTCGCCTAAAGGGTCTTGCAATTATAGATGAGTAAGCATTATGAGAAGAATGACTCTATTTGTTATGCTCAATACCAAAGGAATCCACCACCTCCACCATGTTTGCCAAGAGTGTGTGACGTTGATGCCTCTCCTCAAACACTCTTTCTAACTCTAAGTAAGCCAACTTAAGCTTATGAACAAACGTCTGGAGACAAGCTATATATTTTAGTAATGGGGAATAACCGAGTATGAAGTTTAAATGGAAACGATTACCATCAAGAAAATTAGCCATAAAAGTACTAATCCTAGTGAAACTAAAGACAAAGTATAGGCTTTGAGTCGCCAGACTCGAAGAAAATTGCCAAAAAATGAGGAGCAAATAGAGTGTAACAGAAATGAATTTGATGGTTCACGGGGATCAGTATAAATCTGAAATGTGTACCAAATACGATGCCATATAAAGTAATGTTGATTTAGAGGGTAATATAATGATTTGGGATAAACAAGACGAAGGTCTCAAAGACACTCTACGTTTTATAAGGTTACATAAGTGGAGCATTGGGGGAATTTATACAACAAGAAAATAACCCATTCAAGTTATACGGTTAGGATCAATTTGATCCAATGGATTCGGCCGCTCGATGGTACTACGCACCGGAAAGGCGTGTGGGACAATAGGTTATTTCCACGTGCACCTTGCGAACATGTGCCTTATCTAACGTGCAATCATTTCAATATGCGACCCTATTGCTGCCACAAAGAAGAAATGAGGCAAGCGATCGAACTCCTTTTGGCTAGGAATGAGTTCGTTTGGTTTCAGGTTACAAACACAAAGATATTAGGGTTAACTGATGAGGTAAATTTTATTCTAGCCAGATGAACTTCCATTATCACTTGGACCTTTACCGGACTAACCCCATTTCCTGATTAGAAGACAACTCCATGTTGACCTTTACTGATTAGAAATCGGCCACGTGTAGCACATGAGAAACTATCTCCCCCATTGGTGGGGATAAATTTATAGGGCTTATGTTATTTGGCTACTATATACAATCATTGTAAGGTTAAAGAAAGACAAGTGAATTGATTATATATAGTAACTTTAGCTCACTAAGTGATAAACGAATCCTCTCTTCCCTTGCCTTGTGGATGTAGGTCATATTACGACATAACCACATATATCTCTTGTGCATTTTTAATTCTTCCATTACCGGGATATTTATATATTTAACTTATAATAATTTCACCTCAACACCTTTCTTGTATATTCCCTTTGCATTTAGATAACAGATATAAGGGGAGTCAGGAGTTTGTTCAGTCACAACCACCTTTTCGTTAATGACTTTCCTACAACGATCCAATGTGGGTGTGGACTATTCGATGGGCCTCTTTTACCTTGCCTACTCTAAGGGAATAATTGCCTCGGTTTCCCCTCAGTGGGGTTAACCCCAACCCCTCCCTCAATCTAAAATCTATAGCTTTGGGGGTCCGCTGGCATTTCATAATGGGTGGCTGAGGCCTAGCAATGAGGGCAGACATAGTAGGTCCTTAGGGGGAGCTCGGGTATACATTATCCCTCTGAAGAGATGATCAAAATGAGGCGCGAGACATGATACATTCGACTATCTATAAAGCAGTTCATATACCAAAGTGCCAGTCATCAAAAGAATTGAAATCTAAATCAAGAATACCTTAAGAACATGGAAAATGGTATATTTGGAAGAGAAGGAGGTCATTCCCTTCATCAATTTCTTCTTGAAGAAGACTAAAGCCTCTATTTCACCCTTTTTCCCCCTCACTATAAAGCCAAGTTCCATCAATCGAGCTAGGCTGTAAAGATCATTAAATGGGAGGAATTTAGACAAGGCTTCATGAACCCTAGTTTTGCGAGCCTCCAAAATATTGGGTAGGTCACTGAAGATACTTACAACAAACATGATTGTGGATCATCAGTAAATAAGCTTAAATATTATAAAAAAAATAAAAATATGAGGGCTCATCAGAATTCAATTTGTTCCAAACAAGATTAATGATGAATAAATGGCCACTCGGATCATTTTGGTCTTCATGTTCCCAACTGCTTCCTTTAATGGAGTAAAAGTTATGTATCTAGTCATGGTTAAACGAGGGGAGAAAAGTGACGAAGATGATGCCTTCCTTTCAGTGGGCAAATGTGAGGATGGGGAGTAAGGGTAATGAGTTGTACGACAGTAAGAGATGATCGACTCCAAACATGTCACAAAAATGAATGATGGACCTGACCAAAATCCTCCACATGTTCGGAATGAGTTGAAAAAGGTCTAGATTAATGAAGGATAGAATGTCTAGAATTGTACTTAGTAAAAAAATGTGTAATTCTAACTCTATGTAGTGTTACTAATAGAGGAATTCACCCTTATGCGAGGCAAGGAACCACTTCGTCTCATCTATTTGAAATATGGAAACGGAATGGGGAAGGTCGAGGTATCCCCCATTTAATAATTGCAATCGTAAAAGAGGATTATTTTGGGTACTGAATGGCAGAGCGATAGGGGTATTCATAGGGCGAACAACCTAGGAACCCCTAGCGGACCTAGAGGGTTCTAACAGTTGATGAAAAATCACCATGGTTCGACCCCCCTCATTCGTTATGTTCGAGTCCAAAAGCATCAACATCCTCCACTATGTTAGTTATGAGTTGTTTCCATTGACGCCTCTCCTCCACCATTCTCTCCAACTCATTAATGTAAGTTTATGCTCAAATGGGTTAAGACAATCTATATATTTAACTAATGGTAATTCAGTAAGGATGAAGTTCAAAAGAGGGGGGTTTTTGTCAGAAAATCGGGCGGTGTAAGTACTGATTTTTTTGAGACGAAAAATGAAGCCTAATCCCCGAGAGGCTAAAATTAAAAAAATTATGAGAAGATAAAAGAGAAATGAAGCGTACTGGTTATGTGCTTGACAACTTATAGTAACAAGTCAATGGAGACCTAAGAGTGTGTTTGCGGAGTAGGTTATGAAAATTGGTGAAGATAAAGGACTAAGATGTGGCTTAAAAGGGGGGTACTCTCTCAAGATAGGCTCTGCAAATGGTGAGATAACGAAAAGCGATGAAGGAGGATCTTGGAAATATTTATACAACAAGAGAATAACCTGTTGAAATTCTATTCTCAATATTAAGTTAATCTAACTGACGTAAGTGAGAGATGATGAGAACGCGTGGGATAAGTGCATTACAATTCACAATCCCCATGCTTAACTCGTGAAGAAGCGCTTCATCTAACACATAATCATTCAATCTGCAACCCAAGCACTGCCACTAGATAGAAACGAAGTAGTCGATTGAACTCCATTTGAAATAACTTCACTTGGTTCGATCGAAAACCATTTCTTTATCGAAATTACCCTTTTCATTTTAGCCAATCCGCAATAGTATTCTCATTGAAAATCACCCTTTTAACACACGGGTTCACAGTGTAAGAAAATATTCATTTAGCCTTTGAAAACCTTTTACAACACTTTCTTATATCAATTATAGGTTCAACCACTCAGATTACTTAACCAACCATTCACCCACTTACTTTGCATTTTTCTTACCTTATAAAAATTAATCAATTTACACATTAACTTGTCCATTTCACCTAAACCGAAATATTTATTAATTTAATCAAGTTAGGTTGCATTAACACATTTCATAACACAACCCATTTATTGACATGTTCCTTATTCCTTTATCTTTTCTCCGAATCTTTTAATAATCGCATACTTCAACCGGCTAAACACCATCAGTTATGTGCACCATATGCTCTGGCCAGTTATTTTAGGTCTTTCACCCCAGGGCTTCGGGCCCTCCTTAATTTTTCGGTGTCATCCGAGTTCCTTTTTATATGTTTTAACATTTTATAAATGTCCACATTATTCCACCTTTTCTTTTTATCCGACTGAAGCCAAAATCCGGGGTCACACCCCGACTTATGTTACGTTTTGAAATTTACCATTTCATGTTCTTTAATTTTTAACCTTGATCTTGTTCCAAAACACACATCTATTTAGAATGAATTTGTGTAACACCTTTTCTAATATTTTTATTTCATAAAAATGTTCCACTTTAAGTAAAATTACTATTTTTTCCATTTGTTTCCAAACTCATCTTACACTCCATTTTCGCAAATGTTAATTTTTTCAAAATACTATTAAGTTACCCACACTAATTTCTTAAGTGTTTTAACACCTTAACACTCTTTTAGCCTTGGAGCGATATTCTTTTTAATTGAAAATATCTCTATTCCATTATTTCCTTTCTAATTTCATAAGTGTTAATCTTTTACAACATTATTAAGTTATACATACAAATTTTCTAATGTTCAACCATTAACACTTATTGAACCTTTTATTAACCATCTTCCAAATTAGTCATTTCTTAACTTACTTTATTGAATAAATCCATTTACACTTAAAGACTAATTTTATAAGAAAATACCATTTCCTCTTATTAGCACATATAGTCTTACAACTTTGTACTTATCACACTTTTAACCCTTTTTTGACACACCTTAAAGACAAGAATTGTTATTTTTCTTTATTCCATGTTTAAACCCAATAACATCTTTTTTAAACTTATTTATACATTAATTATCCAAATACTACAAGTTTATATGCATAGAAAGATGGATTTTAAACATTAAAATCCCATCAAATGGGTTAAACACATTCTTCATTCTAGAAATTCATCATACTTGCAAAATATACTTTCAAGACATAAAAGACATCTAATTTTCTTCAAAATCAACAAATGTTTATTTTCATAAACCTTACATTTTTTCAAGAAATTTTAAAATATTATTTCACCAATGTTTGACAAAATGAATCCTTATCTTCAAACATTTTATTTCATAAAATGCTTAACATTAATCTTTCTAGATAATACACCATTTTCACAAAATACCAACTTTTAATATTTCAAGACTTTGAAATATTTATTCATTCTTTATTTCCAATGAAACAACATTTTACTAATATTTTTATTCCATAAAAATATTTATTATTTTCTACAAATCAATTTCATCAATTAATCAAATGCACCCTACTCATATAATCTAACTAGAAGACCACAAATATGGAAAATAGAGTCTTAGTACTAAAATTAACGTTTTTCCACCTCAAAAGACTCCAATGGGGGTAGAAATGTTGGTGTAGGAGGAGAAACCCCCACCTCCAAAGGTGGCCTTAAAGGGTTACTAAATGCATCCTCAAAAAATGCTTCAAATGTGCTCCATTCAAGATTCCAAGCAAAATCCACTTCAAACTCCATAGAACCTCCCATCATCTTCTCCAAAAATCCTCCAACACTTCTCTAAAATTCGTAGCTCCACTTCAAAAATGGTGGAAATAGGTGTTGTATGCTTGAACATGGTGGAATATTATATAAAATGGTTAGGGAATGGTGGTGGATTGGTAGTGGAAGACTAAAAATGGTGAAAGACTTCTCCACTTTCTCTCTCCCTCTTCCATCTTCTTCTAGCTCAAAAATACCCCAAATAAATAAAACACACAATTATAAAACCCTTTCAAAGGCAAAAAAATCCTATTTTGCCCCTTTTGGGATCATCTAAGCTCGACAACTCAAAGATCCAAGTGCCAGAAATATGACAACGCACAAGGGAAATTAAGAATAGAATATTTTTGAGGCATGTCGTTCGAACGACATGAACCTCGTTCGAATGACACGTCTATCTCCTTCGAACTTTGGCTTCACGCGACCTTCACATGACCTGGAACTGTAATACGTAAAGATCTCATTTGAAGCCCCGTGTCAATCGCATGACTTCTCCATCTTGCTTTTAACGGAATAGGTATGTCATTAGAACGACCCCATTTTTCATTCTTTTATTTTTCTTCAATTTTGACCCACAATTCTTCTATAATTATCATGAGACCTTACACCATCATAAGTTATATAAAATTTAACTGAATTATTGGGACAAAGTATTACAAGCTTCCCTCCTTGGGGAATTTCATTCTCGATTAGTTAATCGTTAAGCATTTGGGATTCACCAACTTCTATTCTAAGCCGTAGAAATCCTCCAAGGTAAATTCATCGAGGTTCTCAACACTAAGGTCACCATCCGCTAACCATAAACGTCATATAATCGACTTCGAGTCTCCACTCGCCTTATGATCAAGTCCAAACCATTTCTAGCACCACTTATTCTACGTAAGGCATACCGGTGCCTCAAGGAGCAAATCTTTTCTGGCCATCGACACTTACCCAATGTGAACCATAATACAACTAACTATTATATTCGTCATTAAAATTTAATTCTAGCATAGGACCGTACATCCTATGTTCGATAAATGTTTGGGCTATCCTGGCTATACAATTCATATGAGCTTGCTAATGACCATATTGTGCTATTCTCTCACTCAAAGGAGTAATATTATTATTAGGCCATCACCCTGCACTCAGATTACATCTTCCATTGTATCACTCTAATGAACCTAGTAGTACCCTAGGTGTCTCACTTTTGAGAACTCTCTAGAGCCTTGCTCCAATCCACTCGCTATGGAAAAGCAACATTTTATGATAAGTTTCCTCGATTTCCAACACTATACCGTATTCTCAAGTCAGCATCCCGCTCTTTGCAAATCGAGCCATCGACTGTCGTGTCGGCCATTCAAAAATCCACTAATCCTAAAAAAGATCAATACTACGAGAAAATCGTGTGGTCGAAAGGGCAACCACCCGCACACAGAACTTTATGCAATAGTAAGAATATCTCAGATGGGGTGCACCTAGTTATTGAGCTGCATTGACCATATCCAGTCCACCGCACTCTCTCAGTCCCAACCATATCGTATGATGACATTGCACCGATCCAATACACCACATAGGCGAGAATATCGATCCCTGATTATCGAAATCTAAAGGGACACGCGAGAGTCACAAGGAATGAGCAACCGAGCAACCGTCCCGAGAAATTACACCCATAAGTGTTTGACTATGGATTACGAAAGAGAATCCTATGCCATATTTTTGAACTCTTGCCACTTATTCCTGAAGTTCTAACCGAGCATTAATCCTGACCATATACCCTGGATTGGATCACTAGCCTTGACAAATCGAATCACAACCATTCCTTCTTGTAACACGAAAGAAATATATGAATGGTTAGTCCTTTAGAAAGTCAACGCCTTAATTACCTCCTTGGGAGCAAGGCCCTATCCTTCACATCCTTCGCATACATGAACCCTTCCGATTGGAGGATACCTCACGCCCTTATCTATATTGACCTTGTCTGATTATTCGTGACAACGTCACCAACCTATTACACCTAGGCTTTTATCTGCCTTATCATATTGTGATCAAAATCCTAATTTCCCATAGGAATTGCTTAGTTCAAGTGAGGCATTCACCTTACCATGTCCTTTGACCACACGTGATTGACATTAAACTTACTTTCGGGTTCTACCCACACATAATTTATTTGGCAACCACACCCATCGCCATTATATTTTTAGGGCAGTAAATACCACACATGGCTATATCTTCTAATCTGAACTGGCTTGACAAGACGTGCAAAGAACTAGTACTTACATTACTAAGTCTATCCTAGCACATGTCATCAACACATGTCGATATTATGATCATTTTTTGATGTTACCCCACCTCAGTTGTCATTTTCAAGTCTCCACACGGCATTATCACTATGAGTCTTGAATATATTTCCTATTACATCCCAAAATCGACTATCACCACACCTATACTAGTCATTCCATGACATCCGAGCGTCACTCCTATAACGACACAAGCTATCACCCTACCATAGGGATTACATCGCCCATCTGTGCCGATTTATGAATCCACCTCGGTATGTACACTATACGACCAGCAATTTGGGATCATCATCTAACTCTCAACACAATCATTACTAGACTGCCAATGCTACTTCATACCAGACTAACTGTCCTCCTAAGAACACTAAACACATTTCATGTAACCGCCTTTAAGAACCGACAGGATTTCATCATCCATACCTTTATCATTATAGGTGCGATCTACAAACCTTCAAGACCCACATCATGATTACTCGGTGCTTGCAAAGACATTAGTTTATGAGCTTCTACCTATGGTGCACGTTAACTATCAAACACCTCAAGGTGCCATAACATTCGATCTCTATCCGCGATCTCGCAACAAAATTTTTATCCTATGTGTCCCTCAAAATACTTTCAAACCACACTCACACTAAGATTACCTCGCACCTAGCCATTACCTCGGCGTCTAAAATGAGTATCTACACTTTAATAATAATCTTATCTTTCTCCCAAACGATCGTGACTATAAGCCACGTACAAATCACAACCAACGCTATTACGGATTATAAAAGAGTACAAGGCATCGCTTGCAACCTATAAACCTTAAGGTCTGCCTCACTTAATCCTCAATAAATGTTCAACCATGACAACTAAGTTGTGTCACTATGTAAACATCATACCATGTGCTAATCTAATAGTTAACACGATTATATAGATCTTAGTAGGATATAAGATGTTGGGTATTGCCTATAAATACCAAGGCCTAGACCACGGACGCCACACGAGATCCTATTCTTCAATACCACATTATAATCAAGATACACTAAACCCAAGTCCTCAACCAAGAGACCTAATACATTCTCACCACAAAATTGATACTCGTAAACGCTAATTAATTATCTAATCCCCATACATAACATACACAATCTTTAAAACTAGGTCACCAAGAACATTACTCACTATTGACACTACCAAGACTACTCTCATCATCAAAGTTATCACACAATACATCTCACACAAAAGATCATGGCGTTACCACTATTTGCCTACACGACTTCATATGTTCATCGGGCTACTATCCACTGCGATATCACCCCACAGATCGAATTAGCCTAATTATGATTTCTTCATTAACTACCCATAAGCGTCGCACCTAAGGGCTATATACTTTTCAATCACCAATCATCCGTGCCTAGTCATGACACCTCAACCATTGACTATATGCGACTCGTGCCACTAGCCCAATGGGTGTCATTTCACTCTATTAACATCTCAAAAGGTTCTACGTCATCAAGGATTGGAACATAAGCACCTCACACTAAAAACCACGGTGCAACCAATATTGGCTTGCATGGACACCCGCAAATTACTAACATTTTTAATTAGAAGCGTGAAAGTGGTTAATAACTATCAGCTTGATCGCGTGCCACTTAGCACTGACTTACTTGTCGAGCTAACCGCTTTGGTTTTACCGTCGATGACACGAAATAAACCGTCGCTAAGCTATCATGACCAGGCCAAATTAACTTAGACATCAAAAGATCCAATATTGACCTCACCACGTCACTCCCGAAATGAATCTTGAACCTAGAGGTATGATACCATTTGTAACACCCCCGTCCGAATTTATGGGTTACTCGTAGTTAATCCAGTCCGGCTCGAGCATTGAGTGTGAAGTGCAATGAAACAACCTATATAATATTTCTAGTCTAATTTTATTTTAATAAACGTTTCACTTTTTAACATACGTTTCTAATTTCAAGTCAAACTACGTAAGGGACACATGGGGAACACCCCAAAGTCCAAGCATACAAAGCTACTGACATAATAATAAATAAGTACTTACTTGTATAACGCTCTCAAAATACGAAACCTCTCCTAAAGTGCAGTAACAAAGTGAGGGTATGAGCCAAATGCTCAGTGGGAAATATACAAATGAAGTATAAAAAGGAACGACAGAAAGAAGACTCTATCTTGTTATGCCTACGTGCACATTTAACTACCTTATATGCATACATATACATATACATATACATATACATATACATATACATATACATATACTTCGTGCATGAAACAACTAAATTTCGAAAACATTATTTATCCAGATTAATTTACCTTACTCTTATAAAAGACTTCCTTTTCTCATTTTTACATTTATCACCCTATTTAACATACATGGTTAAATACTTGAAACAAATTCACTTGGTTCGATCAAAAATCATTCTTTATCGAAATTACCCTTTTATTTTAGCCAATCTGCATTAGTATTCTCAATGAAAATCACCCTATCAACACACGTGTTCACCATGTTAGAAAATACTCATTTAGCATTTGAAAATCGTTTAGAACACATTCTTGTATTAATTATGGGTTTAACTAATTGAGTTACTTGATGTCATCTTTGCCCTTGATGTCATTGATTGGGTCCAAAATGTTGTTTAATAAGAACTTTTTAATAAAAAGTGTTTAATATTTATAAAAAAATGTTTAGCATTTGTAAAAAAATCTACAATATTTATAAAAACTGTTTAATATTTATAAAAAAAAAGTTTGATAAAAATTGTTTAGAATTTATAAAATATGTTCAATATTTATAATATCTGTCTAAAATTTATACAAACTATTCAGTAAAAACTGTTTTCGAAATTGAATATATATATTACTATCATAGTATATATATTATAAGGCTTAAATATATAGGGAAAAAACTATTAAAAAGTTTTAAAAAAGTGATTTCCGAAAATTGTTAAAAAAATATATATTTCGGTCGAAAAAAGTATATAAATTCGTGCCAAAAAAATATATGAAATGATTTCAGTTAAAAAAATTATTTTTAGAAAGAAAAAAACGTTTTTCAGTTAAAAAATATATATTTCAAGAAAAAAACCTTTTTCAACAAAAAAAATTATCTTCGGTAAAAAAATTGTTTTCCACAAAAAAAAAATGATTCCAACTTCAAAAAAAAAAATATCTCCAGCAAAAAATTAAAATTAAAATTGATTTCAATTAAAAATATATATTTCAAGAAAAAAAATATTTTCAACCAAAAAAAATGATTTTCAACAACAGAAATTTGTTTTCTACCCAAAAAAGATTTCAAACAACAAAAAAATATATTTCCAGCAAAAAAATTAAATAATAAAACTGATTCGAGTTAAAAAAATATATTTCAAGAAAACAAAAACGTTTATAACCAAAAAAAATTATTTCAAAACAAAAAGAGTTAAAAATATATGAAGTGTTTACAAAAATAGTTAAAAAAAACTGTTTTGTTTGCAAATTTGTTAAAAAGTTCTTTTTTAACATTTCTATTTTTATAAAGTGCTTTTTTTTGGAAATTTGTTGAAAAGTGCTATTTTTTTTGTTCTCTACAGTTAAAAAGTGCTTTTTTTTGGGGAAATTTGTAGCTTGGATTTCTGGAATTTATTTTCTGAATTTTTTTTCCTGAATTTTTTTTTAAATGAAAATAGTTTCAAATCAGTTTTATATTAATAGTTTTTTGCCTGGAATTTTTTTTTGACGAAAAACATTTCTATTTTTATCAAACAGTTTTTAGAAACATTTCTGAAAATAATTTTTGAAAACAGTTTTTAGAAACATTTCTGAAAATAATTTTTTTAAACCGAATTTAGTTTTTAAATGGTCAACAAACAGTTTTTAGAAAATACTTTTTATAAAACAGTTAACAAACATTTCTTTTTGTATATATAAAGAGTTCTTTTTTTATATTCTTTTTATTTTATAGAAAACCTTTTTTTTTCGAAAATCGTATTTTTAAATGATTTTCTTCCTTTAAACATTTATAAACATTTTAAACAGAAAATCATATATTTTTTTTCTGAAAATGATTTTCTTCGTATAAACATTTTTAAACATCTTGAAAATCATATTTTTAATTGAAAATCCTTTATAAACAGTTTTTTTAAATCATTTTATAACTGTTTATTTTACTAAAATTCATTTTTAAACATGCTGGAATTTTTTAAACATTTAAACTGGAATAGTTAATTTTATTTATAACAGTTTTTATTTCAAAAAGCATGTAAAAGAAATGTATGGTTTATGTGATTTTTTATAAAAGAAATGTATTTTATAGAGGGGCACATGCGTCTTTTTGTATCATTAAGGGCAAATAAGAGATTTGACAAGTGAGAGAAAACTTTTACACAGAAATTAACGGATTCCATCCAAATCAACCCCATCGAACTAATATGTAAACAAACGTATCCCAGGAACAAAATACTGATAACAAATGTATTCCCGACAGTAAATGACCCTTTAAAATAAATAACCTTAAACCAATAAAATAATGTCTCACGAATTCCCAAATGGGTGTATGTGATCCACACATTGTCTCTGGTGCCTCTATTTAATGTATTTTTGGCATATCAATTCCTTAGTTTTTTTGCTAAATTACTTTGGGCAGATTAACATTATTCTTTTGAAAAATTAGTGTAGAGTCAATTAAATGTATATCATATACTTGGTGCAGTTTCTTACAAACTTTCATGGTTTATTGCCACGTAAATTTCTTGATTGGAAGTAGGCCTCTGACCAAACCGTTATTTAGGGATATGATTTATTTGATTTTATGTCAAACTGAGTTTGAGCTTACTATAGTTTTGATCGAGGTTTAGCCAAACACTATCCAATTTTAGTTGAGTCCGACCCAATTTATATATATATATATATATATATATATAAAATAAGGAGTAGGATGTTTTTACTATTCAATAAGATGATAACTTAATGATGGGTGAGGATTTGGCCACATCATTCACAAATCAAGGGTTGAGATTGTTTCCCCCTCTTTTCTCATTCTCAATTTCATTTTAATTCAAAATAGGGGGTGTTTTTGTAAAAAAAACCTCCTACCTCGAGCTTCTCACCATGTCCAATCTCTCACCCACTCCCTCTTACCCACTCGCTACCTTCTCTCTCAAGTCCATCAACGAACAACAATATGCAACTACACCCTCCCCTCTCTTTCTCTCTCTCCACGATACACTAAACAACATCGTCCAAGCTATTGAACACCTCCCCAAACTATCTGTCATTGAAGCTGAAGGCATCTCACTCATCGACGCTCAGTTTTGAAATCTAAGGCCATAGAAGCGTTTGTGTCCCAGATTGGTCAAGCATGTGAAAAATGTTTTTTTTTTCAAATGATCAACCACGGGGTACCAAAAGAAGTGTGTGGTATTTTTTAATGTAATTTTTTGTAATTTCTCTCAATACATTGAATGAGACTGTCAATACATTGTAATTTTTTTTTCTTTTTTTATGTAAAATTTTGTAATTATCTTCTTTAAAATAGGGAGAGATTTGTTGCAGTAGCTCGCATCTTGAAGATCTGTTGTGTTTTGGCTTTGATGATCTCCGACGGTGAGCTCTAGACGCCGATGTGATGATCTCCGGTGGTATTTCCTCTTCTCCTGCCCGTTATTTTTTTTTTTTGTTATTTGGTACGAAAATAAGAAAAGGGAATATGAGCAATATGTCTTTGTGTGTGTATCTGTGCAGACTATGGACGATCTATTGAACTTATAATATATTTCTGATTGATTTAATTAAGAAGATTCTCAAGCCAATGATAATGTTTTGGTGCGAATAATTTATGTCTTGGATTGTACTTGAAATTGAAGCCCTTGAATATACTTGAAATTGAAGCCCCCTGTTATAACTGTTAGAACATTATTCTAATGCCAAAAAGTGTGTCGAATTATTTTAGGAAGAAAAAACTTATATTTCTACAGTACACATTATTTTAGGATGAAAAGTCTTAATTTTTTATCCATGATGTTTAGTTGAGGATATGAAGAGCTTTTAAAGTTTTAGTATTAGTAATGTGGAGCTATATTGCAAGTGTGATCAACATACTAAAGCCCTTGGTTGGTTTTATTTTAAAATTAAGATGTAGGTTTAAATTGTTTGGGTTCGTACTCACGCTTACGAATATAAGTTTTTCTTTTGGTCCAGATCAATTGGTCAATTTCTAAATGCTTCTTTTTCAAAATAAAGTGAAGCATTATCGTGATACGTTATTGCCTCTTATCGGAAGATTTTTCAATTCAGGAGAAAGTTCCATTTTCTCTCATTTCCTAAATGAGATAAGTTAATCTCAAAAGGTACTCACTTTTGTTTTATTTGATAAATTTGAAATCTAATTTGTTACATTTTCTTTCTGAACAAATGCCCCACATTTTCTATTACATATACCTGTTTCCTTTTTGTATTTTTTGATGGCCAAATTTGAGTTTAATGTTGTTGTTCACTTCTGTATTTGTTTTGTATTGATTTTTGCTGCATTGTGAATATCATATAGTTGCTGCATTGAAGAATGATCGGTGATAATCTGCTCATGTCTAATTTCCAGGTAATGTTTTATTTCTCTCTTCTTTTTGAGGGAGTGTAATGTGTGTGTGCGTGTGTATTTGCAAGGGGTATCATTCAATGTTCAATGATACCCCACTATTTTTGGCCATGATATATGAACCCCACCGCATAAGAAACACTCTTCCAAGTATACACCGATATATTCTTCAATGTTGTATGTTTGCCACAAATGTGATACTCTATGTTTTTGGATTTACTTTTTCCCCCTTTATAATTTTAGGAGAATATTATTACATCTAAATTTTTTTATTACACCATTGCCAATGTGCCAATGTGTCTTAGTCAATTTTTTATTATTGAATCATGTTGTTTTATGAGTTTTACCTAAACCTTTTTATCTCATATTTGTTTGCTCAGACTTTGAGGGGATGCGATTTCTTAGGTTAACGATTTTATCTTACAAAGTGGAAAAATGATTTCATAAGAGCATTTAATTTTATTTGGATAGGTACACTCCTCATCCAGTCCACCGTTGCGGTATTGATAAGGTAATGTTAGTTTGAAGTTTAGTTTTTAATTATTTTTCATTACAACTCTATTTGGTTCAAATTTCTACTTATTCATTACTACCATTTTCTTTTATGATATTTGAGCTGAAAAGTATCAATCAAGAAACTTTTATTTATAATACTATAATATTTAATGTCATAAGATTTTATAAATATGATAATATATTACCTCAGACTTTGGTATTATATAACTTAAGGGTTCTATTTATTTTAATTTTGTAGTTTTACTGTGTTTTGTATGTTTTGGGGTTCAAATGGGGATGAGATTAATGGGATGGAGATTGAGATTGAAAATATGGGTTTCGCATCTTGGGGATTATGTCGTGCCACGTCATCTAAACATCAATTCAATCTTTTTAAAGAAATATGAATTTATTCGTTTTCACTTAGGTTTGGGATCCAATATAAGAAATTATGCGAAATGATATTTTTACACTCGATTTAAATAAGTTTGTTCTTGATCAACAAATTTCAATATATTTTTCTTTAAACTATTTGTTACATCTGCCAATTAAAGTTAAAAAGTTTGAAATGCGCCTTTGTTAATTTTTGAACTTGCGTGGAATAAATGACAAATTTTTTAGCATCAAAATCATGATTCAAGTCAAGACGACAAATATTCAATGTTGAATAAATTGGTGCAAGCAGTAAAGCGAATATGCTATACCCCCGGGAGACTCTTTCCTTCATCGTTTCCACCTACTTTTGAGACTTGCATCATTGGCATACATGTGTCCTGTTGGAAGTTCTAAATTATTAGTGGGAGAATTTTCTCTCATTTTAGTAAACATGAAAAGTGCTCATTAATTGATCAGACTATCTATCACATAATAAGAGCTCCGGGATCAATTAGTTATTTTCCTGCTGCTACACTATTTGTTATATTACGAAAATGTGAATAGAAATGTTCATGATGCTGCAGTTCATGTTCCCCATATTGTTATCACTATGGATGACTCTTTTCATCAAGTTTTCACCTCTTTTCAAAGATAATTAAAGACATGGGCCAGATCTGGAGCAATCTTTTAAAAGTGTTGAGTATCTAAAAAATATCAAGATTGAATAGAAGAACAAGCATAGCAGCTAGAAGCTTTATGTTAGTCATTTTATGTCATAAACATGTTTCGACTCTTAGGTGTTTTAACACAGAGGTTCAGCTCCCATGAAGAAAAATGCAGTTGCGACTGAAGATCTCTATTTAAGGTTGAACTTGCGGCTGAGGACACCTATGTTGAGGTGACTTTTGTTTACAGTTACTGATATCATATTGGAACTGTGAAATCATTTTTTGGTTGTTTAGTTTGTATGTTGGTATGCTTTTATGTTCTATGTGTTTTATAAATTTTCTTTATCATTCATTATAAGAGCATTTGGGTCTAAAGTGTGATTGGATATGGTGAACTCGAATGCGCGGTACAAAAGAACACTGTCCTTTTGTGATCGAAATTCTGAAGCTTGGTTCATAGGTGGAATAAACCCATTAGTCTCTCTTAAATTGTTTAAAAGTGGCACACCCGAAATAGCATTGTTGTAGCAATTTCAAGCCGGTGGTAATGAATTTTATGTTCTCTTGAATGGACGACATCCTTTACGCATCTGTGTATTCATGTTATAGATTTGATCTGGATCGAGAAGGTTAGGTTTATATTTACACCAAACTGTTTATTTTATTTCATTTTTATTTTTTAAAGATAAATTAAAACTTTTCTTTTTCATTCAACAAAAAACACCTACAACAAAATTAAGTTTATAATTCACATTTCCCCTCTTATGGGGTTATCCAATAGTTAATTTGCAAGCTACATCAAGGTCTGTGGTACTATCAGACCAACAACAAAAATAAAAAAGCATCAAGGCATAGAAAACTTACCCCCTCATGGTTGTTAACGATGTGCTCAAATTTATTCAGAACTAAGGCCATGTTTGATTGAAATATTATGTTTCCTTAATTCTCTTAACATAAAGTGACTTTATAGACAATTAGTGCTACTTCCCTAAGACCTGATCGACTTAACAAAACATCTGTGTTTTCAAACTTTATTGTTACTTCTGTTTCTTATAACTTTCGTGTCCGATCACTGTTAAATATGAGAACGGGGTCTAAAATATCATCTTAGATTGTCAAATGTGCAAAAAAAGTCCAAGAATATCTACACATTGGGGAACCTAAACATCCCTTAACTTCATTCTCATCTTAAAATATGTCTAACATACGATATTTTACTTGAGTTCAATATGATGCTTCGTTATCTAATATTTCATGTTTGTGACCTTTTGTTATTTGATGTATAGATATGTTGCACCTGAGCAATACATTATGAGCACACATACTCCCTACGCGCCATCAGTGAGCACGCAGACTCTAAATCAGTCCCAGATTCACTAGGCAAGGGACAGTATATAGAGTATTTAGAGTAGCAGGTATAACATGTATTTAGTGTAGATTTATGCATCGTATAACAGGTACTTAAGATTCTGTTTCTGCGCCGTGTTTAAATCTGGCCCTTGGATTTGCGAAGTTTGAGTACTTATGATTGTTAGTTGGGATATGGAGCGAAGCTTAGCACCTCATCAGTGATTTTTATAAAACTACCTATACATCACTTATGATTGTTAGTTAATCCGATGATTTTTTTTGTGGTTGTCGCTTGAAATAGTTTATTTTAATTAAAATTAATTAATGCAAGTGGTGATTAATTAATCTAACACATAGTCAAGTGGTGTACCTGATGTGTCACGCAATAGGGGAGTTACAATAAGAATAAAATGTTTGAGGCATATTTTGTTCAATTATGAAATTTCTAGAAACTTTATATATATATAGGATTTTCCTGTCTGAATTACTCAATTATATATCCATGGTGCTTGCATTAGAATTCTAATGGCTTTATGTTCTATTTAGAAATTCTCAAGAATCACAATGGAAACATAAGCAGTCCGAATCGCAAGTTTAATGGGCTTACGAGCTTCCCATCCTATATATGTGCATTATTCTGGCTAGACTCCCTGTGACGATACTAATAGAGAGTTGTGACACTCATTGTGTTCATACGATCATTAGCAACATTGTTCATGCAAATCAAGAATCAAATTTTAATGATTTTTAGAAAGCTTATATTCAAGCTTAAATTTTATGTTTCTGTTTAACAGTTTGAGGAACTTGACAACTCATTTAATGAGGCATGTCCATCTTTTAAGGTTTGAGGAACTCTTTTAGTTTAATAGTAGGAACTATTTTGATATTTGGGTATTTTCAAAGCAAAATTTTCATAGTGAATCATCTATATGTATAATTAAGGTTAGAGCCAAATATTGATTGGGGAATTTTGTAGCTCCACTGAAATTTTATATTTTTATATATAGTTGAATTCGACCAGTTAGACCTGTGTGGGATTTGGCCATCAATCTCAAGTCAGTCATGTGTTAGAGAAGGGTTATTAGCAGGCTTAAGGGGGTGCGTGTTTTTGCAGAAATAGGGAGGTTGAGGCAGCAGTAGCAGGAGCAATGGGGTGTGTGCGGGAGAGGGAGGGAACAGGGGGTATGGGATTTTACTTTGGGGCGGGGTTGGTTGTGGGTGAGAGAGGGTATGGGATTTTTCTTTGGGGTGGGGTTGGTTGTGGGTGACAGCAGGTAGCGGGACTCAGGGGATAGAGGGGTGGGTTATGGGTTTCGGGTTGGGGAGAGGTGCATGGGTATGGTCGCAGCGAGGTAAAGTGTTGGGTTAGATCGGGGCAAGGAGTTTGCAAGGTTGAAGAGGAGGGCAGGTGCGTGGTGGGTTATAGGGTTTCGAGTTATCAGGTTAGGGTAATCAGGCCGGGGCAAACTGCCTTTATAAATCATATCAATATCTTTGAATATCCATTCAATGGTAAGTAAATTACAAGCTGAAATGGGGTAGCTTTCTGTATTTTTGTTCCCACTGATGGCTCATGGTCACATGATACCATTTTTGAACATGGACAAATTATTTGCATCCCTTGGCGTTAAAACCACTATAATCACATCACCACTCCCTTCAACGCTCCAATTTTCAGCAACGAAATCATCATGAACAAAACTGTAAATTGATAGAGTTTTCAAAATTCTAAAACTGTAAATAAGACGATTTCTCAAATTTCCTTTACTTTATTCATGGAATTCTGCGTAGGTGCGGTTTATGGACAACTTCATGGGAGCTTGAAGATGTTGAGATCAACGCCAACAACTCTTGCGGCAGATAGAATTTGGTTAGAAGTAATCCCCTTCTCTTTCAAACTAAATATGAACTCCTTTTCCCCCGAAATCTTTTGTTAGGTACGCTTAAATCTATTTGGGATATAAGAAGCAATATATTCAGATTATATGTGCTATAGTGGACTAATAATTCTATTTGGTGCAAGAATTAAAATCTCCATTAGGAGACATCTTTTAGAAGAAATAAAAAAAAGCTGGAGTTGGAAAAAGTATGTTACTTAATTTATCTATTATAGCTTTCTTAGTTTTTTTGGAGCCTCGAGAAAAAGAAACATTTCATGTACCAAGAATGTATATTTTTTCATCCTTTACATCTTTCAAAATAAACAAAACGGGGATTATAACTGCTACTGTATGTACTGCTACTGCTATGTTAACTGCAGTTTGTTACTACTATGTGAACTTCAGCACTGCTTCTCTTTTCCTTATAACTATTATGTGAGGTTGACAAAACTTTCAAATATATGAACTTCAGTTGCTACTACTAGCAGTTATAATTACAAATTACACTTCAATTTGCTACTATTAGCAGTTAGAATCCCGAATATGGATTGTACACCTCAATTTTTTACTACTATCAGTTATAATCCAAGAGTTATGAACACATGTGAACTTCACAAGACTTTCAAATGAATCAACATGAAAATCAATAACTGCTTTAATTCGTTCTGTTAAGAAATGATTGATGCCAATGTGTTTTAAATTTAATGTCCAATGGCTATATTTTTCTATTATGTTCTTTGATGTGTGTATGGACTATTTTATATACAATTGGAAGGCTAATGGGTTTTATTTGGGTTTTTTTGCAGGTTTTATTTACAACTATCCACACCGGTGCAAACTACTCGTATTATACTCATGTGTTGGGGTTCTCCTAATTATACTTTGCCTTTTTGCATTGAGGGCCCTAATCTTCGGTGCTATATGGATCGTTCTTGGAAAATATGTCTGGTTTTTCCCCAACATCCATGTGGAGGGAGTAACATTGAGGGAATTATTCTGTTTTTGGCCCAAGAAAGATGATGAGGAACGACCAAAGTGGACAACAAGGCTTTTCTATGAAGTAGTTTCTGCGGTGGTGATAGTACTTTTGAGGCATCATGCCCCTGATGTGGCCGCTAGAGCATGGTATCTGAAGTGGGTTTCCAACATTATTGATGATGTTCTCGAGTGGTCTCTAAGATTGCAGCTTATAGTGAAGAACAACTGCAAGGATTAGTATAACTATTTTGTTCAACTGTGGTAAATCTATTAGAACTGCTGATTGGGGATTATTATAACTATTTTGTTGGGTTAACGCATCTGCATTAGCAGCATTAGCAAAAGAGAGAACATCAGAACTGGACCTGAATAAATACATTAGATCTACAGAATCAAACAAAGATTTCACAGGATACAGAACCTTATTAAGAGCCACTTGGTGAAGCCATTGTTGTGTACACAATGAACTTATGTATGTAGCCCATTGTAGTTAGATGGCATAACATCACGAATCAAAATATAATTTGACGAGTAAACATCAATAAAAAATTTAGGGTGGTTATTACATTCAAATATATTTACTGGTATCACTAAACGTGTCTATTTTAGAGGGGGTTCATATCTTATTTAGCTTCTGAAATGAATATGAAGTTGTCGACTATTTGTTTAGTGCCTTCAGGTTGGGGCCTGAACATTCAAGCTCTTGAGAGACCAAATGGTGGAAGATAATGGTCACTGTGAAATATATAAATGAGAGACCATATTTGAAACAAGCAGGATCCCTTAACTATGGGACTTCATTACATCTTATGATATTGAATTTGTGCCTCATCGAGAGTTTCTTATAGGTACAACAGTTGTTGTCATTGTCATTGTTGCCTTCTTTTATTCTAGAGGAAAGAAATGAAGCAGTTACAATGAGAACCGATTATATTAGACCTATTTAAAATTTAAGAACTAGGGTATGATATTCAAATTCAGTTGTGAAATTCAATGATGGGGTCGAAGGAAATGGTTCAATATGATTTCTTTTCTTGCCTCCGTTTTTTGAGTCAACATTTGACACACTATAAAGGTCGTAACATGATAGGGCAATGAGCAGGTAATCATTAATATTGCACCAATAGCTCCAAAGCTTCACCGTTGGAGTTTGTATTATTATTATTATTATTATTATTATTATTATTATTATTATTATTATTATTATTATTATTATTATTATTATTATTATTATTTCTTTTTTTATAAAGTTATATTTTTTCCATTACTTTTCATTATAGTTGCAAATTTTGAGATTTGTTTCTATCTTTTTTAGTGTTTAATGCTTAGTACTGTCAATTGATTGTGATCGATGAATTTAAAAATAAGCACACAATAAAAACATGATTTTATTGGTCAAGGAATACACCTCAAGTACTATTATGCATTCCTAATTGCATTATTATTTGATATATAAAACACAAACATCACTCTTTGTTTACACTTTTGTTGGGAAACAAAATTTTTATTGTTTTGTAATTATGTACTTTGGAAATTTTCTCCATGCCTTCAGGCACGGGCATTCCGCTAGTATATATATATATATATATATATATATATATATATATATAGGTAGGTAGGTAGGTAGGTAGGTAGGTAGAGAGAGAGAGAGAGAGAGAGATCTTTTTATATTTTAATTATTTTATAACATATATTATTTTTCAATTAAGGCTTCATCTATTTTGAATTATTTGTTTAGTCACCACTCATAATTATGGGCTATCTTAAACCAGCTAAACTGACGAGCCCAAAATTGGGTTCAAATCCGAAACCCATATTATAGAACATGGCACGTTTAAGTCATAGGGTTATTTCAGCTCAAACCTTCAAATGTCGATTTCAATTCATACCGATCCAAACAAATTTGAAGGCCAGCTCACTAATTCAATTGCGCACAATAAACTTGCAAGCAAATTGCAAATGAATAGTTAATTTGGGGTTGGTGTTTGTTTGTAATAAAATTAATAAATTCAATTGCAATCGCTCGGCCCACGCGCGGGTTTGCTTGGACAGTAAACTAGAAATCTCAGCCCATGCCCTTACCTGCAGGGCTTTTGGCCAGAGCCCATTGACCAAATGAACTACCTGAATGGCAGCATTAATGCCATGACTATGATATGGCCATATAAAGAGAACTTACTTGACTTGAAGTCGATATATAGAGAAACAAAAACACTTCTCTCGCTCTCTATCAAAAAAGTTGTTTTGGAATAGACAAGCGTTTCTTTCTTACAAACTGTCTTATCCAATAAATATTTCTTAGAAACTTTGAAAAAAAGAGCCTTTATATCTTAGTGGTAGTAGTTATTGTTAATTGTTGTGTTTTTGTTGGATTTAGTTGCTACGTGACACAAATCTCTTCCAACTCTCATATAGTCAAATGTATGTCTACCAACTTTCTGCTTGTTGTATTTCAACACAGTGTCACTGCTTACATTAGCCGATATAGTAGTCAAGCCATAAAGTGTCTCACTCAACAAGTGTTTGTTCAACTTTCCAACAATATATATCTTTGCCTTTGGCTGATAGTAACTTTATCCATAGCCTAGCTCTCTAATGGCACCATATGCTAAAAAAAGAAAGACCCAGATCAAGCAGCACTGTATTCATTCGAAAACCAAAGAAGAATCCATAAAGCCTTGTTTGGATTATTCTTCTAAAAGCTGCAAAAAGTCTTTCGATGCTGATAATGGAATTAGCGATATTTCAGTGGCTGCTTCATGTTCAACCCCGAAGGCTAAGAGATTCAAAGTACCTGAGAACCTATCCTGTCCTCCTGCTCCAATGAAGAGAAAAGTGTCTGCCAATTGCGCGTCCAAACGATTCCCTATCGCGTTTTTTGCTCCACCTGAGATAGACCTCTTTTTCTTGCGTGCACTTGGAAACATATCATGAATGATAGAGCTTGAGTTACTTAAGTGGTCAAATTTTAGAAAAGAATTCATTAGGTTTGGAGGCTTTGATTTTCCCAAACTTAAGTTTATTACTTAATTTAGTATATTGCCAATGTTTGGGATAGATTATTTTGTAGGGATAATGAATTATAAATTAAAATTGTAAAGTTATTTTTAACAAAAATAACCTTATAATTTGATTTAAATTCATTATCTGTTGAAAATAATTTATTTATTCAAAACGGAGCTAGAGTGATTAACCATGGTTTTTGACAAGTTAATCTTAGGTAGAATGTTAGCTCTTTTATTATCACTTATTAGGTTATATTTTTGCTTAGAGTTGCCAAATATTTGAAGTTATGTGGAGCATGTTTGAACTTGTCCCTTTATGTATTTGTTTCATTTGTATCATTTTTGTTGTTGAGCTCAATTAACTTCTGTTTGTAGAACCATATTATCCACCTGTTGGAAACGTAAGTAATTATTTTAGTCACTTATTGAATTAACAAGCCTAAAAAATAATGTGGAACCTTAATACGAAAATTGAAATCTTGAAATGATTGCCTTTTTTTAAAGAGAAGGAAATTTGCAAGGTTTTCTCAGAACGGGCTTTGGAGACGTTGAGTGTAACGAGTGCATATCATGAGAACGATGCCTTTTGGCTCATTACTATCTTCTGATGTATATGTGCTTGTGAGTGAGAGAGAGAGAGAGAGAGAGAGAGAGTGTACAGTATATAACATTCGCTTTAAACCCTTTTTCTGGTAATCTTTGTAAGAAAACTTTTCTTTTAGAGGATTCAACCTCATAGAAAAAAAAGAAGATACTTTTATATACGAACTTCAGTAATTTGAATCTATCACTTTTTGCTTTCCGTCCAAAACTATTTCTTTTCTTAAAAAAATGGTCCAAAACTATTGCTATGGATGAAAACATAATAGTTTTATATACATGTGTGCCACTAGAGTTCAGAAAGAGAGGGGTGGGTTTGGGGGTGAGGGGGTTGCAATACTAGTAAGTAATTAACTTTTAGAAAATGGTAGGGTACAATTGCACAAAGTAATGGCTGCTTTATTGTATTATCATCTTCTGTCGTTATCATGCGAATCTCTGAAAAAACAAGAAACATTTTTGCATTATTGATACTATTATTTTCACGATCCCAAATCACATGTTATCATGAGCAGTTTGTGATTATGTGTCAAGTGAGCGATCGTATAGAACTTTCATTAGTTTATTTGTTATTATTTATATGTTAATGACTCATTTTTTTTTATTATCAATACACATAAAAGAAGCCTATTTTATAATTTTTACTAATGACCTAATAAATTTTTACCAATCTTACGACTAACCCTAATGGTACACTAAATGATAAGAGTGCTATAACTCAGGTGCTTGTCTATGTAGAACCTACATATTTTAGGTGTAACGGTGAAAGACAATACTTAATTAAAATAACATTGTCTGAGTAACACCAAATGAAACTTTTTTAAATGAAAGAGAAATATTCATCCTCATATAATGACTCATATTTTAGAGAATGAAGGAAATATAACCGTTATCGCAACAAACTTATTAGTTATTACAAGCTAAAATTTATATTCAGAAATTACATGTGTATTGGTAACCATGCTAATTATATGTGCCAGCATTTGGGCAAGGGAAAAGGGTTGACAGGTTAGTTCGGAGCAGGGTTGGATCTATATTTGGGTGAGCAGGGACGAAGCTCATCCTCAAATAAAAAGTTAGAAAGATAAATAATGACATTTTTACAATTTAGGATTCATTTAGTTGCTATGTTTTATCATGGCAAATGCAAACAGGTTAACAAATATAAAAATTTGTTCACTTTTGACTGTTTGGTAACACAATTTATCGTAATATTATTTGGCTCCCTTTATGCATAAGGTGTTGACAAACTCTGCTTATCGAGTGAGAAACATTTTTCAACTAATTTGCTAACTTCTTAAACGGTTTTAATGTTTTAAATAATAATTTAAAAGCTGTTTTAGATAATTAAAAAAACTTTTATGAATATTTAAAAACTGTTTTGTAAGCTGTTTTTAATAATATAAAACATTGTTAAGAAAATGTTTTACAATTTTTTTTAAAAACCGTATCATAAAAATATTGTAGAAACTGTTTTTAACGTTTTAAAATCTGTTTTAAATATATTATAATTTTTTTTTGAATGTTTCAAAAACAATTGAAAAATTATTTTAAATAATTTAAAAAACTGTTATGAATATTTAATAACTGTTTTGTAATGTTTTAAAAACTGTTTTTAATATTATAAAAAATTGTTAAGAAAATGTCTTACAAATTTTTTTTAAAAAACGTATTACAAAAATATTGTAAAAACTGTTTTAATGTTTTAAAAAACAATTTTAGAAGCTGTTATAAATGATTCAAAAAACTGTTATGAATATTTAAAAACTGTTTTGTAATGTTTTAAACATTGTATTTAATATTATAAAAAATTGTTAAGAAAATGGTTTACAAAAAATATTGTAAACACTGCTTTTAACATTTTTAGAAATTGTTTTGAATATATTATAAAAACTGTTTCGATGTTTTAAAAAATAATTTTAAAAACTGTTTTAAATAATAAAAAAAATTGGTATGAATATTTAAAAATTGTTTTGTAATGTTTAAAAACTGTTTTTAATATTATAAAAAATGTTAAGAAAATGTTTTACAATTTTTTTTAAAAACCGTATTATAAAAGTATTGTAAAAACTGTTTTTAACATTTTAAAAAGTCTTTTGAAGATATTATATAAACTGTTTTAAAAAATAATTTTAAAACTATTTTAAATAATTAAAAAAAACTGTTATGAATATTTAAAAACTGTTTATTAATGTTTTAAAAAATGTTTTTAATATTATAAAAAAATTGTTTTACAAATTTTTTTAAAAAACGTATTATAAAAATATTGTAAAAACTATTTTAAATATTTTTAAAAACTGTTTCGAATATATTATTTAAAATGTGTTATTACAATGTTTTGTCTAAAAATCTTGTTTTACCTCATCTGGTTGGTTGATAGTCTAATGTGAGAAAAACAACATTTGTCTTGGCAAAGTTTGTCATGACTAATATTACCATGACAAAGTTTGCTATGGCAATATTTGCAATGGCATGTACCAAACAGACCCTTAGGGCTAAAAAACATAACAAGTTTGTATAAAGCTCGCATTATTACTATAATTTATATAAAACTCGAATTAACCCCCAAACAATTCACCTCAGGAGCTTTCGCCCCCGAATCTTTGACACCACTCGACACTTTGACCCCCCGACCAAAAATTCTGGATCATTGTGAAAGCTAACTCGTGGGTATGTGTGGCATGGACTCCAAGGTTAGTCATGGTGTAACCCATCGAATATTTGAAAATGAAGAGTTTTACCAAGACACCCTTTATTGACATAATTTTAATGACATCCTAATTTGATTAATCATAATTAGTAAAGTTTAATTGTTCAATACATTAAAAATATGCCAGGGTTTCAATAAAATGATGTAATCCCTCCTCCCCAAAACTTGTGGTGCGAAACATACTACTACTGGTCACAGTTCAGGTTGCGAATCGATTTCATCTCAAGTTTAGATGATATTAGTTTGGGGTGATTATTCATAGCATTGAGTTGCTTTGCATATTGATGCCATCCTTAATTATTCATGTTGATATACTAATTGTGGGGTTATATTTTTTTAATTAAATTATCCGTTATTAATAGGTTTTATATATAGATCATTTATACAAATTTTGAGTTTCGGCCTTCGTTTCTTTAAAATATAATTCATGATGTAGTCAACTTTTATGATGATACTTTGTATGAGCCGATAACATGAATTATGTTCAACCTCTGATGCATATATATATATATATATATATATATATAAAGAGAGCACTGTCTGTCTTATTATTGGTCACATGATCAGCGGCTATCATGGTTATGGTGGTTAGTGCTCTAAGTTGATTGGAATTTATCAAGCTGTTATGTAATTGAGGCCGTGGATATTTTGTGGATGTCCAGGCCTTAAAGATGTCACGTTCATTTCCTTAAGCTAGACCAATTTCAATTCATCACGTGATTCTAATTTCTCTGTGTAGTCGCTCTAAAGTACGCGGGCTGAACACCAAATGTGACATAAATTGGTGTCTTATACTCCTCGGAAGAATACACCTTAATCCCCAACTCATTACGATTTAATATTACTCAATCCAACATCTGATCCTTCCCCCCAAATAACTCTTGGATGCAACGTAGTTGATTTGGTTAAACATATTCTTCAAATACTCTCCAAAATACTTTAAATGATTATATATCGGGTCGACCTACAAAATATACAATCACTTAAATGCATTTTGGAGATATCTTTGAGTACATATCATTTTTATATTATTTGGTACAAGAGCGACTGAAAATGAAAAAATATCTTAATAGTGTAAAAGAAGAGTTATGTTGCTCGCACATGACATTTATGTCCAGTTATTTTAATGGCCCGTATGAGTTTAAACCGCTTTGAGAAGTTAACAAAAGGCCAGGGTTTTATTTAAGAAAATTGATGCACTAGAACCATAATGATATTCGGATCAAACATGCAGGTACTAAAAAATGATTTTATATTTGTGTTATCTTTGTGTAAAATGTATGTTATTCTTGTAGATATACACATATTCCATAATGACGAGGTACACGTCATGTAATCGTGAACAAAATTTCCACTGAGAGAAATAATAAACTTTTTTTTTTGACAGAGAGAAATAATAAACTTTGGTTCTTATTAGTAATATGTATTAACTCGGTAACCGAAATTATTATTATTTGAAAGTTAATAATACCTGCATAAATAGTTTTAAATTTATATTTATGTAAGTACTTTGTAGCTTTGGGTCAAAGATTTTTTTTTGGTATCATATCACGTGGTGTTTATATCAGTTTAAGTGCACTTCGACTAATCTACGTTCGCAGTTCGTGGTTCGTAACTTTTGCTTGCGTAACATTATTTTTTTTAGTGTCAAGAATCGAAATGAGGACCAAATTTAATCCACCTGCAAAATTATTCCGTCACTCAACCAACATGTTTCATTTTCAGTAAAAAATTTCGAACCATAACTTAGAACATAAAAGAATGATTAATGTTTGGATTAAATGTTGTGGGCGAGACCATAGAGGCATTGATTGACGGTTTGGTACATGATATGTCAGAGAAGGAGAAGCATATACACGAGAAACAAATGAAGGGAGCTCGTGCCGGTTATAATTCATGAACCATTCAATGGTGGTAATTCTCGTGATTTCTTATTCCCGAGAAAATAAATATCAGTGTAGTTATTTGTACACGTAACCAGTATACCTTTTGATTAAGCTACACAGTCAATTGAGTGAGAGCCACCTAGTTGTACCAAAAATATTTTTTTTAAACCTAACATAATACGTCAATTTGATAATATACTAGCATGAAGGTCACGCGATACATGAACGAATTTAGGAAAGCTTTATTTTTTTGTTATTGTATCTTTTTCCACATAATATATTTAATGAATAAAAGGAGATAGAATTTTAAATTAATATAACATGTTAGCCACACAATGCGTGACGAATAATTTATAAATGATTATAATTATTTAAAAGAAGTAAATTTATTTATCTAATGATTGAAAAAATTATATGTTACCTTCAAAGTGAGAGCTCCAAAAATCGAGGGAAGCCAAGAGGCTGCCTCAGCAACCCCATGCGTCTTGACCATTATCTGCAGACCTGTTAGCACACCAATACATATACAAAGCATAATTGGTGTAAAACAAAAAAGAAAACAATCAATCAAGCATGAACTTACACCCATTTTTTAAGACGTGGTGTCATGGAAAGGAAACGAACTCAACTGCATGCACTTCTATGCACGTAAAACAGTTCACTTGTCGATCGTTTAAAAACAAAAGGTCATTTGTACTTTAACGATTGTAGCTAGTTAAAATATAATTTAATGTTGCTTGGAGACCGCCCTTTTGTTAAAACCAACGAAAGTGATTATACAGATGTATGCACCCAATTAATACATGAAGTCTTTTCATTTTAAAAAAAAGAGTGAATCGAGGCAACATAAACTGGAACTATTAGCATAAACTGTATACATAATAAATTATGAAAAACTCAATTCTTAAACCATGATTTACAATAAAAAAAATCCTTAAATCATACGAAAATGTATGAGTCATTGCGCTCTAACGTATGGAAAAAAAATAAAACCAAATTTCAGATTTATTGACACAAAAGTGCAAACAACATTCAACAATCAAAATCATTGAAAAAAAAATCAACGCTAACAACCTAGTTCCAAAAAAATAAAATAAAATGAAATGCACATCCAAACTCTAGAAAACAATATAAAAAAAACATTTCTAAAGTATGAAAGTAAAAAATAGATTATTATTAGATGTTATTTCACACTATTTGATGTAATAGCTTCTAACAATAAAATCTCCCATTTTGACATCCAAAAAATGGGTAAATGTATAGCAACTGTATATATTAAAGCTTTCAAATTCATAAATTTTAATACCCTTACCTAAATATAGAATTATAGGTTTTGAAACTCGATGAATTGCTTCCATTTCACTTCCTTCCAAAAAAACATGACATAATTTAAAATCATCAAACACAAAATTAGATGAATATGTTTTGACGGGTAGGACCACACGAACTTCATGTGATGTCATTTTTCTTTGATTGTTGTTTGAAGTTATTAATAATAAAAATCTACAATTTAATAATATATATCAATTTTATATTAGAAGTTTTCGTTAGTGGTTAAAATCATCTGAAACATGGTGACTAAAATAGAACATAAATAAAAGAGAAGAGAAAGTGTTGGATAATATTACCTCTAAAATGATGACAGTCTTCCAAGATACCACCTACTCCAATACAATCAATTCAAAATAGAAGAAATGAAAAATAAAGATATGAGTTGGAGAAAGCAAATAAAGAGAATAAAGTACTGTCTTTTATTTTATTACGCCAACACCCTTTGTTTTATTGCGCTGTGTTCCACCGTAGAAGTTTGACATCAACTCTCAAATTTGTGTTTTAACCATCAGGAAGGGAATTTAATAGATGTGGGGGGAGATGAATTAGATGTATATTTGTAAATACATGAATGTCAGCATATTTGTAAGTACATGAAAGTAAGCATATTTGTAAGTACATAAATGTGAACAGTTAGATGAGTTGAAAATTGTGGACCAGCGTAATCCCTGAAAGAGAGACAAACAAACATTAATGAAAAATGCTAGTAAACTTTTATTACTTATTGCCATGTGTCAGTCTCATAAGATTTGACCCTTAATTATTGCCACGTGTCAGCGTCACACGAATTGGGTCTACAGTTTTTATATAGTTATATAGATTTGACTTGAATAATGCTTTTGGTACAGGGTGAAAGCAACCGGATTAATCCACCGGGATAGCCTGCTAAGGTGGCTGCCTTGTAGGTATTAGGAGGATTTTTTTTGTAGATTGTTATATTTGTCAATTGTTTTCCTTTTTTTTTGACAAACTATTTTTTTAAATTATATTCTAAAAATGCTTTTTTTGTTATCAATTCTTTTTACTGGTAAAACTATTTTTAAGAATAACTTTTTTCCTATAAGTTGGCTTAGTGTAAAAATTATTTTTTAGAAACTATTTTTTTAATAACCATTTTGTGGTAAGATATTTTTGGGTTAAAAAATAATTTTTATATATCAATTTGTTAACAATTGAGACATCAACGATCGGTTATTGTCGCCGGCGCGGATCCGCATCATTTAATGGATATGAGTCCGTGCCAGCGGTACTAACAAATCGATTTTAAAAACATTAATTTTTTTTTGCAAAAATCTATACGTTAAATACACGCTATATATAAATATTTTTAAAACATTTTTTGACATCACGTATATTTTTTGACAAAATTACTACAAAATTATACGTCAAAATATACATCAGGTATGTCAAAAAATATATGACAAAATTATACGTCAAAATATACAGCGACAATCGGTTATTGTCGCTGGCGCGGATTCCATCATTTAATGGATGTGGGTCCACGCCAGCGGCATTAACAACTTTTGATTTTTTTTTTAAAATATTTTTTTAGTGCCGCTTTTTATCGCATTTGGTTAGTTTCGCTGACACGGACCCACATCTTTTAATGAATGGGGGTCCACGCCAGCGGCACAAATCAATTGCGATAAAAAGCAACACTAAAAAAAAATATTTTTTTAACAACTTAGGATTTTTTTTAAAAAAATATTTTTTTAGTGCTACTTTTTATCGCAATTGGTTGGTGTCGCTGGCGCGGACCCATATCTCTCAATTAATGTGGGTCCGCGCCAGTGGCACTAACGAATTGCGTTAAAGAGCGGCACAAAAAAAATATTTTTTTAACAACTTAGGATTTTTTTTAAAAATATTTTTTTGTGCCGCTTTTTATCGCAATTTGTTAGTGTCCCTGGCGCGGACCCACATCTCTTAATGAATGTGTATCCGCGCCAGCGACACTAACCAATTGTGATAAAAAGCGGTACTAAAAAAATATTTTTTTAACAACTTAGGATTTTTTTCATAATATTTTTTAGTGACATTTTTTATCGCAATTGGTTAGTGTCGCTGGCACGGATCCACTTCAATAAAAATAAAGTGTAATCATTTTTAAAAGAATAAAAATAGTTTTTCAAAAAAAATTAATAAAATAAAAAATCATATTAAAATAAAAAATCATATTAAAATAAAAAATGGTCAGCGATCAGTTATTGTCGTTGGCGCAGATCCGCATCATTTAATGGATGTGAGTCCGCACCAGAGACACTAACAATTATTAAAACTTTTTTTTTAATTTTGATAAAAAAATGTTTTTTTTTATTTTTTTTTATTTTTCGGTCGAACTTTTTTTTTTTTGCTAATTTTTTTTGGATGTTAAACAAGTTTAAAAAATGTGTTGGTTAAAAAAAATCATTAATTTTTTTTTTTTGTTTTCGTTAAAGCTGTTTTTGTTTTTGTAAAAGCATTCCTCATTTTTTTTTGTAGACAGTAGCAACATAATATATTTGGGTTTGGGTTTTCCTTTGGCTTATTGAGTAGGGGTGATTGGGCTGCCACATCAGCCGGTGGGGAAATCCGGTGCATTTAAACCGGTACCGTTAGTATCCCTTTATTTGACTAACTATATATACGTTTGCTTGTTTAATCGCCTAGGCTTTTTTGAGCCATTTTAGGAACCCGTTGAAATTATTTTGCATGTTTAAAAAGGCTATAAGTAAATTTGCTAAATAGGCAATATGTTAAGCTTAGGGTGTGTTTGATTGCAAACATGAAAACTGCGTGAAAAATAGTTCATTTGGATGAGAAGTTGGAAAATAAGTGGAAAAGTATATGAGTTTTTGCTCTTACTTTTTTTTTCCCATGGAAATCAATTCTTTGATAAGTGGATAAAAAATATTTTTCACTCAAAATGGGGTTTGAGATGGAGCATTCTTATGTGAATGAGCGTTATTCTTATATGAAGTATTCATAATCAAGGTACTACAGAAGCGAAACATGAGTCAAAACAACTATTTTTCATAAAGTTTTCCATGTTAATCAAGCACACCCTTAGGCACATTCAGTTCCTATTTGATTACCCAACATGTTCTATATTTTTTTGGGCAATTTATAATTAAGTCTACTTGTTATGTCACTACCGTGGACTTCTACAAGAAGAGAATTAGTGGACCTAAGTGTTTAAAATTTATCAAAATTCCTTTAATATTTAAAATTTATTTGTGAGGAACTTAAGAGTACTTTCCCCTATTTTTTTTAACTAACCTGTCCGTTAAGGAGCCTGGACCTACCTGATCCGTATATCCGATCTGCTTAACAGTCAATACATATTTATTCTTTAATTAAATCTTAAGCAAAAAATAACATGTTAAGTGATTAAATAATATATTATTTAACAAAAAAATAAGGAGCATATACCAAATAGTCCCTCGTACATTTTTTAATAAAAGTTTAGTCCAAGCCTTTTTATTTTGTTCCAAAAAATCCCCTCACCACATAAAAATACTTAAAAAATTGAGCTCCGGTGAGGGTTATCGGAGCTCCTGCAGTGGGGTAGTGGGTTGGGAGGGGGGAGGGGTACGGCTAGTGCGAACCATTAAGAATTAGAGAATATTGATTAAATCACTACAAGAAAAACACCTTTTTATGACGCTCGAAAAAATAATTTAATGACAAGTATTATAAAAATATCATTTTAAGGTTAATGATGTTATTAATGTGAAATTTCTAATATAAAACATAATTTTATACATATTAGTATTTTTTTTAATTACACTTTAAATATAAAACTCATATTTAGTTATACATATTATGACCTTTTTAAAACCTTTTTGACCTTGAGCGCATATTATGACCTTTTTTATTATTTTTGAGTGTTTTACCCGTGCGGCTGCCCTCCCAAATTGGTTTTGCCCACGCGCCCTTCTCCTCTCTTTATCCTCACGTCTCCTCTCCATTCTCTGGTACGTTTTCTCCTCTCCATTATTATGTTTCTGATATGCATATGCATATGTATATGTATATGTACATATGCATATACATATACATATACATATACATATGCTGTATATGTATATGTATATGTATATGTATATGTATATGTATATGTATATGTATATGTATATGTATATGTATATGTATGTAAACATAATCAAGAAGTCTGCCATTTCTTGTTTCTTTGGAATCGTATTCGATCTATACATATTAAAACTTATTATCTTTAAAAAATGTTTAGTTTATGTAGAATTTTCTTTAGTTGATGTAGTTAGTACAACCATGTTGTGGGGTTTGAAATAGCGATGTACTTTCCGAATAGAGATGATAGGTGTGAAAGACGGTTTTCTAAATTTTTGTGTACTATTTTTTTTCTTAATGCTCAAGATACATACAAAAGTGGACTATAGACTCCTATTTTAGTGTCGAACATAGGGCTGGTGTTGATATTGTCTAGAAAAGATAGAGTTTTACTCTCAAGCGTGGTAAACAGGGGAACTATAAAAATGAATTCTTTAGGGTTGAGAATGTTCCTTCACACTGTTGGGTTTGGAGAACATACCTCTTGATTTCCATTTATAGACATCATTAATTACTAATTAGATCAAAAAATTGTGAACCCATTTTACAACTTGTTTGTTGTCTGTTTAATAATAAAATATTATAAAGGGTCCATTGAAACATAGAGTAAATATAACTGTTTATTTTGTAAACCCACTTTACATATATCATTTACGTAATTGGTTTCACCCGTGAATGGTTATGTTTGCACGCGAATCATTCAAATGGTTGTGCACAATTGATATCAGTTCTTGAAATAGTTAGATTGAAGTTTGGCGGACTAAGATTAACTATTTCAATTGAAGTCCGTTATCTAACTATTTCAATCTATTTTTATTCAGTTCACATTTCTTAGCTTCTTAAATTTGACGGCCTAAGATGAACTATTTCATTGGAATAGCTGAGACTTTGCATTCAACTGTGTCACATCAATTGAAATCAATTCTTGCAGTAAAGAAATAAATTTTACACAACCTCTAATAGAGTAATCGAGAATAAATGCGTTCTAAGAAACTGAATTCTTCTCGATTATTACTATTATTAGTCGGAACTTTCTTATAAGGGAACGGGAATGAAGTTATTACGCATTTAAATCTCAAATCAATAAGGATGTTTCCTCTTTTAAGATTAATCTAACTAATTTTAGGAGTTTGGTTCTTAAGCCTTCTTCCCAGTATGTGCAGTTCGTTAAATAAATGCCTTTTGCCTTATCATATCAGTGAACTCATTTAAATTTGTTTATCTAGTAATGTCCTCAATAGTTATCATATTGGTGAAGTAATTACAAATGGTAGAGGACATTGAGAATTGTATTTAAGATCTTAATAAAAACATTGAGTTTGACACAAATGTTAAAGCTAAATTATTGATATTAGAGTAAAATTACTTGCAGTTAAAAAATGCATAATATACGATCATATGGACAATAATTTGTTGTGACTTTTATATTTTCCATATGTGGTGACTTTCGTATTTTCATTTTTCATCTGTTGGGTTTTAAACAATAATCCCTCTCTTTTTACATCCACATCTGTTGTGTCAATCAAGGACTACACCATGATTTCAAATTAGAGGGGCCAAGCAGCTCAGTGGTTGGATTGAGATCAGAAAGATCAGACATAAATGATATTTGTTAGTTTTTATTCAACTTTATTTTATATGTGTGTTTGTATGTTTTAGGGGGAAAGAAAGAGCAAAACTAACAAGAGAGTTTGATAGAAGACTTTTATTACTAGAAAAAAATAGAGTAATTTGAAAAACAAAATAGATTAATACTTCGAATTCATGGATAATAAAATCCAAATAATAAAGAGGAATGATTCAAGGACCAACTAAAAAGACTCAAGTGTAAATTTTGCATTATTTACTACTTTAAATAGATCCCACACGCCTATCAAGATAGACTTTTCACATTCTAAAAGTTTGCCATTTTAGGTCGTCCTCTAGCACTTTTCTATCATAAAGGTTGAATTTCAATATATGTATATATAATAAAGGCACGTGTCAACATTATAGCCGTCGTAGTCTTCTCGAATTCATGCACTGTTTTAGTTTTATTTTGTGCTTTTTTTACTTGATCCTTACTCTTTAATACGTCATTTGACTTAACTCTCTTTACTAATCCCTTTAATTTAACCTCCAATTTTTTTAACATCGTTAGGCATTTTCTTTGGAAAGATAAAATTGTGCATGGTAGTAAGCTTTGAGATATTTGGGCATATAAATTAAAGGTTATTTTTGTCTTAAAAGTTTGAGGGCTATGTCTAATAATGCATTAATGATTTTTTAACGAATTTAGGTTGCCATCTGAAAAAAATGGGTATTAAGTCAAAGAGATTAATTAAGTGAGGGTTAAGTTAAATAATTAAGTGAAAAAAATCCTTTTTTAAAATAAATGATTTCTTTTACAATTTTTAGAGCGATATTTGTAATTATATAGATTTTGACTCACAAAGTGGTGCACAAAAATTCATATTCACTTTGTAAGAAAATGAGTCCAATTATAAGTACTTTTAGTGGACATTATTTTTCATTAATTATTTTGAGTCCTTAATTAAAAAGAAGATGGTATCATTTATCTTTGGTAATAAAGTTAATGTGTGCAGATGGTGTTAGTATTACATCATTAATAATATTATTTGTTACTTAATCTAAGATGAATCATCTAAAATACATGCATACTTTTCGAATTAGAAAATGAAAAATGAATATGATTCGAGGATTGTGTTATTTTATACGAAAATCATATTTGTACAACTAATATTTACAATCCTAATGTAGGTACAATTTGAGGAATGGGAACAGACAAGTCGTGGATGTCTATGAATAAATTATCAAACGAGTACTTGCAAGGGATTGAATACTTTCTTAAAGTTACAAAGAGGAATGCTGTAAATACTGAAGTTTTACGGCGTCCATGTACATCATGTGGGAATTGTTTTAAATGGACTTTTGAAGAAATTAAAGGTCATTTATATGCGAACAGTATTGATCAAAGTTGTCGTATATGGATATGGCACGGGAAGTTGCTCCTGATTCAACTTTCTCACTTGTCAACATGGGTGACCCCATCCATCACGATAATTTGGCTGAAAATCCAGAAGATGTTGATCATATGGCGAAGATGTTTGCGATGGTAAATAAAGACTTTATGGGGGATCCTAAACTTTGAGAACTTGCTTGAGGATGCCAAAAATCCCTTTTACAAAGGGTGTAAAAAGTTTACAAAGATGTCTGCACTGGTGAGTCTACTCAATTTGAAAGAAAAGAGTGGGTGGACTGATACGAGCTTTTCAAACATGCTTGCATTATTTGCTCAACTGCTCCCAGAAGATAATGAACTGCCTTTATCTACGAAAAAGGCCATACAGATGTTGTCCGTGTTTGGGATGGGGTATGAAAAAATACATTCATACCCTAATGATTGCATACTTTATAGAAAAGAGTACAAAGATTCAACTGAATGCCCTACTTGTGGAACACCGATGTATAAGTTGGAAAAAAATACAACTGAGGTGAAGGTGGGAGTTCCTGCAAAAGTATTATGGTATTTTCCGCCCATTCCTAGGTTCAAAAGGTTGTTTCAATTTGTACAAACTGCGAAGGCCTTGACTTGGCATGCAAACAAAAGACAAGTTGATGGTAAGTTACGTCACCCCGTGGATTCCCCTGCATGGAAGTTGGTGGATGACAAGTGGCCGGAGTTTGGAAACGAAGATGGAAACCTTCGGTTAGCAATTTCAACGGATGGAGTTAACCCATATAGTACTCTTAGTAGTAAGTATAACTGTTGGCCAGTCATGTTGGCAACTTATAACTTTGAGCCGTCGCTGAGCACAAAGAGATTTTTTTTATGTTAACAATGTTGATATTGGGTCTGTCATAGCCTAGAAATGATATCGATGTTTATTTGGCACCATTAATTGAGGACTTAAAAACTTTATAGGATGGAGGTATGAAATTTTATGATGCTAACCTCCAAGAATCCTTTACTTTGAAGGAGATATTACTATGGACCATTAATGATTTCCCTAGTTACGATAATTTGTGTGGTTGTGCTATAAAGGGGTACTATGCTTGTCCAATCAATAGTGAAGAAATAGATTATATTCGATTAAAACATTCTAGTAATAATGTATATACATCACATAAAATATTTCTTCCATAAAATCATCCATTTCAAAAGCAAAGGAAATCTTTTAATCGTAAGCAAGAATTTGGTGAACAATTTAATCCATTGAACGGAGAGCAAATACTAGAGCAAGTTGCAAATATTAATGCATGTTGGGGAAAAAAGATAGATCCTTTTGAAGCGCAAATAGCAAAGGGAAAGGATAAATTAAAATAAAAAAGGAAACGTGCTGAGGAGAATACAGATGAGCCTAATAACTCCAAATGTTGTAAGAAAAATCAATATTCTTTAGGTTGAGTTATTGGAAACATTCGCTTGTTCGACACAATTTGGATGTTATTCATATTAAGAAGAATGTTTGTGACATTATAATAGGGACGCTACTCAACATTCCCGGTAAGACAAAATATGGAGTCAAGAGTCATCTTGATCTTGTAGAATTGGGTTTAAGAGGGGAGTTGGCCCCACAAGATAAGGGAAAACGAACGTATTTACCACATGCTTGTTATACATTGTCTAGAGAGGAGAAGAAAAGGGTATGCGAGACGTTGCTTTGACTTAAAGTTCCTGATGGATACTCATCAAATTTTAGTAACCTTGTTTCGATGCAAGCGTTAAAATTATTTGGTCTCAAGTCCCATGATTGTCACATTCTCATGCAACAGATACTTCTGGTGTCCATTCGATCCGTGTTACCAAAGCATGTTAGATTTACAATCATAAGGTTGTGCTTTTTCTATAATGCTCTTTATGCAAAAGAAGTGGATGTGAAGAAGTTGAAGAGTATTCAAGATGACATTGTGATCACATTGTGTTTGTTTGAAAAGTACTTCCCTCTGACATTCTTTGATATAATGGTGCATCTAATGGTACATCTTGTTAGGGAGGTTGAACTATATGGTCCAATTTTCGCTCGTTGGATGTATCCATTTGAAAGGTTTGCACATGCTTAAAAAGTTTCATTACTTTATAAGGTTATAAGTAAACAATATTAATATTTGTTTTATTTAAAATGTTTGTACGAACATGAAATTCTTAAAGGACCAAGTAAACAATCAAAATCATCCAGAAGGTTGCATCACTCAACGCTATATTGTCGAAGAAGCAATTGAATTTTGTACGAAATTTTTACATGGGCTCGATGCCGTTGGGGTTCCATTACGTAGAAATACAACAGATAATGATGATATAATATACGATGAAAAACCAATAGGGGGTGGTAAAGTAATTGAGGTGGACGAATTGTCATGGGAGCAAGCACATCGTTATGTGTTGCAAAACACAGATGATGTTCAACCATATACTGAGTAATTTATCTTTTCATTGATTTTGTTACAATTGATGTACTATATTGTATTTTGTTTTAATAGTTAAAATATTTTTCTCTATTAACACCCTTATAGGGAGCATATGGAGAGCTTGAGGTAGAAGTATCCTCAAAAGTGCAAAGATGAAAAATGGTTACAAGATGAACATAACAAGACCATTATTGGATGGCTTTGTGAAATGGTATGATTAGTACCAATATGTGACGATTTACTATACTATTAAAATTGTAACTAACATTTAAGAAAAATCAGGTTAAAAAGGAGCTAAATCTCCCCAACAACAATGTTTCAGACATCTTAAAGTGGATAGCTCAAGGACCTCGTCAAGATGTGATAAAGTATCAGGGTTATATCGTTAATAATTTTTGTTACCATACGAAAGAACATGATGATGATGGATTTAACAAAAATAGTGGAATTAGAATCACGGACACAAAAATGCAAGTTCCTAGTGCAATGGATAAACATCCTATGGTTTCAAATTTGATCTTTTATGGTGTCATCAGTGAAATATGGATGCTTGATTACTTCACTTTCAAAATTATAGTTTTCAAGTGTGATTGGGTCAACAATGGTAATGGTATTAAATTAGACGAGCTTGGCTTTAAATCTGTTGGTCTCTATAGAGTTCACTATAAGAATGAGCCCTTCATATTAGCTTCTCAAGCCAAACAAATTTTTATGTTAAAGACCAACTTGGTCCTAAATGGTTAATCGTTCTTGTGACTCCACAAAGAGTTTATAACTACGGGTTGATGATGATGACTACGCTTCTGGATGTGCCAAAAATCATGTCGCTACCAACGGATAACAAAACGCTGACTTTATTAATGAAAGTGTATATTCGTGTGCACGTGTAGATTGTGAGGGAATTTGGATTGATAATGAAAAATAAATAGAGTGCTAGTTGTGTTTTGCTTATGCTTAGAGCTATCTATACTTTTTAAAGAGTTAACTATGTTTAGTCTACATTTTATAATTTATATTTAATGGTTGATGGTGTAGATCGTTTATGGTGAATATCTTTTGGTGTACACATGAGATGTTTTGTTGTTTGACCTTATATATGTTGAGAGGCATTTGAGCTATTACACCTATGGAGGTCAATATTTTTGTCTATTTACTACAATACAAGTGGTGAATTAGTTGTATAATAAATTGAATTCGATAATAATCAAAACCCAAATAGAAGTTTGACAAGTGTGTAGGAATCTTTGCAAATTCTCTAGGCCTTTGGTAGATTTTTAGTTTTTGTAGTCTCTATGTCATGGGATGAAATAGATTTATGTATATTTAACAATGATCCATAACAATATGGATTGTGGTAGATATATACAAATATATATCCAGATAAAGATTTAGTTTACACAATTGGAGTTATCGATTGTAGAAAAGTTTGTCTCTTAGCTCAGGTAACTAGATGAACTGGGTTAGACTCGTCTTATTCTTTAAAAACAAATGTCAATTAATAATATTTCAACTGAGAATTCAGAAGAGAACGGGATATTAACAACTAACAGTAGGGATATAAAACACATCAAGATACTTGTATGGTCGACTCGTTTTTAACTCTATTAGAGGTTAATTTGAGAGTGCCTTATAAGATATATACACTAAACATGATCATATTTTGAACTCATGAGATTTAGAGTTCAACTCAATATCTTCTTACTTTTAATCAATCAATAATCGTACTAGGTATGTACAATATATGGTCGACCCAAGGTGAGGCTGTCGCTTCGGTCCCTCGAAAAAAGTTTGATTTTTAGGGCCTTGAAATTATGTGTTAATACATTTTAGATAGAGAAATAGTTATGTGTTATCATTTTGACAATATCATTTTTTTATTGTTTATGCTTATCTTATCAATCCATTTTGTTTTGATTATTGTTTGTGTAACTCCATAAATCTCTGCACATCGCGACCAAGTCAGTTTTAGACGAAACCCTCCCTAAGATGGTTCATGTGGTAATATATTTGAATCATGATGGCCAATGTAATCGTGTATGATATTCAAATGTTTTGTTTTTATTGGAGTTGCATTAATTAATTTTGTGCCAACCTTTGATGGTCATAGGGATACCATTATGGATGTTTTATTGTCTTGTTTAGTGTGTAAAATTGTGTTATAATGAACCCCTTCTTATATAGTCTACGTTTTAGAAGATTATCGTCATTCCGATTAACAACACGCCAACTGATTATAAAATCAAAAAATATAATTTTTTTTGTGTAATGCAAACGCTTTGAGTGCTGTAACATTCATAATGGTCTTATAGTTAAAGAATAGGGAGGTCTGGAGAATTAAATAAAGGATAAAGTTATAACAATTTGTATGATATTGATATTTAGAATTAGAAAATATATCTGTTATTTAGGAAGATATATAGAAATTTGGTTGTAATAAGTGGTAACTCTAAAAAGAGCAGTAAAATTATTGATTCTTGAGGTTACCAAATTATCTTGATAAAATTATTGAACGTAACTAATTACAAATTCGGAAGACAATATATTTAACTAATTACAAAAATTCGGAAGAGTACGTTCAAATAGCACATTCGAATTTCAAACATTTGATAAAGAGATACGAATACGGATAATCTGTATCCTCGCATATTTTCGTAAATTTGGTTTGGATGTATGTAGTCATAATATATTTAAATTTTATGTTTATTTATGAATATGTTTATATATACTTATAATAACATTTACATGGTTAATGCGATATAATCTTACTCCAACTATTACTAAACAAATTCGTTTATTATAATATTTATGATTTCCCAGTAGTTATACTTGCGCTTGGAAATTTTGACTCTTCATGAGAGTGAGGTGTCGGTGTGCATCAGGTACTTGTTTGTTTTGAGTGCTTGTGGTTTTTGAAATTTGAATAGCTAAATTCTCATGTAAAATTTGTGTATAAGAGAGGAATGGTAAGTATGTTTATTGCTAGGCCATGGGCCTTCTTGATCAAGAGGAGACATATTTCAAACATGTTTGATGAAATATGTCTGTTGAGAGTAGTAAGTCTTTTGCAGTCTGACCTTATATATTACAGTTCCCTTGATAAACACCTTATCAGTTACTGGATTTTATTGAAAGATGCCCTCCATTTCTTCTAGGTTGTAATCGTAAACTTCTAGCATTTTGACATGGACTCACTATTTAGGAAATATGAATGTGATACCATTGATAATTTTTTAGTTGATTTTCCAGATTTTACAGATAGAGAGATACTAATTACATGTGTGTGTGTGTGTGTGTGTGTGTGTGTGAGAGAGAGAGAGAGAGAGAGAGAGAGAGAGAGAGAGAGTTGAAATGCACCTCTAATGTGGCCTTATCGCTTTAGTGTATGTGTATGAGAAACAATCATTAAGGTCGGTTGAGTCACCCGCCAAAATAAAATAGGTCCAGGACTTGTTTAGCCAAGCTGTAGATAACTGCCTAAACTTGAAGAAACCAGATTGATCACCAAATGGACTTTGCACTTTTTAAGGCTCCGAGTTATAGTATATGTTTGTAAAATTTTAAATAACCCATGTTTTTTTCCTTTTTTTTTATGAGAACTACCACATGTTTCCCTTTATTAACTTTATTACGTATTTCGTTCATCAGGCATTCTATAATGGTAAAATATTAAATGACTTTGTCGATTATGGTTCTTATATTTGATTTTAATCTATTCATCGTGCTCGTGGAAAATAAGATTTAAGAGGTGTGGTGGTGTGGAATGGGAGAGAGGATTAATTATACTTTGTCCCCTCAAGTGGGATTCACATCTTATGAAATTTTTTAACACCATTGTTATATGATTGCATGGCGACATATATGAAATTTCAGAGGGGACAAATTTTGATTAATACAAATTAAGAGCTCTTGATATTACCTATGTTCAATCTTTAAAGAACTGTACTATATACCTTAATGCATATTGTAATAATCTGTGTTGATTGATGATCTTTTATGATCTAATAATGGCTAGTGATATCCTAAGTTTGCACCCTAAAATTGGATGCTACTTTCTACAAACATGTGTAGTTTTTTTCATGTTGATGCAATTACTGTTTAAATGGCAATGGGATTAAATTGTTGGTTTTACAAGATCCCGAAGCAAACATGCATGTGCGTGTGAACCCAATAGACTACTAATTAGGCTTCAGTCCATCAAAACCTCTAGTTGTTGGTGCATTAAGCAGAGGCGGAGCTATGTGTGGCCAACAGTCACACCGAGCTGCTTGAAAAACTCGCATTTCTTTATTTGTAGCACCTTTTTAGGGAGTCAAAAGTTGTCACGAGTAAGGCTCGTGACAAAATGGGTATGGAATTATATACGATGTTTATGCAACTACCAATATGTTATATACGATGTTAGGCATATCCATCCCAGAACATTTCACAGTGATTATTTTAATTTTGGACAAAACATTTAATTTGTAAGGCTTTTATATGCAAGTTCATATTCTTTTCTCAATTGAGCGGTAGGATTTTCATATATGCAATTTTCAGTACAACTCTATTACAAAAAGTAAAATTTTGTTTTTTAACTTATCTATAAGTGCCCAAATTAAAAATAGAGAGTGCCCTTACCAACACCCTTGATTTATTATTATGTAATGCTATCCCAGTGACTCTTTAATAGGAGAATCAAGTTTACTCAAGAAGAATTGCAATAATTTCTCAATCCTAAAGAAATAGTTCCCCGAGATCCAGGAATCAGGAATCCAATTAAGATGGGATTACCTCAAACAATGTAATATTTATAAATTTGTTACCTACAGTTATAAATAAGAATTATATAAATAACATATATTTTATTTTTATTAACAATGCTCCTGGTTCCTACAAATTAATTTCAACATGTCATTTTTTATTCATTAACATGTATACTTACTTCAATCTATTTTTTTTGTCACTGTAGTGGATATGGACAAGGAAGATGATTTTCATTCAAAAAGTCTAGACGATTTAGCAAAGTTATCACAAAATTCATGTAATAAACAACCAAAGTTCAGAGTCGTGACTGTTTTAGAACGGATAAGAAAAAGGGCTTCTTATGATCGAATACTAGTAACGTACAATATAAATGGACAACCAAATGGTAAAACAATGAAGGATTTCGCAAGTTATAGAGGGCTTTTGGCAAAGACAATGGTGCCCATAAGTTATCCAAGTTGGCCCAAAGTCCCAAAGTCATTAAAAGAGAATTTATGGATAGCTATGGAGGTAAATTCTAATAATTTATATTGACTTTATTTGAAGTCTATATTGGTATTATTTTAATTCTGTTATGTAATATAATATTCATTAATTACATGCTAAGTTTAACATGGACCCCAAATCAAAGAAGAGAGTTATATCTGCTATTGGTTGTTAGTGGAAGAATTTCAAAGGAGAACTCACCAAGAGTTGTGTCAAGCCATTTAAAGATGATCCCGGTAATCTTTGAAACCGTCTAGAAAAGTTTAAAAAATTTATTGATCAGGATGATTGGGATGCGTTTTTAAGAGGAAGACTATTCCAAAAGTTTGAGGTGTATATTAAATTCATTTTATTATGTAAATGTATAACATTTATCCATGATATGGTTAATTTCTTACATTATTAATCAATTCAATGCATAGAAATTAAGTGATGTGCAACGAGAAAGGTGAGGAAAGAATAAGTTCAACCACAAGCTTAGTAAGTTGGGGTATTTAGGTCTTGAGGAAATTATGGTATGTGATTAAATTCCTATATTATTTGTAGAGTATACAACTGTAATTAATTAATTGTGGGGATTTTGTGTTGTGTGCTTAATTTCTTATATTTTATTTTATAACTGGGACAGAAAGAGAGACATGGATATGCATTTGATGAGGATGATAGGTCCTTAATGTGGATAACCGATTGACAATCGAGAAATAGAGAATTTCAAGACGATGCAACCAAGGAAGTTGGTGAAATTTTTTTGAGTTACTTTCAAAAGTAAAGATAATATTTTTTTTTATATAATATTTATAAATTTGGATATATACTATATATGAGGATTGAAAAGAATATGCTTTAACAACACTCTTGATAATTTTCTTTATTGTAAGATGCTTTGAAGAATCAAGTCCACGATGGGAGTTTAGTAACTCAAGGAACTTTAGACGTCTTAACCTTGGCACTTGGTACTCCAGAGTATAGTGGTCGAGTAAGGGGGATGGGAAAAGGAGTCACTCCTACAACTTACTTTCATATCCCTAGACAGGGATCGAAACTATATGTTGAAGAATTAGAGTCTAGGCTTCATCAAGAAGAGGTGAAGGCGAAACAAAAAGATCGACAACTTCAGGAAGCAATGGAATAATTGTGGAAGCATCAAAGTAGATCACTTGAACCGTCGTTAATTGAGAAGATTTCCTCAAATTGTCAGAAAAGCGATAATAAAAAATACAGGAAGCATTCAAATTATTTGAGTGAATCATATGATTCTCTATCCAAGAGGAAAAAAGAGAAGGTAACCACGTAATTGGTAAAACTTTATTACATTTATGTCTCATACTTTACTATACTTATTTTGGAATATGTCATGTGTATATAAGCCCAAAGCAATGTGAATAGACAACGCATAATTTCACCGCCGGATCCTAAATATAATATTGGGAAGGTTTGTAACAACTTTACTTATATTAGTGATGTTTATTTTTTTATCAGTATATATATGTCATTCATTATTCATTTTGTCTTTTTATATAGGGAAAACGATGTAGATTGGCATTGAATTCACGTGCGAATATTGTTGCGTCTGGAGTATTTTTTTATCGTATTTCACCTAATGATACCATCCACAACGCTTGCTTGGGGGATAAGTATATACGTGTATCTATAACTGATGTTCACTCTTTCGAATAAAATCTTCCTATATCGGTACCTAACGCGGACATGTATATTGTTAAAGACGTGCACAATTCACATGTTGCTTGGTCAAAAGAGTTTGTGTTGTTGTGTGTTGAGGTAACTCCCCCCCCCCCCCCCCCCCCTTTTACATTCCATGCCACATTTTGAATTAATTATCCATTCCACATTCAATAACTTGCATTAATTATCAAATCCATGCCCTATGAGATTTTTTTATTTTTTGGAATGATTAAAATGAGTAAGTGACCATAACATACTTTTTGTTTTGTTGTTGAAAATATCTGCATTATAAATACTGACTGGTGGGTGATTGTATGGTGTGTATTATTTTACAGAATGAAGGGCAAAACAAAAGTAAGTTTATTGAATCGGCATTAGGAAACTAAAGCTAAGGAGATTATCGAAAAGCAACAACGCATGGAGAAACTTAAAGAGAATGAGAGAGTGCCAGATGAAAATGTGAGCTACTATTATTTTTCTTCCTATTATGACATTTCCTTAGGCCTAACTTCTTAATGTGGGTGCTATATAGTTCATATTCTTTCACTCATTTTGTTTGTCCAGCTATATGCAAATTTTCTTAGAATTACTTTGAAATTATAGCTAGTGCCTTTGGTCCCCCTCAAGCTTGATGCTACAACTACTACGCAAACTCTATATTAGTACGATTTTTCACTTGTAACTACTTGTAGATTCATTGTTTTTGATTTTTTTTCTTATCTATATCAATTAACCCTAGAGCCTAGATAGCATATAGATAACTAGTGTATGCCCGTGCCTGAAGGCACAATGAATTTTTTTCCATGTAATCGCAAAATGGCAAAAAAAGATCAAAGTACGTAATTGTAAAACGAAAAAAATTAAAAAGTGTACGTCGATGATTGGACCATTCGCAACAATAATAATAGTCTATCTTGGACCTCATATAAAAATCATAATTCAAGTAAAAAAAATTACAACACAACTAAGTGTAAATAAGAAATGTTTTGTATATTATAAGCGTAAATGTTCAAAGTATTGAATCATGTAAATTTAAGTCGAAAATTTTCAAAGTATTGATTCAATTGTTCATTTTAGAATACAGTTTCAATGATACTAAAGGCGTCCATTCAGTTTCAATATTTTAGAAAACATTCAGTTAGAAAACATTCCGTTTGACACAAGAACACGAAAAGCTTGTCGACGTACTAAAAAAACAACGCAAAATCTGTTGCCAATAGAAAAGTAAATATCAATATTCACGATGATAAAGAAGCTGAGGACATGTTGGAGATCTTAACTCACATCCGTTCATCTAATCTATAGCCCACACTTCAATTAGGTGCATGATATTTGTTTTCTTGGTGAACAAAATTTCTGAAATGCAGGGCATAAACATATATATACATGTGTAAATTAGAATTTTTGTCACACTACCAATGGATTTAAATTAAAATCACGTCACCTAATTTGATGGTTCAGTTTAAGGGAAAATAGAGAATGAAAATTAAATGAGAAACATTTTTTTCGAAACTTTAAATTCCAATTCTGCCATTCAAGATAAGTGCACATTAATAATGTCCTCAAAATCGACTAAAACTAAAACTAAAAAGAAAATGAATTAAACACAGACACACTTATTCTCCATTTTTTTCACAATTCATATGAGAAAATTCACTTCATTTCATCAAAATTGAGATGATCCAAGTCATCCAGATGTTGCAGTGCTACAACAGCCCATAGGGGAAGCATCAATGTTATTAAGGACTATATGCTCTGCTAATGACAACAGATGTGCCATTCATTTTATTGGACCAAACAAATAGGAATAAAATACAATAACCCTTAGAAATATTCAAAGCAACATTACATTTGATATCCAATTAGTTCAATATATATTTCATACATAGAAAACCTCCTTATTTCTTAATGCTCCTTTTCCTGTCGATAACCAAAATAAAGTATTTATTTATAAACTACGCATATAAAACTTCCCAATATTGAGTCACTCTTGTAGTAGGTGGGGTATCCTAATTTCGAGCATCTGATGGTGTTACTAACACGTCATTGCTGCTGCCAGTGTTTAGAGTAGAGTTCATTGCCTTGAGACCATCCATCGTCTCTAAAAGGTTCTAAACACGACGAACCTCCATCTTTCATTGAACTCTCCCTTCTCCTCCGGCCTTAATGCAATCCAATTTTAGCAACTGCCTCTCAATCATCTCCGTTAGAAAAATAATATCCTTTTTTGCGACCTTGGTTCCGATATAAACCATTGCAATCAAAGTAACCATGTGTAGATGTTATTTCAACATACCTAAAGCAATTGTAAAGAACCAAACTAAATGAAACATGTGTGTAGAAAACTTAACATGGAAACTTCAAAGTAATAGTATATAATTCCAACATTTCAAACTACTTGAACATCACAAATAGAGTTTACCTATCATTTAAGACTGGTTGTTTTTTAATGAAAGAACAACAATATTGGGGTTGATTTCAGATTTTTTCAGCCATATGGAAAGAGAAAGGGAAAACGATGATTGCCGAGTTCAAAAAAGGAAAAAAATAATCAACGAGACATGCCTTAGGTGAGAGAGAATCAAAGAATTTTTTTCCAAATAGTTTCAATATTTTTTGTTCATTATGACCTGTACAATTTAAGAGGAAACAAATTAGAACAAAAGAACAAAATTTATAACCTGTATATTACTACTGATGCAGTACGTTGAAAATAAGGTTAAAAAACATTAATTGCACATAATTGAACTCACAAAAATGAAATTACAATTTAAAAGATAGTTTACTGAATGAAAGAGAGAGCATCTTACTTTTTTCCCAATTTGAAGAGGGGTATACTACCGTGTAGAACTAACTTATGCATATATGGGAAAAAAATAAAGAAAAACTTGTGATGTTATCCATCACGTAATAACCTTAACTGTATAAGTATAACGTCTATCTCTTCAGTGTGATACAAATGTTTTTTTATAGTTGATAAAAATCTAAAACAATTCCATTAACCTCCAATACAACTTGAAACAGACAACATGTGGCATGCTTCATGTCCTGCTAAATAATAGGCCAAAGATAGTAAGGAAAGCCTATATGAAAAAATAAAATTTGTATACTTGAGAAGAAAATCAAACAGAGAGAGATTGTACCTAAGCACCAAGTGAAGCAGTGATATATAAGAATAAAAAAATGAAATTCAATTGTTAGATCGCTGGCACAATTTGGCACCCTTAGATTGGGCCCTCAGATCGTACCACAACTATTAGATCATTGGCACTAGTCAAACACCCTTCTCCTATATTATGTAGATAGCTAAAGATCAAATTTAAGTGACGGGGCTCTCCGATCTCTTTAAAATATTTGTGTGTATGTCTAAAGATAGGGAGGCTATAGTTTTCTATATGTTTTTATTTTCTCCGAATATTTATATTTCTCAATAACTGTCATATGAAATCACTTAATTTATACAACTTGACTTAAAAGTGAGTGGAATTTTCTGGATGAAAAATTTAGATATAACTTATAAGATTTAAATGATTGTGCCATGATATTGAGTTGGCCAAAATTTCTATTGCTAGTTACAAGCCTTGTATTTTGAAATAGACAGAGAAATTATACGGCTATGTAAAGATTTTTGAGTTACAACTTTTAGTAGTGATCTTTCTTTACTAGACTATCCTTCAACTCTTAAGTTTGTGGTTAATGTATTCCTTATGGCAATTAGTGAAGACTGTATAACTATAGGATATAAATTTATTAATAAAAACAGACTTCGAATAACATGAAAGGGGCACCGTTGGAGTTACAAGTAAGGCAAAGCAACTATTATGATCATTTGTTAGCAAGCAATGTTGAGCTAGAAGATCAATATAGAATTGCTAGATATACAAAAAGAGCTAAAATGTAGCCTATTGAACTCCAACAAACAAACACTAACAACTCATAGGAGTACTATGATATAGTTCTACAATTGAAAAATCACACTTATTTGTACAAATTAGGAAGTTGTCTAGAGGTTTAATTGTAAATATTACTCACTGCTATAGGGAGGGAATATGGATGCAGATATTTTAGCGTACACGGGTGTAACAAATTTTAATCTTCTAATTGTCAAGCAAGAAGACATTCTCAGTCAATCGAGTGTCACCTGTCGCTTTCCTTTCTTATTTGGTGCTCCGGTCTTTCTCGATATTCTTGAAAATTACTCTAATGCTCTTGGAATGGAATACTAGAATTTCTTTATTTATGTTGTTGAAGGTTGCTCTTTGAATAAAAGTTTAACGTCAGTCCATATCCCAAATAAGCCCTTGCTGATATGCCCATATATATCCTCGGCCAGGCTGAGGGCGCCCTCCAACAAGATGAGCCCAAGATTGTCTCATCCTCCATCAGGCTCCAGACGGCCCTTCGAGGGGCCGACCCTTCATCAGGCTTCAGACGACCCTTCGAGGGGCCGACCCTTCATCAGGCTCCAGACGACTCTTCGAGGGGCCGACAGTACGAGGCCTAAATTGGGCCAAACTCACTGCTGGAAGGAACTTTGCCCTCGGCCTCGTGTTACAGGCCGAGGGCGAAGTCATCACAGCGCGTGGTTTGGGAGACGCGTGGGATAGTGTGCGTGAGGCTCACAGGACACGTGGAAGACCGTTACAACCGAATCACCCCCTCACGTGAGGGAATATTATGTCATCATTTGGCATCTACAGGTGTCAACAGGAGATTGGCTAAATCATCATTCACATGCACCATGCATACTTGGGGGGTATAATACACCCCCCAAGACCTATATATACTTAGCGCCTACAACCCTATAAGGGGGGATAAACAGATCGTTAATTGTAACCCTAACAAAAACTCTGCTTGTACACACAGTAGAGAGAGAAAGTGAGCTTATGTGCATTGTATCCAAGGCCATTAGTACCCATACTTAGCGGATCACACACTCACAGTGGATGTAGGCCAAACTGGCTGAACCACTATACATCATTGTCTTATTCCTCTTATACTCACCTCCTTCTACACACTTATACACTTACATCTCATTGGCTGCCATGGTTACTACTGTTTGAGCTCATCATCACTTACCTGGTGGTGCTAGAAATCCAAGCATCATCACTTGCCCTATATTACTAAGTCTTTTACAGTATGATAACATATAGGTTACCACATATTTAAGAAAATACATGTAGGTATCTCAGGATAAAATTCGACACCAGATCAATATGGTTCACTTTGGTTGCTGATGAGAAACACCCCTACACGAGGATGATACATAGTCACATTTTCCTTGAAGGTGGTTATCACATGATTGGCGAGGCTACTCACATGACCAACGATGTCCGACCAACGACAAAGAACTTATCCAAACCACCCATTGGATTATTAGAAGTGGGCAGTACACATGGAACGAGCAGTTTAAATCTCGGAGGCTAATATGCGCATTTCTGAAACATGGATATATAACATTTTCTAATGTAATATATGCATTTCGTTAATATGGATTTATAATGCTTCTGATTTTTAAAACATTATTGTGAAATATTTCTTCTGTTGAAGAGAAAGGGATTAACTTATTGGGTGTAGATTTTGATACTGCAATATTATTCATGTTCAAGAGAAAGGGAGTACCGGCTACAGATTATTGATTTGCAATTTTTTATTGGGAGAAAAGTGCATTGAATACACTAATGTTACTTTATGGTTCTTGTACAAGTAATGGTTGTTCATACACTAGTCATGTGTTACCTGGAATGCACTATGTGCGCCCATTGGGCCAAACCCAAGAAAATATCCTAAGACACACTGCTATAAGGATCGTCGCAGCTCAACTCACTCGGTTCGAACATGATTTAGCTCAAGAAGTGGTTCAGTTAATGTTATCCTAGTTTATACCAGATTCCTTACTTTGTACTCAATTTGGACTAGTTAATATGAGCATAATTGTAATTTTACCTTTCGTATTTTGACATTGTTGATCAGTTAAAAAGTAAGGAAAAAAAGAAAGATTTCGGTGGCAAAGATGGCGCAATTATTGCATTTTCTAATATGCATGATAACATCATGACGATGGATACAGTGAAGATTATTGATACGAGAAATCAGACACATGTCGTTCTCATACCAGCAAGTCAAGTTTAGAATAAACGAAAAGCAAGTAAAGAGAGAAAAAACACAAGATATAGAGTGGTTCGGCTATAAAAAAGATCCTACATCCACTTTGTTACCACATTCTCATTATATATGCGTTGTAATACAAGTTTACGATGCCATAATAGGCGTACAATGTAGATAAGAGAGGATAATACGTGTCTATGATGGTTCCGAAAGTGTTGGAGAGATGGTCGTGGCTGTGATTAGTAACCCCCAAGCTGGATCGAGGGATGTATGGAGTTTAACAATGCCTCCATAAGTGTAGTGAGCTCTGGACTAGGTATCAGTACAAGAAATGGACTCGACCCCCAAATCTTGGGTGTGGACCTCTTATTTATAGGTGTATGTGCTGTGTTATTGGTGTGAATTAGAGGGATGCGACCAACTAAGAGGATAGGCTGGGGCCGTACCCTATAGTATGTAAGGCCGCGACAGGCAAATATAAGACTGCAACCTCTATATGTAAGGCTGCGTCAGTAAAGCTTCGGTGCATGCCTTTCATCATCTTCCACGGAAGGGGTGCTATATTTGTCATATCAATAAGCCCCCAAGCTGTAGTGCCAAGAGGTGGCGATTGGGGTTGCGACTGAGTAATCGTGTCTTTCACTCATAAGTTTTCGCGACCAATTAAACACGATGCTTCATCTTCCCATGGACCTTTATATAAATGGGAATTGGTCATGGCCTTCATTTTGTTTTCCAATTCCTTAAGAGCATATCGAGAGCAAACCCTTGTCATTTCATCCTTTGAGTTTTTCGACGAGCATCTGACAGTGTCTGGAGGTGGAAAGAGGCTGGGCAACTGATTTCCATCAAACTCCAGGTAGTTTCCAAACCAAATACCTCTTAAATAATTCCATCTTTTTTACTGTTCTTCTTGATTTCTGTTTACCATTTGAATCCACCTTTTTGCTGAATCATATTAAACAACTAATTTTGAATTGAATTGATACTGCTAAACTCATGTTGAAATGAACTCATTTGAGCCCATTGATTTGACTGGATCATAATAGATAATTGGTTTGGATTTTAATAAATCTTCAATCGATGAAATAAACTGTTAATATCTATATTGACTCTATAAATAACCCTTGTTGACTTAGGCTTAGTTTTTTTAGGGCTTTTAAATTCCCTGTACTTGCGTAGGATCAAATTTAGTGGCTTTAGAGTAGTACAAGTATTGAAAACGTGCCATTCTGTTCTTAATGTTCTTAAGAAAACCTTTCAAATTCTAGGGCTTCGATATATAGATTAGGCCACCTTCGTTGTCAACCTATTTTAAAACTGTTGCCGCAGAAGCTTGCATATCCTCATTAAGTTATTTGGTTGCGGCATCATGTCAACACTTGTACGATGAATATTTCCTTTTAACCTTAAGGTTTAGCTTTAGGCTAGTGTCCGCAACCTTTTTCCAATAAACCCAAGGACTGCGGTATGTAAGAACATATCTAATACCTCCTTCCCCAAAAATAATATGCCTCAGCAGTAATTTGATCTCTTAAGATTCCAAAGCCCAACACTTAGTGTAGTTAGCTGAAATTGTTGGAACTTCTATTTTAGCTTTCAAACTTGTTATTGCTTTGTTCCTGTCGCGGACTCTAAGATGCTTATCTAACCATACTGGCTGCGGCACCTACCAACGGACTTTCTATTTTTCAGGTCTTGCTGCAGCCATATGAGTTGGAATCCTGACGAATTTATGAAGGACTTATGGAACACACACTTTGGAGTTTCTCCCCCTGAAATCCCATCAATGCATTCTTTAAAGACTTTTGGTCCTTGCCTATTCAAATATTTCCCAAACTGCATCATTTTAGACTCTGACTCCGTGGATTCCACTTGTAGGAAAGATATTGAGGTAATGGAAGAGGAAATCCACTAAAGTAGCAGCCCTATAGACCTTGATGCCATAATTGTTAGGCCTTCTGAGGCTAGGGACAAACCTACTGGCCCATCTAACAGAGCAGAGAGACCACCCGTTTCCTTAAACATCCGTAACATTATAACTCATGAATGGGTTGACCAAGTTGCTAAGGCATTTGAGTTTCCTAAAAATGTGATCTTCTCAACACCCTCCGCGGAACAAAGGCCATGCTCCACTATTACTGATGATGGGGTATGCTTCCTCCTCCATACATTCATATATGGGCTGCGGCTACCTGTGCCAGTCCTAATTAGGAGAATTTTCCACACCATGAAGTTAGACATAACCCAACTAGATGCCAATGGATGGAGGGAAATTCTTGCATCTATAGTGTTGTGGAATTGTAAATTTAGGAGGGACATAAATCCCATGGATTTATTCCACTTTTACAGACTGAAGGAGAACTCTGTAAAGTTTGCGTGGTATTATTACTTTACCCTCCGCGATAACGATTAAACCCTTTATACTGGCAGACCCACCAGTGTAAAAAACTAAAAGGGCAAGTATTTCTATGTTTTGGAGAAGGGTGGGAGATCCATCCAGATGAGTCTGGGAGAGAGAAACCATTAAGGATGTCGTGGTAGTGAGAACTTCCATCCAAACTAGGTAAGTAAGGTTGCAGATCTTTGATTATATCATGCGTCCTGTTTCCATAGTTTTCCATATTCCTTATATTATTTTGTACTACTATTAAACTTTTATATGGCTCTTGATATTTTGCCCCTAAGTGAGCGGTAGGAGAGCAGAATAAGAAGAGCTGAGGGGGTAAGTGCTAACGACAAAAAGTTTTGCACCTTAGTGACTTCAGCTTCAATTTTTGAGGGAGGTTACTTCACTAACAAATATGTGCCAAAAGTGATGGCTGTGGAAGGTATTAACCCCTTACTTTTTTAACGTCATAGAAATTTTTGTTAAACTTTTGATTTTTGACTTTTCTTCATTTCTTTTTCAGGTGAGGAGATAGATAGGGAGCTCTTAGCGGCTCAATTAGCTGAAATTGATGAGGACGCAACTGCCCTCAATAATACAGCTAGGTAGAAAAAGTGAAAAAGGACCAACCCCTGCCGCAACCACTGTAGGCGACCAAACAGCTCTTGTTGCGCTTATAATTTAGGTTGGGGAGTTTGCTCCACAAGAAAGTCCTGAGGGCCAACATGATGATAACATCGGCAGTCATCTATACGCGATGGGCTTAATGCCTCTGAGTCTGAGCCACAACATGGCCACGAAAACTCAAAAACTATCACTTCAAATTCACCCCTCCTCTAATAATTATGGTTGTTAACTCCAACCTAGCACCTCCTCAAAGTCGTGCCAGTGTTGGCACTGATGGATGTCCGATGTCACACCCCAAACCTAATATCCATACTAATCATTTGTTATTAGAATAATTGGATCATAATTTTGAGCCCATTGGAAATTTAATTCATTTATCAATATTTTTCTGCATAATGAACATAATATTATTCTTGTTCCATAACGAAGTCAACATCAGAGTCATAATTAGAGATTATACAATACTACGATTAACTATGATAAACTCAATCCATGCTAACTCAATATATACAATGTGTGAGTATATGAAAATCTTCAGTGTGAAAATAATAAAATCCCCATATTTAAACCCCAGCTCTTCTAACGGTGCAACTCTCAAAGTTATCGGTCATATAGTATCCTAGCTGGCAGCGTACAAACCTGAAATTGTTAAAATATAAACCGTAAGCATTAAGCTTAGTGAGGTACTCCTTCCCTGCAATGGAATGACAATTCTATATCGAATTTGTGGATATAAAATCCGAACAATCTTGCCTATTGGCAATAACAAATCCTGAATCATAAGATCCAAATAATTCTGCCTATTGGCAATAACAAATCCTTGATCATAAGACCCAAATAATTCTTCCCAATTACAAATCCTGGATCATAAGACCCAAATAATTCTGCCCATTGGAAATAACAAATTTTGGATCATAAGACCCAAAAAATCCTGGATGTTTGAATATCCAAACAAATCCTGAATACCGAAGTATTCAAACAAATCCTGCTCTTAGACCTACATTCATATATCTATATATATGAAACAATCATAAGCACACTCACCTTGGAAATTTAACAAGCTTTCCCTTTTCCTATATCTGGCTCTTGTTCAGTCCGTTTTTCTTCTCTTCCTATCATTCTTACAATATTAGTATCATCATAATACTATTAACAATTCAAAGAACAACTTCAACATGACTCAATTCAAATCATTCATCATAAATGAAGTCCCTTCTAGACTCACGTAATGACATCTAACATATTAAAATTACAACCCAAACCTACTTTAATTCTGCTTGGTAATCCAATCCTCATTATATTAGGTTTCCAATACAAAAGACGACACATCATACTGATTTTCCCAGAGCAAGATATGTCCATTTCTTTACCACATAGCAATTTCGCCCTATAGGCTCATCTGTTGTTCAGTCATCTTCCAAGAATTTTCATAATTTTTATACATCATAACTTTATATGATATTTCACCCAATCTTAGAAAACATATTGAGTAATACAAGGTTAAAATTTCATAATTTTTAGAGTTCATTTGCTATGTCAAGGAAAACATCAAACATATGGTATGCATATTTACTCTTTTGGGGCAGATTTCATATCCGATCTTCAAACCCTCACCCAGGATTCATTTCTTGCTATTTTTACATGATTTTCGGCTCTGTTATGTATAAATAGGTCTATGTTAACCTCCAACTAGAATTAATCAATTGCAGTAATCGTACAAAAAGATATGGAAGTTTAATAAACAAGGTTACTAAACAAAGCAATTTAAGGGATTACACATTCAACTTTGTTTAAACTTGCATATATCCATACATATGCACCCAAGCATGAAAGGTCAATAAAAAATCAAGAATTTATATCATATAAATCATAAATACAAGAAAAATAGCAAGATTCATGGGTGGAATTAACTTGGGGGCTTTTACGTATTTTTCTATGATTTTTTTGAATGTTTCTCCTCACTTTCTTCTTCCTAACCCTCACAATTGTTTTTCCTCAACCTAAAACTCTCCCAAACTGAGTTGTCTGAATAAAGGAGGATATCTCAAGGTTTTAAGTCTTCCAAACCTACCTCCACCTCCAACCAATCAATTTAAGACACTTATTGGGCATAAAGGACAAATTACCACTTAAACGAATGGACAGATTTGCCCTTCGTTAGTAATTTCGGTATAACTTCTTACTGGGACCTCCGTTTCGCACACCGTTTATTGTGTTAAAACCATAACTCACCTGTCTACAACTATATAGTTTTCACCTCAAGTCATTTGTTATGTCATAAAGGTCAAAACGAGTCTTAAACATGAACATTCCTACTGAAAACTTCAAAATTTTACATTTGTAACTAATTCGATATTTCATGCTTCATGAAGGTAGGATTAGACTAAACATAATCACTTAAAATTTTATATAATAATAACATATTACCCATATCACATAAGCTAATCATGATTTAAACATAATTTATCGTAATTATATTCGGGTTGTCATAATTCTCCCCCTGTTAGAAAATTTCGCCCCCGAAATTGACATACCTTGGTTTTATGAATCAAACAAATACGGATAACGCATATTAATGCTATCCTCACTCTCCCATGTAGCTTATTCCATGGAATTCCTTCTCCATACAACTTTCACAAGTGGGATCACTTTTGATCTCAATATATGTTCTTTCTTATCGACGATTACAAGTGGTTCTTCCACATAGCTCAAATGTTCCTTTAACGCAATAGGTTGTTCCACCAATACATGTGAAGGATCCGCTACATACTTTCTCAACATAGAAACATTGAAAACATCATGTAATCGAGATAACTCCTGTGGTAACGCTAACTTGTAGGCAACCATCCCGACTTTCTCAAGAATTTCCTAAGGTCTAATATAACGTGGACTTAATTTACCTTTCTTTCCAAACCTCATAACTCCTTTCCATGGTGATATCCAAAGAAACACGTAATCCCCCTTTTGAAATTCTAAATCTTTTCGTCACTTATCCGCATAACTTTTCTGGCTGCTTTGAGCCGTTCTCATTCTATCTTGAATAATCTTCCCTTTTTCAGTGGTGACTTCAATCAACTCTGGACCCTCTATCTTCCTTTAACTAACTTCATCCCAACATACGGGTGTACGACACCGTCTACCATACAACACTTCATATGGTTCCATACCAATAGTATATTTAAAACTATTGTTATATGCAAATTCTATCAAAGGCAAATATTCATCCCAATTTCCTTTAAAATCAAGCACACAAGCTCTAACCATATCTTCCAAAATCTGTATTGTCCTTTCAGACTGCCCATCTGTCTGAGGATGAAAAGCCGTACTAAACTTTAAGTTAGTGCCCATGGTATACTGCAAGCTATCCCAAAATCTGGATGTAAAAGTAGGGTCCCTATCTGAAACAATAGATACTGGTGCTCCATGCAATCGAATAATCTCATTAACATATAATCTAGCATACCTATCAACTGTATAAGTAGTTTTGACTGCTAAAAAATGAGAAGACTTGGTCAATCTGTCCACCACTACCCAAATCGAATCTGACCCTTTCTGAGATCGAGGAAGCCCAACCACAAAATCCATTGTTACATGATCCCATTTACATTTCGTTATTGGCAATGGCTAAAGTAGACCAGTAGGTTTCTAATTCTCCACTTTCACTTGCTGACATATAAGGCACCTAGCAACAAAATTCGCTCTTTCCTTCTTCATATTATTCCACTAATAATGATCCTTTAAATCCTTATACATTTTAGAACTATCGCAAGTATAAATGGAATTATGTTCCTCATCTAAAATGTCCTCTTTCAATCCACCCACATTAGGAACACATAACCATTGCTTATATAATAAAGTCCCATCATTCACAATACAAAAATCTTCAGACTTATGATCTCGGACATCTTGTCGTTTCTTCTCAAGAAAGGGATCTTGACTTTGCAAATCACGAATACGGGTAGCTAACAAAGGCCTCACGCTTACATGAGAAAAGAACCTGTCCCCATCTTCTAGCTTCAATTCTACTCCCATCAATCTCAACTCCATGATGTGGGAAACTCTAGTACAACGAATACAAGATAACCTTCCCAAAGTCTTTCTACTCAGAGCATCTGCAACTACATTTGCCTTCCCTAGGTGATAGTGAATTATATAATCATAATCTTTAATTAACTCCATCCATCGCCTCTGCCTCAAATTCAACTCCTTCTGAGTAAATAAATACTTAAGGCTTAGATGGTCAGTAAAAATTTCACATGCCTCACCATATAGAAAATGACGCCATAATTTCACAGCAAACACAATAGAAGCAAGTTACAAATCACATGTATGATAATTACGTTCATGTGTACGCAACTGCCTAGAAGCATAAGCAATAAATTTACCATGTTGCATAAAAACACAACCCAACCCCTGGTGTGAAGCATCGGTATAAATAACGAAACCATCTCCACCATGTGGAATAGTAAGAACAGGTGCAGTTACCAACCTCTTCTTCAATTCTTCAAAACTATTTTCATAATCAGAATTCCATTCAAACTTAATATCTTTCTGGGTTAATTTAGTCATTGGCTAGGCAATAAAAAATCCCTTAATAAACCTTCTATAATACACAACTAAACCCAGAAAACTCCTCACCTCAGTCACATTATTGGGCCTCTCCCATTTTACACTAGCCTCTACCTTTTTAGGATCAACACATATACCATCTCTAGGAATAACATGGCCTAAAAATATAACTTGTGATAGCCGAAATTCACACTTGCTAAACTTAGCATAGAACTTCTCATCTTTAAACAGATTCAAAATAGTTATGAGATGCTTTTCATGTTCAACCATATCACGTGAATAAATCAGAATATCATCAATAAAAACTATCACAAATTAATCAACAAAAGGATGAAGCACCCGGTTCATAAGATCCATAAATACAGATGGAGCATTATTCACCCAAAAAGGCATCACCAGAAATTCAAAATGACCATACCAAGTACGAAAAGCAGTTTTAGAAATATCACTTTCCTTGACCCTCAACTGATGATAACTCGATCGCAAGTCAATTTTTTAAAACACTTTAGCACCCTATAATTGAACAAACAAATCATATATACGAGGTAAAGGGTATTTGTTATTAATTGTAGCTTTATTCAGTTGCTTATAATCAATACACAAACGCATGGTACCATCTTTTTTCTTCACAAATAAAACTAGTGCACCCCATGGAGGTACACTAGGCTGTATGAACCCCCTATCAAGTAAATCCTGCAACTAAATATTGAGTTCTTTCAACTCAACAGGTGCAATTCTATATAGTGCCATATAAATAGGGGTTGTCCCCGGTGCCAATTCAATACTAAACTCAACTTCTCTCTCTGGGGGTAACCCCGGTAACTCACTAGGAAACACTTCTGGAAAATCCTGTACAATAGGAACATCGACTAATTGTAAAGCCCCCTTCCTAGTGACAAGAACATATGCAATAAAACCCTCACAACCCTTACTCAATAATTTCCCCATCTGAATAGCAGAAATGATGCAAGTGGGAAGAATTTTTCTTCCCCTCACAAATTTAAATTCAAGCTCACCAGGCATATTAAAAATAACTTCCTTATAAAAACAATCCATAGATGCATGATATTTAGATAACTAATCCATTCCCAGAATTATATCAAAATCAGAAATATCCAATGGAAGTAGATCTATAACTGTGTCTCTAGCCCCCACAGTCAAAACACAATCACAAAAAACATACTCGGCTACAATCATATCCTCCATAGGCATATAAATACCCAACCCCACATATAAATGAGTACATGGTCTATTCAGGTAGACATCAAAAGAATAGGACACAAAAGAATGTGTGGAACCAGGATAAATCAAAACATAAACACTTCTATCAGTAACAGAAAGTGTACCTGTCACCACATCTGGAGTAATCTGAGCGTCTTTCATTGTAAAAACTCGTCCACCTGGATTGGAACTACTAGCTTGTCCTCTACCCATACTTTTCACTACACTGCCTAGAGATAACATTCTTCTTGCTACTTCACTATGTGCTGTTGGAGTCTCTTCCAACTGCGGACAATTCTTTTAATTATGCCCCACTTGATGACAATGGAAGATTTCCAATCCCTTAAGCTTAGGACACTCAGATTTATAATGCCCTTCCTCTTTACCAAAGAAACATGTAACACCTCCTATTGGGGCCTCACTTCTCCCTAACTTTCTGACTGAACCAAAAGATCCTACACCGTTGGGATCTCTGCCAAATCTCCCCTGACCTCTACCACTATCTCCACCACCTCTCTGTAATTTATGAGGTTCCATCTTAACACTTCCACCCTCACCTTCCTTAGAGTGAGATGCATCAAATATACTTTTCTTAAAACTCTCTCTACTCGTCACCCCTTGGTTCATTTGCCTTGCTGCTATCGTGGCTTTGTTTACCAGAGAAGCATAATCTTCTAACTCATAAGTGGCCACTCTATTTTGAATAGGCCAAATCAGTCCATCTTGAAACTTACTACATTTATCTTCTTCATTCTCCACATATTTAGTAGCAAATCTAGACAAAGCAGTAAATTTATCCTCATACTCCCTCACAGACATTTTCCATTGGGCCAAATTTATAAATTCCCTCAGCTTCTCCCTCCTATAAACTTTAGGGAAATACTTAACATACAAAGCTTTAATAAATTTAGCCCAAGTAATAACATCAGTATCTTCCATCCTGGGCACCAAATGGTTGCTGGCGTCCCACCAATATTTGGCCTCTCCTTTCAGCTTAAACACAACTAGATTCACTTTTTGGTTATCTGGAACCTTCATAACTGCAAAGATAGTTTCTAGATCTATGACCCATTTCTCAACTTCTATAGGTTCAACTGACCCTGAATATTCTGGAGGATTCATTTTCAAAAACTTCTCATGCATGGAATCTTTCATTTCCTTCCTTGCCTCTTTCTCAATCTTGTCCACATTCTTTGATTCTAGATATCTAGCCTGTTGCTCTGCCATTACTGCCATATTTCTTTCCTGTTGTTCTGCCATCCTCAATATTGCCTGTGCCATTATTTATATCTCTGTAGGCTACTCCTGCTCTCTATCCCTTCCAGCAACGCTCTTCTCTACTTCAGTATTGTCTGTACGCGAAGATACTCCCTCTTCTCTATGTTGTCCATTCATAGGTTCCATCTGGAATTATCTATAATACAACAAAGTTCTAACAACCAATATAAACAGTTTATAATACTAAACTATTGGTTAGTACATAAACAATTCATAAATATTAAATCAACTCAATACTTCCATCTAACCGTCAGACACGTCCAGAATTAATAACCACGCTTTGATACCATTAATTGTCCCCAAACCCAATATCCATACTAATCATTTGTTATTAGAATAATTGGATCATAATTTTGAGCCCATTGGAAATTTAATTCATTTATCAATATTTTTCTGCATAATGAACATAATATTATTCTTGTTCCATAACGAAGTCAACATCAAGGTCATAATTAGAGATCATACAATACTATGATTAACTATGATAAACTCAATCCATGCTAACTCAACATATACAATCTGTGAGTATATTAAAATCTTCAGTGTGACAATGATTAAATCCCCATATTTAAACCCCAACTCTTCTAACGGTGCAACTCTCAAAGTTATCGGTCATATAGTATCCTAGCGGGCAACGTACAAACCTGAAATTGTTAAAATATAAACCGTAAGCATTAAGCTTAGTGAGGTAATCCTTCCCTGCAATGGAATGACAATTCTATATCGAATATGTGATATAAAATCCGAACAATCCTGCCCATTGGCAATAACAAATCCCGGATCATAAGATCCAAATAATTCTGCCCATTGTCAATAACAAATCCTGGATCATAAGGCCCAAATAATTCTGCCCAATTCAAAATCCTGGATCATAAGACCCAAATAATTCTGCCCATTGGCAATAACAAATCCTCGATCATAAGACCCAAAAAATCTTGGATATTTGAATAACCAAAAAAATCCTAAATACCAAAGTATTCAAACAAATCCTTCTCTTAGAGCTATATTAATATATCTGTATATATGAAACAATCATAAGTACACTCACCTTGTAAATTTAACAATCTTTCCCTCTTCCTTTATCTAGCTCTTGTCCAGTCGGTTTTTCTTCTCTTCCTATCATTATTACAATATTAGTATCATCATAAGAATATTAACAATTCAAAGAACAACTTTAAGATAACTCAATTCATAAGCATCATATGATTCAATTCAAATCATTCATCATAAAAGAAGTCCCTTCTAGACTCACGTAATGACATCTAACATATTCAAATTATATCCCAAACCTACTTTAATTCTTCTTGGTAATACAATCCTCATTATATTAGGTTTCCAACACAAAAGACGACACATCATTCTGAGTTTCCTAGAGCAAGATATGCCCATTTCTTTACCACATAGCAAATCCGCCCTATAGGCTCATTTGTTGTTCAGTCATCTTCCAAGCATTTTCATAATTTTTATACATCATAACTTTCTACGACGCCCAATTTTTGAAAACATATTGAATAATACAAATTTAAGATTTCATAATTTTCAGAGTTCATTTTCTATGTCAAGCAAAACATCAAACATATGGTATGCATATTTACTCTTTTGGGGCAGATTTGGTACCCGATCTTCAAACCCTCACCCAAGATTCATTTCTTGCTATTTTTACATGATTTTTGGCTATGTTATGGATAAATGGGATTATGTTAACCTCAAACTGGAATTAATCAATTGCAGTAATCATACAAAAAGATATGGAAGTTTTAATAAACAAGGTTATTAAACAAAGCAATTTAAGGGTTTACACATTCAACTTTGTTTAAACTTGCATATATCCATACATATGAACCCAAGAATGAAGGGTCAATAAAAAATCAATGATTTATATCATATAAATCATAAATACAAGAAAAATAACAAGATTCATGGGTGGAATTACCTTGGGGGCTTTTACGTATTTTTCTATGAATTTTTTTGAATGTTTCTCCTCACTTTCTTCTTCCTACCCCTCACAATTGTTTTTCCTCAACCTAAAACTCTCCCAAACTGAGTTTTCTGAATAAAGGAGGATATATAAAGGGTTTAAGTCATCCAAACCAACCTCCACCTCCAACCAATCAATTTAAGACAGTTATTGGGCATAAAGGACAAATTACCACTTAAACGAATGGACAGATTTTCCCTTCGTTAGTAATTTCGATATAACTTCGTACTCGGACCTCCATTTCACACACGGTTTGTTGTGTTAAAACCATAACTCACCTGTATACAACTATCTAGTTTTCACCTCAAGTCAATTGTTATGTCATAAAGGTCAAAATGAGCCTTAACCATGGACATTCCAACCGAAAACTTCAAAATTTCACATTTGTAACTAATTCGATATTTCATGCTTTATGAAAGTAGGATTAGACTAAACACAATGACTTAACATTATATATAATAACAACATATTATCCATATCACATAAGCTAATCATGATTTAAACATAATTTATCATAATTATATTTGGGTTGTCACATCCGAGGCCCCAATTTTGGAGACCAGATCCTCAATCATCCTATGACATAACTATGAGGGCAGTCCATAGGATGCAGAAGGTTCCTGAAAACATGGACCTGGACTGCCTGGTAGAGGAGGACCATGAGCATCTTGAAGAATATTCTATCCACAGTCTACTGAGGGTAAGGGCAACATTACTTTCAAACATTCTTCTTTTTTGTAGCTCATATTTCATTTCTAACGTTAATTGTCTTTATAGGAAGAGAACGTCGTGATGTCCCAGAGAATGAAATACGAAGGCCTTTATAAGCTAAAGGAGGTCGTGGAGAGGGTGAATACCACTGACCTAGAGAATACCAGGAATTCTTCATTTGAGGTAGGAAAAAAGTCTACTGCCGTGGTACTCCAAGTTGCCTAAATGAACCTTGATACTACTATCAAGGCTAGGGATGATGCGGAGGAAAAACTTAAAACTTTTGCAACCTCTCTAGAAATTGAATAAGAAAAATCTATGGAAGCTACTAAACTTGCCTCTAGTCTCGAGTCTCAGCTGATGGAGTTTCAAGAAAAATATAGTCAGCGGGAGACTGATCACGCCACAACCTTTAAGTAAATGGAGGATTCTCACTCTGCAGCCCTCAAGCAGGCCGCAGAAGTTGCCGTAGCAGGCTACAAAAGTATAGAGATTTCTTCCTTACTAATAATAAGGCATACATCCGTGGCTACCAAGAACTAAGATACAAGGTGGCCAAAAACTTCCCAGATGCCAAGGACCAGGTTATGTCCTGGAGTGTTAATGATGAAGAATATAGTGCCTACGTAGCTGAGATGAAGGTTGCGATAGAGGGGAGAGCAAGGAAGCTTATGACAGATGCTGCTGAAGATAATGAAGAGACTGAGACGGTCGTAGAAGGTAAAGACGGAGACATTGGGGACGATACTGAGTCTTAGACTTAGGAACTTCTCCTTTTTTGGAATGTACACTGGGTTACAACCTCTCAACATTTGAACTTTATTTAGGTTACGACATTTTGTTTGTATTAGCTAAGGTCGCGACCTTTACTCTAACTTCCCTCTTAATAGATCCTTTGATTATTCCTTTATTATCTGCTTTGATATTTGAATGAATGTCACCTCCATATGTTTAATTTCTTAAGCAAACAATTTGCAAAAAAATTCTTCTTCAATAACTGAAATGCTATGTTTTTTGAAGATTAGCACGTGGATAATGATATTTCAATATCTGCCAACCTAAAAATAAAAATGGTCAAAATACTTCTCCTATGACTAAGGTAAAACAGGTGGAGCATGTTGAAAAAGAAATGCAAAGCCTTGATTTTTTTCAAACGGGTGATAATTCGTATAATCAAGCTTAGATTTTTGGAAAAAAAAATAAAAATTATGATATGAGGGAAAACGTCAATACTGAGATGCACAAGTCAAATTCGGAAGATGAAATGCCCCCTATAGAGGACATTCCAAATTTATCCAATCCTGGAATGAATTTATATTTTGAGCTCCCCCAATTTAATTTAGGAATGTGTCCTAATTCCGCTAAAGTTAGGGCTTTTTTTGAAGATTCGATTTCTAAAAAAGGTGGTAATATAAATTTTCAAACTCAAGTTAGCAATTCATTTGATATCCTAGGCAACATGGAAGATGATTTGGAGGACGTCAATACTCAAAATTGTAGAAACAAGAATTATAAAGTGGATTTTTCGACGTTATCTCACGAGGAGAAATCGTCCCTTAAATATAATTTAAGGCCTCCTTCTTCTCGATCAAGATCTCGTAAATTTTAGTGTTATTTATTTTTTCGTAGCACATGTAAGAGCCACCGGGAGAGGCTTTTTCTCCTTTTTGGTTATTAATAAATCATTTTTCTTGTTAAAAAATTAAATAAAATACATAAATAAATAACTGAAATGTGGATATAAGTCTACGGCCTGTTACATTTTGCCTTAGACTTTTCAAATTTTCCACTCCGTATTTGTGGCTATCATCCCCCAAGCCGCGGTGCCAAATAAAAATGGCTTTAGGGCTGCGACTTAACTTCCTTTACCTCAATTAATTTTTCCATTATTTTTCCAAGTCTTCGTTGCAATTCAGAGGCCGCGGTTGGTTTGAAGTCCTGCCATGACATTTGAGCAATCTAGATGTTAATGTCATCATTTTATCTTCTGCATCTTCCAAATTAATGAATGGACTCCTCTGCCTGCATGTTTTTATTGCTCAATCTTGCTTGCTTCAATACTTGAATGAATGCTTCAGCTCTATATATTTTTGACACTTTGAATGTGCAATTATTCCTTGAAATAATGCTCCAATAATGAATGTGTGGGTTTGGGGCTGCGGCCACCTGTCTTTGTCCCCCAAGGCGCGATGCTAAAGGAAATGACTTTTTAGGCCGTGGCTTAAATAACGGGGTGCCACTAGAAATTTGGAGGCTGTGGCATTTGAGGTAACAATATACTGGGTTGCAGCCAACTTTTTTTTATAGCTTTACTAGGCTTCATGATGTCAGTGCCACAACATCCTTTAGTCGCTTCAATTACATTTCATGGCTTCTTTTAGCCGCTTGATCCTAAAACCACTCTCGTAGCTTCTCTTAGTTGCTTTGATTGCATTTCATGGCTTCCTTTAGTCGTTTTATCATGAGACCACTTTTGTTTCCTCTCTTAGTCGATTTGATTGCATTCCATGGCTTCCTTTAGTCGTTTTATCCTGAGACCACTTTTGTTGCTTCCCTTAGTCGCTTTGATTGGGTTATTATCAAGCCTCCCTAGGCTAGGTACTATAAACCTTCCCCAAGATATGTTTGGATATATATAAAGTCGTCTTAAGCTATAATTGGATTATTCACAGACAATTAAGTCTTTGGCCCTTCAAATATAAGATTATCCGAAGATGACTAAGTTTTTGGTTCCTTCAAATATACGATTATCCGTAAACAACTAAGTATTTGGTCCCACTGGGTTATTATTAGGCCTCCACGGGCTAGGTATTATAAAGCTTCCCCAAGTTAATGTACGAGACATTTTCAAGCCTCCCCAGGCTATTGTACGCATCCTGAAAGATGAGTAGGGTCAATTTGAGCCCTTGAAGTTGATAGCAGCATATACCGAAGGATGATTGACCTTATGAATATAAGAATATGTCCTTGTGCCACAAGTGGCGGTGTAAGCCAACTAAGGTTGTCATTTTTAAACCATTGGATCATTCCTAAAATAATTTCTCTTTCGAGATAACTGACAATACTTCCCTTGAAATCTGTTCAAGACGAAGGTCATTCATAAGATTTTTATAAATAGCAAATCAAGAGATAAAATATGACTAAATCTATTCTTCATATATATTTATATACACACACGATTTTGTTTGGACAATACAAAGTTAGCCTAATTTCATATATTCATATATTCATGACTTTGTTCGGATAATATAAAGTTAAAAATGAACTATTCAAATAGAGTTTTTCATAGATAAAACATAAACATAGAGTGAATCATAAGCATAGGTAGGTATGAGGTATGAGACCTATTAGATTAGGCTATATCCCTTAAGCATCCTTTAGGAATCGCTGCAGAATTCCTTGCCTCACAAGCCTTTCAATCTCATCTTTCAGCGCAAAATATTTGTCAGTGCTATGCCCATGGTCCCTGTGGAAGCTGCAATATCTGGGTCTGTCCCTCTTATGAGGAGGGAACTTCAATTTCTGAGTCCATCAAAGCAATTTGTCTTCTTTGATGAGTTCCAACACCTCTTCAATTTTGTAAATCAGTGGAGTGTAGGCTTCAAAACCCTTTTTTGCCTTTTCAACTTTCCTCTTCTGACTCTTTTTCGCGGCCAATTGTGCTACTGAGGACCCTATAGCTGCGGTCGAGGTGGATATGAAAGTATCCTTTGGTGATGTTATAACTTCTAGCATTAGAACCCTTTGGGTTAGGAAGTTGACCTGAGTTTGAAGCGAGGCATGGCTGTCATACATATGATTGAGGTGGTTTTACAGCTGAGAAATCTAATTCTTCATTTATGCGCTTTGGATGGACTCTCCCTCCATTTTCTACTTTATTATTCTTTCAAAAATATGTAATCTGAGACAAAACTAGCATAAGTGAGTAATCACAGAATATAGGATGAGCTAAATATTAAGTTGGGATGCAGCGTTTGCATTGCTGTATGGGTTTTACTTCTGTGGCCATGGCTAGTGAGGCACATATGGGCATAGCCATTGCCCTTGGGTGGAATTCACTAAGTTTGAACTTAAGGTCACTTGAGTGCATTCCCTGATGATTTAAAGCTTTTATAAACCAACTGCACTAGTAGGGGTTGCATAAAAAGGGCAGTTAAACTACTAGGCCACATCCCATCTTGGACAGAAGGGAGCAATCCTAGAATTGGAACCCAAAAACTGAGTTTTTCACACCAAACATGTGAAGAACATACCTACTAGGGTCTATCCAGGGCAGAACAACCTCTTGGTGTACAAAACGGCACAATTCTAGTGACAAACCCTAGATCACGGGTAAATACCAACAAAGAAGAGTAAATATAACTCTTCCCTAATCACCCACCTTTACGTGGCAAGAGCCCAACTTGCTTTTCAGCATTATATAGGTGAGGCGATATCACAGAGGTATCAAAGAAACAGATTTAGGGTCGTAAAAAAAAAGAGGACCCATGAACAGATCTGAATATATGCGATACCCATTTGAAGATGTGTATATAAAATAGGAGTTCAATAACCAAAATTCACCCATGAGATAATGATCCAAAGGATCCCCATGAAAAAAATAAGGTGGTTAAGAACCCAAAATATAGACAAACAAGATTAAAATACCTCACTTCCCACAGACGACACCAGATTATTGATACGAGAAATTGAACACATGTCGTTCTCTTACCAACAAGTCAAGTGTAGAATAAACGTAAAGCAAGTAAAGAGAGATAAAATACATGATATAGAGTGGTTCAGCTATAAAAATGAGCATGCGTCCACTTTGTTGCCTCATTCTCATTATATATGCATTGTAATACAAGTTTATGATGCTATAATAGGCGTACAATGTAGATGAGACAGGAGAATACGTGTCTATAATGGTTTCGAAAATGCCGGAGAGATGGCCGTGGCAGTGATGAGTAGCACCTAAGATGGACCGGGGGATGTAGGGAGTTTAGCAATGCCTCCACAAGTGTTGTGAGCTCTGGACTAGGTATCAGTATAAGAAATGGACCCAGCCCCAAATCTTGGGTGTGGACTTCTTATTTATAGGTGTATGTGGTGTGTTGTTGCTGTGAATGAGAGGGATGTGGCCAGCTAAGAGGACAGGCTGGGGTCGCACCCTATAGTATGTAAGCCCGTGACATGCAAGTCTAAGATTGTAGCCTGTGTATGTAAGGCTACGTCAGTAAAGCTTCGGTGCATGCCTTTCATCATCTTCTGCGGTGGGGTGCTATATTTGTCATATCAAAGATTCCAATGGCTATTTTTTATGATGATCTTGAGATCACCTATATTCCAAAAACTGAATTAATACGATTTTGTAAGATGTAAGAACTAGATGAAGTTTGCATTATCGCATACATGAGGTTAGATTTAAGTTTTACCATGTTTTATTTAATTCATGAATGCATACATGAGGTTAGATGGAGTTTACATTTTTGTATACATGAATGCCCTTTTAACTCACGTGCGTTTGGTTTATCTATAGATGCCTATATGATAAATTTGGAAGAAGTTTTGAAGTTATTATATTATTAAATCCCCTCTCCATTTGGGACGCATTTTCTAAACACATTGGGCATCAATTTATAATAGAAACTCTATAGAAGGCACCAGAGAAACAAACATAAGTTATTCGATTCAATACCAGGTAAGTTTGGTAGATATGTAAAAGTTTTCAAGCATAATAAATGTCTGTATGTAAAATATTGCTAATCTCCACTAATTCTTCATAATATAGGTATTATTGGGTTTTTCTTGTGATCGACTTTATTTCGAACAATGTGTTTTGGGTTGATTATTTGCACGGGGAACCGATCTTAGACCTTAAGCTTTATATAAACACGTAAGTAGTGTCCTAAATAAATTATTATAATAAAATTATTGATTTCATTCTACATAATTATAATATAATTATGTCATTATGTTTATTTATTGGAGCGAAATTAGATCATTTTTTACAATCAAAGGAAAAAGATCATTACTAAACTGTGAGAAGGTTAAGGCATTTGTTCTATAAATTAAATTTAATATTTAGGTATTCACATTTGACATGAGTACTATACTAACTCATTTATTTTCAGGACCCTAAACAACGACGATAAATTGTGTGGTTTTTTTGTATTAAAGTTCATGCGAGAGCTCTTGGAAAATTCATCGAAGTCTATAAAAATGAAGGTAACATGTTTTTTAATATTTTTTTAAATTCTTTTTTATTTAGATGTGATAAAAGCTAAATGTAATTTTATTTGTCTTGTTTAGATGAAGGAGTTGGCTGAAAATTCGCCATATTAAACTCATGAGATCAATGAACTTCAACATGAGTTCATTGAATTTATTCAGCCTTACATTATATGATTTGGAGCACTTTGTTAACACAATTTTGTGAAAGCCAAAGGAGGACCGACGCATTTATGCATGATTTTTCGATGTACATTTTTTTGAGATATTTTTTGAATGATGTACATAGTGGGTATATCTAGTTATGATACATGTAGTAGGTCATTATTTTTTCGTGAATAATTAATGTAGATGGTAAGTATATCTATTTATGCCCCACTATTTTTTTATATGGACAAATGACTTAGTTTAGTGCATTTTAAGTGTACGTGACTTCAAATACAAAAAAATTCGAGACTGTTTTATGTTATTGTAAATTTTGATTTGTGTTTAGATTTATTTGTCAACTATGACATTAATTGGTTATTAATATTTTTATTATATGTTTAATTTATGACCCTTTATATTAAACCATCATGCGGTGAAATTTTTATATGACTTTTTTAAAATTTTGAAAACTGTTTATCATAATGCTTTTTAAATCAAATATGACATCTTATAGAGTATATTATGACCCTTTTTTTGTAGCAGATATGAAGCTTTTGAAAAAGAGTCATATATAACCGTTACCTAATATGACACTTGTTATGGATATCAATTATGACACCCAAACTTATGACACTTTGTAATGAAAAACAAAGCATCATAAAATGCATTTTATGACACTTAAAAAATGTCATAAAAAGGCTTTTTATTATAGTGAATGGGTGCTTGAGGGACGTTTTAGAACAAAATAAAAGGCTTGGACTAAATGTGTATTAAAAAAATATTTGAGGGACTTTTTGGTAATTGATCGAAGAAATAATATTAGCATAATTATAAAAAAAAAAAGGTAATAACAACAACCTAATAATAATATTAATAATGAGTGGATAGGAGGTGGCCCCAAAGTTTAGGAGCCCAAGGAGAACTTTTAATATGAGGCCCATTCTTACATATTTATAAAAGAAATGATTATTTAATGTTTAGTGCCTAAAGATATATTTCATTTAATGTTTACTCCAAAATATTTTCAATCCTTATACTAACATTATTTGGAAAATAGTGACATCACCAAGACACATAATTATAGTCACTATTCGTATATTAATGTCACTTTTGGTACTAAACTTTAATTTTGAAAATACGTCGGACTAAAAGTTAAATAAAAATATATTATTGAATTTTTGTTATATGCCATTTAAATTTTTTTCTCAAAAGTCTGTAAATTTTTACCCTAATGGTTGTAAAATAAAATATGATTTATTATTATTATTATTATTATTATTATTATTATTATTATTATTATTATTATTATTATTATTATTATTATTATTATTATTATTATTATTATTATAAACCATATAAGAACTCAACGATGAAACCTATAAGTTAAACTTGAACATTATTACTATTAATTAGTTTGTATTTTTCAACTATTGCAAAGTAATGACCTCTCAGTATAAAAAAAAAGTATAAATATACTTAGTATTCTAACTAACCACCAAAATTGTTAAAGAAAATGAGAGGACACCACCGCCTCTCTCTCTCTCTCTCTCTCCAGAAGCTTCTTGCTATCCTCCTCTATATCTCTCTCTGTTCCTTTACTTGTGAAGATTTTTCTTTTCTTGAACATTCATCCACCCCTATTATCTTTTTGGTTGAAATTGGTGTTATTCATAGTATAAATAGAGGACCCTTCTACCCATTTGGGGTATCAAGTTTGGCAAGAACAAACCAAGTGTGTTAAGTAAAAGCTATCAAATATGTCAAAGTATAGAGGAAAGGTATGTGTTCTAACTACTAATAACTCAAATCTACCAATCACACATGCTGGGGAGACAATTATTATTCCCAACTTTTGTCCTAATCATGTGCACCTACATAATGTCTATCACGTTCCCGGGATGAAGAAGAATTTACTATCAGTATCACAAATGACATATTCAGGATATTACGTGGTGTTTGGTCCAGATGATCTCAAGTTGTATCGAGATTTAAATCTATCAGGTACACCTGTTATGGAAGGAAGATATCTAAAGTTTATCTACGTGTTGTCTACTAGATCTACGTACATAAATAATACTTGGAAGTATGAGATTGCATATTTATGGCATGCAATGCTAGGATATGTTAGCTACCATACGATAAAGACGTTAATGGATAGAGATATTCTCAAAGGCCTTCCCTAGTTGGAGATCCCATAAGATATTGTATGTGTAGGTTGTCGATATAGAAAGGGACATTATCTACCTTATGAGGAGTAAAAGTTAAAGGTTAGGGAACCATTGGATCTTGTCCACTTAGATTTGTTTGGATCGAAAAAGCAAGTTAGAGTTAGTGGGATACGTTACATGGTAATGCTCATTGATAACTTCTCAATGTATTTATGTGTTTATTTCCTAAAACAGAAGGGGAAAGTATTACTAAAGTTTACATTATTTAACAAAAATATTGAAGGAAAAATTGGGAATAAAATATGGTGCCTATGCACTAATAATGGGGGAGAACATAGGTCAATATAATTATTTGACTTACTTAGAGATTGTAATATTCAGAGACATCTAACCTTTCCAGGCACCCTACAACAAAATGGGGTTGTAGAAAGAAAGAATCATCATCTTGCAGAAACTTATCGGAGTATGCTCCATGATAAAAATGTTCTAGGTCGGTTCGGGGTAGAGAACATGAAGACAATAACGCATGTGATCAATAGACTGCCACATGTAAGGTTGGGAAACTAATCATCATTCCAGAAGTTATGGAACACCAAACCTATTGTAAGTCATTTTAGTTTTTTTAGATATGTGTGATATGTGTTTGTATCAGACCATTTACGTATTAAATTTGATAAGAATTCAATATGGTGAATCTTCAAGGGGTATGACAACGAGATAAAATGGTGTAGCTATTGTGACCTGATAACTAATCGATGCCACATATCGAAGAATGCGGTGTTCGATGAATCTTCCTATTGGCAGTCTTTACAATAGAAGACATTGTCGACTACTAAATACTTAGAAGACATGGTGGAAAAGAAAATACTTAGAAGACATGGTGGAAAAGAAAATACTTAGAAGACATGGTGGAAAAGAAAATAAGGCAACAATTAAAAGAACGATTGCCTATTATAGAAGGTCCCAATGAAGACAAAGAGTTAGATCATGGTTAACTAAGGGAACCAAGTCCTTAGATAATATGATTCCATCAGAAAAATCTGGAGGAGGATTAACCAAATCTGTTAGAAGAAGTGGAAGATGATGGGCCACAATTAGGGAGGTCGTCCAAGCCACGAAAGCCTAATGTGAAATGTGCAAATGTTGCCGTTTCAGAAGATAATAAAAGAGTGCCTGTAACATTTAAAAATGCCTAACATAGGAATGACTGGATTAAGGATATAAAGGAGTTTTAGGCACTCAAGAAAAATTAGACATGGGATCTAGTACCCAAGCCTAAAGATGTGGAACCCATCTCTTGTAATTGGAATATAAAGTAAAAATTCATCTTAAAGGATTAATTGAAAGATATAAAGGTTGATTGTTGGCCCGACGATTTTCACAACAATATGGATTAGATTATTACTATATGTTTAGTCTAGTATCAATATCATGATAATTCGAGTCCTAATAGCACTTGCAACTAGTAAGTCTCGAAAGACTTAGTACATGAACATGAAGAATGCTTTCTTACTTGGGGAGCTAGATAAAAAAATACATATGGAACATCTTGAGTGATTTGAAAGCCATCTAGACTTTGTCTGCAAGCTAAGGAAATCATTATATGGACTCAAGAATGCCCAAAGAGCCTCGTATGGAAAGATAATAGAGTTCATAGTCCAGATTGGATACTCTATCTCACCTTCATATTTAAGCCTATTTATTAAAGTATAAGGTGGGAAGTTATCAAACTGTAGGAAGTTATCCAAATTGGATACTATAGTATATGTAGATGATTTGATCATCACTGGGATAACAAGGAAGAAATCCAAATGATGAGAGAAAATCTATCAGTGCGACTTAAGATGAAAGAACTTAAAGAGATAAAAGACTTTCTTGGGCTGAATATTAACCGAAGTAAGGAAGTAATATTTTTGTGTCAACAAAAATATCTAATAGATCAATTGAACAAGTACGTGATGTTGGAGTGTAAGTGAATATCAACACCAATTGAGGCCACCACCAAGCTATGTTCACATGAAGGCAAAGACTTGGAGGATACAATTATGTATCGATAACTGGTAGGTAGTTTAATCTACCTAACACTCACACTACCTGACATAACATTTGCAATGGGTGTATTGAGTTGATTCATGTAAAGTTTAAAAAAACCCAATTAAAAAAAAGACAAATAATATTGAGGCACATAAAGATTACACATAATTTTTAGAATAATATACATAAAAGGAGAGATGAGCAAGGTGATTTGATTCTGTGTTGCTGATTATGCTGGAGAACATGATACACGTTGATCAACTACTAGGTACTTATTCAATATTAGATCAGGAAAAATCTCATGGTACAGTTGTGTCCATCTGGGTCAAATTCCTCCGGCACAGGTCGGCCCCAAAATTAGAGGGAAGAGAAATTCAAAGAAATCTCTATCCATGGGTGCAAGGATTCAAGGAAAAATGGAATTCTCTTTATATCACTTGTGGTGATCTTTGTGGGTTGACATGAATATAAATCAGCCGTCGTCAAAGGGGAGAAAAATGTAGAAATGGATTCACCAGCATATTTTGCTCAAAACAATCAAAAGAATGAAGTTGTCCCGAGGTAACGACATCATAAGACATACTGATGCATACGAAACCAAATGAGTCAGGGGTCCAGGGATGAAGTTACGAAATGGAAAGATGTTAGGAACCCATTCCTACCTTCCAGTCTCTCATGGACTATGATAATGTTCTCATTTTCTCCAAAATATTATACGGGTGTACATATGTGCGGTGTGAATAATGAGAAAAAGAAATCATCTGACTCATGTCATGGAAAAGATGGAGTGAAATCATTCTAAGGAGTGTGCAAAAGAATAACATAAAATGTAATGTAAGTGTCCGTCAAATCATAAGTCACTATGAGGAAGTAAGTGTGTATAGCAAATGAAAACACTAGTATGTGGAAGTACGCTTGTCCTCAATACTACTAATCATAAAAAGCATAGAATAAATAAATAAGAAAATAGGACTCGAATCCCAATATTGGTAAAGGATGCCTATGTAGCCTAAAAAGTATCAAAGTCCACGTATTTCGATAACACGCAAAGCTAGGTTTTAACCCATAAATCCGTAATTAACACTTCATTCAGTTTATTTTAGGAACATATGCACAAGTGTAAGAAGTTTAAAAAAATGAGAAAATTCTTGTTTAGGATTTATAGGAAAACCCTCTGTTTAGTTTTTTTATATTTTATGAAGTTAAGTTTTGTGTGTACTAAATAATAGAAAGTGAGATTAGTTTTAAGTGAAGAAATGAAATAAAACATATATAAAAATTAAAAAGAAAAGTTAATAACTACTACTAATTAAATGAGTTATAAATAGATAAGAGTAGACCTTCTATAGAACTTCAATTATAATTATATAGTAGTAGAGGCTGATTTTTAGGTGGTTGGATAATGGTAAGGTAAGAGTGAAAAGTGTGGTAAAATATGGATGCGAATAATATAAGAAAATGGAGATAATGTTTGGAAAAATCAAATTTTGGTGCACTGAGTTTGAGGAGAATGTTCTGACTTCAGAAAGGGACGTTTGAGAATGAGTCCATGGTCTCTTTAAATAGTAAAAAAATTAGGGTTTCAGCAGTGTTCGATCAACATAGCCCTTGGCATGCTTATCGGCACACCCCTCCCTTGCTGGTGAAGAAAAGTACATTATGTCCATAGGCATGAGGTCTAGATTGCCTATAGGCAGTCCGGAACGAACTTTTTTTGAAAAAATGGGCATGGAATGAAAATCGTAAGTATGAATCATATACGACTGGGACCATTATGAAGGGTATTCAGATCCATATAAGAATCCATTAATCCACTCTCAGGTTCAAGAGTTAACCAAATTCAAATGGGACTCAGAATCACCCAATGGCCTCTAGACGGGGGGTTTTTAGAATAAGAAGGTAAGTACGTGTGAACCGTGATGATGATTAGTGCACGGTATGGATAGTTGTAAAGGGAATTAATATCCCTATGAGGTTTCAATGAGATTCACTCAGTTTGGAGGGTTAATCGAGGTCAAACGGGGCTCGAAAATGCCTGGTGGCCTCTAGATAAAGGTTCGGAGTAGAAAGGTGAGTAATGAAAACTGTGGGGTTGATTCACGCATGGTATGTAACATTGGAAAGGGTATTTATGTTACACCCCACCTACTAAAATATTGAGTGGCCACCTCGTAAACAAAATAACACGTTGGTCTCATATGGCTCATTCTTAGCATCACTCTCGAAAACTTTTTAAGGTTACTAACCACCTAGTAATTTAATTAAACCGGTGCCAAATTTTATCTTTCATTATTTAACAACATGCAAATATCAATGCCAAATAAACCATCCAAACAACTGATAACGAAATCCAACATAGATGAGTAATCATAAATAAAGATAATCGAATCAATTATCGGTTCAACAGTAAAATAAAACAGTAATTGAAACCATAACCTAAATAGACAAAGTCCAATAAATAACCGAATATTAAATCTGAGGGAGACATGCCCAACATGAGTACTTAAGTAAAGATCCTACACTAATAAATAAGATAAACGTCTATAGCAAAGTCCTTCAACTTCTACATGAGTTGCAGCTACGCATCCCTGGATAGAATCGTCAAACTAGGCGTCCCTGTGGCTGGACACCTAAAATGTTTTGGATTTTTTTTGACACGGGTGAAAGCCCAAGTAAAATATTTTGAAAATATTTAGCAAGTAGTTAAATTTCAAGAATTAAATATGCATGCATACTATTCAAATTTAAGCTAGTGTCACACTCTCTTGAGATATAGCTCACCCCTCATCTAGTGTGCACATTAACGCTTTCCCTCTACATTTCCTAGTTAAGCTACCCCACCTAAATAGCCATAAAATCTTCCCTCTATATAATAATTCTTTATGCCCACCCGTATTTCCCATACAATACGTTACCGAGTTCTCATGTCTGTTTGCCCATTATAAATTTCTCAGTATATGTTTATTTTTGCCCATAATATAGTTATTTTTATTGTCACCATCTCTCTCTTCTATGAAACCAACACAGTAGAATAAAATCACAAGTATACATATATGATAATGTTATATATATACTAATATGACACCCCTAAGCTAAGTTACAGTGCGAGTATAATATGCTATCATGTCCTAGTAAATCATCTACAAACACACGTAGTAAAATAAATCACAACAATATATATTTATCACACTAACTATATATATACAATACCCCTAGACTGCGACCTGCGGTGCATGCATACTTTTCTATCAAGTTCGGATGCATCACGCACTGTATAAAGGACTACAGATTCCGATTGACTCTGAAACCGTATCAATACAAATCACACATATTGAAGGCGAACATATACCACGGCTTTATGGGATATGCACATACCTACGCACCCATATCTCCCAAACTTATCAACTTACTGATAAGTCCTCCTTAGGCCCTATCCTCTGAGGTACAAGTCAAGTACCCCCCCGAAGGCTCCTTAAGATAAGACTGTCTCCTTCACAACCTCTCGTGATAACAATTATGGTAGGTATGTCATACACATAATAAATCATACAAATCAGTATAGGTATACACACAACATATATAATATATTCCATACATAACATATATATCTCCCGAATATCCTACGTATTATTTAATTTCAATTACACTTCTTATCGTATATTCCTGAGTATCCCTCACTATTCGAAGTGTGCCAATTATCCATTAAAATAGTTCAGTAGGTAATTCACTCATATCCTATGGATCTAATTCTTATGTTAGCTTATCCCTTGAGTTCGTTACCTGTCAAATTACACCGATTAATCTAATCAATTTCACATCGATTAATTTATTAAAATAGTGTCACCCAACTACAATACCCCGAATCACTCATTTGGTCCGTATCTTCATCGTTTAGAATGTATCACACCAAGTCCCACTATTAAGTAAAACACCATTTATTAAATTCAATATTAGATAATTTATTATGTACATTTATAATTAATTAAGCTAGCTACTCTGTACCTAACTCCCTTCGTACTAGCCTAAATGTCTCAGTCACGACACTAGCCCTTAATTCTATACGTATTAACATACATTCATATTATTATTTCAAGATACTAAGCACATTTCAATCTTTTCCGTATCCTAATTTCATCAGAAGTTTCCATATGAATTCGTTCATATATTTTCGAGTGTTATTCATCTGAAACACTCCTAAATTCATACCCCGTATTCATCCCTATCCAATCCAAAGATAAAATAAAGTTTTTTAATATTTTCCCAAGTCCTTCACTCATCCACGGATATCTCAAAATAACCCGAATTTATTTCTTCCTAAAGATGTCGATCTCATGCACCCTACCGTAGAAAAATCTTACCTAATTAAAAAAAGTAAGAAAAATACGAGGTCGGTGCCCATGTAACCGTGAAGAAAAGATTTTCAATCTCATGTTATAAATAACTGAAGGGGTCGATCGATTGATGAATTTGGTCGATCGATCGATTGAGCTGGTATTCATCTTCTTACCCAATTTTATTTCCACCATTGATGAACCGTAAGCTTTTCCATTCCTTCTCCCATCTTTTACCCAATCTCAATCAACATCCCATTCATTAAATAACAAGTTCTAAACACCCTATAAACCTGGAATCTTCAATAAATTTACATAAATCTAATGTTTGCCGATTTGGGTATTTTTTCGATTTTATTCAACCGATTATAATTTCATCTCTATAATCCAAAATTTAAACTTCAATACTAATGGATTCATCATAAAGTTAAGATTCCTACATCCTAGAACCGTATATCAACAGTGATTTCACTTTTAATCTGCGTAATATCACTAATTCATAAACATCCGATTTCTATACGGTAACCCACCCCAAAATAATTATGATTTACACCCACCATGATATGAATTGTAATACTGTAAATTAAATGAATGAAAGTTTAACTACTTGCATTGATAAATTCGTAGGTTTTGATCCTTTGAAATAGATGGCGATTTGATGAAGAACACATTAATCCTTCCTCGATTTGTCTCCTAAAAGATCCCCAATTTCTTCCTCTGTTTTCCACTGCACCTCTAGGGTTTCTCTTCTTGAGTTATGACTACCCTAATTCCTTCAATTAGGTTTTATTTCAATAATTCCGTTTTTATGGAATAAATTAAAATGGCCCAAACACCCCTGTGTGAGTCCGGTTGTGCCTAAAAATGCCCTGATAACCAATTACTACCCCGAGTACTCTTTTCAAACTGTCTCGACCTATTCGGAATCAGCCGTGCATTCAGAATCATCATCCGAGTTACTTAACTAAAATTTCCAATTTCCCTCTTAATTTATGACACTTTTATTTTAAAAGAAATAACCCGAATTAATTTAAATCTTAATTCTCCAAATAAATTGAATCTTCCAAATAAAAAATTCTCCAAATAGATTAATTTCTACAAATTAACAATTTAATTTAAATTCTAGTTCACCAAATTAAATAAATTATTTATCCTAAAAAATAGGCGGTGTTACAATTTAGAGTCCTATCAGAGTTCAATGAGGTTCACTCAAGCTAGAGAGTTGACCGAGGTTAAACAAGGCTCGGGAGTGCCCGGTGGCCTCAAGATCTGGGTTCATATTAGAAAGGTGAGTATGCAAGAACCGTATGGATAATCCACGCATGGTATGGACCATTGGAAAGGTTATTTAGATCCCTATGAGAGTTCAATGAGCTTATATCAAGTTGGAGAACTAACTGAGGTCAAACGGGGTTTGAGAGCTCCCGGTGGCCTCTAAATCAGGGTTCGAAATAGGACCGGGGATCTTATGATGGGAGGAGGGGTGTTAGGGGACTAAGGAGGTATTTAGGGAGTACCAATATGGGATATATACAACAAGAAAATACAAATATTGTGTCATCATCAACCACAAAAGTCGAGTCTCGGGCAGCAGTAACAACGACTCAATAGGCTATATAGTTAACGCAATTATCGAAAGATTTTCACCAACTTATATGAAAAATGTAATTTTTCATTAATATTAGTTGTCTAGATTTCCATGATAAATTTTTTTGACTCATTGAGTCTTTTGAGTCATATATACTTGATTCATTATGTGTGACGCGCAATCATTTGTCTTAGAATAGACTTAACTTAACCTTTGAAGACTTGAAGATCTTACACGCTGCTGTTTGGATACTTTTTTTGCCATACATTCGCATTGGAATGAAGTTTATATCATTTTTTTGTATGTTTTGAATTGTACATGGTTAAGTACACATGTGGCTATGATTTTCTAAAAATGTGTGAGGATTTTTAAAAAAATTGAAAAAGAGATTTAAAATAGTCTTAGAGAACTTTTAAATTGTTTTTGAAAATATTTTGGGAGTTGGATTTAACTTGATAAGTCTTTTAAGAAAAAAAATTAGCCTTAATCGTTCACACGACTCTATATTAATCCCCTGCACACGGTGTCATTCACATGACACCAAACTTTGCCCATGCACATCGCCTTGGCCATGATTCCTTAATGCATGGAATTGTACGCATGGCAAACTTGATCCATGTGCAGAATGGCCCTAGATTTTGAAAATCTCTATTTAGGGGCCAATTTCCCTTCGATTTCTAATGATCTGAAATTTACTCAATTAAAATATCCCTCTAAGTGATTTTCGAAAGTTGGGAGGTCTTTTATCTCTATTCAAACCCTTACTTGTTCCCTATTAACTTTATAAACTTTTTTCTATGCTTGATCCAAAGTGCTTTTGAGATAGTGGAGAGTGTATTTAATCAAATATTCACATTATCCATTGTCACATCATTCTACATCTACTTAATTACTTCGATCTTATACTCTATGATATAAAATTGGAGGCATTCCTAGTTATTGAAAAAATAAGAATGTCGCGTGACTTCAAGGAAGGATTGGAGTTGTTCGTTCATGACATGGAGATTATTATGCATTCTTATTCACTATAGGGGAAAGTTAAAAAGTTCATAGGTAATTACATGATAGAGATTATGTGAGAGGTACCTTCTTGTCTTTTATAATATTAATTTTAAAGTATAAATGAGAATTAGAGTGCATTGAGGTTTTTTACCCTTAGGTGGGGGGTTTTCCTCATAAAGCTTGTCTTATGGTTTCTTGTGTATGTTTTGTATTAGTTTGTACACAATTTATCACACACATCTTATTGATCTATTTTACATCTTGTGAATTTTCTTAAACTTGAATTAAGTGTGTTATATCTAGGTATAGCCACTAAATTCACTTAATTTCTTCTTTGTGTGAGTTAATCAAATCATTTGAAAATGTTTTTATCAAATTAAGTGTTGAGAGTTTTGAAATTGGAGGTAATTTTGTGAAAATAAAAAAATTGACCTTCGGATGAAATCAAACTTATTTGCATCTCCCCCACCCCCCCCACACAACTCAAATGGTACGAGATCAAGGTTATTATTTTTATAGCATTAACATGGTTGAGTTTATCATTTATTGTTATGTGTGTTATTGTGTTCATTGCTTAGATCTTGTTTGTTTCTAAGTAGATCTACATTTTATGAGTATGATACAATTTTCTTATTGTGAGGATAGAACATTTTAAATCCAAAATGGATAAGAAGAAATAAACTTCTCGTTCTCACGAGAAATCAAAGTCGATTGATGTTGAGTTTGATGAATGTGATGAAATTAGAAATGAAAAATCGTTGACTCAAAATTTTGATGTGTTAAATGCTGAACTTCTTAAAATGAAAAGGTTGAATATTAATTTGTCTAATATAATCAAACTTTATTAACAAGAAAAGGGATATATTAAGAAGTTTAAAATGACTAGTCAACTGCAAATGAAAAGTTAAAATGAATAAAAGGGATAAGAGTGAGTTATTGGACTTGACTTGTGGATTGAAACAAGATAACCAAGATTTAGGTTATAAAATTCTAAGATGAGAATATTAACAAGCTCAAAGTTGTGATTTTGAAAAACTCAAAATCTTTGGAACAATAGAAAAATATTTGATTCTTGATCTTGAAAAATGAGGGAAGAACTTTTTGTTTGCTAATTCTCTAAAAATAAACTTGAGAACATATTTTAGTCTTTACAAAATGAATCCAACTCATAGAAAAGTTTAAAAAACAACTCATCTTTTTCTCAAGTTGACACAATGAGTGAGCCTTCATCACATGGTTAAAAGGAAATCAGATATTTTATTTTGAAGAAAAATGAGACGAAATAAAAAGTGAAAGATAATGTTAATTTGAGAAAGAAAAAGGGAATTGATAAAAAAGTTTCAAAAGATCACCCAAAATCATTATATTGGACATTTTGTCATAAGAAAGGACATTTTGAATAATTTTGTTTTAAATTAAAAAAAATGGAAAGAAAATGTGGTTATAGCTCCTTGAGTTTCGAAATGGAAGAAGATTTTATTCCCGAAGATGTGTTTGGTAGAAATAAGTTTGTTAGACATGAAGAAGTTGGTAATGGATGCTCGTTTTGTGGTAAAATGAACCATACTTACCAATTTTTCTTCAGATGAAGGAAACTTAAAAAAGGTGATTTGAGACCTCAAGTGGCCAAGAAGAGTGTGAGAAGGAAGGTTACATATTATACTTTTATCAAGGTACGAATCATACAAATCAAGTTTATACATACTAAGGATGGGAAAACAATAGGTTCATTGAAAATAGACGGGAATTTTTTTCATAGGGATCCTATTGATGAACTTAGGAGTCAAGTAAGTGGGTTTAAAAGAATGATGAATTCCTTTATGCAAAAGAAAGGTGAGGGTAGACGTTATTTTTATAGACCTAAACCTAGACATTACATTCGATTTCCAAGGACTAGGCATAATAATCCTATGAGGGATGAGAGATGGATACTAAGGGTAGGTAGTGGTTTGCCTAGGAATGCACCTAGAAAGAAAATTAATCTTGAAGTTCCTCTAGTGATTTAAAAAAAAAATAAGTGTTATTATTCCTCCCATTGACTCGGGGGATAAACCTCCCATAGTTATCTAAGAATATAGTTTGCTAGGATGACTAGGTTCTTGTAGGTTTCCATTCCAAGTTCAGTCACAGATTTGTCCCAAAACTTCATTACATGATGTGAAATCCTAATATAAGTATATGGGGTCATTATACAACCTAATTACATGATTCTTAACGTTCTAAAACCTTTAAATCATCAACAATTAGCCTTTCTTTAATCAAATCTTCATAATAAAATAAAAACCCTATTTTTCTATTTTCTTCAAGAACCGTCAAATTTATCTTCCTAAATCCATTTTTAATTCATCTAGGGTTATGATTTTGTTGCTGAATTACTTCCAGAATTAAACTACATGAAAATTGTATCCAAGAATTAGGTTTCTTCTCCAAATTTCATGAATTTCAATCCTTATTCATAGATATTAGAAAATCCTACACTACCATGGATTTATTATTCTCTGAAACTTAATGAAATCAAATCGCTTGACTTGGAATTGATGTTCTGATCCGTTGGTGATGTTAATGGTTGGTTCTCCTCCTCTCTCCGGTGACAAATCTGGTGAAAAATGGTTGTGTGTGGTGGTTATGGCTTGGAAACCCTCTTTGTAACTTCTCCTCTTTCTCATGTTGCCCCCTCATTTATTTTTGATAGGTAATGGCCCTAATATTGGCTGATAAATAAAGCCTAAAATTTGTGGGTCAAAATCCCTTAAAATTTAAAATGACTAAAATACCCTCCCGGGTTGTCGGTTTGGCCTAAAAATGCCCCGGGACCCAAACTAAACCCTCGACTAGTATTTTCTGACTATTTGGATCCTTCTAAACATGTAGGCGCACTCAAAATGACCATATGGATGATAAAATTATAATATACTTTTAAATTCAATTAAATTGATTTTTGATGTGACCGACACACGCGTCCCAACTAAATTTCCCAAATTGTTGTAATCATGACTCGCGACAATTTTAATAATTTCAATAATCACATGTTACCATAATCATTCAGTGATATTCAACATTATTATCATAATCAAATACTAACTCTCGTCTCGTTAGTATTTAAATTCAAATTAATTTTTAATTAATTATCTCAAATTAATTTAATTAATCCCATAATTAAAAGCAATTTTATTTAATTAATCTCATAATCAAAAGCCATAAAAATATGGGGTATAAAAAAAAGCGTGGGGGAAGCTTTAATGGCCGAAACAGCTTCTTGGAGAAGAAGTTGTCCGGATCGATTGATCGATCGACGGCTAAGGGTCGATTGATCGACCCTTCAGGATTCTTTATAGTTTTGGCTAGAGTTGTTTAAATGGGATAAATTCAACATTTAATTGTTTATAGATTATTTATTTGGGGAAATAAAGATTAATTTAGGGAATTATTACCTAGCCATTTGAGGGAATTTATGGAGGCTAGGGCGGGGGGGGGGGGGGGGGGGGCAATAATCGTGTGGCACTAAAAATATATTTTTGAGAAAAATAAATAAATTGAGGAAGAAGTATAGTCATATATACATTAGAGGAGTGATATAGATTATATACGATGTGATTATAGTATATGTAATATGATACGAATACATATATATCTATGTGTGATTGGTATATTTGTATCTTAGAGGCTAGTTTCACGGGCTTTCCTTTGGCACAGGGTTGGAACAGCCAGACTATATATTTTCTTAAGTGCGATCCGGGGAGGTTTCAAGATGTGGGTGATCCCCTGTCTTGAGGAGCAGGGAGAGTATATCCCCAGGTCATCTCGTCCCGCGTTCTAGTGCGATGTGTGTACTCCACTTGCAGAGGGAACATGACCGCCTCCACCGTTGTGTATATTTTTACCATGACCATGAGAGAGTTTAGCTTGGTACCGTGGTATAGTGAGTAAACCCGAATTTAAACGGGCACTATGAGACTACGTCCTCGAGTTATAGCTTGGTGGGATGGTTATTATTCTTGTTGCGTATAGTATATTGTTTGTATATGTAGATGAGATACCACAAAAAGTAATCGTGCATAAAATGAAAAGAATGAATAAGGGTTATTCTTATTCCGGGAGATAATATCCGGACTTAAATTGTGATTTGTATATTAAAGTGGAAATTATATTTATATGAGTTTATGTACGCGTTATGCACTGAGGGTCTAATGGATCTCGATGATCAACATTGTCAGGTACTAGTGTATCGGGGGGTTTCCTTGTTAGGATTTCTCTTCGCGAGACGCCCCACGCACGAACGTAGCGCAATGTTGGGAATGGGGAGAAGTTTAGCCCTTAGTACTCGGGTTTAGGAGGTTTTAGAGGCAGTCATATCGTTTATTTAGGCAGGGTAGCTTAACTAGGTTGTTTAAAAGTATGCGATAGGTGTGCACCATTAAAAGAGGGGTGAGGGGTATTTCATGGGAGTGCGATACCAACTTAAATATGAGATAAATCATATTTTAAAATATTGGCATTTATGCACTTGCTGAAATATTTTCAAACTCGGGCTCTGACCCGTTTTTATATTTTCTCTCTCTTGCTATATATCTATATATATAAAGGTGTCCAGACACAGGGACGCCTGGATGATGATTATTTCGAGTCAGACATTTTCTGCAGCAGCTATGGATGCATGCATGTTTATTACTAGACTCTTCTATCCTTGTGATCTAGATAGTAAGCATTATAGAAATATTTGGGCCGATAACCCATTTGTATCCATTTATCATTTTACCATTTTTTAATTTACGGCTATTCAATTGGGTTTCATTACGTTAAACCGATTGTTCAGTTATTTAATTTCATTTCAGTCTTTTATATATAAACTGTGTGAATGTTTAATTTGTATGGTTTAGTTAAAAAGATTTGTTAAATAAAATTTTGACGCCAGCCTAATAGGTTATTAGTAATTAAATTGGTTTGCGACATTAATGCTAAGAATGAACCATATGAGACTCGCTTTTTAATTTGGTATAGGATTGATAGCCCAGTATTTTATTAGGCGACGTGTCACAGATGATATCAGAGCATCAAGTTCTAGTGCCCTTAGGAATCTGTGCGGACGTACTACGCTTTCAGCATTACTCTCTATTTGATATAGAGCCTTGGGATAAGGATTGTTGATTTTCTCTCATCAGATTTCGTTCTCTTGCTAGTATATAAGAGTATAGAAAATATTTTTCGTGCTCGTTCGAGGTTCACATGCTGATCGAGGAAGGACGACCAAGGAAGGCCGTGATGAGGGTAGCAGGATGCGAGGTTTGGTAGGAGTTGGGAAGGAGGGCCGCAGCAGTCAATGTCACTCCCTTTGTGGATTTTTTATGAATTGCTGCAACAACTACTAAAGAATAGTAGTTATAATTATTTAAGTGTTGTTGTAGTAGAGAGTGGTGTTAAAGTTGAATTACCCAATAAAGTTAAATTGGGGAAAAGTTTAAAAGCATCTTTGATAAGGACCATACATTGAAGTTAAGTTATAAAAGTCAGTGTAACGTGATTCAATGGAGTTGTTGGGCTCATAAGCTTTGGCTTAGAGCAGGGTATGGAAATACCCCGATGTGAAAATTTGAGGAAAAATTTTCACTCGTGGGAGGAATGTTGAAATGGTAGGAACGGTGGTCACCATGTTTGAGGGACCCGGATGTTTTTTTCCATAAAAGGATCTTATAGATGATTTTAACCGCGAGTTCCTTGGGTTTATCATAAATGAAGAGAATGAAGTTTTTGGATTATTCACACAAGGATCTGTCAAAGGTCGATAGTGAATAAAGGATTATATGGAGAGGTGAACTTTGTGCCGAATTAAGTTAGGTACAAATAAGAGAGAGTCCTTCGGTGGAATGATAGGCTCACTAGTAACTGTTGCTACCGCTTATGAAAAATTTATATTCGTGGAACCCCATTGGTGGACATCCACCCGGGGAATTCATTGAAACAGGGATGTTGAGATCGGTAGTGGAGTTTCCTTGTGACGAAGAAGTAAAGGGAATTATGAAGGCGATTGTCAGGATCAAGGCTATAGAGTCCTACATATTGATAACCTTAACATGGTCAGGGTGTCCAGAGATGGGGAATGTTGCAATGTGGAGTGTACAACCACATTCTTTGACCTTGCCCAGCAGGAGTTAAAGGACAAGAGTAGGGTGCCTAGATGGGGCACTGATTAGAGTAGTTCTTGGTTCAGTTAGGTCAAGTGTACCATGTCCGGGACCCATTTGAAGTAGCCATGGTGATTGGCAAGAATGTTGTTATGAGTTTTACCTCAGTTGAAGGAGGTACACTTTGTATGGCAAGACTGAGTCATAGTATTTTGTTATCCCTAGATTCGTGTGTATAATTCGAGCTTTGTGGTGGTATCGGTAATATTATATAGTGTATGTTTATATATTTTTCCGCGGTAGCGGGGTCCTAATTTGAATTTGTATCTGGTTTGTACTACTCGTTTTATATGTGTTATACGAGTATAGTACTATTGTAAGTGTAATGTATTTGTGATTTATCAGAGCGATTGCACGCTACTGATTACAAGACTATCGTGTCCGCGGTTCCAAGGTGGAACTAGTTATTTTTACGATATCGCACCTAGGTACGGGTTGAGCTCGCCATTATAATATGTTTAGATGGAACTTCGGTGAGTAGATGCTTCACTATCATGATTTAAGTGCATGAGGATATGTAGCATTTATAACTTTGCATGTTTTGCGCTGACATACCTCCACGACCGAAAAAGTTAAGTAGTCATGTATAGGAGGGGTTCCTTGTTTGGATTTCGCTTACGAGACGCTCCACACATGAACATTAATGACTTTGGGAGTGGAGAGATGTTACTATGTGCTAGGATGTTGATTTGGTTAAATTAGCCGAGGGCCATGTGATAACTAGGGGCTAATAAAAAGTAGATGTGATGTGGAAAAGCACTGGAAATGTTTCTCTCACCGCTAGTATGTGGTTGAGGTAAGCTAAGGGAAAATTGACTTAAGTCTTGAAGCCAGGCCTTGATGAAAAGTCAAATTTTGGAGGTAGTATGTTTTGAGTATAATGTTCGTAACACTTTTACAGAGAGTAGGCGCCCCGATTAGTTAGACTTTCCATTTTGCCAAGATGAAAGGACATAGTGGTAGAAGTACATTAGTAGGTTAGTAAGGTAGGATTTAGAACGTCCTGTTGGTGTGCCTTAGACCACTATATCTCGATGATCGACGATGTGAGGGAGTAGTGTAACGGGAGGGTTCCTTGTTTGGATTTTGCTTTGCGAGACGTTCCACGCATGAAACCGAGTAAATATCAGAAGTTGAGAGAGGTTTTGGGAACTAGGGATATAGTTAGGATAGTATTCATGTTACGTGTGCAGGAAACACTTTGATCGTAAGATTATTAGGATGTAAGGCCAGAAGGACTAGTGGCGCCGATATAAGGAGATTGTGGTGAGTTAACCATGAGAAGATTCGTGGGTTAACTTTAAAAATGATTAGATTTCCAGGTAGAAGAAATATTGGATTTTGAAGTATTCGGGTTAGGAATACCCATGTGTTAGCACCAGGCCAAGAAGTTAGGCCCATTTTTAGAGAGAGTGTTACGTGTGTGATGTTTGCAATAGTTGTGCCAATGTGCACGGGTAAAAAAGTGTATGGGCACATTGGTAGGTTGATTTTATATATACTGCTAGAAGTAGAAGGGGGCGTAGTATATAAAATGGAAGATTTTGTTGTGAGGCAGTCATAAATGGATTTGGAGTGTGTTGGATGGAATGTTGCAAAAGGCACGCGATAATCCAATTATATAGGTGCAACAAGAGTTTGCACACTTAAGCTAATCGAGAAGACTGACGGGAGTAGTCAAGCACTGGTGTAGTTTCTTTCCTGGGAAATTAGATGTCCTGATGTAGATGAGTGGATGCCTAAAGTAAAGGATCTTTGATGGGATCAATAAGTTTGAGCGACAGTTATAGGCTCCTTTTCCTTATAAGCAGTTATAGAAGCACTAGGTGCGATGTGACGTTAGGGTCAACCTTATGACCGAGGTAGCGTTGTAGTATATAAAGATTTAGATGAACTTGTCATTAAGATAGGGCGTTAGAGTATATAAGCCTTGAGTTAGGTGTGTACCGAGAACGAGTGTATGGTAGGGGACCATTGAGTAGTAACATTTGACTTACGTATTAGTGATCTTAGGTTGGTAGTGCAGGTTATATCTGAATTTCGAGGACGAAATTCCGTTGTGAGGGGGGAAGTATGTAATACCCCGCACTTTTATGGATATTTAAATTATATAAATGGGCGTAATTTGGAGAATTGAGGAATTTCTCTGAATAATAATTTTTGTAGTTTGTGAGGGTTAAATGATTTTTGTTGTGCGCTACATTTTCTTTTGGGAGTAAGTAAATGAGTTGGATTGTTTTAATTACATGTCACAGTTGGGTAAAGAAACAAAAAGGTAATATTTTAATTTGAAAACCCGTATTAAAATGTGTGGATTTTAATTAGTGAATTGCACGTAAGTGACTCGGATGGAGATTTCGAGTGCGCGGTTGGTTTCAGAATGGCTGAGATAGTCAGATTAGAGTATCCAGGAGTAGTGTTTGGGTTCGAGAAATTTTTGGACCAGTAGGGACTCGTAATTGACTAAACGAGTCATTTTTGGGGTTATAAGGGATAAACCCTTATTTCTCCCTATATAAGGCATGAGAGAGTGAAAGAGAATAGAGAAGAGAGAGAGGAATAAAGGGATAGGAAAAAAGGGGATTTCTGACCAAATTCCGCGGGATTCGACTCAAGGTTGTCGGATTTTATCCATGAGGCAAGTGTTTACTTACTTATTTCTTTTAAGGCATAAATTTCATATTATAGTTGGTAGTGATAAACTATAAAGATTTTCGGGATGGATTTTTGTAAATCAAAAAACATTTTTCAGAAGTTTAACGAATAAACCCCGGATAATACTCAATTTTAGAAACTTAGGAAATTAATTGAATTAATTGTTGGAGTTGGGTTCTAGGATGATTAGAACCCTTTTTATATGTGTGTATGTTGTTGATTAAGGTTGGAGGATGTTAGTAGAGGAGATAAAATCTTGTGGGAAGCTTTAATGGGAGAAATAGCTTCTCGGAGAAGAAGTTGTCTGGATCGATCGATCGATCGACCCTTCAGGATTTTTGACAGTTTTGGCTAGAGTTGTTTAAATGGGATAAATTCCAAATTTAATTGTTTCTAGCTTATTTATTTTAGGAAATAAATATTCAATTAGGGAATTATTATCTAGCCATTCGAGGGAATTTATGGATGCTGGGGGGGGGGGGGGGGGGTGCTATAATTGTGTGGATTTAAAGGTATACTTTCGAGGAAAATAAATAAATTGAGGAATTAGACAATTGGGGTTCCCAAAAATAGAGTGGGTACTTCTAAATTATTATTGGAGTGAGATGTATACCTTGGGTTAATTGAATAAAAATCCAGGACTTATTTATTTAGGGGTGTTCGGGACGAGTAACACCTGAGGGAGTATTTCAGCGGACGATTATATAATAAAAACTGTGTGTGTAGAAAATGTATTTATATGCTGATTAATTGAGAAAATCCTACGAGGCGACTAGGATGAAATTTGGGAGTTAGGCTAAAAAGGATTTAGCAGATACCTGATACATCTATTGACGACGGTTATTATAGGTGATGCGATACCTATGGAATTTAAGATAAGTCGATAGTAAGCTTATCTAGTTAGTACGGATTTATATATTCGGGTATAGATATAAATCCTTAACAGTGATTAAGGTACGAGTTATATATATATATATATATATATATATATATATATATGTTAAGTGAGAGAATACATATAAGTATTAGTATTGTAAGTGTATGAATACTTAAATACTATTACGAATGGGAACATCCGGGGTTCTTGGCTATCGCTATATGAGACTTGACAAGTATAGCCATATATACATTTGAGGAGTGATATAGATTATATACGATGTGATTACAGTATATATAATATGATACAAATACATATATATCTGTGAGTGATTGGTATATTTGTATCTTAGAGGCTGGTTCCACGGGCTTTTCTTTGGCGTAGGGTTGGAACAACCACCCTATATATTTTCTCTAGTGCGATCAGGGGAGGTTGCGCGATGTGGGTGAATCCCCTGTCTTGAGGAGAAGGGAGAGTATATCCCCAGGTCATCTCGTCCCATGTTCGAGTGCGATGTGTGTACTCCACTTGCAGAGGGAACATGATCACCTCCACAGTTGTGTATATTTTTACCATGACTATGAGAGAGTTTGGCTTGGTACCGTGGTATAGTGAGTAAACCTGGATTCGGACGGGCACTATGAGACTACATCCTCGAGTTATAGCTCGGTGGGATGGTTATTATACTTATTGTGTATAGCATATTGTTTGTATATGTAGATGAGATACCACATAAAGTAATTGTGTATAAAACGAAAAGAATGAATAAGGGTCATTCTTATTCCCGGAGATTATATCCGGACTTATATTATGATTTGTAAATTAAAGTGGAAATTATATGAATATGAGTTTATATACGCGTTATGCGTTGAGGGTCTAATGGATCTCGATGATTAATATTGCCAGGTAGTAGTGTATCGGGGGGTGTTCCTTGTTTGGATTTCACTTCGCAAGATGCCCCAGGAACAAACGTAGTGCAATGTTGGGAATGGGGAGAAGTTTAGTCCTTAGTACTCGAGTTTAGGAGGTTTTAGAGGCGGTGATATCGTTTAGTTAGGCAGGGTAGCTTAACTAGGTTGTTTAAAAGTATGCGATAGGCGTGCACCATTAGAAGAGGGGTGAGGGGTATTTCATGGGAGTGCGATACCAACTTAAATATGAGATAAATCATATATTAAAATGTTGGCAATTATGCACTAACTAAAATATTTTCAAACTCGGGCTCTGACCCATTTCTATATTTTCTCTCTTTTACTATATATCTATATATATATAGGTGTCCAGACATAGGGACGCCTAGATGATGATCCTTTCGAGTCAGACGTTTACAGCAACAGTTGTGGATGCATGCATATTTATCACTAGACTCTTCTATCCTTGTGATCTAGATAGGAAGTATTATAGAAATATTCGGGCCGATAACCTAATTGTATCCATTTATCATTTTACCATTTTTGATTTACGGCTATTCGATTGGGTTGTATTATGTTAAACAGAGTGTTCGGTTATGTTATTTCATTTCAGTCTTGTATATATAAACTCTATGAATGTTTTATTTGTATGTTATGGTTAAAAAGATTTGTTAAATAAAATTTTGACACCAGCCTAATAGGTTATTACTAATTAAAATGGTTTTCGACAGTGATGCTAAGAATGAACCATATGAGACTCCTGTTTTAATTTGGTACATGATTGATCGCCCGATATTTTATTAGGCGGGGTGCTACAGATGGTATCAGAGCCTCAGGTTCTAGTGTCCTTAGGAATCTTTGCGGATGTACTACGCTTTCAGCGGTGCTATCAATTTGATATAGAGACTTAGGATAAGGATTGGTTATTTTATCTTGTGAGATTTCGTTCTCTTGCCATTATATAATATTATAAAATATCTTTTGCATGCTCGTTCGAGGTTCGTGTGCTGATCGAGGAAGGACAACCAAGGAAGGCCGTGATGAGGGTAGCAGGAGGCGGGGCTTGGTAGGAATCCGAGTGCATAAACCTATCTCGAAAGGTTATTAAGTATCCCACTTGTCTCTAAGGTTAATTCAGTAATTTAAAGTCCCTTACTGTTGTCTCTAACCTCAAGTTATTGCTTAACCGAATTAAACTCAAGTTTCCATAATTTCCAACCATAATAATCTCATCGGACACTCGTAAGTTTATCATTTTATCCCAAACCCAAACTAATATTTTTTGTGCTTCAAATATACCCCCTACTGACCTTCCCTAAGTCCCAATATGTTCAAATAGTCCACACCAAGAATTATTAAAAGTCAGGTTTGGTTAAATCTTAAAAGGAAAATATAATACAAATTCAGGAGGAGTAAATCGATCGAAGGAAAGGGTCGATCGATCGATCCAGTCGATCAATCGACATTCTTGAGTCGATCGATCGATCCATCAAGTATTGGCCTACAGTTTCTGCATATTTTAGCCTACGGGGTTCATCAATTTTAACCCTCAAATCCTCTATTATAATGTCACAAAATCCCAAATAAATATACCAAATGTCATACCAATATAAACACATAATTTCTAACGTCTTAGAATCATCAAATCATAATGGGTTGTCAATTTCTTCGATCAAATCATATATATTTCATAAAAAACCTATTTCTTTTATTCCTTCAAGAATCATCATATATCTCAACATAAATTCATAATTATCTATATATGGATCATGATTCCATGTCTACTATTTTTCCAGAGGTTAATCTACATGCAAAACCTACTAAGATTAAGATTTAAATCCCAAAATCCATTAATACATAATTTTTCAAGGTTTTTCTCCAATTCTAAACTATCATGGATAATATATACACTGAATTATTGCAAGTTAAATAACTTTCCTGGAAATAGAAGTTCTTATCCTCTAAGGAAGATGATATGGTGGTGATGTTCTCTTTTCGGTCACAAATCTGGCAATTGTGGTGGTGCAAGGTGGTTGTTTGGCCCTAGTAACCAGTGGAAATCCTTCCTTTCTCCCTACTTCTCTCTCTCAAGTTTGTAGGATATAATAAACCTAAATACCCTAAGGGTTGGATGATATAATAATCCTAAATTTTCGTAGGTCACTATTTACCAAATAGTAAAATGACTAAAATACCCTCCGGGGTAGCCGGTTTGAACTAAATTGCCCCGGGACCCAAACTAAATCCCCGAGTAGACTTTTCTGACTATCTTGATACTCTCGAAGACATTGGCGCACTCAAAATGACCATAAAGATGACATAAAAATAAATTACTTTATAATCCATTAAATTGGTCTCGATACCGCTATCACGCGCGTCCCAACTTAATTTGCAAAACTGTCATATTTTCCACTCGTGACAATTTTAATAAGTTCGTAATCATATATTACTATACTCACTCAGTAATATTCAACACAAATATCATAATCAAATACTAACTCTTGTCTCGTTAGTATAAATCTAGATTAATTACCAATTAATTCACAATTAATTCAATTAATTTCATAATTAAGTTAGCAAAAATACGGGGTATTACAAGATATTGATGGAATTATTGTCTTTTAATTAACATTTTTAATGTTTACATGCTTTGATTATGTATATTCATGTTGATTTTGTATTACTGTTTGTCACATGAATCATACCTTGATTGGTATTGCCAAGCTGCAAAATATTGATTTGATGATAATTTTATTCCTTTAATGTTTAGTTAATTAAAATTATAAGTTAAATGTATTTTTCAATTCATGTTTTTAAACAAGATTTACATGAAAATTTTGTGTTTAATTAATTGATTGTAAGTTCCCTAATCACAATCACATTTAACATGCTTTGTGTTTGCACACACACACACACACACACACACACACACACACACACACACATATATATATATATATATATATATATATATATATATATATATATATATATATATATATATATATATAATGCTCTTGTGCGAACTAGGCCGCATATTGGGAATGCGGACCGGACATGTGTCACCTAACGGTGTGCCTAGAAATTATCGCCTAAATTGTAGGCACACTCTCTCTCTTTTCTGGGCTCACCGCCAGGTGACACATGTCTGGTGTGTCACCTCACGGTGTGCCTAGAAATTATCCCTAAATTATAGGCACACTCTCTCTCTTTTCTGGGCTCACCGCTAGGTGACACATGTCCGGTCCGTATTCTTAAAATGCGGACTAGTCCGCACAAGAGCAGGACTGTATATATATATATATATATATATATATATATATATGTGTGTGTGTGTGTGTGTGTGTGTGTGTGTGTGTGTGTGTGTGTGAGAGAGAGTTTTTTTTTTTCTATTTTTGAAATTTTTCCCACATTTGTGCTCTTAAAGTCAAAATTGAATGATTGTTCATGTATTTGCATTCATTTATATCACTGAGATTTAGTGTGTTGGGATTCAAGAGGTTATATTAGGATTTTCTGGAGGTTTTAGACTATTTTTCGGTAACCATTAGCACGATTATGATTCTCTACCGTACACATGTTACTCTGCTCTTAATACATTATTTTGGTTCCCAGCAGCTTTTATGATGATTTTACAAATGTTTTTTTCACTTTTATTAGTGTTTTTTTATGCACCTTTTTCCTTAGAGCTTCTACCTTGATAGTATATTTTTTTATCTTTCGTGACACTGTGATTGATAGAATTGATGGTTTCCTAGAGCTTTGTATATTCTCTAGGATATCTTGTCGGCTACAATTTTCTGTGATTTTTTTCCCTAGTTAATTTGAGTGAGTGATGAAACCTTGATTATTCTTTGGATTGATTCTTCAATTGATTTGTTCGAGTTTGCGAGCTGAGATTAGATTTATCATGTAGTATCTTACTAGTTCGATCTTAGACACCTTGTCCCTTGTAGATTTTCTTATCTCTAGTGAATTTTTTATGTTTGCCTTGACTAATGTTTGGTACAATATCTTGTTATTTATCTCGTGTGAGCTTATATGATTTGAGATATCTCTTTTCAATATCACATTGATGTTAATTGTTTTAACATATTTGATTATTTCCATTATCTCACATGTCACTTCAAATGTTGCATTCTCACATGTCTCTATCACGTGCTTTCATGATATCTTGTTGTTGCACACTTATTCATACTCCCATCATATTTCACATGTTTTATGGTTCTTATGCTTTGCTATAGCATGCATATCCTTAGGGAGGGTGGTGTTTACTTTTGGAGAGTATGATTAGAAGTTAGGGATTTTGTATGCTCTTAGTTGTTATGTCAGTTGATTGTCGATTCTTTGTCATGCTACTTATTGATTGTTGCTAGCATGTTGATATTGTGCAATTTTATTATTGACATCATTTTCACATGCTTTGATGCGGATTAGAGATTTTCTCCGTATTTCTATATCCATTGATTTTTCCTTGTTGAAATCTTGTTCTACCTTTTCGTTTGGTACTTATGTGTTGCATATCCATACCTTATTCTTTGGTACTTGATTCTTGGAGATTTGGGATTTTTTTGTGGATAAGTGATGTACCTTTACTCTTTGTTTGTCATTGAGTTATCCTGATTCTTATGGCACACTCTATTAGTTTTATGGATTATTTGGTCTTATCCTTGTTCTCATCCCCTATTGGCCCATTCTTAATTGGTATTCATGTTTCATATCCATGTTTTATCCATATTATTATATTCGTGTTTGGTGTATGATATCATTTATCTAGTTTACTACTATGTATATCTCATTTCTGGCTTCTATACTTCATTAATTAATATCATTCATTTTTTAGTGTTTACTTGTGAAATTAATCTTGTGATACTAGTTCACTGATTCCCATGATATAGATATGGTTGTTCACATGATTTGCTAGTTTTTTTGCTAGTTTCTTTTTTTATTATGAATTTTCTTATAGCCTAGCTATGCCTGTTTTTATGATGTGTCTTCTTTTTGACTTTTCCATTCAAAAATGTGGGGAAAAATTTATTCCTTGGTATTAAGGGAGAGAAAATTTTATTTCCTTTATTTGTCCATTGTGTCAAAAATGGGGAGTGGGTTTTTCTTTCACTTATTAAGGGGGATTGTTTGTCACTTTGTAAAAAAGTGGGAGAAATATCTATGATAGGGGGAGTTGTTGACTTTGGGATATATTATGTAGGGGGAGTACTTTATTACATTATGATTCACTTAATATTTTTATTTTAGATGATGTTGTTATTTCACATGTTCACATAGTTTATAACATGTTTTTATCTCATCTATATCTTTGATACTTATCGAAGGATTCCCTAGTAGGGGGAGTTTTTCTTTGTGAATGTTATTCGTACGTGATGCTTTTCATTGCTTCATGTGGTTTCAAACTTATAATTGATTATTCTCAAGCAGGGGGAGTTTCTCTCACTATATGTATAGTGAGGTGTGAGAATTGTAGGGATAATAAGACCACTTTAGGTTTTGGGCAGTTTTTCCACAAAATAGCCAAAGGGGGAGATTGGAAATATAATTTTTTTATTAATAATAGTTGGATAGATTCCTACGATAAAACGTTTGATTCGTTGAGTCTTTGAAGTCATATATATTTGATTTGTTATGAGTGTGGGGTGATAATATGTCTTAGAATAGACTTAGATGAACCTTTGAAGACTTGAAGGTCTTAAACGACGCTCATTGAAGACTTCCGTCGCCATACATTTGCATTGGAATGAAGTTTATATCCTTTTTATATATGTTGTGAATTGTTCATGGATAAGCACATACGTGCACTACATTTTTCTGAAAATGTGTGGGGATTTTGAAAAATGAGCGAACAAGTGATTTAAAACCATCTCAGAAAACTTTTAAACTGTTTTTGAAATGTTTTTAAGAGTTAGCTTTATCCTTTGAAAGTATTAAGGCAATTAAGAAAAAAAAAGTTGTCCTAACCGTTCGTAAGAATCTATATTGAGATCGTGCGCACGACACCAAACTATGCCTATGTGCACGACTACTACACTAAAACAGGTAAATTATTATAGTCAATTGATCACGGTCCAAAGTCGCGACCAGGGGTCACGGTTCAAAATCGTAACCTATAACCAATCACATGACCAAACCAAAGAGTGACACCAATAAGTGATTGGTCACGATTTTGGAATGTGATAATAGTTGTCATGGTTCCAGACCGTGACTAATCCGTAACCTCTTAGGCGCTAAATTTCCTACTAAAATTGATGCCATGATGGTCAAGATTTTGGACCGTGGCCCGCCCATGACCAACAGCAATACATTATGGTCACGATTCTGAACCGTTACCCCAGCTCTAGTTCAAAATGGTTACCTTTAATTGGTCACATTCCACAAACAGTTGTGGACCGTGACTATTTCTTGATATTTATTGGTCACAGTAGGGGTCATTGTTGATAAACACTCAAAAGTGTTAAAATAATACCCCAAATAGACGATTTTTAGTTGCTAATTCTAGGTAAAATTGGATTTATGTTAATATTTGTTTGTTTTGTAGGCCAATAAGAATTCGCGATGTCAAACAAGCTTATTTCGAGGCAATTGCAATGAATAAGTGGTCAAGTACATCAAATGCGACATTGATGCGGTTAAAAGAGCTAATTTCCCTCCCCCGTAACCTTACCCGAGCCTAAACCTAGCCCAGACCACTCCCCGAGGCCCATGTGTGTTTAGTTTATGCCTTTTTATTTTTCTTAGATTTTTAGTTTGAGTCGTTTTATTTTTAGGATTTATTTTAGATTTATTTAGAATTTTCTAGGTTCTAGGTTCTATTTTCTATTTTTACATTTTATTTTTAATGGTGTATTTTTATTTTTTTATTTTTATTAGTTTTTAGTTAGTTTAATTTTATCTTATTTGTTTTATTTTATTTTATTAGTTTTATTTTTAGTCGTGTTTATTTGTCAGTAGTTGTATATATTAGAGTCCGTGTGCTTTTAGTTTGCGTGTCGACTTTTTTTTTCGTTTTTAGTATTATTTGTTTTATAGTTTGATTTTATTTTATTTGAGCCTTCAATTTATTTTTACATTTTTAATTTTATTCATTTTATTTTTTTTAGTGTTATTTATTTTGAAGGATCCAAATTAAACACAAACAACTATCCTATACTCACATACACACAAACACCTCCCTCACCCCCACCATTTCTTCATACACCCTCACCTTCATCTTCTCCACCATCCCCGCACTCTCCCTCCAAAACCATCATTAACCTACCACCATTATAAACAGAAACACTCACACCCACATCTCTCTCTTCCCCCATTAACAACCATACACAAACCATATCCACCTCATCATCCCATCAACCATAACCCATTAACCCAACACCTCTCCTACCCACCATCATACACCTCAACCACCGCCTACTCCCCCTCCAACCAAAGCCTCAACTCGGGTGGAACCAACCCGAGACCCATTTCCTAAAAACCCGAACCAGCCCCCTGCTCACCCCTACCTGAACCCGGTCGCAACCCAACGAACCCAATACCAGAGTTCGACTCAAACCCGTCACAACAACACCCTTGGCTGCCAAACCCGAGATCCAAAACCCATTCTTCCAAATCGATTTTTTTTTCACCTGCACAAAGTAAACAAGGACCCAATCCATACCCACCTTTGTAGCAAGACCCATTTCAACCCATTAAGCCAAAAATGATTTTCTACCTGCATAAAAGCTAAATGTCAACCAAACACTTATCCCATGTGACTTAAACCCACATGTCTTTTAACCCCTTAAACCCTTTTACCCAAAATACCCCTCCTCACATTTTACCTATAATGCCCTCAATTTATCCTCTCACCCATTACCTTATAAACCACATACACCTTTAACCTTCCCAAAATGTCCTTTGCCCTAATATGCCAATTATAAAAGCAAAGAGAATACCCATTTGACATAATCTTCATTTTTTGGCTTTAAACATGAGATAGTTTTTGCTCCAATATCCTATCGAGAGTGTTTGTATTTTTAACAAATGTCTCAATATAGGGTGTTGTGGTATAATTTATTTCACTTAAAGAATTTTTTATGTACAAATTTGTAGTGAGAGGTTTTGTATTTTTAGCAAATGTTTCTCATTATTTAATAGTGCATTGAGAGTTCATTTGGAGGGAGAAATACTTAGATGCAAATCTTTATTGGGATTGTTTGTATTTTTAGCATTTAATTCAAATATTGATGAGTATTTAGGAGTTCACCCATTTGTACATATTGTAGATAATCTTATCTTTTTCTTTTTAGTATTTTTTTTCCTCTTTGAGATTGTTACTTATTGAGATAAAAATGTGTAAATATTTTATTTAGTTAGATTTTTTTTATTTCATTAAATTATTTTCTGCAATTTCTCCTAATTAATTAGTTATATTAGTTTTAATATTTTTTTAGATTCATATTGTATCACTTTTTTTAAAAAAACTAAAAATAAAAATCAATTTTCTCTCATTAGTATTTTCTTCTTAGTTAGTTTGCTTAAAAAAAATTAGCATACATAGTTAAAAAAAATAAAATCCTTTTAAAAAAGTAAAAATACAAAAAAAAAATAATAATAACATGAAAATGATTTTTATACAATTATCTTCACAAGTTGAGTGCTTCACACATGCAAAGTGGATTGATACCCTTACTTATCCTATGCATATTTTTATGTGTGTGTAGATTGAAGGAATTTTGATTGGAAAGGATTTACAACAATGACAAAATGACAGATACAATTAGAAGCACCCAAAAGTGTACATTTTATACCCTGAATAGACCATTTTTAGTTGCTAATTCTCGATAATTTGGGTCTTATTTACGTAAATGTTCAATGTACATGCTTGATTGTTGTTGTGGTGTTAAAAGTATTATTTCGAAATTATTTGCAGTCAAATGGAGCTAATTTCCTCTCTCGTAATCTTAACCGAGCCTAACCCTACCCCGCACCCCAAGTGTGTTAAGTTTGTGCATTTTTTTTTTTTTTTAGTTTGAGTCGTTTTTATTTTTAGAGTTTATTTTAGATTTATTTAGAATTTCTAGTTTTATTTTCTATTTTTCTATTTTATTTTTATTAGTGCAATTTTATTTTATTTTTATTAGTTTTTATTTTATTTTATTAGGATTAGTTTTTTTAGGAGTTCATTTATCTTTTAGTTTTATTATATTTTACTTTTTTTAGGATTTTAGGATTTTTGTTTTAGTTTAATAATTTTTTATTTCTTTTTAGTCTTATTTTTTATTTGAGCCTTTATTTTATTTTTATATTTTTAATTTTATTAATTTTATTTTTTTAGTTAGTTAGTGTTATTTTTAGGTGTCCAAATTAAACACACACACTCATAATTCTATACACCATTTCATACACCTAAAGACACTCAAAACACTCACTCACCCACACCTTTCTCCCATACACCCTCACCACACACAACCATACCACCTTCATCTTCCTAACCCATACCACACTCTATCTCTTACCACCATAAGCACACACCTTCAAACCCAACACATACCACTTCTCTCTCCTCTGCCCCATATCAAAATTCAAAACCCATACCCATTTAGCCCGGAGCCCCGGTCCAACCCCCACCTACCCACCCCCATAAAAACCCAAACCCGACGACCTTCGGACATTCCCCTACCCGGTCGTCACCTGATCCGGACATCCCTCTACCCGTTTCCAACCAGGCTCGAACTCCTGAATCCGGAGCTGACCAACCCCTTCCGGCCATCACCCCTGCCCCGGTGAACCAAACCCGTCGACATCCACCTGCTGCCCTCATCTCGTCCAACCCACCTTCAACCCGCCAATGCGACCCGAACTTTATGCCTCCCAAACTGAAATCCCAACCCCTAAAACCTTCGACCCATACTTCAAACCCATTTCATTCCCTATTACCCAAATCGTGTCCTCACCTGCCAATTTCAAAGCCAAAACAAAGACCAAGTCAATGTCCACATATATTTAAAACCCATAAAACCAATTTAACCCCTTTTACACAAAATGCCCCCAAATACCTTTTGTCCCCCAATTTTCAAAATTGCCCCTCACATCAATCAGATTTTTATTATCTCACACCTCTCAAACCACATGTGCACTCTGAATTACCCAAATTAGACCTTAGCTCTGTGCCTACTATTTAAAGAAGAAGAAGGCCCAATTTGAGGAGGGTAGAAACCCTATCTAGGGTTTTAGAGAGAGAAACATTTTGTAAATAGTTTTATTTTTATTTTTTTGAGATTTGTGAGGAGAAATTTTGTATGAGATTTAATTGAGTGGGTATTATAGCAAACTACTTGGATGCTCAATTAAGAGGGTTGTATATTCAAATTAGAGGATTGGAGTCAATTAAATTCAAGAGATTGGTTTGATTGTTCTTCTCTCCACTCTTTTATATTAAATGCCTATTGATTGTTTGTTCATCATGTTTAATATCATGTTAGGCTAAATACCCTTTCAAGGGGTGGGGTGAGGCCTTATTTGATGTTATTTTGATTTAATTAGTTTGATTAATTTCAAAATTCCCTTTAAATGTTAATTTTGATCCCTCACCCTTAAATTTAAGCCTCGAGAGAGGGTAAATGATTTTCCAAAGAAAATCAAAATTCTAGTTATAATACCACTGTAGATTCGAACTAGAGATAGGGGTTTCTTAAGTGTGATATTATTACTTGAATTTCGATTTACATAAATTTTGATAAATTAATCCTAGCGGGTGATTAATTAAAAGGAGTGTAGATCTATTTTCTAGAGTTGCGGGGGTTAAACTTAATTTTCTAAAAGATTACTATTAAAATTACACTTGCAGTGAGAGTTGGTTTGTAATTTTGATATTAATTTGGAAAGATTCAAATAATTAAATTAATTAGTTAGAATAGCTAAAATTTGTGGTGTAGTCCCACTCCTTGATTGTTCTCACTATTATTTACCTCACTTTATCTCTTATTTTTGTGTTAGTCTTTGTTTTTCATTTTAGCCACTTTTTAATTAGTTGTTTTCATCTCTCATTTTAGTTTAGTGTTATTTCACTTCTTCTCACCCAAAAATTGTTTTAATATTTGAAAAGATAAAAAAAGCCCCAAAAGAAAATAAAATTGAATTATAATTGAGTTTGTCTCTAGCTTCCCCCCTTGATGTGGATTGATAACCTTACTTACCTTTAAACTTTAGTTCTTATATATTTTTGTAGGTAATTGAGGTTTTGATTAAAGAACTTTTGTGGAGACGTTGATCACTCACTCTTTTATTTCCACACTTCCTCCTGCAAGTGCCCTTGAGGATTACTCCGAGCCTCATGAGGAGTGTGCATCTCCCACGCTTGAGTTGGATCATCTTCCCCCACCATTCATCCCACCCGACCCACCCATTGTCCCTTATACCTCACCACCTGGTTTGGATCTTGATTTTACACATTTTCATGTTTCCATCTACATTTTTAGATCCTCACCTAAAACTATCCCCCATTCACGAGAGTATATGTGGTGCTACTCTCTACTTCCATTACACCGAGCTTGTTACTCTCTGCTCGCCACTCTCTTGTGGTGTTGATTTTTCCCCTCGACATCTCCCTAGTGTGTCCCGGCACAACCATTATCATCATCCATTTATAGAACGGTCATGCGATTTCCATGAGCCCCACCCCATTACAATTTCCAAAACATTTTGCCTCCCCATACAACTAGAGCACCATGCTTAAAGGGCCCTAGTTTCCCTCACCTTTAAGCTCAAAAAGGGTCGCGACCAATACCTTTTCAACTGCACCTTTACCCTAATACCCACCCGCCCATTGTCCACCGATGCTTTGAATCGTTCGATGCACTTTTCTATACAAGTGCATTGACGTTTTTTAGTCTGTGTCCAACAAGACTGACGCTTTAGTCTTGTTTGGGGGTGATTATCATCACCCATTTTTTTTCTTCCGTCCCGTGCTTTGATAGACATTATCTTTAGGGTGAGAATGACTCGATCTGGCTGAAGACATTAAACGTAGCACTACCTGGAGGCAACCCATTATTTCTTGTACGAGTCTCATCCTGTTTGGGGGTGGTGCTTCTCACCACCAAATGCTTTATCATGTTTATAGACTTGTACACATATTTTTTTATTTTATCATTTATTCAGGTTCTTCTTGCATTCACTTGTCCACTTCATTAGCGGTTGATTCTGGTAATCTCTCTCCTACCTTATGCTATTAATTTAAAATATCATTTTCCCTAACATCGAGGACGATGTTCCTTTTTATTTGAGGTGGGGGTGGGGGGTGGGAGGAATTTTATCAAAATCGTACCTCTTTTGAAATTTTTTGATTTTTAAATCTTATTTTTAAAATTTTCGTGCAGTTTCTTTCATCTCAATCATTGACGTGAATTTTCTATCATCCATTTTTTTTTAAGTTTAGGAATCAAGCTAGAAGATTTATCTTTTTATAAATAGCTTATGTAATACATACAAGGCATGTTGCACCATGAATTTCTAGACTCAACAAAATTTTGCGCACTTATCATGTCACTACGGTTATAGTTGAAGAGTATTACAATTCCAATGAAAACCTTAAGGATCACTAGCATTGACTTTAGCTTGTGAGATTAGTGCCTTTCACCTTTTAGAGAGTTTTTACGCAATCTTCTAGTCACAAGTTGATTTAACTTCTTTTGGGTCTGCACCTTAAATCGTTGCATGATCTCATTATTCTTCATTAAATTTTTGGTTTGATTACTGAGAACGACATTACTTTCGAGTTGTAAGAAACACGTGTTTTGAAATTTCTCCCGATCACTAGATTTTCACCCATTCACTTTACCCATCACATTTAGTCCCCTCATCATCCATACACATCCCCCACTCCATTCATATATCATCCATCATCATTTTGAGAAAAAGAGTATTTTTCCAAATGTAAAATGTCTTTTGTGTTGAGAGTATAAAAAAAGAGAGAGAGAAAAAAAAAATATAGAAAAATAGCAAAAGAAAAGAAAAAGAAGAAAAAGAAAAGAAAAATCGAAAAAAAGAAAAAACAAAGAGCTTGTAGTGAGTTTTTATGTAATAAAGACATTTGTTCCTCATGTGTACACTCTTCGCGCTCATCCATCATCCATACATCACCATCCTACCTTATACCATCTTTCCCATTTCATTTCCCCCTCACCCATATACATCCATGTTTCCCCTAGGTGTTCGGGCAAACGAAAGTCAACGTGGTGAATAACTCGATGTTCTCACTATAGTGATTAGTATTCTTTCATGATATCATTTTTCGTTCTAATTGTTCTTTCTTTCTTATGCGTGTGTGAGACGTTTGAACTTGCTTACATTTACTCACCTCCTCACACACAAGAGCGATACACTTACCCTAATCTCCAGAGTTCATTTGAGAGAGCTATATCCCGTGAGATTTTAAAGTTAAAGCGTTGATTCTGATAAGGCAATCTAGGAATTACTCTTGTGATACTCAACATGTTTTGACTGATTCACACCACAGACGTTGAGTTCTAGGAAGGATGTGCCTTAAGTATTTACTTAGCTAAATTTTTATGCACTTCTAGCTTGCATTTCTCAAAATATTTTTCTTATGATGGATTGTGCTATTTTTCTATGTCTAATAAGAGATTGACTGCCGTTCGTAAATAAACAATTTTGTGGGTATATTCCCTGCAAACCCTCACGAGACACAACTCGTCCTGTAGGGCAACCTATAGGTTTAAAGGCTTATTGCACATGCTAAGTGCAATCGCAAGTGCCCACGAAAGTGGTACACTTTTGATTTCTTATCTTTCTCTTTATCTCTATCTTAGTACTCGAGGACTAGCAACGCTCTATTTGGGGTGGTGTGATAAGAACCCAAAAGTGTACATTTTATACCCTAAATAGACCATTTTTAGTTGCTAATTCTCGACAATTTGGGTCTTATCCGCCTAAATGTTCAATGTACAGGTTTGATTGCAGTTACGGTGTCAAAAGCATTATTTCGAAGCAATTTGCAGTCAAATGGAGTTAATTCCCTCTCCCGTAACCTTACCCGAGCCAAAACCTACCCCGCACCCCATGTGTGTTTAGTTTGTGCCTTCTTATATGTTTTTTTTTAATTTTAAGTTTGAGTTGTTTTTATTTTTATAGTTTTTTTTAGATTTATTTAGAATTTCTAGGTTTTATTTTTTATTTTTCTATTTTATTTTTATTAGTGTAATGTTATTTTATTTTGATTAGTTTTTATTTTATTTTATTACGATTAGTTTTTTGTAAGAATTCATTTCTTTTTTAGTTTTATTATATTTCACTTTTTTCGGATTTTAGTTTTAGTTTAATAAATTTTTATTTTTTTATTTCTTTTTAGTCTTATTTTTTATTTGAGTCTTTAATTTATTTTTATATTAGAATTTTATTTCAAGATTTTTAATTTTATTAATTTTATTTGTTTAGTTAGTTAGTGTTATTTTCAGGTGTCCAAATTAAACACACACACCCATAACTCTATACAACATTTTCATACACCTAAACACACTCAAAACACTCATTCACATACACCTTTCTCCCATACACCCTCACCACACACAACCATACCCACCTTCATCTTCCTAACCCACACCACACTCCCTCTCTTACCACCATATCCACACATCTCCAAACCCAACACATAGCACCTCTCTCTCCTCTACCCCATACCAAAATTCGAAACCCATACCCATTTAACCCGGAGCCAATACAAACCTAAACCCGGCGACCTCCGGACATTCCCCTACCCGGTCGTCACCTAATCCGGACATCCCCCTACCCGTTTCCAACTAGGCTTGAACCCATGAATCCGGAGCTGACCAACCCCTTCCGGCCATCACCCCTGCCCCGGTGAACTAAACCCAACGGCATCCACCTTCTGCCCTCATCTCGTCCAAACCATCTACAACCCGCCAGTGCGACCCGAACCTTATACCTCCCAAAACTGAACCCTTACCCGACAATACCCATTCCAATCCCAACCTCGTAAGCCGTCGACCCATACTTGAAACCCATTTCATTCCCCGTTACCCAAATCGTGACCTCACCTCCCAATTTCAAAGTCAAAACAAAGACCAAGTCAATGCCCACATGTCTTTAAAACCCATAAAACCAATTTAACCCCTTTTACCCAAAATGCCCCCAGATACATTTTGTCCCCCAATTTCCAAAATTGCCCCTCACACCAATCATATTTTTATTATCTCACACCTCTCAAAACACATGTGAACTCCCAATTACCCAAATTAGCCCTTAGCTCCAGGCCAACAATTTAAAGAAGAAGAAGGCCCAATTTTGAGGAGACTAGAAACCCTATCTAGGGTTTTAGAGAGAATTATAGAGAGAGAAACATTTTGTAAATATTTTTATTTTTATTTTTTTTAGAGATTTGGGAGGAGAAATTTTGTATGAGATTTAATTGAGTTAGTATTATTGCAAACTACTTGGATGCTCAATTAAGAGGGTTGTATACTTCAAATTGGAGGATTAGAGTCAATTAAATTCAAGAGATTAGTTTGATTGTTCTTCTCTCTACTCTTTTATATTAAATGCCTATTGATTGTTTGTTCATCATGTTTAATAGCATGTTAGGCTAAATCCTCTTTCAAGGGGTTATTTTGATTTAATTAGTTTGATTAATTGAAAATTCCCTTTGAATGTTAATTTTGATCCCTCGCCCTCAAATTTAGGCCTCGAGAGAGGGTAAATGATTTTCGAGAGAAAATTGAAATTCTAGTTATAATACATATTTTAGATTCGAACTAGAGATAGAGGTTTCTTAAGTATGGTATTATTACTTGAATTTCAACTCTATGTTCATTTTCTAGATTGACATAAATTTTGATAAATCGATCCTAGCGGGTGATTAATTAAAAGGAGTGTAGATCTATTTTCTAGAGTTGTGGGGGAGGGGGGGGGGTAAACTTAATTGTTCTCACTATTATTTACCTCAGTTTATCTCTTATTTTTGTGTTAGTCTTTGTTTTTCATTTTAGTCACTTTTTAATTAGTTGTTTTCATTTCTCTTTTTGGTTTAGTGTTATTTCACTTCTTCTCACCCAAATATTGTTTTAATATTTGAAAAGCTAAAAAAAGTAAAAAAATCCCAAAAATAAAATAAAATTGAATTACAATTGAGTTTGTCTCTAGCTTACCCCCTTGATGTGGATTGATACCCTTACTTACCTCTACACTTTAGTTGTTAAATATTTTTGTAGGTAATTGAGGTTTTGATTAGAGAACTTTCAAGCAACGACGAAAAATATACAAAAAAGTTCCTTTATCAATTGTCTACAAACTTAACCCTGTTTCAGTGTTCGATTGTCATAGTATGGGTTACGATTTTGAGCCGTGACCATTTTAAAGCTATAAATTAGGATCGAATTAGTCTCAAATTGTATTTCTCTCTTTATCTCACCTTATCAACCTCCACTACACCAAATCTGCCTAATTGTCACGGTCATTGACCTTGACAAGTTCGACTTGTCAAGGTCAATGACTGTGACAATTCGGGGCGAGACAACTTTTTTTATCACGGACTTGTCACAGTCATTGACCATGACAAGTTCTTTAGAATTGTCACGGTCATACCACGGGCCATGACCGTGACAAGTTTAGTCACGGTTAATAACCGTGAAAAATTCTTGACCTTTTTTACAAACATTGTCACGGTCAATGACCGTAATAATTTTGGGCAGAATTTAAAAAACATCTGCTGGGTAGTATGGTCACTGCCACTGCCCAACAGTATATTTGTACCTGTTATAGCAACATCATATATCCAAATAAACTAAAGATAATGGAAATATATATTCAAAATAGAAACAATATACATGACGATATAATCCAAATATAATTCAAATGTACCAACTTAAAAATAATGTCACTACATGTCTGGGGTAAATGTGAGGAGGTGAGTAGGCCACACGATATACGAATTGATACACCCATTAATATACATCGTGCTGCATTATTAGCGCAACCACAATAGGGAGTTCTCCTTCCCAGTTATCACATGCGTGACGAGCACTTTGTACTCGATCTCTTGAAGCTCACGTCCATGAACTATTCCACCCTAGACGATATTCGGGTCCCTTAACCCCCACCCTATCCGCTGGCCATCAAATACGTCCAATATGAACACGCTCCGCCAACCAAGTGTCGACATCGATCTGTTGAAGGGAGCCAAATAGGAAAGCGGATCATCGAAGTATGCACGTGTCGATGATGAAACAACGAGGTCCACATCTTCGTCATCCTGCGCCTCGCCCTCCCGCACCTCCTCCTCCACCGCCTTCTCCTTCCCTTTTCCCTTACGGTCTCCGCCTAACGTACGCTTCATGAATGAGTACATATCTTGGACCGTCGCCTCCAAACGGGACAGCTTCGCGTCATATGAATTCACCATTCGAGCCAACCCAGTGTCGCTCGTCTCCAATCCGATGATCCTAGACCTGGCCACCCGCAAGCTCACCCCCCTTGTCCTCCCCTTGCGATCAGAGCCAAGCACTTGGCTGAGTGCGTATGTAGACAAATATGTCTTGTCAGCATAAGACTGCGACTCATGCACTTCCTTAAGCTTTGCCTGAAATGACAAAAAGCACATGATTAGTAAAATAAGTAAACTAAAAAATTATAACGTAATTAACAAAAAGTAAACTGTTGGATTACTTACAATCGTGGCCACGACGCTCGGGGACACCTCCTTGTCCTTCCCCTTCTTTGTCCGACGAGCCACATAAGTATTGAGCTTATGTGGCTTACCCCCAGGGCCACTCCCTACCCCCTGAAATAAAATAAAGTAAAATTAGTATCGGCCCCGCAAAGTAAAATAATGTAGAATAATATATTTCTGTAGTTATAGAAAAATTAAATCTTACCTTCATCCTATACTCCACCTCGGCGTAAGACGTCCGATCGGAGTAGTGCACGTCCATCTTTTTTGCCCGATTTTCCCTCCCCGATTGGCGAGATGCCAATTGTCGCTCCCCGATCTCGTTGTCAATGAACTTTTGCCATCGTGCCAATGAGATCAGCTCCTTCGGTGGGACGGATTCACGCCATTGGATAATGGACTCTCGTGTTTTCCCAAAGTACCGTGTCGGCATATTTTTCTTCCACGTCTTGTATTGCTCCCTCAACTGCTCCAAGACAGAATCGGGTAGCTTTGAATCCAAGTTGAATTGTTCCTGTCCAACAAATACAATGTTAGTTGCGAATAAATATAAATATAAATATAAAATGAAATTGAAATCGAAAATGAAATTGAAATCGAAATTGAAATTGAAATATTCATATAAATATAAATATATTACCAGCAGTGCCGCCCAAACAGCTAACTTGAGCTCATATGACACCTCCTTCCAACTCATAAACCCCGAGCCGATGACCGTCTTTAGCAGCTCGAGGGATCTCGCTAATAGCTCTGACTTGTTCTCGATGGTAATCCCAAATTTGCCATATTTGGGGAGCCTAGGGGCCAAGGAGCCCTCGTCGCCTACACTACCACCGAGCCCATACGACATCATCATAACCAGCATCATGATCCCCGCATTAATACCTGAAGGAGATATTTGCTGTAAAAAAGATTAGAAGAAGACATGCAAATATGTACAATTACTACAAATAAAAATGAGCACTAATTATTAATTTACTTTCATACACCCCCTCCCCCATCACACACAAGCACACGTACACGTACACGCACACACACCACCCCTTCCCCCCACCACACACACAATAATTATTTTCATCAATTAAACTAACAATTAAAGTATACAATTATTAATTTACTAATTTACAATGAGGGGCAATCCTACTTTCATAATTAATCGTATATTAATTTACTAATTTACAATAAGGGGCAATCACATATGAATTTACTAAAAAAATTAATAATCAATCAATTCTTTTACAAGGGACACTATGCACATACACACACATAGACACACACGCATCCCCCCACCCCTACCCCACCACCCACCCCCCATCCCTGCCCCCTCTAGAACTAGCTTCTGTGGTAACAGTTATATTCCTATAATGGTGGATGATTGTACACAATTTAATTAGGTCGCTTTTATGAAAAATAAATCAGACACCCTCCGTGAGTTCTTGAAATTTTTTTTAAAAATTGAGAACGAGAAGGACGCCCAAGTATCTCGCATAAGAAGTGATAGATGTGGAGAATTCATATACTCAGGTGTTACAGAATACTATGTATGTAATGGATATAAACATGACTTTAGTGCACCTAAGATCTTACAACAAATCTGCCTAATTGTCACGGTCATTGATCTTGACAAGTTCAACTTGTCAAGGTCAATGACTCTGACCATTCGGGGCGAGATAACTTTTTTTGTCACACTATATATTTCAAGTATGTTTCATTTAATCCCACCCCCATATACAAAGTAATTTTTAAAAAAATTTAAAAAATCCCACCCCCATATGGACAATAATCCAGTGGTCATTCCACTTTTAAAACTAATCAACCCAACATTTACTAAACAAAATAATCCAACAACAATGTCAATAACAAATGTGTATCCTGTACTCCTTCTAATTCATCTACTCAATTAATTCATTTCATCAATTAAACTAACAATTAAAGTATACAATTATTAATTTACTAATTTACAATGAGGGGCAATCCTACTTTCATATGAAATTGGCACTAATTATTAATTTACTTTCATATAAAACTATACAGTTAAAATTACAATTAAAGCTATACAATTTATTAATTAAAGCTATACAAATGTTAAGATTGCCCCACCACACACACACACACACCCACCACCCCCACCCCACCCCACCCCCTGCCCCCCTCCCCCGCCACACACACACACACAAACACACACCCCACCCCACCCCACGCCCTGCCCCCTCACCCCACCCCCCTCACCCCCTCCCCCACCACACACATATATACACACACATATAGAAATGAAAGAGAAAGAGAGGAAAAAAACATACCTTAGATAGAGAGAGAGAGAAAGAGAGAGAGAGAGAGAGAGAGAAAGAGAGCTGAAATCGCTTAGAGAGAGAGGGAAAATAAAAAAATGGTGGAAAAAAAGCCTAGGGCTTTTTTTACTGAAGAAATTGTCACGGTCGTGTCAATGTCCTTGACCGTGACAATTCTTTGTCACGGTCAATGACCGTGACACAAAACGTGTGTTTGTTATCACGGTCAATGACCGTGTGACCGTGACAAAGGTGGCCGACCATTTTGGTTTAGTGCTCTCTGCCCTTCTTCATCGCTGACCGCCACCGCTCTCCATCGATGGCTTCCACCTCTATGTCTCTCTCCACCGGCATGTAGGGGTTAATCTCTCTCTCTCTCTCTCTCTCTCTCCCTCTCTTTCTTTGTATATATTTGAGTGTGTGTGTGTGTGTGTGTATTTTAGTGTGTTAATATGTGTGTTTCAATGCATGAGTGTGTATATTTCAATGTGTTGTATGTGTTTGAATGTGTGTATTCTTAGTGTGTGTGTGTGTGTTTGAATTTATGCATGTGTGTGTTTCAATGTATATGTATGTGTGTGTGTGTGTGTGTATATATATATAGGGAAAGGTTCAAAAGCGAACATTAGGAGTGAATATTAAGGAAAAACACTCAAAACCCATTTATTTTAATTCCTATTTTGAAACTGGTCCGCGCTAGCGGCACCTGAGACCATTCGCCCCCCTCCCCCCACCATGGCATGTATGGATGCCCTCGCAGCAGGTATGGCAGCCCCTATGGGGGTGGGGGGTGAGTAGGTGGGGGTGGGGGTGGGGGCGGGCAGGGTGGGTGGGAAGTGCTAGTCGGAATGGTCTCGGGTGTCGCTGGCGCGGACCAATTTCAACATAAGGGTTAAAATAAATGGGTTTTTGGCGTTTTTCCTTGATGTTCATTAAAATGTTCACTCTTAATGTTCGCTTTTGAACTTCTCCCTATATATATATATATATATATATATATATATATATATAGAGAGAGAGAGAGAGAGAGAGAGAGAGAATTGATGCACAAAATTGTTTGGAGCTTAAATTGAGTCCAAGTTTGAAATGTTTGAACACTACACCAAAAACAATAATGTGGCACGGTTTAAAACTGTGCCAGATCAAATCTGACACGATTTTGAACTGTGCCAGTATAAGGTGTTCCAAACTGACACTTTTTTTCTCGTACGGTTTAAAAGTATGTCAGATTTCACGAAATAGGAACATTTCTGACACACTTTTAAACCGCGCTATAATTTTGATATTTCTAGCACTTTTTTTGACACAGTCAAAATCGCGCCAAATTTTGGTATGTTTTTAGCACGGTTTTAAATTGTGTCAGATTTTTGGATCAGTAAAAAAAATAATTATAAATAATATTATCCCCAATAATCGGCAATATTTCCATTATTTTTTGTAGATTTATCAACCTATTAATTTAAAACATGTTTTACCATAACAAAAATTCAATAATAGTAGGAAGCCTGCATGCCAAAAATAGTACAACGATAATACAAATAGTGTGCAATAACATAAATACACATCTAGACAATAAGCCGAATAAAAATTAATGGCTCAAATTCCATTAATAGAAAATTCATCTCAATGCATATAAAATTCATCTCAATACATGATGTAATTTTGGAAGTCTATATCAAATACAAAAAGCATATTTGAATACAACTAAATCAAATTACCCATTTTCAATTCAGTTATTCACATGACAAAAGTTTTTAAAAAAATGGATTATGGATATATGACAACAAATATTTCGTTTTCATTTTTAGTTCCTATTTTTGAAATAAAGGGACACGGTGCATGCTGTGATTGGTTGACGTTTTATGAAAATGGATCCGCGCCAGCGGCTTTATTAAAAAATAGGAATTAAAACTATAAATATGATGTTTGTTATCCTATTTCCAAAATACATATTACAATAACTCTTAAATTTACAAATTACCCCCCCCCCCCCCCCCCCAAAAAAAAAAAAAAAAAAAAAAAAAAAAATCACTCTTTCTTTTTGGTTAGGAAGGGGCCTATTCCGGCGTCGACAGATGGGGCTCGTGGGTTAAAGGGTTTACAACTATGATGCTTTTGCTCACTGACGACAAAGAGACACCTGAAATAACAAAAGAAAGATCAGTCTTAAAAAGATGATTATATTCCAAGGATGAGTATGCTAAATAAACATCATTGTCCAAGAAACTCAAAATTACTTTAGAAATCTCCAACTCTTGGTGATTTGATTGTAATAACTGGAGATTTATCAGCAACGTCTAGCACTTCTTGTACTATGTTAGTAGAAAGTTCATTCCAGAAAGACACCACAACAGTCGTCTTCCCGTAGACAGTTTTTACTTCAGTTTATCGCACAATACAACAAAAGGTTAAAATTTATAAGAAATTTCATTAAAGATCAGCTTATTTTGGGATAATCTCATTGTTACTTTTTCTTTGAATACTCATTGTCGGAGACACACTCTGCACCACGCCAATAACATCTACAGTTCATATGATCATTTTGGAAGACAAAAAATATATAGTTTAACGAGTTAAGAGTAGAAAGTTCTTACCCATAAGATCTTTCGGATTAACATACGACCCAACTGATCATATTTTAACGAAGTGATTTATTTTTAATATTTTACATGAAAGGGAAATAATGTAAAGTCGTAGTTACAGTTAGATTATTCAATCATTGTGTGTCACTTTTTTCCTGATATCGTACTGGTCTTAAGAATTTCACAAGCTTTATTAACGAAGAGAATAACCACACTTACCACAAGCTTTAATAAGAATACGAGATATAAAGTTTGTGAATAACCACACTTAAAGAATAACCACATTTCTTCCACAATGTTGTGCAACCACCATGAAAGATCTAAGACTATTTCCACTAGCAACGACCAGCAGTAGCCGCTCTCCCTACATACAAAATCACCACTTTTGCCTACACATACGACTAGTAGCGAGGGACGTAGTTAGGATTTCTCGATAGTGGGCGCTAATCTAATGGTAATTTCTGGGGGTTCGGGGGCGTGAGCCCCCGAGCTGATTTTTTTGAAGGTTATTTTTGAGTATTTACCAAATAATTACTAAAATATTTATTTAATCTAATGAAAAGAGAAATAATTTTCGCTAAGGTTAAACCAATATTCAACTCCCAAAATTTATATATACAATATCCCTAAAGTCAATCACAATTTAATCCTAAAACTAAATATAAAATTTAAACCAACCAACAATGACACTAAACAAAAAAAATATTAACCATTTTATCTAAAAATTAAAGGGAGAATTTACGAGTGGAAATTAGAGGGGTAAAATATAATTTAATATTAAAATAAAATTAATATGATTGACATCATAAAAATTCATTCAAAAATTAAATCAAAATCTAAAATTATAAATTAAATAGAGAATGAGAAGAGAAGTCCGTTCCTTTTCTTTTCGAAGGGTTGTGTGGGAAGAAAAAGAATACAAAAGTTTTTTATAATTACCAAACCCCATCTTAAATTTTCAAAAAACTTCATTTTATTCCTAGAATTTTCTTTTGATACATATGTATATATTTTTTTTAAATTTTGTGGGGGCTCAAGCCCACACTAGGCCCCATGTGGCGCCGTCAATGCCATCATCAGTAGTTTCTGCCTACATAATAAACTTGGATTTGAATATTTGATATGAGATATTTGATAACTAAATGACAATAAAGTAATATAGTTTACTGTATTTGGATGTATTGAATATAGTTTCGTATAGAATGTCATAATTATTCAATCAAATTTAACTCAAGACATCATTATTAAATTTAAACCAATATGCTCGAGGATTCGTCCCTCATATCCTCAGTCCAATGCCCAGGATTAATCACATGATTATACACTATAGATCGAAACCTATAAAACGAAAATGCCTCTTTCCATTGTTGTATGAAACTAGACTGAGAAGCAGGCCTAGAGGAGGATAAACTGTATTTGGGTACTAAAATTTTAGTATTTGTATAGTTCCTAACATAAGACATAAGACCCTTATTGGGAAAACACCTCACAGGAAAATTTGACCGAAGAAAGGGTAACCTATTTGGACCTAAGCTTCTAACAAGGTTGAAATTTTCAGCTCCATTGAGCAATGAAGAATCTATGGAGTGACAAAAATAAAGCAAACCCCAAAAAATCTTCTAGTTTTTTCTTTCATTGGTTCACTAACTATTAACAGTGAATACAAAAATGTAAGTAACCCCACAACATTATTCTCTTATTGAGAACTGTAAGTAGGGGACACTTTTTAAATATGCCAAAATTTTGAACCATGATATTAACATCACGAAAATATGAATCACTATTTATTCAATGTTCTACTTCTTGTATTATCTATTAACAACAAAATCTTTATTACTTGGAAGTTGGAACTAGTATTTTAATGATCTATTCTTTTGGCGTCTGCCTATGCCAATCTCGAGTACACTAAAGAAAACTATTAAGTAAGCTAATAAAGTAATTTGGATAAAGAAACCAAGTACCTTAGCTGTACCAAAATGATTCAGAAGTATATGAATAACCTACCACAATCAACTAAAGACAAAAAAATGCACCATCAAATTACTCAACAATAAATATTTAAGAGAAAAAACACAGAGACCATCTTCAGTGAAACCTTAAAATTTGAAGATATACCTAAATATTATAAAAACTAACTTTTTATTTAGAGAAGAAATTTCATATAATAACATTTAACGTTATTAACAGCCATAAGGCCATATAACCAAGACAGAGCATTCCCAGTCCAAGAAACAGACCCTCCTGTTTGGACACCAAAAGCAACCAATACATGTGCACCACCATTACATTCTCTATGCGTAAAAACAAAGGACACATTCATATGATCACCAAGATCTTTGATGCCTCTTTCAAAGCTCCAAGTTCTGTCAATTCTCTAAGTTTGAATTTAAAAGATTGATAACTATGAGAGAATCGCTCTCCACCACCAAGTCTTCATTTCCTAATTGAATCGCTACTTTCATCCCTCGAGGAATCGCTGAAGCTTCATCATAATCCATGATGAAAACATTTTTAAATTCCTTCACTTATGGAAACAACTAACTCACCTTCTATAACTCTAATAATTGCCCCAACACCTGATTGCCTTAAGTGAGAATTAAGATAAACATCTATGTTCATTTTAAACTTCCCAATGGTGGTCAAGTTCATTTTGTCAAAGGAATGTCCCTCTATGGATGACTTTCATCTTCAGAAGTGTTCTCAAACGATGTTCTTTTTCAATCATAGGTAGCATATCTATATAAGCATCATTTAAGATGCATGAACCATAAGTTGTGTAGATGTTCATTTTCAACAAATGCCAAGACTGCCAATAGAATACTAAAAAATATTACAAATTATCAAGACTGTCAATGTACTAAATTGTGTGATAGTATAAACTATGGATTATAGTTTATTCGTGTTCAGAATCATTTTTTACACGCTCCTAACCAAGATTGTCAATTTACTCAATTATGTGAACAGAAAACAAAATCGTGTCTTACATTCTTCTAACCTTATGGAAACTTTCTTATCAAATTCTAATTGGCTTTTAAGTTTCCATTTCTCATACTATGGGTGGGTACATATTAAGATAATTATGCATCCTCCTGATGTTTTATTAAATAAGAACATACTGACTTCATCATGCATCATTACAAAACCTATTTCCAAATTAAGGTAGCAGGTGGACTACTTTGATTGACACCATTTTATCGTATTGGTATTTCTACCTTTTCTTTCCTGCTTAATTTCTTCTGCTAACTTGTTTGCTAATAATATTTTTAGACATAACAAAATGTGTGATAAAAGTTTTATTTCATGAAGGTCCACTCTTCCTCGACTCAATCAGTAAACATCCAATTATTGCTATCTCCCAAGTAAGAGGGTCAACATATTAAGGTAATTTCACGAATATCACATGACATCTGTTTCACCCACTATTTTATATTTACTCATTCTCACTTCTAGGGGAATTAAGGCTTAAGGCTATTCCACCCACCATAATTCAAATTAATCCATCACTTATTGAAGCAGTAGGAATGCAGGAATAGTATAGTTTATTCAACTTACTCCCACCCAATGTTCCAATAAATTCTTACTCGATACTAAATTCTTACCTAAATAAAATTCAACCAACAATAATCATGCATTTCTCTATACTTACGCATCCTGGTATCCTTTTTAACAAAGAAAGGACACGAGAAGTTTGTTGGCAATCACGGACATTTCATAATCAAACCATCAGATATATAGGTATACACTCTCATTTCTTATGTTTATGTGTTCTTTCAAATAGATTACTAACCCTCACCATTTCACCAAAATATGTTTTGCTCTCTCGCCGCAATGGTCAAACAAGTCATAAATAAGGATGACCCTTGGTATGATTCATGCACACTCGATAGCAGCAAGGCCAACAATAAAGTGGAATTAAGGCTGAGAATGACCATTTTTCTAAATATACACGTTAATATATATCATTTCCCAATAGTGAAAGAAGTTTTGGCCTCTTATTTCTTCCACTTTTATAAGTTGTCAGGTGTTCAAACATCGTTTTAGAACACATCTTACACGCACAATAAAAAAAAATTGACGCCCTAAGATAGGAATAAAATAATTAAAACAAACCTTAGGTAAAAACTAGGTATGCTAAAATAGAAAATGACCTTAGGAAACCTTGGGTAAAAATAAATTACCTTCAACATCTCTTTTGGATCATCATTATACATCACATTATTTGAATAAGACGCACAACAAAATTATGTTCGTCGTTGAATTCCTCCTCATTAAACTGAAAATAGAAAAGTACATTTAAGAAGTATGACAACAATAGTCTAAGAAAACACCAAGGAGTTTCACGGTCAAACTAAAAGTGATACAATTCACAAGTTAATATGGTTACCTAATGTTAAATGTTCTAGCTACGAACGGGGATTGGGCATCTAACAATTGAAAAAATGGTCATTGATATAAGAGAAAATTTGAGTGAAAATATTTTGAATGAGAATTGGAGGCACTTGAAACAACAAAACATGAAAGGTTACGTATGCTTCCAAACGTTACTTTTATGAAACGTGCCCCAATCTGGCACGGTTTAAAAACATTCCTAGTTTTGGTACGAATTAAATCCTCCACTCATAAGTATTCCTTTTTACATATAGAGAGGGAGCCAAACAGAATATAAACTATGTCAAAGAACTCAACTAGGACATTGCACTAAGGCAAAATCTTTTTAGAATTCTATTAAACACGTAACATATGACATTTTTAATATATTGTATCATACAAAAATATCTCCTATTAATAGAAGTCTCATATTTCTTTTCATAGTCATTAAATTTTAGGAGAATACAACACTTATAAAGGAGAAATTTTATTTAATATTCTAATGTGTATACGTTCATAAGATGATTTCAACACATGCCCAAAGCAAAGGGGAGGGGGTGGAGGTCCAAATATATAAAAAAAAGTCATTAATATGATACTGAGAAAATGAAATTTATGATGGAGTCATAAAAAGGCCCATTTCATATAAAAGTAATAATACAATACAAAATAAAAAAAAAAGAGACCGAAATTACTTGAGCACTAAAATATCGGTTTTCCTCAAGTGTATCAACATATTACTGCTACTGCCTGCTAATAATTCAAAAAAACACAGCATAAGTTTAATCAATACAAATAGGCATTGACCCTTTCAGTCTACCATCACCACCACAATGCTCTCTCCCTCTCTGCAAACAAGCAACACCAAATCACACCCAATAAACACCATTGTTTATTTTTAATAATGAATTTAGTTAAATCGAAATCAAAACCTAAATAGAAAAGAAAATAGAATATCTAGAACAAATCAAAATTGAAAATCTGCAACATATCATGAAATCGGAATCAAAGAAACTCACATCTAGTAAGTGAAAACAAACAAGCCCAAATCGAAAAAAGAAACACTCAGCTCAAAAATCAAATCGAACACTTGCCTCCAATATTGGGCAACTTTGAGGTTCATCTTGAGAGAGAGAGAGAGAGAGATGAAGCCAAAAATAGGTCTTGCGTGAAGGATAGAGAGGGGAGGGAGGATATATGAGGGAGAGCGGGAGAGCTGATTGAGAGAGGATAGAGAGCGAGAGACAAAAAATTGGAAGGACGACTATTATTTTTTTAGGCTATGTATATTTTAGTTATCTATGCTCAATTTTGGCACACTTTTAAATAGTGCTAAATTTTGGCACAGTTTTAAAGTGTGCCAGATTGTCATTAAATCGTGCTAAAATTTATCACGGCTTTAAACTATACCAAAATTTTAATATCAAGGTGTGACAAATTGTTATTTTTAGTGTAGTGAAAATGCACGATTGTTTTGAAATGCAAGAGCTTGTTTGGTGATCAAAATATTTGATCAAATATAATAAACTCAAATTGAGTCGAACTTCGAAATGCATGAAAAATAATTTTTAAAAAACCTTAAAGTTAGTTAAAAATATTATATATGCACGGTTAGACAACAAACTTTCAGATATTGAAATCCTTATTAATGTTCATAACAAATTTTAATATATATATATATATATATATATATATATATAAAGAGAGGGAGAGAGAGAGAAAGAGAGAGAGAGACTCTCCTACATCACACGCTATGGATCACATCATACATCACACCTAGTTCTAGGCCCTAAAAAATTTTTTGTTCCAATTTTTTTTATTTTTCTATTGAAATTATCCTTTCAATAAATACATGTTAAAAAAATTAGCTCAAAATACATTTTCTAGCTATTTTTTAAAAAATTCACAAAATTCTGCTAGCGCAGACCATTATAAATAAGGTGCATTTAGTAGTTTTTTGTTGGATTTTTAAAAAATAGCTAGAAATTGTATTTTGACCTAATTTTTTTAACATGTGTTGATTCGAAGGCTTACTCCATGGGTAGAATAAAAAAAATTAAAAAATGATTTTTAAGGTCCTAGATTTAGGTGTGATGTAGGAAGCATGATGTATAAGAGTCTCTCTCTCTCTCTCTCTCTCTCTCTATATATATATATATATATATATATATATATATATATATATATATATATATATATATACTAGGGTTTACCCGTGCCAATGGCACGGTGATAAATTTACTCCCGAATATTTCTAGATATAGCATAGTCATACCCTTGTCGATGCCACGGTAATAAATTTTTTCCCGAATATTTGTGATTATAGAACACTTACACTCCCATCCCATAATTACCATCCATTGTTGTACACAACTTACTGTGTTAAGCCTGTGTTAAGCCCAAATCAGTGTATTGAACTTTTTGCACAAAATGTATTAAGCCTAAATCATCTCAATGAACCTTTTGCATATCACACAATATTTTAAGCCCAAGTCAGTGTATTGAAGTCGGGGGTACGAACCTAGAATAAAGACAACACATAATATAAACAAACTTTATTCTCTTAGCATGGGTTTGTAAGGTGCTGTGTGGAGAGAGAGTTGTGGTGTTAAAATAATTCAAAATATTTTAAATAAGTAAAATTATTTGTTGGGAAGTCCCAAGTAGTCAGTCAAAAAAATGGTGACCAAGTACTTTGGCGTGTTAATATATGTAAAGTAAAAAGTACACTTGTCTTCCCTAGAAAATATAATACTTGTACCATTTAAAATCTTAATCAATAGCACTGTTATTATACTTGCACGATACCAAGAGTTTAAATAAATTATCTTTAAAAATAAATAAATAAATTGTCTTTAAAGATAATACATATGTAAGTATTTATGAATGAACATGACTCTAGACAACCAAATCAAAACCCGTAAACCACGAGTACCTTTCTTTTAGTAAGAACCAAACAGGAAAAGTAAAACTGTAGTAAATGCCAACCTTAGAACCAAACAGGAAAAGTAAACTGTAGCTCTAAACAACCAAATAAAAACCCGTAAACCATAGACGTATGTCACAGACCAAGGATTCACATTTCTTCCAATTCCTTCGTCTGCATAGTGAAGCAAAAGATAGTCCTAATACCACACCAAACATCAAGATGTAATTACTATTGTAAAAGGTAGCAGGGGACTAATGAAACCCCCACTTCAGCTACAAAAAAATCAGTTCGATACCTCCAGAAACATACCAATAAACCACCATATCTGAAATTTTCATGAACACCAAGAAAAAATAAACAATAAACTTGAAATAAAATAAAAACAACCTACCAAGAATTTCAATCCAATATAAATATTCAAACTTAACCCATTAAAATTCACGATGGTGTTGGTGATTTGGGTGAAGGCAAGGGAGATGCCACCTATTGTAAAAAAAAATAAAGATATAAAAATGGAACCCACTTTCCACATCCTGTAAATAAGAAAACTGTAAGTTTACACAAACAAAAACACAGCAATATATATTTACACAACCAATAAAGAACATAACACTTGACAGTTAAATTAAGCTTCATCAATGACAATCAAATGAATCTGTCTCACTTAACGTGTTGCAGACGATCAATATTTGTCATTGCATTGGAATTTTTTATTTTACAAAAACAAAAACTTTCCATACAGCTCACGTGACTCGGTGAAAGTTGTTATTGAAAATTTTTAAAAAATAATTAACAAATTGGAACATTCCTAGACTCCCTATTAGTTTTCAGAGCTAAACAACTTGCTATACCCATTTCACAAAGTCAACACCATCGCACATTAGCTTCGAATGTAGATTTATTTTTTTCCCCTGCCTGCAAACAATAAAATCAATGTTTAGTGATGAATTAGCACTTGAGAAAAGAATAAATACATTTACACACATAATCCAAGTGGTCATTTCAGAAAATAGATTTAGGGATTTAAAAGAAACTCTGTGAGGGGAGAGAGAGCGAGCGAGCGAGAGAGAGAGAGGGAAAATTTAACATATACCTTGGCATAAAACAAAAAAAATTTGAGTGTACAGGCCGTAAGGTGGTGTCTTGAGAGGGGGTTACCTGAAAAAATAAAGGAAAATGGGTTTTACAGTGTAATCAGAAAACTCACTCTGAGCGTGAAAAATGGGTTTTACAGGGATGGGTTTGTTGGATCGTGGGTTATAAGAGAGAAGGAGGATCGAAATCAAGAAACCCGTTAAATAAAAAACCAAACCCAAAATTGATACCGTAGCAAACTCAAATCAAAATTACCAAACAGGAGCATCCTTAGTTGTAAAAACCACTGGGTTTTAAGCCTGGGCAACATTCGTTACTAAACTACTGGGTTTTAAGCTAGGTTTTTAAAGAAAAAAAAAGTTGCGTTGAAAAAACACAAATGGGTTTCTATAAACACAACATTAATAACCCAGTATAAATGGGTTTCTATGAACACAACATTAATAACCCAGCCTTAAAAGGCCCATCCGTTCAGGTATGAAAACAAACCTGGGTACTAAAAATAAACTCACCTTGATGTTGAGATTGAGAGATCAAAATCTAAAAAGAGAGAGTGGCAGCCAAAAACAATGTTAAAAAACCAATAAACCTTAAAAAACCTCTGGTTCACCGACACAACCACTTAAAACAACTCTACTCCACCCTCTACACCATCTCACCATCCAATCTCTCCTTCTCCCTAGATCCACTCCACCTCACGTGGCACCACATGATTGGCCCCAGCATCTGGCGCACGGACCCCATTATTGTCATCGATGGCAACAATATCATCATCTCCAGATCTCATAAGGCATCGTCCCCTGTTTTAAAATTCCTCTGTTGGAGATGAACCAAGCATAAAAGATAAAGGTATGGAAATAAAACCAAACCTACTGCAAAATTTTCAATTAAACCATAGATTCAAACATAGAAAAATACAGTTATACCATAAAAAAACACCGTTGAATCTACTCAGTTTTGTCTCCATGTAAACCCAAAAAAAATGCTCCTTCACCTATGCTCCGACAGAGATGGTAGATGCTCATTAAGTTCTTCAAACACAAAAGAAAATCATCTTATGGTAGAGAGAGAAGACTTGAGTTGAGTTGCAGAGGGTTTGGAAGCCCTGTTTTGAGGAAGAGGGTTCTAGTAGATTGTTGAGTTTTTGAGAGAGGCGAGGGAGTGCATGTGTAAGAGAGTCAGACATTTGAGAGGCTCGAGGTAATGGGATATGAGGTAAGGCCATCTCCAATGGGAGATGCACAAACAATGCAAATTTAGATTTTTTGGGTTGATTGTGGAGTGTGGTTGTCACAGTGGGGAATGTGTAAAAAACAATCTGGGCGGGAGGCTTTTGGCCGCCCAAGGGCTGGGCGGGGGACCCTTGTCCGCCCAAGATTTTCCTAATTAATTTTTGTTTATTCCTGGTAAAATTCTGGGCGGATGAAAGGTTACTGCGCGAGGCTTTTTTCGGTTGTCTTTTAGCCGCCGACATTCTGGGCGGATGTCTTTTACCCGCCCAGATGTGGGGCCCCCCTCTAACACAATGTCTTCCGGCCGTGTAAGTTTACACATCGATTAGCCTTTCTCTCTCCTAAATGTGCACAATACCTTACCCAGTGTGAAAGGATACAATGCAAATGTATACATTTGCATTGCCCTTTGGAGATGGCCTAAGGGTTTGAAATCGTACGTGCAAACAGAGTGGAAAAGGTTGTGAGGGTATCTTGGGCTGTGGGCTTAGGTTCTTGGTAGTTGAGATTTGAATAGTTAGCAATATCTATTGTTTATTCCATTAAGTAGGTGCAGGATCTACGCACAGCTATTTTTTGTATGAGCCATGCTGTGCTGTTTCTCGGGTGTATGCGTAAGATAGATTTAGGGATGAGATATTCTCTTATGAAATCTTAGCCTTCAGTTGATAAACACCATAAACCTTCAAATTTAATCCGAAACGTTAGTTGGGAAGGATAAAAGTCCCTCCTCCTTTATTATATATATATATATATATATATATATATATATATGTGTGTGTGTGTGTGTGTGTGTGTGATTATTCGCACAAATTTTATATTGAAATATGGTCCTATTTATTGTTAAAAATCGTATATGAAACCCTTGATGTAGAATCGACTTATTAAGGTTTTATACTTATTCTTGTATTTATGATAATCCGAATATATATTGAGTAATTAAGATATAATTAAAAGTTTAATTAAAATATAAGAAAGTTCATGTTAGGTCTAGTTATTTCTATACTTCTATGAGTAATAACCTTGATAGCAAATATATGGTTGATGAAATATGAAAATGTTTAACTGTTTCCATGAGAAGATTTTCTGTTCGAATACCCCAGGATATTATGCTCTTAGAATCATATTCTTGGAATTATATTCTTCCTATATTATATTCTTGAAATTATGATATTGTGTTTTTGTTAAAATATATTCTCGGAATTGAGAGATGGACCGATTATGTAAGGCAGTTTATTCCTTAAGGGAATCAATCAAGTAGATGATTTAGAAGGAGTACGTGATACATTTGTGTTGGATTGTTGGGTTGATGGTTATTGTTGCTTATGTTGAATGATCATGGTTGGATACAGATGATGGATACTTAAAACTCCCACTCTATAAATTCTTTATATTAAACCTTTAAGTAGTTATTTATTGTAACGACTATCCCATATTAATAATTACACACATAGACATACACACACACATAGAGACTCATAAATGCACAAACACACACACACACACACCCCATACATACATACTCATGTATATAGACTCACATGAGCACATATATACATTAAAAATTTTGAATAAAGTCATCTGGTTAACTTGTTGTGGCAATGTTCAACCCTTCCTTATACTACACCAAATCTTGCTAATGGTCACGCCCAGTTGGTCACAATCCAAGTCCGCGACCAGCTGGTCGCGGACTTAGGCTGTGACCATCTCATTTTTGGCGTGACCATATTCATTACCACATTAAATAATGGATGGTCTGGAGGTGGTCACGACCCAAGTCCATGACCACTGTGGGTCACGAACTTGGGCCGTGACCAGGTCATGACCATCTCGACACCAAATTTGCACCAAAATTCCCTCCAAGCTTGGTCAGGGATGGGTCACGAACTTGGGCCGTGACCATAGGCATGACAAAGCACAAAAACACACATATGGGGTCACGGCTGGGAGCTATGACCATTTCTTTTCATGGGTCACAGCTATGGGCCGTGACCAATAGGCGATATACATGGGGCTTATCTTCATTAATGGGTCGCAGTGGGTGGGTCACGGTTCTAGGCCATGAACATTGTCAATCCTAAAATAAAAACCAGCTCCTCATATTTTCATTTCTCCGCTCATCTTGTTTTTTTTCTTCCCTAAACTGTGGAAAAGGTGCGATGTTGGGTATGGAGTAAGGAGCGGTGGGTAGCGGTGGAGTAAGGACCTGTTTCTTCCCCAAATGCTGGTAGAAGGTGAGAGGTTTCTTCCCCAAACTCTGGGGTATGGGTTACAGTTTTTAAAGGATTCACATGGCCGTGTATGGAGCTTCGACTGGTTTTTCATGAGGGTAAAACATTTGGTTGGTTCGGTGAGGGTCATTGAGGTAGGGGCGATTTCGGGTTTTAGGCGATAGGTATCTCGGATATTGGTTTTGTTTGCAGGAGCTTAGGATGGTGGCCGGAATTACCGAGGTTTGGGTCTAGGTTTCGATTTTCAACTGGGTTGAGGTCGAAATTCTACCCGGTGGGTTAATTTTTGTTCGACCAAATCGGGTTTGGATAATGGAGGTATAACGCAGAGGGTACAGGTATTGTCGATTTTAAAAATTTGTTTTCATAATTTGTAGTTTCTCTTTTCTTAGGAAGATTTCAGTTGTTGTAATTTTCTTTTCATTTTCATATCATCGACAGAAAAATTGGTGTGCTATAATTTTCTTTATCACTTCATCAAACATTTGGTGTGCTATATTTTGAAATTTTAAACTAACATCATACATTACTTGGCTGTGTTTGTTGTTTGTAGTGTAGGATCAAACATTTGGGGTGTTATATCTTGGAATTTTATACTAACGTCATACATTACATGGTTGTCCGTTGTTTGTCCCGTAGGTGGTGATAAACTTGATAATAACGTTATGGAGACCTTTTTTGGGGACACTTTTGGGCCAACACACAACAATTTATCGAGGTAATTGTAGTAATATTTCTTTTTTTAAATCAAAGTAAGTCTTTTTTTCCAATCAATTTTTTAGAATAGTTCGAGTTAGTTGTTGTTTGGGTGTTAAATGATCATACCCATGCGGTTCTTTCTCTCTTAAGTATTTGAAAATGCTCACAAAATTGCTTAGACATGGGTAACTCTGCGATGCTCACATAGGCATAATAAAATGGATTTCTAAATAGTCATAATGTGTTCATGTGTTGAAATTAATAATTTGGTTAGAAAATTTTAATCTGTTTCGTCGTTTTGTCGCATTATCATCACTAACCTTAGGTGCCTTACTAATGCTTCTATTATCTTAACATTGTATGGATAATTTGATACACAGTGTTACGATAATTTAATTACCTAACATGCCCTATTAACACATGGAGAAGTTATTAACACATGCAAATATTTTTTTTCGTACACGAACTCATTATATAGTGACCCACACGAACTCTTTATACAATGATGATGGATTATCCTTGTAAAAATCTTATTTGTATCCTATTATGACATTGACATTGTATTAACACTTTACTTTGATGTATGAATGTTTAGTTACTTTTATGAATGTTTATCCCTGTCATTCTTATTTGTATCCTACCATGTACTCTTTACTTTAACTAAAGTAGTTATATAATTGTCAATCTTATTTGTAGGTGTTTATGCAAATGTTAGTAAATTTGGTACGATAGTGTCGATAAGTGTACATGTTATTAAATTTGTTGGGTGTGTTCTTGATTTGCCTATGAAAAGGTATATCACATATCTTGTGATTAATGCATATTTTTTTACGTTTACGTCAAGATATTAGGAGGCTACAACTTGACATGGAGCAAAGGCAACTTGGTTCTGTTCATTCATATTTTAACTTGATACGTATGCCATAATTCTGTTGATTTCATACAGTTCTGTTTTAGTTTGAGATTTGTTGTGATCAAATTGATTGTATACGTATTTTAAAGCCTTAAAATGGTGGCGTAATAATCATAACTACATTGATATTATAGGCTTAATAATCACAACTACCGACGGTGGGAAGTGGACAATGAGACCGAGGGCGTGAAACAAGCATGGTGTTACCTTCTCAGTACCCAAGAAGACTTCTTCATGACATAACAGTTGTTGTTCGGGTGGTTTGACCTGAGATTTGGATTACATGGGATAAGGAAACCCAATGTTAAACGCAACCCGATTATCATATTTTGGCTTGATTTGTTTTCTGCTATGATTTCTTAATTAACCATATTGATTAAGGTTTTGTATAGATCTGCCAAAAATCGTTTGATCCTGTTTATATTGTGTTGAACATTTTTTTTGCTGATATGATTTTATAGTTGATCTCTACTGTTTAGAACGTTAGATCTCGAGTGTGAACTATCTGTGTTAACATTTTGTTTATATAAAATTGATGCTGAGTTTGTAGATATAACAAGAACCGTGTTTAATTCAAAGATAGGTATTTCATTTCTTAATAATGGACAGGAAATTCAAAGATAACATACTATCACCTTACAAACGCGTCAAAACATGTTCCCGATTACATGCGCGGGTTTGATTCTCAATTAGTAGGTGAAATATACGATGTGTGCGGGTGTGAATAATTGGATGTATCTATGTATGTGTAGAATGTTGTATTTAATATATATATATATATATATATATATATATATATATATATATATATATATATATATATATATATATATATATATATATATATATATATATATATATATATATATCAAGTACTATATAGAGTGTATAGAGATATGTAAAATTAACAAATTGCGCACGCGCGCGCACACACACACATTGATAAGAATCAACTACTATTTGTTTATATTTTACGATTCTTTTTTACTTGTCCGGATGAAAGAAGCAAGATTTGCTTTGTTTGGTTGTTTTTTACGCTTCCTTTTTTTCCTTATCAATGATCACTGCTATCTAGTTCTTGAAGGAATTGTGGTCAAGAATGACGGGAATAAAATTATACGTGAGTTGGATCTTGAACACCTGGTTGCAAAGGTATAATGTTCCTATTACTAATTGCATTGAATACATGGGTTTCTAATCTAATCGATTATCCTTATTTGGGTTTCACTCTTATTTTTATATGATTTACTAATATCTTTATTCCCGATATACATAATATCAAACCTAACCATGGCATATTCTTTTGAATATCATTTTATTTACTCTTCGATGATTTTTGTGCTCGAAACATTATCTGTTATTCTTGCCTTTTTATATGCAGTGGCAGCCCATGATTGAATTAAGATGCATACACGATTAATAGTAGGAGATGGAACGACTTCAGTTATAGTTCGTGGTATGTGATCATGTAGAATTTGTTCGAATGATCATATAATCTTGTTGTTGTTCTCTAGGGAACTATGGTATTTCCACTTTCAGCACGTGGATCCTGGTCTCATTTCACATTCCAATTAGTGTTAGGGCATCTTAGACTGCGAAAATCAACTTCATCTCTTTTTTCCACTGTGAAATATATTTGGTTCTTGGATTCTTTATCTCATAAATGCTTGATCAACAATATGTGCCAATATCCACATCATAATATAGAAGGCAAAAACTTGAAACAGCCACCGAAGGGCCTCGTGGGTGGCACCAACACCTCACACGGGACCAATGTAACTCGTAGGAACTTCCAACACAGCTACAAGACTCCAAGTTTGAGAATACGACGATAATTTGAATATTTACAGACTTGATCTTAAAAACAAGGAGTTAGAAGGTAAAAATGTGAAGCAACCCCTGAACGGCCCTGTGAGAGGCACCAACACCTCGCATGAGACCAATGTAACTCATAGGAACTGATCGCACAGCCACGGGACTCTCAATTTGAGAATACGATGATAATTTGAATACTTATATTATTTGGCTTAAAAACATGGCATTAAAAGGCAAAAACCTAAACAACCCCCGAACAGCCCCGTGGGAGGCACCAACACCTCCCACGGGACCAATGTAGCTCATAGGAACTGACCTCACCGCCATAGGACTCTCGGTTTGACAATATGATTGTAATTTAAATATTTCTAGACCTAGGCTTAAAAACCTGGCTTTTAAAGGCAAAAACTCGAAATAACCCCTGAACGGCCCCGTGAGAGGCACTAACACCTTACACGGAACCAATGTAACTCCTAAGAGCTGACCGTGTAGCCACTGGACTACCAGTTTAAATATACCATGATAATTTGAATATTTCTAGACTTAAGCTTAAAAATATGGCATTTAAAGGCAAAAACTCGAAACTCCCCTGTACGGCCCCGTGAGAGGCACCAACACCTCGTACGAGCCTAATGTAACTCGTAGGAACTGACCGCGCAGTAATGGGTCGCCCGGTTTGAGAATATGACTATAATTTGAATATTTTTATACTTAGGCCTAAAAATATGGCTTTTAATGGAACAGTCCCCAATCGGCCCTGTGAGAGGTACCAACACCTCGTATGGGATAAATGTAACTCGTAGGAATAGACCTCGCATCCACGGGACTCCTGGTCTGAGAATACTACGATAATTTGAATATTTATATATGTAGGCTGAAAAATATGGTTTTAGAAGGCAAAAACCGGAAACAGTCCCCGAACGGCCTCATGGGAGGCACCAACATCTCACAAGGGACCAATGTAACCCGTAGGAACTGACCGAGCAGCCACGGGACTCCCAGTTTGAAAATACGATGATAATTTGAATATTTCTAGAATTGATCCTAAAAATATGGTGTTAGAAGGAAAAAATGCGAAATAACCCCCATACGGCTTAGTGAGAGGCCCAACAGATCACACGGGATCAATGTAACTCGTAGGAACTGATCGCATAGCCACGGAACTCCAGGTCTGATAATATGACAATAATTTGAATATTTCTAGTCTTAGTCTTAAAAACATGGCGTTAAAAGGTAAAAACTTGAAACATCCCCCTAGCATCCCCGAGGGAGGCTCCAACACTTCCCACGGGACCAATGTAACTCGTAAGATCTAATCGCGCCGCCACGGGACTACCAGTTTGAGAATAAGATGGTAATTTGAATATTTCTAGATTTAGGCTTAAAAATGTGGCTTTTAATGGCTAAAGACCGAAACATCCCCCGAACGGCCCTGTGAGAGGCATCAACACCTTGCATGGGACCAATGTAACTCCTATGAACTGATCGTGCAGCCACGGAAATCCCGATTTGAGAATACAACGATAATTTGAATATTTCTAGACTTAGGCATAAAAATATGGCGTTTAAAGGAAAAAGCTCGAAACAACCCATGTATGGTCCCTTGAGAGGCACCAACACCTCGCACAGGACCAATGTAACTCCTAAGTACTGATCACGCAGTCATGGATTGAACAGTTTGAGAATACGATGATAATTTGAATATTTCTAGGCTTTGTCTTAAAAACATGGCTTTAAAGGGAAAAAAACTCTAAATAGCCCCCAAACAGCCCCGTGGGAGGCACCAATACCTCCCACGGGACCAATGTAATTCATAAGAACTGATCGCACCCCCACATGACTCCCAATTTGTGAATATGACGGTAATATGAATATTTCTAGATTTAGGCTTAAAAATGTGGCTTCTAAAAGCAAAAACCCGAAACAACCCCTGAACGGCCTTGTAAGAGGCACCAACACCTTGTACGGGACTAATGTAACACCTAGGAACTGAACGCGCAACCATGGGACTCTCGGTTTGAGAATACGATAATAATTTAAATATTTCTAGACTTAGGCTTAAAAACATGGCGTTTAAAGGAAAAAACCCGAAACAACTGTACGGGCACATGAGAGTCACCAACACCTCGCACGAGCCCAATGTAACTCATAGGAACTGACTGTGAAGTCACGGGTCTCCCGATTTGAGAATATGATGATAATTTGAATAGTTCTAGACATAGGCATAAAAACATGGATTTTAAAGGAAAAAACCCGAAACAGCCTCCGATCTTCCCCGTGAGAGGTACCAACACCTCGTACGGGACCAATGTAACTCGTAGGAACATACTGCGCATCCACGGGACTCCCGGTTTGAGAATACCATGATAATTTGAAAATTTCTAGAAGTAGGACGAAAAACATGGTGTTAAAAGGAAAAAACTGGAAATAACACCCGAACGGCCTCGTGAGAGGCACCAACACCTCACAAGGGACTAATGTAACTAGTAGGAACTAACCGCGTAGCCACGGGACTCTCAGTTTGAATATAAAGAACCTTATACCCTTGACTCACTTGAGTCTGTATTGTATAAGTGTTCATCTAGTTTCGAAATAAGTGACAAAATTATGTATTTCCTAGAAACCAAAGAACCTCGGAGATTGGTTTCCAAATTATTCCTCATGATTGATTGATCTAGGTATATTTACCAACACTCACACACATTAGAATTGCATTCATATGTTTCATATTGCATATAATTGTGCGTATACATGTTGAGTGTGTTTAAATCCCTAAAATTGAATTTTAATATTTTTTGGGAATTTTATAAACTTTTAAAATAAGTTTTTTATTAATTATAATTTGGTTTTAAAAATTTGGGGCCAATCTACTATTTTGGTTTATTGGTTTTATTGGCTAAAAGTTCACTTGGGTAGAATCCGAAAGCGCCAGAGACTATAAGGCATATTGTGTAATTATTTTTAGATACGCGTGTATCATCCAATCTCATGCCTACACCTGTCGAGCTATAATCGTTCCAAATAGTGTTTTATGTGTGAGACGATTGCTGTGTGTTATGTCAACACTTGGATTAGATTTAATCGATGACCTTCATGCATTCTTATACAATCCTGGTGAAACCAATTTGAGCATATCCGAAGCGTTTTAATCACCGCCTCTGTTTAAACCATTGGATCAAAGTCAATCCTCAAAGACTAGATCGTAGCTCTTGATTTTGGTTTGTATTCTCGAATCTTCTCAACCTCCTATAAAAGGAACCCTATCCTCATCCATCTAAGACTTTTGCCACTTTGTTCATTCGAGTGAGAAAGAGAGAAGAGAGAGGAGAAAGAAGAGAGAAGAGAGAGAGAGAGAAAATAGAGTTAGGAAACCCTAACCCTAAATCGTCCAAAACTATATTCAAACCATAACCTCTTTCAAAAACAATATATAAACACAACTTGAGTGTTTGAGAGATTTTAAGTAATTGGTTTGTTAGTTTTGTTGCTGTAACCTCTTCGTTCTCAGATCTTGTTATAAACTTAAACATCTGTTTAGATCTGTGTTTGCACTTTTATAGAAATCTTAGGTATAAGTCATTGCATGTTATATTTCACATAGATCTCCATCTATAGTTTCTCATATTGAGAAAACTTGTGTTGATTTGTTTCTGTAAATGTTTTCAACCTCAAAATCAATAAAAACATTTTCTTTTTCTAGTTCTTTTGAAACAAGACTTTCGACCTAATTGGAATCACACTTGGTGATTTTCAATCTCAAAAATATTTTCAAAACCTGAGATTGATTAAGATATTGATACGTCTTCCGAGCAAGATAGTAGTGGATTCTGGGATTAAAATAAAGGTCACATAAGGTTAAGCTTTATAAGAAGAGAAAAATAGAAAATCACAGCATATAGATCTTATATGTAATTTGATAGGACTGTTTGTATAAAATAAGTGTGTGTGTGTGTGTGTGTGTGTGTGTGTGTGTGTGTGTGCATGCATGTGTTAGAAAGCACCTTCACAAACACTATCACCTTACCAGACTAAAAGTGTTGGTAATAAGATCTCAAGAACAAGAGTCAATGTAAAGAACTTGAACAAATTGGAAGTTAACAAACTTGAAGACAACATCAACAAACAGAAATGCAGAGAAGTTAGAAGGACACCAGTGGGTACATTCCTAAACTTGTATAGGTATAATTTGTGTGCATGTGTATTATATAGTTTGTAACTGTTATAATTTGTTTTAGTGGAATATTTTTGGTTTACTCCGTAGAGGGAGTCGTGGATGCTTCCTCAGTTGGGTGAGGTTTTACCACGTTAAAAAACCTTGTTCTAAATCTTTCTACATCTCTTCATCTAATTCTTGGTTGTATTGAGTTTAAAGTTTTTAAACTGATTTATTAAACTTGTTAACCAATCTTGAACAAATCTCGTACATATTTTGTTAAACACATCTTGTGATTAATTTGATTTGATTTTAGGAAAAGAGTTTCCTCAAAAAATAGTTCGGAGTTACTTAAATAGTTTAATTTTATATTAAACGGCTTTAGTAATAGCATTTTAATTAGTATCAGAGCTCTGTAAACTTCTTTAAAAGATCATGTGTTTCTGAAATTGTTTTCTGAAAAACAAAAATGGATGAGAAAAATGAAAGATTTGGTAACTTGACCAGACCTCCTATCTTTGATGGAACCAATTTTGCTTACTGGAAAGTAAGGATGATTCTTTCATTCAAGGAACTTTTGGAGATGATGTCTGGGACATTGTTGAAAATGGTTACATTTATCCTACTAAACCATCTAGTGAAGTAAGTAATGAGAGGGTTAAGAAAGTATTAAGTGAGTTCACACAAGAAGAGAAGCAAGTTTCTCGCAACAATAACAAAGGAAAGAATGTCATATTTATGTCCGTAAATGAACATGAGTTCAAACGAATCTCATCCTGTACCACTTCTAAGGAAGCTTGGGACACTTTGGTTACTGCTCATGAAGGTGACACTAGAGTTAAGGATGATAAAACACAAATGCTCATTCAACAGTATAACTCTTTAATTATGTCTGAATCTGAGTCATTTGATGACTTTTATATGAACTTGACAGATATCGTGACCAAACTTCATGCTAATGGGATAATATATGATAGACATGAAATTGTATCTAAAATTCTGAGATCATTACCACAGAAATTTGACAACAAAAGATATGCTATTGAGGAAATGAGTGACCAAAATCTCACTCCTGAATTACTCAGTAGTAAACTAAGAACTATGGAAATGGAATTATGATTTAATAAACAATTGACCCAGTCCCATAGGAAACAGACTAGTTCCAATCTGAGTTTTTCTTCTAAGCTGATTAAGCCTGAGCTTAACATCTCCAATTATGACTCTGATGAGGGATGTGACTTGGAGAGTTTGGACAATCAGATTGCCTTGATGCAAAAACAGTTTAAGAAGATTGTAAAGTTTAGAAATAACATGGCAAACAAATAAGGCAAGTCTAATTACCCAACTCACTCTAATCATAAACCTCTTGAGAAAGGTCAAGACAAACATCACAAGGACATTCATACTAGACCTAACAGAGACCTTAAGAATATTGAATGCTTTAGATGTGGAAAACTAGGACACATAGCATAAGACTGTAGAGTGAAACTGAACACTCACAATAAGAATACTAGGGCCAATATTTACAAGACATGGGATGATTCAAGCGACTCTGAAAATGAGGAACATGAGTTATCTGATGTTTTTTATCCTTGCATGTCTTTCTTTGCTAAGATAATTTACAATAATGATATGCCTATGTATGAGAATGATGATAGTATCACTACTTCTGCTGTTGTGAATCATGATGCTACTGGTTTAGATGCTTTACTTTCTGAGAATATTGTTACCTCAACCACGGGGTGTGTGAGTCAAATGGAATGAGATAATGACGTTGTCCATGGGTTCATGAGTTCAAGAAATGAAGCCTTAGGGGTCACTTCACACACTACACTTAGTGACTTAGACAATGAAGACCTCCCTGATATTCACACACTTTATGCAAAAACTCTCAAGAAAAGCACTAGACTAGAGAAGATAGTTAAAGATCTCATTAAGAAACTAGAAGATCTAAGTTTGATGGTCAAACTTAATGCTGAAGAGTATACTACCCTATGTCTTACTCATGAAAGTGAAATCAAAATGTTTGATCAAAAACTGAAAAATTTGACTGAAACAAATGAAACTCTAGAGAAAAAATACAAAGGGACATTGTTAGAATTGGAACAAACTAAAGAAAAGACAACAACTATATTCAAAAAAATTACAAATTTTGAAAATAACTCAAACTGTTTTGATGGATTTGTTGCTGAATCAATAACCAATTCTGATGATCGAACTGGAATAGGGTTTTGCCCCAATTTAGAGACACAAACAAATTCTATTGAACCTATCAAGTTTGTGTCAGGAGGTAAAAGACCTATTTAGACCTCCCCAGACTTTCATTCTCTAAAAACTGTGTTTGATTCAAAACATCAAAATTTTGATATTGGGGAATCAAGTTACTCCAAACATGAAAGTTCACCTAAGGCTAAATATGTCTGCCCCTCTATTAGGAAGAGTGAATTTACTTTCAAAACTGTTCTATCTAGGAATAGGGTTCAACCTCAAAATTCCTTAAAGCATATGTTTAAAGACTTTCCTACGGAGACTCCAACTTTGAGAAATCTTTATTGCTCCTACTACGATATATACGGTCATTCCTTCGATAGCTGCTATGCTAGAAGCAAGGTTCTAAAAAACGAGAGGCGTGACCAAGGCGTGGAGGCCAAGCCTTAAGCCTTAGAAGCCTACACGGGCCTTGGCGTAAAAGGCGTGAAAAGGAGTTTAGGCATTTTTTAATATATTTTAATATTTTTTGACTATGATAAGGCTATTTAAAATACTAAATTGGTACATACCTTAATAATATGTCTAAATATTTGTAAATTAAAATACTATTTTTTAAAATACAAAAAAAAAATAAAAAAATGGCCTCTTTTCACGCCTTACTTCTAAAAAACTCGCGTTTTTTCACGCCTTACCCCCAAAAAATGCGCGTTTTTTCACGCCTTGCCTAAAAAAATGTTGACCATTATTGACCATGCCTTGATCGACCCCTAGGGCCAAAACTTGGCATATCTAAAAAGCCTCGAGCCTAGGCGCGCCTTGGCGCCGCCTAGGTGCATTTTTTAGAACACTGGCTAGAAGACTAGTTAAACCTGTCTGTAAGCCTCCTATCTATCAAAACCTTAACTATTCTAGGAGAAGCCGTAACAATTATGTTCTGCCTAGACAACCAGACAAAAAATCTAACTATAGGAAGAGAAAGACCAAACCTAAAAGAACATTCCCTAGAAGGATTCCTAAACACTTTCCTAAACCAAATGCTCATGTGTTTCATAGAATTCAAAATCATGCGCAAAACATTTTTCAACAAAAATCGAATGCTCGCAAATTTTATCAATTGAGAGCAAATAAGCGCAAAATGAAAACTAGAGCAATTTGGGTTAGAAAAGATTAGCTATTACCACAGATGAAGTGTAACATTGTTATTATTGCTTTAAAAGCTGAACACACATCTTCTGGTTGGTATTTAGATTCTGGATGTTCAAAACACATGACGGGTGATGATACAAAACTCTTAAACAAAACCAGCTTTGCTAGAGGAAAAGTTATTTTTGGTGATGGAGTATTATCTCAGATCATAGGTAAAGGAACACTCCAAGAGAAAGGACTTCCTGTTCTTGAAAATGTTCTTCTAGTCAAAGGTCTTAAGGCCAATCTACTTAGTATCTCGCAATTTCATGACTCAGATCATACTGTTAGCTTTTTAAAGAACAATTGCAAAATTTTAAATGAAAAGGGTGAATGCATAATTACAGGATTCAGGACTCTTGACAATTGTTATACTGTCATGAATAGTTCTAAAATATGTAAAGTTGCGAGAATGGATGACAATGAGAAATGGCATAACAGGATAGGTCATATAAATTACGATAATCTTAGTAGATTGTATTCCAAAAATCAAACCTATTTCTAATATTGGTTGCGGTTCCTCTCAGGAAGGAAAAATTATTAAGGCACCTCATAAGAAAGTCAAAGATATCCTTACCTCTAACCCCTTAGAACTCATCCATATGGACCTAATGTGTCCCTCACAAACTGTTAGTCTCTGTGGACACAGTTAAATTCTTGTTATGGCTGATGATTTCACTAGATTTATATGGGTAGCCTTCTTAAAAGAAAAGTCTGATACTTTTCAAAAATTTTTAAAAATAATTCTTCGAATTGAAAATGAGAAGGATACTCAAGTAAACAGAATTCGTAGTGATAGAGGTGGAGAATTCAAAGACACCGGTATAATAGAGTATTGTGACTATAATGGTTATAAACATGAGTTTAGTGCTCTTAAGACTCCTCAACAAAATGGTATCGCCGAGAGAAAGAATCGTACCCTTCAAGAGATGGCACGTGTTATGTTACATGGCAAGAGTTTACCTAAATATTTTTGGGTAGAATCTATTCTTACTGCGTGTCACATAATCAATAGGGTCTATCTTAGAAAGAACTCGAAACAAACTCCTTACGAGCTTTGGTATAAGAAAAAACCCAATCTTAAATACCTTAGAACGTTTGGTAGTACTTGTTATGTCTGAAAAGACAGAGAACACTTATCCAAATTTGAAAGTCGGGGAGATAAAGATATTTTTCTAGGATACTCGCCTAACAGTAGAGCCTACCGCGTTTATAATCTTCGCACTAAGACCATGATGGAATCCATAAATGTAATTGTAAGTGACACTACTGTAGAGAGTAAGACTGGTGAATAAACTATTGTGGAAGAGCCTACAAATGTTTTAGAAAATGACTCTCCAGAAATAAATGATTCATTACCAATTGAGACACCTGAAGTACCTAACTGGGTTTCTAAATACCATCCCATAGATAACGTTGTTGGTAATCCTAGTGAGCCTGTGCGTACAAGATCTCAATTAAGAAATTATGCTCAATATGCATGTTTTGTTTCCTTTGTGGAACCAAAGAATGTAAATGAGGCATTGAATGACTCTCACTGGATTTCTACCATGCTGGAAGAACTTCTTCAATTTGTTATTCGTGATGTTTGGTATATTATACCTAGGCCTAATCACAAAAAGGTTATTGGCACACGTTGGATATTTAAAAATAAATCTGATGAAAGTTGGATAATCATTAGAAACAAAGCTAGATTAGTTGCTCAAGGATATTCTCAAATTGAACGAATAGATTTTAACGAGAATTTTGTTCTTGTTACTCGTTCAGAATCTGTTTGTCTTCTCTTTGCCATAACATGCTACTTGCATTTTACACTCTGCCAAATGGATGTCAAATCTGCATTCCTTAATGGAATATTGATTGAGGAGACCTATGTAGAACAACCAAAAGGGTTTATTGACCCTCAATATCCAAATCATGTATTTCGTCTCAAAAAGGCTTTGTATGGCCTAAAACAAGTTCCTAGAGCCTGGTATGAGCGCCTTTCCGAATTTCTCTTAGATAAAGGTTTTAAGAGAGGAGGAAATGATCAAACCTTATTTGTCAAATATTTTGACAAACACATCATTATAGCTCAAGTTTATGTTGACGATATTATCTTTGGATCAACTTCTCCCTTAAAAGTTAAATCCTTTTCTGAAATTATGCATAAAGAGTTTCAAATGTCTCTTATGGGGGAGTTGCAATTTTTCTTGGGTCTTCAAGTCAAACAAAATTTAGAAGGATTATTCGTTTCGCAATTAAAATATGCATTAGAGATTGTAAAAAAATTCGGCCTTGAGAGTGCAAAAGATGAAAAAACTCCCATGATTACTACGATCAAACTATCTAAAGATGAAACTCGAAAATCTATAGATCCAACTCTATGTCGTAGTATGAAGGGAACCTTGCTCTACCTTACTACCTCGCGTCTTGATATAATGTATGCTGTTTGTGTTTATGCTCGTTATCAAAATAATCCTAAAGAGAGCCACCTATCTTCTGTTAAAAGAATTATTAAATATGTAAAAGGCACTATGAATCTAGGACTTTGGTACACTAGTGATACATCTAGCACAATAATTGGGTACACTGATGCTGATTGGGCTGGGTGTACTGATGATAGTAAAAGCACATCAGGAGCATGTTATTATATAGGTAATAATCTAGTAGGATGGAGTAGTAAGAAATAAAACTGCACTTCTCTATCAACAGCTGAATCTGAATACATAGCCGCTGGAAGCTGTTGTGCTCAATTACTTTGGATTAAACAAATGCTAAGTGATTATGGTATTCAAGTAAACCACTTGCATCTCTATTGTGATAATCAAAGCGCGATCAATATCTCTAAAAATCCTGTTCAACACTCGCGAACAAAACACATAAAAATAAGACATCACTTTATACGCGAATTGGTTGAAACTAAGAAATTAAAAATCAATTATCTTCCTACTGATTTGCAACTTGCAGATATGTTTACCAAACCTTCAGATTATTATAGATTTATTTCTTTACATAAATCAATAGGTATGGTGTGTGCTGATTAATCTCTTTGGTCTCTATACATTTTTTTCCCTTTGTCTATTTGAGACAAAATAGGGGAGAAACTTGAGTCCTATGAATCTTTTTACATATTCTAAAAAGCTTGATCTTAGTGATTCATTGCAGGATTCTTTACAGTTATTCTCAACATTTGAAATTTGTAATAGGTTATTCAATTGTAATTAGTTGAGTTATGTACTTTTGTTTTCTAAAAAATGGGTAGATAGAATTTTTATAGGAATAGGTTTTTCTTATTTTTGTTTCCCTACGAGTCCTAGATGACTCAAAGGAGATTTTGACTCATATTTCCAAAGGGGGATATTGAAGCACCTTATTTCCTTGACTCACTTGAGTCTGTATTGTATAAGTGTTCATCTAGTTTGGAAATAAATGACAAAATTATGTCTTTCCTAGAAACCAAAGAACCTCAGAGATTGGTTTCCAAATTATTCCTCTTGATTTATTGATCTAGGTATATTTACCAACACTCACACACATTAGAATTTAATTCATACGTTTTATATTGCATATAATTGTGTGTATACATGCCGAGTGTGTTTAAGTCCCTAAAATTGATATTTAATATTTTTTGGGAATTTTATAAACTTTTAAAATAAGGTTTTTATTAATTATAATTTGGTTTTAAAAGTTTTGGGGCCAATCTGCTATTTTGGTTTATTTATTTTAGTAGCTAAAAGTTCACTTGGGTATAATCTGAAAGCGCCAGAGACTATAAGGCATGTTGTGTAATTATTTTTAGACACGCGTGTATCATCCAATCTCATTCCTACACCTGTCGAGCTATAATCGTTCCAAATTGTGTTTTCTATGTGAGACAATTGTTGTGTGTTATTTCAACCCTTGGATTAGATTCAATCGATGACCTGCATGCGTTCTTATACAATCCTGGTGAAACCAATTTGAGCCAGTCAGAAGCGTTTTAATCACTACCTCTGTTTAAACCATTGGATCAAAGTCAATCCTCCAAGATTAGATCGTAGCCCTTGATTTTGGTCTGTATTCTCGAATCTTCTCAGCCTCCTATAAATGGAACCCTATCCTTAGCCATCTGAGACTTTTGCCACTTTGTTCATTCGAGTGAGAAAGAGAGAAGAGAGGAGAGAGAAGAGAGAGGAGAGAGAAGAGAGAGAAGAGAGAGAGAGAAAATAGAGTTAGGAAAACCTAACCCTAAATCGTCCAAAACTATATTCAAACCATAACCTCTTCCAAAAACAGTATATACCAAACACAACTTTGAGTGTTTGAGAGATTTTGAGTGATTGGTTTGTTAGTTTTGTTGCTGTAATCTCTTCGTTCTCAGATCTTATTATCAACTTAAACATCTATTTAGATCTGTATTTCTACTTTTATAGAAATCTTAGATCTAAGTCATTGCATGTTATATTTCACATAGATCTGCATTTATAGTTTCCCATCTTGAGAGAACTTGTGTTGATTTGTTTCTGTAAATGTTTTCAACCTCAAAATCAACTAAAACATTTCTAGTTCTTTTGAAACAAGACCTTCGACCTAGTTGGAATCACACTTGGTGATTTTCAATCTCAAAAATATTTTCAAAACCTGTTCAGGGATTTTAGCCGTGACCATTCGCTAGTTTTGGTGTAGTGTTAAATGGTTACTATTTGGATGAATACAAATTGGTCGAGGGGCTTACAAAGTTGGTGTACAAATAGTAATTTTAGGTTAAATTAAACTAACATGAAATTAAATTTGACTTAGAATTTCTGATTGATCGGATGGAAAACTATAATTTGCTTAGGATTAATTAGATACTTTACCTCTAAAACTCATATTCATGCCCTTCTATATATTTTCTCAGAAAAATGAGTCACGATCGTAATTAGTTTTAACAAGAGTATGAGAGGGTGCAATTTGAGCACACTAAAACATCTTTTATTAGTGCGCGCCATGTAGAGGGAACTCCTATTTACAGGTATGGGAATAGAAAAATAGAACAATTTAATTACCTTACAAATCGTGGATTTGATATCTCGCAAGGGTACCTGTTCAATCGTATTATGTTCCCCTTACCAAAATGCTTGGATGAGGCCGTTGAGAATATATTTCACCTGTATAATCTCGACGAGGCACTTACGTTGGTGACACTGTTAGAAAATGATGAAAAAAATATTCAACCATTGTGGATACAACTCCGTAAAGAAAGCATCACCTAGACTACGAAGTCTCATGACATATGCATATTAAAAATGAACATGCAAATAAGTTGAAGAAGAAAGTATTCCGAGTTCATGTCACGAACCCTTTTATGTCAATAATATATACGCTTTCACCCAGAAGGCCGCATGAAAAATTTCATAGATTTTTAGAAAGTAATATTGATTGGATGGAAATCTGACACATCGAGCATGTTTTATAATCTTTTGAAAAGGTAATATACATATATATTGTCGTAAATTGTACTTTCTTACATATGTTGTGATATTTTTTTAATTGTAGAAAATGTCTAATAAAAATGGAAATAGTTAACCAAAAAACTGAACACCACCAATTGGACGCTCTCCTACTCCCCAACCTCAATTCTCATATCCTCTAGGTTATTCAATCTATCACCCCATCTCCGCGTCATCAAACTCACGAACCCCTATTTATCCAACACCCCTACCTGTTGATACCAAGGAATCCTAAGAAAATCACAAGAATCCCATTGGGTTATCCTTGGACTTGAATCATCCAACTGATAATAAATTTGACCTTTACCTTTTAAAACCGTTATCTATATCTTGAAAAATGATTGTGGGCATCAAGGGCACAAAAAACTAGAAGAAGGTTAATCTTTCCATAAAGGATAACATGTGGTTGCAACTTGATAAGACTTTTTCATTCCTAGATGGTTCGAAGGCAAAGTTTCTTTCCTAAGTAGTTGATCAATTGAAAACCTATCGTAAGAACATTCAGAAGAATTTTTTTTGAAGGGAGAAATGCATTATGATATTTTATGGTTAAAATAAAGAGTTACCTAAAATATTGGAATGCCTACTGACCAATGGAATGAATTCTTGGAGAATGAGGCTAGGGATGGAAAATTGACTCACAAGGAGATAAATAAATCATAGAGGTCAAAGAAAGTTGATGTCCTTTATGATGATCTAAAGGATAAATTGGTGGAATTGACCAAGGGGACAATGAAAGAGGGGAAAAAAGATAATTGGATCAACTTGAACTTACATGCTCTACTGGAAAAGGGGACTAATAAATTCCCAGGTGAATTGTCTCCGACTCTCTTGACCTTAAATTTAGTTATCATATATATACACATTATAATAAAATACTATTAAATTCATAGTCCCAAATACAATATTATGTTATAGGAAATTATAGAAGTCATGTCGAGCAGTCCAAGTGCGACCCCTATGACATTAATGTTGATGCCCTAACCAATGTACCTGGGAGGGAAAATAAGGGGAGAAAAAGAGGTGCGGTCTCATGTATGCTAAGTAATAAATTAAATTATAATGCACCCTTATTGGACGAGATCTCTTTGATGAGAAGTCACGTGTTGAGAGAGGCGGAAGACCATGCCAGGATAAAATGAGAGGTATTAGAGATTTTAAGGGAGGTGGTAATGTTAACAACAAAATTACAATCCTGATGAATGAAATCCAGGGGTTGGTCCAATTCGTTAGTCAATAAAAGGGTTGCCCCCCTCAGATGCCTCCTCAAACATTCCCATATCCTACGCCTTTAGGTTTTTTCTCCCAGAGGCCTCTTTTTTGGGACATTTTCCTCCCAAATGCCTCCCCCAACATTCCGTGGATCATCTTCATCCATGCACGGTGACATTGGTCGGTCATATTACATAAGGGACTTGTCCAATATTAGGGTTATTAGAACGTGCTCTCTGATTTTCACGATTTTCGAAACAAATGACCATGATCACCCATTGGTGATGGGTGAGGCTCTTATATTAATTGATACATTATATGATGATTGCGGAGATGAGTCTGTGTACTTTGACCGTAGGGAAGGGCCTCTATAAAGGAACTATTAAATTTGTTTTATTACTTGGTCAGTTCATTTATTGGACAAGTCTGTGACACCCCGAGTAATTAAATACTGGGTAGCAACTCCTTTATTAAATTAATACATAATATTAAGTTGGTCCATTATTAGCATCACTATCGAAAACATTTAGTTACTTACCAGCCACCTAATATTTAAAATAGAGAGATGCCAAATTTTAATAATTAAATTGACAATTAACCAAGTAATTAAATCATCATTCATCAATCGCAACAACAATCTCATTTGAATAACCAACGTAATGAAATACACTGAGTCTGGAGTACACAATCCAATAATAATACCAGAGTAAAGTAAAATCCCAATACAACAGTCTGAATAAATAAACCAACATGTGAAATAATGAAATTCTGTATCTACTATCTCTAAATGAGAATAGGCAACCTGCACTAACTGATCTGAGTGACTCTGAAGGAATCAAGGATAAATGTGGATGCGTCTAATACCAAGATCCTATAGCTTCGACAGTAACTACAACACGTCATCATAATAGAACTCCTATGCTTGGCGTCCCTGTGGCTGGGCACCTAAAAGGTTTTTACAAAACAAAATAGATTTGGAGGAAAACGGGTCAGAGCCGGAGGTAAAAAAAGTTTAAAAAAATCAAGTGTTTAATTGCATTAAATAGTAAATATTATATACATGTTATTTGCGTACTCTCACATGAGTTTCTCACCCCTCAACTAATGTGCACGCCTAACGTATACCCTTAAACCATCCTAGTTATGCCACTATGTAACTATTCCGTACAAACTCCTACTTTCACATTCTAATTTAGGGTGCCTACTTGTATTACCCAAACAAGTCATACTTATATCCTACATTCACATTCATTAAATTACTTATATCGAGTGTTATTTAGATTTTCACATTCTTAACCCATTTACATATCTTAGTTACTGACTTCTACTAAGCAACAGTGAAATAATCATAAGTTTGTATATATAATTCACTAGCATAATATATATACAAATTTAGCACCCTAAAAGGATGGAACCTACGGTGCACACATAATCTTCTATTAATACCGATACATCAGGCACGTAAGGATATACATGTTTCGAATCACTGAAGAACCGTATCAATACAATTCACACATATTGGAGGCGAACGTAATTCACATACCCATGGGTCATGCACATACCTACGCTCAACTGGTCATCTGACTTATCAACTCACAGATAATTCATTCACAGTCCTATGTCCTTAAGGTACCAATCTAAATCCCCTCGAAGGCACACAAAGATAAGATGTTCCTTTTTTCAAAAATCAACCTCCGGTGATAGCAATCATGGTAGGCATGTCATACACAGAATCATCCATATACTAGGTAATCACACAACCTAAGTATTTATCAACATTAATATAGGTTTTCTCTATCCTATATTACAAGTCACATGCACATATTAATGCCATCCCAGATATTCTACGTAATATGTTTAGCGCAATAACTCTCTCATCGTATAAATCCGAATATTTGAACATAACTCAAAAAGTTACTAATTCACCCACTAAATCAGTTGATGAGCGTGTGTGTCTAGCACTTGAGAAAGGTTGGACACCCCCTATCACTTTTATAGATGAGGTCACTAGTTTAAATCCTGTCGAGTCATGGATCGAAACTAAACATAGACTTTCACAATATAATTCTAAGGGACTGCATGTTATTTCTTCACATGTCACACCGAAAGAATATAATAGAATTGTGACTTGTGAAACATCAAAAGAGGCTTGGGATATTTTGTCACTCACTCACGAGGTCACTAGCACGGTTAGGGGGTCAAAACTTCAAAATCTCACTACACAGTTTGAGACCATTAGGATTTTAGAAAGTGAAACTTTTGATGAGTTTTATGCTAGGTTGTCCAATATTGTCAACTCGTCGTTTAACTTAGGTGGGAAAATTCCTGACAGCCATGTCTTTAAGAAAATCCTTAGGTCATTGATTTGTAGGTTTGATGCAAAAGTGATCATTTTAAACTCATTGGGTAAGTTAGAGTCGATGAAACTAGAAGAGATTGTAGGTGACTTACAAACCTACGAAATCGACATGATTACCTCCAAGAAAGTGCCTAAGAAAGAAAAGGGTATTCCTTTGAAAACTCGGAAGGTGGAAATTAAAGTTTCGAATTCCGATTCCGATTCCGATTCCAAATTTGAGGATGTTGCTTTGTTGGCAAAGAAATTTAAAAAATTTATTTAGTTTCAAAAGCAATCGAAAGATGCTAATAAATTTGAAAAATTCAAGAACAACAAAGTAGATCCCACCTTTAAGGATAGGTTTGAGAAGCCTAAGAGAGATGAGTCGGATAAATGTTTTAGGTGTGAGGGGTACAGTCACAAAGTTAATGAGTGTCCCACTAGAAATAAGAAAGAGGGCAAGCAACCCATTGCTTATAATGTCACCTTAAGTGATAGTGATCCGAAAGAGGTAGAGAGTTTCCCCATTGATCGTAACTTTGTTGCGTTCATAGCATGTAATATGAGCGATGACGATTCTCATGTGCATGACACTTCCGAGGAGGTTTTGAGCGAATCCCATGTTAGTGAGGGTGAAGAGAGTGAGGAGGAGGAGATAGATGTGAAAGAGTTACAAAATGCGTTTAATGAGTTGTATGCTGAAACAGTGAAGGTGAAAAAGGATAAGTCTAAATTAAAAGATAAGTTTAATGAGCATGCCATAGAAAATAATGATAGTTTGATTGAGGATCTTAGGGAACGAGAGAAAAAGTTTAGGGATAAACTAGAGTTTGTGGAGAGAGAGAGAGATAATCTCCGTGGTTTGATGGAGTCTGTGAAAAAGGATATTTTAGCGTTTGAGGAGTCTAACCATTTTCTAGAATCTAGGATTCATGAGTTTGAGGGGAGATTGAGAGACCCTTCTAGAGTTGAGTTTGATTTGGAGGCTAGGTCGGAGAAGTTAGATAAGATCCTATGCACCGCCCAAATTAAGGGAGATAGGGGAGGTATAGGTTTTGATGAAAGAGTTGTTCCTATTCCCCCCACATGTGTGAGAAACACTAGGAAGGTTGCAAAAGGTCCACATATAGGTAATCATTCCCACCACCACTACATTTGCACATTTTGTGGTAGGAAAGGTCAGCTTAGGCGTTATTGTTATGACCTTAGACAAGCTCCTAGGAAGTTTAGGAATAAAGTTGCCCTGGTTCCCCAAACCCCCATGTGTCATTTTACACCTACTTGGGTTAGGAAATCGGATTTAGTGGCTTTAGGAATAAAACATCATGATTCTCGTTTGGGTGAACTTGATTCTTCCCATGATAAATCTAAAGGGTGATCGTGCTGTCTTGTCATATGCTAGTTTGCTTCATGATATATTCATTGCTAGTATAATGACATGTGTATCATTTTGTATTATAGTTTTCATTTGTTTGAGTCTTATTGAAAAATACAAAAAGGTTTTGTTTTTTAGAAATTTTTTGAAAAGCCAAAAAGATTTTGCTTTTATTTGAGTCAAAATATGAAAAGCCAAAAATATTTTTTGTTTTAGTTTTGAGTTTACATGTTTGATGTGGCATATTAGTGTGCTTGGACCCCCCCCCCCCATCGTTTCATTATCCATGTGGCTAGGACATTTCGTCATTATTATCGATGCTTAGAATGATCTTAACCAATGTTTATATGGGGTATTTTCGAAGTTGATATGCATTTTGATTTGACTTTGTATATATGCCAACATTGCACACATGCACGGGTTTATATGGATGTTTGACTTCTCTTGCATATATGAATTTGGTGAGGCGTTCTTATCTCAATCTTGGCATATATGGGTAAGTAGACTTAAGGAGAAGTGTGCATGTAAGAACCGTTTACCGTGAGGATTTAAATTGGTAAAAATAATGAGTGATTCACAGGAAATGGCTGCGAGAGTTCAAAATGAACTCGTCGTGAAAGCCACCATTTAAAAGTGCGCAAAAAGAAAATGCACTATTATAAGAAAAGGGCCAAATTAGTTTAGTTCATTCCAAAGAAAATATGATATTATTGAGGGAGTTTGGATGGATTAAAAGTTTAAACAGGTTTTCACAACTAATCCTAATGTTGAAACATTGCAATTTGACGCTATTGTGTGCAGAATCGTCAAAATTCAAGATTTGTGTGCATGTAGTATGTTTAGTTCATTAAGATCACACTTTAATTATCATATGGTTATGATAAATTTTGATGATTTACATGCACACAAATCTAGAATTTTGACGATTCTACACACAATAGCGTAAAATTGATTCAAAATTCATATTTTGAATATAATTCTGTTTATCACACCTGATTAGATTGCTATATTCTTTGTGTGATTCCTCGGTTTACTAGCTACAGATTTCTCATCTATTGATCATATTTAGCTGGTTGTTTCATGATTATCTAGCAATTTCAAATTGATTCAAATTGATATATTCTCATGCTATATACTTGTTTATTGGTTTATCTTTTCACCGGATTGTCTATTCGAGACAAAAACGGGGAGAGATGTATGTGATGTAGGGTGAGATTTGATCATGTTTTGGTTTACATATTTTACAAATTGGTAGTTTAAATTTGGTATCATTTTGTTTCTCAATTGTTTAACAAATGATTTTTCAGAGTTTATCGTTTTGTATCATTTGGATATATATATATATATATATATATATATATATATATATATATATATATATATATATATATATATATATATATATATATATATTGGTTTCATTTATTCCTCCATACTTCAGTTGATATTTGTTTGTCTCTTTCATTTGTGTAGATATACTTCATCGATTCGAGATTTCAAGTCTACATCACATTCAGACAGTTCATGCTTGTCGGTGCTACATATTCTAGTCTGTGTCCTGTATTTTTTATTTTGGATTTATGGGATGGGATTTAGGCATCATACGGCTTGACGACCTTGCTTAGGCATTTCACCGATTTAGTTTTGTCTTGGAATAGTCAAAGGGGGAGATTTTTAAGGACAAAAATTTCCAATTGAGTCCCTGTATCGTGTTGACTTAATTCTGTGAACAAAACTGTGTTTGTAATATGTCATAGGGAGATTTTATTTAGTCACGATCCCACTTGGTCTATGACTTATTGAAGAAATTAAAGACGTTGCGGCAAAGCTTCAAAAAATTAATCACGCCGAAGTTTAATTGGTGCAAGTTTACTCTTATTCAAGTTATTTCCATTCCGAGATTACACATATATGAATGCCTATAATTAATGGTGCTCGAAATTGTTTTTATAAAAGATAAGGATGTATTTTTATAAGAAAAATATTTTAAAATGTTTTTAAAAGTGTTTTAAAAGTTTACACTACATTTTATTATGATAAGCTAGAAATAAAGTTTGACTGATTTGAACCTCTTTAGAAAAGACATTTTAATCAGAAAGTCAAAAAGTCAAACTTACGCGATGTCGTTCAAACGACATAAGCTCTCGTTCGAGCGAGATCCTTATGTCACGCGAACGATGTGGCCTTGTTGTTCGAACGACTCTGTTTTCAAGGCAGCATTTAAATCTTATTTAAAGCGTGTTTTCATCAGAGTTTAGTAAATATGCATCTGGAAAAATAATTTACCATCCAGTTTGTTGTTTGCACATATTTTCTAAAGTTTAAAAAGCTTAAACACATCCTTAGAGTTTGCAAAGATCCGAGATATCATTATTATATGTTTATCTGATCTCGTTGCACCAAGAAGGTTTGTTCTACCATTGAACTTAAGGTTTTTGTGGTGAAGAAAAGAGAAGGACTTCTTGTTCGAAATCGTATATGAATCAAAGCATATCGGTGGACACCGAGACATTCATAGAGTCGAGTGTTGTGGATAGGTATCGTGGAAGACGAAATTTCTGCGTGGGCACTATTGAAGAATGATAAAAGATTAGAAAGAGCATCAAGACCCGTGGGAATCGAGTCATTGAGTAAGGATAATCTTTCTTTGTAAAATCATTGTTCATAGTGATTGTCTGGCTTGGGCCGTCCGAGGTTGTTTTTCCATTTTGGGTTTTTTCCTCATACATCCGGCGATATGAGTATTCTTTACTTTATTTTACTTGCTTTAATCACTAGATGCATGTTTAGGATTAATCAAGATAAAATTGGTTTAAAGTAAGAATTGGGTTTTTCACAACTTGGTTTTGTGTAAATTAAAAGTTGGATAATTTTTTTGATTTGAAACACACGCGTAGGACCACCCTTTTCATCCTCTCTTCTCGATCTATCCGATGGTGGTGATGGTGGTGCAAAAAGCCTAAAGGTGGTGGTTTTCCTTTGGTACCTTCCTTCACTTCTTCTCTAATGGTCGTCTGTGAATTTTGGTGATGGAAACCCTAAGGATACTAAGTGTTGGCTGATATAATTCACTTAAAATTCGTGGGTCACCATTCCTCAAATAATAAATATGACTTAAATGCCCTCTCGGGTTGCCGATTAGGCCAAAAATGCCCCGGGACCCAAGCCGGCTTGTGTTTTATGACTATCTCGACCCTTCTGAACAAGTTGGTGCACTCAAAATAATCATACGGATGACATAAAAATAAATTACTTTTAAATCTATTAAATTGGGTCCTGACTAGGGCTGTCAATGGACCGGGTCTGGACCCGGACCCGATCCGGACCCGACATAAATTAACGGATCTGAGCAAATTTTATAGACCCGATTATCCGATTACCCGATTAGTTAATGGATCGGATCTGGATATACATGACTCCGATCCGATAAGGACCCGACCCGAATGTGTATATATATATATATATATAAACAGTTTTATTTTATATAAAAACATTTATATAAAAACAGTTTTATATAAAAAACAGTTTTTATATAAAATAAAATTGTTTTTATATATATATATATATATAAACAGTTTTATTTTATATAAAAACATTTATATAAAAACAGTTTTATATAAAAAACAGTTTTTATATAAAATAAAACTGTTATATATAAAAACAGTTTTTATATTGTTTTTATATAAAACTGTTTTTATATAAATATAAGTTATATTTATATAAAAACAGTTTTATTTATATATATATATATATATATATATATATATATATATATATATATATATATATATATATATAATCGGGTCGGGTATTCGGGTCGAGTCTCCGGGTCCTTAACGGATCCGGGTCTGGATCCATTTTCTGAGATCCGTCGGGTAATCGGGTAAGACCCGACCCGTTAAAAATATACCCGGATCGGATCTGGATATACCCAGACCCGATCCAGACTCGACCAGTTTACACCCCTAGTCCTGACACGACTGACACGCGCGTCCCAACTTCATTACTGAAACTGCCGCATTTTCAACCCGTGACAATATTAATAAATCCATAATCATATATTACTATACTCACTCAGTAATATTCAACATAATTATCATAATCAAATACTAACTCTCGTCTTTCTAGCATTTAAATCCGAATTAATTTATAAATAAATCCCCAATTTTAATTTAATTAATCCAAAATTAAAAGCCATAAAAATACAAGGTATTACATACTTCCCCCTAATAACAAAATTTCGTCCCAAAATTTGGAAAAGTAAGGCATACCTGGTAAAAATAGGTATCCTCTAGTACTCAAAACAAAATTCAAAGTAAGGATCGATCACTATAGCCCCCGCTTCACAGCAAGCTTGTTTAACACTCTCGATACTTTATCAGTTTTAGGGTCACACCTCAATAAAGGCACCTCACCTTGTTCTCTTACTAAAAAACATTCGAATAAATATGGCCTATACATCATTGGCCGCATTATCTTAATATTATAGGGAGGCCTCACCTCACTTCGTATCAATTCTCGTGTTTATCTAAACACAAAACTCTCATCCTGGGAGAAACCATATGAACATTTGACTACTCTTGTCTTTTCTTTGAATCTCTGTTCCCGGTGGTATAACTTTTACGAAAGGCTAAAGCCACCAAAGTCGATTTGTGGTTATCCCATTATAGTCATCAGACTCTAACTTCTTACTAATCCAAAACTATGATTATCCGCTCACCTCTAAACATCCAGAGGAAGGATAATAAGGTTTATCAACACAAAACCTTAAATAGCACCTTCTCCATGATAAATAGGTACGTGTTTTCACACAACTCTACCATTAGGTAATATCCTCTCCCATTATCGTATTATACTTCACTTACTAGATATATCTGTTGTGGGAATGAAATGAGCACAATGAGTCCAATATTACTTTCAGATATTTCCACCAGTCATTAATCACCTTGCACCTACTCCTCAAGGTATAGGTGATACAACCTGCTCAAAGCGAAACATAACCCCCAATAGTTCCTGAAATTTCATATTAAAGGTCGGGTTCAAGGATCTCATCCAAGTTTAGAACAATATGGGGTTACACTATTTAATAGCGTAAATCACCCTTAAGTATAACAATTATTTTCCTTTTTTTCATCTTTTTCCACACATTCGAAGGAACTCTTGACTCTTCTTGAGGTTGGCAACCCATCGAAGAAATTTACCAACTTGACTCTTTCATTACTAGGGTTGTCGGTTGGATACAAAATTTTTTGGATGATCGTCCTACTCCAACTGATTTACTACTTACTATGTCCCTCTCAACACTGAATTTCACTTATAATTCTTCCCATTAAATGTCACTTAATAATCCTCTTCTTCCTTCAGCATATACCAAAGTTTTAACCCATGCACTTTTCGCCACGATATGCACTTCTGCACTCTATATACCTTATTGACATCATCATTCTATTTTTGCGCAAGTCACTCTCAACATTCGATTGGGTAGAACCACGCTACAAATTGTCCATAATAGTTAAATATTTGTATTCTCAAGGGATACCCCCGTTTTAAATGGCTTCCCACGGCCTTTCAACCAAGTTCAGATGTGCTACTCAGATTGCACCTGAATATATGGATTCTCGTCCTTCTCTCACGACGCTTAATCCACTGTACCACTTCCATTTTGTAATATTAGTCCCCCAAGCATAAATTTCATCCATCTATTTCCATATCTCTTTTTTCGGTGATTCTGACATCAGCATACTAAGGTGTCCACACACCCTATAAACTGTGCATACGGGTTTAAAATCATATATGCTTCATACATACGCCTAATTCTTTATTTCTCCTATATTCTTAACATGGCTATACCACTTGGGCATTCTCAATCACCCCGAAATTTAAAATTTTAAATCCTCTTTAACATCATTCCATCCTTCAACCCACCATAATAAAACAAAAGTTTCAATACTTCCTCACCACACAAATGTTTCTACTGGACTTATATCATAATTTCACTTTCAACTTACAGTTATAACTACATACCTCTATAACGACCGAGGTACCAAACTCATGGATGAATGACAAAACGTCTCCCTACTACCAACCTTACGCTAAGTTTCGTGCGTGGAATGTCTTGCAAAACGAAATCCAAACAAGGAACCCCCCGATACAATACTACCTAGCATTATCGATCATCGAAATCCGTCAGGCCCCCAGTCAATCACATGTACCCCTCTTGACATAAAAGTTACATCTCTTTCCGCAATTACACTTAAACAAGGAACTTCCTTCGAAAGATACTATCACTTAACATTGGTGGTAGTCACATTCCATAAACATCGTGTACATATAATCAGGTCTTTTGAAATCCTATCCCCAGATATATAACTATGAGTCTTAACTCCCACATCTCTCAAGGGGTGATAGAAAAATGCACTCTTATATTACCAAGTCCTGAGCATTGAACATAGTAACAAGCTAAATCTTTTTGCTGAACAGTAAATCAAATACACTCTAAATAATATCAATAAAGTACCTACACATACCGTAATCGAATATCCGAGACCATTATACCTTTCAGAGTCTCTATAATATATATATATATATATATATATATATATAAATGCGAGCTCGACCCTATTGTAGGTGAGGTTTCGCGATAACAAAACATCCCACACTGAGGTAGTAACCCCGATTGACTTGCAATATTCGCTCACTATCGTTCTAATAATTACTATAAAACCATAATGAGGATAATATCATACTCATATAACGCATCACTAAAATGAGTAATTTTAATAAAGTATATACCACTATCGATGCACTCATTCATCCTCCACAGATATCACTAAAGGTAACCCCGCTATACCAGGGAAAATATTCACACAATAATAACGTCTTCGATATACGTGCTAAACTCGTCTCACATGCGAGTCTAGCAATAATAAAAATATAGTGACTCTTTCGTGTCACATACAATACGACTCATATTTTGATGGTAAAACTCATACTTCTACCTTGCCAATCATCCCGACTTCTTAAATGGTTCTTGGACATAACACGCTTGTCCGAGCCAAACCAAAAATTACCTTAACTATTGTCCTTTCTAGGCACCATACCCTTATCCCTTTACTCACTTCGAGAAAATTTAACACATGGGGCTTTACTCTTCCCAAAATGCCTCTACACATAATCCACTTATCTCGAGTGATACTGACCATGTCAGGGTTGTCCTTCTCTTGAACTTCGGTAGTCTAGATCTTGACGGCTACCCCGTTATTCCCTTAGCTTTGTTGGCCCTAAGGAACATGCTACTGTCTTCAACAGCCCCTACTTAATTCACCATCTCTTGGTAAAAATTCATTTATCTAAATCATTTAAATGGGTCCCCTGATGGGTCTCCCCCTTGTGGTTCTTCACCCACACCGTTTCACCCAGTCTTACTCTCCGACTAAATTCCTCAATTCTTTTATCTCCCCCCACAAGGAAGCATTAACATCCATATCGACAAACGCAGCATTGTTGCCATCTGCATTAACCGCCCAAGCAGAATTTCCCATCAGTGCTAGGAGTTTTTCTTATGAGTTAATTTCCCCCTTTAAAATCCTCTTCTCCATTTTACCTACTTCATTCGGTGAAAGGTTTGCTAATTAATTAAATTCCTTTTCACAAAAGGACCACTGTCTGGTCCACTGGTGTGAGTTCATAACAACGTTCGCATCTTATGTTGAACATATGATGATGGAACTTGAGGTTAAACAAGACCTAATATCCTTCCATTGACATAACATTCCACTAACAAATGTGGTGATTGACTCCTACCATTATAACTTCGCTTCGACGATCCAAGAAAAAATTTCTTACCCCAAATTTTAGTTCTGATTAGACACACTCCGACATATGCCCAAGACATTGGATATTTTACCTTCGTTGGTGAACATACACCATTTCCGCATTTCTAGAATTTCCCCTGATGGTTCCTTCAATGTTTCGTCTGAATTTCTCCCAATCCAACCTTGTTGGGTGAGTCTACTTTGACTCCACTTTACCATCATGGAATTTTGTACCATAATAGGGGCGACCTCAACTATAATCATCATTCTTGAATATACCCTATAATCTCAACGGAGCTTTGCCTCCTACTGTATGCCCAACTTCCCTCACCTAACATACTGCATTATTTAGCACACAAACACACCCAAAAGAAAATAAGATTCACTAACATATACATTATAGCAGGAGACCAAAATCATACCAAAGAAATCAACAATCCTCAACATAGGGATCTATTTCAAAGAAAGCTACGATGGAAGCGTAAAAATACACATAGATCCTAAAGGACACTAAAACCTGATGCTCTTATACCACCTGTGACACCCCGACTACTTAAATACCGGGTAACTAATCCTTTATTAAATTAATACAGAATATCAAGTTGGTTCAGTCTGAGAATCACTTTCGAAAATATTTAGTTACTTACTAGCCACATAATATTTAAAATAGAGAGATGCCAAATTTTAATAATTAAATTGACAATTAACCAAGTAATTAAATCATCATTCATCAATCGCATAAACAATCTCATATAAATAACCAACGTAATGAAATAAACTTAGTCTGGAGTAAACACTCCAATAATAATACCAGAGTAAAATAAAATCCCAATACAACAGTTTAAATAAATAAACCAACATATGAAACAATGAAATTTTATACCTATAATCTCTATATAAGAATGGACAACATTCCCTAACTGATGAGAATGACTCTGAAGGAACCAAGGATAAACCTGGAGGCATTTAATACCGAGATCATGTAGCTCCACATCAGCTACATCACGTCATCAGAATGGAAATCCTATGCTCGGCATACCTGTGGCTGGGCACCTAAAACGTTTTTACAAAATAAAATAGATTTGGAGGAAAACGAGTCGGAGGCCGAGGTGAAAACAGTTTGAAAACAGCAAGTGTTTAATTTCATTAAACAGTAAATATTATGTACATGTTATTTGAGTACTCTCACATGAGTTTCTCACCCCTCAACTAATATCCACGCCTAAAGTATTCCCTTAACCCATCCTAGTTATGCCACTATCTAACTTGTCCGTACTAACTCCTACTTTCACATTATAATTTATGGTTCCTACTCGTATTACCCAAACAAGTCATATTTATATCCCACATTCACATTCATTAAATTACTTATATCAAGTGTTATTTGTATTTTCACATTCTTAACCCATTTAAGTATCTTAGTTACTCACTTCTACTAAGCAACAATGAAATAATCACAAGTTTATATATATAATTCACTAGCATAATATATATACAAATTCGACACCCCAAATGGATGGAACCTGCGGTGCACACATACTCTTCTATCAATCACAATTCATCATGCACGAAAGGATTTATAGATTTCGAATCACTAAAGAATCGTATCAATATAATTCACACATATTGGAGGCGAACACAGTTCACATACCCATGGATCACACACATAACTACGCTCCCATGATCAACTTACTTATAAACTCACAAATAAGTCATTCACAGTCATTTGTCCTTAAGGTACCAATCTAAATCCCCCTAAAGGCACACAAAGATAAGATGGTCCTTTTTTCAAAAATCAACCTCCCCTGATAGCAAGCATGGTAGGCATGTCGTACACAGAATCATCCATATATTAGGTAATCACACAACCTAAGTATTTATCAACATTAATATAGGTATTTTCTATCCTCTATTACAAGTCACATACGCATTTTAATGCCATCCCAGATATTCTATGTAATATGTTTAGCGTGACAACTCTTTCGTCATATAAATTCGAATATTTAAACCTATCTCAAAAGGTTACTAAGTCACCCACTTGTCTCTAAGGTTATTTCAGTAATTCAAATTCTCTCTTTTGCTGTTCATAACCTTAAATTAACATTCATCCAATTTTTGTCCATTTTTTAAACTAATTTCTAACCATACCTTACTACTCGATAAACACTCGTAAGTATCCAATTCAATCCCAAAAGGTATACCATTTTTTGGGCAAAAACTAAAACCCTACTGACCTTAACCAAGTCCCCCAATATTCTATTAAACCCCCTATGAGTTCTTACATGCTTGGGATTTTTTAAACCTTAATGGGAAATAATATACAAAAATCAGGAGTAGTTGATCGATTGAGGGAAAGGGGTCGATCGATCAATCCAGTCGATCGATCGACATTCATGCGTCGATCGATCGATCAAACAAGTATTGAGATTATGCATAATTTTGCCTATAGGTTTCATCAAACTTAACCCTCAAACCCTCTACTATAATGTCCCAAACTCCCAAATATTTATTCTTAACATCATACCAACATAAATACATAAGTTCCAATCTTTTAGTATCATCAAATCATAATGAGAAATTAATTTCTTAGATCAAATCATATAATTTTCACAAAAATCATAGTTCTTCAATTTTCTTCAAGAACATTATATAACTCAATACAAAGTTCATAATTCTCTACACAAGGATCATAATTTCGTGGCTTCTATATTCCTAGAAGTTATACTACATGAAAAACCTACCCAGATTACGATTTTAATTCTTCAAATCCATTCATTCATTATTTTTCGAGGTTATTCTTCAATTCTAAACTAACATGGATGATATATACACTGAATTATTGCAAGTTAAATCACTTACCTAGAAATAGAAGTTTTGATCCTTTGGAGAAGATGATACGGGAGTAATTATCTCTTCTTGATCTATTCGATGGTGGTGACGGTGGTGCAAAAAGCCTAAAGATGGTGGTTTTCCTTTGGTAACTTACTCCACTTATTCTCTAATGGCCGTCTATGAATTTTGGTGATGGAAACCCTAAGGATCCTACGTGTTGGCTAATATAATTCACTTAAAATTCGTGGGTCACTATTCCTCAAATAATAAATATGATTAAAATGCCCTCCCGAGCTACCGATTAGGCCTAAAATGCCCCGAGACCCAAACTAAACCCCCGGCTAGTATTTTCTGACTATATCGACCCTTCCGAACATGTTGGAGCACTCAAAATGATTATAAGGATGACATAGAAGTAAATTACTTTTAAATCCATTAAATTTGGTCCTAACACGAATGACACATGGGCCCCACCTTAATTACTCAAACTACTGTATTTTCAACCCGCGAAAATATTAATAAATCCATAATCATATATTACTATACTCACTCAGTAATATTCAACATAATTATCATAATTAAATACTAACTCAGATCTCGCTAGCATTTAAATCCGAATTAATTTCTAAATAATTTCCCAATTTTAATTTAATTAATCCATAATTAAAAGCCATAAAAATACGGGGTATTACAAAGTCTAGGCATTAAATAATGTTTTCTTTTTTAATATTTATAATATTTTAATTATCGAATATCTATTCGTTTTATTCCATAGTTACTGAATGATCAAGCCGGATGATTTTTCATTGAATTTGTTTGGGTTGAATGAATTTACTTGAATTATAAATTGAGAGTTCTTGCATAAAATATGACCTTCATTTTGACCTATTTATATAGGTGACTTGAACTTTGAAGACTACTTAATGGTGTTTCCACTATTCAAAGAGTGGATGGAACAAAGTCATAGAGTATCTAATAATCATGTTAAGGGCGTTCGAAAATTAATTAAATATGTAGATAGAAATCTTAATAGTGATAAAATTATGTGTCCGTGAAGCCGTTGTATAAACTCAAAATTTATGTCTTTGGAAGATGTTGAATTGCATTTACTAATGTGGGGTGTGATGCAAGACTATAAGATATAGAAATTTAATGGGGAATGTACCATATATTTCGAAAGAATTATCGACAATGACAGCGTGATGGAACCCCACCAAGTGAAGTGGTGAAATATTCTCCATCACATCAACCTTTGACCGACCTAATTGATGATTCTTACGGATTCCATGACTGTTAAAACCTCCAGTCTATGGCTGCAGATAATATGCTTTATGACCAAGTCAATAAATAAGTTTATGCTAAATTACCTAGAGATCGGGAATACATACAGTTAAAATTCGATGCGGCTAGATCTTTTTATAAAAATGCAAAAAATGTCACTCGGTATGCATTGATCGATTTACATATATAAAGAGTCAATTTGGATTATCAGGCAATAACATAACTTCAATTCTTAAGTGGGATAAATACATTCTCCCGAAAGGAACACGCTACAAGATATTTATCTGAGCATGAAAAAGAGATTTAAGGGTATGGATTTGAAGTATATATATATTCATGCATGCAAGTATGATATCATATATTTTCGTAATGAATACGAACTGAAGAATGAATGCCCCGTTTGGAAGGAGCCAAGATATATGGTTTGTGAGAGTTGGAAAGACAGTACAATGAAATTTTGCAATCATTTGCAAGTTCGACATAAGGTATTAAAGTATTTTCAGCTCAGGCTATGATTAAAAGGTTTGTGATATGGCACGATCGAGCTGAGGTGGGTGGGAATATCATACATCCTCTAAACAATTCACTCATATGGTAGCTTTTAAATGCACAACACTCAGAATTTTCAAAAGAACCTTTGAATGTTTATCTTTCCTTATCAATCGACGAGTTTAACCCTATTAATAGTTTGATCACTAATCAGAGTTATTATCCAGTTCTCAAGGCACCTTTAAGTCTCCCTCCAACACTATGCATGAGAAAAGAGTTCACATTATTATCATTGTTGATACCCCCGCCAAAGGCTTCCAAATAATATTGATATTTTCTTAGCCCCATTAATCAAAGAACTTAAAGAGTTATGGGATGAAGGCATGAGGGAGTTTGACACATAGAAGGGTGAATTGTTCACACTTAAAGAAACAGTTATGTGGGTGATCCACAACTTTTCTTCCTATGGGACCTTTTTCGGTTGTAATGTTCATGGATACTATGGAATTCTCATCCGCTGGGAGAAAATTGAATACATTTGGATGAATCATAGTGATAATATGAGTTATGTTGATCAACATAGATTTTTTCTAAGCAGTTATCCTTTTAGGAATAATAACTCTAACTTTTTACCTATAGATCATGACCTTAGGGAGAAATCAACTCGACTTTCTGGTTATCAAATCAAGGAAAAGGTGAAGGTTGCGATTTAGGGGAATAAGTTTGTAGGCAATTACCCTCAGTTTGTAGGCCATGAGCATAAATCTAAGGAGAATCCATAAGATCCTAGTAAAATGAAGGCATGTTACAGATGGTCAATCTTATTTGACTTGTCGTATTGGAAAGAGCACCATGTAAGGCATATAATTGACGTAATGCACGTGGAGAGTAATTTTGCAAAGCATGTGTGGGTGGATCTCATTCGAAAGATGGAGAGAGGGCACATTGCGATCTAAAGTAGATGAAAAAGATTGTGGTTAAAAGTTGATCCTACAACTAAAAGAAATTCAATTCCCCTGGGTGATTTCACTTTGACTAGTAGTTAGTGAAAGATCCTATTAGACACGTTGTTGAATTTAAAAACGCCGAATGGTTATTCAAGTAATTTAGTTAAGGTTGTAAGCTACCAACAAATAAATCTAAAATAGTGCGAGTATTATAAGTGACACATCATCATCCAATTAATTCATCTATTGTTTAGGCATTATTTTTCTGAGAAAAAAGGTCTTCGCATGGAAATTATGCATATAAATTTGTGATTCACCTTACTATATGCAAAAGTAATAAACAAGACGCACATTAAGGCTGGAAAAACCTCTTTAGCCAAGGCAATTGTTGTCTTGGAGAAGTATTTTCCTCCTTCATTCTTTGACATCAATGTCTACATGCTTGTGCATTTATGCGATGAATCTTTATTGTGAGGACCCGTCGGGTATCGTTGGATGCGTCCTTTTGAGAAATTAATGAAAACCTTACAATATTACACTAAAAATACACGATATATTGAAGGGTCAATTGTAGTAGAATATATAATATCAAAATCAACGTTATACATCCAGGAGCATATGCCTGAACAAGGGCTTATGATGTTAAGTCTTCGTGGAGAACAAGTGATTGAAGAACATAACGAGATTGAGGTTGAATTACCTTTCGAGAACTCGAAAGTGGGGAGAGTCACCAATCTACAATATGGGTAAGGATCTCATTATGTCTTCGAATACCAAGAAAAAATTAAAGATTGGAGTGAGTAAGTAACTACATATATAAGTTATTTTTTATTCATTACTTGTATTCGCTATATTACCATCCAATCTCTACAATTTATTAAACACGTTTAGGAAGTATTAGCACGAAATGGACATAAATCAGAAGATAAGTGATTTTAGGGCATGGGTGTTAAAAAAGATAATTCTAACCTCTTATATTATGGTTATTTATGTATGTGTTGTAAAATATGTCCTAATACAAATCCATTAAAAATGAAGATTTTAAAGAAAGGTGACGTGTCTTCAAGGCTTTCATGTCTAAACAAAGGTCCAAGTTTCCATGAAAACGAGTTTAAAAAATTCCCGATCTATGGTTTTTATTTTGTTTCATACCCGTGCGAGGATAAACTATTGATGTAAAGCAACGGAATATCAATTTATGCCTTGACTGCTTATGTATCTAGAAAAACGATAAAAATTCAAAGGACACAACATTGACTTATTATGGAATTGTCCAAAAAATCTTGAAACTAGATTACTTAGACTTCAAAGAAATCATTTTCTATTCTAACTGGGTGAAGATGAAGGACACTACGAATGGTTATAAAGTTGATACTCCCTCAAAACTTGTAATGGTAGATTTATCTAAAATTAAGAGTAAAAATCTCTTGATCGAGGAGCCTTTTATTTATGACCTTTAAAATGTCAAGAAGGTATTCTACTCTAAGTGCATAAACGACGATGACTAGTATATTTCTATGCATGCACTGAAGGGTTTGACTACTCAAGCATATGCATTAAAGGTTCCTTAAGAGTTCCAATCTACTCTAGATGATATTCCTAATTTGATCGTTCTTTTAGTTGATTTAGACTAAGATTGAGTTTTGAAACATTATGTTATTATCATTTAGTTAATTCTTGTATGACAACCCTATTTGTATCGTATGTATTGGAATATACCTTGTATTTAATAATATTTGCTTATCTTCTACTCGTATATTTAGTTCTCTTACACTTGCTTCCCCATCGCTCACATTTTACAAAATATCATTATGCAGATCTTCTTATGTTTTGAATGCGACGCTGATAAGAAACCGCCAATCTGAGGTAACCACATAAATAGTTACGGATTCTGTTGATATTCAATATATGTTTGGTTGCCTCAATTAGTGATTTGTGATATGTGATGTTCATTGAGACACAATGAATTAAAGTCTCTTATTAGAAACACTAATTACATTGTCTTATATTATTTCCTTTTTAGCTTATATCACTAATCCCACTCTTTTTATTATGATATATAAATTCACATATATTTTCATAAATAATAAATCCAAAAAAAGGGGCCCATACCACAATTTCCAATTTAGAGTATTCTCATAATTTTTTACACATTCACATATATTTTCATAAATTAAAAGAGACACCTTAGATTCAGATTATGGGTTAGACCCTGACGCGACTAAGAATGTGTCTCAGAAGTGCGTTCTCTCTAGGCTCAAGTGCAAGCCTGTCGCATTAGTAATAAACCCGGTAAGGCGGGATCGTATCCACAGGGAAATAGGACAACATAGTTGTGATGGCGTTGGATAGATAAGGAAACCCTAACTCTGACGCTAAAGAAAATGAAAAGATGATTGGCTTTGGGAATAACTACACTAGATGCAATTACGAAATTATGAAAGGAATGAAACTACTCTAAATTACCTATAATGCTGATGAAGAATGATTTAAAAACAATAAACTATATGATGAGAAAATAGGACGGGAATACAATCCCCCAACCCTAGTATATTGATGGTAAAAAACCAATCGTAAATTTAAATGATTAATTAGACCCAGAATTTAGTACTCCCAAGCATTACGTATATGTGGTTCAAGCCCGCATCATACTTAATCAGAGAATGAGTAAATTGTTATTGCGATAGTTACACTAGAATTGTATTCTAAAGCATCCCGGTTACCCAGAAGCAAACGAGATCTAAAGATCTACAATTATTGTGTTTCTACGCGATACAGTCATAATCAAACCATTAAATTTAGAGGATTAATTTTATATACATGCAACTACCACATCAGGTTGGATTGATGCATCCCGACCTTTAAAAGTCTAGCCTACCATGATGAAAGTAATGAAAACGATTTTGGAATTGCAGAAAACCGTGATTAAACTAAGGAAGAATTGTAAAATGATGTAGAAAGACGATTATACGGAAGAAATTAACTACTAATCTTACCAAAGCACTTAAAGAAGCAATTAAAATTACTTGTAAACATTCAAATCTGAACAATCTTCAATCTTTGAATTAAATTCATAAGCTATCTCCAAACTAGGGTTTTTCTGAAAAGAATGGAAAATTATCTAAATTCTCCATCCTAAGAATGATAATAAAACGGGTTTTTATACCTTACAAAACTTCAGGAGTTTTAGCTGCACTAGGACTCTCCATTAGAGAAGGATAACAAAATAAAAATTCGACAGTCGGATCGGTCCGGCCCTCCTATGGTTCGGTGTGTCAGGAATCCGAATTGGTTCTTTTAATTTCTTTCATCTTCGATTCGTCTTTGATCCGGGGTTCTCTGGAAATTATCAATGCGGATCGGTCCAGGCTTCCTTTGACTTTTTTCCTTCAGGCTTTGACTTCTCATAACTTTGACACCAGGACTCCGATTGAGGTACCGTTTCTTCTTATGTGCTTATGAACTTGATATTTTCAACTTCTCTTTAGGTGCTTCATCCTAATTACAGGTAGAAATTACAATTTTTCCCTTTGGAATTTCCTTCTTTTCTTTCTTGATTCTTTCGGTTTCTTTCTTTCTTTAATTGACATCAAATACCTGGAAAATCAATACGAAATACCAGAAACTCGGTGTACTCGTTAGGATAAGTCAATAGCAAGATTATGAGATAAAGTTAAATCGATTACGTTGTTCGAGGTGCTAAAAGTAAATAAATTAAAGGGATAAATTGGGAAGAATTTATGCCTAATCAAACCCCCCTAACTTAGAACTTTGCGCGTTCCGAGCAATGTAAAAGAATCCTAGAAAGGCTCAACTCTTGAAAATCATTTTATTGGGATAGAATACCTTTTTCATGGGCAAGCGATTGCATTTAGCATATGGAACAATCCTTTAAATCCCTAGGTTACCCTAGTAGGACGAGTTGTGTCTCGTGAGGGTTTGTAGAGAATATACCCATAAAATTCGACTCAAAGAATCTTGAAAATACGCAAAAATTGTATAATTCAAACTTTCCCAAAAAATAATCATCATCAAGTCAGGCTCAAGGGTCTCAAATCATAGTGCATGTGTGTGAAGCCTTAAATTTAACAGCGAATTTCCACCGATTGATCATTACCTTACTTACCCAAAAATTCGTTTTGATTTCAAATTCTCACGGAATGCTCTCACAAACGAATCTCTCGGATTATGGCTATTCTCTCGGTATGCATGATAAAAAGAGTAAATGTAATGGGCGCAAAGTTATGCATACAAGTAGAAAGACGAAAATTTTATAGTGATAGGATCTCATCAACGGATTACGATTTTAAAAACGAGAACATTGCCTCTTATTCACGCATTATCTCTCTTATTATCTTTTGGTGTCTTAGCTCTCCACGCGGTAATCAATTTCGCAATTTGGACTCGGTTAGGAATTTTTTTCGATTTTTAAGGTATCTTCGGTAAAATGAAAATGGTAGGGAAGGTTGGAATTGGAAAAGTCGGTTATGATATCCATTTGTGCTTTTTCCGGGCTTTTGCTCATTTTCGCTTATTTTTTTGTATTTTTTTATATTTTTCAATTCTTTTCTTTTCTTGATATTTATGTTGAGCATATCTATTTTTTTCTTGCCCCTTTTTATGCACTTTTAAGACTTTATTGACTATTCCCTTTTCACAAATCCAGGCTACTTGGGTTTTTCGGGGTACCAAACGAAAATGATAACTGTTATTTGGCTCAATTTGGGTTATCAAAGGGATAATTTTTCACGACTTTTTATGGCTAATATTTTTGGGTAACAAACGATGGCCTACTTCATTGTCCGAATTACTTATTAATTTACCATATGTGTCTCGAGATTAATTAAGTTTAGAGATTTGTAATGCGCTTTATACGGCAATATCACACACATTTATCAAAACCGGTCAAAATGAAAGGATTGAGATCCTCGATGACTTTTTAGATGCTGAAAAGAAATTTGAGTTAGCAATGAACTCAGATTGATTTATAATTTTCACAAAGATGAAAGGCTCTAATCGCACCAGGTTTGTTAATCTCCACACTTATTCGTTAAGTCGTCAATTTTCGCACAATTTCCATCTTTGGTCAATTTCAGCTTTGTGCATTGTGTTTTTACAATTTGAGACTTTAAACCGACTTTTAGTGATATTTTTTTAAATTTTAATTCCAATTTTTATTTATTTTGAACAAAAATATTTTGGGGCATTTTTGAAAATTTGTGAAGTTTTAGAAATACGCACTTGTGACCCCCCCTAACTTAGACTTTTGCATTGTCCTCAAGCAAAAAGTACTAAAATCTAAACAAGGTAAAATAATAAATGCGATAAATAAAACAAACAAATGGAGAAAATGCAGATTTTTATAAAACAGAACTGTGGTACAAAAATAACAAAGAGCATACAACATGTGGACAAGGGTAACAACTAAAATCTCTCACAAACAACCAAATAAAGCTTCACTGGGGCGGTGGTTGGGAAGAGGTGGGTGCGTCGGGGCCATAGGGGTCATAGAAGTAGGATGGCAATGGCTCGTTGGGATCCCCTTGGCGCCGATACAAGTCCGCTTGGAAACAAAACATCATTCTTGTATCGCGACGGTAGTCGATCAAAAAGGTGGTGAATCTCGTCTCAAGGGACGACATGCGGTTAGTGAGGTTTCTACCCGCCCATTCAAAATCAGGGTCATCTTCCTCGTCGGGTGACTCTTCATCCGCTCCTACGTCACCCATCTCTACATCATCACCTGCTTCTTCTTCGTCCTCTTCATCTTCATCTTCCTCACTCGAGGCAGCATCATCCTCATCATCACTTCCCCGCTTCGCTCGGAAGATGGCTAGCTATTTGGCGCTCCGCATGTAGGTTCCATGTCCAAAAGGACTGGGGAGTCGAGTACGATCAAGCGGTGCTTCAATGCCAGCGTCCTTGAGGATGGAGGTAATCAAACGTGCATAGGGAAGTGGCGAGGCCCCTTTCTCATCCATGGCTGTTACGAGGATGTCGGCGTATAGGGTGCAAGCCGGGTTAATGGGAGTGTTGGGATCGAAGAGGTGGTAAGTCGATGTGACCTGACGGGGATGCATCGCTGAATTATTGGACGTTTGCAAAATGTTTTCACATACTATTTGGAAGGTGAGGCGCGCTTTCTCATTAAGACAACCAACATCAAAAGTTTTCCCAGTCCATTCAACATCGGGGGCAATGCGCTCCATAATCAGTTCTTTGGCGACCGGTGCGACATTCCTTGGGTAGGTGAAATCTTGAACATCAAGAACGTCGTATTCGGCCAACTTGGCCGTGAGAAGGGCCAATGAAAAAGGGATGATGGTGCCGTCAACATATTCTAGAGATTCAAATGGGGTCGTCCGAACAAGGGATCTATAGAAAGATCAGACCTTGGCTACCCAAATCACTTCGTACAGTTGATTGAGGAATTGGCACCAACCCCCAGGCATGAAAAGGGCGGTGATGGAATTCACCATGGTCGTAGGGGAGGATGTCGGCGGAGTCGTATTTGATGGGGTCGGGGCGTTGGGCCATGATAACAGGGAGACTTTGCTGAAAAATTTAGGGAGAGAGAAGAGCGGAGTGAGGTGGTTGAAGGTGTGTAGAAAAGTGGAGGCTATGGGTTGGTATTTATAGGGGAGGGGTGGGTAGGGTTTGGGAAATGGAGGGAAATGGTTTAGAGGGAAAGGGGAGTGTATTTGGGAAGGAAATTGAAGGGTTAGTTTTGGGGAGATGAATTGGGAGGGAAGGGAAAGGATTGGGGAGAAGGGGGGTGCACCTAGGGAATAGGGGTAAAAATTTCTACAAATAGTGGACCGATTCACCTGGGGACCGGACCGGTTCGGTCCTTTAAACTTTCGAATTCTTCAAAAGCCGGATCGATTCGCCTATAAAATAAAGGAACCGGTCCGCCTTCTTGCATTGGGCTGGGTTTCCCCCCTAACTTAATTTCGAGCTCTCTTCTCCGGAAGTTTTCAATTCTCATCATGCTCCCTATCAGTTTGGACTAAAAAATTCTCACGAAATCTATGGTTAATGCAACTTGGCTCAATTTCTTGAAACATGTGAATGCTCTCACCTAATTGTAACCAAATCCTACGGACTCTCACTACTCACATGACTCTCATCTACTACACACAAGAGTTCACCCCATACGCATCGGGGGTGCGACGACCTCACTATAGCAATTCACTCTACCCCGTAAATGGGGTTCGACAACCAAACGGTGTCGACTTCTTCCATACACGCCTCTAGATATGGCTTTAATCATTTTTCGTTTACAATGAATGTATTTCCCCCTTTCAAATCGTCTAAATCAATAGCTCCGTGAGGGAAAATATTCTTCACAACGAAGGGCTAGACCATCGTGATCTCAGCTTGCCCAGAAAGAGATGAAGCCGAGAGTTAAAGAGATGCCCTTTTTTCCTGGGAAGAAACTCTTTGCGTCGAATGATGTTATCGTGAGCGATTTTCATCCTTTCTTTGGATATTTTAGCGTTCTCATACGCATCATTGCGTATCTCTTCTAACTCATTTATTTGAAGCTTGCGAGCTTCACCGGCCTTATCCATGGCATAGTTTAACTCCTTAATTGCCCAATATGCCTTATGCTCTTGTTCCACGGGAAGATGGCAAGGTTTGCCATACACAAAGTGGAAAGGGGACATGACGAGCAAATTTTTGTATGCGATACGATAAGCCCATAGCGAATCGCTCAATCTAAGTGACTAATCTTTTCGGGTAGGATTGACGGCCTTTTCGAGAATGTTCTTAATTTCCCAATTTGCTAGTTCGGCCTGCTCATTCATTTGTGGATGATAAGTCGTTCCAACCTTGTGAAGGACACCATACTTTCTTATGAGCTTCGCGAATGGCCTATTGCAAAAGTGCATGCCATTATCACTAATTATCGCTTTTGGAGTACCGAAGCGTGAAAGTATGTGTTCTTACAGGAACTTAATCACCACTTTGTTGTCATTTGTCTTGGTAGCTACAACTTCCACTCATTTGGAAACGTAGTCTACCGCGACAAGGATGTATAAGAAACCAAAGGATGGGGGAAAGGGACCATGAAGTCAATACCCCAACAGTCGAAGATCTCAATAATGAGTATGGGGGTAAGAGGCATCATGTCTCGTCGGGTAATAGCTCTTATCCGTTGGCACCTATTGCAAGATTTACAAGCATCGTTCACATCCCAAAATATTGTGGGCCAATAGAGACCGCATTACAGAATTTTAGCAGCCATATTTTTCGTCGAAAAGTGGCCTCCATAAGCTTTCGAATGACAGAATTGGATGACTTTTGGGATCTCATCATCCGGTACGCATCATCGGATGATTTGGTCAGCATAATATTTAAACATGAAGGGATCATCATAGAAAAACATGCACGACCAAGTAATAAACCTCTTCTTATCTTGCGGTGTCCAGTCGGGAGGGATGGCTCCCGTGACAAGGTAGTTCACTATGTCCGCAAACCAGGGCAAAGAAGAGGTAGAAAAGAGTTGCTCATCCTGAAAGTATTTGTCTATGGGTATGGGATCACTAGGTACGTCGGACGAAAGCCGTGATAAGTGGTCGGCAATAACATTTTCTATTCCTTTCTTATCTTTAATGGAGTGACTAAACTCTTGTAGGAGTAGGATCTACCTTATGAGGCGCAACTTTGCGTCTTTCTTTGCAAGTAGGTATTTTAATGTCGCATGGTCGATGAAGCAAGTAATGGGAGAACTGATAAGGTAGGATCGAAATTTTTCAAGAGCAAAGACTACTGCTAGCAACTCCTTCTTGTTAGTGGAGTAATTGAGTTGTGGTCCGATAAGAGTTCGGCTAGCGTAGTACATGATATGAGCCTGTTTGTCTTTTCTTTGGCCAAAAACAACCCCTATCGCATAATTTCTAGCATCACACATAAGTTCGAATGGTAAAGACCAATATGGAACTTGCATGATGGGAGCGGACACAAGCATGGTTTTCAGTTTCTCAAAATCGCTTTGGCATGCTTCCGTCCACTCAAATGGGTTGTCCTTCATAAGTGGGTTGCTCAAAGGTCTAGCGATGGCGTAAAAGTCCTTAATGAACCTTCAATAAAACCCCGCGTGGCCCAAATAGGAGTGTACGTATTTGAGCGATTTTGGTGGAGGTAGATCGGCTATGACATCTATCATAGCTTTATCCACTTCTATCAGATGAAACAATGTGGCCAAGAACTATTCCCTCGGAGACCATGAAGTGGCGTTTCTCCCAATTCAGCACTAAGTTCTTTTCCACACACCGGGCAAGTACTTTTTCTAGTTTTTTAAGACAAAGGTCTAAAGAGGTGCCAAAAATGCTGAAATCGTCCATGAACGCTTCAAGTCCTCTCTCGAATAAGTCGCTAAATAGGCTTAACATGCACCTTTTAAAGGTCGTGGGTGCATTACACAAGCCGAATGGCATACGTTTTTAGGAAAACGTACCAAAAGGGCAAGTGAAGGTTGTTTTCTCCTGGTCAAGTACATCTACCTCAATTTGGTTATATCCAAAATAACCATCAAGGAAGCAATAGTAAGGGTGGCCCGCTACTCTCTCAAGCATCTGATCAATAAATGGCAAGGGGAAATGGTCTTTCCTAGTTCCCGCATTGAGTTTTTGGTAATCAATGCAAATGCGCCACCCAGTGGTGGTACGTTGGGGGCTACCTCTCCTTTAGCATTCTCAATCACTGTTATACTCGACTTCTTCGGGACAACTTGAATAGGGCTCACCCACTTGCTATCCGAGATTGGGTAGATAATCTCGGCATCTAATAGCTTAATTATTTCGATCCTTACCACTTCTTTCATATTAGGGTTTAACCTCCTTTGCATTTTTCTCGAGGGCTTGATATCCTCTTCGAGATGGATCTTGTGGGTGAAAATCAAAGGACTTATCCCTTTCAAATCATCAATGCACCAACCAAAGGCACTATGGTGCTTCTTCAGAATCTTTAGCAATTTACCCTCCTTCTCTTCGTCTAGGCTAGAGGAGACAACAACAGGAAATGTCTCATCCTCTCCTAGGTATTCATATTTAATATGGGAGGGGAGTTTCTTCAATTCGATTGTCAAAAATTTTTCGTTGGAGGGAACCATGCGGGTATCCCTCGATGGTAATTCCTCGAATCTAGAAACCCAACTTACGTCTCTCGCATCTTCGTCCGACGCTCTCTCATCAAATAATTCTCTCAACTCCTCAACCTCCCTCTCGAATGCGGTGTACGCCCCCTCACTCTCGTGGCTCGACACTAAACAGGACCCTAAGGCATCTCCATAATAAGTTTCCTCGATATAATCCTCTACGATCTCGTCTATTAGACTCACTGCGTAAGATCATCATCTTCCCCCGTCTATTGGGCGATATAGAAGATGTTAGTCTCTAAAGTCATGTTCTCAAAAGTGAGTTTTATTCGCCCATTCCGAGTATTGATGATTGCGTTAGCCGTAGCTAAGAACGGGCACCCAAGGATGATGGGAACATGGTTGTTTGAGGTAAAGAAGGGCTCCGTGTCCCAAATGACAAAGTCTATCGGGAAGTAGAAAGTGTCAACTTGGACTATCATGTCCTCAAATATGCCTCGTGGGATCTTCACGGTTTGATACACTAATTGGAGAGTGACCTTTGTGGTCTTGAGGTATCCCAAATCATGTTTCTTGTAGATGGCGTAAGGAAGAATATTGACACTTGTTCCCAAATCAAGTAAGGCTTTCTCAATTTTATTTTATCCAATGATGCAGGAAATGGTGGGTGCACCGGGATCTTTGAATTTGGGTGGGAGATCATTAAGTAGGATGGAGCTCACGTTCTGTGCTAGGAAGACATTTTTCTTTACCTTCATCCTCCTTTTTACCGTCAACAAGTCTTTGATGACTTTTGCGTAAGCTGGAATTTGCTTAATGGCGTCGAGGAAAGTTAAATTGAGCTTTACTTGCTTTAGCACGTCTAGCACTTCATCACGGGGGTTTCCTTTATGGGAAGGAATCAACCTTTGAGGAAACGGTGCCGCGATGGGTGGTTTCACTACCACCTCGGGCTCACTAGTGTTCTCTTTATCACTCTCCCTCAAGGGGACATCTTCGGCCTCTTTCGTGTCCAAAAAAATCTCCTTGTCTTTGGTTGTGTCGTGTGGGGGAGGTGATAAATCAATGAATCTCCCACTACAAAGAGTGGTCACAGCTTGACATTTCTCCTGATGTCCTGTCGCAGTGGATCTAACACTAGTTTGACCTTGGGACGGTCTTTGGCCCTGGGTAGGAAACTTTCCCTTCTCTTGGATTCTCAACGATGATTGCAACTGTGAGATGTTCGCATTCATGTCGTTCATCATGCGCTCATGCCTAGCATTAGTTGCAGTCTGGGTATTGATAAAGTGGTTGATCGTATCCTCAAGACTTCTCCGTGGTGGAGGGATGTATTCTCCTTGAGGTGGTGGTGCTTGCACATGTCCTTACATGTGTGGATCTTGTTGAAAATACGGTGGTGGAGGAGGGGAAACATGTGAATTAGGATTCATCGCAGCATGTTGTTGCCCATAGCTAAAACCAGGGTGGTTTTTCCATCAAGGGTTGTAATAATTCCCGTGCGGGGCACCGAAATTATCCTTAAAGCCTCGTATGCCACTGACTTGCTCTTGAAGCATCACTTTGTAGGCGGGTATAGTCGGGCATTCCTCAGTTGAATGACCCGCCTCACAAATTGTACACACCTTCTCAATGGGGTTTGGGATGGATCCAGTTGGTCCTCTTTCACATTCCTCATGTAGGTCTTACAGTTCTTTCTCAAGCATATCGAGTCGACTATTCGCTATAGAATTCCTTTCTACATGAAATAGGTCGGATGCCGATGGAGTGGTGGTCACTTGACGATTTCGATTGTGAGCATTAGGGTCAGATGCATCCCAGTATTGGGTAGTCTCGGTGATACCTCAGGTGAAGCTCAGCATCATGGGCGTCTATGTCCACAAATGGACCACTACCCATGGTCTCAATCAGTTATTTAGAGTTAATGTTCAATCCATTATGGATAAAGGAAATGACTTGCATTTTATCAAAACCATGATGGGGACACGAGGCAATTAACTCATTTAAACGCTCGTACCATCGTTCCAATGACTCATTTTCTAATTGTCGGAATGTTTGAATTTGATCCTTGATGCAATTCGTTCGATGTGGAGGAAAGAACTTCTTGAGAAATTTGGATTGTAGCTCGTTCCATGATGAAATTGAGTTTGGAGGTAAAAACCATAGCCAGGTCTTAGCCTTATCCTTTAGCGATAATGGGAAGAGTTTGAGGCGGAGCACATCTTTTGTGCAAGTTTGATCACTGAGCATCTCGCACGCCTCCTCAAATTCCATAATGTGCGCATATGGCTTTTCTGAATCCAGTCCATGGTAAGTGGGAAGTATCTGGATCATCCCATTTCTGAAGCGAAATTGCCCAGCATTGTACGGGAGTAAAATGCATCCCGGAGTGACAGTGTACTCGGGATATAAGACGTCTCTGAAAGGGAGATACGGGGCCTCTCCCTCCTCCGCAGCTGCACTACCGTGTTGTGACATGTCTCTCTCTCTCTCAAAGATCCGGTATCCTCACTTAGTATACTTGGAGTACGCTATGAAGTGTGTCCTAAGAAAGAAAATGGTGTGTTACTTGAGATTGAATGTGACGGTGTGGGAGGTGGAACCCATAACTGTGGAGCGTTAGGAGTGTGAGGGATATCAGGGTCGTACTCAACTATTGGATTTTCGTGAATGTGGGTTGGAGTATTATGGGGAGTTGGAGTGAGTTCAGAATTTTTCATTAACATCTTATGAGAGATGATGATGAATCTTTTTGTGATTTTTGATTTTTTTTTTATATTTTTGGATTTTTGGAGATTTTTGGTCAAAGTTTTAGATTGACTCGATTTAGTCCTAAGTCTACCTACATCCCCGACAACGGCGCCAAAAATTTGACGCGACTAAGAATGTGTCTCAGAAGTGCGTTCTCTCTAGGCTCAAGTGCAAGCCTATTGCATTAGTAATAAACCCGGTAAGTCGGGATCATATCCACAGGGAAATAAGACAACAGAGTTGTGACGACATCGGATAGATAAGGAAACCCTAACTCTGACGCTAAATAAAAAGGAAAAGATGATTGGTTTTGGGAATAACTACACTAGATGCAATTATGAAATTATGAAAGGAATGCAACTACTCTAAATTACCTAAAATGACGATGAAGAATGATTTAAAAACTGTAAACTATATGATGAGAAAACAGATCCCCTAACCCTAGTGTATTGATGGTATAAAACCAATCGTAAATTTAAATGATTAATTATACCAAAAATTTAGTACTCCCACGCATTACGTATATGAAGTTCAAGCCCGAATCATACTTAATCAGAGGACGAGCAAATCAGTATTGCGACAGATACACTCGAATTGTATTCTAAAGCATCCTGGTTACCCAGAAGAAAATGAGATCTAAAGGTCTACAATTGTCGTGTTTCTACGCGATACGATCATAATCAAACCATTAAATTTAGAGGATTAATTTTATATACATGCAACTACCACATCAGGTTGGGTTCATGCATCCCGACCTTTAAAAGCCTAGCCTACGATGATGAAAGTAATGAAAACGATTTTGGAATTGTAGAAAACCATGATTAAACTAAGGAAGAATTGTAAAATGATGTAGAAAGACGATTAGATGGAAGAAATTAACTACTAATCTTACCAAAGCACTCAAAGCAGCAATTAAAATTACTTGTAAACACTCAAATCTGAACAATCTTCAATCTTGGAATTAAATTCATAAGTTATCTCCAAACTAGGGTTTTTTTGTAAGAATGGAAAATTATCTAAATTCTCCGTCCTAAGAATGATATTAAAATCAGTTTTGATACCTTACAAAACTTCAGGAGTTTTAGCTACACTAGGACTCTCCATTAGAGAAGGATAACAAAATAAAAATTCGACAGTCGAACCGGTCTGGCACTCCCGCGGTTCGGTCTGCCAGGAATCCAGATAGGTTCTTTTAATTCTTAGACGGATCGGTTCGCAGTGGATCGGTTCCTTTAATTTCTTTCAGCTTCGGTTTGTCTTCGGTCCGGGGTTCTCTGGAAATTGTCAATGCGGACCGGTCCGGCCCGGATCGATCTAGGCTTCCTTTGACTTTTTTCTTTCAGGCTTTGACTGCTCATAACTTTCACACCGGGACCCCGATTGAGGTGCTGTTTGTTCCTATGTGCTCATGAACTTGATATCTTCAACTTCTCTTTAGGTGTCTCATTCGAATTCCGTGTAAAAATTACAATTTTGACCTTTGGACTTTCCTTCTCTTCTTTCTTGATTCTTTCGATTTCTTTCTTTCTTTAATTGACATCAGATACCTGCAAAATCAATACAAAATACAAGAAACTCGGTGTACTCATTAGGATAAGTCATTAGCAAGATTATGAGATAAAGTCAACTCGATTACGTTGTTCGAGGTGCTAAAAATAACTAAATTAAAGGGATAAATTGGGAAGAATTTATGCCTAATCAGACCCCAATGTTGTTCATATTACAAACTACGTGAACTTTGATTCCATTTTTGGCTACATAGGCGTCCAAAAGTTATTTTGGGATTCAAGTCTTTTGTTACTTACCATTTGCAGGCTTAGTTGAAGAGGAAACATTTTAAAGTCTTCTTTCATGAAAGGAAAGAATCACCGCATTGAATTTCGATTAGGATATTTCTATGTTATCATTATATTCACGTAAGCATGTGTTGTATTATTATTTATGTTGAACAATTTGATGGCTTTAGTTAGTTAATTTGTGTTGTATTATTATTTTTTGATTTATGGATAGCGTATTAGCTAAATATTTATTTTTGAAAATATAAACAGGTTTGAAAAATATAGAGATTTTTTTAGGATGGATAAAATTAAAACTTATTTTTTTAATTTTCTTAATTTGGTCACAGTTTTGAACCGTGACCAAAAGTGTGGTAAAATTATAAAATAATAATATTAGTCACGACTAAGAACTGTGACCAAATATGTATATATTTTTTAAATTTACTTAAATTAAATATCCCTTTGAAATATTTTTGAAAGCTAAGATCTCTTTTATCTCACTTCAAACCAAATCTTACGTGTTCTTCCAAAACCATTGAATCTTTTATTTATTCTTGATCCAAAGTGTATTTTAGATAGTTGAGAGTGGATTTAATCAGATCTTCACATTATCCTTTGTCAATTCATTCTACATATATTGAATTTCTTTTATCTTCTACTTCATAATCTAAAATTGGAGTCATTCGTAGTTATTGAAGAACTTAGAATGTGGAATCACTTCAAGGAAGATAACTTCTTCATTACCAAAATAGAGCTTACGGTGGATTCTCATTAACTATGGAAGAAATTTAAAAGGTTCACAGACAACTACACGATAGTGATTATGTGAGATGTACCTTCTTGTCTTTTTTAAAATTATTTTTCAAGTAAAAATGACAATTGGAGTGCATAGATGTTTTTTTACCCCTAGGTGTGTGTGTGTGTGGGGGGGGGGGGGGGGGGGGGGGAGGGTCCTCATAAACCTTATCTTATGGTTGCTTATGTATTTTTTTATTAGTTCGTACTCAATTTATTACACACATCATATCGATTTAGTTTGTATCTTATGAATTTCTCATAATTGGATTAAGTGTATTAGATCTAGTCCTCAGCAATAGAGTAACTTAATTTCATCTTTGTATGAGTTAATCCAATCATTTGGAAAAGGGTTTTATCAAATAAAGTGCTGAATGGTTCAAAATTGGAATCAATTTTCTGAAAATGAAAAAATTGACCTTAAGATGAAATCTAAACTATCCCCCCCCCCCCCCCCCCCCCCAAGTAGGTTTGGTGTAGATTATTACTTTAGATTATCACACCCATTTCTCATAATAAACTATGCAATGTTGTTATATTGTGATAATCAATCAGTAATATATTTCGTTGAGAATCTGGTATTTCATGCAAGAACCAAGAATATAGAAATACACCACAACTTCATCGGAGAGAAGGTGCTTGAGGGAGAAATACATATGAAAGCAGTCAAGACAAGTGATCAAGTTGCATAGTTGTTTACCAAAGGTCATAACACTACCAATTTTGAGGAACTTCGAGGGGCAACTTGGCATGATCTCTAGAGATGAGTTTGAAAGAGAGAGACGATATTGAGGTGGAATGTTAAAGAAAGTAAGAGGGTACCACTGCCTCTCTCTTTCTTTCTGTCTCTATCCAGAATCTTCTCTCTCTCTCTCTCTCTCTCTCTCTCTCTTCTTGTGAAGATTTTTATAGATTGCTCCTCTTCTTGAACATTCATCCACCGCTATTATTTGTTGCTAAAATTGTTGTAACCCATAGTATGAATAGGTGATCCCTTTTCCTATTTGCGGTATCAAGTGAGGAAAGAACAAATCAAGTGTGTTATGTAAAAGTGTCCTGATTAAATAGTGAGTGTTTTTAGATAGGGTGAGTTATGTCTTTGAGTAATAAATTTGTGTCCTAAATATTAAGTGATTCTTATAGTATTAATGGGTCACTTGAGCATGCATTCAAGAGTCAATAGTTGTACTAAACTTGATATAATTGTTCTTGTGTAATAAAATAATTTTATTTGTGATTCATAACTTATACATTTTTTTTGCTCAACAAAAATAACACAAGAGAAAATATAATTCATAAAAAATAGCTACAAAGAGATCGATAAAACAATATTTTTAATCAATAAATAAAAAATGTTCGGCAATAAAAATTGTCTTTGAATAAGTTACATGGAATGCATTATGATGTGATCAATGGCTTTTAAAATTGAAAAATGATATTTTTCATTGAAGCATTAGTGTGGGCAAGTGATAAAGATGTCATTTTTTAAATATAAAATGGATTGGAGGTAGAGATAAACATATGATATATGGAATAGGATTTGATTATATGACCAAACATGCTTGAACAAGAACACAACACCAACTTAAGTACAAGGCTTTTCATGTTTTTTTTTGCCTGCTGATGTAATATACATACATAGAAATTTAGACCCTGAGTTTCGAATCTTTATATACATTTAAGTATTATACTCTTACTATATGTAAAACGTGTTCATACATTTCATACACATAAATATTTTTATGCATAGCATTACCTCTAACAAAAATTTCAATCGTGTCATAGCTTGTTATGTTGACAAAATTCAAATTTGACTATATATATGTTTGATGTCATTTTAATACTTGTTAGATCTAGTGTGATACTATTTTTTTTGTAAAAAATCACTATTTTAAATATTTTTAATGGGAATATCTCCCATGTAGATTTCATTAGTGTATCATCATGTAAACGTATCTTCATATTTTTTTAGGAATAATGAGTGCCCTCGAAATATCAGCAATATAATAAAGTAAAAATATCTTAATGAGAAATTCATCATTGAGATCAAACATGTGTTTCATATTGTATGTAATATCTGAAAGATAAAATATCTTTAAATTATAAAAGAGGAAGAGATAGTGGCAAGTTAATAAAATTTTAGCAAGTATTTATGGAAGCAGATTCTATTTGACTTCTTGAAAAATGCATGTCTTGTCTTGAAATTAATTATAAAGAATATACAACTTGACTATAGTTAAAAATCTTATCTATAGGTTATGATTTTTCATAATATAAACTTCTTTGTAAATTTGCAGTGCGCAATCACATTGCGACCTTTCACTACGAAATGCCACATCTTTATGTAATACCCCGCCTAATAAATTACCAGGTGATCAGTCCTATATTGAATTAAACAGGAATCTCATTTGGTTCATTCTTAGCAACACTGTCCAAAACATTTTAAAACTTACTAACCACCTAGTATTAGAAAAGGAATGGTGTCAAATTTTATCTTTTTATTAAATAACAACAACATACAGATGAATATAATTTAAACCATTTACACAGTCACTGGGTCAAACAATACTAGAAATGAATAAATACAGTTCTTGCCAAATAAACCGCTGGCTACAAAACCCAAGTTTGAAAAATATAAGCCACCACAATAATAGATTGAGCACATCATCTGACTGGAACAAATGAAATAACTAGGGGGACATGCCCAAATAAAATACTGACTGAATCCTACTCTAAAAATGAAATGACTGAAGAGGCAAAGTAAATCCTACAACATCACATATGCCATGGCAGTGTAACACTGGCTGGACACCTAAAAGGATTTGAAAAGATTTTACAGCAAGGGTTAAAATCCAAAATATTTTGAAAATATTTAGCAAGTAAATTAAATCATAGTAGATTAAAATGCATAAATGCTCTCCATGTTTAAGGTAGTGTCTCACTCCCTTGAGGATCGGCTTACCCCTTAGCTATTATGCACACCTAACATTTTCTATATAACCCACGTAGTCCTCTACCCTGTGACTAGTTCTCGATAATATCCTTCCTAGCACACTACTCTAGCCCTAGTATGTTTAATATATGATTTTTAAGTTATATACACCATTAACTTAACTAATCATTATTTTCATTTGAGACCATATAATATTCTGACGAGTTAGATATTATCAATACAATTCACATCATGTGTTTTTACCCATATATAAATATCTTCACCATATATACGTATCATCATATTACAACATTCACGCACATGTCGTCGATATATAATCATCCTCCCGAGTAGACACTCACCGGATGTTCTCTACAATGCTGTTAATCCACATGTATACTCATCCACCTGGACACCGTGACACAGTTAGCTCCCCGATTAAGTGAAACAAAATAAACACAGGCGAGGCAGTCATAGTTACCTATTGAAATGAGACTGAATCATACCCAAGGCGTATCACCCAAAACTATGGACTCTATGACCTTGGGACTATACTCACCCTGCACCTCAAGTTAGTGGATTCACCCGCATCGCGCAACCTCCCATGATAGCACTAGAGGGGGATGTATTGCTATAAATATTATTCACATCAATATTTATTAAGCACACAAATATATATAGAAATATATAATTAATCCAGGCTAATCCGTGCACAATTACCATAACACTAGCCTCACATTCCCAAGTTTGTATAGCGACTTGTAATTTAAATAATTCCCACAATTACTTTATTTAACACTCGAGTTGTTTCACCCAGTTAAATTACCCAGACTCGCTCCTTCGGTCCCAAATTCCATCCTTCAAAATCTATTTCTCATAAGACCATTATTTCGATTAACACCCTTTTTATTTCGAATATTCCATAATTTATTATGTTATAATAAATTAACTCGGCTGAATCCGTGCCTAAGCACTTGTAGCACTAGACCCAAAGTATCTGAGTCAATTTCTCGATTCTAAACTTCAATTGACTACGCATTAGTTAATTTATTACCCTGGTGTCACTTAACCAATATATCCTAACTTGCTCACTTGGCCCGAAAATACAATATTCCAAATTTACGATTCAAAATTCTCCTTAATAAGTATTTATCACTTATTATTACTCTAAAGTTTCAAAATTACACCAATTTCCAATATTAATTACTATTATGTAATATCTTCTTAATTGTCCCACAAGAGTTTTCAGACCATCACGAAGGCCTGGACCATAAATGTAGCACCACAAAATAACAGCCCCGGTCAAACAGTAGAAGGAGAAACAGTGGCTAAAATATTCACGTCGTTCGAGTGAAGGAGCATGTCGTTCGAACGACAGAGGTTGTCGCTCGAACCAGACCCAGGTCGTTCGAACGACCCTGGGTTTTCCTCCTTCCCTTTCTTCGTTTAGTGCAGTTCGCCATTAACAATTTTAAACATCAAAATTTTGCCCATATTTCTTTCATTTAGCCCGTTAAGACTCAAACTAAATCTACAAGTTAAATATCCTCAATCTTAACCCAAACAGATTGAAGGTTAATAGATAAAATTCCCAAATCCTCTACATATTTTAAATCTAAATTTATTGAAACCCAAATTTAGATACCAACCTATCCCAAAAACCATATCATTTTATCACACCCACTATGATATGAATAGAAATCTGCAATTAATTTAAAAGAAAGTTTAACGATTGGCCTTAGGGTTCATAGTGTCTGAATCCTTTGGTGTAGATGATGATAATTTGATGACGAACACACACATTTGTTCTTGATTTTGGCTACCATGGTTTCTCCAAGTGTACCCACTTTTTTCTCTCTCTCAATCGGATTTTCTAAAATATCTTATTGCATTCACACCCTCTCACATTTAAATTTAATAAATCAATCCCGTTTTTAAGCTTATAGGCCTTATTAAAAGGGCCCAAACACTCCCTTGTGGGTTTGGTTATGCCTAAAAATGCTCCGAGACCTATTTACTACCCATGGATACTCTTTTTCAACTATTTCTACCCCTTTGGACTCAACTGTACACTCAGAATTGACATCCAAATTATTATATAACATTATCCAATTTTTTACCTAAAAAATGCGACGTCCAAATAATCCAAATAATTAAAGTTCAATTCGCCAAATTAAATAAATCCTCTAATTTAAATAAATTCTCCAAATCAAAAATTGAATTCCTCCCAAAAATAATTTAATTTAAAATTCCTCGAATTTACGGGGTGTTACATACTTCCCTTCTTACAAAGTAATTTCTTCCTCAAAATTCAGACAAGCCTATTACTCTCAAGACTCGACTAGACCCCTAATCACTTACCCTTAAGATCTCTACACATATTTCTTAAGAGGATATAGTTAACCAACGCACCCATACACCCTGTACCCATGCTTAACCACACAAATAATACACGACTTTTACCAGCCATAAATCGTACTATATCTTTGATCTCAGAGTCCACATATGTATATAGAAACATAGGTACCAAACCTATGTACTAATAACCAAACATCTCCCCACTTTCAATGTTGCACTAAGTTTCATGCGTGGGACATCTCATAGAGCGAAATCTAAACAAGGAACCCCCTGATACACTACTACCTAACATAGTCGATCGTTGAGATATGTTAGGCCCTCACTCCATAGCATGCACCCCTCAAATACCCGTCTCTTGATAGAAAAGTATACACATCCACTCTTATGCTACAAACGACAACCTACAATACCGCGCCCTTACTATCACTAGTTTCCTTACGCGAAAAAAAAATCCTGAGCTACATCTCCCCGCTTGACAATAAGTCTATCCACCCTGAGTCACATCAATAACATCCCTACTCACCGGGGTAAAATTTAACAATACATATTTTCTTATAAGTATATTATGCAACACACCATAATCATATACACACACACATATATGTATAGACTAGACCTTCTTTTAGGTGATAACTAACCCGAGTAAATTATATCTTGAAACAACGAACACAAAGTCTCACTACACTATATACTATAGCCTAAACATCCTGGCATAAATATCACTGATGGCTCATACGTAATGCACTTATCCCCAGTTTAGTTCTGCACTCTCAACGTGGCTATATCATATCGATATCCTCAATTACCACACACTTTGCAATTTTCTTCTTCTTGATACTTCCCACACCCATTAACATACGGTGCAAAAGTTCTCTTAGTGCTTCCTTCGCAGCACTACCAGGCTCTCCTAGCCATATATTATAATAGCCCTTAGCTTAAAGTGTTTCCTCTACACGTTCAATAATTTAATCATTAAATCCGATGTCCTCGTATCCAATGACGTCTCTCGACTCCAGACATTTATTAAGGCTAATGTGTATAACATCTCACATCAAGACCCAAACAAACTTTTCCCAAAACTTTATTCCTCATCATTGTCTGTCCTCAATTTTTGTAGGTACAAAACATACACCCGGGACACTCTAATCATATCCGTATACTCACAAGTATAATCATTGACTCTCACATCCTCAAAGTAGTCGTATACTACTGCTCTCACAATATCACCAAGCCCTCAATACTAAATTACTAACGAGGTAAATCTCTCCGCTCTATGGTAACCCGACATGCCCTGAATCTCAAAAGTAAGAGTTCTTATGCATCGGGATCTAATGTAACTAGCTAACTGCACTTTCTAAATTCTAATAATATAATACCGCCGCAAATTCGACCCTCCTATAGGCGAGACATCACAACACTAATATACAACCTTCTCTAGAACAACGAACACGATAGACTTGCTATAATCGACCACCATAGCGAACCCGTTTGTACCCAGAATAAAACCATACCTCGAATATCACCTATCAAAATGAGCTAACCTCATAAAAATATATAACATCTCAGTGTACATACCCACTCCCCTACAGGTGGAACTGAAGAGCGCCCCGCTACTCCATGGTAAATATGCACATTCTTGTAATATTAACGATACCTCTACTAAACATGTTTCTCACGCGAATCTAGTATTAATACACTACCGTGACTCGCTTGTGTCACACAAAATAAACCCCAATCATCTTGGGATAAAACTCATACTTTCAATTGCCAATAACACTTGAAGCTCAAATGGTTCTTGGGCATAACACCCTCATCCTAACCAAAGCAAAAACTTTTATAACTATTGGCCCTGCTAGGCATCCTGCTTTTGTCCCCCGACTCTCTAAGGACAAGATCCGCACATGTGCTTGTACTTTGTAATCATAAGACACCTCGTTGTGCCCTTCCCCTTTCCCTAGCCCCACCGGCTATGTTGGGGTTATCCTTTTTATGGACCTGGTAGTCTTGACGCTGATTGCTACCCCTATTGTCTTTTTGGCTCAATTGGTCTTATGGGACTTGTTACTAACCTTGACCGCCCTGACTGAACCCACCACTACTTGGTAGAAATTTTATTTATCTCGATCGTTAATTCTGGGTTCTCTACTGAGTATCATTTCCCTTGATGCGTCACTAGCACCAAAAAAATTTAGCCTTACTCTTCGGTTAGATTCTCTAATTCCCTTAGTTCCCTTCTCACGAGAGCATTGATATAAATTATAAATGTACAACCTTTATGACATAACACGACATGAGTCATCCTATCCAAAACTCCTATCCACACTTGTACTTTCTACCCATGGGTCTATTATCAACTAACAACCCCTTTTTTATTCTTCGAATCCCTCTCATCGGTTACGAAGTTTGAGAATTCCATTAAATTTTATTCACATCCGACCACTGACTAGACCTTTAGGAGGATTACTGAAATCTATCTTACCTCTCTATTAACCTCTGGTGAGAGGATTCGTAATAATTCGCACCCCAAATTCCTCATTATGCATGGTAATTTTCTCAAGACTATGGTGACTGACTCCTATCACCCTACGCTACTCTTATGAGAAAACATCATAACCCAAAAATATGACTTGAGTGTCACTACACTCCCCTATAAGTGATCCCATTGGGATGTTCTCCATCCATTGGTATCTACCCCTTTCTCAACTTCCTTGAATTCTAGCGGATTGTTCTTCTGAAATAAAAATCTCGTTCTACCCTCGCCCCTTTTCTTCTACACTTGGGGTTTTAGCTTTGTACCATTATCCTTCACGAGGGTTTTTGGGGAAACTACTGTGTCCGATCAGTTACACCAACTTTAATTGTTTAAAAAATAACCGTAGTGAATCCTACCACGTCAGTATTTCTAGAATACTCTATGGATTATGCTGAGTTCTCCCTCCTATAATCCTTGTACCGTCCCATGCTTGTCATTCTATAATGTATAATCTGCCATGCTCGATCGAAGCCATATGTGAATCACATCAACTATACTTTATAGCGGGAGAACATAAGTCGCATACGTAAAGGAATATAACAACCCTATAATAAGGCCCTATATTAAAAGACCCTCAGATGAAACGTGAAAAGCCACACAGATCCGAAGGAAACTAGAAACTGATGCTCTGATACCATCTGTGACACCCCGACTAATAAAATACCGGGTGATCTGTCTTATATCAAATTAAATAGGAATCTTATTTGGTTCATTCTTAGCATCACTGTCGAAAACTTTTTAAACTTACTAATCACCTAGTATTAAAAAAGAAATAGTGTAAAATTTTAACTTTTTATTGAACAACAATAACATGCAGATGAATATAATTTAAACCCTTCACATAGTCAATGAGTCAAACAATACTATAAATAAATACAATCCTTGTCGAATAAACCACCGGCTACAAAACCCAAGTCCGGAAAATATAAACCACCAGAATAATAGACTGAGTACATCATCTAACTAGAGCAAATGAACTAACTAGGGCGACATGGCCAAATGTAATATTAACTGCATCTTACTCAAGGAATGAAATGACTGAAGCGGCTAAGTAAATCCTGCAACATCCTATAATATAAACAATTTTGACGTCCCTGTGGTTGGACACCTAAAAGGTTTTGAAAAGATTTTACAGCAAGGGTTAGAACCCAAAACATTTTGAAAATATTTAGCGAGTGAATTAAATCGTAGTAAATTAAAATGCCTAAATGCTCTTCATATATAAGCTAGTGTAACACTCCCTTGAGGACCGACTCAACCCTTAACTATTGTGCACACCTAACGTTTTCTACATAACCCACCTAGTCCTCTACCCCATGATTAGTTCTCGATAATATCCTTCCTGAAACACTACTCTAGCCTGAGTACGTTTAATATATGATTTATAAGTTATATACCACATTAACTTAACTAATCATTATTTTCATTTGAAACCATATAACATTCTCACGAGTTATATATTATCAATACAAATATCATCATGTATTTTTACCCGTATATAAATATCTGCACCATATTCATGTATTATCATATTACCACATTCACACACATGTCGTAGATATCTAAGAATCCTCTAGAGTAGACACTCATCAGATGTTCTCTATAATACTATCAATCCAGGTATACTCATCCATCCGGACACCCTGACACGGTTAGCTCCTTGAATCAGTGAAACAAAATAAACGCAGCGGAGGCAGTCACAGTTCCCTCCGAAAATGAGACCGAATCATACCCAAGACGTCTCACCCCTAACTACGGATAATATGACCTAAGGACTATACTCACCCTATTTCTCAAGCCAGGGGATTCACCCACATCGTACAACCTACCTTGATAGAACTAGAGGGGTATGTATTCCTATAAAAATTATTCACACAAATATTTATTAAGCACACATATATATATATATATATATATATATATATATATATATATATATATATATATATATATATATATATATATATATAATTAATCCAGGCTACTTCGTGCACAATTATCGTAACATTAGCCTAACATTCCCAAGTCTATATACCGACTTGTAATTTAAATAATTTCCAAAATTACTTTATTTAACACTCGAGTTGTGTCACCCAACTAAATTAACCAGACTCGGTCCTTCGGTCCCAAATTCCATCCCTCAGAATTTATTCCTTAAAATACCATTATCCCGGTTAAAATATTCCATAATTCGTTATGTATCCCTATAATATATTAACCCAGCGAAATCCATGCCTATGCACTCGTAGCACTAGCCTTAAAGTATCCGAGTCAATTTACCAACTCTAAACTTTAATTAACTATGCATTAATTAATGTATTACCTTGATGTCACTCAACTAATAATTCCGGACTCGCTCACTAGACCCGAAAATACAATATTTTGAATTTATTATTCAACTTACTAAGTTTTGATCACTTATTACTCTAAGGTTTCCAAATTACACCAATTTCCAATCTTAATTACCCTTATGTAATATCTCCTGAATTGTCCCACAAGAGTTTTCACACCAGTAGAAGGAGAAACAGTGGCTAAAATATAGCCCCTCAAAATAACAACCCCAGTCAAACAGTAGAAGGAGAAACAGTGACTGAAATATTGACATCGTTTGAATAAAGAAGCATGCCGTTCGAACGACAGAGGCTGTCGCTCGAACCAGACCCTGGTCATTCGAACTACCCTGGGTTTTCCTCCTCCCCCTTTTTCGTCCAGTACAGTCCGCCATTAACGATTTTAAACCTCAAAATTTTGCCTAGATTTCCTTCATTTAACCCATTAAACTCACACTAAATCTACAAGTTCAAGATCCTCAATCTTAATATATAACCCACACGGATTGAAGGTAATAAATCAAATTCCCAAATCCTATACAAATTTTAAATGTAAATTTATTGAAACCCAAGTTTAGATGCCAACCTATCCCAAAAACCATATTATTTATCACACCCACTATTATATGAATAGAAATTTGCAATTAATTTAAAAGCAAGTTTAACCACTTGCCTTAGGGTTCATAGAGTCTGAATCCTTTGGTGTAGATGATGATGATTTGATGAAGAACACACACATTTGTTCCTGATTTGGGATCCCATGGTTTCTTTAATTGCACCCACTTTTCTGTCTCTTTGTTGGATTTTCTAAAATGTGTTATACCTGTCACACCCTCTCATTTTTAGGGGTTAATAAGATAATCCCCTTTTTAGGCTTATGGGCCTTATTAAAAGGGCCCAAATACTCCCATGTGGGCTTGGTTATGCTTCAAAATTCCCCGAGACACATTTACTACCCATGAGTACTCTTTTCCAACTATTTCGACTCATCCAGGCTCAACCGTACTCTCAAAATTGACATCCGATTATTATATAACATTCTCCAATTTTTGACCTAAAAAATGCGACACAAAAATAATTCGAATAATTAAATTTCAATTCGCCAAATTAAATAAAGCCTCTAATTTAAATAAATTCTCCAAATCATAAATTTAATTTCTCCCAATAAAATAATTTCTATTTCTTCCAAAAATAATTTCATTTAAAAGTCCTCGAATTTACGAGGTGTTACACTTTATAAATACACTTAATAGTCAATAATTAAATATTGACTTATATTGATGAATACTAATCAAATTCATAAGGAATTTCATTAAATGAAATGAATAATTTAATAAGGGTACAAAGTTATGATGGTGATTGTCAACCTATTTAAAGATGTGAATGGATACCTTTTGCGTATGGAAAAAGTTGAAATAGTTTGTAGTTAATCGAATTATTTGATGTGTGTATTACTAATGTCTCTACACGTATTTATGTTATTTAAGTAGTCCTCAATAGAGGAATTAATAAAATATTTTTTTCCTTTGATAATTATTAAAACTTTGTTCGCTAATATCATAAATATTTAAATAAATATTTTTTTTCTATATGGATAACTATTAAAAGTTTGTTTGCTAATATCTTAATATTTAATTAAAAAAATTATTATTTTATATTGGTAACTATTAAAACTTTGTTTTCTCCCTCTAGTGAGAACTAGAAAAATAATGTATATTTATGCATGTGTTTGAATTATCAGCTTTGTAATTGGAATTATATACATCTTAATAATGGATTTGATTCAATGAACAAAGAGGATAAGTGACGTAAATTTTTAGAGAGTACTTATGAGAGGCTAAGTATTCAATAAATTTAATGAACAGTTCTCTTCATAGGCTGAAAATGTCATTGGATATATGAAAAGTTAGATAATGAAATGACGTGATGTTTGTGTTATCCACTTCTTTTCATGCATTTATCTAGAAATATATATTAATCCCATTATCATTTAGTATTCACTTACCCGCTCTCTTCAAAATATCAACACATAAAACCTAATACTCTTTTAACTTTTTTTTGTCAATAATGGTTCAACTTATCATAAGTTTGCATGACTATTTGGATATGGAAATGAAGTGGAGACAAAAACTTGAAGATATTGAGGATTCCCAAAGACCTATTAAGGACCAACGCTTTTAATGAAGGTGTCGATTTCACGATCATAGTTTTCTACTTTGACTATGTTAGGTTGGTGATTATCAGGAAGAACTACTTGTATGAAACCATTATCTCCTTTTACTAGTACAGTTTCTAATGGAGATGTTGGTTTCATAATAATCATTCCACGTGAGATCCTAGAATCTCACACACTTAGAGGATCAAACAACTATTATGAAACCAACATCTCCATTTGGGTGAAGATAGTACAATCATATAAGTAGTTCCTTTTGAGATTCACCAACTTGTCAGAGTCAAATGAGAGAAAAAATATCGTGAAACTAACATCTTTATCCAAAGTGCCAAAGTTTATTAAGTGGTCCTTAGACCTTATTCAAGAGAAATTGAAGAACGTTGACGGTCGATATCATCAATTACTTTTTTAAAATGTATTTCCAATTGTTGTTCATGTTCCAAATAGTAGAAATATATTATATTGAAACTTGTAACACGCCATGATTATGAAATATGTATTTCGTACAAAGAATTATGATATTTCAAACTACAAAATATAGTTTTAGCAATATGAAATAATATAATTCATACTATGAAATAAATTAATTAGATATAACATTGTATGAACTATAGGTTGTAAAATCCCAGTTTGATTAATTCAACCGAGTTAAGCCAAGAAGTAAAGGAAAATCACACATAGACCGGTTCCTCTTTTTGTTATCATATTCAAGTTATAATCTTTTATCAGGACTGTCGGGCACACACTACCACTTCCAAATAAGTTGGATAATTCACCCCACGTGAAATGAATGGATAGTTTGTGCTTACGGAAAAAATTAAAATTGTAGTCATGAAGTGAATGTTTAATTTTTGCACATGAAAAAAAGTTAAAATAGTAGTTATGAAGTAAATGAATAGTTTTTGCATATGGAAAAAAAGTTGAAAAAATATTTTTTTGCATATGTGTTACTCATTTCTCTACATGCATTTAAATGTTATTTTAGTAGTCCTTGCTAGAGGAAATAAGAAATTCTTCTTTAATATGTTATTTTAGCAGTCATCGTTTGAGGATGTAAAAAAAGTTTTAATAAAATTATCATAAAATATTACGATATTAGAAAATAATGTTTTGATTTTATCAAAATAAAATAACAATTTTCGATGAAAAGGAAACTCCTAAGAATATAAAAATGTGTGCCACATAATGTTTGAATTTTTATCTGTACTCGCTTAAGGAAATATGGAATTATTGTTTTTCAGACAAATTATAACTCCGATATGTATATTTCTCATTGATCATTATTATTATAGATGGAGGTTAAAGCTCATGGTTGATCGGATGATAAATTTTCCACACCCAGGAGGATTAAAGGACGATAGAGCTCATGGTTGATCAGAAGATTAATCTTGCACACCCAGGTCGATTAAAGGACCATTAAAAATGAAAGGGAAGAACCAAGGTTAATCGGAAGAAGGTTTTTCATAGGAGGTCCCACAACAAGATGTCTCGCTCAAACATACTCGAAAAGGAGCAGGGTCACTCAAGAGACCTCATCATAAGAAATAAACTTGATCAAAGAGGCTCCTCAAAACATACTTGTAATATGAATGTTAGATTGTATTTGTTTCCTTTTAGTGATAAATATTAGGAACTTATTTGTACAAATATTGAGGTTACTTGGTACTTGCAAAAGACCATGTCAAGCAGGACATGTGAACGCTCACATGCTCTATCGAATGACCTCATTTAATCAATCTCATAGGGATTTGGTTTGGTGGAATTAGAATAAGGAAATGTTGGAAGCAGTCCCAATCTCTTAGGTACACTTAGGCAAAACCTCTCTCCAATAGGTTCAAGATAGTACTCCGAAACGCCTTCCTGTTTGGGAAATTATTTGAGGAACCTCATCAAAACCGGTTCTTTCAAAGTACCCTCATCCTACAAACAATGTAAGGTTGTTCGAGAAATTTTCTCTCGAAGAACCTCATTCGGTTGACAAGACAACATGCCTTATTACCACTATTTGCTATCTTCATGACGTAATGATTTATAACACTTGAGGAGCTTGAGAAAGTTAGTACTTGAGTAGATTAATTCCTTGGACCATTATCTCATTTAGAGGGATGTCCCATCAGCTTCCATGAAACAAACTGTTGTGCTAACTTGTCGCATCTCAATTAATGAAATGGACATTCTGAGGGCCTAAACAATGTTCCCACTAATAAATAATATCTCACAAATTTAACACACTATCCTTAGTATTAAATTCACAATACTCTTAGCATTAATTGGGGGTAAGAACATTTAATGCAGACAAGGTCATTCCAATGGCCTGACATTCCTATAAATACTTTCACTAGTCACATTTATTAAGGGCTAGATTCTCCTGATATCAAAACTTACAAGACACAAGATCTTCTTACGAGTTTATCCTTGCTAGAGTTTATCCTACCGTTCTCAGAGCATAACTAATCTTTACTCCTAATCATCTGCATTAATTTCACTAAGAGGTCCACTGTGTTACCTTTATTATGCCAAAGTGCTTGTTCTTTCTCCCTCCAATCAAGTTAGTTGTTGAGATTTAGTTCATTTATTGTATTTTCAGGATATCTATGTTATAAAGGTCCATTTAATACATATTCTATGGTACTAAGGCTATTTATTGCAAATATTAGAGTTCCTCATTTAATATGTTATTCTTCGTGCATTAATCATCATTCTGAAAGAAGGTTTTGCCTCTATAAATACAAATTGTAGTTAACGAACCCACACCTTACATTTGGAGACTCTTTTGAGGAGGTATTATCTTTGAATAATGACAAGTGGTAACATGGAAGATAATATTTTTTTTTATGGTATACAACATGAATAAGAAGGAGAGATAACTTTCCTTTTGGACGCCAACGTAAGGGTGCCAACGGAAGTAGAACTATATGCTGCTACCATGAAGGCATCTATAGGCCCGACATAAATGGTGGGATTAATGAGCCTATTTACTGAATTTATCAAGAACGTGTGCTCAAGCTATGCTAGGAGTTTTTGCATAATCAAATTCCTTTATTACACAACTGAGAGTGTCGCAGGTTCCTTTTGTGTTAAAAGGCATTGTTGTTCAGCTGAATGACAATAATGTTATTACTCCACCGATGGGGTTACCTACTACAACCCCTTATGTCAACATAGAAAATGTTGCCTCTGTCATCCCGCTGAAGATTATTTTGCCTATGGTGCCTCCCAGCAAAACACCTCTCTCTCACTTAGTACGGTGGAGATAAAGAGAGAGCTCATGCGAATGATGGAAGCCTCTAAAGCTGGGGGAGATGCCTCCTCAATATACGATGATTTTCATACACTATACCCAAAGGAATATAACAATGAACTATACCCGGAAGGGTATGTCACACCTATTTTGTAAAATATACTTGAAAATTGGGAAATTTGAAGGAGCACATGAAGAGGTTTATTGAAAGGCTTAGTGTATATTATAATGATTAAAACTTGAGGTTGAGACTGTTTTCAAAATTTTTAACTTAAAAAGAATATACGTGGTACCCCCATCTTGCACCCGACAATCTGGCATCGTGGGAGGATCTCCATGTTTAGTTCATTCAGAAATTCTTTTTGGTAGGATGAATTTACTCTCACTGAGCTAATTCAAGAGAAATAGAAGCCTGAAGAAGTCGTGGTTGCATATATCAGGAGGTTTCACGAACGATCATTAGACACTAGAGAAGAAACGTGAGAGCTCAAGCTGTTATAAATTTGTATAGAAGGTTTACTCCCTTAGTACACCAACCATTTGATTAACGAGACTAGAGAAGGAACATTTGCCATATTTTTAAAGTTTGCTGGGAACATCTCTCTAGTAGTAAAGCCTTTACCACCACCATTATTGTCTAATCTGATGTTGATACCACCAACTCCTTTGGGTAAAGGATTGACCTCGCGAGTAAATTATGTTAATAACAAAGAGAGAAGTGTAACACCCCGCCTAATTAAATACTAGGTGATCAGTCCTTTATTGAATTAAAATTCAGGTGGATGGTTGGTTCATTCTCAGCATCACTGTTGCAAAATTTTATTTCAAATTTTGAACACCCTAAATAATTAAGCTAAGTGTCAAAACAATTTAAAACATTATTTACATTTTATTAAATTACAATATGAAAACCTTTTTAATAACAACAGTGTAACAATCACATAAATAAAGGGATAATAATGACTACACCACTAATTAAACCATTTAGATAAACCAAACCAAGTTATGAACTATAAGTGAAATCATCCTGACAAGAGTTAACTCTTGAGGAGTACTGAATACTGGAAATATAAATAAACATAAATATCTGAAAAATCCAACTGGAATAGGGAATCGAGCGACATATGCCCTAACTATGAAGAACTAAAATAGGAACTGAGTCACTGAAGAAGTCGTCTAGATTAAGGGCTTGCAACTTCCACATAAGATGCAACACGTCCAATCCAAAGAACCTATGCATGATGCCCCTGTGGTTGGGCACCTATAATACATACATATATATAAAAGAAAGAGAAATGACATAAAAATGGTCAGAGCCCAGGTGTAAAATATTTTTGCAAGTATTTAAAATTCTTACCGGCTAATATCACAACAATGTTAGTACGTGACACTCTCTTGAGTGCACGCCTATCTTACTACTGATTACATAAGTATATCTAAATTATTTTCCCCTAAAGTTCTATTTCGAGAATTACTAAGGCCATAATATTTAGTTTTGGAAAATCATTCTCTTCCATATTCTTACATTGCTTAGAACCACTTAGTTATCATTACAAAATTTTACGAACACTTGCTATAAACGTTAATCTTTTATTCCTTACATAACTACTTATAAGTACAGTAGAAAGTTTCAATATATATATATATATATATATATATATATATATATATATATATATATACTATCAGCGCCCCACATAAATCTATGGTGCTGGCATACTCTGGTATCAAGTTCCCGTATCACTCACACTGAGGGAAATACTAGTTCGGAATCACTCTCGAACTGTATTAACACAATACACATACAATTGGAGGTGAAGCATAGTTCCAGGTCCTAAGAGGTTAGGACATACCCTCACGTCTCTTAGAACATCTGACTATCATTCTCAGATAGGTTGTATTGACGATACTATCTTCTAGGGTACGAGTCAATATACCCCCATAAAGGTCCAATCAAGATAAGACTATCTTGGTGCGGAAACCTTCGTGATAGAAAGTATCCCGGGTATGATTTTTACACAGATACATAATATATGCATAATCACACACTCATATATATAAACATTCACATTTTCCATATTAGGTTCGCCCACGATTAATAATTATTATCGTCTGTGCCTAACACAAAATTTTACTTAATTATTTCGCATAACGGATTCGTCTCTTTTATTCTCATTTATAATTTATTTCATACTTACTTCTCATCTCTCAAAGTATTCTCTGTCACTAAGTATAATTTCAGTAGGTATCCCCTCACTTACCTTCTAGTCTAAATCTTTCACGAGTCTCAATTCTTTAGTGAACGTACGCATAATTTCTAATGTATGAATGACTCCCCGTTAACCCACAATTTCATTCCATATTAATTTCACTCAACGGAGTCTACTTAGACCCTATTGGTCATCTTCATAACCCATTATACTCCAAAAATAATAATCAAGGGTTCTTACGTATTTAAACCGAATTAAATAAAAAGAGGAAAGATATGCAGTCTTCATAGGAGGGATCGATCGATCGAGGAATGGGGTCGATCGATCGATCGTCGATCGATCGATGCTCTTGGTCGATCGATCGATCAAGCAATTCTTGCACAGTTTTTACGGTTTCAATTATTCTAACCCATCCAAACCTCTATAATTTCATCCTAAACTCCCATCAAAGTTATCCAAATGTATAAGCGATATATATAAACAAGTTCTAATGTAACAACATCAATAAATCCTCAACAAATCAATCATAAACCTTAATCTCAGGTTTCTTTATAAAACCAAATCTTGCATGAATAATCCTAAACCTCTATTTTAATCCAGATTTTCTTACCAAATATCATAATAAAATCATGGGTAAACCTCTACATAAGATCACAATTTCATACTATATGAATTCCCCCTACAAAATATATAAATTCTCTTCTAAAATATATAATTTTTCAATTAAGACATAGGATTTTCATTCCTAGACAAACATGGAAGGTATATTAACTTGGAAATCAGCAAGATAGATACTTACCTGGGATTAAAGGATCTAATTTGTTGACCAAAAAGATATGGTTGCATTCCTCATTGTGCGGTCTACGTTTTGGTGGTGGTGGCGGTGCAATCGGGTGAGTTCTAGGCCTTGTATTACTTGGAAACTCTTCACCTTCTTCTCTAATGGACGGGCTTAGATTTTGTGTTTGTTAACCCTAAGAGAAAACTCCAAATGTGTAATATATACTAAGAAAATTCATGGGTTTAATTACCAAAAAATACAAAATGTCTATAATACCCTCCCGGGATGTCAATTAGGTCAAAAAATTCCCCGAGATCCAAACTAAGCCCTTGAGTACACCTTTCTGACTATCTCGACCCTTTCAGACACTTTGGCGCACTTAAAACGACCATATGGGTGACTTATAATTAATTCACTTTTATAATAAAAACTTTTCATGACACGACATAGGCGCGTCCCGACTTAAATTTCCATAATTGCTATATTATTCACTCGTGAAAATATTAATAAAATCAATCTCATATATTTCTTCACTCATCCAGTAATATTCAACAAATTCCCAATAATTTAATATCTCAAATTAAATTCAATAAATCCCCAATTTTAAAAGCCATAAAAATACGGGGTATTACATACTTCCCCCCTAATAATGGAATTTCAGAAAATAAGGTATGCCAGGTAAAAATGGATCTGGATACTTTATCAATACGCAAAATGGACTTTCGGGTAAGGCGAATTTCTATAGTCACCCCCGCCTCACAATAAGCTTACTTAACACTCTCAATACTATCAGTTATAGAGTCACACCTTAATAACGACACTTTAGAGTGTGCTCCACTCCGTTGTTATTTACATAAGACAAGCCTATAAATCATTGGCCCCCATTGCTTCAATATTATTGGGAGGCCGTACCTCACTACGTAACAATCACTCGTATTTATCTAATCACAAAAATCTCTTTTAGAGAGAAACCACACGAACATTTGACCACTCTTGTTAGTTCTTCAAATCTCAATTTTTTTGTGACGTAACTCTTACGACATTCACAAAACACCTAAAACAACCGTGGTAATTCCACCCCAGTCATCAGGCTCTAACCTAGTCGATCAAAAATTCCGATTATCCACTCACCTCCAAACTACTAGAGGGATAATAGTTAATTTTTTTCCACATAAAATTTCAAGAAGCCGTTTTTCCATAATAAACAGGTACGAGTACTTCCATGGAACTCTACTATACTAAACGTCGCGTTCTAGATACATCCATTGTGGAAATGAAATTATCACCATGAATTCAAAATTACTTTCAGGCGGTTCTACCAATCAATAATCACCTCGCCTACTCCTCGGCTAAGGGTGATACAACCCACTCAAAACAAAATGTTATCCCCACTACTTTCTGAGATCCTGGTTTTAAAGTGAGGTTCAATAATCCCATTCTAGTTCAGAATAATATCAGAAAGAACCTCTTAACGGAGCAAGTCTTATTTTCAAAGAAAAGTTAGGGCAAAATATCTAATAGTGTATACACCCCAAAAGAATAATAATCACTTTATTTTTAGGTCAACATGTTCCACACATTCTAAGGGACTCGTGACCTTACCTTGAAGTTGACACCTCATCCAAAAAATTTCACCCAATTGCTCTCTTCTAATTTAGGAATCGTAGGTTTGCTACAAAATTCTCTAGTTGATCCTCTTGTTCCAATCGATTTCTATCTATGAGTGGGGCCCACGAAAACTACTCGCTATATTCCGCTCAACATCGACTTTTACTTTTACCGACCCACATTAGTGACACTTAAAACTCCCCTTTTTTCTTTAGCATATATTAAAAGTTCTGACCTGTGCATTTTTCTCCACGATGTGCACTGCTGAACCTTTATACCTTACTATCATCATCATCATTTAACCTATACGCAAGTCACTTTCCACACTTGACTTGGTCATACTCCACTCCGAGTTTTTTTCAGAATAGTTAAATTTTTATCCTTATCAAGGAATACCCCAAAATGGCTTCCCATAGCCTTTTAACTAAATACGTGTTTGCTACTCTAATCCTACATGTATATATGCATTATTGTCCTTCGCACCACACTTAATCTACTCTACCAGTTCCTCTTCATTATTTCATCCTTGCAAATATATATTCCACGCGTCTATTCCCACATCCTTTCAACTCGAACGACTCAAGCAATAACTAACCAGGATGCCCACACACCTTAGAAATCGTGCATACTAGTTCAAGCATCAACTACGCTTCACACATAACACCCAATTCTCTATTTCCCTTGTGACACAACGTGGTTACACCACTTGGGTACTCTCAAAACTCCTTGTCATCGTTCCACCATTCAATTAGGTGATAAAACAAAACTTCCAATGTTTCCTTACCACACAACTGGCTCCACTGGCCTTAAATCGTCACTTAACTTTAACTTACAATCAATATTACCAGCTCCTGTGATGATCGAGGTACTAGACTCATGAACTAATGACCAAACATCTATCTACTTCTAACCTTACGCTAAGTTTCATGCGTGGGATGTCTCTCAAAGAGAAATCCAAACAAGAAACCCCCCCGATGCACTACTACCTTGCAATGTCGATTATCGAAATTCATTGGGTCCAACGTCCATAACCTGTACCCCTCTATTCCGTCTTTTTATAGAAAAATCTACATCTTTTCTCGCAATTGAACTGAAACAAAGATCTTTTTACTAATTGCACTATTTCTCAATATTGGTGGTAATCACCTTCCATAAACTTTGTACGTAAATAGTCAGGACTCTCAAAATCCCATCCCCATACATATGAGTATAAGTCCTAACTTTGACATTCCCAAAGGATAAATATAGCAATGCGCTCCTCCTAACACTAAGTACCGAGCGCTACACATAATAATGAGTGAAATCTTTTTGCCTAATGGTACACCCAATACACATTGAATCATAATAACAAAGTCCTAAAACACCCTAGGATTAAACATTTATGCACCTCTATACCCTTCGAAGTCTCTATAATATATTATTTGAGTGCAAGCTCGGCCCTCTCTCAGGTTAGGTTTTGCCAGAATAAAACACGATGCACTAGGTCTTATCTAAAACCATAATCAGTATTATAATATACTCGCATATCACATCACTAAAATGAGTAATCTCAATAAAGTATATAAATCACTAATAATGCACCCATTTGTCCTTTGCGGGGAACACTAAAGATAATACCATTATACCAGGGAAAACATACACATAATGATAATGCTATAGATATATGTACTAAATTCTTCTCACATGCGAATATAGCAATAAACAAAATGTATTGACTCGCTCGTGTCACATAAAACACGTTGCATCCTCCGAGGATAAAACTCATACTTCTACTTTGCCAATTGCCTTAGCTACTTAATGGTCTTTCGAACATAACGCGTCTAACTGAACCAAATCGAAAATTACATTAACCATTTCCCTTGCAAGCACCATACCCTTGCTTCAAAAATATTTTAACTCATGTGGTTTTACTCTCCATAAAATACCTCAACACATAACCCACTTATCTCCTATCATACTGACCCTATTAGAGTTGTCCTTTTCTCAGACTTAAATAGCCTCGATCCTGATGGATACCCTCGTCATTTCCTTATCTTTGTTGGCCCTAAGGAGCATGCTACTGGCTTCAGTAACCCTTACTGAATTCACCGTCGCTTGGTAAGAATTCATCTATCCGAATCATTTAAATGAGCCCCCTAATGGGTCTCCCCCTTGCAGTGCGTTGCTAACTTCTTTTCAATCTAGTCTCACTCTCGAATAAATCTTTCGGATTCTTTAACTCCCTTCACATAAGAGTGTTAACATCTCTACGGACAATACGTGACGTTGTCACCATATGGATCGATTGTCCAACGAAATTCTCTTTAAGTGTTATCAACTTTCCTCACGAGTTGATCTCCCATTTTAAATCCTCTCTACCATTGGTATCACTTCTGCTGATACAAGATTGGCTAAAAGTCTAAATTCATTTACAAATGGACCCTCATCCGTCCCTTCCGTGATGGGTTCAGAATAACATTCACATCTTATTCTGAACAACTGATGAAGGAATGTGCGATTAAACTTTACTTAAGATCCTTCCATTGACACAAAATTTCACTATTAAATGTGGTGGTTGACTCCCACTATTATAACTTTGCTCCAATAAGTCAAGAAAAAATTTTACTCCAAATTTTAACTTATAGTTAACCACACTCCTCCATATGCCCAAGTCTCTGAATGTATTACCTTCATTGGGTTACACACAATTCCCGCATTTTTAAAATTTCCGTTGACATCTCTCCTCAATTTTCCATTTGACATTCTCCCAAGCGCACCACGTTGGGTGAGTCTAATTTGGCATCACTTTCGACTATAGAAGTTCTTGGAATTTGTAGGTTGCGTCATAGCCATTTTTACAGTCCTGGCTTCTCGTGCCATAATAAGGGTGACCTCGACTACGGTCTTCATCCTCGAACATAGTTCATGACCTCACTAAACCCTGCCTCCCGCTACTCGCCCAAAGGCCCTCATCTGCCATACTTCATGTTCGATCATGTCCGAACACAAGTAAGATTTACTAATATATTCGTGATAGCAGGAGAATGAAATCTCACCGAAGAAATCAACAATCCTAAACATAGGGCTCTATACTAAAGAAATCTATGCCGGAAGCATAATAAGCCGCACAGATCCTAAAAGACACTAGAACCTAATGCTCTGATACCACCTATAAAACCCCGCCTAATTAAATACTGGGTGATCAGTTCTTTATTAAATTAAAATCTAGGTGAACGGTTGGTTCATTCTCAACATCACTGTCGTAAAATTTTATTTCCAATTTTGAACACCCTAAATAATTAAGCTAAGTGTCAAAACAATTTAAAACCTTATTTACATTTTATTAAGTTCCAATATGAAAACCTTTTTAATAATAAAGTGTAAGAGTCACATAAATAAAAGGATAATAATGACTACACCATCAATTAAACCATTTAGATAAACCAAACCAAGTTATGAACTATAAGTGAAATGATCATGACAAGAGTTAACTCCCGGGGAGTAGTGAATGCTGGAAATATAAATGAACATAAATCTCTGACAAATCCAACTGAAATAGGGAATCGGGTAACACATGCCCTAACTATGAATAACTAAAATAGGAACTGAGTCACTGAAGAAGTCGTCTAGAGTAAAGGCCTGCAACTTCCACATAAGGTGCAGCACGTGCAATCCAAATAACCTATGCATGACGCCCTTGTGGCTGGGCACCTATAATACATACATATATATACAATAAAGAGAAATGATAGAAAACGGGTCAGATCCCGGGTGTAAAACAGTTTTAAAATAGTTTTGCAAGTATTTAAAATGCTTACCGGCTAATATCACAACCATGTTAGTACGCGACACTCTCTTGAGAATTGTCACCGCTCATCTAGTGTGCACGCCTATCGTATTACTGATTACATAAGTCTATCTAACTTATTTTTCCATAATGTTCTATTCCGAGAAGTACTAAGGCCATAATATTTAGTTTTAAAAAATCATTCTCTTCCATATTCTTACATTGCTTAGCATAACTTAGTTACCGTTACAAAATTTTACGAACACTTACAATAAATATGAAGCTTTTATTCCTTACTTAACTACTTATACGCACAATAGAAAGTTTTAATATATAAGCGTATATATATATATATATATAATAAAGTAGGATAGTGTTTTCACTATTCATAAGTTAGGGACATACTTTGTGGTTGAGATTGAAGCCACCTAGGCACGAAATGAAGGGTTGAGATTAATTTGCACTTAACACATTCCCCCACACCCTATCTCGTCCGCCTCCCTCTCATTCATTTCTTCTTTGTCCCCGTTTCAAGACAAACCCTCCCAACATTTACCCTATTCTTCGTCGCCCTACGCCTCCACCGCCCGCATCTGACAGGTAATCTCTCCCACAAATGGAGGTTTCTAATTTAGGGTTTTTATTAATTTTGGGTTTTTATTTCAATAGTGGGTTTTTGTGTACTTTTGGGTTTCGATTTTGGGTTCTTAGTTGAGAATATGTTTTACATTTCGATTTTGGGTTCTTAGTTGCATATATATGTTTGTGTTTCATTTTTGTGCCAGATCTACACAATGTGTTAGATATTTGAATTATTTCTATACATTTTGTGTTAGATCTATATTTTTTTTAATCTTAGATCTACAGAGTTTATTTTGTGTCTTTTTATGTCTATTGTATTACACTCTCATGAATATCCACATTTGACACATGATTGTGTAAGTAAAATTAAGACATTATTGTAGATTGATTTCATTCAGAACATCGCTTGGAAACAAATTGCGAGGATTCAAATTTAGTTAGATCTATACTTTTTTTTTAATCTTAGATCTGTAGAGTTTATTTTGTGTCTTTTTATTTCTGTTGTATTACACTCTCATGAATATCCCCATTTGACATCATGATTTTGCAGGTAAAATTAGGTCATTATTATAGATTAATTTAATTCAGAACATCGCTTTGAAGCACATTGCGAGGATTCAAATTTAATGAGGTCATTAGCTCCATACATATTGTGGGAGATCAAATTTGTTTTTTTTATGCATAATATATATTCTAATTTTGTTCTATTCTTTCATTTTACAGGTATAAACTATGTTGTGTCTTCAATCTATACCACAATCGATCAATGTATGGATATTGTTACATATTGTTGGTCAATTTGATTGGGGCTCCGAATGTTTTATTTTCCAGTTTCTTTAATTTTGTGGGTTGCTTGTGTATCGGTTATTTCTTTTTTGTTTCTTATATAAGCAATATATAGTTCTCATAATTAGTGTGTTGTAATTTCAAATGACATATTCATTTTTCTTTCATCTCTGTTTAGGAAAATATGTCCCTATGTTCGTGTTTTATTTTAAACCAGTATAGTAAATTACTGTTTGAGATTTTTTAGTTGAAAAAGATAGATGTATTGGGTGTTTTGACTGAAGTTTCATAAAATCAAGGTTTGACTGATGTATTGGGAGTTTAGCTGAAGTTTAAAATGTCCACTTCATAACTACATGTATAAGTCTATGATGCATATTACTGAAGCATATTCTGAGCTACTGACACATAACTTGCTTGTAATCTCCTAATGAAGGATTTCAGTAGCTATTGTTAATTCATAAGCTTAGCATCGATGGTACAATATTTCTTAAATATTAAATAGTTTATATATAGTTTAGATTCGGACACGTCATGTGTTTGTATAAATCTCGCATCATTAAACATTTTTAGTGTTGCATGTATATATTTATGCTTTTAATTACCAATTATGATTTTACGCCACTTTCTACAAATTATTTTGAATAATGATCTTTAGTCTACTTTTGGCACGTTCATGTATATCACAACGGTTCCTTATATCTTAGCTGATTATTTGCTTTGTAAATTGATTAATAGGAATAACTGTTTGCCTTATATTGTGACCTCTGTTTTTTAATTCATAGGATTCAAAACCAACCTAAAAAAGATGACTTAGTAGTCGTTTTGTTAAATAATTTTTAAAAACCTACATTATTATTCAAAAACATGTATGAGCATGTTCTATTTGTATTTTAGGCATGCATTTTAAGCATGTATTCAAAAACATTGTTCTCCATTGCTTCATTCCGCCCTTTTCTTCTTTTACATGTTTTTGGTTGTGCATAGATTCTTTAAAAAGGTGCGAAGCCAAGAAAGATAAACTGATATAGTTTGGGATAACTACTTTCATAATTAGTGTATACATTTGCATTTAGCAATTTATTTGGATACCAATTACGAGGATCTCTCTTACATAAATGAAACAAATTTTAGTATTAAAAGTTTGGCAGTTTCCAAGTTTGGGATATTGTAATTACTTTTATGGAGTTTTGTTAGTTAATTGATTGGATGTGGGCCAGTGTATTTGAATTATGTTCAAGAACTATGTATGGATTAGCGGTGAATTTTTATAAGCACTATTATTCTTGATGCAAATATGATGGAGTCCAAATTCAAACACGCTCCTTTGAGATGGATTAATAGCCATTATTATGAAATATTATGAATAACAAACACCCTTAATAGTTTTTTCTTCATTTCTTTTTGTTCTGGGGCACTTTTTGGGATTTTCGGATGAAGTCATTTAAAGACTATCCTCAGTTTTTGCCGCATTTGATCATGAAGGAGACAATAGCTAGAGATACTTGAGTTGTGATATATGGTGGATGTTGTTTATATCTTGGTTGGTTCTTCAGATATATGTATGGATTCTGATTGATTTAATGCATACTTTTTCTGTGTTTTATTTTTCTTCTAATGGAACCCGAGTAAGTTCAACAGAGGTATAGTAGTTGCCATATAATTGAAGATGTATTATTGGACTTTTGAAATCTTGAATGTTATAAGACATGGAGCTTATAATATCAGACTCTAATTGAATTTTATAAGATATGGAGCTTATAATATCAGATGTTTACATCTGATATTATGATGATTCTAATATAACCCATGTTTGCATGACCCTATTCAAGGTTTAGTTATTGTGCGTGACGTGTTTTGAGTGTTCTTTAGTTGATTTTTTTGTTTACTTCCTTGATAATTTAGCCACGAAACAAAGATTTATGCGCATGATACTGTTTGCTATTTGCTATTTTTTCCTTTGTTTGATTCTTTAATTTTTTTCGTTAATGCAGTGAACATGGGTCCTGGTAGACACATAATAAAGTCAAGATAATTCTCCTCGCCCACACTTGAGTCTAATTAGGTACACATATGCGGGGTTGTCACCTGCTATAACTGTTACTTTCATGTATGAACCTGAGATCCATATAATTGCAGAGATTATAGACATTGATCTTGACACCGAACAGGTAATTGTGGTTAACTCCAAGGCATACACGTACAACGATGAAGAGCTCGATTTAATTTATTTTTGTTTGTTCATAAACAAAGCTTTAAATGTATATTTGATTTGGTTCAGTCATAAATAGAGCTAATTTGGTTTATATATAGCTATACCTGTATATTTGGTTCATTTTGTTCATATTTGTTCAATTTGTTCATATATAGCTACATATATTTGATTCAGTTTGTTCATATTGGTTCGAGTTGTTCATATATAGCTATATATGTAGAGCATAGCTTTAATTCATATATTTATTCTCTTATAATCAAGTGGTCTAGAGCTATGTTTTGAGGGGCATGAGAGCCTCTAATGTACGAGATGGACAAAGTCGCTGGGTGAGCACAACTGGCAAGGTGAAGCCACTTCCTAGCTGCGAAACACTTCCAGCCCAAGTTGATCGAACAAACTAGGTGAAGCCACTGGTTCGGTTTGTTCATGAGCGTAGCTTTAATTTGGTTTATATTGTGTTATACCTGTATATTTTGTTCACTTTCTTCATATTGGTTCGGTTTGTTCATATATAATTATATATGTAGAGCATAGCTTTAATTTAGTTCGTATTATAGAACTGAGATTTTGGTTTGTTAATGAGATTTAGTTCATATATTTCTTCTCTTATAATATGGTGGTCTCGAGCAATGTTTTGAGGGACCTGGGAGACTTTAATTTAGTTCGTATTTGGTTCGGTTTGTTCATAAGCATAGCTTTATTTTGGTTTACATATAGTTATACCTTTATAATTGGTTCATTTTGTCCATTTGGTCCATTCCTATATTGCAGCAGATTCAGGTATGCTCAAATGCACTTAGTCCCCTCACCTTAAGGTATGCTCAAGTGCATTTGTTGAATCTGCTAAGTGCATTTGAGCATTTGAGAAGATTCAAAATTTCAACATGTTGCAATAGTCCCCTCTCCTTAAGGCTGATGTGATTCAATAGTTGTGGTATTTAATAAGTTATGAACCTTTCCAGAAATATCATCAACCCAAATTCCCTACAGAATTCCGACTGCAACCCAAACAGATTCCAATAACCATTCGCGGTGTGTCCCTCTCCCATTAATTAGAACATCAGCCCAATAATATTTTCACTAATCAATAACTGACAGACTTGGTTTCTAAAACCAACTCAACTAAGTAACACTTTTCTGCTAACCTTCTATATTCAATGTAATTGGGACTATTGTGATGCGTGAATGTGGTATTCAAGAATAGAATTACTCTGAACGGATTCTAACTAATGATTACTGAGCACCAATATCACAGTGGAGCGCTTGAAATTTCGAACAAAGCTAAGTGGCCTTTTTTATTTTATTCCCGTTATTTTCATATATCAATTTTAATATCTGCCCAGCTGGTGACCGAATATCTATTAAGGCCTGATTGTCTCTCATAATATATGTCATGATCGCCACTCGGCTCATAAACTGGTTCTAATAATATATCTATTAAGGCATGATTGTCTCTTATACTTTGATAGAGCATTTTTTTATATAATCTATCCTAAATCTGCTCGAATTGATATTGGAGTTTTATAGCAGCCCTCTGAGGATCTCTGTAGTCTCATCTCATATGTAATTTTGTTTGAGGCGTGCAACCTGATCATGACCACCGATGACTGACCGAGCAATAAAATCCATCGATATTTTTGACGATTGTAACGCAGCATCTTAACTTCATAAATCAACTGCAATGATTATTTTCCCATTGCGTTATGCTTTAGCGAGGACTACCGAAGGCAAGTCTCCCTCGCCTTAAGGCTGGTGTGATTCAATAGTTGAGGTATATTATAACTAGATATCAATTTTTTACACGTTTTCTGATTTGGAGTTTATTTCTCTGTCTCCGTCTATGTGGTTTTTAAGTAGCTAACTTTTAGAATTAGGATTTTGTGCCTGCATTATATTAAACTTAAATAGGTTTGGTTCACGTGATTCTTTTTTTTGCATATACAATTGTATTTATTAATTCTTATTGATAACAAAATTCATTACATATATGGATTATAACTGAAATTCTGTGTGTATGTATAACTTATAACATAGTTTAGATGTATATTGGTTAGGGTTTCGCGTGTGCGTTTCTTGGTGGACTAATCTTGGATACTCTCCCGATTTGAAACCTAAATGCAGCAGATACACCGAAGATCAATACACAATATAGGTTTGATGAAGGCAAGCATCAGGTATAATGTATTTTGTTGGTGAATTTTTGTACAGGTGTTTAGAAATGTATTTTGATGGGGATGATGTTGTTTATAGCAGGACGAATCACATAAACACACGACATGGGACAACAATCCAGGTCAAGGAAGGGATGGAGTAGGTGGGCCCACCGCTGTAGCTGTTGTAGCTCAAAAGTGTTATCTTTGGCAGTTCATTGCCTCTTTCTATCAACACGTTGTGGTCCAGATACGGGTGAAGAACCCACTGAAAGAAAATGAAGTAGTTGGAATAACTAATTACATTGACTTCGGCTTTGAGTTACAGACCAACATTGATGATTACAAAGCTTCAAACAATATTGAAGATTCTACATTTCAGGTTGTTGCATCTTGGCAGGCTAATAAAAACTTCTTAGTGAAGGGGAAGTTGGGGACTCTCGGTTCGTCTATAGCCTTAGCATTCAAATCATGGTGGAAACCTTCTTTCACATTTAGCATCTCAGCTACTAGAGATCATAATGTTGGAAAGACATCATTAGGATTTGGTATCTCCGCTGACAATGTTAGAGAAGCGAGTTATGAAAGGGCTGATCTGAATTCTGTAATGCTGACTCTAAATAAGGAGCATCTAGCAGAGGGCATTCAGTGGAAAATGGTCAAGAGACCAATGTTACAATCAGATGTTAATTCAGGGAAGTTTGAAGGTGTACCCAGGGAATTGAGACCTTTGGGTAAAATTTTGTAATATTTATGTAATTTATTATCTTAATTTTTGAATGGTTCCAAAAACTAGGTTGTCGTGCACTTGGACAATTTCCATTAATTTCAGTTTTGAAATTTCATTAGTTTGAACCAGTGAACGAGGCCACATATATCTTGCAATCTCAGGCTTGAATTCTGTCAATTTATATTGTTATTATTTTACAAAAAAAAAATATTCACGTGCACTAATTTCTTAACATTGCCAACGTGCCATAAAATTTAACTGGTGTGTACCCATGTTTTTTAATTTCAACTCACATAATGTTTCAGCTATCATATGTTTATGCAAACTGAAATTAAGAGATATTAAGATGGTTGTTGTTTTACAAATTTGTGGGTCTCACTCTCTTTAGCTGTCAGATTTTGGGGTTGGATTTCCAGAAATAGAGCTTCATGAAATTGATCAGAGGAAGGTGAAGTCCCACTCTCCCCATTTGCCTCACACCTTCGTGCGGCTCTTCATCCAACCGAGGTAAATAAATCCACTTTTTTATATGTCTAATTAAACAGACCATACTCATTTAGGTGTTTGATTGATTTTGTAATGACCCCCGTATCCATATTTTAATTGAGATATGATGATTATAAGTGTTTTAAAATTTCATTTTGAATGTTCTGTTGTCAATTATTTCATCAACTCTTTAATGTTTGGCAATTTGATGACAAAGCTCTATTGGTTTTAATATCATGTATGGTCTGTTTACGTTTATGATTTGTTTCAATTTGTTTTTAGGCTGATTTGTTTCTATTTTCATTTGTCTTTTACAGGTTTTTACTGATCTATTTTAATTTAGTTATGATGTCAAAGCTCTATTGTTGCTGATTATATGTTGATACAAGTCTCAAGATTGATACAACAGTGGCATGGCAGTTATTATGTTGGTAGAGTGATAAAAAATGGACATATATTTCTTTCACTTAAAACATCATTATTGGTAAACATTGAACAATCATTTCAGAATATAGAAATTTGATACGACAGAAATAGGCATTCTGGATGGTTATTTCCTAAAATATCGATATACCCGAATCTCCATGATTGTTGACTAGAAAGCTCTCAACATTGCCATGACAATCAACTGATATGCTGTAGTTGGAGTTCTATATCTTTAAACTCAGGGAGGATTATTGTGTTTGATTCCACACAAAGACAAATAATATGCTAAAATCCTTACTTATAAAGCCTAATCTTAAACAGACCTTTCATCTTGGCCACTTTAATCCACGTAGAGGAATGCACAACAGAAATAAGAAGGCGATGGAGCTCATCGCCAAAGGGTGAAATGCTATGAAGGAAGTTGATAGAGTGATTGATTACTACAAACTCAATGATAAATGCCTCATCCCTCTCTTCAGGACGACAAAGGAGAACTTTGAATTGGCTCTGGAGGTTGACAAATCGAATACATATTGGGCGTCTAGACTGCATCACAAATATCGTATCCCTGGGGCATGTAAAGCTATAGGAGCTGCATTATTAGTCAAAGCTGTAGATATGGGCGATCCAGATGTAGAATACTAATTGGTTTGATGTTTAAGAGTTGAGAATGATTACGTTCAGTTAGGTCAATAAGCCTTCTATTATTTGGAGAAGGCAGTGGACAAGTTGCGTCCAGGTGCTCTTTAGGAGGTATGGCCATCGAGAGGAGGCAGACGTTGTAAGGAATGCATGGGTGGAGAAGTGTTGGGATCTTGATGCTCTTATCGCTCACAAGTTTAATGAGATTGAGGGATTTTTGAGTGACTGCAACTAAGATATCCACAGGCTAAAACTTGAAAATGGTCTACAATATGATCTAATTTTGTTTGGTTATTTTACTATAGAGTTGTTAGTTAAAGTGAAAAATTACCATCACACTACCATATGTTTTGATATTCAACCTTTTGTGCAGGATATGACTGCAATTCTATACATACTGGATGCATACATGATAATATATGCAGTATAAATGGTGGGACAGTTTAATAGAAAAACGATAAACATTTCAAAAACTATTTTCAACCATTTTCTAAAAGCTTTACGTGAATTTTTAAAAAACATTATGATCTTTGGTTTGTTTTCGGAATTAAAAAATATTACAAACTTTAGAAATTTTCTCGGGGAACAAAATTTTTACCATTTTGCAATTAGGTACTTTGAAATTTTTGGAATTTACGTCGTGCTTTCAGGCACTAACATATATAAAGAAGTTGTTCATGTGTTCCGAACTCGAGATCAACTGTAGCTTTAGTGAGGGCACTTGCCATCGTATTAAGGCAGGTCTTTATGCATTTCAAAACTATCAACGTGCCTTTAGGCACGGGCATACCCTAGTGTATATATATATAGTCCTGCTCTTGTGCGGACCAGTCCTCATTTTAAGAGGGCAGATCGAACATATGTCACCTGGAGGTGAGCCCAAAAAAGAGAGAGAGTGTGCCTAAAATTTAGGTGATAATTTCTAGGCGCACCATTAGGTGGCACATGTCCGGTCCACACTCTTAAAATGCGGACTAGTCCACACAAAAGCATAAATATATATATATATATATATATATATACTATCAGCACCCCGCATAAATATATGGTGCTGGCATACTCTGCTATCATGTCCCCGTATCACTCACACTAAGGGAAATACTAGTTTGGAATCACTCTCGAACTGTATTAACACAGTACACATACAATTGGAGGCGAAGTATAGTTCCAGGTCCTAAGAGGTCAGCACATACCCTCACGTATCTTAGAACATCTGACTATCAGTCTCAGATAGCCTGTACCTAGGATACTATCTTCTAGGGTACGAGTCAATATCCCCCATAAAGGTCCAATCGAGATAAGATTGTCCCGGTGTAGAAACCTCCATGATATAAAGTAACCCGAGTATGATTCTTACCAAATATCATAATAAAATAGTGGGTAATTCTCTACATATGATCATGATTTCAGACTATATGGATTCTCCCTACAACACATATAAATTATTTTCCAAAACATATAATTCTTCAATTAAAACATATGATTTTCATTCCTAGACTAACATGGAAGGTAATTTAACTTGGAAATCAGGAAGATAGATACTTGCCTGGGATTCAAGGATCTGATTTGTTGATGAAAAAGATATGGTTGCGTTCCTCGTTGTGCGATCTCCGTTTTGGTGATGGTGGCGGTGCAATCGGGTGAGTTCTAGGCCTTATATTGCTTGGAAACTCTTCACCTTATTCTCTAATCACTTCACCTTTTTCTCTAATGGTTGGGATTAGGTTGTGTGTTTTTTAACCCTAAGAGACAACGCCAAATGGCTAATATATACTAAGAAAATCCGTGGGTTTAATTACCCAAAAATAGAAAATGTTTATAATACCCTCCCGGGATGTCAATTAGGTGTAAAAATGCCCCGAGACCCAAACTAAACCCTGGGTACACTTTTCTGACCATCTCGACCCTTCCGGACACTTTGGCACACTTAAAATGACCATATGGGTGACTTATAATTAATTCACTTTTATAATAATAATTTAGTCCTGACACAACAGGCCTCGACTTAAATTTCCATAATTATCATATTATTCACTCGTGACAATATTAATAAAATCAATCACATATATTACTTTACTCATCGAGTAATATTCAAAAAATTCCCAATAATTACTAACGCACTCCACGCTTGTAAATATTAAAAATAAAACTTTGTATTAGTATTAAATTAATATCTCAAATTAAATTTAATAAATTCCCAATTTTAAAAGCCATAAAAATATGGAGTATTGCAAGAAGACACTGAGGTGCAAGAGAAATTTTGAACCAAGAGACTGACCTCAAGATCTACCTTTCACTCTCAAAGAAGATTTGGATATTTATGACCATATGTTGCGCGATAAAATTTGCAGACCAATGAGATTTAATCCAATAGAGTTGATAATATAGGAATAAATGAACAGTCTGAGGTTTTTTCAGCTCCATAATAAAGTGTGTTATCCAACCAGTAAGTGTTTTGCCTTGATAAGGATTGTTTACATGCATGTCAATGAGGGGGATATTTAGTTTCTCCAAATAAATATAAACGATAACCATTTGCCAAATCATGGAGCTGACATGGCAAGTACTTATGACAAAGAAGCAATGCAAAGCTTGACAGAGCAAAGGTTCTTCGAAGAAACCTTTGACAAGTAAACCTGGACGATGAGTTATTGTCAATAGATGACTTGGTAAAATAGTTGGAAGCTTGGTCATTGAGTTATGCAAATGCAGTGATAGTTTATGATGAATCAACGTATAGGGATGATGAGGAAGTTTATAAACTGGAGGAAAACCTCAAGGATCCTTAGGTGGAACCGAGATGGCATGGTCACAGAATTTCAATGGTTTTTTGAGCAAGTGGGACTACCAGATAAGTCAATATTGGAGGTTACTTAAGCAATTATGGAGATCGTGAAGAAGAATATGTCTCTAAATCTACATTGGAAAGGGGCGTCTGGCCAAGTTAGTGAAAATATTTTTCTAAGAGGTTACATTATCTACAACAAATCATTCGACCAGGTGCCCTTATAATATATCACTCTATGTAATAACAAGTATGCATGGGAGTAGCTTCAATCATATTTTATTGGATAAATGGGCTTTCATTAATATTATGCCCATTTGATCTTTCTAAACCTGCAATATCTTTAAGACGAGGATTATTGAAAATCCTTTGGCCGTATTAGGGTATGATAATCTGTCCTCTATGTAAATGTAGGAATTACCATGGGGAAAATCATTTCCCATATTAAATTCAATGTAATGGAATGTGATTTATCATACAAACTGTTGGTAGGGAGGATGTGGTTGCAAACCATGGATTGGTTCCCTACACTTATCATTAGTGTTCCAAGGTGAATATCAAAGGCAAGTAGGTGGTTATTCGAGCATGAAAGAGGTCATTAGCGCACGATAAAGCACATTTTGTGGATGTCACATTTTATAATGAGTTAGACGAATAAGTTGTGGTGCTCACCAGATACACTTGTGGAACTAGAATGCCCTGCACTAGGGAGAATGTGCGTGTAAAGATTAGACCAATGGACAACTAGGAGGAGTGCAAAATAGACCAAGAAAATGTGAGACCACCCATCTTGTCTAGGCAATTGCGAGAAAATATTACACCACAGATCGATCCGATTGAACACCAGGTCAAATAACAAATCGTATTGAGTAGATTTTCTGTCATATAACTGGAGGAATTTTTTTGAAAGAGTTAATATCGGGAGGAAACCTATAGACAATACAAAAGAGTGGTGCTACTGAATGATAAGGTCATTTACTAATTTTAAAGGCGTTAGAGGGTAGTTGAAGTTATAGGATATGACCTGGTCTAGAAATGTTCTTGGTAGGTAACCAATGACACTATATGATGATTGTTAACTCCAATGTCCAAGAATTTATGAAGGAAGTGTAGAAAGAGCCAGAGTGCATGCGTGATAGGCTTAGACCTCAGATCTAAGAGCTAGAACAGGTGAACCTTGCGAGGGAAGGTGATGATGATCCCAGGCTAATCTTTAACTCAAAATATTTGAGTGGGAAAGAAAAAGGGGCATTGATTAAGCTAATACGGGAGTTCAAATATGTCTTTGCATGGAAATACATTGAGACGCCTGAAATTGATTAGAAAGTGAGCTTCCATAAGCTAAACATGCTACCATCAGCTATCCCAATTAAGCAGTCCACACGAACATACAATGAAGAACATGACTTAAAGATTAAAGAAGAGGTCCATAGGTTGCCCACAGTAGGCTTCATCATTTCGATAGAAAATCCTATATGGCTGTCTAGCATTGTGCCCGTGGGGAGGGAAGACAAGAACCGATTTAGGATCTATATGGATTTTAGGGACCCAAACAGAGATTGCCCGAAAGATGAGTTCCCATTACCATCCATAGATATCTTAATAGATGAAACTGTAGTCCATGAGATGTATAACTTTATAGATGGCTATGTGGGTTACAACCAGATCAAGATAGATCCAGATGATGCTGATAAAACCGCCTTTTGCACTCTATTTGGTAACTTTATGTATACATTCATGCCTTTTGGACTGCAAAATATAAGTGCTACATATCAAAAGACTATGATGGATATATTCCATGATCTCTTTAATGATATTATGGACTTATACTCTGGTCATAAAGTCCAAAAAGGAGGTTTTTAACTTGGAAGACTTGAGGAGGGTGTTAACCCAGTGCAAAAAATAACTAAAATGAACTCCCTTAAGTGTGCCTTTGGTGTCACTAGTGGGAAGTTCTTAGGGTTCATAGTGAACAGTAAAGGCGTTCTGATAAACCTGGACAAGCAAAAGGCCATTATTTACATGCCATGTCCAAAGAATACAAAAGAATTGGATACTTTCTCGAGAAAAGTCTCCTAATTAAGAATATTTGTGCCTGGACTTGTCGATGTCACTCACCCCCTGATGGAGATACAATTAAAGGGATCCATGTTTTTATAGGAACCACCACGTCATTAAGCTTTTTGCAAGTTGAAGAAATTTCTCACATCACCACAAACCATGATTCTACCTAAGGCAGGTATACCATTACAACTTTATCTTACCTCCACAGCTAGATCTGTCGGTGGATTACTAGCACAATAAGTGGAGGGAATAAAAAAGCTTATTTATTTTTTAGCCATATTATACATGGGTCTGAGGCTAGATACACTAGTGTTGAAAGTCACTATTTATCCCTTGTCTTTGTTGTTCAAAACCTTAGTCACTATATGATATCTTTCAAGATCCACATTGTAACAGAATGTGATCCTATTAAATTTTTGTTAGACCAAACTATACTAATCGGTAGGGCATCCAGATGATTCCTCTTACTCTTAGAATATAACCTAAAGTGCATGGCCCTTTGAGACATCAAGAGCCAAGCCTATATAGAGTTATTGGTTATTATCCCTATCTTATGTTCGAACTACTACATTAATAACTTCGAGGTGATGATCTGTAAAAAAATTACCTAGAAAAGAGTTTATAATAACCACTTTTATAATAATAATTTAGTCCTGACACAGCACGCCTCAACTTAAATTTCCATAATTGTCATATTATTCACTCGTGACAATATTAATAAAATCAATCTCATATATTAGTTTACTCATCCAGTAGTATTCAAAAAATTCCCAATAATTACTAACGCACGCCACGCTAGTAAATATTAAAAATAAAACTTCGGATTAGTATTAAATTAATATCTCAAATTAAATTTAATAAATTCCCAATTTTAAAAGCCATAAAAATATGGAGTATTGCAAGAAGACACTGAGGTGCAAGAGAAATTTTGAACCAAGAGATTGACCTCCAGATCTACCTTGCACTCTCAAAGAAGATTTGGATATTTATGAACATATGTTGCGCGATAAAATTTGCAGACCAATGAGATTTAATCCAATAGAGTTGATAATGTATGAATAAATGAACAGTCTGAGGTTTTTTCAGCTCCATAATAAAGTGTGTTATCCAACCAGTAAGTGTTTTGCCTTGATAAGGATTGTTTACATGCATGTCAAGGAGGGGGACATTTAGTTTCTCCAAATAAATATAAACGATAACCATTTGCCAAATCATGGAGCGAACATGGCGAGTACTTATGACAAAGAAGAAATACAAAGCTTGAAAGAGCAGAGGTTCTTCGAAGAAACCTTTGACGAGTAACCTGGGCGATGAGTTATTGTCAATAGATGACTTGGTTAAATAGTTGGAAGCTTGGTCACAGAGTTATGCAAACGCAGTGATAGTTTTTGATGAATCAACGTATAGGGATGATGAGGAAGTTTATAAACTGGAGGAAAACCTCATGGTTCCTTAGGTGGAACCGAGATGTCATGGTCACAGAATTTCAATGGTTTTTTGAGCAAGTGGGACTACCAGATAAGTCAATATTGGAGGTTACTTGAGCAATTCTGGAGATCGTGAAGAAGAATATGGCTCTAAATCTACATTGGAAAGGGGCGTCTGGCCAAGTTAGTGAAAATATTTTTCTAAGAGGTTACATTCTCTACAACAAATCATTCTACCAGGTGCCCTTATAATATATCACTCTATGTAATAACAAGTATTCATGGGAGTAGCTTCAATCACATTTAATTGGATAAAGGGGCTTTCATTAATATTATGCCCATTTGATCTTTCTAAAACTGCAATATCTCTAAGACGGGGATTATTGAAAATCCTTTGGCCATATTGGGGTATGATAATCTGTCCTCTAAATCCATTGGTTATGTAAATGTAGGAATTACCATGGGGAAGATCATTTCCCATATTAAATTCAATGTAATGGAATGTGAGTTGTCATACAAACTGTTGGTAGGTTCCCTACACCTATCATTAGTGTTCCAAGGTGAATATCAAAGGCAAGTAGGTGGTTATTCAAGCATGAGAGAGGTCATTAGCGCACGATAAAGCACATTTTGTGGATGTCACATTTTATAATGAGTTAGACGAATAGGTTGTGGTGCTCACCAGATACACTGGTGGAACTAGAATGCCCTGCACTAGGGAGAATGTGCGTGTAAAGATTAGACCAATGGACAACTAGGAGGTGTGGAAAATAGACCAAGAAAGGGTGAGACCACCCATCTTGTCTAGGAAATTATGAGAAAATATTACACCACAGATTGATCCGATTGAACACCAGGTCAAATAACAAATCGTATTGAGTAGATTTTATGTCATATAACTGGAGGAAATTTTTTGAAAGAGTTAATATCGGGAGGAAACCTATAAATAATACAAAAGAGTGGTGCTGCTGAATGACAAGGTCATTTACTAATTTTAAAGGTGTTAGAGGGTAGTTGAAGTTATAGGATATGACCTGGTCTAGAAATGTTCTTGGTAGGTAACCAATGACACTATATGATGATTGATAACTCCAATGTCCAAGAATTTATGAAGGAAGTGTAGAAAGAGCCAGAGTGCATGCGGGATAGGCTTATCCCTCAGATATAAGAGATAGAACAGGTGAACCTTGCGAGGGAAGGTGATGATGTTCCTAGGCTAATTTTTAACTCAAAAGATTTGAGTGGGAAAGAAAAAGGGGCATTGATTAAGCTGATACGGGAGTTCAAATATGTCTTTACATGGAAATACATTGAGACGCCTGACATTGATAAGAAAGTGAGCTTCCATAAGCTAAACATGCTACCATCAGCTATCCCAATTAAGCAGTCCACACGAACATACAATGAAGAACATGACTTAAAGATTAAAGAAGAGGTCCATAAGTTCCCACAGTAGGCTTCATCATTTCGATAGAAAATCCTATATGGTTGTCCAGCATTGAGCCCGTGGGGAGGGAAGACAAGAACCGATTTAGGATCTATATGGATTTTAGGGACCCAAACAGAGATTGCCCGAATGATGAGTTCCCATTACCATCCATAGATATCTTAATAGATGAAACTGTAGTCCATGAGATGTATAACTTTATAGATGGCTATGTGGGTTACAACCAGATCAAGATAGATCCAGATGATGCTGATAAAACCGCCTTTTGCACTCTATTTGGTAACTTTATGAATACATTCATGCCTTTTGAACTGTAAAATATAAGTGCTACATATCAAAGGACTATGATGGATATATTCCATGATCTCTTTAATGATATTATGGACTTATACTCTGGTCATAAAGTCCAAAAAGGAGGTTTCTGACTTGGAAGACTTGAGGAGGGTGTTAAACAGTGCAAAAAATAACTAAAATGAACTCCCGTAAGTGTGCCTTTGGTGTCACTAGTGGAAAGTTCTTAGGGTTCATAGTGAACAGGAAAGGCGTTCAGATGAACCTGGACAAGCAAAAGGCCATTATTTACATGCCATGTCCAAAGAATACAAAATAATTGGATACTTTCTCGGGAAAAGTCTCCTAACTAAGAATATTTGTGCCTGGACTTGTCGATGTCACTCACCCCCTGATGGAGCTACTATTAAAGGGATCCATGTTTTTATAGGAACCACCACGTCATTAAGCTTTTTGCAGGTTGAAGAAATTTCTCACATCACCACAAACCATGATTCTACCTAAGGCAGGTATACCATTACAACTTTATCTTACCTCCACAGCTAGATCTGTGGGTGGATTACTAGCACAATAAGTGGAGGGAATAAAAAAGCTTATTTATTTTTTAGCCATATTATACATGGGTCTGAGGCTAGATACACTAGTGTTGAAAGTCACTATTTATCCCTTGTCTTTGTTGTTCAAAACCTTATTTACTATATGATATCTTTCAAGATCCACATTGTAACAGAATGTGATCCTATTAAATTTTTGTTAGACCAAACTATACTAATCGGTAGGGCATCCAGATGATTCCTCTTACTCTTAGAATATAACCTAAAGTGCGTGGCCCTTTGAGACATCAAGAGCCAAGCCTATGTAGATTTATTGGTTATTATCCCTATCTTATGTTCGAACTACCACATAAATAACTTCGAGGTGATGATCTGTAAAAAAATTACCTAGAAAAGAGTTTATAATAACCACTTTTATAATAATAATTTAGTCCTGACACAGCACGCCTCGACTTAAATTTCCATAATTATCATATTATTAACTCGTGACAATATTTATAAAATCAATCTCATATATTACTTTACTCATCCAGTAATATTCAAAAAATTCCCAATAATTACTAACGCACGCCACGCTAGTAAATATTAAAAATAAAACTTCGGATTAGTATTAAATTAATATCTCAAATTAAATTTAATAAATTCCTAATTTTAAAAGCCATAAAAATATGGAGTATTGCAAGAAGACACTGAGGTGCAAGAGAAATTTTGAACCAGGAGATTGACCTCCAGATCTACCTTGCACTCTCAAAGAAGATTTGGATATTTATGAACATATGTTGCGCGATAAAATTTCCAGACCAATGAGATTTAATCCAACAGAGTTGATAATATAGGAATAAATGAACAGTCTGAGGTTTTTTCAGCTCCATAATAAAGTGTGTTATCCAACCAGTAAGTGTTTTGCCTTGATAAGGATTGTTTACATGCATGTCAAGGAGGGGGACATTTAGTTTCTCCAAATAAATATAAACGATAACCATTTTCCAAATCATGGAGCCAACATGGCGAGTAATTATGACAAAGAAGCAATGCAAAGCTTGAAAGAGCAGAGGTTCTTCGAAGAAACCTTTGACGAGTAAACCTGGACGATGAGTATTGTCAATAGATGACTTGGTTAAATATTTGGAAGCTTGGTCACTGAGTTATGCAAACGCAGTGATAGTTTATGATGAATCAGCGTATAGGGATGATGAAGAAGTTTATAAACTGGAGGAAAACCTCAAGGATCCTTAGGTGGAACCGAGATGGCATGGTTACAGAATTTCAATGGTTTTTTGAGCAAGTGGGACTACCAGATAAGTCAATATTGGAGGTTACTTGAGCAATTCTGGAGATCGTGAAGAAGAATATGGCTCTAAATCTACATTGGAAAGGGGCGTCTTGCCAAGTTAGTGAAAATATTTTTCTAAGAGGTTACATTCTCTACAACAAATCATTCGACCGGGTGCCCTTATAATATATCACTCTATGTAATAACAAGTATGCATCGGAGTAGCTTCAATAATATTTTAGTGGATAAAGGGGCTTTCATTAATATTATGCCCATTTGATCTTTCTAAACCTGCAATATCACTAAGACGGGGATTGTTGAAAATCCTTTGGCCATATGGGGGTATGATAATCTGTCCTCTAAATCCATTGGTTATGTAAATGTAGTAATTACCATGGGGAAGATCATTTCCCATATTAAATTAAATGTAATGGAATATGAGTTATCAAACAAACCGTTGGTAGGGAGGATGTGGTTGCAAACCATTGGTTGGTTCCCTACACCTATCATTAGTGTTCCAAGGTGAATATAAAAGGCAAGTATGTGGTTATTCGAGCATGAAATAAGTCATTAGCGCACGATAATTCACATTTTGTGGATGTCACATTTTATAATGAGTTAGACGAATAAGTTGTGGTGCTCACCAGATACACTGGTGGAACTAGAATGCCCTGCACTAGGGAGAATGTGTGTGTAAAGATTATACCAATGGACAACTAGGAGTAGTGCTAAATAGACCAAGAAATGGTGAGACCAACCATCTTGTCTAGGCAATTGCGAGAAAATATTATACCACAGATTGATCTGATTGAACACCAGGTCAAATAACAAATTGTATTGAGTAGATTTTCTGTCATATAACCGGAGGAAATTTTTTGAAAGATTTAATATCGGGAGGAAAACTATAGACAATACAAAAGATTGGTGCTTCTGAATGACAAGGTCATTTACTAATTTTAAAGGTGTTAGAGGGTAGTTGAAGTTATAGGATATGACCTGGTCTAGAAATGTTCTTGGTAGGTAACCAATAACACTATATGATGATTGATAACTCCAATGTCCAATAATTTATGAATAAAGTGTACAAAGAGCCAGAGTGCATGCGTGATAGGCTTAGGCCTCAGATCTAAGAGCTAGAACAAGTGAACCTTGCGAGGGAAGGTGATGATGATCCTAGGCTAATATTTAACTCAAAATATTTGAGTGGGAAAGAAAAAGGGGCATTGATTAAGCTGATACGGGAGTTCAAAGATGTCTTTGCATGGAAATACATTGAGACGCCTGAAATTGATAAGAAAGTGAGATTCCATAAGCTAAACATGCTACCATCAGCTATCCCAATTAAGCAGCCCACACGAACATACAAAGAAGAACATGACTTAAAGATTAAAAAAGAGGTCCATAGGTTGCCCACAGTAGGCTTCATCATTTCGATAGAAAATCCTATATGGTTTTCTAGCATTGTGCCCGTGGGGAGGGAAGACAAGAACCAATTTAGGATCTATATGGATTTTAGGGATCCAAACAGAGATTTCCCGAAAGATGAGTTCCCATTACCATCCAAAGATATCTTAGTAGATGAAACTGTAGTCCATGAGATGTATAACTTTATAGATTGCTATGTGGGTTACAACCAGATCAAGATAGATCCAGATGATGCTGATAAAACCGCCTTTTGCACTCTATTAGGTAACTTTATGTATACATTTATGCCTTTTGGACTGCAAAATATAAGTGCTATATATCAAAGGACTATGATGGATATATTCCATGATCTCTTTAATGATATTATGGACTTATACTCTGGTCATAAAGTCCAAAAAGGAGGTTGCTGACTTGGAAGACTTGAGGAGGGTGTTAAACAGTGCAAAAAATAACTAAAATGAACTCCCTTAAGTGTGTCTTTGGTGTCACTAGTGGGAAGTTCTTAGGGTTCATAGTGAACAGGAAAGGCATTCAAATGAGCCTGGACAAGCAAAAGGACATTATTTACATGCCATGTCCAAAGAATACAAAAGAATTGGATACTTTCTCGGGAAAAATCTCCTAACTAAGAATATTCATGCTTGGACTTGTCGATGTCACTCACCCCCTGATGGAGCTACTATTAAAGGGATCCATGTTTTTATAGGAACCACCACGTCATTAAGCTTTTTGCAAGTTGAAGAAATTTCTCACATCACCACAAACCATGATTCTACCTAAGGCAGGTATACCATTACAACTTTATCTTACCTCCACAACTAGATCTGTGGGTGGATTACAAGCACAATAAGTGGAGGGAATAAAAAAGCTTATTTATTTTTGAGCCATATTATACATGGGTCTGAGGCCACATACACTAGTGTTGAAAGTCACTATTTATCCCTTGTCTTTGTTGTTCAAAACCTTAGTCACTATATGATATCTTTCAAGATCCACATTGTAACACAATGTGATCCTATTAAATTTTTGTTAGACCAAACTATACTAATCGGTAGGGCATCCAGATGATTCCTCATACTCTTAGAATATAACCTAAAGTGCGTGGCCCTTTGAGCCATCAAGAGCCAAGCCTATGTAGATTTATTGGTTATTATCCCTATCTTATGTTGGAACTACCACATAAAAAACTTCGAGGTGATGATCTGTAAAAAAATTACCTAGAAAAGAGTTTAGAAGAGTGGAGCATGGAATTTGATGGTTCAACAACTCAAGGTAAAGGAGATGTAGGGGTCATTCTAAGAAAAGGAAAGGAAGAGGTTTACTTATCCTTCAAGTTAAACTTTTATTGCTTGATTAATGTGGCAGAGTATGAGGCGTTGGTGATGGGTTTATTGGAGGCCTTGTAAAGGGGAATCCACGTGCTTACCAAGAGAGGTGACTCTAATCTAGTAGTAAAGCAGGTGAACCAGTAATATTCACTCAAAACAATTGAGTCTTGTGCCTTACCGAACAATCATCCAAATATATTTCTAAAAATTTCATGAAGTGATGGTAAAAAGGCACCGCTGAATAATGAATACACATGGGAATGCCTACATAATAATGGCCCATAAGCTTTACAGCAAAGATGATTCATTATTTATTAGGATCACTGAGAGGATAGCTCCCTCTTCCATAATAGAAATACTTCCCACTGATGATAATAACAACTAGAGGAGTAAAATAAAGAGGCAACTTAATTCTGGAAAAGGACCTTTAAGCTTGGTGGCATTGGCTCAATATTTTTCCATGGTCAGGAACTTATACTACAAAAATATGGGAGGTTAGTTATCAAGATGTATCGATCGAGTGGAAGGTGATAAAAGGTTGGCGAAAACTACCAAAGACAGCTATGAAACAACTAAAATTCTTGTATACCAAACAATCCAAATAGCTAGCTACTTTTGGCCCACGATGAAGCAAGATACCACAATAGTGCAATGGATTTGTAAAAAATGCTAATTATATTATCAGCCAACTGAGTGAAATTTCATCGAATAACCACCTAATTGGAGACAACCTTATGTGGAGATGGGGTTATTCCAACGGACAAAGATGATTCCACCAAATTCAAGCAAAAGATCCCATGGTACTATATCCAAAATGGCCATCTATATTGGAGAGGTTACTTCCATAAACCTTTAAGATGTAAGAGGTTGGAAGAAGTAGAGGAAGAACTAAAATAAGCCCACGAACTAGGACACATTGGGGGGCAAAATTGTATGATCCATTAATGACCCTGAGATATTATTGGTCAACCACGAAAGAGGATTCAGTCGAGTTCATTCGAAAATAAAAAGTGTGCCAACTCTATGGGAATATGATCCACACTCCTTTAGTGGACCTACACTCACTTTTCACTCCATTTCCATTCCAAACTTGGGCATTTGGCCTCGTGGGGGCCATAAAACCCTAATATAGGGGAAAATATGGATACTTATTGACATTAAATACTTTACCAAGTGGGAAGAGGCAATACCTCTTAATAAAGCTACGACATGCGTGGTAGCACGATTCATGAAGAAATATATTATATGTCGATTCGTCATCCAAAAGGTTTTCCTTTATGATAATGAAACTCCCTTTGTGAACAGTGAGGTGAGATTGCTCATAGTTAAATATTCCATTATTCACCATAAGTCCACTGTTGCCTATCCTAAGTATAATAGGCAGGCAGAAGCTAGAAACAAGACTTTTTTAAATATCTTAGCAAAAATATTAGAAGATTTTCCTAGGACCTGGGATGATAAAATCCCGAGATCTTGTGGTCCTATAAAATAACCAAAATAAAACCCAATGGTTATACCCCTTTCTCTTTAGTGTTTGGTGTTGAGGCCATCTTACCAGTTAAGCTGGAGATACCCTCCGCTCAATACAGCTTATGGGGCACAATGCTATTCCAAAGCATGCATCTGCAACTAGAAGCCCTAAATTAATATAGATTTGACACAATGAGACATTTCCAAATGTGTATGAAGCAACTCTCAAAGTCATACGACTAAATGGTGAAACGGATAAAGTTCAATGAGGGGGACCTAGTACTAAAGGCTTACACAAAGCATATATGGGGTCTTTTGCTCCCAAAATTTAAAGCTAATTGGGAAGGGACTTACATAGTGCACAAGGCTCATGACTCAGGTTATTGTAAAATATCTAAAATTGAAGACGACATGATGTTCAAGCTCAGTAACAAGTGGCTCAAAATCTATCATGTCTAAGATTTTTTATCACTTATAATGTCGAGTAAATTTTACGTTTATAGAGGTTGATCGAGAGGTTGTTCTTGCATCACCCCTGCATTGATGTGTTACTTACTAGATAATGAAATTATATGATATCTCATTAAAAGTAATTTTTTTCAAGATAAGTAATAGGTAATAACATAAGTAAAAGTAGAATCAATATTTCATTCAAACATTAAATTTATACAAAATAAAGGAGGAACTACTGCCTCAAAATAAAAGATGAATCAAAAAAGAAGGGGAGTGTTAATTACTTCTAGGATCATCCATGATAAACCATAAATTGGTAAAATCAAGTTTCCTAGGGTGAAGACCTAGGAGGTAAGAAGCCAACTCAGCCTACTCGTTTCTGACTTTAGTCATTTCTTTTTCATATTACTCCATGTCTTGTTGTAACTTTTCTAAGTCGCATCAGCCTATGCTAAGGTCTCCCACTCATCCATAACTTTTTACTTAGCCTTAATAATATCAAGGTGAATACTGTCCGTCTCCTCAGCCACCGCAGCTTAGGTCCTTATGTTAGATTGAAGTCTTGCACAAAAAGAAGGTAGATTGGATTTTTTTTTTAATATTTTAAGATTTTGATCAACCAAGTGAGAGTAGAGTCATTATTTTTCAACACATGAACTTTGCCCAATGACTCTTTAATCTTAGAAGAGCTAAGGGACTGAAATGGCATGTTTCACTCAGCACAGTGGCGAAGCTGAGCAATCTGCAAGCCATCATAATAGGTATAACTTGAATGTAGTGAGGACTCAAAGTGAAGGCATGAATCTTGATAAGCCGTTCTATAAGTTCATGATGAAGAGTGGAGATGATTCAACGCATGCTTTACTAAGTCATTTGGAGATGCTTCAGGGGGATGGGTAATATAAGCACTACCATTGGATGAGGGACATATGGTGTTGGAGGCTCTATCCTCTTCATATTGAGGAGAAGTAGTTGCACTAATTTGAACTTCAACATTCTAACCAGCATCTTGAATATTGTATTATCTTGAAGGAGCATTAATGATGGCATAACTGACAATTGCTTCCCTCCGAACATCCTCAGGAGGCACCTAGTTCATAAAAAGAGGAGGCCGAGTAAAAATCACAGTAGGCTTATCCATAGTTATTAGGGTAGGCCGATCAGGTGTAACATGCAATATTAAACAATAAAAGTCAGATGGAGCAGGTTGATTAACTCATTTACCAAAATGCTAGCTAAGTCCAAGTGTATAATGATAAGAATCACATGGTTATTCGAATAAGTACACTTAAATAATATAAAAATCCAGTCCAACAAAGTTTGTGATTGGTTAAAAGTCTAAGTGTACAATGATAAGCAACAAATGGCTACTCAGGCAAGTACACTTAGCCAAGTTCCTAACCAAAATGATCGCTAAGTCCATGTGTACTATGATAAGCACTAGATGGTTTCTCGAACAAGTACACTCGACCAAGTTCCTAACCAAAATGGTTGCTAAGTCCAAGTTTACTATGATAAGCTTGGTTTCTCTAATGAGTACACTCGGATAAGTTCCAACCAAAATTATCGCTAAGTACAAGTATACTATGATAAACACCAGATGGTTTCTTGGAAAATTACACTCGACCATGTTCCGGACCAAAATTATCGCTAAATCCAATTGAACTATGATAATCACTAGATGGTTTCTCGGACAAGTACATCTGGCTAATAAAATAATCTAGTTCAACAAAGTTTGTGATTGGTACAAAATTCAAGTGTACTATGATAAACACCACATGGTTTCTCCGACATATACACTTGGCCCAAAGATTGGGTCCCTTTTGTTTTCACAAGAAATTCAATTTGATGGACTAAAACTGATGTACCTCTACTTGGAAAGGTTATTCAAGGGATGTCTTCTCAGTGGCAGGCCCAGTGCCAAGGCCATACTCAACTTTAATGTCCTAAAACTCCACCATTAGCTCCACCTTCCAAGATAGAAGGTCCACAATCATTTCTTCATTAATTATAGGCACAAGTATTAAAGTCTTGTAAGTATTGGCTTGGACTGGAAGGAAAGTTGTCCTAGGAGCTCCTTGTTCAGAAGTAGCGTCCTTTAATACAAAAATGGTAGTAGCTTACTATAACACCCCGCCTATTTCAATCACGAGTGATCAGTCCTTTATTAAAATAAAGTAGGAGTCTCATCTGGTTCATTCTCAACATCACTGCCATAAACATTTTAATTACTAATACCCTATTAGGCATGGTGTCAAATTTTAGAACATAATAACCCGCACAAAATTCCATTTGCATAACTAACTATGCAGATAAATGAACTCACACACTCGAGCATAATTTAATTAATTGATAACTCTCGGTTAAATGTCACAGTATAATAATTCCACTAAATGAACGAAAATCATCTGAATAAAATAAATACTATGTAACTGGGCGACATGCCTGGAATAAATATGAAGTACCTCTTATCTAGATCTCAAGGATGGAAGCGTCTAATCAATCCCTGTGGCATCCATAGCTGCTATAGCATCGTCTTACTAGAAAGATGGTTAAGCCAGACATCCCTGTGGCTCAGCACCTACAAGTTTTGAAAATATTTTACAGGTATTTAAAATACATTAATAAATATGGAATTAAATCTTTCATATTTAAACCAGTGTCGCACTCCCATGAGATATTCTTCACCCCTCATCAATTGTGCACACCTAACGCATGCATTTTAAACACCTTTGTTACACTACCCAACCAAACTAGTCTCAACATTAATCTTAGTAATCTATGCTACCCTGTATAACACGTATTTTATATCATTAGGTTCCACATCCTCTTAACTATTATAATTCTCAATTATAATTAAATCAATTCATTTCAAATAACTGTCTCTAGTTATTAATTCAATATCCACAAGTTAATATGATATAATTTATTTCCAATAACTTTCACTAGTTATTAAATCCTTATTCACACTTAATGTCTTAAGTCCGTATATAACTTTCTTCACATATATACGTATATTTAATATCACAACAAGTACACATAAACATCACTCATTATATATGTAATCAGAATCACGCATATCTTTCACATTCTGGACGCGAACTCATTAACTAACTATTGTTCTCTAGGAATGACCCCCACATTCAGGGCAGCTGGGTCAAAATTTCACCATCATAAAAATAAAAAATGAAAATTGGAGGCCACCATGGCCTTAAGCCCGTGGCCATAACCATACTACATCATTCCACTGGACTCCAACCCTAAATCACATGGGCATGCACAACACCTATGGCCTAGGGGAATAGAACTACCTCTGCTAAGATTCATCAGAGTGACCTCCCACGAAGTATAACCTCCCAGATAGAATATCCGCTAGGATGAGTATGTTTCATATAAATATCATACACACATATATAAAACGTCTCTATAACTGCGTATACATAAAATAAAACTAGCTAACAGTGCATATCAATCATATCACTGGCTTATATATTCTGAGTCCAAATTTGACTCCCAAATTCATAAGTAGTCACTTACTTATATATATACATATATATCGCGTTTATATTTTATTCCGGATAGTAATCCTATCTCAAATCTGACCGTAACCAAATCCAAGCTCAATTTCATAAATCACACTTCAAGTGTTATTCAGCATAAAACACCCATGCATCCATACCGTAATTTGATTTTGAACAAAAGATTTCGATCTCAAACACCTTTTCGTAGAAAATTCATAAGTAATTAAAAAAATTTAGAAAAATATGAAACTAGCGGCCACACATTTGTAACGAAAAGATATATCTCCATACCCAAAACCTAAGGGTCGTTAAAATGAAATACTAACTAGTTCAAACGAAAATGTCAATTCGTTTTGTAACCCCCTTTCTTAGGCGGGATTCATCATATTCCCATCAATAATCCCATATATATCACCAATATAACCCAAAATTTATACTTTCTATCAATTCTAAATATGATTATACTAATGTCCATGTTCGAATTCATCTAACAACAATTAAACTCATGGGATTCAACATCTTATTAGAAAATTATGCACTTTATTAAATCCAATTAAAGATTACACTAATACTTAAATTTATCATTAAATATCACATCTTTTTATTATGATTCAACCTTAGATTTCATATGGGATGGTAATCATATCAAATTCTATGAAATCATGCCCAAAAATCCCATTTTTATCTTGCCAATCCCACCCAAAAATCCATATTTTGTCCACCAACTTTAATATGAATTAGAACGCAACAAGTATGATCAAAGAAAGTTTAACACTTGCCTTAGATTATCGCAGTCTGTGAATCCTTCTTTGTAGATCTTCCTTGCTTAAGAATCCTAGACCGAAAATTATAAATTTCCTCCCTCGGTTGCCTTCTTGACTCCTCTCTAGAGTTTTCTGCCTTCTCTCTTGCCTCTCTCTCAATCCTAGGTGATTACAATCATCAATTTGACTACCTCCCTCATCCAAAACCCCAAAATACACCCCTAATCCCATTTTTAGTTTAACTAGTAACTTGAAATGACCCGAATACCCCTATACAAGTCTCATATAGCTTAAAATGTCCCTAGATTTTTATTACAACCTCTGAGTACCTAAATCTGACTATCTAGACCCATTCCGGATCATTTGTACACTCAAACCCATCATCCGAGTCACCTAGCATAAATTTACCATCATATTCCTTATATGACTATGCATGTGCGCCCCTGAATAAGATTATGTCAGGCCGCTGCTTTTACCTACTTACAACGTAATATAAAATAATAGAATTTCATTTACTTATCACATAAGTAAATATAATAACACATAATTATTCTTCCAATATTCACTAATTAATATATATTTAATTATCTTTCAATTTTACTAATTGATTAAATCACGAGCACGGGTGTAATTTAAATATTCCCAAAAATACGCGGTGTTACACCGACATTCAAGATAAAGGATGAATCAATAGAAGAGAGAAATAAATTGGAAATGTTTATACAATAAGGTAAGGATAAAACTGCGGGTGCTATGGGAATAATAAATTGTAACACCTCGTATTTATGAGTATTTAGAATTTAATTAATTCGATTATTTAAAATTACATGTGTGCCGTAATTTAATTAAATTAAATATTAAGTGTTTATTAAAATATTAAACGGGAAAGATAATGATTAATATTTACAAAATAAAATTGCTAAGTGAGTAGTAAATAATTATTATACGTTGTAGCGAGAGATATCGCCGTGACTATGTTTTATCTTAACCGGGGATCGCGTGTAGACTATATGAGATCGAGATAGGAAATTTATGTAGAGTTAATTAGATGGCGATTTTGATATCACGTTTGATTCCGAATGGATTGAGATAGTCAAAATAGTGCACCCGGGGGTGGTAATTGGGTCTCGGGGCCTTTTTAGACATAATTGGGCTCACACGGGGGTATTTAAGATTGGCCCATGAGCCTAATTTCGCGATTAAGGATTATAAACCTAAATTTAAGAGTTTGGGGCAGTCGTAACTCATATTCTAACACCTAAAACAGAAAGAAAAGGAGACAAACGCTAGGAGAAAGCCAAAAAGGCCAAATTAGGATATAATTCTAGTGGGATTCGAGCATTCAACCATAGATTTGTAATCCACAACAGATTTTTAGGATCTACGAACCATTTAAGGCAAGTAATTTACTTGCAAAAGTCTCATATGTAGGGATTTTTTTATTCATATCATAGTAGGTGTAGAACAAAATCATTTTTGGGAAGGGGTCCTCATGTAAAAAAGGGGGTTTTGAGAAATTATCCCATAACTTGTCGACTAAATGCATATTTGATATTTTTGAATGAATCATAATTATTGGAATTTGAAACTTGTTAGAGATTTATAGAGCGATCATGATTAAATGGGACTTTGAATCAAATCTAGGGTTATTTGAGGTGTTTATCATATAAACCCATTTTAATGGGTTAATTAGGTGATTATAGTTAATCTTTGATATTAGGATGATTATTTGATATTAGAATCATCTAAGAATATTTATCTTATGTTCTATATAATTGGGTGAATGTATAATATCAGGTAGATAGTGTTTGGGTTGGGTTTGAAATAAGAAATCTGGGTTTCTGCACTATTTCCGCTTGGGTTTCTACACTGTTCCCGTAAATCTCGTTAGAACATCATTGGAACGATGTGGATTTCTCGTTTGAATGATTGTAGTATGTCATTCTAACGGCCCTAAATTTGGGTCACAGAGATATATCCTTTTGTTACAAACGCGTGGCCGCCAGCTTCGTATTTTTTTGAATTTTTCTAATTAGTTATAAATGTTCTACGAAAGGGTGTCCGAGATTGAAATTTTTATTCAAAAATCAAATTCATCTATAAATGCAGGAAATTATCTTACCTAGGGATGAATGGGTAATTAAATTTAAATTAGAAATAATGAGAGAATTAATTGACGAGAAAATTTAAATAACGAATTGAGTGGGGTAAATTGGCATATATGTGATATACGGACTGGTTATGTAAGTCCAGGTAGTTTAACAGTGTGGCGTTAAGTGATTTCTTGAGTTGATTAGAACTTGAATGAATTGAGGGTCGTGGGATAGACTCGAGATAATAGGTAAGTGCTTTGGGAGATAGACATGATTTAGACGGATTTGTGTTTATATCTATATACGGGTATAGAGATAGTATATATTGTGTGTGTGTGTGTGTGTGTGTGTGTGCATTTTAGAAATATCGGTGTATGATATTTATGTGAATCATACCCCTCTAGTGCTATCATGGGAGGTTGCATGATGTGGGTGAATCCCTTTACTAGTGAATGCATGGAGAGTATAGTCCCCAGGTCATAGTACCCGGTATTTTATTGTGTGATTTATTTTCTAGGTGATACGCTTTGGGTATGATTCGATCTCACTCCCGGGGGAATATGACTGCCTCCACTACCTTTGCAATATTTTTACCAAAGTTCGGTATGAGCTAGTCATACTTATGGTATCCAGGTTAGAGTGAGTATGCTTGGGATATGATATCATTTTAGAGAAAAGCATCCAGTGAGTTATTACTCGGAAGGATGGTTATTATATGCGGCATATGTGTGATTCTTATGATATATTTGTACGTATATAATGGAGTAAATAATTATATATGGGTTAAATACATAAAGTGTGAATGTATTTTGATATATAACTAACATGAATGTTATATAATTAATTAAAGTGGAAATGATTAAGTAAGTTCATGGGTTAAACAGCTTATGAATCAAAGTGGGGAAGTACTCTGGTTAGAGTAGAGTGACAGAAAGATTTTTAATAGGGCTAGTTAGGTGGGTTAGTATAACTAGTTCGGTTATGAGGTAAATGATAGGTATACACAATAGTTGAGGGGTGAGTAATATATCAAGAGAGTGCAACCCCCGCTTAAATATGAAAAGTGTCCATGCATATTTAATAATTGCATCATGATTACTTGCTAAATATTTTCAAAAGGTTTTGGGCTCTGACCCGTGTCAAAAATATTTTCTCAAAACATTTTAAGTGTCCAGCCACAAGGACGCCAACTTGAAGACTCATTACAGGAATGCATAATTGCAGCATTTGTAGAGGCTTGCAGGATATTATGTAGACATTTCAATTATTCACTCCTAGATTAGGACTTGGATTTAGTACTTCATTTGGGCATGTTTCCCCTTCGGTTGATACATTCTTCCAGTTGTATTTTAGAGACGATGTATTTGTATTCAGTTTTATTTCTGTAGACTTATGGTTTGGATTTTTGTTTAAAATCGATGGTGTATTTGGTATTCATTATTTATCTATTTATCATGTGATGGTTCAAAATCTTATATTTGTGTGTATGAGAATATGATATTTATATTTTTTTCTTTTTGTTTCATGAATGAAAGATAAAATTAACACCGTCTTAATCTAACATAGGTGGTTAATAATTTAAAAAGTTTTTCGATATTGATGCCAAGAATGAACCAAATGAGATTCCTATTTATTTTGATAAAGTATTGATCACCCGTGATTAAAATAGGCGGGGCCCCACAGATGGTTTCAAGACATTAGTATCTAGTGTCCTTACGATATGTGCGGACTTACTATGTTTTCAGTGTTGCTTTTCTTTGATATAGAGCCCTATGCTTAGGACTGTTCATTCATAATGAGGCTTAAGTTCTCCTGCTATTGAGTATAGTCGATGTGAGTAATTTACAAGTCCGATTCGTCTTCATACATCGAACAATATAGGATGACCAACGAGTGTCGTTAAGAGGAATGCACGTGGAGAGGCTCAGTCGAACCCACAGAGGATTATAGAAACGGTGACCACAGTAGAAGATACCACTATTATAGTTCAGAAAGTTGACGTTAGGATAATCTCTAAGGCACAGTAGTTTTCCCCAAGCACCACCCTAGAAAATAATGGCACAAATTTAGACTCACCAAGTGCAGTTGGTAAGGAAGAGAGTAAAAGATGTTTTTCTAAAGGGCCATTCGCTAGAGTTTCGGGAAAGTGCAAAAGTGTGATAGTCCAATGGAAGGAGAATATCCTAAGATAATTGCATATGGTAGAGTGCAGGGACACTTGGGAACAAATTTCAGCAACTTTTGAGCCCATAGGAGCAGTGCTATCTGGGTGGGAGAAATCGACCACCTAAGAGAATAGAGATACTGTTTTAATCGGTGGTGAGAAAGAAGTTGCCTATCTAGAGATATTTATGCCAGATAAGGTGGTTACGAAAGAAAAAGGAGTCATTAAGTTGGATGATGGGCCGAGGGGTAGAAAGTGCAAGTGTTGGACGACTAATGGTGAGGTCATTAATGTCATACTTTTGTAAGGGAAATATAAATGCTTCCATGTGAAGGGAGATAAGAGAATGGATAGTTTAGTCATCAGAACAAGAATGAATGTAATTACTGATAGTGAGGCACCACAGGGGGATACCCAGCAAGGGAACCATTTAAATGATAGAGATTAATGGAATTCCTACCAAGTGACGATGTATTCAGTCAGGACAAGCAGTGTGTTCCACAGGGCTAGTAGAGCCAAAGGAATAACGGGAGTAGTAATTGAGGACAAGACTACCAGGTTCAAGATAAGGACAACCCTAACATGGATAGTGGGTCCATAGACAAGGGGATGGCACATATAGGTGTCCTAAGTGTGGAGAGTAGGTCCATATCTATTAACCTTGTCTTCAGCGAGTTAGGGGACATGAGCGGGATGCCCAAAAGGGCAGCTGTTAAGAAGTTTTTGGTTCGGTTTGGATGAGAGTTTTATGCCCAGGAACCATTTGAATTGCAAATTATATTAGCAATTAAAAGTATGAATTTTATCCTAAGGTGAATGAGGTATTTTTGTGTGGCATAGGTGAGTCACAGTATTTTGTTAGCACTAGATTCACGTATGAAACGGGTTTAATAGATGTATTATTAATATTACTATAATGTGTATATAGTTACCGTTGAGTATCGGGGCTCTCTTTGGGTTCCATCTGTAGGGGAGTGAGTGAGAACAGTAAGAAGATATGTTTTAGTGGGTTAGATCGTTTTGAAATATGATATTCGAGTATGATGTTATCCTGGGTATGGAGTGGTTGGTGATGTTTTGAGCGATGGTGGGTTGTTACAACAAGACTATCGTGTTAGCTGTTCCAGGGCATAATGTGTTATTTTGCGATGTCGCACTTGAAAGAGGGAGGAGCTAGCATCTATATTATATCGTGGAGGAGAATTTAAAGAATATATTTATCTCGTTATATTTCATCCAAGTGTGTAGGGACTTTACTAATGGTATTCAGGTATTCTATCGAGCAGAGAGATTTAACTCATTATTGATTTAGTGCTGGGTACTTAGTCATAGTGCGAGTGCAATGTATATGACTCCTTTAGAGATAAAATAGTTTATAATTAGACTTATATGATGGGGGACATGATTTTGAGTGTCCCGATTATATGCTTTGGGCCTACGAATCTTGATGACTGATAATGATAGGTCGTAGTATATCGGGGGATTACTTGTTTGAATTTCTCTTACGAGAATTCCCATGCATGAAGCCTAGTGAATGTCGAGAGTTGAGAGATGTGTTGGGCTCTAGGGAATGGGTATAGTTCTTTAGTTGTTGCACATGTATGTAGATAACACTTTGAGAGGAGATTTCTTATACGATATAAGGACAATGGAGTTACGTAGTGTTTTGTGGGGAGGAGTTGGCAAAATTTTGCACCACTAGTAGATGGGTGGGATAGTCTCAAGGAGAACTAAATCATTTTTGTAAGGTAACTGAGCATAACCTTACTGTATAGCCACGCCGAGAGTATGGATCCGAGCTCGAGATAATAATGTTATGTATAAGATGTTAGTGATGATTGTACAGGAGTGCATGGGATATAGGGTATATGGGCGCCCTGGATAGTTTAATTTTAGAATCGTCTAGGATAAGGGGTGTGAAAATAACTTTGTTAAATGTATGCTTATGGGGCAGTTAGAAACATAAGCAGAAAGGTATAATAGACTGGACTTAGTTAAAAAAATGGAGACATCCCAACTATGAGTGGGTCAAGGAGAACTATCATAACCGAGGTGAGTTAAAAGGCGATGTAGGCAAATGTAAAAAAATAGCCCTTGACAAGGCAGGACCCCACAATTTTGGGAAAGTAGAGCGGAGTCTCACTTAGACAAATGCCTAGTGGTTTACACATAGATAATATATTGATTTCTATAAGACGAAACAATGCCCAAGAAGTTCATAGTTTTGGAGCAAACACAAGGGAAATGATTTTTGGTATATCCCAGAAAAGGGGAGTAAGATGTTCCACGTGATGTGAAATGTTAAGCATGGGGATTGGTGTTGAGTGAGACATAGTGAAGTTGTCTCCAGGTGCACCACTTGTAGATGGAAAAGGTTGGTCTAGGATTATTAACCATAACTTTGTAATAGATTAAAGTTTCGAATGATGGAAGGGATACGCAGATTGATAAAGTTCATCGCCGGGTTATCAAAATTGTGGAGAGGTCAGGATTTCATTCGGGTTTATGGAATGGATTGATCGAAATGGGACAATGTTATTCACTCTCAAGTCCTACCTCTGATAGGGAGTGTCAGGTTGTGATGGGGTCAAATTTGTGATTTGGGCTAAACATGTCACCCGTAGGCAAGTGGTTGGACAAAAAAGGTGACTAAAATGTGGGAGAATGTGAGAAATGCGTGTTTTGGATTTTTGGGTAATTGGGAGTATTAATTACAACTAGTAGAGCTACATGTGATGACTCATATCAGAATATTATTTGCAAAACACATTCTGAAACTTCATACGATGATCTTGTCATCCACCTTTGGTTAGTTAGAGGTGGGGAATAATAAGCTTCTTAGACCTAAAGTGATTCACGGTCCATCGGTAAGGAGTGAGTTAATCTACATCATTTTCATATAGTTCAGGAACAAAGTGACACCTTTTCGTCGTGAATCAAAATTTTAAAGTGTGACATGAGGGTCCAGGGATTAATGCAGGTGTCTACCATGAAGAAAGTTATGTGAATTGGCAACAAGGAAAATTTTCACATATAGAAGTGGGTTATTTTCTAACATAGAGATAATAGAGCTAGATGAGTATAGGAGGCATTGTTAGAAAATTCATGATAATTTTACATATCATCGTATGTCGGTATGAAGGGGTTTGAATGGACTTGTCGCTATATTTGGGATGGATTAGAACTTTAGTCAATGGTACCACTGTCATGTGTACAGTGAAACACCGGAATATTATTGCAAGCTAACTTTGAATACGTTAGGATGCATGGAGTGTAAGGATCCGAAGTTTTTAGTAGCAGACCTATCTGAATTTTGAGGACGAAATTCCTTTGTAGGGAGGGAGTATGTAACACTCCATATTTAATTTAATTAATTCAGTTATTTAAAATGACATGTGTGTCGTAATGTAATTGAATTAAATATTATGTGTTTATTAAAATATTAATCCAGAGAGATAATGATTAATATTTACGATACAAAATTGCTAAGTGAGTAGTAAATAATTATTATACTTCGTAGAGAGTGATATCGACGTGACTGTGTTATATCTCAAGCAGGGGTCGCGTGTAGACTATATGAGGCCGAGATAGAAAATCTATGTAGAGTGATACGAATGGTGATTTCGAGGTCACGGTTGGTTCCACATGGATCGAGATAGTCAAAAAAGTTTTCTCGATGATGGTAATTGGGTCCCAAGGCCTTTTTAAACATAATCGGTCCCACATGGGGGTATTTGGATAATTTAGGCTTGGCCCGTTAGCCTAATTTCGGGACTAGGTATTATAAACGTAAGTCTAAGAGTTTGAGGTAGGCGTAACTCATATTCTTAACCAAAAGAGAAAATGAAAAATAGGCAAATTCTAGGAGAAAGCTAGAAAGGCCAAAGTGAGAGAGAATTTATGGGGTATTTGAGCATTCAAACATAGATTCGTCATCTACAGCGGATTTTTAGACTTTACGAACCATCTAAGGCAAGAAATTAACTTGAAATAATCGCATATGTAGGGATTTTTTTTTCATATCATAGTAGGTGTAGAACAAAACCATTTTTGGGAAGGGTTTCACATGTCAAAAAAGGGTGGTTTGAGAAATTATCCCATATCTTATAGAGTAAATGCATATTTAAAGTTTTTGAATGAATAATAATTTCTAGAATTTGAACCTCATTAGAGATTTATAGAATGATCGTGATTAATTGGGACTTTGAATCAAATCTAGGGTTATTTGAGGTGTTTATGATATAAAATAGTTTTAATATATTAGTTAAGTGATTGTAGTTAATCTTTAGTATTATGATGATTATTTGATGTTAGAATAATATAAGAATATTTCTCTTATGTTCTATATGATTGGGTGAATGTATAATATCATTTAGAAGGTGTTTGGGTTGGATTTGAAGAAGAAAAATCTGGGTTTCTGCACTATTCCCGTGTTGGTTTCTGCACTATTCCTGTCAATCTCGTTAGAACATTATTCGAATGTTATTAGAATGATGTGGATTTCTCATTCGAACAATACTAGTTTGCCATTCTAACAACCCTAGGTTTTTATCACAAATATAGATCTTTCCATTACGCATGCGTGGCCGGCAGTTTCATATTTTTCTGACTATTTTTTGAATTAGTTCTGAATTTTCTACGAAAAGGTGTTCGAGATTGAAATCTTTAGTCAGAAATCAAATCCGTTTATGAATGAACGAGATTATATTATATAAGGATGAGTGGGTAATTAAATTTATTGAGAGAATTAATTGACGAGAAAGTTCAAATAACGAATTCAGTGAGGTAAATTCGTAAATATGTGATGTACGGACTGGTTTGGTAAGTTCGGGTAATTTGAGAGAGTGGCGTTAATTTATTTATTGAATTGATGATAACTTGAATGAATTAAGGGTCATGGGATAGACTTGGGATAGTAGGCGAGTGCTTTGGGTGATAGGCACGGTTTTGCCGGATTTGTTTTTATATGTGGGTGGATCCCCTGGCTAGTGAATGTAGGGAGAGTATAGTCCCTAGGTCATAGCGCCCAATATTTTATTGTGTGATATATTTTTTACCTCAGACACTTTGGGTATGATTCGGTATCACTCTTGGGGGAACATGACCGCCTTGACTACATTTGCCATATTATTACTAATGTTCAATGTGAGCTAGTCCGACTTGTGGTAACTAGGTTAGCGTGAGTATGCCTGGGATATGATAGTATTTTAGAGAAAAACATCCAGTGAGTTATTACTCCGAAAGATGGTTATTACACGTGGCATATGTGTGATTGTTATGATATATTAGTACGTATATAATGGAGTAAATAATTATATATGGGTTAAATAAAAAAAATGTGAATGTATTTTGATATATAACTAGTGTGAATGCTATATAATTAATTAAAGTGAATATGATTAAAGAAGTTAATGTGTTAAATAACTTATGAATCTAAGGGAGGAAGTAATCGGGTTAGAGTAGAGTGATAGAAAGACTTGTGACAGGGTTAATTAAGTGGGGTAGTATAACTAATTGGGGTAGTATAACTAATTGGGTTATGGGGTAAACGATAGCTGTGCACAATAGTTGAGGGGTGAGTAATATTTCAAGTGAGTGCGACACCCGCTTAAATATGAAAAGTGTTCATGCATATTTAATTATTACATATTGGTTACTTGTTAAATATTTTCAAAAGGTTTTGGGCTCTGACCCGTGTCAAAAATATTTTTCTAAAACATTTTAAGTGTCCATTCATAGGGATGTCAATCTTGAAGACTCATTCTAGGGATACGTAGTTGCAACATTTGTGGAGGCTTGCACGATATTGTGTAGACCCTTCAGTTTGTCATTACTAGATTAAGACTTGGATTCAATACTTCATTTTGTCATGTTTCCCCTTCAGTTGATACATTCTTCCAGTTGTATTTATTAGACGATGTATTTGGATTCATTTTTATTATTGTAGACTTATGGTTGGATTTTTATTTGTAATCGATGGTCTATTCGTTATTCATTATTTATCCATTTATCATGTGATGATTCAAACTCTTATATTTGCGTCGATGAATTATAGTGGGAGCCCATTTTTCATTGTCTATGAGAATAGCTAACCAAGTCCTGATAAATTAACACTTGGCCTAGCCTAAATCATGACTTAATTTCCACACGAGTATTTTTTGTTGTATAACAACACTTACGAATATGGTCAAATCAGGTACTAAAAATCTCGGAGGAGATATTGAAGTATCTTATAGGGAAACCACACGATAGTTATAGTACCTTGAACAGCTCAAATTTTGTGGCTACATACCTATAAATTGTACACCACGACCTAGGGAAAAGGGATTGAAACTTATGATTTTGAGATACACTTAATAAGAACAAGTAACCTCTACATGGACATAGGAAAGTTGTCGAAGCACGTAAATTTTTTTCGTGCGAGTGATTTCATTTACTTTCTTCCGTTTGTGATTATTTTCGTAGAATATTTTATTGTGATATTTTTTCCACTCAAAATTGGTGTCGTTTGTGGGAACGACTTCTATTCCTACGAAAGCATTCATTATAAGAAATCCCATAATGTCTCACCGAAGCAGTAACATCTCGCAAGACAGTGACATCCAAGAAGACCCAGTTCCTCCTAAGGTCAGGTCTGAGACGCACCAGCATACAAACCCCAAGTTTTTCCAAGATAAGCAACCCTCTGAAGAAAGTCATGGTTCACCTAGGTCTACCTAGATTTCTAGGCTGGTTGATGCTTACAAAGATAGGCTTTATAAACGAGAGGAGTTTCTGCACCTCCAAGGTAAAGAAAATGCTCGCCTACAGAGGCAACGCAAAATAATGGAGAGAGACCTCCAAAGAGCCACTGGAAAACGTCGTTCTAGGACTCCTAGACATCAGAGAAGAAACACTCACAACCAAGGAAGGATGTCAAGGCATGTCCAGGAAAGAACTGAATGTGATAGGTCAGAGCGATCGCGAATAGAGCATGGCCAGCAGGAGAGGCGCTATAAAAGAAATAATCGACATAATAAAGATTTAAGGATTCTGGTCCATAGGTATATGGACCAACATCCAGCACACCAATGATCTAGATACACCATATAACTATCTAGAAAAGATCTTAATACTCAGATGAATCCCCCGTTTTCACGGGAAAATGAGCAGGAGGAGACCCTAAAAATATTCATTGTCCCTAGGTTTAAGGTCTATGATGAGAAAATAGACCGTATTGACCATTTCAGGCAATATCGACAAGCAATGACCTTATGGATCCACAATGATGCACTTATGTGCAGGATCTTCCCTTCTATCCTACATGATGTAGCACAAAAGTGGTTTGATAGGCTTTCTCACAGGTTGATTAGGAATTTTGCAGCACTGGAGAAGCCTTTCACGGTGCGATTCATAACTAGCATCTCCCATCCCAAACGGATGGATGCACTGCTCATAATGAAGAAAAAGCCATAAAAGAGCCTCCAAGACTATGCCAAAAGATATTAGGAAGTTTTTAATGAGATTGAGGACTGCTCAAAGTAGGTTATCATAACATCCTTTAAAATCGTCTTGTCGACCACCTCTTTGTTGCACCAATCCCTCACTAAGAATGAGGCCATCACCATCGATGATCTTATGGCCTGTATTGAGAAGTACGCCAAGGTGGAGGACGTGATTCATCCTAGTGGATGGGAAAATGGTCAAGCAAAGACAAATAAGGGAATGGAGACGAACAATACCCAAAATAAGGGAAATAATAATGGGGGCAAGAATAGCTCCAAGAATGGAAATAAGACTGAACCCTCTAAAGCATTCCAGGTTGTTAACACAGTCTTCAAGGAACCTATTTACAAAAATTTTATCATGATAAAGGATGTGCCTTTCATCAAACGGCCTAAGAAAATGGGAGGTGATCTAACTAAAAGGAACAAAGCACTGAGATAAGCATTCCATAAAGAGGGCGATCACCGTATCGATAATTACAAAGCTCTAAAGTCACATTTGAAAGAGCTAATTGGGGTAGGACACATCAACGAGTGTATCGAGAAGAAAATGGAGACATTTGCAACCAACGGAGACATTTGCAACCAATGGCAACTCAAAGCCAGATAACATCCTCAACGATGATACATGACATGAGTTTGAAGTAATTCATGGGGCGTCAGACCTTAAGAAGATCTAAGGCCACATCATTTGAATGGAACTCAAGAAGGTGACTGTCGTGATGGAAGCTTTTCAAATTAACCCCTCCAAATCCTAAGCAAGAAAGCGTCGACGACCATAAGACATTGACTACACCAAGCACATCGTGTTCAAGTAAGAAGACTGGGCTGGGGAAAGGACCCCACATCATGATGCGTTGGTGATCACACTCAGGACTGCTAATTGGGATGTTGACAAACTACTTGTGGACTAGGGGAGTTTGTCTGAAGTGATGTACCTATAACTATTCCATAAAATGAAGTTGAATGTCGCTGACCTCAAAGAATCCACTGTCCCACTGATCATTTTTGCAGGGAGGTCCACGATTCCATTAGGAAAGATAATCTTACCTATCATGGTAGGAAATATCTCAAAGATAATTGAGTTTTTAGTGGTGGACACTAAGTCCCCATACCATGCTAATTTGGGCAAAGGATGTCTCCACCCTATGAAGGATGTGCCATCCACCTATCATCAAAAGCTAAAGTGCAATACAGATCAAGGAGTGGTCGAGATCCATAGCGACCAAGATAGGTCCATAAAGTCTTTTATTGCAGTCATCTACCTAAAGAAGGGAAAGTAGAAGGAATCAAAGAAGGCTTAGGAGAAATCCCAAGAGGGTTTGTTCTCTCCAAATAGTAACTATGGTGTGGTCGACCAGGGGTGGAAGTGACCAAGGTCCACCCCCGATCGGGTCATAAAAGGCCTAGAAGAAGTTGTAGCCGATGATAACTTGACCGAGAGGAAATTTATAATCGGAGCGTCTCTCACCGATCAAGAGAAAAGAGAGTTAGTTTTATTTCTCAAAAGCAACATATATGTTTTCTCTTGGGAGCCTTGTGAGTTTCCAGGATTTGATCCCAGCGTGGGTTTCCATTTCCTGAACATCGATTGAACCTTCAAGTTGATCACTCAAAAGTCTCACCGAACATCCCTCGAGAAGGCTAAGGAAGTGGAGAAAGAAGTAGGGAAGTTAATGGATGCAATATCCATTAGAGAGGTTCAGTTCCTGGCATGGTTATCCAACCTAGTGGTCGTGCCCAAAAGTAATGGTAGCTGGAGGGTTTGTATCGATTTCACAGACCTCAATAGAGCATGCCTCAAGGATAGCTTCCCTCTCCCAAACATAGATCGATTGGTTGATGCCACAACGACACATGAGAGAACGAGTTTCATGGACGGTCACTCAGGTTATCATCAGAACCCCCTTATATGGACTAGACCAGGATAAGACCTATTTTACAACCTCAATCTGGTTGTACTATTACAAGGTCATGTCATTTGGCCTCAAGAATGTAGGATAAACTCACAAAAGATTGGTTACAAGGATGTTCAACAAATAGTTAGGAGAAACGATGAAAGTATACATTGACGATATGCTTGTTAAAATCAAAGACGAGACCGATTACCTCTCAGATTTATCAACAACCTTGAGATCCTCAATAAGTATCGAATGAAGCTTAATGCAAGTAAGTGTTCATTTGGTGTCCAGTTAGGAAAATTCTTTGGTTATCTAGTAAGTAAGAGGGGAATCGAGGCCAACCCAGACGAAATCGATGCTATCACTAGAGTCCAGCCTCCTCAAAATGTTGATATATGTTCAGGATCTTACTGGAATGCTCGCGATGCTTAATCTTTTTATCTTCAAGTCTTCAGAACGCCACCGACCATTTTTCCATCTTCAATAAAAGGGAAAAGGCCTTATATGGGAGATGACTATTCATGAGCTCTGGAATAAATCAAGTCCTACCTTAGCAAGCCACCATTATTAGTAATTCCAAATGATGGAGACCAATTATATCTTTACCTGGCAATATGAGACCATGTTGTGAGCTCTACCTTTGTATGTGAAAAAAAGGGGGATAACACTCGGTTTACTATGACAGTAAGACACTACTAGATGCTGAACAACTGTACTTACATCTAGAGAAGCTCGCATATGAACTAGTGGTCGCTTCAAGGAAGTTAAAGCATTACTTAAAATCCCATTCCGTAATTGTAATCTCCTCTTACCCACTAAAGGTCGCTCTACAGAAGGTCAACCTCTCTGGACGAATTTTAAAGTGGTCAGTCGAACTCGGGAGATTTGATATCCACTTTCATCCCAAAATGACAATTATGGGACAAATCCTAGCAGATTTCATTGTGGAGTTCACAGGAGATCAGCTAGTAAACTAACTAAAAACTGAGAAGTGGATGACATGTGAATCACATTCCAAATATTGGATCTTATAAATTGATGGATCCTCTAATTCTAAGGGCGCAGGAGTTGGGATTGTCCTCATCACCCCCAAAGACCTTGTAACTAAGCAAAGAATTAGACTGTGATCTGAGGTCTGCAACAACAAAGCTAAGTATGAAGCACTGATCACCAATTTCTAAAAAGCCAAACCACTGGGGGTAAAGTGAACCCACATATTCAGTGATTCCAAACTAGTCTGCAAGAAGGTAAGTGGGGACTTCAACGCCAAAGATGATCAAATAGAAGCGTACCTCGATGTAGTAGGAGGATTCATGGAAGACTTTGAAAAGGTGGAAATTCAATAGTTTCCTCGAGGAAAGAACAATCATGATAACGCTTTAGCGGCATTAAGCTGAGTAATTGCCTCTAACCTTAATGGAATAATTCAAATAGAGTTCCTCACGCAACCTAGTATCGACCAGGTAATCATAGTTGAGAAAGTTCTCATCACAAAAAGTTCCAAAGTTGGATGGATCCCATCATTAATTATCTACGGAGTGACATACTGCCAGATGACAGGAGGTCGACCCATCAAGTTAGGGTCAAGGATGCTTATTTCTACCTTGACCCTGAAGGGAAGATTTATAAGAAATCATTTACATGTCCTTACCTTCAGTACGTTCACCCATAAGATGTCGAACAAATAGATATCAAGGTTCATGAGGGCATCTATGGGAGTCATGTAGGTAGAAGATCATTAGCCTTTCAAGCAATTAAAAAAGGATATTGGTGGACTCACATGCAAAAGGAAGTTGGAGCCTATGTTCGAAAATGTGAAAAGTGTCAGAAGCACTCACCTATGGTTCACTAGCACATCAGTGACCAAAAATCACTTACTAGGACACATTCATTCACCCAATGGGGATTAGACATTGTGGGTCCACTACCTATCGCCCCTAAAAATCACAAGTCTTTACTAGTCACCACAGATTACTTCACCAAATGGGTAGAAGCAGAACCACTGGCAAACATTTGAGACTCAAACATGACAAGGTTCATATAGAGGAACATCATAAATCATTTTAGGTTATCGAGTTCTATCATCACTGATAACGGTATGCAATTTGAAAGTGGTTTTTTTCAAGTTTTCTGTGATGAGGACGACATTAAGCACCACTTCAGCTCTATGGCGTATCACCAAAGCAATGGGAGAGAAGAGGCTTCCAATAAAACCATGATTGATGGACTAAAAAAATGATCGAAAAGAGCCAAAGGTTCCTGGGTGGATGAACTCCCTCATGTTCTATGGGCTTATGGTACCACAACTAAGAAACCAACTGGGCAAACACCCTTTGCACTCACTTACGTAATGGAGGTTGTCATCCCTTTGGAAGCCACACAACGATGGAGAACCACTCTGATCGACTAAGGCCTCAATAATGGAGCACTACACACTGAGCTTGACCTAGAAGATGAGCGATGAGAGATGGTTTTGATCAATATGGCTTCCTTCTAACAACAAATAGATAAACAGTACAATAAGAGGGTCAATCCAAGGAAGTTTTTAAGAGGGGACTATATCCTGAGGAAAGTCCTAAGCGGTGTCGTAAAACCATAGACAGTAAATTGGGACCGAAGTGGGAAGGACCCTTTAGGGTAATCAGAGACGATCTGCAAGGAGCATATCACCTAGAAATGCTGGAGGGCAGGGAGATACCAAGAGCATGGAACCCAACCAATCTTAAGAATTTTTACTTTTAAATCATCTTTATTTTTATTAGCACATTTAGTTTATGAAAATCTTTATTTTCAAACATTATGTTGCTCAAATAGTATTCAATAAATAAAGGTCGGATTGGCCTCTTTCCTTTCATATCTCTACAATGGCTTCTTAACTCTTATCGGTAACATCTCAATAATATGCACACTTTCCAAGAGATATCTCCGTCATGCATGACTAAAATTCTGAGATTACAGCAAGTTGTTCAACTTGTTTTTAAATCAGAAAACTTAACAGATCGAGTAGGGTTCAAGAAATTATAGCAAGTCAATATATTCGTTTTAATTATTACATCGCTCGGGTTCTTATTATAAACATAAGAGACGTCATGGGTTACCTCGACAACCATAGAAGCCCTATAAGGGATCCTTAGGCAACAAAGCCAACTTATGTCAGTCACCAATATTATTGGTCGTCAAAAACCTTCTCGGGTAGATGGTACATTAACCAAGTGCATTCTTTCCACCATCTTACTTAGGCCTAAGGGAGTGTGATGACACGACCTGAAAGGTAAAGTAGATGGAACGACATAGCTAAGGCATGTTGGACTGGGGGAATAGATTAACACAAATAACATATAACTAGCACTATCCCTTAATATCATGTAGATAGTTGTAAAGATCAAAATGATAAAATTAGAAGCAAAGAGATGCTTGGTTGAGTGATTACAAAGTAAACCAACATGAATGTTTAGTTAGCATGAGATGAGAATATCGAGAAATGGTAAATAACAATTTTTCATTAGCTCAAATGGAAAGTTACTTTTATATTACAAACTAGAATATGTAAAGAATTCACATTAGCCCAGGATGGTGAGCAAGGTAATCTGCTACGCACGCTCTTCGATCATCATCTGGGTGAGGCACAAGATCTTATCCTGCATCTTCTAAGTAATGTTCCAAAAGCTGAGAAGCAAATAACATTTATTGGGATCAATCGATCATCCTTGGAAAAGGGATTGTGGCAATTGGCCAACCAATCGATATGATGCTTGTACCACAAGGGATACACCTTAGCCATCTTTATCTCTTTAAGGGCACTCAGACACCCCCAGGTAAAGGCAAGGTCCTCTGTCTCCTTTATCCTCATTGGGGCATTAGTTTATCCCTAGTCAAAACCATCTACCCAGACCTGTCTTGGACCCCTTTGAAACAAGTGCCTCAACCTCGTCACATCCCTTTGAAGCTCGATAACAATTACATATTCCCATTGAACATCCCCTTTTAGCTCATGGACCTCCCTTTGTAAAGTTTAGGTCTCATCTCGAGTGATCCTCCTGGATAATAATGTGGATCCTCACATCACCAAGGTGGACCTTAATGGGGTATTCTCCTTCAAACGATAAATCTCCCTCTTTAAATCATCGTTCTCCCTCTCGATCAACTTGCTCACTTGATTTACATTGCTGGCAAGCAGAAGTTTAGCCTTTAGCTCATTTAACTCCTCTTGGACTTAAGCCTTTCATCTTAGGGACCAATTTGAATTGGTCCTTATACTACTGGTTTCTTGCTCTTAAATTTGCAGACCTTTACAAAGGCCTTACGAACCTTCGGGTCGACATTTGGCCCAAGAATTTATCCCAGTAGAGAGTTTATAGGTATATAATCATTTATATTAATGGGCTATAAATATTAAAATAAGCAATAGTTTTAATGGATATCAGTACCAATGCAATATCAGCAGTGAAAAGTTTCTTTTCATTCAAACATAAATGGGGGCATACGTTGAATACAAGTTTAAAAATGACAAAATACGACAACAACAAAGGGTAAAAAGCAGAAACTCTAGACTAATGGAAAAGGTATACAATTTCTTAGAAGATGCTATCCCCTTCCCCTTATTAACTGTTGGGGTAACTTGATCACCAGCAACCACGATCGTTCCGACATCGCCTACAACCTGTCCACCTGAAAGATTTCCAGTAATAGGGTCAACAGGCTCTATCCCAACTTGAAAAAAATGCTAGTCGGTCAGAAGCTCCTCAACATCCATTAGGTTTGGGCCTAGATTCTACTAGGATAATAAGGGAGAGTTCGCATGAACCTCATTTACGACCAAAGCTTTATCCCATCCCTTTTTAAAACCTAACTATCAAATGTGGGCAATCTGGTGCTCAACATCATCGTACACCACCTTCTGGACTTCATTATACACGTAATCCCAGGCAGAAGTAGCCTCTCCTTTCAACTTGTCCACCTTGGTGGATAACTTCTTGTTGTACTCCGCCACCTTTAATATATCAGCAATTACTTAGGCATAAGCCTCTTAGAGGTTGATAATCTCTTTCGTCGACATCTCCTTAAGAGCTTCTAAAGCCCTCTGCTTGCCTTGGTCAAAAGAGGTCTTAGCATTGGCCAGGGTCTCTTCGAAGATCCTCAGGATCTCTACCAGCTCCACATTCTTTTTTAATTGGTAAGCTCGATTTAGGAGCAACGTGGTGAATTAGAAACAAACTGCAGAAAGAAGAGAGACGCAAATCATTTTGCCAAAAGGAAAGAATTAGAAAATTTTAAAGAAACATGACGTACCAAAGGAATCCCTTGGGATGACTTTAGGGATAACTAGTTGCCACCCATCTTCATTGATCGCTCGCAAAAGTGCAACCCCCTCCAGCAGTGTAGGGGCTAGATGGGGGGATTTAGCCACACTCTCCCCCTAGTAACAAGAACAGGAGAAGGCAAAATAGGGGCCTTCATGGGTTTTTCACTATTATTTTCTTCTTCTATCTTTCTCTCCACCTCTCTCTTTCTCCCCCCCCCCCTCTCGTTCTCTATCTATCTATCTATCTATCTATCTATTTATCTATCTATCTATATATCTCTTTCTTTATCTTTTTTTCATGTCTCTTCTTCTTCTCCACCTCACTCTCCCTGTCTCCTAATTTGGAACCACGAGCCTTAGGAGAGTCCCCGTCTTTTCTTTTTAAAGACTTCATCATCAGGGAGAATTAAACACCTTATTTTTAATCGAGTCATTTCTTCTTCTTCTTCACTGGATCCTTCCTCACTGTCGTCTTCTGACTCCTCCTCTTCATTTCTTCTTTTTAATCGAGTCATTTCTTCTTCTTTACTCTCTTTGTGGACATAGGCAAGTTGTCGAACAAGTAACCTCTTTGTGATTATTTTCGTAAAATTACTTATTGTGATATTTTTTTCACTCACAGTTATGATATTTCTATATTCATTTTTTCCCGTTAATGAAAGATAAAATTGACACCGACTTATTCTAACATAGGTGGTTAATAATTTTAAAACTTTTTTGACAGTGGTAAGAATGAACCAAATGATATTCATGTTTATTTTGATAAAGGACTGATTTCCCATGATTAAGATGGGTGGGGCATCACATAAATGTCACGGGCTCAGGTGCCAAGGGTTTCCTGAGTTCACCAGGACCTGGCTCCATCTTAGATGCATAAGGAATGGTAGCCTGATTACGCAGAAATGAAGAGTTAGGAGTATATCCCTTGTTTATAAATCCATCCAAAGAAAGATTACATCCTGTCATAAAGGGGAAATTAGCTACCACCTCAGGGTGTTTTGTGGCATTAGACAGTCCTTCATGATATTACTGATGTTTCAATTGAACTTGCTCTTATTATGGTGGTAGTTTCTCTATTTTTTGTTCCTTCTATTGAACTTGCTCTTATTATGGTGGTAGTTGATCTGTTTGTTACTGTTGTGAGAGCGATGTTTATTGTTAAGGTTGCTGTTGAGAAATGGATTGTGGTTGTAACTATTGCGAAGATTGTTGCTCGGTATCAGAAGTTTGAAGTCTTTCTCCAAGGATATCTATATAGGCATCAATATAAATAAAACAAACAATGTATAAGAATTTAGATAACATGTTAAGGAAATGTGAATTACCGTGAGAGAAACTGAATAAATTATAGTAAATAGTACCTTGCGCTTAATGGAGTCATCCAAAATAGTATGGTCTTGAGGATTGAAGGATGGTTTCTCAGAGCTGAATATTATTTGTACTATATGAGATTAGTTCATCAAAGGTTTTTCTTCAACTTCCTCCCATCATCCTCAAGATCAGTTATAAGTGCACAAGAGGGCTCTACCTCAAACCTCACATTTTATGGCCACCTAAACTAACAACAGGGCTGAAAAAGAGACTCTTGTAGGTCATCTGCTCTTCTATGAATGTGCGAGCAACCACAACACCATGATCATAATTGTTCATCAAATGTCAAAAAATTGTGTCACTTGATCCTTGATAGTAAGATCATCCTTTTTCGAAGTAGACACAACCTCTGAGTGACCAACACTAGTTGTCTTCTTCTTTTCTGCTTCTTTTTGGTGTAACAATGCAACTCCGACTGAAGGATCCACAAGTGTCTCACCCCTGAGATACATTAAGACATTATAGGAGCATCCTCAGTTTCATCAAATAATTAGAAGGTTGAGGTTCCTCTTTTATTCTTGGGAACATCTCTAGAGGAGGTAACTTAGTTGGCATCATATTACGAACAAAACCCAAGTTAAGTGTTGAATGGGCAAATGTACAACCCTTCAACCCAATATATGTGGGGGGGGGAGGAATATCTGAATGCTAGTGTATAATGGTTAGCGAAGAATAACATTTCAAACCGAGAAAGCTGGTTAGACCAAAACACAATGAGGTAGGTTATAGACTTGCTATCCCTGGCCCTTTTGGAAGGGATTACCAACTTCCCCCCATACTTGCATGAGAGTATTGTCACAACATTCTTCAAGAAATTTCTATAGAGAAGGGAAAATTGATTGGTTTCTCTAATTGAGCATGGCTAAGAAGTGGCACACCTTTATCGTAGCCAAATTGAGAAGATATCCTGGGGGGAATAAATATAGTAAAAAGCCTACCACTCTATCAAATAAGGGGGGTAAGAAGGATTAAGGACTACAAGAACACCATTAAAAGGGTTATTTCGAGCAGATGCTTCATTGAATTTATCAACCGATCGAGAGGACTCAACAAAGAACTTATTCATGTAGAATTGAGTCATGAAAATGTAAGGTCGAGCACATAATTCCTTAATATTATCAATTAAGGAATTAAGAGGTTTCTTACTCTACCTGCAGTTCCACGCACACATTTGAAGAAACTTTATCATATGAGAGACTGGAGATATGGCACTTAGGGAAAAAGCAGGAAACCTTGCATAGAGAAAAGCAGTGAAAAGCAAAGTGTTTCCATAATCAGAGTTTTCAAGATGATCGAGTGACCTGACAAAGTCCGCATAAGTTATGTCTAGCCAAGTGTATAGAGAACCTAGGGTTATAGCATCTTAGGGGATTTTGATATCCAAAGATGTCCAAGCAGCTATACTAATTAAGTCCCTCATTGGGTAGTCATGAGGCTTCCTAGGTAAGAAAATCCTCAACAGGACCAAAAGGATATAAGCAAGCAGCTCGAAAGCATCCCCAAAACCCTCATCAGTGGGAGGCAAGGCATCAACTTGTTTTACCTTATGGTTGTCTTTGGAAATCTCTCTATCTTTGGCAACAGGTTTGTCCTTCATAAAATAAAAGTAGAGAATAATCTCAGTAAAAATGCATTTGTTCGAACGAATAATGCACTTTTTGCACACTTGTTTCAACCCTTTCCTTGTAGCCTCCTCCTCTTTCAAAATAGCTTCTTTAAAGAGGGTATACTTGCTAGTATCATCTAACCCTAGAAGCTCGTAGACATATTCTAAAGTAATGGTGAATTCACCCCACACTGCTACAAAGGTGTGAGACTTGTAATTCCAACGAGAAATGAGCAACTTCAAGGGATTGTTGTTTTTACTCAAAGTCAGATTACCAAACCACATTTACTAAATAAACCAACTTGTGACAGACATTTAACATATTTACCATGAATGTAATCAGTCCAAGGTCCCAAACCCTCACATGATCCTCTAGAAGATTCAAACTCTGTATTGGAATAATAGAAGTCCCTTCGCGCCACCCTAAATCGGACTACACTAGCACGAGGGATGTATGCCCACTCCTCTACTTACTGACTCTCCTCCACTAGCAAGTGTGGATTTATTTTGGATGTTTGAGAGTTTAGATATGAATCAGTCACCATCCAAAAATGATCGACCTTACCAAAGAAAGCGACGTGATGGTGTTTACCCCACGGGGTTTGACGAGCGAGGGTGGTAGGATAAACACCCTTAATGGAAGGAATATTCTTAATAATAGGATCCATTTCAAACGATTAAAATGAGAAGAAAGGATGAAGGAAATAGGGATTTAAGAAATCAATTAATGAAGAACATAAGGGATAAGGAGTCTCTCTTTCTCTGAAAAAAACACCGAGGTTATGGAAATCTGTGAAAATGAGGGTTTTTATGGGGAAGATGAATCTATTTAATAAAGGGCAAAGTGATATATTTTAAATGGCAAGGGTACTACATGCGTGCCTAAATAGGGGAAATCATTACGTACTGACTTAAGAGTCACCAAAGAAGTTCACGTTGATGTCACGTGCTAACCCAGACTACCACGTGTAATGGTGAGAGAAAATGAATAAATCTTTAAATGTGATGGGACAATTCAATGATGACTTTATGTCTTGGATGCTAAGTTAGTCTCTAGATATTCCTAGTGGAATTCAATGGTTTTGGGAGAAATTTCAAAACTCATTAAATTCCCCAGAATTAAATGAGAAAATTTAAAAACTCTTAAACAAATCTTATAAAAAAATACGCATGAGATTCCAAAATGATCAAGGTTATAAGGTCTCGTCAGGAAAATTCTCACGCAAATGGAAAAATGATTACTACAGAATATTTTCACAAGCACATCCCTTTTTATGAAAAAATATGTTAGCTAACAATTACCTTATTGTTCAATGGTTGTTAAAAAAAAATAACTTTCATTTATAGGTTATAGGTCACTCGAAGTGAGATGATGATAATTCGTACATATATTTCTTTTTCCCAAACAAATATCTCTCTGAAAGGGAATATGTAGAGGGAGGTTAAAGCTCATGGTTGATCGGATGATTAATCTTACACACTTAGGCGGATTAAAGGACGATAAAGCTCATGGTTGATCGGATGATTAATCTTGCACACCCAAGTGGATTAAACGATGATTGAAGACAAAAGGGAAGAACCAAGATTGATCAGAAGAAGGTTATTCACATGACGTCCTACAACCAGATGTCTTTCTCAAACATACTCTAAAAGGATTAATGTCACTCAAGATACCTGCTCATGAGAAATAATCTTTATTAAAGAGGTTCTTACAAGAATACTTGTAATAAGAACATTTGTCTGTATTTGTTTCCTTTCACTATCAAATATTAGGAATTTATATGTAATGATATTGAGGTTGCTTGGTACCTGCGAAGGACCATGTTTGGCAGGACATTGGAGATCTCACATGCTATATCGAATGACCTTGTTAAGGGAATCTCACATGGATTTAGTTTGGTGGATTAGGAATAAGACAATGTTGGGAAGCAGTCCTAAGATCTTTGGTATACTTGGGCAAAACCACTCTCTGATATGGTCAAGATAGTACTCCAAAGATCCTTCCCTCGAGGGACCTCATTCAAGGGACCTCGTCAAAACTAGTTTTTTCGAAGGACCATCACCTTACAAATAGTATAAGGTTATTCTAGCAACCTTCTCTCAAATAACCTTATTCGTCTAATAAGACGTCATGTCTTATTGACACTATTTGCTATCTTCATGACGTCATGATTTGTGATACTTTAAGAGCTCGAGAATGTTAGTACTTAAGTTTATTAATTCCTTGGACCATTAGCTCATTTATAGAGATGTCCCATCAGCTTCCATAAAACAAACCCTTATGCCCACCTGTCACATCTTAACTAATAGAAAGGACATTCCGAGGGCCTAAATAATGTTCTCACTAAGAAAAAATATCTCATGGATTTAATAAACTACCATTGGTATTAAATGAATAATACTCTTATCACTGAACATTTAATGCAGGAGAGGTCATTTGAACAACCTTACATTCCTATAAATACTTTTATTAGTTGGATTTATTAAAGGCTAGATTCTCTTAATATAAAAAATTCCCAGGCATGAGAACTTCTTTCTAGTTTATCCTTACTAAAGTTTTTCCTTTCGTTCTTAGAGCTTAACTAATATTTACTCCTAATTATTAGCATTCATTGCGCTGAGAGGTTCACTGCCTTGCCTTTATTGGGCCAAAGTCCCTATTTTTTCTCCTTTCAATTAAGTTGTTTATTGAGATTCACTTCATTTATTGTATTGAGATGATATGTATGTTATAAAGGTTCATTTAATACATATTTTTTTAGTAATAGAGCTATTTATTTCAAGTATTGGAGTTCCTCATTTAACATGTCATTCTTCATCCATTAATCATACTTTTGAAGGAGCTGCACCTTGCTATATAGTAATTGTATTTAATGAACCGACATCTTAAATTATAGTTTAATCCCAAAAATATCATAATTCACAATGCGAACTACAATATTTCACATATCGGATATAGTAATTCTCAGTTCGAAATTAATATATGGACAATTACTTAAAATCAATATGTTGTTAATGACAATTTCTATTTCCCATTTATTTCTTCCTTACTAAACCTGTTATTATGAGGTGCAATATTTTTACATCTACCACATTTAGTGAACCTTCCAGCCTCTCATTTAAATGGAATCCTCTTTTTTCTTAGATGGCCATATTATTTCTTTGAACTATGTGGTATACTGAACCATATTTTAACTTAAATTCGAGTTTGTTAATGGTAAGGAAAAATTTTCAATAGAGTAAATCTGTATGTATATTGGATTAATTTGGGTTGGAGAAGACTTACTTGAGTCATAAGTTAGGACTTTATTTGTTTATCCTTCAAGCCTATGATGTGTGATTAAAGACCATAGAGGCTAAGTTAAAGCGACTACATAATCATGTCATGTTTCTTCTTTAAAAGGCCATGGATGTCAAGAGATATGGATGCATTTTAGTTTTGATCCTTGGATTCAATTGGGTGTTTGTTTTAAACTTATTTGAGGCCATTTTGACAAAAAGGTTTTTAAGAGAAAAACTATTTTTTTTATTAAAGTCATTCAAACAATATTTTCAAACTATTTAAAAAAATTATATAAGTCACTCGAATGAGATTCTCAATTATTTAAATGAGAATGGATTTTTGTTCGACTGAGGTTCAAATGAGTATCAAATATTTTTTTATGCCTTACAGTGGCATGTCTTACGAAGGTTGTTCAATCTCTCTTCAAACGGGCTTATTAGGTTTCGTTTGAATAACAAGATTGTATAACTCCTTGGAATGACCCTAAGGGTTTTATTCAAAAGAGTTTCGTCATTTTCTATGCCTCCTTAATTTTTATGTTTTCTATACATATGAGTTCTTGAAACTTATTTTATTTACAGATTCTATGAAAAACATTTCTAAGAAATATTTAAGAGTCTCTAAACCCTAGTTTCACTCAATCATTATGATATCCAAGTTTCATCTAAATAAGCTTATTTTAGATCTCTTGTTTGCCATTAAAGTTTATTTATTTATTTATTTATCTCCTTTGAAGAATATTATTTCACTCAGTGTATTTCATCTGTGCTATGGTTTTACGGGGTAAACTCCATGTTGCTGTGACGATTTGCTAAGCGAATATAGGTGTATATCGAGACGCGTGATGAGCAATCATTGTAGAAATTCATGGGTGGATTCTTGATTGTCGCTCTGAAAAAGGTCACAGGAACGAAGACGCGTCAAGATTTGAAGGAGTTGAGTTGGTTGTATAAATCATTTGTCGTCCTTCTGTAATTCCTTATCATAGTTTATTTGCGTGGTTGGGTTGACCGAGGTTATTCCCATTTTGATTTCCCTCGTACATTAGCGTGTTGTGTGATTGGTTATTTATTCTTTCTTTTTCACCTTGATGTATTATTAGGGAAAGATAAAGTATGGATAAATATCTTTCACAATACAAGTTTAATTAGGGAAAAGTTAAAATTGGCTTAATTAATTTTAAAAATTAAAAATTGGAGTGTGTTTGACAATCCATATAATTTCCTTAGGGCAATAGAAATTTTAAATTAGTAGTAGAGTGGGTATCTATAAGTTATTTTGGTACGGATCTGTAATACCCCTTACTTTTGAGCATTTATTTTTTATATTAATTTTTCATGTGGGTTACTTATATTAATATAGGAAATTGGAGTAAATATTAATTTCAGTAATTTAAGATTTAATATTAAGAGTATTGCATATTTACCTTTACGCGAATGTAAATAGTGTAATATTATGTTAATGTTGAGTCGTTATGCTTTGAGGCGACGGGTATAATTTATTTTCCAATTAGATTACTATTAGAATGTTAATATGACGTTGGAATAGAAAATAATTTACGATATTTTCGATGTCATTTTAGAGGGCGTGATTAGTTCGGGAAGGGTCGAGAAAGCCAAAATAAGTGCTAATGTTTTTTTGGGTTCCGGGGTACTTTTATTTAGTTATGGCTTAAATATAATGTTACGAGTCATTTTAAGTATGTAGTAGCATTCAATGTTGGACTTAATGTATTTGAGTTATATTTAGGTATTTAGTCTTGAAAGACTGTTTATGCCTCATTTGTGTATTTTCTAAACCTATAAGTTAGAGAAAAGTGAGAGTTTGAGAGAAAGAATAGAAAGAGAAGAAATTGTCCATTTGAACTTGGAAATCGTTGCTACGAAGAAGAATTTTAGATTCCAACGAAAAGGCAAGTATTACACTTGCAATACCTTATGTTTATGTTGAATAAATTGTGTGATTAGTTATTGTTCTTAAGATTTGACCCATTTAGGGTTTGATTGAGTTTGTTGTTCAAACCTCCACCTAGATAAGTTGGATATGATTTGAGGTTGTATATTTTTAGGTGATCATATAGGAATGATTTATTGATAATATTGGTTGATGATAGTTGGTGTAGAGGGAAGAAGAAGAGTTGGAAGACTTAGGTTTTGTAAGAAAAATGGGGGTTGTCCGAATTATCTGGTGCGATCGGTTGACCGCGTCCCAGCAACCGGTCAATCGGTCCAAAAGGGAAAAGCCAACTGGTTGCCTCTCAAGGAAAATTTCAATTACGCGGTCGATCGGGGGTAAGGGGCCGATCGACTAGTACTCTGTTTTCATCCCAAGAATTGGACTTTCTTTTTACTCCTTTCCTTTTGGGTTTAAGGCTTAGGAACCTTCTCTTAGGATGTATTGAGATGTAATATGACCTAATATAAGGAGAGTGGTACTTTAGGATAGTACGAAAGTGTCCAGGCTTATTTTGAGGACTATTTATAAAGTTATAATGTCTCATTTTGTCTTGTAAATGAGAGTAGGACTAGTGGGATCGGATAGTATGTGATGGACCTTTGAGGGCTAGAATGATAATAATAATGATCTCTTGTAGCCAAAATTGTATGCACCTTTATAGTTGTAACTATGGCACATTTATACATACCTCTCTAAATATAGTTGTAACTATGGCACATTTATGCATCTTGTGTGTTTAACTTAATATAGTTGTAACTATGGATCATTTATACATACCTCTCTAAATACTATCATAGGGGAAGTACGCGTTAGAGGTGAATCCCTTAGCTAATGATGCACGGAGAGTATAGTCCTCAGGCCATGATACCGGTTGTTACATTATATGATTGTATGGTTTGAAGTGAGGTAATTCCGGGTATGGTTATGAATCACTATCGAAGGTATATGACCGCTTCCCACGCATTACAATTTAGGATACCCAGGTGGTCTTGGTTATAGGCCCTGGAAGATGATAGTATTTAGGGGCGCATATAGTGGGGTGATTCCCGGAAGGATGATCTTAGAACCATTATTATTATGATTGTAACCGTTCTCATTGAAATGGTATTTTACCCAAGTGATTAATTGACTGATGTAAACTGTGAATCAAGTTTAATTGCCCATGGTCCCTAATGATTATTAACTTGTAGATATATCTTCAATTCATAAACGTGGCATGTGGAATCATAGTTAGGTTACTCCTATTAAGTAGATAGGTAATTTAACTTAAAATGAATTGTAGGCGTTAAGATGTTCACTTAGAATAGAGGTGAGGATGATTCCTTGATGAAGAGCGAATTGTATTATTTATTAAAGTAGTATTCATAACTGTCATGCATCTATTCACATGTATATCATATCAAACCGGGACCTGACCTGTTTATATTTCTCCTTTTTGTGTGGTTCTTATATACGTTCAGGTGCTCCGCCGCATGGTCACCCTATGTGACTTCCCTTCCCAGTGTTAAGGAGCTACGACATTTTGCGGATGTTATAGGACTTTGGTAGTAGACGCATCATTTCTTTTGATACTCTAGCTATGATCTGTCTGTATATTTGGGTGTGTTGCCCTGGTTTAGTATTCGTATATAATGTCATACTTAGTGTAATCTTTTGTATTCAGTCTTCTAATCGGTAACTTATTCGGTTATATTTTGTAGAAATGTTGTCAAACTATTGTGTATATAAATATCAATCTTTTTTCATAAACTAATTTATGGAAATTTCTTTTATCAAATTTATAAAATTATATATGACATTCGTTTTCTAAAGTATTTTATGGTTGTCTCGTATTATTATTTTTACGATAGTGATGCTAAGAATGGACCATTTAAGATTCCTATTCTATTGGATTGATTGGTCAGCCACCTCTTATTTAAATAAGAGGGGTTCACAAATGGTATCAGAGCATCAGGTTCTAGAGTCCTTAGGATCTATGCGGACTTATCACGTTCTACCGTAGCGTTCTTTGATATAGATCCCTATTATTAGGACTGTTTTTCTTATCTACGTTTACGATTTTCCCATGAGGATAAATTATTTTGACTGTATATAGATTCAGTTGCTTTTTATCTCAGATGTCACCTACACGAGGTCACCGGGCAAGGGTAAATCGAGTAGAAGGTGATTTAGATCCCCCACCATCGTAAGGCACTATAAATGCGATGGAGGTGGCTAATATTGTGGCCCAGATGGTAAACACTGCAATGACCGCTATAGCGCAACAATTTCCCCAAGCTCGACAACCTGTAGCACCGGTGGCTCGAGCCCATACGGGACCTTCCGCATGGGAAAGAGTTAGAGAATCCTTCCTGAAAGGTCACCCTCCAGAATTTCAGGGTGGCACTGATGTGATTGCTGCAAATCAATGGAAGAAGGATGTTCAATGCTATCTTTGCATGGTGGAATGCACCGAAGAGCAGAAACAGATTCTCACCATTTTTAAACTCATGGGAGCATCTCTCCAATGGTGGGAGTCAGTGACCACTCAAGAACAGAGGGATACGATGATGATCTCAGAATTTTGGGCCTTATTTGATCGAAAGTACATTCCTCCAGCAATCCAGAAGGAGATGAGGAGGAAGCTGCATGATGTAATTCAAGGAGAGGGAACGATGGTGGAATATGAAGAAGAATTTACTCTCTTCAAAAACGTTGTGCCGGACGAGGTAAATCCAAAAGAAAGGAGGATTTCAAAAAATTTCAGGGATTTGAGTTGGAGGATAAGGCAGCACCTGTTGGAAAACCCGACTTTGCAAACTTTCGGGGATGTGATGAATGCAGCTTTACTCCATTGCCAGGATCACCGCCTTAATTTGAATATGAGTAAGAAGATAGGAGATTCTAGTTAATTAGGTAAAATAGGAAAGAATGGTACTAGTGGAGCACTACCACCACCACAGCAGTCTGGGAATTAACTAGAGGAGTGGGACCTCCAGTAAGGGGACTTAGCTAAGAAGTAACTCTTTGGGAGTTTCAACTTTAGCTGAGGCGGTTTTAGGAACGGTCAGGGTGCTCAGCAATAGAAGCAGTTGGGCTAATCGAGCCAAGATGGCAGAGTGAATAATGGGGGTCGAGGCCAACAGGGCCAAGGCATGGGGAAATTTGAAAATAACAACTGAGGCCGACATCTGGAGGGTTTTGCGGGCCATTGTTTTTCGTGCGGTGAGACAGGTCACATGAAGAGAGCTTGTCAACAGTTGAAGAACAGGGGGAAGTTGCCAGGAGGCCCTCAGAATCCGCAGGCACAACAACAACCTCCAGCACCTATTCCATATGTCCCATTGCAACAGGTATAACTTTAGTTTGGATGTATGTACAATATCCTAGACGCTTTATTTCCTCCAGTACCCTTAGTACCACAAGCTATTGATGGTAAGTTTCCCATCTGGGGGTTTATGGGTCTGGTTTTATTTGACACTGGCACCACACACTCATTTATTTCAAGGAAATTTGATCTTTCGACGGGATTGTTTAAGTCTGCCCAAAGTACTTTCATTGGCATCGAGTCTTCTATGGGTGATGGTTCACTTATACTTTTTATTTGTAAAGGGGGGGGGGGGATAGACCTTGGTAGGTTAAGTTTTGAGGCTGATTTGCTCATCCTGGATATGGTCGGGTATGATGTCATTTTGGGGAATAGATTGGTTAGTAAAGTACCGGGTCATGGTAAATTTTTATGGGAGGAGTATAGTCTTTTCCATTCAGGGGCAAGAAATGTTTTTGGTGGCTATGCCTCTTTCGGGGGGAGGTTCGAGCAACCACTTGTATTGTATGAAGGAAGAGACATTATAAGAAATTGTGATTTCCTTAGACTCGATTCCAGTTGTCAGGGAATTCGAAAATGTCTTTCAGGAGATCCGTGGATTACCTCCTAGTCGTGAGATTGAGTTCGTAATTGACCTAGCGCTAGGAACCAGACCAATTGTGCGAGCTCCGTACCGTATGGCTCCTTTAGAAATGAGGGAGTTAAAGGATCAAATTCAGAAACTGTTGGGGCAGGGGTTCGTTCGGCGTAGCACATCGCCAAGTGGTTCCCCTGTATTATTCATGAGGAAGCGAGATAACTCCTTTCTCGAATCGATGATTTGTTTGATCAATTAATAGGAGCATCGTACTTCTCCAAAATAGATTTGAGGACTGGTTATCATCATTTGCGAATTCGAGAGAAAGATGTGGTGACAACCGCATTCTTAATAGGGTATGGGTCCTACAAGTTTTTGGTTATGCCCCTTAAGCTAACTAATGCTCCTGCAGTATTTATGGACCTTATGAATCGAGTATCTTGGGAGATTTTAACCAATTTGTGATCATGTCTATTAACGACATTCTAGTCTATACTTTGACTGAAGCTGATCATGCCGAACATTTGTGATTGGTCCTGCAGACACAATGGGATCATCAACTTTATGCTAAGTTCGAGAAATGTGGCTTTTGGTTGTTGGAAGTGCAATTATTTGGGCATATCATAATGGTCGAAGGTGTTTTCGTGGACCCAAGCAAGGTTGCAGCGATGAGGGAATCGAATCAGCCTATGAATCTAATGGAGATTCGTAGCTTTATGGGTTTGGCGGGATACTATTGCCATTTCATTAAGAGTTTCTCCAAAATTGTGAGCCCTTTAATGTACTTGACCCGAAAGGGAGTACGATTTGTTTGGGATGACTCCTCTGAGCTAGATTTTGACGAGATGAAGGATAAATTAACTTCTTCTCCTGCACTCTCATTGCCAAAATCGGGAGTAGACTATTTGGTCTTCACAGATGCTTACCTAAAATGATTAGGGGGTATATTACAACAAGAGCATAAGTTCATTGCATATGCATCTCACAAGCTTAAGACCCATGAAAAGAACTACCCACGCATGATTTAGATCTTGTCGTAGTGGTGTTTGCCTTGAAGATATGGAGGCACTACCTCCTAAGGGAGATATTTAGTCTTTTCACGGACCATAAGTCGTTACAATATCTGTTCTCGCAGAAAGAACTAAATATGTGGCAACGACAGTGGTTGGAGTTCATAAAGGACTATCAATTTTATATTCACTATCACCCAGGCAAGGCAAATATGGTATCTGACGCGCTGAGTCGAAGGCTCGTGGGACAGCTAGCGGAAGTGTGGAAAGCTAAGTGGAAAGAACTTGGCCAGGAGGATACCGTGGAGAGACCATGCATGTCCGTGTTAACCATTATGCCCATTATCGTGATGCGAGTCATAAAAGCGCAAGGCGGGGATAAAGACTTTCAGGACAATGTATGCCAATTAATAACCGAGGGAGCGAAGTCTTACTCTATTAGTTCTGAGGGTGGGTTGCATTTCCACGAAAGACTTATAGTCCCGGATGAAGGAGACTTGAGATGTGCTATCATGACAGAATCCCATGGTTCAAGATTTGCGGTGCATCCAGGCGAGGACAAAATGTACCAAGACATGCACCATCAGTATTGGTGGGTGGGAATGAAAAGGGACATTTCTAAATTTATCTCCCAATGTGCCACTTGTCAATTGGAAAAGGTGGACCACTAGCGGCCAACTGGGTTGTTGCGACCATTAGAAATACCGATGTGGAAATGGGAGAGTATCTCAATGGATTTTATCATGGGATTGCTGACGTCGCTAAGAGACCATGATTCTATTTGGGTAATTATCGATCGTTTAACCAAATCAACACACTTTCTATCGGTACGAAGGGATTATAATACCGCGCGCTATACCCAGCTCTTTATTGCAAAAATTATGAAACATCACGGGGTGCCTATCAATATAGTCTCGAATCAAGTCAAAATAATGGTATCCATATTTTGGCGAAGTTTCCAAGAGGCAATGGGAACCGAATTGCGATTGAGTACGTCATCCCATCCATAAACCGATGGGCAAACGGAAAGGGTCAACCAAATTTGGGAAGATATGCTTCGCATGCGCATACTTGATTTCAAAGGAGGATGGGAGCAATACCTTCCGTTAGTAGAATTTTCATTTAATAATTCGTACCAATTCACGATAGTTATGGAATCGTATGAGGCCTTATATGGCCGACTATATCGATTACCTACTTGTTGGTTGGAAGTAGGAGACAATAAGCTCCTCGGACCTGAAATGATCCAAGACACCTCTTTGAAGATTGAACTCATTCGAAATAGCATACGAATTGCGCAAGATCGCCAAAAGAGCTATGATGATGCAAATCGAAGGCACGTGGAATTAGAAGTGAGAGATAAAGTTTTAGTGAGGGTATCCCTGATGAAGGGGGTGATGCAATTTAGGAAGAAGGGCAAACTCACACCACGTTATCTAAATCCTTTTCCCATTATTGAAAAGGTAGGTCCCGTAGCTTATCAACTAGCATCGCCGGAACACTTACGGAAAATTCATAATGTATTCCATGTCTCATCTTTAAATAATTATAAAAGATGTGAGGGAGCTCATTGGCATATTCCATTAGACGATATTGAGTTGCAACCCAATATTTCGTATGAGGAATAACCGATTGCCATTTTTTACCACGGTGAGCTTAAATTAAGATCGAAAGTGGTGCCCTCGGTTTAAGTCCAGTGGGAACACCACAATGCCAAGGAACCGACTTGGGAGTGAGAGGATCATATCCGAGAGAAGTACACACACCTATTTTTACTAGGTACGCCTAATTTTGAGGGAAAAATTCCCTTGTAAAGGGGGGAGTATGTAATACCCCTTACTTTTGAGCATTTACTTTTTTATATTGATTTTCCATGTGGGTTAGTTATACAAATAAAGTAAATTGGAGTAAATATTAATTTCAGTAATTTAAGAGTTAATATTTATGAGTATTCCGTATTCTTGGCTATATTTATTTTTGGGATTAATTAATTAAATGTGAATTATTTAGAAATTAATCCGGGTAAAATACTAGCGAGTTGTGAGTTGGTATTTGACTATATTGAGTATATATGATGATATATGAATATTGAATTATGAAATTTGTCGTGAGATTGATATACGGCAATCTGGTCATTTTATTGGGACGCGTGTGACAATCGCGTCGGGATATAATTATTTTAATTATAAAAGTGAATTTAAATTCTATAAATCGTATGGTCGTTTTGAGTGAGCCAACGCGTCCGGAAGGGTCGAGATAGTCAGAAAACACTAGCCGAGGGTGTAGTTTGGGTTCCGGGGTATTTTTAGGCCATACCGGCAATATAAAGGGTATTTTGGTAATTTCGTATTTTTAGGAATTAAAAATGACGAAAATTAGAGAAGTAAATCTGATTGGGAATAGACCCACTAAACCCACTAACCAACCCTTAATGACCCAATAAGCTACGGAGGTTATCATTTAGGTTTCCAACTTTCCCAAATAAAACCCTAGCCACTATAGCCACCTTTGGAGAAGAAAGCTTAGAGAGGGAGAGAATGAGAAGGAATTCTACAGAAAACCTTTACAAAATCAACACCAAATTCAGAGACAATCAAGGAAAGTGGTTTAATATCATTTAATTTCAGAGAATGCTCTTTCCATGTATAGGAATTTAATAAAATTGATTTGTTCTTGTTGTAATATGAAAACCCATGTATTTTGGAACGTAGAACTTGAAATCTTGAGGAGTATTGCATGTAGAATGATAGGTAGATGATTATACTGAGGATATTAGTGATTGGGTGAAATTAAAATGGATTTTTTATTGGGTTAATTCATGAATTAAAATTTTAGGGTTTGTGTTCTTGAATAATTGGGGGAAAGTGATGAGACTTGATGATTTAATGATGATTGGGATGAATTAACTCAGTAAAATACGTTAGTTTATAACCTTGTTATGTTTAGGAGTGATTAGAGACCTTTAAACATTGTTGGGACGAAGTTTAGAGGAGATTTGAGGAGTAAAAATTGATGAAAAACGTAACTAAGAAATTCTGGGCCGAAACTGGTCCCTCGTTAGAAGACCTTCCCAGGTCGTTCGAACGAGCTCGTTCGAACGAGCTTCTAACGAGTTGACCAGTCGCTTTTAATGAGGGGAGACTTCGTTCGATACCTTCGTTCGAACGAACTGTATTTCGTTTGATACATTCGTTCGAACGAGATGTCGTTAGAAGGTACAGTTCGTTCGAACGAACTGGAATTTCGTTCGAACAGCCTCGTTCGAACGAGACTTCTAACGAGCTGGCAGTTTAGGCCTTTTTGGCCTGTTTTGATTTTGGGAGTCCCATAATCTTGTTCGAGGATATAGGTAACCTTCCTTTGATGATGTATTGATAGGTTTGGGACGTTTGTGCTATTTTGAGGAGTAAATTATATATGAGTGATTTAAATTAAAGGGATAGTTGGGTTGAGACGTGAGTGACTACTACGACGTGAGAATAAATTATGGCACGTATGATTATAAATCAGAATCGTATAAAGTGTGTAAATTATATATTGGTACTAGAATGAGAATAGTACTACGATTAAACTACGGGATTACTAAGACGTGTGTTTACTTAGTATTGGTATATGAATTGTGTGTATGACATACCTACCATATTTGCTATCACGGGAGGTTTGCGTTCGCTTAGGGCCCTCTAATCCTTGTGTTGCCCGGATTTAGACTGGTTACCTTGATGAACATAGGTCATAGAAAGACTTATTGGGATATTAATAAGTCCGCTGATCGTGGGAGCGTAGGTATGTGCGTGACCCATGTGATGTGACTGTGTTCGCCTCCATTATTTGTGATGTTGTTATCTGTGAACTATTCCTGAGAGATTCGGAATATGTAATCCTTATATACGTGATGTACCGGGATGGATAGCAGAGTATGTGTGCACCGCAGCTTAGTTCTCGGCGTGCTTGTATTGTATATTTATGATGTGAATAATATACACTTAATTAATGGGAACCTTCATGTTAATGTTGTGAATATAATTACGGTATTGTTTCGAGAAAAACATAACGGGTTAGCTAATAGTGAAATATATTGCATTTTGAGCATCTGAGTTTACGTTAAACCCCTATTTAATTACGAGCGTTATAATGTTAATAGAAGCGAGTAATAAGGGTAGGACCTATGACAGTCTAGCTAGATATGATGTCACTTAGCTAGTGGTTTGTGTCGTTGTAGATGGGTATTTACGTTAGGAGTGCACAGTTAGACGAGAGGTGAGAATATCATGTGAGTGCACGTCCTAACATGTACTTTGCATTTAATGTTTTAAATGTTTTTAAAGCACTTGCAGGTTTTTAAAATATCTCCACATTCGGGCTCTGACCCGTTTGCTTTCAAATCTATTTTTTTTCTTGTAAAACCATTTTAGGTGCCCAGCCACAAGGACACCAAGCATAGGATACTCATTCAGGTGACGAGCTGTAGCTGTTTGTGGAAGCTACAGGGAATTGCTTTTAGACGCTTCTACCGTTTGGATTCCTGATTCAGTATTTATCAGTTGTAGGGCATGTTGCCCATTTCTTTTAGAGACATCTTTCCATTTCAGTTTTCAGACTTTGTCATGTATTGATTTAGTATTCAGTATTTTCATTGCGTATTTCAGTTGTGGGATTTGTAGTGAGGAGTTTTCCTCCAGACTTTATTTACATTATGTGATGATTATTCTATTTACTTCGTTATGGTGAATGGTGTTATTATTCTTCATTACACTTGTTGCATGTTAATCAGACTTAAATTAAAATTTGGCAGCTTACTTTTTAAATACTAGGTGGTTAGTAATCATTAAAATGTTTTCGACAGTGATGCTATTAACTGGACCAACTTGGCATTTTGAATTAATTTAATAAAGGAGTAGCTACCCGGTATTTAATTAGTCGGGGTGTCACACTTTACGAGAATGTAAATAGTGTAATATTATGTTAATGTTGAGTCTCTATGCTTTGTGGCAACGAGTATAATTTATATTCCAATTGAATTAATATTAGAATGTTAATATGACATTGGAATAGAAAATAATGAATGATATCCTGAATGTCATTTTAGAGGGCGCGGTTAGTCCGGGAAGGGTCAAGATAGTCGAAATAAGTGCCAGGGTTATTTTTGGGTTACGGGGTACTTTTATCTAGTTATGTCTTAAATATGATGTTACGAGTCATTTTAAGTATGTAGTAGTATTTAATGTTGGACTTAATGTATTTGAGTTAGATTTAGGTATTTAGTCTTGCAATAGTGTTTATACCTCATTTGTCTATTTTTTAAACCTAGAAGTTAGAGAGAAGTGAGAGCTTGAGAGAAAGAAGAGAAAGAGAAGAGATTGTCCATTTGAGCTTGGTTGCTACGAAGAAGAATCCGAGACTCCAACAACAGGTCAAGTATTACACTTGCAATACCTTTTGATTATGTTTAATAAATTGTGTAATTAGTTATTGTTCTAAAGATTTGACCCAAATAGGGTTTGATTGAGTTTGTTGTTCAAACCTCCACCTATATAAGTTAGATATGATTTGAGGTTGTATATTTTTAGGTGATCATATAGGAATGATTTTTTTAATAATATTGGTTGATGTTAGTTAGTTTAGAGGGAGGAAGAAGAGTTACAAGATTTAGGTTTTGTAAGAAAAATGGGTGTTGGCCGAATTATGTGGTGCGACCGGTCGACCACGTCCAAGAAACCGGTCGATCTGGCCTAAAGGGAAAAGGCTACTGGTTGCCTCGCAAGGCAACTTTCAATTATGCGGTTGACCGAGGGTCAAGAGTCGATCGATCAGTACTCTGTTTTCCTCCTAAGAATTGGACTTTCTTTATACTCCTTTCTTTTGGTTTTAAGGTTTAGGAACCTTCTCTTAGGATGTATTAAGAAGTAATATGACCTCATATAAAGATAGTGGTACTCTAGGATTGTACGGGAGTGTACGGGCTTATTTTGAGGACTATTTTTAAAGGTATGATGCCTTATTTCATCTAGTAAACGAGATTAGGACTAGTGTAGGATCGGGTAGTGTGTGATGGACCTTCGAGGGCTAGAATGATAATAATTATCTCTTTTAGCCAAAATCGTATGTCCCTATGGTTTCGGAATTTAAGGACTGTATGTTTAACTTAATATAGTTGTAACTATGGCACATTTATACATACCTCTCTAAATACTATCATTGGGGAAGTATGCGTTAGAGGTGAATCCCCTAGATAATGATGCAGGGAGAGTATAGTCCTCAGGCCATGATACCGATTGTTATGTTTTATGATTGTATGGTTCAAAGTGAGGTAATTACGGGTATGGTTATGAATCACTATCGAAGGTATATGGTCGCTTCACACGTGTTGTGATTTAGGATACCCAGGTGGTCTTGGTTATAGGCCCTGGAAGATGATAGCATTTAGTGGCACATCCAGTGGGTTGACTCTCGAAAGGATGGTCTTAGAACCGTAATTATTATGATTGTAACTGTTCTCTTTGAAATGGTATTTTATCCAAGTGATTAATTGACTTAAGTAAACTGTGAATCAAGTTTAATTACCTATGGTCCCTGTTGATGTAAAAAATTAGATTATCTCTAATTATTCAATCACAGATAAAAAATAAATAAGACAAGAGATTTTTAAAGTGGTTCAGCCTTGAAATAATGGCCTACGTCCACTGTTTATGTTATTGCTGACTGTTTACAGAATTCGCGATAATGAGTTTACCAAGAAATTCCGAGTCCCCTGCTAATGAGGAGGTTATGATGTATTTATACCCTTGAGGCTGTACATGCGAGAGAATATTACATAGCTGTCCAATAGGCGTGTACATATGTATGATAATAATCAGCATTTAATGCGCATTCAATCCTCTTAATTATTCAGTTATAAATGCTCTGTACGAGGTGCAACTCGGACCGCCTGAGCTGCTCGGACCGTTTAAGTAGCTCGGTATATATGAGTTGCTCGGTACAATAAAGTTCCTCGGAGAACACTTGCTTCTCGGAGCGACTGAGTTGGTCGGGGAGGTTGAGTTCCTAGGAGTCAATGTGTTGTCAAAAAATATGCCATGTAGATTGACACGTGTCTTCACATAATTGGTTCACGTCAGCAAGTTAAATTTGGTATCAACAGAAGCACCCAATGTTTTGTGGTTTGATGTTGAAGAAAATTATGGAACATTTATGCTGCCTAAATTTTATAAATTTTAGACAATCGTTCATTGTACATAACTCCTTTTTTGAGTACATAGTATCAGCCTTTTTAAAGTATTTCGAATTTCAATAACCGCTTCGTGTTTCGTAACTTTTTCTTCTTTTTAGCCACCGGATACGCAATCGTTCATCTTGGTAATCATTGTTTTTCTCCATTCTCGAGGTAAAGTATTTAAACGCTTCAGAAACTCAATCGTCTTTTACTTTTTCAAATATGCATCTTTAGAACTCCTTCACTTTTTCTCTGTTTTGTGCGTTCATTTCTTCCATCGTTCGTTGCCACCTGATTCATCTTTTTCCTGTAAGATCTTCTTCCTTCTCTTTTATTTATTTTGTTCATCATGGTTTACCTTATTGAGTCGCTTGATAAATTTTACTCTGATTTTTCTATTCCTTCCTGGGTCATATTGGAAGAGCTTTCTGAGCCTTCTGACTATTTCGTTTGGCTGAGGGACATTGGTTCCCCAGTCTCTTTGTAGCTAAATGTGGCTTTTCTTTTCCTCCAAACCCCTTGTGCTTGGAATTCTGTCAATATTTTGACGTGGTACCTGCAAAAATAGCTCCCAATACTGGGAGAATAGTTAATGGAGTCCATAGGTTAAATCAAATTCATGGAACCCGTTTAGGATTTCTAGAAATTATGTTTTTCTATAGATGGGTTGTTAGTGATAGGACTTTTTATTTAAAAACAAGGTTTTTAAATAGGGCTTTAGTTGTCAATCTCCCCGATGCCAACAGGGATTACTTCGAGCATGGGGTTGTTATGAAAAATTGGCAACATGCTCCATTAATTGGAAATGATGTGTATCAGGGTCCTAGATGCCCTCCCTATGGCAATGGGATAGGTCGTTTTTATTTTATTTTATTTTTAAAACTGTGTTTTCTTTGTGTTTGATAAAATGCGTCAATGAGATTTTGATTTTTGTTTATTTGCAGTTGATAGCAAAAAGAAATCCCCTAAAGAAACTGATGTTAATTTTAAGCACTTGAAACTTATCTGGAGTTTGCACCAAACTGTTGCTGACGAATATATCAGACCAGCCTCGTACTTGTTGCAGTACAAGAGTTACACTTCTTCTTTTACTGCTCGTCCAGTAATAAGTGACATAGAACCAGCACCACCTTCTGAAGGTTCCTCTCTTGAATAAAATATTCCTCTCAGTGACAGAATGAAGAGAAGAAGAGCTCCCTCATACTTTAACAAATCAAACTTTACCAATGTAGAGGCAAATAGAAATAAGCAGGATGTCCCAGAGGAAGAGACAAGAAAAGTTGATGCACCTCCTCCTGCTACTACTAAGAAGGTTGTCAAGAAGCCCCCTGTGGCTCCGAGCAAGATTGTGGTTGTTTCTCCTCCAAGCGAGGTTATAGTGATTTCACCGGCGAAGACAACATCCTTGGTCGAGAATGTTCCTTCTCCCATGAGGAAATTAAAGAAAATTTCCTCATATAAATTGGATGAATCCATCTCTTAGCCTCTAACTGCTGGAAGTGGTGTTCCCACTTTTGTTGCTCCGAGATCTTCCATGGGCTCTGTTAAGTCTTGGATTATCCCTGAAATCCAAGGAATTGAAGACACTCTTTCTCGGGATAGGGTAACCACCTTGGCAGCTCAACATATTGCCTCAGTAAATATTACTAATCTAAACTTTCACTTTTCGATATTATGTACTTGCACTGACTTAAAATTACTTTCTTTTTCCAGTTGGTAACTTTTTTCAACACCATTTTGAAAAAGGATGAAGCTATTAAAGCTTCGAGCTCCTCGTCAGGTGTGGAGGAAGCTCTTATAGGTCTGACACAGTCATTAAAGTATTCTCGTCAGCAGTATGAAGAAGATAAAGCAATTAAAAGCTATTGATCAAGAGAAAGAGAAAGTTGTGGAGGCCTCTCACGAGTTGGGGAGGAAAATGAAAGAATGTGAGAAGAAGAATACTGATCTTGAGGAAAAGCTCAAAAATGCTGGAGAGCTTGAGACCAAGCTTAAAACTGCTGAAGAAGAACTGGGCAAACTCCGTGAAGCTGATCGTCAGAATGAAGAGGCAGAAAGGAAATTGAAAGATACCGATGAACTTTTATCTGAGAATCTTTCCTCGAAGAAGGTGAGGAGGAAAATGGATGTTAAAAAGTCCTTCAGTGCTGGCTGGGACAAAGGTTGGAACAAAGTCCTAGCTGCCATGTCCTCTCAGTTGGATTTTGCTAGCCTCATATTCTTTAGGGATGGATGGATTATTGCTCTGTAGGAGTTAAAGGTCTCTGAGAATTCTGAGTTGTTTGAACATCATGCTCATGGTCCTCCTCCTTCCCCTGGCAAAGAAAAAGAGGACGAAGCTGCCTCTGAAGAGTCTTCAATGATTTTTGGGGATTAGGTCCCTACAGTTGAACTTCGTTATGAGCAGCCCCAACTAACTATTACTCCTATCGAACAGCTCCAATCTACCAGTACCTTTGTCGAGCAACTGCCAATATCCTCCAAGCAACCAGCCTCCTCATCTCAGCCTTTCGAGGAAGTCGCAAAACACAAGGAGAAGGTGTAAAGTTTCTCGGGCTTTAATTTTATTATTTCTTTTGAATGTAACACTGAACCTTGTTCTTATCTTTTGATGAATAAAAATTTGAGTTTTTATTGTTTATGTTGACTTACTTTGTCTTGCTCTGCCTTTATTGTTTATTAATCCTATTTATGGATTTTCTTTGCTAGTTTATGGCCAGGATGGAACTCTTGTCAGCTCACGATACTGAACTGATGAAAAAATGTAATGAATATTTCAAAGCTGGCCATACAGATTTGGATGAATCATAAATTTTTGATATCCTGGGTTCAGATGCCTCTGAGAGAGCAGTGGAAGCTTACCAATATCTGAAATGCTTACTCGATCGAGCTGTTGCCAATAACGTGGCTTATTACGAGATGATTGAAGATCTCCAGTGTATCATCGAGGAACTTCAGCAACAATACAAGGAATCTTCTGACGTTTTGCATTAGGGGTATGAGAAAAAGTATCAGCAACTAAATGCTGACAAAGGCTATGATAAGTTAGTCGCTGCTTATGATTTTAAGGAGAGGACCTTGAAGACTGAGGTCGAAGAGCATAGGCAGATCGCGAAGTTGCTAGAACATGAAAATAATAACCTGCGAGGAGAGATATCTCAGCTAAAATCTGCAGCCTCTACATCGAGCGCTTTGGTCCATGTCAATGATGAAGGTTTCTATTTCTTTGAGGTCAAAAATGTCAACTTGAGAGATGAACTAGAAACCTTAAAAAGGATTGGACCTTCTACCTCTGCTCGTAGGTGTGCAAGAGCTTCTCGGGGATGAGTAAGGACTGCTCATATTTCAATTGAGGAGTAAAGAACTCAATCAGCTTTGGAGAATCAGGCCTTCCAGTTGATGGGGAAGAATCAAGCATTAGCTGAGATATCTAAGAAGATTCAGATCTTCGATGAGCAACTTACTGCCCAAAATTCTGCCTTGGAGAACAAAACAAATTTGGTGAAGAATCTTCTCGAGCAGTTAGAGAGGTTGACCTACCAATTCCACAAGTAACCCATAGAATTCTGGATGGCTCGTTATAATGAAGACCTCTATCACCTTGATGACCAAATCCAGCAGTCGAACAACGAGGGGTACAAGCAAGGATAGATGAATGCCTTGGGTGTGCTGCAGTTGGAACAGGGTCACTATTTATGGGATTACTATGACCCTGGGTTGCTCGAGTTGCCAGTGCCACCTTTAAAACTTGATATGAGCTGGATTCCTGCTCGGGCCATTCCTCAATGCCTGATTTCAAAGTATCTCGGTGACTACAGTCTTCACTCTAATTTTGAGATATCTCGCCCGGAGCACTTACTTGATCGACCCTTGGTAATGAATGTCAGGATGCTTCGAGACATAAACTTCATAAACTCCCCCTATGCCATAGATGATCCTCCTGCCGGAGTGGAACCTACTTCAAAGGCAGAGGGAAAGAAACCCATAGAATAGGATTTTATGTAATGACTTGTACTTTTCACCACTTATGTAACTCTATTTGATTTGAATGAAAAATTGTCACTTCATTTTTCTTCTAAATAATTTGTAGAATGTTTTTTCTTGCTGTTTGTTTATTTCATTGCAGTGATTTATCAATCTTTGATCTTTATGTGATAAAATATCCTTTATCTCATGATCCTGTTTAATTTAAACAACTGGAGATGATTGTAATTGGCTTACCGACCAACTAGAGTTTTTTAAGATATTTATTTCCGACCAACCGGAGTTGGTGAACTTTTATTCCCCGACCAACCGTAGTTAGGGGATTTTTATTTGTCAACCATAGTTAGTAGACCGACCAACCGTAGTTGGTGGGATTTTATTTATCGACCAACCGTAGTTGGTAGGGTTTTATTTATCGACCAACCGTAGTTGGTAGGGTTTTATTTATCGACCAACCGTAGTTAGTAGACTGACCAACCGTAATTAGTAGGGTTTTATTTATCGACCAACCATAGTTAGTAGATCGACCAACCGTAGTTGGTGGGATTTTATTTATCGACCAACCGTAGTTAGTAGACCGACTAACCGTAGTTGGTAGGGTTTTATTTATCGACCAACCGTATTTTGTAGAACGACCAACCATAGTTGGTGGAATTTTTATTTATTGACCAACCGTAGTTGGTAGGGTTTTATATTTATCGAACAACCGTAGTTGGTAGACCGACCAATCGTAGTTGGTAGGGTTTTATATTTATCGACCAACCGTAATTGGTAGACCGACCAACCGTAGATGGTAGGGTTTTATTTTTAACTTGATGCATAGTGTGTAGCACTAATACTCTGAAAAAATTTCATCAAAATAAGAGAATTGGATAAAAACTTCAATACTTTATTCATACTGAAGAAAACTTCATTTATTCATTTACATAGGAATCCCTACTACTGATAATACTTGCGTAGATGCTCTGCATTCCATGCATTCTTAAATTCTTCCCCCTCCAAAGTTTCAATTCTGTAAGTTCTTGGGCAAACAACTTCTGTTACTCTGTAGGGTCCATGCCAGTTAGCTTATAATTTATTGTGATTTTGAATTACTTTCTTTAGCACGTAGTCTCCTTCCTTCAAATCACACTTTTGTACCCTCTTGTTGTAGAACAAAGTTGTTCGTTGTTGGTATGAAGCATTCCTGATTGCTGCTTCTTCTCTAACTTCCTCGAGCATATCCAAGTCTAATTTTCTCATCAAGTCACTGATAGGAGAATTGAAGTTCAGCACTCTGTGTGTGGGGAGGCCCAGCTCGGTAGGTATAACAACTTCACTTCCAAATGCCAGCATGTATGGAGATTCTCCTGTTATTGCTCGTGGTGTAGTACGATAAGCCCACAATACATAGTGTAGCTCGTTGATCCAATTTGCCTTCGCATCATCTAGTCTTTTCTTCAAACCGTTCAACAGCGTTATGTTCGTCACCTCAGTTTGTCCATTGCTCTGGGATGGCCTGGGCCCGAGTGGGTTTTCAAAATGTTTGACTGATGACAATATGCAGTGAACTCGTCGTTATCAAATTGGGTTCCATGATCAGTAATGAATGCATGGGGAAGACCATATCTGCAAATGATATTCTTCCAAATAAATTGATATACCTTCTCATAAGTCATATCAATTAGAGGTTCATCTTCCACCCATTTAGTAAAATAATTCACAACGATGACGAGGTATTTGAACCTTCCTCTTGTCGTCGGGAGTGGCCCGACCAAGTCTATTCCCCACATGGCAAATGGCCAAGGGGATGTTATGGGTGTTAGCAATGCTTGGGGAGTTCTTCGAATAGAGTAGAAGCATTGACATTTATAACATTTTTTGTCATAGGCTATACAATCAGCCTTCATCGTCGGCCAATAATATCCCTGCGTCATTATTCTTTGCAAAAGCGTCCGACCTGCTATATGAGCTCCACAGGACCCTTCATGGACCTCTTCAACCAAATCTTTCACCTCGGAAGGGTGCACACATCTTTGCAGACCTCCTATAATTCCTCTTCTATATAGAATTCCATTAGTCAATACATAACGAGCATCTTTAAACTTCAGCTTCTTGGCTGCGAGTTTGTCAGTTGGTAATCTCCCCTCCTCAATATATTCCCTGATGGGATCCATCCAAGATGGTCCTAAATCAAGGGTAATAAAGTTCATCATCAGATCTTCGTCGATGCTCCTTCTAGTCAAGATCTCTATTGGAATTGTTCTTCGCAGCTCGATGCGTGTGGCTGAGGCTAACCGAGCTAAAGCATCTGCTCTTGCATTCTTCGATCTTGGTGTTCTAATTAATTGCACATCGTTAAAGCTTAATATAATTTTCAGCGCTTTTACATGATATTTGATCATCAATTATCCCTTTGTTGCATATACTCCCAGCATTTAATTTACGATCAACTGTGAGTCACTGAATACGATGACCTTCTCTGCCCCCGTGGTTTTTGCTAAATTAAGACCTGCAATCATATCTTCATACTCAGCCTCATTATTAGAGGCTTTGAATTGAAAGCGCAGAGCATACTCCATATCGATTTCATCCGGGCTGTTTAAAACAATACCTGCTCCACAGTCTGTACTACAAGATGAGCCATCCACATACAGATTCCATATAGGTACCTCTTCCTCAAATTTTTTATCGGATAGAGTTCCTTGGTGGAACATTTATTGCTTCTTTATGTCCTCCCATAGCACCTACGGCTGCTCGTCAATCATCTCCTCTTGATCGTCAACCGACTTAAGTTGGTCAGTGTTAAAATCTGATGATCCTATAATATCCACAGGTTGGTCGGTATTCAACTTTTGCTCCTTGGGGGTATCAGGGTAGGTGAACTCTGCTATAAAATCTGCTACTACTTGCCCTTTAAGCGACGACCTAGGATCATAAATTATATCATATTCACCAAGTTCTATTGCCCAGTACATCAATCTCCCTGATAATTCTGGTTTATGAAGAGCTTGCCTCAACGGCATATCGGTATACACAATTATGGTATAAGCTTGGAAGTACGGCCTCATTCTTCTACTTTCTTCAATCAACACTAGCGCCAATTTTTCTAGTCTTGGATATCTGATCTCTGCTCCTAGGAAGGCCTTGCTAGTGTAATAAATTAGTTTTTGCACTCCATCCTCCATTCTTATCAATGCCGAGCTAACTGCATTCTCCGAAACTGCCAGATACAAGTATAATCTTTCTCCCATCACTGGCCTGGACAACAGTGGGGGTGCTCCCTAGTATTTCTTTAACTCTTGAAAGGCCTTCTCGCATTCATCATTCCATTCAAACATCTTTTTTAGTGTTTTGAAGAATGGAAGGCATCTATTAGTTGCTCGTGATACGAATCTATTAATTGCTGCCACTCGCCCTGTGAGACTTTGCACTTCCTTCTTCATGATTGGAGATCGTAGTCCCAATAGAGCCTTGATCTTTTCTGGGTTTTCTTCAATACCTCGTTGGTTGACAATATACCCGAGGAACATGCCTTCTCGTACTCCGAATATGCACGTAGTAGGGTTCAACTTTATTTGATATTTATCTATTTACCTAGATCATGACACCCCGACTAATTAAATACCGGGTAGCTACTCCTTTATAAAATCAATTCAAAATGCCAAGTTGGCTCAGTTAATAGCATCACTGTCGAAAACATTTTTATTATTACTAACCACCTAGTATTTAAAAAGCAAGTTGCCAAAATTTAATTTAAGTCTGATTAACATGCAATAAGTAAAATGAAGAAATAAATAACATCATTCACCATACTGATGTAAACTGAATAATCATCACATAACAGTAAATAAAGTCTGGAGGAAAAACTCCTCACTACAATCCCATAACTGAAATAAATAAACTGAAACAATACATGCTAAAGTCTGAAAACTGAAATATAAAAGATGTCTCTAAAGAAGTGGGCAACATGCCCTACAACTGATAGATGGTGACTCTGGAATCCAAAAGATAGAAGCGTCTACATGCAAATCCCTGTAGCTTCCACAAGCAGCTACAGCTCGTCACCTGAATGAGTATCCTATGCTTGGTGTCCTTGTGGCTGGGCACCTAAAATGGTTTTACAAAGAAAAAGAGATTTGAAAAGCAAACGGGTCAGAGCCCGAATGTGGAGTTATATTTTAAAAACCTGCAAGTGCTTTAAAAACATTTAAAACATTAAATGCAAAGTACATGTTAGGACGTACACTCGCATGATATTCTCACCTCTCGTCTAACTGTGCACTCCTAACGTAAGTACCCATCTATATCGACCCATACTACTAGCTAACTGACAACATAACTAGCTAGACTGCCAAAGGTTCTACCCATATTACTCGGTTCCATTTAACATAACAACGCTCGTAATTAAATAGAGGTTTAACGTAAACTCAGTTACTAAATATGCCATTGATATAACTATCAGTTAACTCATTATATATCTCGAAACAATAACGTAATATTTTTACAACATTAACATGAGGATTCCCATTAATTTAGTGTATATTATTCATATCATAAATATACAATACAAGCACCCCGCGAACTAAGCTGTGGTGCACACATACTCTGTTATCCATCCCGGTACATCACGTACATAAGGATTACATATTCCGAATCTCTCAGGAATAGTTTACCGATAACAACATCACAAATAATGGAGGCGAACACAGTCACCATCACATGGGTCACGCACATACCTACGCTCCCATGATCAGCGGACTTATTAATATCACAATAAGTCTTTCTATGACCTATGTTCATCGAGGTACCAGTCTATATCCCCCCCGTAGGCACACAAGGATTAGAGGGTCCTAAGCGAACGCAATCTCCCGTGATAGCAAGTATGGTAGGTATGTCATACACACAATCCATATACTAATACTAAGTAAACACACATCTTAGTAATACCGTATTTTAATCGTAGTACGTATCGCATTCTCGTACTAACTATAATTATAATAATTCGTACTATTCCGGTTTGTAATTGTACGCGCTATAATTCATCCTCGCATCGTAGAAGACACTCACGTCTCAACCCAAATGGTTCATTGAATATAACTCTCGTATATAATTTACTCCTCTCAATAACCCAAAAGTCCCAAATCTAACCTCACATCAATAAAGGAAGGTCATCTATATCCTCGAACAAGTTTACGGGACTCCAAAAATCAAAACAGTCCAAAAAGGACCAAACTGTCAACTCGTTAGAAGTCTCGTTCGAACGAGACTTCGAACGAGTTTGGACTGTCAGGTCGTTAGAAGTCTCGTTCGAACGAGGCTGTTCGAACGAGATCCAGTTCGTTCGAACGAACTGTCCCTTCTAACGATATCTCGTTCGAACGAGATATCGAACGAGATCACTACTCGTTAGTAACGACTGGTCAACTCGTTAGAAGCTCGTTCGAACGACCTGGGGGCTGCTTCTAACGAGCTTCCAGCTTCGGCCCAGAATTTTCCCCAAAACGTTTTTCACCATTTTTATCACTTCAATCCTTCTCCAAAGTTCTTTCTAACAATGATTTAAGTCCTCTAATCATACTAAAACATGCTTAGGTCATAAACTAACGTCTTTTAAGGCAATAAGGCATCCTAAACATCATTAAATCCCAAGATTTTATACTTTTCTCCAATATTACCAAGAACATGAACCCTAGATATATATCAACATCAAATTCCAGAATTTAATTCGTTTTTCTTTCACCCAATCATGTATTAATATCAGATTAATTGTCTCCAAACTATTCTACACGCAATCCTTATCAATTTCCTCAAGTTTTATGATCTAGACTACATGGGTTTTCATATTTTATCAAGAACAAACCATAAATCCGAATTTTCTAACATGGAAAAGACATTCTCAGAAATTAAATGGAATAAAGTCACTTGCCTTGGTTGTCTCTGAGTTTGGTGTAGATTAGATGAAGTTTTCTGCAGAAATTCTTCTCTCTCCAAGCTCTTCTCCAATGGTGGCTTAAGGTGGCTAGGGTTTTGATTTGGGGAAACTTAGAAAACCTAAATGACAACCTACGTAGCCTTCTAGGTTAATATGGGTTGGTTAATGGGCTTAATGGGTTTAATCCACATCAGATTTACATCTCTAATTTTCGTCACTTTTAATTCCTAAAAATGTAAAATTACCAAAATACCCTTTAAGTTACCGGTATGGCCTAAAAATACCCCGGGACCCAAACTATACCCCCGGCTAGTGTTTTCTGACTATCTCGACCCTTCCGGACGCGTTGGCGCACTCAAAACGACCATACGGATTATAGATTTTAAATTCACTTTTATTAACAAAATATTATACCGTGACGCGGCGGTCCCACGCGTCTCAACAAAATTTCTAAAATGCCGTATATAAATCTCACGAAAAATTTTCATAGTATCAAATACATATATAATCATATATGCACATAATCAAATACCAATTCGCATCTCATTAGTATTTATAAGCCGGATTAATTTCCAATTAATACGCATATAATTAATTAATCCCAAAAATAAATATCGACAAAAGTACGGGGTATTACAATGGTCAGCAGCTTTCTTGCTCTTTATCAGCATATCATCAACATAAACCTCCATATTATGACTGATTTGTTCTGCAAACACCTTGTTCATCAGCCGTTGATATGTTGCACCTACATTTTTCAAACCAAAAGGCATAACATTATAACAGTAAGTTCCCCTAGGGGTAATAAAAGAGGTACTCTCCCTGTCTTCAGGTTTCATTTTAATCTGGTTGTAACAAGAATAAGCATCCGTGAATCTCAACAACTCATGTCCCGAGGTAGCATCCACTAATTAATCAATTCGGGGCAAAGGAAAATAATCCGTTGGGCATGCCTTGTTGAGGTCATTGAAATCTACACACATCCTCCACTTGTTGTTCTTCTTCACCATCACCACATTAGCTAACCAATATGGATATTTGATATCTTCAATAAAGCAAGCTTTTTGGAGCTTCTTGACCTCTTCTTGTATAGCTTGGTTTTTCTCAGGGATGAACACTCTTCTTCGCTACTTCACAGGTTTAATTTCCTTGTTCACATTAAGTTCGTGACACAAGAAATTTGGGTCTATTCCTAGCATATCCTCGTGGCTCCATGCAAAAGTTTGTTTTCAGCTTTTTTGGAAGGCTATCAATTCCTGTTTTAGTGGGATGTCCAATGATGAACCGATTTGAGTTGTTCGTTCTGGGTGTTCGTCGTCCAGAATGACGTTTTTAGTAGTTTCCACCAGCTGACCTTTTACGAGTTGCGATTCATCTCTAGGATCTAACGTTTCAATTTATGCACCTTCATCCACTTGATAGGTGGTAGTCTTTTTCTTGGATTCTTCCAGTTCTTCTTGCTCAACAGATGAATAGTAGCATTCCCGAGCTACTTTTTGGTCACCCTTCAAAATTCCTACTCCAAAGTTGGTTGGAAATTTTAGGCATTGATGTACAGTAGATGGTACTGCTTTGAACTTCTTCAATCCTACCCTTAACATGATTATATTGTAAGCTGATTGGACATTTATATCCATCACAAAAAATCTCACTCTTTTTATTCGACAAGCAGGCCATGTACCGATGAACATATCCAACTTAATCGTCCCAAGTGGAAAAACTTTCTCGCCAGCAAAACCGAGGAGGGGCCGATGATATGGCTCCAAATGGGATAGCTTTAGGTTCAAACTATCAAAACATGGGTAGAACATAATATCTACTGAGCTGCCATTATCCACTAATACTCGCGAAATCACTACTTCCTTAATCCTTATTTTGATCACCAATGGGCCATCATGAGGATATAACACACCTGCGAGGTAATTTTTAGAGAAATCGATGACCAGTTTGTCTTTATTAACCTTCCTCGGGCGATCTTCTTCAGCTAGGTTTATCCGTTGAATATACGAACAAGCTTGAGCCTCGTTGAGGTAAGCTTTCCTTTCTGCAGTAAGGTCTCCACCTCCTTCATCTCCACCAGTAATAACATTGCAATCAAATAACCCAAAACGGATAGAAAATACCTCACCTTCTGGATGTCTTGGTCTTTTAGGGAGATCGGGGTCGTATTCTAGATCATCTTCATGATCTCTTTTCTTATTTTCTTCTGCTCGATGAGGAGATCTAAACCTTTGTCTTGCTCGGTCGTTGTTTTGTCCTTCATTTCTACGATCAACATACTTGGCCAGCTTTCCTCGTTTGATGAGTGCTTCAATTTCATTTTGAAGAGCTATGCAATTTTTGGTCGTGTGACCATGGTCTTTATGGAACTCGCAATATTTGGCCTTATTCCTCTTGTTAGGGTCTGTCTTTATTTTCTCTGGCCAGTTTAACTCCTCGCTATTCTTGATCTCTTCCAGAACGTGGTTTATATCTACCTTCAAAGGAGTATAGTTTCCATATTTCTTCAACTGTTCCAACGCTTGCTTTGCTTTTGACTGCTTGTTACCACCATAATTCTTTTGATCCTTCTTCTCAATCTTCTCGGCCTCAACTTTGGTCTCCTTAGTGTCCATGCTCTTTTTTGCAGCCATGGCTTCCTCGGCGTTCATGATTTTGGCTACTTTTTCCATTAATTCTAACATGGTCCTAGGTGGATCTTTGGACAGAATATAGTATAATTTATTTGGCAACAATTCACTCATCAGATCACTGATTGCTGTCTTTTCCTCGTAATCAATAACCTCAATATTTTCGTTATTGAAACGAGTAATATAATCCCTGGTGCTCTCGCCTATTTTTTATCTAACACTTAACAAGTGTGTTACTCTCTTAACTGATTTTGCTCCATATAGAAGTTTCCAATAAAGAGCTCGGCCAGTTGAAAGAAAGTTGCAATCTTCCCCCGGGGAAATTTGTTGTACCATATTTGAGCATATCCAGTGAGAGTTCCGAAAAAGGCCCTACACCGCATCTCGTCTGGAACAGCATAAATATGAGCAGCTGCCTGATATTGTTCTATATATAGAACATGATCAGTTTTTCCATCCTATTTTGGTGTTACCACTGGGTCTTTGAACTTTGATGGTGCGGGAAAATCCACAATTTCTTGGATAAAAGCAACTGATCGTGTTGAGTTTGCCTTTTGGGATTTTTCACGACGAGCAGCTGGTCGGGATTGGGCAGAACCTTCCTTTAAACCATAAAATCGTTGAGAGTTCCTCGACGCCATACTAGGGGGACTTTTATTCCTCCTAGGACCCAGACGATCAAAGGGAGAAACTCTACTCAATCTTTCAAGAGCACTGGTCCTTTCTGGAGATAGGGTGACGTTTTGTTCAGTGTCTGTGGCTCGTACTGATGAAGTTCAGTCAGGTTGATAAGAAAATTCATTAGATCTATCAGTGTGATATGAATCGACATGTCTAGATCGAGATTCCTATGGGAGTAATGTTCGTCTAGTTCGCGAGGAAGGAAATTGGGTATTTCTTTGAATACTTCGATGTCCTGACTGGGCAGGTGCTCCACCCTGGATAGTTTGCATGAATTGTTGCATGGTTTCTTGAATGGCGGTCTGGCCCTAAGCTAAACTAGCCATTATTCCAGCCAGATCTTGGACACTTGGAGGAGTGGATGGATTTGGGGGGTTTCAGCGTTTCGATTACTGGATTCAGGATTATCAGCCATTGGGGATGAATTATTTTGGTGAAAAACGATAGTTTCAATCGTTTCCCACAGACGACGCCAATATGTTGATGTAAAAAATTAGATTATCTCTAATTATTTAATCACAGATAAAAAATAAATAAGACAAGAGATTTTTAAAGTCGTTCAGCCTTAAAAGAATGGCCTACGTCCACTGTTTATGTTATTGCTGACTGTTTGCAGAATTCTCGATAATGAGTTTACCAAGAAATTCCGAGTCCCCTACTAATGAGGAGGTTACAATGTATTTATAGCCTTGAGGATGTACATGCAAGAGAATATTACATAGTTGTCCAATAGGTGTGTACATCTGTATGATAATAATCAGCATTTAATGCGCATTCAATCCTCTTAATTATTCGGTTATAAATGCTCTGTACGAGGTGCAGCTACGACCGTCTAAGCTTCTCAGACCGCCTAAGTAGCTCGGTATATATGAGTTGCTCGGTACAATAAAGTTCCTCGGAGAACACTTGCTTCTCGGAGCGACTGAGTTGGTCGGGGAGGTTGAGTTCCTCGGAGTCAATGTGTTGTCAAAAAATGTGCCATGTAGATTGACACGTGTCTTCACATAATTGGTCCACATCAGCAGGTTAAATTTGGTATCAACAGTCCCTAATGAGTATTGACTTGTAGATATATCTTCAATTGATAAACTTGGCATGTGGAATAATAGTTAGGTTACTCCTATTAAGTAGATGTGTAGTTTAACTTAAAATGAAGTGTACGCATTAGGATGTACACTTAATAGAGAGGTGAGGATGATTCCTTGAATGAAGAGAGAATTGTATTGTTTATGAAAGTATTATTCATAACTGTCATGCATTTATTCACATGTAAATCATATCAAATCGGGCCTCGAACCATTTATATTTCTCCTTCTTGTGTGGTTTTTATAGACGTTTAGGTGCTTCGCTGCATGGGCACCCAATGTGACTTTCCTTCCCCGTGTTAAAGAGCTACGACATTTTGCGGATGTTGTAGGACTTTTGTAGTAGACACATCATTTCTTTTGATACTCTAGCTATGATCTATTTGTATATGCGGGTGTGTTTCCTAGGTCTAGTATTCGTATATACTATTATACTTGGTGTAATATTTTTTATTCAGTGTGTTAATCGACAACTTATTCGGTTATATTTTGTAGAAATGTTGTTAAACTTTTTTGTGTATATAAATATCAACCTTTTGTCATAAACTGATTTGTTAAAATTGCTTCTATCAAATTTGTAAAATTATATATGACATCCGTTTTTAAAATATTTGGTGGTTGTCTTGTATTATTATTTTTACGACAGTGATGCTAAGAATGGACCATTTAAGATTCTTGTTCTATTGGATTGATTGGCTAGCCACCTCTTATTTTAATAAGCGGGGTGTCACGGGATCTTAGAGGTTTATATATAGATGGTCAATCATTTTCTAGGCCAACTTTGTTTCATGGGTTGAATTATGCGTACTAGAAAGCACGTATGAAATATCCACTTAAGGCCATTGATGAGCGGGGATGGTTAGATGTAAAAGAGGGTGAACATAACCCATAACACTTGTAGGAGAGGTTAGAGTCCCTAAACCTATTGAGATTTGGATTGATGATGAATATAAACTATGTGACTATAAATATCATGGTTTGAATGCTTTGTTTTATGCTGTTATTCTAGAGGAGTTCATTGAATTATGACGTGTGAAATTCCCAAAGAGGCATGGGACATTCTAAAACTCACCCATGAGGGTACTAATGTTGTTAAAGCTTCCAAGATTAAAATCTCACAGTTTCAAACCATTAGTATGGATGAAGGAAGAACCTTTGATGAGTTCGATGTGAGACATTATGATATTGTTAACTCATCTTCTAACTTCGAAGAGGGAATTCCCAAAACCAAAGTTATGAAACAAATCTTTAGGTATTTATTCGAAAGATTTAATTCCATAGTCACTGGTTTGAATTCTTTGGGACTTGTGACTCGACAAAAATCTAAGAACTTGTTGGTGACCTTCAAACCTATAAACTTGATATGTTTCCTCATAAAAAAAAGAAAATATATAAGGTCATTACTTTAAAACCCAAGAAGGAGGAAACACAAATATTTGATGATGCGTATGATGTTGATTTTGATGATATGACCATCTTTTTTAATAAGTTTAAAAAAATTCTCAAATTTAATAAATACAAATCTAAGTTTGATGAAAAGAAATTTGAGAAGAAGAAGTTTGACAAGGATGAAAAATTCTTTAAGAATCGTAATAAAATTTTTAAAAGAGATGAATAGGATATATGCTTTGGGTGTGAAGGATATGGTCACAGGTCAGTCGAATGTTCCACTAAACTAAGGAGGGATGGCAAGAAGCCAAAGGAATATAATTATAACTGTTGATGTAAAAAATTAGATTTTATCTAATTTTTTAATCACAGATAAAATAAAATGAGACAGAAATTTTAAAGTGGTTCAGCCTTATAAGAATAGCCTACGTCCACTGTTTCTGTTATTACTAACTGTTTGGGAATTCTCGATTACAAATTTTCTCAAGAAATTCCGATCCCCCACAATGAGGATAATACAATGTATTTATAGCCCTAAGGCAGTAATGTGAAAGGGTAATACATTCAATGCCCCTTAAGCGTATACATATGTATGATAATAAGCATTTAATACGCAATCAATCTGTTGGTTATCCTGCTATTAGTGCTTTGTTTGAGGTGCAGCTCGGACCACCTATGCTACTCGGACCGCCTAAGTTCCTCGGTATTCAAAAGTTCCTCGGTACTCAAAAGTTCCTCGTAAAGTTCTTTGTTGGTCGGAGCGTCTAAGTTGATTGGGGAAGCAGAGGTCCTCGTTGAAGTATGGTTCCTCGAAGTCAAGGTGTTGTTCGAAAGTGTTTGTTGTTGCCACGCAGATTACCACGTGTCTTCACTCAATTGATCCATGTCAGCAGACTAAATTTGGTATCAACAGAAGCCCCCAATGTTTCATAGTTCGAATTTTGAGGAGTGTGGAACATTCTTTCTCGAAATATGGCGGTTTTAAATGGTTATCCTGAAATTTAGGAGTATTTTCTTTTGTATTTATTTCTCCTTCCAAATTCGTAGAATCGGTCTTTTTTGAATTTTTTTAACCGCTTCGATTCCCGCGCCCCTTCTTTTTAGCCGCCGGTAACGTAACCGTCTCTTTTTGTAATCATTACTTTTACCCTTTCCCAAGGCCAAGTATTTAAACGTTGCAGAAAATCCCATCATCTTCTACTTTTTCAAATTTGTCTCTTTGAGTTTTTCATCGTCTCTCTCTCCTGTGCGTTCATCTCTTTCACTATTTGTTGTCAACAGACTCATCCCTTTCCTGTAAGATTTTCTTCTTTCTCTTTGATTTCCTTCTTTCATCATGTTTTATCCTGTAGAATCGATTTATAAGTTTTGCTCTGATTTCTCTATTCCCTCATGGGTTATTTTGGAAGAGCTTTTTGAGCCTTCAAACTATTTTCGTTTGGCTGAGGGACATTGGTTCCCCAGTCTCTTTGTCGCTGAGTGTGGCTTTTCTTTTCCCCAAAACCCTCTATGTCTGGAATGTTGTCAATACTTTGACGTGGTTCCTGCAAGAATAGCCCCCAATACGTGGAGAATAGTTAACGGTGTTTATAGATTAAATCAAATTCATGGAACTCGTATAGGAATTCCTCAAATTATGTTTTGTTATAGATGGGTTGTGGGCGATAATACTTTTTATTCAAAAACTAGGTTTTTAAATAGAGCTTTAGTGGTCAATCTCCCAGATGCCAATAGGGACTATTTTGAGCACGGGATTGTTATGAAAAATTGGCAACATCCTCCATTAACTGGAGATGATGTTTACCAGGGTCCCAGATGTCCTCCCTATGGCAATGGGATAGGTTGTTTTTATTTTATTTTCAAAATTATGCTTCCTTTATGTTTGATAAAATGTGCCACTGATATTTTAATTTTGATTTATTTGTAGTTGATAGTAAAAAAAAATCTCCAAAAGAGGTAGACGTTAACATAAGGCATTGGAAACTTATCTGGAGTTTGCATCAGATTGTTGCCGACGAGCATATTAGTTCAGCTTCATATTTGCTGCAGTACAAGAGTTACACCTCCTCTTTTACTGCTCGATCGGTGATAAGCGACGCAAAACCAATACCAGCCTCTATAAGTTCTTCACCTGAGTCACATATTCCTTTGAGTGAAAGGATGAAGAAAAGGAGATCTCCTACCCTTTTTGAGAAATCTTCCTTTGGTACTGGAGAGGCAAAGAGAAGTAAGCTTAATATCCCAGGAGAGGGGACAAAGAAAATTAATGCACCTCCTTCGGCTGCTCCTGTGAAGGTTGTCGAGAAGCCCCTAGTGGCCCCGAGCAAGGTTGCTGCTCCAAGCGAGGTGATTGTCATTTCTCCGATTAAGACTACATCATTAGTCGAGAAAGTTGATGCTCCACTGAGGAGGCTAAAGAAAAGATCCTTTATCGATTTGGCTGAATCCATCTCTCAGCCCCCGACTAGTGGTGTTCCCACTTTTGTTCCCCGAGCTCTGCTATGAACTCGGTGAAGACTTGGATCATTCCCGAGATCCAAGGTATTGAATAAAACCTTTCTCGGGACACGATTACCACATCAGCAGCTCGTCATATTGCTTCTGTAAGTCCTATAGTCTTAAATTTTCATTCTTTCCTTTTTGTATCGGTGCACTGACTTGCTTTCGTTTTCTTTTCATAGTTGGTGAGCTTTTTTAATACAATTTTGAAGAAAGATGAAGCTATTAAAGCTTCAAGCTCCTCGTCTGGTGTAGAGGAAGCTTTGGTGGGCCTGGCGCAGTCTCTGAAAGATTCTCGTCAGAAATATGATGATGATAAGGCAATTTGGGAGAAAAGGCTTACTTCGACTGAGCAGGAGAAGGCTCAGGTTATTGAGGTATCCAAAGGGTTGGGAAAGAAATGATTTGGAGAAGAAGAATAAAGAGCTCGAAGGGAAGCTCAAAAATGCTGGGGACCTTAAAAATAAGCTCAAGACTGCTGAGGAGGAATTGGGTCAACTTCGGGAAGTAAGTCGTCAGAAGGAGGAAGTTAAGAATAAACTGAAGGCTGCTGATAATCTTCTTTCCGAGAAGCTTTCCTCAGAGAAGACAAAAAGGAAATTGGCTGTCAAAAAATCCTTCAGCGCTAGCTAGGATAAAGGCTGGAATAAAGGTTTGGCTGCCATGATGTCGCAAGTGGAATATGGCAGCCTCAAATACTTTAGAGATGGATGGTTCGCTGCTCTGCAAGAAATGAAAGTTAATGAAAATTCTGAACTATTTCAGCGACACATCCCGGGCCCCCTCCAACTCCTGAAGACGAAGAAGAGGACGAAGCTGCCTCTGAGGAATCTTCAATGGTGATGGGAGATCAAATTTCTCATCCCCTAGCTATCCAGCCCACTGGCGAGGAACTTCAGCTACCCGTTACTTCATCCGAGTAACCCCCAGCACTTCCCGAGCAACTCTCTGTTCCATCCGAGCAACCAACCTCCTCGTCCCAGCCTCTCGAGAAAGTTTTGGAAGACAAGGAAAAGGTGTAGAGTTGTTCGGATTTCTCTATACTTTATTTTTTTTGTCAAATATAATTCTGAACTTTGTACTTCTCCTTTATGATGTAATAAAATTTGAACTTTTGCTTATGCATACTGTTGATTCTCTTCTTCATGCTCTGTTTGTACTCTTATTGATCATTTCGTTTTCTTCCTTTACTAGTTTCTGGCCAGGATGGAATTATTGTCTTCTTATGATTCAAAAATGTTAAGGAAATGCAATGAGTATTTCAAAGCTGGTCATACAGACATGAGTGCAGCTCAAATCATTGACATCCTCGGTCAAGGTGCTTCAGAGCAAAAAATTGAAGCCTATCAGTATTTGAAGTGCCTGCTCGACCGTGCAGTGGCTAACAACGTAGCATACTATGATATGATTGAAGATCTTCAAGGCACTCTTGAATAACTTCAGCAACAATATAAGGAATCTACTGCCCTTTTGCACGAGGGGTACGAGAAGAAGTATCAGGAAATCAGTGCCGATAAGGGATACGATAAACATTTTGCTTCTTACGATGTGAGGGAGAGAACTTTGAAGGCTGAGGTCGAAGAGCACAGACAGATAGCTGAGTTATTAGAGAAAGAAAATAATAACCTGTAAAGAGAAGTGTCTCAATTGAAGTCTGCAGCTTCCACTTCCAACGCTTTGGTCCCTGTGACCGATGAGGGATTCTCTTTCTTGGAAGTCGAAAATGCCAACCTGAGGGATGAATTAGAAACCTTGAGGAGAGCTGGCCCTTTTACATCTACTCGGGGACGAGCAAGAGATCTTCGGGGATGAGTAAGAGCTTCTCGGATTTCTGTCGAGGAACAGAAAACTCAATCTGCTCTAAAGAACCAGGCCTTCCAACTGATGGCAAAGAACCAGGCATTGGCTGAGATGTCTAAGAAGATCAGGAGTCTAGACGAGCAGCTTTCGGCGCAGAAGTCTGTCTTGGAGAATAAAGAACTCTTTATAAAAAAATTTCCACAAGCAACTGACAAGATTGACATATCAATTCCACAAGTAACCCAGAGAATTCTGGATGGCTGGCTACAATAAGGCTCTCTACCATTTGGATGATCGTATCCAAAATGTAAATAGTGAGGGTTACAAACAGGGATGGTTGAATGCCTTAGGTGTACTGAAACTGGAATAGGGTCATTACCTGTGGGATTACCATAATCCTGGGATGCTCGACCTACCAGTACCACCATTCAAACTTGATATGAGTTGGATCCCTACTCGGGCCATCCCTCGATGTTTGATTTCCAAATACCTTGGCGATTACAATCTCCATTCCAATGTTGAGATATCTTGTCCCGAGCACCTACTCGGTCGACCATCTGTGATGAACATCAGGATGCTTAAATATCTTAACTTCATAAATTCCCCTTCTGCTTTAAATTATCCACCTGCTGGCAAGGAAACTGTTTCAAAAGCAGAGGGGAAGAAACCAATAGAATAGGAATCTTGATGTAATAAATTTCTATTTCATTCTTGATGTATTTTGTTCTACATTTAATGAAATAATTTTATTTACAAATCTTGACTGCCATTGTCTTGTAATCATAAAACACTTTACATTTGTGTATGTATATCTATTAAAAAGATAACAACATTGTGTTATTTGTCGATCAACTGGAGTTTGTTAAAACTTATTGTCGACTATCTTGAATTTTTGGTAATCATTTGACGACTAATCAAAATTTATGATACTTTGTTTCTCGACCAACTTGGTAGTCATTTAAAAAGTCACGAGTATCAAAAATTTTGCTCGATCACTTTCTCGTATTCATAAAATTTTTCCGACCAACCAAGGTCGGTAAATTTTTCTTCTCGACCAACTACAGTTAGTGGGTTTTTATACCCGATCAACCATAGTTAGTGGATTTTTCTTACCGCCCAATCTTCGGCACTTTTTGGAATAGTTTTTCTTCCTAACCAACCTTAGTTGGCATTTTTAGGAATATATTTACTTCCTAACCAACCTTAGTTGGCATTTTTAGGAATAGATTTACTTCCCGACCAACCTTAGTTGGCGTTTTCGGGAATAGATTTACTTCCTAACCAACCAAGTTGGCATTTTTAGGAATAGATTTACTTCCTAACCAACCAAGTTGGCATTTTTAGGAATAGATTTACTTCCCGACCAACCTTAGTTGGCATTTTCGGGAATAGATTTACTTCCTAACCAACCAAGTTGGCATTTTTAGGAATAGATTTACTTCCTAACCAACCAAGTTGGTATTTTTAGGAATAGATTTACTTCTCGACCAACCTTAGTTGGCATTTTCGGGAATAGATTTACTTCCTAACCAACCAAGTTGGCATTTTTAGGAATAGATTTACTTCCCAACCAACCTTAGTTGGCGTTTTCGGGAATAGATTTACTTCCTAACAAATGAAGTTGGCATTTTTTGGAATAGATTCACTTCCTAACCAACCAAGTTGGAATTTTTAGGAATAGATTTACTTCCCGACCAACCTTAGTTGGCGTTTTCGGGAATAGATTTGAGTAGTCCGAGTTTTGCTGAGTAGTGTGTAGCACTAGTATTCCGCAAAAAAATTCCAATAAAAGGAAACAACTGGGCAGAACATTGTCACTTTATTCATACTGATGAAACTGCATTACATGAGAGTTTACATTACTGATAATATTTGTGCAGGTTTTCTGCATTCCATGCATTCTTAAACTCCTCCCCCTCTAAATTTTCTATTTTGCATGTCCCTGGTCGAACAACTTCCTTAACTCGGTAGGGTCCATGCCAGTTTTCTTCCAGTTTGTTGTGCTTTTGAATCACCTTCTTTAGCACATAGTCTCCTTCTTTCAAGTTGCACTTCTTCACTCTCTTGTTGTAGAACAAAGTTGTTCGTTGCTGGTAAGCAGCATTTCTAATGGCTGCTTCTTCCCTAACCTCCTCGAGCATGTCCAAGTCTAACCTTCTCATTAAATCGCTGACAGGGGAATTAAAATTTAGTATTCTGTGTCTTGGGAGACCCAATTCGGCGGGTATAACAGCTTCATTTCCAAATGCTATCATCTATGGAGATTCCCCTGTTGCTTCTCGGGTAGTAGTTCGATAAGCCCATAGCACTGATTGTAGCTCGTTGATCCAGTTTGCTTTTGCGTCATTCAGTCTTTTTTCCAAACCATTCAACAGCAATCTATTTGTCACTTCAGTTTGTCCATTGCTTTGAGGATGTCCTGGTGCTGAGTAGATCTTCAAGATATTTGACTGATGATAATAGGCAGCGAACTCCTCGTTGTCAAATTGTGTTCCATGGTCTGTGATGAAGGCATGAGGAAGACCATATTGACAAATAATGTTCTTCCAAATAAATTGGTACACCTTATCGTACGTCATATCAATGAGAGGCTCAGCCTCAACCCATTTAATAAAATAATCCACAGCGACCACGAGATACTTAAATCTTCCCCTTGTCGTCGGCAGTGGCCCTACCAAATCTATTCCCCATATGGCAAATGGCCAAGGGGAAGTAATGGGTGTCAATAATGCTTGGGGAGTTCTTCGGATGGAGGATAAGAGCTGACACTTGTCACATTTTTTGGCATAGGCCATACAATCAGCTCTCATCATCGGCCAGTAGTATCCTTGAGTCATCATTCTTTGCAAAAGTGTCCGACCTGCTACTTGGGCTCCAGAGGACCCTTCATGGACCTCTTCAATCAAATCTTTCACCTCGGTGGGATGCACACATCTTTGCAAACCTGCTATAATTCCTCATCTGTATAGAATACCATTAGTCAGTACATAACGAGCATCTTTAAACTTTAGTTTCTTGGATGCAAGTTTGTCAGTTGATAATTCCCCTTTCTTAATATATGCCCTGATGGGATCCATCCATGATGACCCTAAATCGAGGGTATTAAAGTTTATCGTCAGATCTTCATCTATACTCCGACCAGCTAAAACTTTAATTGGGATTATTCTTCGTTGCTCGGTATGAGTAGCTGATGCTAATCGAGCTAAGGCGTCTGCTCTTGCATTCTCCATTCTTGGTATTCTGACCAGCTGAATAGCAGCAAATTTCGACACCAATTCCTTTGCGTTTGCATGATATCTGATCATTAATTCTCCTTTGGCTGCATATACTCCCATCATTTGATTTATGACCAATTGCGAGTCACTGAAAATAATAACTTGTTCTGCCCCCATGGTTTTTGCCAAACTAAAACCTGCAATCATGGCTTCATATTCAGACTCATTATTCGAATCTTTAAATTGGAAACGTAGGGTGTATTCCATGTCGACCTCATTCGTACTGTTTAAAACTATCCCTGCGCCACATCCTGTAGTGCAGGATGAACTATCCACATACAGACTCCATATAGGTAACTCGTCTTCAAATTTCTAATCTGACAGAGTTCGGCGGTGGAAAATTTGTTGCTTCCTTTCACCATCTCCTAATATTTCTTGTTGTTTGTGGATCATCTTTTCTTGCCCTTTTACCAACCTAAGCTGGTCTGGGCTTGAATTTGATGATTCTGTAACATCAAATTGCCCTTTTACCAAACTAAGTTGGTATGGGCTTATATTTGATGATCCTGTAACATCCACAGGTTGATCAGTGAGCAACTTTTGCTCCTCAGGGATATCAGGATAGGTGAACTTTGCTATAAAATCTGCTATCGCTTGCCCTTTTAGCGATGATTTGGGTTCATAAATTATATCATATTCACCAAGTTCTATTGCCCAGCACATCAATCTTCCTGATTTTTCTGGTTTATGAAGGGCTTGCCTCAATGGCATATCAGTATATACTACTATAGTATGAGCCTAGAAGTATGGCTTCATTCTTCTACTTGCCTCGATCAATGCTAGTGCCAATTTTTCCATCCTTGGATATCTGATCTCTGCTCCTCGGAAGGCCTTACTTGTGTAGTAGATTAGTTTTTGTACTCCATTCTCCATTCTTATCAATGCCGAACTAACTGCATTTTCGGACACTACCAGATACAAGTATAATTTTTCTCCCATCACTGGCCTCGATAACAGTGGAGGTGCTCCCAAATATTTCTTCAAGTCTTGGAAAGCCTTCTCACATTCACCATTCCACTCAAAAGTTTTTCGGAGCGTCTTGAAGAATAAGAAACATCGATCAGTTGCTCGCGATACAAATCTGTTGAGTGCTGCTACTCGTCCTGTAAGACTTTGCACCTCTTTCTTCGTCGTTGGGGATCGCAGCCCTAACAGAGCTTTGATCTTTTCAGGGTTAGCTTCAATGCCTCGCTGATTGACAATGTACTCGAGAAACATGCCTTCTCGTACTCCAAATATGCACTTCATCGGGTTCAACTTCATTTGATATTTATCTAGTTGATCAAAGGTTTGACATAAGTCAACTAGATGATCAGCAACTTTCTTGCTCTTTGTCAGCATATCGTCAACATAGACTTCCATATTACAACTGATTTGTTCTGCAAACACTTTGTTCATCAGCCGCTGATATGTTGCACCTGCATTTTTCAAACCAAAAGGCATAACATTATAACAATAAGTTCCCCTAGGGGTAATGAAAGAAGTACTCTCCCTGTCTTCAGGTTTCATTTTAATCTGATTGTAACCAGAATAAGCATCCATGAAGCTCAGCAGCTCGTGTCCCGAGGTAGCATCCACTAGTTGATCAATTCGGGGCAGTGGAAAGTGATCCTTTGGGCATGCTTTGTTGAGGTCGGTGAAGTCTACACACATCCTCCATTTATTGTTCTTCTTTTTCACCATCACCACATTTGCTTACCAGTCTGGATATTTAACATCTTCAATAAAGCAAGCTTTCTGGAGCTTCTCGACTTCCTCCTGTATAGCTTGATTCTTCTCGGGACTGAATACTCTTCTTCTCTGCTTCACAGGCTTGATCTCCTTATTCACATTGAGCTCGTGACATAAGAAATTTGGGTCTAGCCCGAGCATATCCTCATGACTCCACACAAAAGTTTGCTTTCTGCTTCTTAAGAAAATTATCAATTTCTACTTTAGTGAGGCTTCCAACGACGAACCTACTTGAGTAGTTCGTTCAGGGTGCTCGTCGTCCAGAATGATGTTTTCAGTAGCTTCCACCACTTGACCCTTCACGATTTGCGACTCATCTCTAGGATCCAATGTTTCAATTTATGCACCTTCATCCACTTAATAGGTAGTGTTCTTTTTCCTTGATTCCTCCAGATCTTCTTGCTCGGTGGATGAATAATAGCATTCCGGAGCTACTTTTTGATCACCTTTCACAACTCCTACTCTAAAATTTGTTGGAAATTTCAGGCATTGATGTACCGTAGATGGTACAGCTTCGAACTTCTTTAATCCTACTCTTCCCATGATGATATTATATGCTGATTGAACATTCTTATCCATCACGAAGAAGCGTATTCTTTATGTTCAACAAGCAGGCCATGTACCAATGAATATATCCAACTTGATCGTCCCAAGTGGAAAAACTTTCTCACCAGAAAAACCCAGGAGGGGTCTGTGATAAGGCTCTAGTTGAGATTGTTTTAGATTTAGACTGTCGAAGCACGAGTAGAACATGATGTCTGCCGAGCTACCATTATCTACCAGTACTCTTGAAATCATCACTTCCTTTATCCTCATTTTGATCACCAATGGGTCATCATGAGGATATAGAACACCTGCGAGGTCGTTCTTTGAGAAACCAATGACCAATTTATCTTTGTTTACTTTTCTAGGGCGATCCTCCTCACCGAGATTTATTCGTTGAATGTATCAGCAAGCTTGAGCCTCACAGAGGTAAGCTTTTCTCTCTGCAGTAAGGTCTCCTCCTCCTGCATCTCCACCTATAATAACATTATAATCAAATGTCCCAAAGTGTATCAAAAATACCTCACGTTCTGGATGCCTTGGTCTCTTGGCAAGATCGGGGTCGTCTTCTGGATCAACTTTATGGTCTCTTTTCTTGTTCTCCTCTGCTCGACAAGGAGATCTAGACCTCTCTCTTGTTCGGTCGTTGTTTCTTCTTTCATTCCTTCGATCAACATACTTTGCCAATTTTCCTCGTCTCATGAGTGTTTCAATCTCATTCTGAAGAGCTATTCAATTTTTGGTCATATGGCCATGATCTTTGTGAAACTCGTAATATTTGCCTTATTTCTCCTGTTAGGGTCTGCCTTCATTTTCTCTGGCCAGTTTAATTCCTCGTTGTTCTTGATTTCTTCTAGAACATGGTTGATGTCTTTCTTCAAAGGAGTATAATTATCAAATTTCTTCAATACTTCCCATGAAGACCTTGTTTTTGAGTATTTTTCACTACCATTGTTCTTATGCTCTTTCTTCTTAGCTTTATCACCTTCCACCTTGATTTCTTTGGCATCCATATTCTTCTTCGCAGCTATAGCCTCCTCGGTATTCATAATCTTCGCCGCTTTTCTCATCAGATCTGACATGGTTCTAGGTGGATCTTTGGCCAAAGTGTAGTACAACTTGTTGGGCAGTAGTCCACTCATCAAGGCGGTAATCGTTGTCTTTTCCTCATAATCAATGACTTCGATTTTCTCGTTATTAAAACGAGTTATATAATCTCTGGTACTTTCACCAGCTTTTTCTCTAACACTTAACAAATGCGCTACTCGTTTAACTGGCTTTGCCCCAAAACAAAAATTCCCAATGAATAACTCGGCCAGTTGAAAAAAAGTTGAGATGTTACCCCAAGGAAGATTATTATACCATATTTGAGCAGATCCAGTAAGATTTCTCAAGAATACTCTGCATCTCATCTCATCTGGAACAGCATAGATGTCGGCTGCAGCTTGGTATTGTTCTATATGAAGGACAGGGTCGGTCTTTCCATCATATTTGGGTGTCACAACAGGTGCTTTGAACTTTGATGGTGTTGGAAAATCTACAATGGCCTGGACAAAAGGTGTTCCTTGAATAAAAGTTCGTTGTAGAGGGTTCTTGGCTTTAGCCATTTCCCCCAATCTATCCTCCAGCCTCTGAATAGAGTCTTTCCACGCATCATTTCCTTCCTCAGGCCTGTCGGTTCGAGCAACTGATCGCGTTGATGTGGCTCCCTGGGATCTATCTTGACGAGTAGCTGGTCGCGACTGGGCAGATCCTTCCCTTAAGTCTGATGGTCGTCGAAAACTCCTCGATGCGGTTCTAGGAGGACTTTTGCTCCTCCTAGGACCTAATCGATCAAAAGGAGATACTCTGCTTAATCTTTCTAGCTCACTAGTCCTTTCTGGAGAGAGAGTGATACGTTGTTCAGTATCTGTGGCTCGTACCGACGAAGTTCATCCAGGTTGATAAGAAAAATCCTCAAACTCCTCAGTATGATATGAATCGGTACGCCTAGTACGCGAAGAAGGTAAATGGGTATTTCGTTGAATACTTCGCGGTCCTAAATGGGTTTGTGCACCGCCATAGAGGGTTTGTATGAGTTGCCTCAGAGTTTCTTGCATGACTGTCTGGCCCTGGGCCAGATTTGTCATTATTCGAGCCAGATCTGGAATATTGGGCGGAGCAGATGGATTTGGAGGGCTTCCAGTGTTTCAATTTCTGGGTTCTGAAATATCAGCCATTCGTGATGAATTATTTTTGATGAAAAACGATATTACCAGTCGTTTTCCACAGACGGCGCCAATCTGTTGATGTAAAAAATTAGATTAATCTAATTTTTTAATCACAGATAAAATAAAATGAGACAAAGAAATTTTAAAGTGGTTCAGCCTTATAAGAAAAGCCTACGTCCACTGTTTCTGTTATTACTGACTGTTTGAGAATTCTCGATTACAAGTTTTCTCAAGAAATTTCGGTCCCCCACAATGAGGATAATACAATGTATTTATAGCCCTAAAGCTGTAATGTGAAAGGGTAATACATTCAATGCCCCTTAAGCATATACATCTGTATGATAATAAGCATTTAATGCGCAGTCAATCTGTTGGTAATCCTGATATTAATGCTTTGTTCGAGGTGCAGCTCGGACCGCCTAAGCTGCTCGGGTCGCCTAAGCTGCTCGGACCGCCTAAGTTCCTCGGTACTCAAAAGTTCCTCGTAAAGTTCTTTGTTGGTCAGAGCGTCTGAGTTGATCGGGGAAGCAGAGTTCCTCGTTGCAGTATGGTTCCTCGGAGTCAAGGTGTTGTTCGGAAGTGTTTGTTGTTGCCACGCAGATTACCACGTCTCTTCACTCAATTGAGCCATGTCAGCAGACTAAATTTGGTATCAACAATAACCTTAGTGATATTAAACCGAAAGAGGAATCTAACTCCCCCATTTAGCATAACTACACCGTGTTCACAACTAGTCATATGGTCTTAGAGAAAAAGTCTTTCAACATTGAGATGATCATTCGCATGATTGATTTGAGGTTCGATCTATTAATTCCTAAGAGAATGGTGAAAAGGTGAGGAATAAAAAGAAAATGAAGAAGAAGAGAAGGAGAGCGGGCTTCAAGTTTCCTTTCGTGAGTTGTATGAAGAGTCTTTGAAGTTTAAAAAGGACAACTTGAGTTAGAAGATAAGTTAAAGGAACGTGTCGTAAGTAATGATAATTCAAAATTGATTGAGTAGTGGAGGGCACATGAGAAAACTTTTTGGGAGAATCTCACACTTATTAAGGGGGGATAGATAACCTTTGAGGATTGATGGATATTTTGAAGAAGGAGTTCCTAGTTTTTTACGAGTCTCATCTTTTTCTTGAGTGCATAATTGAGGAGTTAGAAGAGAGTTTGGGAGACTCGAGTCACGTCAAATTTGATTTAGAATCTAGGTAAAAAAACTTGATAATATTTTAGGCACCATCAAAATAAAAAATGATAATTTTGAAATTGGCTTTGATGATCCCATGGCTTCCGCTACTAAAGCTAAGACCAAAATTTTAAGAGGGTCAATCGTTGCTAGGGACGTTAGAAAAGGTCATCTATAGAGTAACATTCCTCGTGTCTATAATTGTACACATTTCATAGGAAAGGTCAGCTTAGGAAGTTTTGCTATGATCTTCTAAAAGGTCCTAGGTAGTCTATGTCTAGTCGCACCAAGGTTCGCAAAACCTTAAATAGTCACGTTACACCAATATGGATTAGGAAATTGGATTTGGAGGCACTTAATGATAGGCTTATGGATTATCACATGCTTGCACATTATTCTTATCATGTTATATTTAATGGTTTATTATGTTTACATATTTTCTTACACTAGTTTTGGTTCTTCATGTTATAAATTATTGCTAGTTATATGATGTTTGAGTCTTTTGTATTTTGATTATTCATTTATTAAATCTTATTGAGAAAAATTCAAACAGATTTGTTTGTCTTTTGAGTAGTTTTTGAAAAAATGTTTAAAAACTTAAAAAGATTTTTATTTTGTTTGTGTATTTTGGTTTCACACATTTTGTATGTCATATCGGTGTGTTTGAGTCCCATTCATTTCATATTTTCCATGTGGATAGTATATTTTATTATGGTTTATAATACTTTGGATTTTTCTTAATAATGCTTACATGGAGTTGTTTGACTTCCATTTGGTTAATGGATTCACTTTGTATATGCCTTCTCATATAGTTGCATGAACTCTTTTGGATTATAACTACTTATGTTGCATAAGGTAAGTGAGGTATTCTCCTATCAATATTTTCATATCCATATCTATTTGATTGGGGTATTTGTGCTTCTAATAACCATTTCCCAAGAGTTCGTTTGGCTTGAAAAATACGAGAATTCAATGGAAAGGGATACCAAGGGAGTAAATCTCCTTTACGTGAAAGTCCACCATTTGAAAGAGCCTAAAAGAAAAAAGAGAGAAGAAAAGAAAATATTGCCAAGGTCATATTTATAAATTGATATCTTCAAAAGAAAACGAGAGAGAAAACTTATGTTTGTTTATTTTTTAAGGTGTTAACGTTGAAAATTAATGGCTTTGCATAATGAGTCCTAATTTATCTAATTGTTTGATGCTAGTAATTCGAGAATCATCAAGATTTCTAGGCTAGTGTGCATTATGTATGCCTGTCCATTTATAAGTTCATTATTTATCACTTGAGGCTAAATTGAAGTTTGATAAATTATTGTGTTCAAATAGAACTCCTCGAACATATCTTGAGTGATTGGGTCATATTTTTTTTTTTTTTTGCTTTTCTAGTTCATGCCCCTTCACTCTGTACCACCTTTTGTTTAGACGCATTGATGCTATATGAGTGTGGATAGCTTATGTGTTTTGTGTTTTTTGTGGTGTTTATACTTATATATTTATATCCATCATTGGTAAATGAGTGGTTATATATATGATATGTTTGTTTTGAGTCTTTTTTTTTGCATTTAATCCATTTATTTCATATGCTTCATCTTTGATTCAAATTGGTATGTTGTATGATCACACTGGGATATTTTGTCTCATTGTACACATTTGTATCATGTGTTCATTGTTTAGATTATTTGTGCTTATGTTGTCGAGTTTGTTTGTCATTGCATGTTTCACTTCACATCATCACATGATATACTTATTTTCCTTAATGCTCACATGTTTTATATTAAGGGGGAGAAGTAGTTTATACTATGCACCTTTATCTTTGTATATTCCAGAACAAAAAGGGGGGCATATTTAACTCAGGGGGAGACGTCTTACCTTAGGTGGAGAAAACTTAACCATAGTTTTAGGAGATTTTTGGACAAAGGGGGAGGATTTTTTTATATACTGATTTATATTTGTTATATATTCTCCTTGCATTTGAAATGTGTGATTGAGTTTGGAAGTTTACAATGGTGCGAAGAGTTTTTACAAGATCAAAGATACTCAAAATTTGCATTTGTCCAGGTTCTTAACCTTTCCCTTTTGGGGTAGGGATTAAGTCTTTATAGAGATTAAAGGTCAATGGTTTTTTTTTTAATTTCTTTGTATTTTGTTATAGAATATCCAAAGAGGGAGGTTTGTAAGGGAAAACTTCTAATAGAGTCAATTGTTATGTATATTGCCTTAATTTTAGTTGGACAAAGCTTGTTTGACTAATAGGTTAGGACTTGAGTTATTTATCCTTTAATCTTATGATGTGTGATTTAAGACAACAAAGGATAAGTTAAAGTGACTACATCCTCATTTCGTATTTTGTACCACGTTTCATCTTTAAAGTCCATGGATCTCAAGGGGTATGCATGCATTTTCGTTTCGATCTTTGGATTCAATTGGGTGATTTTTTTAAACTTATTTGAGGCCATTATCATAAAAAGGATTTGGAAATATTTTTTTATTGAAGTCATTTGAAAGAGATTTTTTATGTTGTTAAAATGAATTTATACAAGTCGTTCGAATGAGATTTTCTAGTGGTTTAAACGAGAATGGATTTTCATATAAACGAATATTTACCTGATGTAGAGAAAGTTTAAGATGCTTGAACAAAAGGGGAGGGGTTTTCGTATGGGAATTTATATTTTTATATATTATCTTTGCATTTAAAAGGTGTGTTTAAGTGTGAAGGTTTGCAACGATGCAACAAAGTTTTCATAAGATCAAAGCTACTCAAAGTGTACATTTGTCAAGTGTTTGTACTTTTTCTTTTGCGGTTGGGATTGAGTCTTTAGAGAGCTCGATGGACCATAGGTTTTTTATTTTTCGTGTTTTGTCCTGGAATAGCCAAAGGAAAGGATTTTCAAGGAAAATTTTTCAATAAAGTCAATTTGTATGTGTATTAGATTAATTCCGGTTGGAAAAAAACTTGTTTGAGACATAGGTTAAGACTTAAGTTGTTGATCCTTTAAGCCTATGATGTGTGATTGAATATCACAACGTCTAAGTTTAAGTGACTACATAATCGTGTCATGTTTCATCTTTAAAGTTCATGGATATCAAGAGGTATGGATGCATTTTTGTTTTTATCATTGGATTTTATTAGGTGTTTGTTATTAGCATATTTAAGGACAATTTTGTAAAAAAGATTTAGAAAGATTTTTTTTTAATAAAGTCATTTGAATTAGATTTATTAAGTTGTTGAAACAAATTTATACAAGTCATTCGAATGAGATTTTTCAGTGGTTCAAATAAGAATGGTTTTTCGTTCGAACAAGGCTCAAACAAGGATCGAACAAAATTTTTCTGCTTTAAAGTGGGATGTCGTTAAAAGGTCGTTCAATCTCTATTCAAACGACTTTAGCAAGTTCATTCTAACGAGATTTATTTCATTTAAATTGATTTCATAGCTTGTTCAAACAACCCTAGTGTTTTCGTTCAAAAGAGTAGCCTCATTTTTTGTCCCGCCTTGATTTTTGTGTTTTTCATAAATAGGAGTGATGGTAACTTATTTTGTTGAGAAATTTTGTGAAAAATATTTTCCTAAGAAATATTTAAGAGCCTCCAAAATCTTGTTTCACCCATTTTTTTAGGATCCGAGTTTCATCTAAATATTCTTATTTGAGACCTCTTATTTGGCACCAAAGTTTGTTTACTCGTCATCTTTATTGATTATAGTTGCATACGGTGGATTCCATGTGTGTTGTGGTTTGACAAGTGGACTTCATGTTACTGTGATGGCTTATTAAGCTAAGATTGGTGGATAACGAGATGTGTAAGGAGCATGCATTGTGGCAATTTGTGGGTGAATTCCCGCGTGTCGTCATGGAGAAGGTCAAAGGAACAAATATGCTTTAATGCTTGAAGGAGTTGATTCGATTGTGTAAGTAATCTATTGTCCCTGTGCAATTCCTTATTATATTGTATTTATATGGCTATATCGTCTGAGGTATTTCTCATTTGGGTTTTCCTCATACATCGACGTGTTGTGTGATTAGTTATTTTAGTCTTGGTTATTCATATAGATTTATGCTTAGGGAAAGATAAATTTTGTATCGTTTTTCACAACACAAGTTTAATTGATGCAAAGTTAAAATCATTTTAATTAATTTTGAAAAATTAAAAATTGGTGTCTGTTTGACAATCCATATAATTTCCCTAAGGAAATAGCACTTTCATTAATAGTAAGGATTGATGCAATGTAGTCTCTATAATAATTCTAAAAGTATCGGTATAGAAATATCTTCCCATGTAATTGTCGTAGTTTTTTTCACTCTTTTGCATCGCTATAGCAGCGTGAGCACATGAAAATACCTGTGTCTGCCACTTCCCACACAACAAAACTTGTATCTACCACTTCCCACACATTTTATTTAAAAACATTTTAAAAGTAGCATAATATAATGTGTAAAATACATAAACAAGTAATTTTTAACTACCAAAAAAATGGATGCTATTATGATGATCTAAACAACATGAATTCATTCACAATAACAGTAAAAAATATCAATGGCGACATTATTGAGTTTCTTCTTCGCCTCAAATCTAAGGCTCGAAAACTTTTAGGATTTTACCACTTATGAGAATATATCAAATGCTCATTTGATTTTAGTGTCATTGATATAAGATACGCTAAAGGAATATAAAAGGAATTGAGAAAATCTGCATGGTTGGACTCAAAATTTATGGTGTGTTTAGCATGAAATTGATGTATTATTTCTTCGCTCAATATGTCCATAGAAACTGCAAATAGCTCTTATCTGCAGTAATAACAAAATGCACATATTTCCACTCAGAATATAGAAGGGACCATGCAATCCTACGAGCATATACAATAGCTTCATCGTTGAAAATAATGTAAATCCTTTAGCGAGGACTTTAACAAAAAATAATTAATTTAGTAGAACATTTGTTATATTTGTACTGAAATCAATGATAAATTTCAACATAGTATTATTTTTTGGCAATCACATTGATATTGACATTTCGCAATTTTATTTTTCAATGATATATATTAGAGTTGTATTTCCTTATTAAAGTACCAATTTAACATTTTCCATTTCAACTTTATAATGCATTCCACATATAATAATCTTAATCCCGGAGATTTCGCATCACTGCGAAGTGACATTGAAAAATCGTAATGCTAAATTTCATAAGTATGGAACTCTGAAATATGAATTCAAAAATGCGAAACAAATCTTACCTTGATTTCCATTCTTTCTAGTAATGGCAACTAAATTCCCTTTATATATAGTTTTAAAAAATTTACCATCAAGAAATATCATTGATTAAAAAAATTGGAAACTACTGATGCGTGTGGTGAAAGATACAAAAATAAATTTTGATCCTCTTTGTTAATGAATTCCAACATAATTCAATAATACTTCCAGGATTTATCGTCCTCACTTTAACATTATACCACCAAATTTGGTCCAATAACATATAGGCATCAACTACATAACTGATCTCTTGCCTTTTCAACACACAACCAAGCATAATGACATGGTATTTTTATTCCATAATTTGAATTTAACTATTGAATTACATCACAAGCTTTACTTAAATGTTTTGAATGTATCTCATCCACAACCAACTATGAAATTAGCACCGATGCAGCCATGTGATTCTTTATAGTGCACACAACATAACTATAAGTATTATCGCCATTGAAAGTCCTTGTAACAGAAAAACATTACATTGTTCAATTGAAGCGTGAATTTTCCATTTACAATTGCTTTAAGCTTTTATTGAACATTGTGCAGTCATTCAAGTATGTTCGTTATTTAAATAATCAAAGTCAAAATCGACTTCAATAATGTATTTGAACAAATCTATTATAAATATTTTTTCACCATATTGAAAAAACTGATCAATTTCAATAATTAGATGTGCCTATCCAACTAACATTAATGTCCTATTCCACATGGCATTACAGCTCGTTTGCATCTCTCTATCAATTTTAACAAGATTAATTTATCGTTAGAGGAGTTATATGCTTCCTCAGATTCTGAATCAGAGGCATGCCTTTCAAGACTCACTATTATATCAACTATACCCAAACCAGTAGGGTATATCATCTAGTATACACTAGAGATTAACTGAGACTTCATAACTCATATAAAATGATGTTGATCTCAACTTTTCCCATTTCACACATATTTTTTTTATCAAAATCACTACAGTTATCACTATTGTAGCGTTCAATTTATCATTCTTGACAAAACATGTTACATAATTCTTTCCCATAGTTAACTTGTTAAACAAGACTAAATTATTAAGATTCAAATGATAAGAACCCTAATAGAATCATGAGATTGAAAAATAAAGAAGAGTTACGCATATAAGAAGATTTGTTATAATATACAATTCGCCTAGAATCGTGGAGGTAATTGAGATGATCATTTCATGCAAATCGATATTGGACACGTGGCTTCTCATTGTAAGGAAAATGCTATGTGTCCCAAACAACTCCCCCAAATCATTCCCCAAATAGCTTTAAGTGTTATACCTTATGGTATGGGTCCCGCCAGGGCACAACTCATCAATGCTATTTGAGGGAGATTTGGGGGAGTTATTTGGTACCCATAGCATCACTCCTCATTGTAATCACATATATTTTGCAACTTGTTAATAAGCGGTTATCATGCAAACGATATTTTTGGAAACTTAAACGTTAGAACCATGTATAAGGGGCCTTAAACTAAACGTGTTTACAATTGGGGCCAATATTTCTACACATTTGACTATAAGGTGGATCAGTTAATTGCTCTAAAAAGATTCCCTAGAAGATTATCCAAAATTATTGGTTGGACGTAACTTTATCTGCTACAGGAGTAAGTGGGATGACTTCAAATTATTGGGCCATCTTGATAATGCAAAATTCCTTTGGGTGTCTAATATGTGGTTTAGTGTGCAACCTCCCCCATGCAAACACAAATTTAATACATGTTAGGAAAAGAACGGATTTACAATCTTTGTGGTAATTGATGTTGAACCACTTAGTGACGGAGATAAGGAAATAATTGATGTTTCACATATTCATTGTAATATTTATTATTATAAAGGCCGCATATTATCACTGCTTACCTATTTGAATAAGCCTTCACAAATTTTGGGAGATACAATTCAGGAACACGTTTTGGGAAGATGCATATGTGTCTTGCACTCAATGGATTTTTTTTAGGAGAACCTCATAAGCCTTCACATACCTTCCAAAGAGTGTAAAATACATATCTTGTATCCCAAAATATGTTCCCAAATCCCGTCACTGTAGCATTACTCCGCCCATTTCTAGCAATTGGCGTTGTTTACTAGCTCATGTCCTCACAAAATTCACAAAGGTTAACATATATCTTGGTTGACGATCCACTCATCACCTATTAATAATAACGCTTCTGGATCAATTTACAAAATCTTACTAGCTATAATTAATATTTGTTCTTAGCCGTTATTAGAATAACAAGTTAACTATTTTTAAATGTTTGAAAATCAAAAGCACTCAATTTAGCAGTCAGGATGTGCAATTTGTTAACAAATACATAAATAAACAAATGGCTTGATAACATATGTTCTAAGAGCATATATTTTAAACAAAAAAAATAGTAGGGACAAAGTTTCGACATAAAATTAATAAGGTACGGATACTTATGTGAAGCTTTCATACTTACTATTTTAAAGCTCAAAATCTGTACCCTAAGTGCACATGTTAACATTTTTCATAAAAAAATACATTTATAAAGATTTATTATAATTTCATGGAGTCTCTCTTTATCTTATAAATTTGAGTAAAAAACTATTTCCCCAAAACATCAAAGTATTTATAACGACACTTGTGGATCAACTTGAGGCTGGAGTGTTTGTTTATTTTTTTCAGTTAATGTTTGTCAGAGTTCAAGAAAAAAACGACTCACAAAGGAGAAAGAAAAAAGTAATTTATTCTATAAGTATTTTTCCTATCACCATTATAACTTATAATCTACAACCTGATATTAAAGGCATCCCAAAAAGTTTTCCTTTACAATAGTGTATTATTTAAGATAATAATGATTTTTTTTCTTTCTCTTTTTTCTTCATAGGATAACAATGTGTTTTATCCATACCTGAAATAAATGTTTTCCTTGCTTATTAGGACAAAACATTCCCAAATTAGGCAGTTGGTATATCAATATTATACCTCTAATATGATAGTCTTAGAGGCAAAGTTCTAAAAAACGTGGGACGTGATAGATGCGTAAAGGCCAAACCTTAAGCCTTATAAACCTAGGCGCCCCTTAGGCGTGAGAAGGCGTTTAGGCTTTTTTTAATATATTTTAATATTTTTAACCATAATAAGGCTATTAAACATACTAAAATTGTACATAACTTAAAAAAATGTTTAAATATATGCAAATTAAAATACTATTTTATTGTTTTAGATGAGATATTGGTCTGGTATGTAAAAAAGTATATAAAAGGCGATATCGTTTCAGAAAAACATTTTTGTTTTTAAAAAAAATGTTTCTTAAGGTTTTTGCCGAGAATAAGGCGTAAAAAGCTTAAGGTGGTGCGTTTCTTCCAAGCGTCAAGCCTAAGCACGCCTAGGCAGACCCTAGATGTGCCTAAGCGAAGCCTAAGTACGCCTTTTAGAACACTGATATAAATAGAATTAATGGATTTATCTCAAATTCTAACCCATGTATGTGTAAGTCTAAACCCAATTTTTTTTTTTGTTTCTCATGACCCCATCTCTCAATTTCCTCTATTTATCTTGAAATCACTCACTCTCTCACCCCTTTATCGTCTCCCCGTTACTCTTTCGTCTTCTGCCTATTCCACTTTTATGACTTGATTCTCTTTAAATTCTCCATTTGTTACCCTTCATTTCCTCACCCATCCTCACCCATCTGTCATTTACATGTCCTATCCCTCTTTCTATCTCTCTAACCCACTCATCATTCATTTACTTCTTTTCTGTCTCTCTCAATTCTATATATATATGAGCTCCACTACGTGAACCCCTGATTTGTACCCCATTTCCATACCCTTGCAATAAGACAAAAATTATAAAATCACTTTTTTTTTTTTTCAAATCAACTCTAGCAGCCCTCCCATTTTAAAAGTCAGTTTTTTTAATAAAAATATTACAATGTTTGTAATATTTTTTTAATAAAATATTTTTTTATTTAAAAAATCTGTTTTATTTTATTAAATATTTTTAAAAATAATTTTATAAAAAAATCAGGTGGTCTAAAAACTGTTTTTTTTATAAAACAAAAATGGCAAAAAAATTGATGTTTCTAATCGCAATTGGTTAGTGCCGCTGGCACGACTCAAATCATTTAAGATTATATAAAAAAACATTATATAAAACGTTTTATAAAAAAATATGTACAAGTTTTTAAAAACAATTTTATAAAAGAAAGCATTATATAAAAACGTTTTTTTTATAAAATTAAAATGGCAAATAAATTAATGTTTCTAATCGCAATTGGTTAGTGTCGCTGGCGCGGACCCACTTCATTTAATAGATATGGATCCGCGCCATCAACACTAATCCATCAATTTTTTTCCCAAAAAAAAAGTGTACAAGTTTTTAAAAACAATTTTATAAAAAAAACATTATCTAGAAACTGTTTTTTTTATAAAATTAAAATGGCAAAAAAATTGATGTTTCTAATCGCAATTGGTTAGTGTCGCTGGCGCGGACCCACGTCATTTAATAGATATGGATCCGCGCCATCAACACTAATCCATCATTTTTTTTCCAAAAAAAAAAGTGTACAAGTTTTTAAGAACAATTTTATAAAAAAAAACATTATATAGAAACTGTTTTTTTTATAAAATAAAAATGGCAAAAAAGTTGATGTTTCTAATCGCAATTGGTTAGTGCCGCTGGCGCGGACCGACGTCATTTAATAGATATGGATCCGCATCAGAAGCACTAACCCATCAATTTTTTTCCAAAAAAAAGTGTACAATTTTTTAAAAATAATTTTATAAAAAAAAACATGTGGTCTAAAAACTGTCTTTTTTATAAAATAAAAATGGCAAAAAAATTGATGTTTCTAATCGCAATTGGTAAGTGCCGCTGGCGCGGACCCACCTCATTTAATAGATGTGATTCCGCGCCAGTAGCACTAACCCATCAATTTTTTCCCCCCAAAAAGTGTACAATTTTTTAAAAACAATTTTATAAAATAACAGGGGGTCTAAAAACTGTTTTTTTTTATAAAATAAAAATAGCAAAAAAAGTTGATGTTTTTAATCGCAATTGGTTAGTGCCGCTGGCGCGGACCCACATCATTTAATAGATATGAATCCGCGTCAGTAGCACTAACCCATCAATTTTTTTCCCAAAAAAAGTGACTTTTTTTAATAAAATTTTATAAAAAAAAAACAGGTGGTCTAATAACTGTCTTTTTTATAAAATGCCGCTGGCAAAAAAATTGGTATTTCTAATCGCAATTTGTGCCGCTGGCGCGGATCCACGTCATTTAATAGATGTCGATCCGCGTTAGCAGCACGACCAATCAATTTTTTTTCAACAAAAACTGTAGTTTTTAAAAATCATTTTATAAAAAAAAAACATTGTTTTCTATCTAAATTTAGCTCCTGTACTAAAAACACCATGAAAAATGGTGAGCTGGCGCGGACAAAAAAAATAAATGTTATTGTAACACAGGGACTAGATTTATAAATACTATTGTACCACATGGACTAAATTTTTAAACTTGAAAAGCATTGTTCTAAAAATTCAAATATAGGAAGAAACATGACATTTTCCTTAATTCTTTATTAAAAAAAAATATTGAAAATATAAATTTTTAGTTTTTATTAAAAAAAAGAAGTGTTCAAAGTATTTAAATTTATTTTTTTTCCTTATTTTGTCCCTTTAAACTTATTTTCAATTTTGGACTGATTTAAAAAAAAAAAAAAAGAGTTTCACAAACTTTGTCCTGTTATGAGGGTATGAAATGAGGGTATGAAAGAGGGTTCACATAACATTACTCTATATATATACCATGGTCTTGGTAATTGTGCTACAACATATATTGAAGGTTGAAGTGGGTTTAGGTAAATGGGGAAAGTTTGATGGGGTCCGTACATTTAGGTAGGAGGTGATAGGGTGATGAATAATTGTGAGAGAGAGTCCAGTTTTATAAGCAGTTTGGCCGGTAAATAAGGGTGATCATTGGGAGGTTTAGTGATGTACGTGAGTTGGAGACAAGTGAGTATGGTAAGATGGCTTAGCATGGTCCAATTTTGAACGAGAAAGGCAATGAAGGAATTGAGAGAAAGAAACATTGAGGCTCCTATTCAATTTAGTGTTTCTTCCATTTTATAATTTCTTATTTTTGCATTTATGTTATTTAAGTTGGGTATTATTATTTGAACCCACATTTTCCTTATAGAGTTCCCAACTTATTAAACCTACATATATGGGTTAAAATGCAATTAAGATACTATGTCTGCTGGTGTTTATAGAATAAAAGACTGTATTTACACATTTTGAAACAATGTAGGTATCTCTTTAACTCCAGACAACAAATTCGTTCAATAAAACCAAGTATTTTCTCATCTCAGACAACAAATCCAATAAACCCACCCATTGCTCACAATTGCACAAACAAATCTGTTGAAAACGACTCTATTTTGTTCACAATGATTGAGTATGTCTTGATATATGAGTTTAATCATTTTTTTTGTTCACAGTCATAGATTAGTTTGTTTCTTTGTTCAAAGTATTGAGTTTGATTATTTTTTTTACTTTAACTACTTAAGTTTCTTTTGGAAGTATTTAACTACTTAAGTTGTGATGTTTTAAGTTCTTGTTACCGGAATTAGCAAAATAGGTTTTGCTGTTTATTAGGTGCTATTGTGGGCGGTTTAAAATAGGGTTAGGATTGTCATTTTATAATTTTGTTCTCTAAAAAATGTTGATACAAACAATTGGGGGCTGTAGACATGATTTTGGGGTTTATATAAAACCCCCCTTTAAGTTATACTTTGTCTTAGTTTTCAATTACAATAACGATCGATTCATGATATAATCTAACTTCTCTACCCGTTTTCTGGTGTGCTTATAGGAGGCTAGAGATTATAAAATGGATGTAGAGGATTAAATATATTGTATGCTAAATTTAATTAAAGTGACTCGATAATTTTTATTTCCCTCGGTCTTATGTGTAGATTGTGCATAAAAGATGTTGATGATTTATATCTACTTATATTTATAAGGTTTTATTTATTTATTATTAATATTTAACACTTTCATAGAAGACTTTACTATAATTTTTGTATATATTTTATTAGTGCCAAGTCTTTTTAACACATGACGCGCTCAATGAAATAAAATTGCTCTTCGGTGTACATGTGATGTACTACAGCTTCATATGCACGAGCTGCACTTAGATAATTATATTTTGTCCATTTTACTCAAGTTGAGTGACATTAAAAAAATTTAAGTACCACAACTAGTAAAAATTTATTAAGCGACAGTGCATCGCATGGGTTGCTAAGTAAATGATAATTAATGTTTGAAGAGTGAAAAGTTAGAGATGAATAAACACGGAGAAAGAGAGAAATTATATTGATTTATGTTGGTGTTATGTTTATATAAATTATTTAGGTTCACTTAATTATAATACAATAAAAACAAAGTGCTAATTTTGTAGCCTTACATGCTACTTTTCAATTCATAGCTTTAAACACGGTTATACATTTTTGTAATTTTTTTGCACGATGGATGCTATCTTTATTTTTTTGAAAAATTATATGAACTTGTTAAGAAAAACAAATTGGGGTTGTGTTTAATAACCTTACATGGTACTTTTCAATGCATCGGTTTAAGCACAGTTATACGATTTTGTAATTCTTTTGGGTTTTGGAGTCTATTTTTCTTTTTTGGGTAAATTATTAGAACTCTTTTAGAAAAACACGTTGGGATTATATTCGGTAGCGTTACATGGTACTTTTCAATGTATTAGTTTGAATATAGTGATACTGTTTTTTATTTTTACTTTTTTCAGTATTGGATACTACATTTTTTTAATTGTTTCCAGTTTTCTAGAAAAAAAATTGGTGTTATGTTTCCGTAAATTATTTGAGCTCACTCATGTATAATTTAATTATTAAGATAGTTGTCATGTTGCCATGGTGTTTTTCAATATAATTTTAAAACCAAATACGTAGATTTCATTATGTTCGATAAAATATTGAAATGACAATTATGTTTATATAATATTTGTGCGCGCGCGCGCGCACACACAGTGTGTGTGTGTGTGTGTGAATGTTTTTTGGCATTCGTTTTATACAAACTAGTAGTACCATTATCCTCAACACTCCGTATCCTTCGCGGTCGCCAATAGTTCTAATTCCTTCGCTATTGGAACTATGACTCTCGCCCCGTAAACTACGCTCGCTGCCTCCCGAGTCTCGTCTCAAGCTGTGGTATAAACGGAGTGTTCTGCCTCCCGCCACAAATCCAGAAAAGGGTAGCTAGTGTCCCTAATCGAATGACTTGAAACACTTCTATCTATTAGTTTAGGTTTATATGCATACATGAATTTTGTTTGGCATATGTTTGATAAAATGTTCAAGTGACACTTGTATATGTATAATTTTTTCGACAAAGTTTTGATTGACATAAGTTTGATACAATATCTAAATTATACTTTCGTTTTGATTTGCTTCTAAAAAATCTGGTTATGTTTTCATCGTTTATATATATTTTTTTTAAATGAGTTCGTTCAATTGTTTCATTTGCTTTTTCTTCTTCTTGACAATCAGGATCTTGATTGTAAAAAATTTGATGTTGTGCATGAATTTTTTTCCCGTACATGTCTTATTGAAAAAAAACTTGTACACAATTATTTTTATTTATCATTACTCTTTGAATATATATGTCCTTTAGATAATAAAATATTATATTTTTATTTAAATTTATTCGTACTATAGTATTATTCGAAGAACGTTAGCTTTTAATGTACCATCCTGAATGAATGGAACTTTTAAGTAATAAATAATGCTAAACGGAATGTGTGAAAGGGTAGTAGCATTCATTACAAATTCACAAATCTCACTTTTCTAATGATATATTCCTATATAAACACATACATCTTAGTGGTCACTGCCAAACTTGTTGGTGTGATGACATTATTATCACACGATGAGGAGATATTCTCATTTTTTAGTTTAAAAAGTATTGTTGTAGGAGCGTTTAGAGGGTCAGTTATTATTATGATAATCTAAGATATGACCTGCTAAATAATTGAAAAAAACAACTTCAATATTCATTCATGTTTGCTTTTATGATAAACTATATAAATAAACAAGTGTACAACTAGGGGATGCGTGCATGTAACATTAATCTTATCAAATTATAGATTCAAAAGAATAAAATAAATTTTGTTTTTAAGAATTTAAATAGAAAAAATAAAATTAATTTTGAAAGTTTATTATATAATAAGAATTCAAACATTGACTCGTTCACCAGCTTTGTTTTTGCATTATCCAACTCTACAAAAATTAAGAAATATAACATTAACTGCAATTTGAATTCAAACATATATATAATTATACATAAGGGTGTAAAACGGACAGATACGGAGTGGATACCATAGTATCCATATCCGTATCCGCTAACTCCCCGCACTATCCATATCCGCCTTATCCTTATGCTCTCGGATTTTTCGAATTTGGATAATATCCTTATCCATTTTTATTATTTAAGATACATTATACACTATTTTAATCAATGAATTAAATATATAATTTTCCATGTAAGATATAGAGAATGTGTAAAACATCAAATTGAATTATTAAAGAAGGTTTGAACATAAGTACGAATCTTTAATGTGCATTTTCCTATTTAATTGGGATAATCCATTGAAATTTGTATCATCGTCAGTTTCTCTAATGTTTGAACAAAAATAAAGTAAAGCATAATCTTACTGAAAAATGTAACTGTAACACCCCGTGTTTTTATTAATTAATTTGGAAAATTAGAGAAAAAATAAAATTTTGGATTTAATTATTTTTATAATTAAATATATTGGTTTTTATATTCGGAATTCAGAAAGCTAGATTACAAGACTCTTAATATGAGTACATATAAGTCTTGGGCCATTTAAAAGAGTCCTCAAAACGTGAAACTCTCTAAGAGTCCTCAAAACATAAAACTCTCTAGAAAAAAAATATAAAAATATTTGACCGTCCGATCGAGCTGAATTATTTTTTGCCGCTTCCTATCGTCTTCATCTACCATGCCCCAAAATTTTAGGCAATTCCAATAGTCCGATCATCCAGTGTAGTTGTTTTAGTATTTGTATCTGATTAGGACTCTAATTCTTTTTGGTACATAAACATAAAGTGACGAGTTTAGGTTTTTTAAAACACATTTTAGCCTTCTCAAAAATCAGAAACTTCTCATCCTCTTCATCTTCTTCAACCTCCAAACCCTAGCTCCATTCTACATAGCTTTGAACTTAAGTTTTCTCAAGATTAATCGGATTTTCTCAAGACGCATCAAGAACAAATCTCTGTCAAATTTTTTAGAGGAATACACATTCAAGATCAGATTTCTAAACCAACTTTTATTCAAGCATGAATACTCTATTCATTTCCTTTAGTATTATGCGTTTTAAGTGTCGCCTAAACTCTTAATCATGTGTTTTTGATTAAAATCAATTAGTAACTTGAATAGAGAAAGTAGAGACTAAATTTTGGGACTGTTTTTGTGAAGTTTTTTAATATGAATTAATCTTTGAAACCCTTGGGTCCATAGGTTAGATTTTTGGGTTTTTATAGTTTTTGGTGTCGGTTCTCATGTAGAATTTATGGGGGTTATTTATATGATTAATTGGGACGCGTTCACTCTTATAAAAATTTGATGATTAATAAAAGAGAACGATTATGGCGTATTGAATATTGTTGCATGTTAATTAATTTAACCTTTTTGAACGCAAGTAATTATGTTGAAACAACGACAGTGTTATTCATTGAATTAAATTGAATTGGGACGTTTATAAAAAAATGCTATATTATTCTTATGAATTGTGTTTTGTACGATTTATATTATTCACGTTCGCCATCGCGGGGATGAGGGAGTTTTGGATAGTATATTTCTCAACCCTATTTAGGATGCTTACTAGGTATGGGACTAGTGAGTAGGCCTTGGTTAAAATTTATACTTACTAGGTATGGGACTAGTTAGTGTAAATTCGTGGGGATTTTATATTTCGGGGTGGGACAGATTTTTACGTTATATCGAATTTTCGCTAGCATAGACATGAGATTAAGACGTGGTTTCTCTTGGTGATTCATCTTATATGTAGGATAGGATGTATGTATACTTGGGGACCCTTATGTATGGAACTAAGGGGCATTTTGAAGTTCTCACATTGGTAAAAAGAGTGGGGTGTTTTGATAATTGTGAAAATTGAGAATTGAGAATTAATACCTAAGATAATAAGACGGGAATTAAAATATGAACGACATAAATAGCGAGATCCGACAGTTTAAATGGACTAGACGACGTTTTGTGTCATGTCGTGCGTGAAACCTTGTTAAATTACGGGATCGACAGTTTAAACTGATCAATAGTCATTTTGACAAGAGGTAGTATTAAACTTTGGTGGAAATTACCACCCGGGGCGGGAGGACCACCATAATAAAAACTGAGAATAAGGATAATTTGGGTTTAATTTAATTAAATTAACAATTTGGGACTGGGAGAATTATTTAAAATGATATTGGTATGATATTATAAGAATCTTTGGGTGTGGTGGTGGTGGTGGTTAGTAATTTATCCTTCTTGTGTTTAATTATCTCGTATTAATTAAAATACTCTATTGTGATATTTATTGCATATAATGCTATTATTTGGATCCTACTTGAGGGGGGTAGTGTGTGTTCATGCTCGCGGCTTTGACCTCGTGCGTTGACTAACATTTCTAGATATAATTGCTGGAGTAGCTGCATAGGATTTATCAGATATCGCTTGGAGGTGCAGCTGGAGAGGCTTTATTTACTATTTTATTTAGTTTAGATTTTCATTTCCGTCGTATTTCATTATGTGACTTCTTTTGGATTTTATTGGACCCTTCGATTCCAAAGTTGTTTGAGGATTTCAGTTGGAGTATTTACAATCAGTTCATTTTTCAGATTTTGAATTATTTCATATTTTGGAGATTGGATTTAATTGGAGTTTAGCATGTGATGGATTTTATTTTATCGCATTCTTGGTCATTATTATTTGGAATTAATTATTATTCATCTTGTGGATTGATTTTTATTGTCTCATATATGTCACATTCTTAGAATGGTATTTATTTAGTAGCGCCCGGCGTAATTCGGCGCCGGTGGCTGGCCATCCCGTGTGTCTCATATCTGTCACAAGCTGAGAATGGTATTTATAGTAGTGCCCGGAGTAGTTCAGCGACGGTGGCTGGTCATCCCATTGTCCGGATTGTGAGGGGTGTTACAGATAGTATCAGAGCATGGTCTTAGGTCTCGTAGGTTATGAGTCCGTTTATCTTTCGCGCTATCGATCTTTGATTCCCTTTATTGATTCGTACTCCTTAAGGTAGAGGGTCTAACATACGTGTTAGATGTGTTTCTTGGAGATATATAATTTTATGTTAAGGATGTTGTAGGCATTGAGTTTAGAATTAGTAAGCTTAATGTGAGGATCTTTAAAGTTGATTTTGGAGACGTTAATTATTTGGAAGATCGCAAGTATAAATTTTGGATATGTCTTATATCGATGCAGCCGTGTGATTTCATTTGAGGATTTATATGTTGCGAAGATTATTGGAGAAAGAATCGAGTGGTGATTTGCTAGAGTGCGTGATACACCGTTACTTTCGTAGTTATATATATATATATATACCAACTGAAAATGAAAGAATGAAGGCTGTGAAGCCTTAGATCCTAGGAAGCATTGGAAAGCAGAAGTTTTTCAAGGTTATTCCTGGACGATTCTAACTCCATTTTCTTATTAGCAAACCAATTGTCTTCAAGAGAAAATTTGCATTCTTTTTTATCGTTCTAGATAACTTTTTATAAAATTATGCCCATAATTATTTTTTTTATTAATTTTTTTAACAAAGTAATCATAAATGAAACTCCTCAGAAGTTACTGAAATCTTAGTTGGTGTTGGGAGTTTATCGCAGCGTCCTTAGTTAACTTGGTGTTAGCACATATATTTTTATAATATATTATTCAACTTTCCATGAATTGTATTTTGGTAATATGCTTTTGCACATTCTATAGGTTTATCCCCCGTCTTCTTTCAGTTCCATGATTGATGAAGGCAAGTCTGTTATGTATAATTAGGGGTGAAAATGGATATTCTAAAATTCGAATTCGTTAGTTATTCGTATCCGAATTTGGAGGATATTTATCCGAATCAATATTCGAAAGAGAGGATATGGATAACCCTTTTTAGTATCCGAAAAAATGGATATATATATATATATATATATATTATTTTTTTATTTGTTGGGTAGGTGCGTGTAAGATTGGATGCATGGGGCGCCCAATTATTACTTTCAACTAGTAGGCGTATGTGGCAGTTAATGGCGATTTTTGTTCAGGTATAAAACCCATAGCAATGATTGGAGCAAGCAATGATTGAAAAAATAAAAATCTGTAAGATGAAAAAATGCAGTTGCTTATCGGAGATGGAGCTCGACCTCTGTTAATGGTGGCACCGCAAAGGGTAGGGTCAGGGTTAGTTTTTGTGGGAGGGAAAAAGAATAGGAGAAGAGGGAGGGGGCGTGCATGGGTGTTGTTGAGTTTGTGTGCAGCGTTTGTGTGAGTTAAGTTTAGGCGTGCGTGTGAGTTAAGTTTGTGTGTGAGCGTGTTTAGTTTAGTTCAAAGATTAGCCTTTGTTTAATTATATATTTATTAATTAATATATAAATAATAATATTAATTAATAAATATATATATTTACGTTACGGATACGGATATGCGTTGAAACGGATATCTGCTAATGTGAATAGTCAGTCTTGGATATGGACTATCCTCCACGGATACTATCAATATCAGTATCCATTTTTTCGGATACTAAAAAGGGTTATCCATATCCTCTCTTTCGAATATTGATTCGGATAAATATACGCCAAATTCGGATACGGATAACTAACAGATTCAGATTTTAGAATATCCGTTTTCACCCCTAATTATAGATAACAGACTTGCCTTCATCACTCATGGAACTGAAAGAAGACGGGGGATAAACCTGTAGAATCTGCAAAAGCATATTACCAAAATACAAGACATGGAAAGTTGAACAATATATTATAAAAATATATGTGCTAACACCAAGTTAACTAAGGACGCTGCGATAAACTCCCAACACCAACTAAGATTTCAGTAACTTCTGAGGAGTTTCATTTATGATTACTTTGTTAAAAAAATTAATAAAAAAAATAATTATGGGCATAATTTTATAAAAAGTTATCTACAACGATAAAAAAGAATTCAAAGTTGCTCTTGAACACAATTGGTCTGCTAATAAGAAAATGGAGTTAGATTCGTCCAGGAATAACCTTGAAAAACTTCTGCTTTCCAACGCTTCCTAGGATCTAAGGCTTCACGACCTTCATTCTTTCATTTTTAGTTGGTTTATTCTGCACTCCCCAAGCAACATTCGTGTGATTCTGGGCATCTAAAGCGTTTCACATATAATTGACGCGGAATGAGAAATGGGGGGGAGAAGGAGTTAAACAGAGAAATGGAGTTAAAAATAGTAGATATCATCCTCAACAAAATTATTTCCTAATACTGATTTGAAATCTCCAGACATAAAACAATATCTGGAAGTTAATTTTTAAATCAACAAAGTGGTTGAGGGAGGTTGAGGAAGGTTTTGAGTACTTATGGGAATAATACAATTTAAAAAATACATAAGAGGGGAGCCTAAAAAACATTAAACTTGGGACTAAACCCAAAAAAACTATTTGATAATTATTTAAAGGATGATTTTATTTAAACCCACAAATCCCATCTACACACCCAATTATCTTTAAAAAAAAATTCAAATACATTTGCAAAAAGACGATAGTATCCTATTTATTAAACTAGGTAAAAACTTAGCAAAATGTTAAGGACACTCACTTTTGTTATCCTTTTTGTTATTCTAGATTTCAAAGTGTTGTACATTATTTATCTTTACATGTATGGATTGGATCCTGTCATAACGTAAAAGACAAATCAAAGTATAATCCTTTAAAATTAGGAGTAACAAAAAAAATATCTCCCTCTCAAAGTTAAAAAACTTATGCAATTAAAAGGAGTTTTTGACTACACAAAGTCCCCCGCTTGGACTTACTTCGGTGAACATCTTTTGTTCCAGCTAACAAATTCTTAAATTCAACTTACAATGAAGCTCTCTTTAGGAAGTGGCTTTAGAGATTTGCTTATGAGCACAAATTGTGGAGAACAATACGTTTTTTCAATTTTTTAAGCTTTTCTTTCTCATCTTTTGGTTTCCATCACCGATTCTTCTCACTACCACATTCATTGCGTATTGTGAGAAAGCAAGGAATTGTGCAATAACAAACAATAGAAAATCCAAAAATCTATTCAAAAAACTAGAACGGATCCTCATAATTATTCAATTTCCTTCATATGAAAATGGAAAAAAAACGGTCCAATAATTTTATCAGTGGGTCTCACTAATTTGGATCTAGGATTCTTCAATATGTTTCACATTCTTAGTTTTTAGTTTTGAGTTCCCAATTTCAAGTTAACTCATTCCGATTTGAGAGTTATCTTCAATAGAGGGATGCTGGTATTGATGAAAAATGTAATCGATTATCAATTTTCCAAAAAAAAAATTGGTGATCTAGATAAAATTAAACTTATAAACAAATTCTGGTCTTTACTGTTTAAGGTCCAGTAATTCTCACTATTTAGAGTTTGGATTAATTTATTTTCATATTAGTTGGTTGAGGTAAAAAATTGAAGAAAATGATTAGTTGATTGGTTTGACTGTCAGTTGGCCCACTTTTTCAACCAAAAAGACTATTTTACCCTTGTATACATTAATGTAAATTACTATATCAATACATTATATATATACGTGCAATATATACATTTAATATTAAAAATACGTTAATCTCTCTCTCTCTCTCTCTCTCTCTCTCTCTCTCTCCATATATATATATATATATATATAATTTAAAAAAAACTTTCTCATTTAAATAATAAATTAATAACAAAAGAGGTTTTTGTAATATATATATTTATACATTTATATATATACAAATAATATCTATGTTAATATACATTAATATTTTTTTTAAATTGTTTTACGAAAACGTACTTTTTATTAAAACACCGCGTTTTAAAAAAAATTCTATATATATGTTAATATAGATGAAGTGTTATTTTTTTTTAATAAAAAAATTGTACATTTTTTTTTTCTAATAAATACACCGTTTTCAACTAGGGTTTTTTTAAAAAAATTATACATTTTCGTAAAAATACACTATTTTCAATAGTTAAAAGACTGCACGTGCTTATATAAGTTAAAAAAGGTAAATTGCAACTAGTCCCATCAACTATCTCGAATTTAGGGGTTGCCCTCCTCAATTAAAAAAAAATAATAAACTCGCCCCCTGACCATCAACTCGTTGCAATTAAGCCTAGAAACTAGATTCCCTCTTGTTTTCTAAAATAACAATTGCACCCCTCAAATAAAATTTTAAAACTCAAAATAAAAAATAAAAAAAAAACTAAAACCCGATAACCGTCTCTCTCTCTCTCTCTCTCTCTCTCTCTCTCTCTTATCACATACCAAAATCCAAAAACAAAAATAAAAACCTACCACTATCTCCCCTTCCTCCCTCGACCACCCCCAGTGGCGGAGCCAAGATTTTATTTGGGTGGGACATTTAGAGGCTATTTTTTTCTTCCCAAACAAATTGCATAAAAAATCAGCATTATATTAATAAAAACAAATATTGTAGTATTGTGTAAACCTAACAATCATACAAAAGTAGAAAGTTGTCAAATACGCCCTAACAAACTAAAAACATTCTCCAATCCTCCTCTACGGGTACAATTGTGTAACACCCCGTAATTTTTATGATTTTAAATGGAGATGAATTACATAAAAATGGGAAATTAATTCAGATTAAAATAAATATTAATTAGCTTGATAAGGGTTGATATTTATTTGTATGAACTATACTGATTATTAATTAGTGAACGATTAACAAATTAGTAAGAATGCATTATGATTGTCGTGAGTGAGAAATACGACAGTTACGATAATTTAGTCAGGACACGCGTGTTAGTCGCGTTAGGACTTAAATTTATGAAATAAAATATGATTTATTTATGGGTCATACAAATGGTCATTTTAACTATGCCAGTTTATCTGAAAGGGTCGAGATAGTCAGAAAAGTGTAGTTGGGGGTTTGAATTGGGTCCCGAGTCATTTTTAGGCCAAATCGGCACCCCGGGAGGGTATTTTGATCTATTGGATTTTTAAGATAAAGGGACCTATGAATATAATGTGTTTATATGATCATGTGGGTTGAGGATCTTAGGGTTAGTAGTTACAAAAATACAGGGAGGCCAGTATAGGAGGAAGGAAAGGAGTTCCAAGGCTCCCCACACCGTTTTTGCAGCACCACCACCGCCAGAACATAAATCGAAAGGAGAAGACGATATCCCTACCAATTATTCTGCACAAATTAGACCCACAATCTCCAGGAAAGTGTCTATCTTGTATGTTTTTAAAAGGTTATAATACCCATGTAGTGTAGGATTTCATATATGATGATTAATTGATTTTCTTAGGGTTGAAATGGTTAAAGCTTATGTTTTTGGGATATGTTTGCATGTAGAATGAACCTATGAATATTTTTATTTCGAAATTAGAAGTTATTAAATAAAAACATGGAATAGATCTGGATTTAAAATTGATTATGAATGAAGAACAATGAAAACTAGGGTTTCATGGATTTTTAAAGATAATCGGTTCTTGGATTGAATTCGTGATGATTTAATGTTAGATTTACGTGAGAAATCATTCCTATACACTGATATAATGTTTAGTAATGCTGGTTTGAAATTTGTTATATTTCATAAAGAATTGAGAAAATTGTAATGGTGAAAAATCGTAAAAACGCACCTGCGTAGAAGAAGAAGAAATTACAGTCTCCGAATCCCAAGGGAGAATCGATTCGGTCTTTGGCCGAATCGATTCGGTTTCCCAAATTTTGGAAATTTTCCCCTTTTAAGCCTAGAACTTATGAATAAGGATTGGGTAAAATTTTGAGGTAACTTTAAAATATAGTGAGAGATATTTTATTTACCAGTAGGCTAATGGTAGGGCTGAGGCTTAGTCACATGAGAAAAATTAAGGCTAAGGTCAAATGGGCATAATTTATAATGGAAGTGAACTCGATAGAATGAGATCGAGTCATGGGTATTTTGAGTGAATATATGACTTAGACTAGTAGATTAAGAGTGTAGTAAATACTAAAATGACTTAACGGTTAACTGGGGCCCTTAGGGTAGAGATTAATACTCGAAAAATGTGATAAAAAGTTATAATCGTATATCGATAGTACGTTGAGTATTTGAGAGGTATATTACGCACGAATTGTATTTATGGGTTACGTGTATACCTATACAGACTATATTATAGGTTGAGTTTATACCTATATGGATTATATTTATAGGTTGTGTGTATACCTATACGGATAATACTTATAGGTTGTGTGTATGCCAAAATGTGGCATATGGATAGGCGGTGTGTATAACTATTATGTGTTTTCTTATGTGTGTGAACATGCCTACGCTACCTGTCATCAGGGGAGGTTCTGCATTATGGGCAGTCTTATCCTGATGAGCCCATTGCGGTGATTTTAGGTTTGTGCTCGAGAACTTAGAACTTAGGGTTGAGCACTACTGGTGTGTCTGATAGTGTAACTGGTCATTTGGGTGCGTTAGGCTTGTGCGTAGCCAAGAGGCTTAGAATTATGTTCTCCTCCATTGTATGTTGCGTGATTTATGGCCCGAGGAGACATTTCGAACTGATAATCCTTGATGTGGTACGAGAGGTACATGGACTTGATAGCAGAGTATGCAAGTGTGCATCGTGGTGGCCAGTCCGGGAGATGATATATATATATATATATATATATATATATATATATATATATATATATATATATATATACGCACTTGGGTGATTTATCCTATTTATGTTAAATAGTAGGAGACTAGATAGTGTATATCTAAAATAATTCTTAATATACTTGGTGTGTGATAGTAGTAAAGTTAGATAGTGTATATCTAATGATGATTTTAGTAGAGCAACTTAATGTAATGGTTAAATGATAATATACGTGAAATGTTAATTATAGTTAATGATAACATACGAGACATGCTAATTATTAGTGTTACGATAACTTACTGTATGGGCGGTACGGGGGAGTTAAAGAGAAACTTAATTAAGGACTTAATGATAATAAAGGGTATACTGTAGCTAATTATATGGGTGGTATGAGTGAGATAAATCTGTTAATGGTTAGTTAGTTATTGATGAGACCTAGTTATGTTTGGTATCATAGTTAGGTAAGCGACGTTAGGCATGCACATTAGCTGAGAGGTGAGGATCTCAAGGGAGTGTACGTTGAACTAACATGTGTAGTCAATAACTGATTTTAAATTGTGACTTGCTAAATATTTTCAAAAGGTTTTCTTGGGCTCTGACCTGTATGTAAAATATTTTCAAAACCTTTTAGGTGTCTAGCCACAAGAACGCTTAGCTCGATGATCTGTTTCAGGGATACATAGTTGTAGAACTTGTGAATGCTTGAAGAATTTGGATTAGACGCTTTAGTCAATTCATTCCTAGAGTAGGATGTAGTTCAGTTATTCCATTTGGTCATGTCACCCATTCAGCTATTTCTTTTATTCATTTTATCAGACTTTGTATTTGTGGACTCAGTTTATTTTAGCAGATATTTAGTTGAACTTTTGTATTGGGAATCGATGGTTTATTCGGTATTATTTTTATTTCAGTTATTTATCTTATGATTGATTCAAGTTTTTATTACTGTGTGAATGGCTTGGTTATTGTTTTTTGTTTCCGCATGTTGTTATTGTTTAATAAAAAGATAAAATTTGGCACCGACTTTTTCAATACTAGGTGGTTATTATATTTATAAAATGCTTTCAATAGTGATGCTAATAATGAACCAAATGATATTACTGTTTTATTTTATAAAGGATTGATCACCCGGTATTTAAATAGGCGGGGTGTCACAGATAGTATCAGAGCATTAGGTTTTAATGTCCTTAGAATCCCTGCATTTTTTTATATAATTCAGCGTAGCGTTCTTTGATATAGAGCCTTATTACATGGTAGTTGTATTCCTCTATGTACACGACTTACATTCTTCTGTTATTAAGTGTAGTGATGTGATTCCTATATGAGTTTGATCGAACTTTGTACACCGAATAATCTAGGACGACCAGCAAGGGCCGTTATAAGGACTACAGGAGGAAAGGCTAAGCAGAAGCCATATAGTATTCTGGGAAGGGGGATCGTGATAGAATACACCATGATTATTGCTCAGGCTGATGGAAATAGGATAATCACTGGGGAATAGCAGCTTCCCCAAGCACTGTCGTAAATAACGGTGGTTCAATTTCAGACTCACCCAGCGTAGTTGGCAAGAGGGAAAGTTGGAGGGACTCTTTAAAAGAGCCATCTATAAGGATTTGGGTAAGAGATAAAGTGTCTTGGGCCAATGTAAGGAGACGATCCAAAGGCAATTTTGTAGGGTGGAGTGCAGTGACACCCATGATTAAATTTCGAGCAAAAAAATCTTTTTTAGCTCATATAAGCAGTATAGAGTGATGGGAGTCAATTATCGCATATGAAGAAGTATATATGGAATTAAACGAGAAATTTGGGTGCGGCTTGACCATAAGAGAATCCATATACTATTCAGACAGAGATGCGAATGGATTTTCGAAACTTATCACAAGTGGGCCAGATAGAGATCGACCGTGAGAGAGAAGTTAACTTGTTTAGCAAACTTCATACTTGACGAAGGGGATACCAAGAATATAAAAGGGTCCATAAGTTGATAATGGACTCGTGAGTAGAATACACAAGTGTGGATTGGAAATGAGACTAGGATAACTAGTGTCGATGTCGTCAAGGTCGTATTCCTACAAGTTTATAGCAATGCTTCCATGACAAGGGAGCCAAAAGGGTAGGAGAATCTAGCCAAAGAGCAAGACTAGAATAAAATAGTGTTAGTAAAGCATCACAAGAGGTATACCCAATAGGGGACCCATTTAAGTTATTTAAATCAATTGAATTCCCACCAAGTGACGGTGGATTCAGTCAGGGCCGTTAAGGCCAACAACGAGTTCCATAGGGCTAGCGGAGCGAAAGGGACAACGGGGGTAAAATTGGGGCCAATACTACCAAGTCTGAGAAAAGGACACACATAGATGGATAGTGGGGCCAGAGACAGGGGGTGGAATAGAGAGGTATCCCATATATGGAGAGTAGGGACACTTATATTGAACTTATCCACAACGAGTAAGTGAGATCAATCAAACTGGGAAGGTAGATGGGAATAATGCCAGTGGGCATAAAAGCAGTAGGAATGAGTTTTCCGACAGGAGAATTGGGCTAAGAGATTTAGGCCCAGATGTTACCTACCCAAGAAATGGTGGGTCTAAGTAGGACCAGTAGGTCCCTCGGCATTAGTAACATCCCATTCCTTAGGGCCGCCAGGGCCAAAGGAAGGCGGGGGAGGCCAGTAGGACCAGGGCCAGAAACAAGAGAGTTTCTATGGTAGTTGTTATAGTTGTGGACATATGGGCCATAGGAAGAAATATTGCTCAAAGTGAGGTAGGGGGAAACTACATGATGAGATCTTGAATATACAACCATTGCAGCAGATGTTGGGTCAGTTCTAGTGCGAGAGTTATGCTCAGGAACCCATTGACCAGGTAAAGTAGATGGAAAATGGAGATAGAATCCTTGTCTTATTCATATGGGATAAGTTTGGGTGACATGGGTGAGTCAAAATATATGATTATTTAACACTTAAATTAGTGAACGAATCGGATTTAGTGGGTGCATTGGCAGTGTCAACCTTATTAGGTATATATTTACTGTTGGGTAGTGGGACTCTTTAGTGTTTCTTGTGGGGGAGCAGGTGTGTACACTAGGAGGATGTTTGTATTGTGTAATTAGTTTTACTACTTTTGAGGGTTACGAAATTAAAATTTATTATGATCATTTGTAGTGACGGGATACCGAGGGTTTGAGCGATAGAAGATTGTGTGATATGACTATCGTGCTCATTATTTTAGGGTGAGATATATTATTTTTGCGACGCATCACCTAAAAGAGGGTTGAGTCTATAGATATATATTGTATTTCATCATAGACTTTGACGAGTATGTTCTCTTATTATATTTTTTCCCAGTGAGTATGGACGTTTAGTGATGCAATTCAGGGTATATTGGTTTATTATCGCGTGAAAGGATTTAGCTCGTTATTGATTTAGCGTCAATGACTCTGTAATAGTAATAATGGCGTGTTATATATCGTCTTTAGTGACATGAGAGTGGATGAGTAGATTTTTTTTTTTTTTTGCCGAAAGACAGGAAGTTGGGAGTACATGTTGTGTGGCGATGGCCTAACGAATATCGACGACCAACAATGCTAGTTAGTAGTGTATCGGGGGGGGGTCCTTATTTGGATTTTTATTTGCGAGACATCACACGCATGAAACATAGCGAACGTCGGGAGTAGGGAAATGTTTGGCCTTTAGGACATGAGTTTAGTACCTTAGTTATTATACGTGTGTGTTATTATAACTAAGATATGATAGTTATATTATGATTTAATGCTAGCAGATCGATATGAAGTTGATGCAAGAATGATGAAGTTGCAATTAGTAAGGTGGTTGAGTGTACCCTTATTATATAGTCGTGCCTAGTATACAAGGATTAATTTAAAACCAATATATTACTTTTCGTTGATTTATGTAAAATGCATGGGACATAGGGTGTATGGGCGCCCTAGTTAGTTGAGATTTTCAGTATCATTCACGAGGAGAAGACGTGGAAACGTATGAAATAAATGTTGATGCACGAGTAAACTAGGGACAGAACTAGAATGAGACAAAGAGAATGTAGTTTCATTATGATCAAGGCGTGTCACCAGAAATAAAAGAGTAGACGAAAAGGGGTGATTATAGTATTAAAAAGTACAAGGAATGTACATTTTAGATTCTCGAGGATAATCAGTAACTACTTGGAGTAGAGGAGTGAAATGATGGGAGTTACGTCATAACCAACCGTACATGTAAAATTCTGACATGAATAGTCGGGTATGATTGCATATATCTTCCACGAAAGGAGTATATGATTTAAAAAGAGGGAAGTTGGCACCTAGGGAGGACGGAACTTTTCCCAGGAGAGTGAATGGTATAGCTGTTCGAATATCGACCTAATTGTGTCGAAATATTTTTAGAACAAGGGCAACTGGTTTTGCAGGAGCCAAGGTGAAACGGTAAGGGAAATGAAGGAGTACTTTGGAGTAAAGTGATTAGGGAGGATTGATCAGTAGTTAGAATGGCATAGAATAGAACGTCGGACTAAAGAGTACCATTAATGAAGGGGTGCTATAAATAATATAATGTTCCAAACTTTATAAAGATATGGATACTATGCGAGGAAGTATATGAGACTGTTAGTACTGAGCTTATCCTAATTTTGACGATAAAATTCCTTTGTAAGGGGGGAAGTATGTAACACCCCGTAATTTTTATGATTTTATCGGGAGAATAATTAAATTAAAATGGGAAATTATTTTCAATTTAAATAAATATTAAATCGCGTGATAAGGGTTAATATTTATTTGTATGAATTATACTGAGTATTACATAGTGAATGAGTAATAAATTATTAAGAATGCATTCTGGTTATCGTGAGTGAGAAATACGGTAGTTACCGTAATTTAATTGGGACGCGCATGTCAGTCCTGTCGGGACTTAAATTTATGAAATAAAATATGATTTATTTATGGTCATCAAAATGGTCATTTTGAGTATGCCAGTGTGTCAAGAAGGGTCGAGATAGTCTGAAAAATGTACTTGGGAGTTTGGAATATGTGCCCGGGAATTTTTAGGTCAAACCGGCATCCCAAGAGGGTATTTTGATTTATTGAATTTTTAAAGTAAAGGTTCCTACAAATTTAATGTGTTTATATCATCATGTGGGTTGAGGATGTTAGGGTTGACAATTACAAAAATACATAGAGGACATTAGAGGATGAAGGAGAGCAGTTCTAAGGCTCCCCACACCATACTTGCACCACCACCACTGCAAGAACATAAATAGGAAGGAGGGGAAGATATACCCACCAATTATTCTGCACAAATAAAATCCACAATCTCCAGGAAGGTGTTTATCTTTAATGTTTTGAGAAGGTTATAATACCTATGTAGTGTAGGGTTTTATATTTTTTGATTAATTGATGTTCTTGGGGTTGAAATGGTTAAAGCTTATGTTTTAGGGATATGTTTGCATGTAGAATGAACCTATAATTGTTGATATTTCAAAATCAGAAGTTATTAAATACAAAATATGGAAGAAATGTGGGTTTAAAATTTATTATGAATGAATAACAATGGAAACTAGGGTTTCATGGATTTTTAAAGATAATCGGTTCTTGGATTGAATTCTTGATGGTTTAATGTAAGATTTATGTTGGAAATCATTCCTATACACTGATATAATGTTTAGTAATGTTGATTTGAATTTTGGTTAAGTTTCATGAAGAATTGATAAAGTTGTAATGGTAAACGCAACTGGGTAGAAAAAGAAGAACTCATAGTTTTCGAATTGATTCAAACCAAGGGCGAATCAATTTGGAAAGTGAATTAGTTCGGTCTTTGGGCAAATCGATTCGATTACCCAAACTTTGGCAATTCTCTACTTTTAAGCCTAGAACTTGTTAATAATGATATTATAAACTTTTGAGGTAAGTTTAAAATATAGTGTTAGATATTTTCTTTAACAATAGGCTAATGGTATAGTTGAGGCTTAGTCACATGAGAAGAATTAAGGCTAAGGTTAATTTAGCATAATTTGTAATGGGATGAGATCGAGTCACGGGGATTTTGAGTGAACCTATGACTTAAACCAATAGTGTAAGAGTGTAGTAACTACTGAAAAGACTTAAGTGTTAACTGGGGTCCTTGGGATAGAGATTAGTACTCGAAAAAATTCAATAGAGAGTTATAATCATATATAAATAGTACATTAGTATTCGAGAGGTATATTACGTACGAATTGTATTTATGGATTGTGCATATACCTATACGGACTATATTGTAGATTGAGTGTATAACTATACAAATTATATTTATAAGTTGTGTGTATGCCTACACGAATAATACTTAAAGGTTGTGTATGCATGTTTGCGACATATGGTGTGTATTCCTATTATGTGTGTAACAACATAATTTTATAACCGTAATCAATTGAGTATGTCATATGCCGCTACAACCATCGAAGAATTATTCAAGATCACATACGCATGAAGACGGATATGAATATGAAGTTTTCTTCAACATTCAAGACTTCGCAAGTTTAACTTTGGCAAGGTTAAGTTTTAAGTTCTTAATAATTCACTTAGAGTGTTGGAATATTTTTCATGAAATATTTTCTAAGTGTTGGAGCGGAGTTTTTAAGTTTTTCATCAAAAATATTATATTAAGTGCTAAGGCGAATTTTTATAAATGAAAAAAATGTTTTTATTTTCACGCTGGCTCATTTAAGCGACAATGGATGTCGTTCAAGTGATATAGCCATATCGGGCGAAGCTCATTTGTGCGACGTGTGTCCTCGTTCGAGCGAGATGATGTATTCGTTCGAGCGAGCTATCGCCTTAAATTTTCTATAAAAAGGCTTTTCCAACTTGGATTTTAATCAAAAGACCTGTGATTTTAAACAGAAACGAAACTTCTTTTGCGGAATTCTTTGTCTTCTCACTTTTAGGGTTTTAATTCCTTTTGTTTTCAATTAACAAGATCCCAATAGTTTGTGTGAATTGTTTTGAAATCCAAGAACACATCTTTAGTCAAGTTTCTCTTGTAGAAAGGATATCTATTGATGATCTAGGTGCTCTTAAGGGGAGTACAGGGCTGAAGGCGACTGCATGTCAATAGAGAGTGCTTGTGAGTGTTTGTGGGCTGAATTGGAGCTACAGTTCTGGCTGGCTCTAGGTTGCGTGTCAATGTAAGTTTGTGTGACACCCCGCCTAATTAAACCTTGGGTGATCAAGCCTTATTTTAATATAAACAGGTTTCTTTAATGGTTCATTCTTAGCATCACTGTCGAACGCCTTTTAAAAAAATACTAACCACCTAAATGAAATTAAAACGGGTGCCAAATTTTATCTTTCTTAAACAACAAATATTCCAAACCACACATTACCAATACTAGATATGAATATGCAGTATGCAAAAATAATCTAAAAGCAGTTAGAGTCTTGCCGTAAACCACGGCCCAAAAAAAAGACAACTACAAATCCATAACTAGAATAAACTGTAATAGTAAAGGTGGAACGACATGTTCCAACTAGGAATAATAAAACTGAGATCCTGTACTAGAACTGAAAAAGAGAAAGCGTCTAAACAATCCCTGCAACCTCCACACTGGCTGCAGATCCCAAATCTCTGACATGAAAACAAGCTGGGTGTCCCTGTGGCTTGGCACCTAAAAGGTTTTTAAAATTTTACATAGCAAGAGTTAGTACTCAAAACATTTGAAAATATTTTGCAAGCAGTTATCACAATTAAGTTATTGATTACACATATTAAGGTTTCGCACACACCCTTGAACTTCCTCACCTCTCTTACGTAGTACGTAACTATCGAGGATACTTAGTCTACCTAGTTATACTTCCCATAACCGTAGCTAACTAATTTTCTGTTCGTTGTCCTTATTCTTGTAATAATTTCATTATGCTATAAATTATTACTAAGATATTCACATATCATTTCATTGACTACTATTCTCAATTTGTAGATTATGTGCATAGAAACATTTTATCCCACAACAATGTAATTAATATTAGTTAACTCTCATATATCCTTTTTATTACACACAAAGGACCCTTGGCTCGGAATAATTCATCCACTCCAAGTGAAAGTTGGTTCAGAATGATCCATCGACCCGAACTATCTACAAATATAAATATATACACATATTCTGGTTCGGGACTCTTTCATCGCGGCACCAGTTCAAAGTTTGGTTAGGCATTTACATCGACCCCAAATATATAATAACTTTATGTTAGTTCGGAATGTCACATCGACCCTAACATAATTAGTTTAGGTAATATTCTCTTAACCTAAACCTAATTATATAGATATAGTAGGTACACACTCGACCTAATAAATCATACTCGTACGTAATATATTTTGCTTATATTCTCCATACTTATTAATTACAATTTCTCTTACTATTGTATTTATTCGAGCATTCGCGTAGCTCTAAGGGCCCTAGTTACCCCTCCTTTAATTCAGTAGTTAAGTTAATTTTAACCTACTGGTATTTTCTTTCCGGAATTAAGTCTCACTCTTTCCGTAATTAAATTAACCATCTCAACCCACGGCTAAGTCAATCGTTCTTTCGTCATTCCATTTCTCCAACATTCCTACTCAATCATTAGTGGAGGAACCTAATGGTACACCTACTGGTAATTTCAAAGTCCCCTCATAGGAAAAATATCATTTCTAAGGTTCCCATTAAGCAACGGAAATTAAAGAAATTTATACAAAAATTCTCTATAGTTCAGACAGGGTCGATCGATCGAAGGAAAAATGGTCGATCGATCGACTGCTCGATCGATCGACATTCAAGGGTCGATCGATCGATCAAGCAGTGATAGACCCAGTTCATCTTCTTCCTACGGGTTTCACCATTTTTATATCTCTAACTTTCATGATAAGCCATCATATTCACAACCAACAATTTCAATTCATTCCTACATGTTCTGGGATGATTACTAACGATTTAAAACAACAAAAGCTTTACAAATCTTGGCCAAATTCACTGAAAATCTCTCTAATATTCAAGAACCCTAAAAAATGCATTCTTTATAATTTTCATCCAAATTCCAGATTTTCTTACGAATTTCTCATCAAGCTTTCTATGATATAAACATACTTGGAAATACAAAAACGTCCAACATGCAAATCCTTATCAATCATGGATTATTATCAATTGTTTGTTCCCAAGAATATCATAAAATCATGTTCTTCCTAAGGCTTAATCATGGGTATTATAACTCAATTATATTTTTGCAAATAACCACTTGCCTTATGATTTGTAGGGTCTGATTTCGTGGTTGTTGATGATGATTGATGATATTCATACTTCAATCCTCCCTCCCAACAATCTTTGTGATGAAATCTTCCTAAGATGATCCCTCATTCCTTCTTTTGCCTTAGGAATTTGCCTCTCTCTCTCTCTTCTCTAATGGCTATGGTGTAACTCTAATTGCCTAACCCTAGCCACCACTCTTATAATCAGATTTAGGGCTTCAAAATTCGTAGGTCTTCTTTCCCATAATTGTAAAGAGACCAAAATGCCCCCGAATGGTCCCGGTTTAGCCCGAAAGTGACCCGACACTCAACTAGTACCCCCGGATACACTATTTTGACTAATTCGACCCTTTTGGAATCAACCGTGGACTCTAAATTATCATTTGAGTCTCGTAAATATTTTCCTACTCCCATCCTTAATTTTGTCGAGATACTTCCAATACGTCCATAGAGTCACCAGACCGTACATATCAACATTGAAAATTTCTACTCACCTTTAGTAAATTTTCTATAACACATATGCATCTTTATTAACATAATATCTATTTAAATTACTCTACTCACGTAATTTAAATAAAACGTATTTAATCACATTAAATTACTCTACTCACGTAATTTAAATAAAACGTATTTAATCACATTAAATTACTCTACTCACGTAATTTAATTAAATCATTAAATTACTCTATTCACGTAATTTAAAATTTAGTAAAATTTCGAGTTATTACATACTTCCCCCCTTACAAAAGGAATTTCATCCTCGAAATTAGAAAAATACCTGCTATAAATAATTCTGGATATTGTTCTCGCATATCCTCTTCCCGTTCCCAAGTGGACTCATCCATATTGTGATGTCCCCACTGTACTCGCACTAAGGGTACCACCTTGGATCTTAGTTTGCGCTCACTATAATCCAGGATAGCCACGGGTCTTTCTTCATACGAGATATCTGGCTGCAAATCGATCTCCTCCAGTGGAATGTGCCAGAAGGCTCTCTCGCTCCTCTTGTATTTCTTCAGCGATGCCACATGGAACACATCGTGTATTCGCTGAAGATGCTCAGGGAGTCCCAATCTGTAAGCTACCAGTCCCACTCTCTCAATAATAGGAAATTACCCCACATATCTCGGTGCTAACTTCCCCTTTTTGCCAAATTTCGTAACCCCTTTCATAGGAGATACTCGAATTAACACCTGGTCTCCCACATCTAATTCCACATGTCTCCTGTCGGCGTCATCATAACTCTTCTGCCTATCCTGGGCTATTAGAATACGTCCTCGAATCATCTCTATTTTGGAGGAAGTCTCCTGTATCATCTCTGGTCCTAAAAGCCTGTTATCCCCCACCTCTAACCAACAAATGGGTGAACGACAAGGCCTCCGGTAAAGCGCCTCGAATGGAGCCATGCCAATAGTGAATTGGTAAGAGTTATTATACACAAACTCCACCAAAGGAAGATATGGCTCCCAATTTCCCCCAAAATCTAGAATACACATTCTCAGCATGTTCTCTAACATCTGGTTTACTCTTTCCGTCTGGCCGTTCGTCTATGGGTGATATGCCGTACTCAATCGTAAGTCGGTGCCCATGGCCTCCCGAAAACTCTGCCAAAAGTGCGACACAAATATCTTATCTCGGTCCAACACGATATTAATAGGAACTCCGTGCAGTTTAACAATCTCTAAAATAAAAAGTTGCGCGTACCGCATAGTATCATAATCCGTACGAACCGGTAAGAAATGTGCGACCTTAGTCAAACGATCCACTATTACCCATATGGAATCGTGGCACTTCTGTGAGGTTGGTAACCCGGTAATAAAACCCATTGAGATACTCTCCCACTTCCACACGGGAATCTCTAGTGGTTGTAGCATCCCTGAAGGCCTCTGATGGTCAACTTTTATGAGTTGGCATGTAACACACTTTGAGACAAATTCTGCAATATCTCGTTTCATACCCGACCACCAATATACTCGTCGCATATCCTGGTACATTTTGTCCCCACCTGGATGTACCGAGAATTTTGACCCGTGTGACTCTGTCATAACGGGATGCCTCAAATCATCATCTTCGGGTACTATCAGTCTACCGTTGAAACGTAGTCCACCCTCTGAACTAATGGAGTAGAACTCTACCCCCTTGGCCAGTAACTGTCGTACTTTATCCTGACAAAATGGGTCTTCTGCCTGTGCCCTCACTATCCGCGTAACGTTCTCGGAAGTGATAGCTAGAACTGCCATACATGCTCTCGCCATATCATCCTCGTGTCGGAGCTCACTCCACTTTGCTTTCCAAACTTCTGCTAACTCTCCGGTAGGTCTTCTGCTTAACGCATATGCCACCACGTTAGCCATACCAGGATGATACTGTATATCAAATTGGTAGTCCTTCACGAATTCAAGCCACCTTCTCTGCCTCATGTTCAGGTCCTTCTGAGTGAACAAATATCGCAATGACTTATGATCTGTGAATAGCGTGAACTGCTCGCCCAGAAGATAGTGTCTCCAAATCCTCAATGTAAAAACAACCGCTGCCAACTCGAGGTCATGGGTGGGGTAGTTCTTCTCATGTGGCTTTAGCTTTCGTGACGCATAAGCTATAGCCTTCTCCTCCTGCTGTAACACTCCCCCAAGTCCTTGTAAGGACGCATCAGTATAGACTCGGTATTCCACTCCGCTCTTAGGCAAAGTAAGAACGGGGGTTGATGTCAAATTGTCTTTCAATTCATCAAATGCTAACTGGCAACTATCACTCCATACGAAGGGAATTCCCTTCCGAGTCAGATTCGTCAATGGTCCGGCAATTTTTGAGAATCCCTTGATGAAGCGACGATAATAACCAGCCAATCCCAAGAAACTGCGAATTTCTGTCGGTGTCGTGGGCTGTCCCCACTCCCTCACCGCCGATACCTTACTCGGGTCAACAGCAATGCCCCTGCTAGATACGACGTGGCCTAGGAACTGAACCTCCCGAAGCCAAAATCCACACTTCTCAAATTTGGCGTATAACTGATGGTTCTGCAATGTCTATAGGACCAATCGTAAGTGTTCAGCGTGATCCTCCTCCGTACGTGAGTAAATCAGAATGTCGTCTATGAATACAATCACAAACTGATCCAAAAACTCCCTGAATACCCTGTTCATGAGATCCATGAATACTGTCGGTGCATTAGTTAGCCCAAAAGGCATCACTCTGAACTCATATGACCCGTACCGCGATAGGAAAGCGGTCTTAGGTACATCCTCTTCACGAATGCGCAATTGGTGGTAACCCGATCTCAAATCGATCTTTGAGAAGTATGCAGCCCCTCTCAATTGATCAAACAAGTCGTCAATCCTCGGTAATGGATACTTATTACGTATCGTTACTTTGTTTAGCTCTCTGTAATCTACACACAGACGAAGTGAACCATCCCTTTTCTTCCCAAACAGTACCGGCGCACCCTATGGAGATGTACTCCGTCGAATAAAACCCTATCCTAATAGTTGCTGAATTTGCTCTCTCAGTTCCCGCATCTCTGAAGGAGCCATGCGATATGGGGCTCTGGCAATCGGTCTCGTCCCCGGTGTTAGATCAATCACGAACTCTATCTCTCTGCTAGGTGGTAACCCTGGTATCTCCTGAAAGACATCCTTAAAATCCCTCACCACAGGGATTGAGTCCAGAGAAACGACAACCCCATGTGAGGTCTCCTCCTCAATATAATATAAATGAGTTCGCGATCCTCCCTCGGGAAGTGGCATTGCCACAAGGAACATCTCCTGCCTCGGGATGGAGAACACGATGGTCCTCTCATAACAATCTACCACTGCCCTATTATGTGCCAACCAATCCATGCCTAGGATGACGTCATATCCCTCTATATCCAGCACTAGAAGGTCCGCCGCTAGACTCAATCTCCCGACCATAATGTCCACACCCTTACAAATCGAGTGTATAAGGGACCCACTACCCATCGGTGACTCCACACACATAAGATGAGTGTCTGCTGTTGCTAATAGGCCGGCTGCCCATGAAAATCTAGAGGAAATAAATGAATGTGTTGCCCCTGTGTCAAACAAAATATTCCCCTCAAGCCCATGAATAGGAAAAATACTCGCAACTGCCGGCGGTGCTGGCGGTGCCGGCTAAAATGGAATGTCACGGATGTTGAACACACGCCCATACTGCATCTGCCCTGGCTGTGGGGCCTGTACTACTGCTGGGGCTAATGGTGCCTGCTGCCCCTGTTGGGCACCTTGCTGTTGTGCCCGGTCTTGCTGTGGATAATTTCTGCTCTTGTGACCCTGCTGACCACAAGTGAAGCACTGACCCTGAAACTGTCTTTGTCCTTGGCCCTGTGGCCCTGACGTTGGCCCTGTCGCCCTTGGCCTTATTGTCCCCCATTTTGATTACCCTGGCCCTGTCGACCCTGTGGGGCTGGTTGCTGAGGACCCTGCTGGCCCTGCCGGTCGAAGCGATACTTCCCGTGCTTAAACTTCTTGGCAGGGTTCCCCTATCGGGAATCCAGTCCCAACTGACCCGCTGCCTGCTGTTGTGTTGCACTGCTGCCACTACCTCCATCCACCTTGCCCGGTTGGCTAGGTTCACCCCTCTTACTCCCCTTAGTATGAAAACGGTGATCCTGACAGTGTAGTAGAGCGGCATTGACGACATCTGTGTAGGTTACCAATGCCGGATTACCAATTAAATGTTGTCTGATTCTCCAGGATAGGCCCTCCATAAATTTGGACTTCTTCCTCTCCTCATTGCTCACCTTGTTTGGCACAAAATTGGCCAAGCGGGTAAACTCCTCCTCGTAGTCAGCAACTGAGCGATCACCCTGAACCACTTCGCTGAACTTCTTTCTCATCTCAGACTCTACTGCTGGAGGGAAATACTTGCGGTCAAATCACACCCAAAACTCGAAAATAGTCAAAGTATCTCTCTCCTCGGTGGTGGTAACTGACTCCCACCACTGTAGGACCGCTCCTGACAGACGAAAAGTGGCTAGCATCTGTTCATGTACTCCGGTGCACTCTAGCATACGCAAGTGGCGCTGTATATTCTTCTTCCAGTTGTACGCTTCCACTATATCAGTACTGCCCTGAAACTCGGGTGGGTGCCCCTTCTGAAATGTCTCCCTAACTCGTTGCCAAGTAGATGGTCTTGCCGGAACTTGCACTACCGGTGCCACAGGGGAGGTACTTGGGGCTGAGGAAAGTGGGCTGCCATTGCCCTCATCGCTGTCTCAACTTCCTGAGCCACTATCATTGCAACCTGAGTAGTGGAAATTAGCTCTGGTGGGGGTGGTGGTATCGGTACCTGTGGCTCCTGATGAGCCTCCCTCACCTCCTCTCTGGCTTCAGCCCTCTCTGCTCTCAGTCTCCTTGGCGGCATCTTATATAAGATTCAAATTGTATAAGTACACAGTTTATACAAAATTTAAGAGCAGAAGTACGATAACGCAACAGAGGAAATTTTCAATCAACAATCCTAATAGTAGGGCTCTAATACAACCAAACGTAACGCTGAATCGTAGTAAACCGTACAGATCCTATGGACACTAGAACCTGATGCTCTGATACCATCTGTGACACCCCGCCTAATTAAACCTTGGGTGATCAAGCCTTATTTTAATATAAACAGGTTTCTTTAATGGTTCATTCTTAGCATCACTGTCGAACGCCTTTGAAAAAAATACTAACAACCTAAATGAAATTAAAACGGGTGCCAAATTTTATCTTTCTTAAACAACAAATATTCCAAACCACACATTACCAATACTAGATATGAATATGCAGTATGCAAAAATAATATGAAAGCAGTTACAGTCTTGCCGTAAACCACGACCCAAAAAAAAGACAACTACAAATCCATAACTAGAATAAACTGTAATAGTAAAGGTGGAACGACATGTTCCAACTAGGAATAATAAAACTGAGATCCTGTACTAGAACTGAAAAAGATGAAGCGTCTAAACAATCCCTGCAACCTCCACACTGGCTGCAGCTCCTAAATCTCTGACATGAAAACAAGCTGGGTGTCCCTATGGCTGGGCACCTAAAAGGTTTTTAAAATTTTACATAGCAAGAGTTAGTACTCAAAACATTTGAAAATATTTTGCAAGCAGTTATCACAATTAAGTTATTGATTACACATATTAAGGTTTCGCACACTCCCTTGAACTTCCTCACCTCTCTTACGTAGTACGTAACTATCGAGGATACTTAGTCTACCTAGTTATACTTCCCATAACCGTAGTTAACTAATTTTCTGTTCGTTGTCCTTATTCTTGTAATAATTTCATTATGCTATAAATTATTACTAAGATATTCACATATCATTTCATTGACTACTATTCTCAATTTGTAGATTATGTGCATAGAAACATTTTATCCCACAACAATGTAATTAATATTAGTTACCTCTAATATATCCTTTTTATTACACACAAAGGACCCTTGGCTCGGAATAATTCATCCACTCCAAGTGAAAGTTGGTTCGGAATGATCCATCGACCCCAACTATCTACAAATATAAATATATACACATATTCTGGTTCGGGACTCTTTCATAGCGGCACCAGTTCAAAGTTTGGTTCGTCATTTACATCGACCCCAAATATATAATAACTTTATGTTAGTTCGGAATGTCACATCGACCCTAACATAATTAGTTTAGGTAATATTCTCTTAACCTAAACTTATTTATATAGATATAGTAGGTACACACTCGACCTAATAAATCATACCCGTACGTAATATATTTTGCTTATATTCTCCGTACTTATTAATTACAATTTCTCTTACTATTATATTTATTCGAGCATTCGCGTAACTCTAAGGGCCCTAGTTACCCCTCCCTTAATTCAGTAGTTAAGTTAATTTTAACCTACTGGTATTTTCTTTTCGGAATTAAGTCTCACTCTTTCCGTAATTAAATTAACCATCTTAACCCATGGCTAAGTCAATCGTTCTTTCGTCATTCCATTTCTCCAACATTCCTACTCAATCATTAGTGGAGGAACCTAATGGTACACCTACTGGTAATTTCAAAGTCCCCTCATAGGAAAAATATCATTTCTAAGGTTCCCATTAAGCAACGGCAATTAAAGAAATTTATACAAAAATTCTCTATAGTTCAGACAGGGTTGATCGATCGAAGGAAAAATGGTCGATCGATCGACTGCTCGATCGATCGACATTCAAGGGTCGATCGATCGATCAAGCAGTGATAGATCCAGTTCATCTTCTTCCTACGGGTTTCACCATTTTTATATCTCTAACTTTCATGATAAGCCATCATATTCACAACCAACAATTTCTATTCATTACTACATGTTCTGAGATGATTACTAACGATTTAAAACAACAAAAGCTTTACAAATCTTGGCCAAATTCACTGAAAATCTCTCTAATATTCAAGAACCCTAAAAAATGCATTCTTTATATTTTTTATCCAAATTCTAGATTTTCTTACGAATTTCTCATCAAGCTTTCTATGATATAAACATACTTGGTAATACAAAAACGTCCTACATGCAAATCCTTATCAATCATCGATTATTATCAATTGTTTGTTCCCAAGAATATCATAAAATCATCTTCTTCCGAAGGCTTAATCATGGGTATTATAACTCAATTATATTTTTGCAAATAACCACTTGCCTTATGATTTGTAGGGTCTGATTTTGTGGTTGTTGATGATGATTGATGATATTGATACTTCAATCCTCCCTCCCAACAATCTTTGTGATGAAATCTTCCTAAGATGATCCCTCCTTCCTTCTTTTGCCTTAGGAATTTTGCCTCTCTCTCTCTCTTCTCTAATGGCTATGGTGTAACTCTAATTGCCTAACCCTAGCCACCACTCTTATAATCAGATTTAGGGCTTCAAAATTCGTAGGTCTTCTTTCCCATAATTGTAAAGAGACCAAAATGCCCCCGAATGGTCCCGGTTTAGCCCGAAAGTAACCCGACACTCAACTAGTACCCCCGGGTACACTATTTTGACTAACTCGACCCTTTCGGAATCAACCGTGGACTCTAAATTATCATTTGAGTCTCGTAAATATTTTCCTACTCTCATCCTTAATTTTGTCGAGATACTTCCGGTACGTCCATATAGTCACCAGACCGTACATATCAACATTGAAAATTTCTACTCACCTTTAGTAAATTTTCTATAACACATATGCATCTTTATTAACATAATATCTATTTAAATTACTCTACTCACGTAATATATATAAAATGTATTTAATCACATTAAATTACTCTACTCACGTAATTTAAATAAAACGTATTTAATCACATTAAATTACTCTATTCACGTAATTTAAAATTTAGTAAAATTTTGGGGTATTACAGTTTGCTGAGATAAACTTATTGCAGATTTCATTGTGATTGTAAATTGCGATTTAATTCATAGTGAAATAAAAGGTTTTTCCCTTCGGGGATTTTTTTCTAAAATCTGCGAGTTGATTATTTATGTTTATTGGTTTAACACACACAAGTCGTTGCATGTTTAGGGGATGATTTTATTTGGTTTAAAATTGAATCTAATTAAATAAGTTTGTACTTGAAATTTGCGCATTTATTTAAATCACTATCTCACAACGCACTCAACAAATTGGTCTCAGAGCAAGTTACTCAAATTTACCGAGTATTCCCATTTTTTGCAAAATTTATGTGATATTGATATTTTTTGAAAAATCATATTTTTAGAAAATTGTCGCAATGTTTCCATGTGAAAACTTACACAATTGGTTGCCTGTTTTTGACATATCTAATTATGCTTACTGGAAAGCCTGCATAAGATCACATTTAAAAGCAATCGATGAGAGAGTTTGGTTAATTTGTGAAAGAGACTGGAATCCTCCCACTCTCACCGCGAATAATGTCACGAATTTAAAATCCATGTCAGACTGGACTTAGGATGTGTTGAGGTGGAGCACTTTTAATTCACGTGGACTTAGTGCAATTTCCGAACACATTACCCCCGACGAGTTTCGATGTATTATGACATTCACAACGTTTAAAGAAGTGTGGGATGATTTACAACTCACCCACGAAGGCAGTAACGCTGTCAAAGAGTCTAAAATTTAAAATTTAATTGCTCAATTTGAAACGATTACCATGCCTGAGATAGAGTGTTTTGATGACTTTTATGCACGTCTGTTTAACATTGTCAACACTAGTTTTAATCTTTATGAGCCTATACCTGATGCACGAGTGTTTAAAAAGATTTTAAGATCGCTACTGTTGATGTAAAAAATTAGATTGCTTCTAATTATTTAATCACAGATAAATATAAATGAGACAAAGAATTTTAAAGTGGTTCAGCCTTATAAGAATGGCCTACGTCCATTGCTTTCTGTTATTGCCAAGTGTTTTGGAGTTCTCGATATGTAATTCTATCAAGAAAATCCGGTCCCTTTGAATGAGGGTGATACAATGTATTTATAGCCCTTGGGGTGTACATGTGAAAGGGTAAACAATTAATGCCCTTTAAGAGTATACGTCTGTATGATAAGCATTCAATGAATAGTTGAACTATTGATTATCTGGCAATCAATGCTATGGTCGAGATACAGCTCGGACCGCCTTAGTTGCTCGTCGTTCAGGAGTTCCTCGGAGTGTTGGAGTTCCTCGGAGTACACTTGCTGCTCGGAGTGAGTATGACTTGGTCGGGGAAATAAACTTCCTCGTTGCTACTGTGCCACGTAGATCGACACGTGTCTTCTTATTATTCGTCTATATCAGCATACTAATTTTGGTATCAACAGAAGCCCCCAATGTTTCATATTTCGAACTTTGAGGAATATGGAACATTCTTTCTCGGTATATGGCAATATTAAATGACCTTCCTGGTTTTTAGGAGCATTTTCTCCGTATTCGAATGTCCTTCCAAATTCGCGGAATCCGCCTTTTTGAATTTTTATAAGCGCTTCGATCTTCGCGCACTTTTTGTCCTTTTAGCCGCCGGTAGCGTAATAGTTTCTATTTTGTAATGATTTCTTTTGTCATTTCCCAAGGCAAAGTATTAAAGCTTCATAGGCAATCCCATCGTCTTCTACCTTTTCCAATTTCTGCTTTCGAGTTTTCCATAGTCTTTCTCTCTCTTGTGCGTTCATCCTTTTCTTCGTTTGTTGTCAACAGATCTCCTTTTTTTCCTGTAAGATATTCTTCCTTCTTCTTCATTTCTTTTATTCGCCATGGTTTACGTTATTGAATCTCTTGAGAAATTCCGTTCTGATTTTTCTATTCCGTCTTGGGTAACTCTGGAGGATCTTTCTGAGCCTTCAAATTATTTTAGTGTGGCTGAGGGACATTGGTTCCCCAGCCTCTTTATTGTTGAATGTGGATTTTCTTTTCCACCAAACCCTTTGTGCTTAGAGTTCTGTCATTATTTCGATGTTGTTCCTGCAAAAATAGCCCCCAACACATGGGGAATAGTTAATGGGGTGTATAGGTTAAATCAAACTCACGGAACCCGTATAGGAATTCCTGAGATTATGTATTGTTATAGATGGGCTATTCTAGATAATGTTTTTTATTTAAAAACTAAATTTTTGAATAGGGCTTTAGTAGTCAACCTCCATGATGCCAATAGGGATTATTTTGAACATGGGGTAGTTATCAAAAAATGGCAACATGCCCCTTTGATTGGAGATGAAGTATATCAAGGTCCCAGATGCCCTCCATATGGCAATGGAATAGGTTATTTTCATTTTATTTTATTTTTGAAATTATGATTTCATTATGTTTGATAAAATGTGTGACTGATATTTCACTATGTATTTGTTTGCAGTTGACAGCAAAAGAAAAACTCCAAAAGAAGCTGACGCTAATATCAAGCATTTAAAACTTATCTGGAGTTTGCATTAGAAAGTTGCAGACGAGCACATCAGGTCTGCTTCATATTTGTTGCAGTATAGGAGTTATACAACCTCTTTCACTGCTCGCCCTGTAATCAGCACTGGTGAACCAGCGCCAGCTCCTGAGGATTCTTCACTAGACTCTCATATTCCTTTGAGTCAGAAAATGGGCAAAAGAAGATTTCCTTCTATCTTTGAGGAGACTACCTCTGCTGGAGATGGAAAAAGAAGCAAGAATGACGTCCCAAAGGGGACAAAGAAAGTAGATGCTGCCCCTTCTGAGCTCCTCAGAAGGCTTCCGAGAAGCCCCCAGTGGCTTCAAGTAAGAAAGATTTTCCTAAGGAAGTGATCACAATCTCCTCAACCAAGAGTTCTTCCTTGGTTGAATCTGCTGCAGTACCACCGAAGAAATCATCCTTGGTCAATTTGGCTGAAACCATCCCCCATCTCCAAGTTAGTGGAGCTGGTGTTCCAACTATTATTCCCCCGAGCTCTGCTATAAGCTCGGTGAAGACTTGGACCATTCCTGAAGTCCAAGGAATTGAGGAGAATATGCCTAGGGATATGCTTACAGCCCTGACTACTCGTCACATTGCCTTAGTAAGTTTCTCTTATTCTGAATTTTCTTTCTCTCCATCAATACATGTATTTCTTTGCTGACTTATCGTTATCTCCTTTTTTCAGCTGGTGAGTTGCTTTAACACCATTGTAAAGAAGGATGAAGCGATTAAGGCTTCTAGTTCCTCGTCCGGAGTGGAAGATGCTTTACTAGGTTTGACCAAATATTTGAAGGAGTCCCATCAAAAGTATGATGAGGATAAGGCTGAATGGGAGAAGAAATCGGTTGCAGTTGAGGTAGAGAAGGTGCAGCTCGTTGAAGTTTCCAAGGGTTCGGAAAATAAGGTGAAAGATTTGGAGGAAGAGAAAAAGAAGTATGACGAGAAGCTCAAGAGCTTTGGGGAGCTTGAGAACAAGATGAAAATGGTAGAAGAAGAATTATCCCTTCTGCGAGAAGTGAATCGTCATAAGGAGGAGGTGGAAGATAAGTTGAAAGCCACCGAGGATCTTCTATCCGAGAAGCTCTCCTCGGAGAAAATGAAAATAAAATTGGTGGTGAAAAAATCTTTTCGCACTGGTTGGGACAAAGGGTGTAACAGGGGGGTAGCAGCAATGATGTCCCAGGTGCAATATGGGAGTTTGAAATACTTCTGAGATGGTTGGGTGGCTGCCCTGCAAGAATTAAAGGTTAATGAGGACTCAGAATTATTTCAACAGCATCTCCCTGGTCCTCCCCCAAATATTGAAGATGAAGAAGAGGATGAAGCTGCCTCTGAAGAATCTTCAGTGGTAGTGGGTGATCCAATCCTTACTCAGCCTGTCGACGAGGAGCTTTCATCTCTGCCTGCTCCTCCTGAACAAGTTCTAGCCCTAGCCGACCAACTCATTGTTTCCACCGAGCAACCGAGCTCCTCATCCCAGCCTCCCGAGAAAGTCTTGGTAGACAAGGAAAAGGTGTGAAGTTGTTCGGTATTTATTTTTCTTTTGTACTTCTGTACTCTGAACACTGTACTCCTTTCTATGATGTAATAAAAAATCACCTTTTTTGTTTCTCTATGTTGTTGATGTTCTGTCTGCTTTTTTATTAACTCTTGCCTTCTCTTCTTTACTAGTTTATGGCTAGAATGGAATTGCTGTCTGCCCATGACACAACTCTGCTTCGACAATGTAATGATTATTTTAAGGCTGGCCACACTGACTTGGACAATTCCCAGATTGTAGAGATTCTTGGTCGAGATGTTTCAGACCAAGCAGTGGAGGCATATCATTACCTGAAATGTCTTCTTGATCGTGCTGTAGCCAACAATGTGGCTTATTATGAAATGATTGAAGACTTGCAAGGTACTCTCGATGAACTTCAGCAGAAGTATAAAGAGTCTTCAGCTCTTTTGCATGAAGGGTATGAGAAGAAACTCAAACAACTTAGTGATGAAAAAGGCTACGTGATACGACGCAAATATTGCGTATTTCACCCGTTAACCTACGCCTTATTAGCCCCCTTAGGTATCTTAATCCCTATACTTATGCTCGTTAACCAGATAACCTAGGATTTCTATGTTAACATGTTTTGCAGGGGTTAATTGAGCTTTTGTAGGTATTTGGATGCTTAGTATGAAGTTCAGACGCTTTCCGGAAATGTTTCGTCGACTTTTGCAGCTTCGGGGGCATTTTAGTAATTCCATCATTCGGGTTTGAATCCCGAGATCTTCACGGAAGTTGAAGACCTTTGATTTCTCTTCGCGTGGACGCCGACGGTGCATGATTCCGAATTATATCGATGGAGTTATGGCATTTTTTGGATGGGTTTTACTGCAAAAGTACACTCAATGTCACATTCAAGGGCATTTTCATCATTTCATATTTTGGTTTTTTAGCCTAATGTCTTATTGGATGTTGTAGTTCTCTGAGTTATCTCCGCGCAGCCTCTGACCGTGCCTCATTCCGAGCTATAACGAAGAAATGGCGGCATTTTCCGTAAAACATGATAAAGTTGCAGAATTGCAGACCTGTAGGGGCGAATCGATTCGCCCCAAAACCGAATCGATTCGGAATTGCTGCAGAATTGTAGTTCGAACTTCCCCTGTTTCCGAATAGATTCGGACCATTTACGAATCGATTCGGCCCTCCAGATTTTTGGTTTTCTTCCCTTTTATTACAAGTTTGCCATGGGATATTTTGTATAAAACTAATCCATCTCATTTTGAGATAAAAAAATCAGATTTGTAGCTTAGTTTAGGGTTTGGTTTTGGGAGCTTTTCTTCATTTCTCCTTGGGGTTATGCCCTTTTTGGGTTTTGTAAGTTGGTTTTCATTATCCATTCCATTAATATAGTTGTATTTTCTTAATTTTTTGCTTTGATATTTAGTTTACATGCTTTATTAATTAGTTTACTTGCTTTATTTCTTTCTTTCCTAGTTTAATTAGTTTAATTTAGTTTATTTCCATGTCGTGCCCTTAGATAAATAGGGTCGGGATTTCGTTACGCCATTTACGGGTTTGGACCTCGAAAGTTAGGGTTTCGTGTAAAATTACATTTAATTGAAACCGCGTGTATTAAAGTTGGATTGTTATGCGTTTATCTTTATTTGTCACGCAACTTTAGTGTTTATAGCGATAATCCGAATTTAATCCGCGTGTGACCATTTTTGATTAAATGTTTAATCTCGCAACTTTGGCTTAAATTTCTTATTGTGTGATGTTTATGCTTAATTGAAAATGATCGATTAAATATTTTCGAATCGAAATTCTAATTAGTAGTTGTTTAGCCCGTGAATGTGTGTATGCAATCCCGATCCTCGCTTTCCTTTAATTTAGCGTTAACTTCTCTTTTGTTTTTCCACCATAAACACCCATCACCTTTTCTTATTTCTTTAACACCATTTTTATTCTTGAAGTTTTAAAACAATTAACATCTAAAATTCAATCACTCCCTGTGGATTTCTTACGATACCCGACTTACCGCTGTGCTTGCTTGTCAAGTGTAGTAGTAGCTTAGGTTTTTTGTATCGCGGCGGCGAAACACACAACGATTGTGTCCTCACACGAACACACTTTTTCCGCCCGGTCACTACGACAAGATGCTTACTGGCTATGAAGTGAGAGAGAGAACATTGAAAGCAGATGTCGAAGGGCACAGGCAAATCGCTGAGCTATTGGAACAAGAAAACAACAATCTGCAAAAAGAACTAGCTCAGCTGAGGTCTGCTGCTTCATCTTCCACTGCCTTGGTACCGGTCACCGATGAAGGATTCTCATTTTTAGAAGTGGAAAATGCCAAGTTGCGAGAAGAGTTAGAGGCTTTGAGAAGAGCTGGGCCTTCTACTGCTACTCGGGGACGAGGAAGAGGTTCTCGTGGACGAGGAAGAGTTGCTCAGAATGTTGACGAGGAACAAAGTACTCAACCTACTCGGGGACGATCAAGAGTTCTTCGTCGTACTATTGAAGAAGCTCGTACTCAATCAGCGTTGGAAAACCAAGCATTCCAATTGATGGCAAAAAATCAAGCCTTGTCTGAACTGTCCAAGAAAGTCCAAACTTTGGAGGATCAACTTGCTGCGACGAAGTCTGCTTTGGATCATAAGGATATTTTTTCCAGAAACCTTCATGAGCAGTTAGAGAGACTAATTTTCCAATTTTATAAACAACCTCGTGAATTCTGGATGGCAGGCTACAATGAAGCCCTTTTTCACTTGAATGATCGTATTGAAAAAGCTAATAATGAAGGCTACAAACAGGGATGGATGAACGCCCTGGGTGTATTGAAACTAGAGCAAGGTCATTATTTATGGGATTACCATGCTCCTGGGCTGCTCGATCTACCAATTCCGCCCTTCAAGCTTGATATGAGCTGGATCCCTGCTCGGGCCATTCCTCGTTGTTTGATCTCCAAGTATCTTGGTGACTATGCCCTTCATTCACAGGCAGGATTACCTCCTCATGAGCATTTGCTGGATACACCTTCAATAATGAATGTCAGAATGCTTCGAGATCTTAACGTCATTAATTCTCCCCTTTGCCTGGAAGATCCTCCTGCTTGCGAGGAGCCTATTTCAAAAGCAGAAGGGAAAAGACCAGTAGAATAGGAAATTATGATGTAATAATTAGTACACAATTTAATATCAATGTAATAAATTTGTGTAATTAATTTTGAATTCAATGAAAGAGTTTCATTTTTGTTCGCAAATTTGTATTGCTATTGTCTCGTATTTGTCAAACACTTTATATTTGTGCTTGCATAACAATATCGTGTGGTTCATTGACCAAAAAAGTTACAAGTATCAGTAATGTTTCTCAATCACCTAATAATAAAGTAGTGAGTATAAAAATGTTGAAAATTTTTCCAACCAACCAAGGTTGTTAAATTGTGCTTGTCGACCAACTACAGTTAGTGGGTTTTTATCCCCGACCAACCATACTTGGTTCAGTTTGGAATATTTTGTTCTTCGAGGAAATTTTATATTTTCTGTAATAATCTTACCTCCCGACCAACATAAGTTGGCATTTGAGAGCATATCTTGTTTCCTAACCAACCGAGATTGGCATTTTTAGGAGTATTTTACTTCCTAGCCAAACACGTTGGCATTTTTAGGAATGTTGTTCTCGCCCTTTTACCAACCGAAGTTGGTCTGATTTCAAACTATCATGTCCACTTGCCCTTTTACCAAAATTGGTCTGAGCCAGTGTCAGCCTCCTAACCAAAGGAGTATGGTTTCCTAACCAACCGGAGCTGATATTGTTAGGAATGTCGTGTTCTCTCCCTTTTACCAACCGAAATTGGTCTGAGTTCGAACTATGATGTCCACTTGCCCTTTTACCAACCGGAGTTGGTCTGAGCTAGTGTACGCCTCCTAACCAAAGGAGTATGGTTTGTTCTCGCCCTTGTACCAACGGGAGTTGGTCTGAGCTTGAACTATCGTGTTCTCGCCCTTTTACCAACCGGAGTTGGTCTGAGCTTGAACTATCGTGTTCCTTTTACTGCCGAGCTGCGTAGTGTTACACACTAGTATTCCCCGAAAAACTTTCAATACAAAGAGAGAAGATGGAGAAATATCATCGTTTTATTCATATTTATGGAACTGCTTTACATTTTACATCACTGATAATACTTGCGTAGGTGTTCAGCATTCCATGCATTCTTAAATTCCTCTCCTTCTAGAGTTGCTATTCGGTAAGTTCCTGGTCGAACAACTTTTGTAACTCGGTAAGGTCCATGCCAGTTTGCTTTTAAATTATTGTGCTTCTGAATGACCTTCTTTAGCACGTAATCTCCTTCTTTTAAGTCGCATTTCTTCACCCTCTTTTTGTAGAACATAGCTGTTAGTTGTTGGTAAGCAGCATTCCTAATGGCTGCCTCTTCTCTAACCTCCTCGAGCATGTCCAAATCTAATCTTCTCATTAAGTCGTTGACTGGGGAATTGAAATTCAGCACTCTGTGTGTTGGAAGACCCAACTCGGCAGGTATTACGGCCTCACTTCCAAATGCCAGCATATATGGTGATTCTCCAGTTGCTGCTCGGGGGGTTGTTCGGTAAGTCCATAATACTGACTGTAGCTCATTAATCCAATTAGCTTTAGCCTCACTTAGCCTCTTCTTCAAACCATTTAGTAATGTTCTGTTCGTCACTTCAGTCTGTCCATTGCTTTGAGGATAGCCTGGTGCTGAATGAACCTTCAAAATGTTTGACTGATGACAATAGGCGGCAAACTCCTCGTTATCAAATTATGTTCCATGGTCTGTGATGAAGGCATGAGGGAGACCATATTGGTAGATGATGTTCTTCCAAATGAATTGGTACACCTTCTCGTATGTCATATCAATCAAAGGCTCAGCTTCTATCCACTTAGTAAAATAATCAACTGCGACAATGAGGTACTTGAATCTTCCTCGGGTCGTTGGCAGTGGTCCCACCAAATCAATTCCCCACATGACAAATGGCCAAGGGGAAGTTATGGGTGTCAACAATGCTTGTGGAGTTCGTCTAATGGAGGAAAAATGTTGGCATTTATCACATCTCTTAGCATAGGCTATACAATCAGCCTTCATCGTTGGCCAGTAGTATCCCTGCGTCATCACCCTTTGCAAAAGTGCCCGACCTGCTACATGGGCTCCACAGGACCCTTCATGGATCTCTTCAATCAATTCTTTCACCTCGGAGGGATGTACACATCTTTGTAAACCTTCCATAATTCCTCGTCTATACAAAACACCATTAGTTAGTACATACCGAGCAACTTTAAACTTCAATTTCTTGGCAGAGAGCTTATCCTCCGGTAATTCTCCCTCCTCAATATATGCCCTGATGGGATCCATCCAAGATGGTCCTAAATCAAGGGTAATAATATTCATTGTTAGGTCTTCATCTATGCTCCGACTTTCTAATACTTCAATTGGTATCGTTCTTCATAGCTTGGTACGAGTAGCTGATGCTAGTCGGGCTAGTGCGTCTGCTCGTGCATTCTCCATTCTTGGTATTCTGATCAACTGAATGGCATCAAATTCTGCCAATAACTCCATCACCTTTGCATGATACTTGACCATTAATTCTCCTTTAACTGCATATGTTCCCATCATCTGATTCACAATTAATTGAGAATCACTGAATACCATCACTTGTTGTGCTTCCATAATCTTTGCTAAATTAAGACCTGCTATCATGACCTCATACTCGGCCTCATTATTGGAAGCTTTGAATTGGAATCGCAGGGCGTATTCCATGTCAATCTCGTCTGGGTTGTTCAAAACAATCCCTGCTCCACAACCTGTTGTGCAAGATGACCCATCTACATATAATCTCCATGTAGGTAAATCATCTTCAAATTTCTTATCTGATAAAGTTCCTTGGTGAAATATTTGTTATTTCCTTTCATCCTACCCTGATATTTCTCTCTCCTCGTCGATCATCTCTTCTCTCCCTTTTACCAACCGGAGTTGGTCTGAGCTCAAATTTGATGATCCTTCAATATCCACAAGCCCTTTTACCAACTGGAGTTGGTTTGAGCTTGTGTTTGTTGATCCTGTAACATCCACAGGTTAATCATCAAGCAACTTTTGTTCCTCGGGGGTATCAGGATAAGTAAACTCTGCTATAAAATCTATTACATCTTGCCCTTTTAATGATGATCTAGGTTCATACACAATATCATATTCACCGAGCTCTATTGCCTAGTACATCAGTCTCCCTGATTTTTCTGGCTTATGAAGGGCTTATCTCAATGGCATGTCGGTATACATGACGATGGTATGGGCCTGGAAATATGGCCTCATTCTTCTACTTGCCTCAATTAATGCCAATGCCAATTTTTCCATCTTTGAGTACCTGATCTCTGCACCTCGAAAAGCCTTACTTGTGTAATAAATTGGCTTATGGACTCCATTATCTGTTCTGATCAATGCCGAGCTGACTGCATTCTCTGATACTGCCAGGTACAAGTACAACTTTTCTCCCATTACTGGCCTGGACAACAGTGGAGGTGCTCCCAAATATTTCTTTAAGTCTTGAAAGGCTTTTTCACATTCATCATTCCACTCGAAGGTTTTTCGAAGTGTTTTAAAGAATGGGAGGCATCTATCAGTTGCTCGGGATACAAATATGTTGAGCGCCGCAACTCGTCCTGTAAGACTCTGCACCTCTTTCTTCGTCGTTGGAGATCGTAACCCTAAAAGAGCTTTGATCTTTTCTGGATTCGCCTCAATGCCTCGCTGGTTGACAATGTACCCGAGGAATATTCCTTCTCGTACTCCAAATGTACACTTCGTCGGGTTGAGCTTCATTTGGTATTTATCCAGTTGATCAAAGGTCTAACCTAAGTCAACTAGATGATCAACAGCTTTCTTTTTCTTTGTCAGCATATCATCGACACAGACTTCCATATTGCAACTGATTTGTTCGGTAAAAACCTTGTTCATTAGCCGCTGGTATGTCGCTCCTGCATTTTTCAAACCAAAAGGCTTAACATTATAACAATGAGTTCCCCTAGGGGTGATAAAAGAAGTACTTTCCCTGTCTTCAGGTTTCATTTTGATCTGGTTGTAGCCAGAGTAAGCATCCATGAAGCTGAGCAGCTCCTGCCCCGAGGTAACATCCACTAGTTGGTCAATTCTGGGCAATGGAAAGTGATCCTTTGGGCAGTCCTTGTTGAGATCAGTGAAATCAACACACATTCTCCATTTATTGTTTTTCTTCTTTACCATCACCACATTTGCTAACCAGTCTGGATATTTCACATCTTCAATGAATCGAGCTTTCTAGAGCTTCTCGACCTCCTCTTGTATAGCTTGATTCTTTTCGAGACTAAATACTCTTCTTCTCTACTTTACGGGTTTGATCTCCTTATTCGCATTGAGCTCATGACATAAGAAATTTGGATTTATTCCTGGCATGTCTTCATGACTCCATGCAAAAGTTTTCTTTTTGTTTCTCAAGAAAGTTATCAACTCCTATTTTATTGAAGCATCCAACGTCGAACCTATCTGGGTTATTCGTTCAGGGTGCTCGTCGTCCAGAATAACATTTTCTGTAGATTCCACCACCTGTCCTTTTATAAGTTGGGATTCATCTCTGGGATCCAGTGTTTCAATTTCTGTACCTTCATCCACCTAGTAGGTAGTAGTCTTTTTCCTTGACTCTTCAAGCTCCTCTTGCTCGGCAGATGAATAATAGCATTCCTTAGCTACTTTTTGATCACCTTTCACAACTCCTACTCCAAAATTTGTTGGGAATTTTAAACACTGATGTACTGTAGATGGAACTGCTTCGAACTTCTTCAAACCAACTCTTCCCATTATGATGTTGTAAGCTGATTGCACATTCTTATCCATCACAAAGAAGCGTATTCTTTCTGTTCAACAAGCAGGCCAAGTTCCAATGAATATATCCAACTTGATCGTCCCAAGTGGAAAAACTTTCTCGCCAGCAAAACCCAGGAGAGGTCTGTGATAAGGTTCCAATTGAGATAATTTTAAATTTAAACTGTCAAAGCATGAGTAGAACATAATGTCTACCGAACTACCATTATCTACCAGAACCCTTGAAATCACTACTTATTTCATCCTCATTTTGATCACCAAAGGGTCGTCGTGAGGGTAAAGAACACCTGCAAGGTCGTTTTTTGAAAAACCAATGACCAGCTTCTCTTTGTTTATCTTCCTCGGGCGATCCTCCTCAGCCAAATTTATCCGTTGAATGTATGAGCAAGCCTGAGCCTCACCGAGGTAATCTTTTCTTTCTGCAGTAAGATCTCCTCCTCCTGCATCTCCGCCTATAATAACATTACAATCAAATGTTCCAAAACGTATTGAAAATACCTCGCGTTCTGGTTGCCTTGGCCTTTTGGGAAGATTGGGGTCATCCTCTGTATCATCTTCATGATCCCTTTTCCTGTTTTCTTCTGCCCGACGAGGAGATCTAGACCTCTCTCTTGCTCGGTTTTCATTTCCTCTTTCATTTCTACGATCAACATACTTTGACAACTTTCCTCGTCTAATGAGCGTTTCAATCTCATTCTGGAGGGCTATGCAATTTTTAGTCATATGACCATGATCCTTATGAAACTCGCAATATTTATCTCTATTTCTTTTGTCAGGGTCCGACCTCAGTTTCTTTGGCCACCTTACTTCTTCGTTATTCTTGATTTCTTCCAAGACATGATTAATACCCATTTTCAAAGGAGTATAATTATCGAATTTCTTCAGAACTTCCCATGATGACTTATTATTCTTGGAATGCTTGTCACCGCCATTGCCCTTATGCTCTTTCTTCTTAGATTTGTCGATTTCCACCTTGGTTTGTTTATCCATATTCTTATTCGCAGCCATAGCCTCCTCGGCATTCATGATTTTGGCCGCTTTTGCCATCAACTCTGACATAGTTGTAGGTGGATCTTTGGCCAAAGTGTAATACAATTTGTTAGGCAACAACCCACTCATCAAGGCGGTTATTGCTGTCTTTTATTCATAATCTATGACTTCCAGCTTCTCGTTATTGAAACGAGTTATGTAATCTCTAGTACTCTCACCAGATTTTTGTCTAACACTTAACAAGTGTGTTGCCCGTTTTACTGGCTTTGCTCCAAAACAGAAATTGCCGATGAATAACTCAGCCAATTGAAAAAAAGTTAAAATCTTACCCCGAGGAAGATTGTTGTACCATATCTGGGCAGATCCAGTAAGAGTTCCTGAGAATGCTCTGCATCTCATCTCGTCAGGGACAGCATAGATGTCGGCAGCAGCTTGATATTGCTCTATGTGCAGAATAGGATCTGTCTTTCCATCATATTTGGGGGTTACCACAGGGGCTTTTAAACTTTGACAGGGTAGGAAAATCCACAATGGCCTGGACAAAAGATGTCCCTTGAACAAAAGTTTGTTGTAGGGGATTCTTCGCCTTAGCCATTTCTCCCAATCTATCCTCCAACCGCTGAATGGAACCTTTCCACGCATCATTTCCTTCCTCGGGCTTATTAGTTCGAGCAATTGATTATTCTGAAGTGGCCTCCTGAGACCTATCTTGACGAGCAACCGGTCGTGATTGTGCTGATCCCTCTCTTAGATCTGATGGTTGTCGAAAACTCCTTGACATGGTCTTAGGTGGACTCCTATTCCTCCTAGGGCCTAATCGGATGAAAGGAGATACCCTGCTCAATCTTTCCAAGGCACTGGGTTCTCTTTAGAGAGAGAGTGATACGTTGCTCAGTATCTGTAGCCCGTATTGATGAAGTTCGCCCAGGTTGATAAGAGAAATCATCAGATTCCTCATTACGATACGCATCTGTACGCCTGGATCGTGAAGAAAGTAAATAGGTTTGCCTCTGACCACTTCGCTGTCCCGAATGTGCAGGTGCACCACCATGAAGGGTTTGTATGAGTTGCCGCATTATTTCTTGCATGGCGGTTTGTCCTTGAGCCAGATTCGTCATAATTCCAGCCAGATCTGGAGGTGCAGAGGGATTTGGAAGATTTCCAGCATTTCCAGCATTTCGATTGCTGGATTCCGAATTATCTGCCATTGATGATGAATGATTTTTGGTGAAAAACGATAACAACAGTTGTTTCCCACAGACGGCGCCAATCTGTTGATGTAAAAAATTAGATTGCTTCTAATTATTTAATCACAAATAAATATAAATGAGACAAAGAATTTTAAAGTGGTTCAGCCTTATAAGAATGACCTACATCCATTGTTTTCTGTTATTGCCAAGTGTTTTGGAGTTCTCGATATGTAATTCTATCAAGAAAATCCGGTCCCTTTGAATGAGGGTGATACAATGTATTTATAGCCCTTGGGATGTACATGTGAAAGGGTAAACAATTAATGCCCTTTAAGAGTATACGTCTGTATGATAAGAATTTAATGAATAGTTGAACTGTTGATTATCTGGCAATCAATGTTGTGGCCGAGATACAGCTCGGACCGCCTTAGTTGCTCGTCGTTCAGGAGTTCCTCGGAGTGTTGGAGTTCCTCGGAGTACACTTGCTGCTCGGAGTGAGTATGACTTGGTCGGGGAAATAAACTTCCTCGTTGCTACTGTGCCACGTAGATCGACACGTGTCTTCTTATTATTCGTCTATATCAGCATACTAATTTTGGTATCAACAGCTACCAAAACATTTTATCCCTAAAACGACCATTCTAAATACCTTAGGTAGTTTGGGCAATTTAAAGTCATAAGAGTTGGTTGGAGACCTTTACACATATGAGATTGACATGTTTCCTGACACTGTCAAGCCTAAGGATAGAGGAATAGAAGCTAAAGCCTAGTATAAAAGGAAAAATAAAGTGAGTTTTTGTGAGTTCGAGTCTCAAGACGAGTTTGATTTTGATATGGCCATGCTTGCGAATTTTTTTAAAAATTTTCTCTAGTTTTTAAAACAAAAATTTTCCAATAAAAGGTTTTTTGAGAAAAAGAAAGACAAGGCCAAAGAAAGCTGTGAGAAAGAGTAAGAGGGTGAGGGATATTTAGAAAAAGTAACTTGTTTTGAGTGTGGGGGAAAAGGGCATAAGTCATTTGAATGTCCCACTAGACTTAGGAGAGAGGGAGCAAAAGTTGTTATGCTAGTCACCCTTAGTGATAGTGAGGATGATGTGAAAGATTTTGGGGAAGAGTTTACACAAGGAAAGTTTGTTGCCTTCTCTTCTAGTCACATAAGCACACCCATTTTGTCCCATGATGATGAGGATACTTGTGCACGTGAGACCCTTGAGGATGATTTAAGTGTTTCTAACGAGTCTGAGAGTGAGTGCGCTAGTAAGGGTGATAGTGAGCTCCAGATTGCATTTAGAGATTTGTACGCCGAGACCTTAAAGATTAAGAAATTAGATAAGGAGTTAGATCTTAGGATGAGAGATTTTGAGAGAGGGTTAGAGAATTTGAAGTGAAAGCGGGTCAATGCTCGAGAAGGTGAAGGTTTCTTTGAGTGAACAGTTGATAACCTTAGGTCAGCAAAAGAGTGAACTTATAACCTGCATGTCACAATTAGAGAGAGATCTTAAGCATGCCCTGGAGGTTAAAGTCACTTTATAGAACACATATAAGAAGTAAAGAAAAATGGTTCTCAATTCCATTTTGGGTAGTGGTGAGAGTTTAGGAATAATTCATGACGATGCTTCCACTTCACATGTTGTACCCAAGCCGGTTCCTGCTTTAGTGTTTGATCCATATGGCTCTCAACCCAACCCACCTAACCATCCCGTACCTGATAGGAGAGCGCGTAGGAGATATTTTGAGCGAGGTGTACCTGGGCCTATTTGTGTTTACACTCATTTCAAGAAATGGGGACACCTTATGAAGTTTTGTTTTAAGTTGGGTCATGTGTCATGTTTTTCTACAACACGTGTTCACACACACACACCCACACCTAACGCTCCGAATGATTACAGAGAGAGTTTTCACATAATAGGGAGAAGGTAAAATTTTTAGTCAAGACTTCACATGATTTGATGGAGTTTTTTCATAGGATGTCACCACCTTTGGAAAACTCCACCGCACCTAACGGTTGAGGTTTAGACTTGTTTTCTAGCATAGGTTGAGTTGCATGATGATATTGTTGCCTATTGCTAGTATGTATTTTTTTATATTATTTTTTTTTTACTTTTTAAAATTTTGAAAAAACTAGAAAGATTTTATTTTGATAATTTTGTTGAAAAAGACAAAAAGTTTTTTTTTAGTTTGCTTTAAACCATATATGGGTGGACATTTAGGATGACCAATTCACAATTTCATTCAATATCCACGTGACGATTTGATAGTGTTTCCATATGCGTCATCATTTCATTCTTGTGCTTTACAACATTTGAATTCATTGAGATGTTATTAGTTGCTACTACCTACATGTTTGACTCATAAGTTCCTTTAATGCACACTTGAAAAGATTTATTTGATTATTGTAATTGTTGATCACATATTGGTCGGGGTATTGTCAACTCAAATTTGTCTTTAAAACGAACCATATAGGATAAAATTTGACAATGAAAGTAGTGCATGTAAAACCCATTTACCGTGAGGAATTTAATTGCAACAAAATATGATGAGTGAATCACGGGAAAGGGTTGCGTGAGTTCAAAATTAACTCATCAAGAAAGCCACAGTTGAAAAGAGCCCGAAAAAATTTGAAGGCAATAAAAAGGTAAATATGCCAAAAAGGGGCGACCACAAAAGAAAATATAGTGATTATTATTTATGAGGGAGTTTGGATGGAAAGAAATAAAAAATGGGTTTGTACGTCCTGACAACGTCTTGATAAGGCATTCATAGTTTTAGACGTTATTGGTGTGGGAATCACTCTTGACTTTGATGTGTTGATGGATTGAGTCGATTTCATCTAAATTCAATACTTTTGATACCTAAGGACGATTTTGAGATTCATTCAATAGGACTAGACGTATACATCGTGCACATATGTTATGTTTGAATGCGTTTATTTACCTATTGAATATGTTCACACCCATTCATTCTGTATCCATGATTTGGTTTTCTTAGTGTAAATTCATGGTGTGTGGTTTTGTAAAATTATTTGTGCATTTTTGTATGAAAAAATTGAAAAATCAAAAATAGTTTGTGGAATCTTTTGAGTTACCCTTTGCATAAGCGTAGTATGTTTGCTATTCATTTTTATCGTGACAACTCCATGTGTATTTTGTTTATTCGTTTCCTTATCTATTTCGGACAAATAAAAAGGGTGAGAACGAATTATGGGGGAGATTTATATTGATTGATTTATTCTTATATCATTTCAAAATCGATGCATCACATAGGTATTTTCTTTGTCTTATGTGTGTAGGTACAAAATTGAAGATCTTTATGTTGCACACCTTAATGAGAAAAACGTAAAGATTTGATGTTGAAGATTTTTGAAGAAAGTTTTGGACTTACATGTTTGGTACCTTTTCAGTTTTGGGTTCATGGGAGGGTTTTAGATTTGTATAGGCATTATGTTTTGATAATTTGAATAGTTTTCTTTTGTACCGCATAGACATAGGGGAGATTTGTAAGGACATAATTTTATAAATTTCCGTTATCAATTGAGTTGTCATATACCGCTACAACCGTCGAAGAATTATTCAAGATCACATACACATGAAGACAGATCAAAATATTAAGTTTTCTTCAACGTTCAAGCCTTCGGAGGTTTAACTTTAATAAGGTTGTGTTTTAAGTCCTTAATAATTCACTTAGGGTGTTGAGATATTTTTCATCAAATATTTTCTAAGTGCTGGAGCAGAGTTTTTAAGTTTTTCATCAAAAATATTATTCTAAGTGCTACGGCGAATTTTCATAAATAAAAAAAATGTTTTTATTTTCGCGCTGTCTCGTTCGAGCGAGAGAGCTGTCGTTCAAGCGACGCGTGTCCTCCTTCGAGTGAGATGATGTTTTCGTTCGAGCGAGCTACCACCTTAGGTTTTTAATAAAAAGGCTTTTCCAGCTTCGATTTTAATCAGAAGACCTGCGATTTTAAACATAAAGGAAACCTCTTTTACAGAATTCATTGTCTTATCACTTTTAGGGTTTTAATCCCTTTTGTTTTCAATTAACAAAATCCCACTAGTTTTTGTGAATTGTTTTGGAACCGAAGAACACATCTTGTGTCAAGTTTCTCTTGTAGAGAGGATCTCTAATGCTGATCTAGGTTCTCTTAAGGGGAGCACTGGGCTGAAGATGATTGTGTGTCAATATGGCGTGCTTGTGGGCGTTCCTGGGTTGAATTGGAGTTGCAGTTCTGGCTGACTCTACACTGCGTGTCTATGTAGATTTGCTGAGGCAAACTTATTGCAAATTTCATTGTGATTGTAAATTGCAATTTAATTCATAGTGAGATAAAATGTTTTGCCCTTAGAGGATTTTTCCTGAAATCTACGAGTTGTTTATTTGTGTTTATTGGTTTAACACACACACACACACACACACACACACACACACACACACACACACACACACACACACGTAGTTGCATGTTTAGGGGCTGGTTTTATTTGGTTTAAAATTGACTCTAATTAAATAAGTTTGTAATTGGAATTTGCTCATTTATTTAAATCAGTATGGCACAACGCACTCAATAATGTGTTTTCTTATATGTGTCAACATGCCTACACTGCCTACTATCATGGTAGGTTCCACATCGTGGGCAATCTTATCTTGATGATCCCATTGGCGGGATTTTAGATTCGTGCTCGAGAAAATAAAACTTATGGTTGAGCATTACTGGTGTGTATGATAGTGTGACCGATCAATTGGTGCGTTAGGCTTGTGCGTAGCCCAAAGGCTTAAAACTATGTTCTCCACCATTGCATGTTCTTTGATTTATGGTTCGAGGAGACATTTCGAACCGATTGTCCTTGGTGTGGCATGAGAGGTACATGGACCTGATAGCATAGTATGCAAGTGTGCATCGCGGTGCCCAGTCCGAGAGATGCTATATATATATATATACTTGGGTGATTTATTCTACTTATGTGCAATAGTAGGGAGACTGGATAGTATATATCTAAAATAATGCTTAATCTACATAGTGTGTGATAGTAGTAAAGTTAGATAGCGTATATCTAAAGATGATTTAAGTAGAGAAACTTAATAAAATGGTTTAATGATAACATACGTTAAATGTTAATTATGGTTAATAATAACATACGAGACATGTTAATTATTAGTGTTACGATAATGTACTGTATGGGTGGTACGGGGGAGTTAAAGAGAAGCTTAACTAAGGAATTAATGATAATTGAGGGTATATTGTAGCATACTATATGGGTGTTTGATTGAGCTAAAATTGTTAGTGGTTAGTTAGTTATTGTTGAGACCGAGTTGGGTTGGGTATCATAGCTAGGTAGAAGATGTTAGGCGCGCACATTAGTTGAGAGGTGAGGAACTCAAGGGAGTGTACATTGAACTAACATGTGTAATGAATAAGTGATTTTAAACTGTTATAAATACTTGCTAAATATTTTCAAAAGGTTTTCTTGGCTCTAACCCATAAGAAAAATATTTTCAAAACATTTTAGGTGTCTAGCCATAGGGACGCCCATCGTGATGATCTGTTCTATGGATGCGTACCTGTAACACTTGTAGATGCTTGCAGGATTTGGATTAGGGGCTTCAGTCACTTTATTTGTAGAGTAGGATGCAATTGATTTATATTTATTTCAGTTATTTATCTTATGATTGGTTTAGATTATTATTACTGCGTAAATGACTTGGTTATTATTTTTTGTTTTCGCATATTGTTATTATTTAATAATAAGATAAAATTTGGCGCCGACTTTTTGAATACTAGGTGGTTAGTAAATGTTTAAAATATTTTCGCCAGTGATACTAAGAATGAATCGGGTGAGATTCTTGTTTTATTTTTGTAAAGGATTGATTACCCCATATTTAAATAGGCAGGGTGTCACAAATTATGTCATTGGTAATGTCATCATAAATATCTTTTTCAATGTATTTCACTTATCTATCACTTATCCAACTATCCCCCATGCGGTTTCGATGATGAGTTTTTATAATATTCATAGCCGAAAATGCTCCCTCAACTGTAGCAGCAGAAATGAGGAGGATTAAAGACAACTTAATAAGCTTGTAAATTAAACCATATAAAATCTATTTTCCTTTCTCCTCCATCTTCTTAGCCAAATCATAAATCCCCTCCACTTCAAAAAATTACTCGTTTCATTTCATATCAAATTTAAACAATTCTAGATCATCTCGAAGAACTATACGTTGTTGTTCTGTGAAATCGTCGGGATAAATTTAGAGAGCCGAACCAATTGTATGATATCAAAAGTAGCGAATGAATTACTTCTGTTTAAAGATTACATATATACAAGCAATTCAGAATTCACCTCATTAAAATAATTACTAAGATTAATAATTTTTTATCCACATAAATGTAGAACAAATCAAGTTGATAACGATAAAAAATTGTTATCTTCGGTCCTCGTCTTGATCTTCCCCAAAGACTAAAATTATCCTTCATATTAGGAATGGCGATACCATGTTTCATATAAAGGAAGATAGTTCGCTCAACTAATTATCCTATCCACAATCTCTCATCTTTTGGGTCTTAGAAAATATAACTAAAGTTATATCATTCACAATGTCTTGATCTTTTCATTGTAATGCTTTTGAAAGTTCAATAGTGATTGCAAGTGCATTTCTCATTTAATGCAAGATGCAGATGTAATAGAAAAAATTGCATCAAGTTTATCAAATTTAATGCTTCACCTTTTTTGATCGTAGCATGTTCCACCAAATCTGCAAGGACATCAATCACACATCCAAATATAATAATTAAGTTTACTAATGTACCATAGTATGAGCCTCGCCGTGTGTCGGATGATCGCTTAAGTCTAGTCAATTTATTTAACCCTGAATGCTTAATATCGCATCACTTTCTAGTAGCTTAAAAATTCTCTCAACCTCTTTTTATCGGAGAATGTCTCGGCGCTTGCATGATGCGCCAATATTATTCACTAAATTATCAACTAAGAAAAAGAATTTATCAATGTTTTTCAATCGTTTGTAAAGTGAACAATTGCCAGTTAAAGTTGATGTGCAAAATAATGCACATAGAATGCAGACTTATTCTCCCTCAAAATAGTTTATTTGAACCCATTATACTCGCCTTGCATGTTACTTCCCCAATCATAACCTTGACCACACATTTTTTTCACAATCAAATTATGCTTATTAAAAAATCTATCAATTAAAGATTTTAGTGAAATTTTCGCGGTGTTAGGAACATGTACCATGCTTAGAAATTTTTATATCACAAATCCGTCATATTCACATACCGCGACACAATGGCCATTTGCTATTTGTCTGATACTTTCATCGATTAATATCGATAATGGTTAAGATATTTTAAGACTTCATTGGTTATCTCACTAGAAATGGATTTTACAACATCTTTTTGAATATCCGACGGTGATAATTGATGATTTCCTGGAGCAAATTTTAGAACAACTTTATTTAATTCATCTTCCTATCCGCTAGCCATTGCAAAAGTTTAAGAATTTTTTTGTTATTCATTGAGACTTTCGATTCATCATGAGCACTAAAATATAGACCTTGTCGTAGTTCAAGTCAAAGACCATCAATGGTCGTATGTAACTGTTAACGATACTCAACCTGACACTCCTTCGAGTTGTTGTCAAATAGTGTCTCAATGTGCTGATATTGCTTTAGTAAAATTTAATCCTTCATATATGCAACACTATGCATAGTAGAGACAATATGTTATTGAAGTCTTAATTTATTTTTTCAATTGTTAAATCCACTCCTCACAAAAACATCACTTGTAATGTTTTTGTCTTTGGACGAAATAGAAAGAAATATAAGTAAAATGCAGCATCCGCCTTTACACTATCCTCCAGCCAATTCTCGAATTCGGTGAACCACATGGAATTAAAATGATGGGACTTGCTACTAATAATTTTTTGAGGAAACACATGCGTTGAGGGTTGGGAAGGGCCCATTTACAAATATGCTCATCGAGCATTGTCTTGATCATTCTGATCATACTCTGAAATAGGAAGTCTTAAACTAGGATCGGAAGGAAGATTTGGTAATTCAACTTCAATTCGACTTCGACTTATCTTTTTGACATAGGTTCCATTTGGACATCCATGTTTTCAGTTGATGGTACCATATCATTAAAAACATTATCGCGAGTTATTTTATATTTTTTTTCATAGCTCAAATAAGAAATAATTTCTTAATTTTTATTATTTCACATTTATCATGATGTCCAAATTTATGAAATCATCATACTAAAATTTAGGATAAATACCTCAATTAACTCAAACTTTATATATATATATATTATCAAAGCCCTAAAATAAACATCAATAAAATTTAATCAAACCCTAACCTAAATAACAACAAAATTAATTCAAACCATAATATAAACAACAACAAAATTAATCGAAGTAAGTAATCCAAGTTAAGATCAATATGCTATGTCATTCAAGTATTTAGTAAAAAAAATATGCCAATGATAACAGGTAGCATTAAGTTGAAAAAAAATATCACATAAATAATCCCTAAAAAGCTAAATGTATAAAAATATTACCTTGTAAAGTTCCAAATGAGTGAGAGGGTTGAGAGATGTGGGGAGAAAAGAGTCTGGAAGCTCTCATTTATTTAAAGCAGAAAGAGAGAGAAAGTGAAATAAGAAAAATGTCTTGAAAAATGAAGGCCAAGTGGGGAAAGTGGGAAAAGAGAATTGACTGTGTCAAAGTTTTCGGGTATCTTCAATTTTAAAGGTAGATATTATATATTTGTATCCTCACTTTTAAAACTAAACACATGTACCTTTATATTTTATTAGTACTTTTTTTAAATTCTAGGGCGGGCACTTGCCTCCCCCCTAAAGCAGCTCTGCCACTGACCACCACCCTTTGTTACAGATCACCATTTCCACCACTCTCATTAGTGATCTACATCACTAAAAAAGTACCTCCATCACCAAAAGCCACCACTATAACCCTTTCACAACTAATTTCATTAGTCATCAAAAACCACATCCACATTGCCCTCATGGACCACCAATTAAAACCAAACAGCAACAATCCACAAAGTCGACGCTTGTTGATATGGAAAGATGGCGAGGAAGAGAGCAACGTCTGAAATGGAACACCTTTCCAGCAAAGAACACCCGACATGACGGGTTTAAGTTTCTCCACGATTATTGGTTCTAGAGACAAATCTGCATCCAATTATGTCATATGAAAAAGGTTGATAACAGTTGGATTGAGAAATTGGTTGGTAAAGTAGGAGAGTGAAAATGCGAATGAAATGGTGGAAAGGTGGTTTGGGAGGCGCGGGGGGGGGAAAGAGAGTGGGGGAGGTGGGTTTTTGATGGTGTTAACCTAAGAAGTTTCATGAGGGGAGATGAAGAGAGAGAGAGACTGGGGGAGGGGTGTTTAAAATTTGATTTTTTTTGGGGGGTGGGGGGGTAAAAGTTGCGTTTAGAAATTTGATTTTGGGGGCATTTTTGTCATTTTAGAATAAAAAGGAGATAATCCTATTTTTATGCTTAATTGCAATGGGATGATAGTTAACGGAGTGAGTTTGTCAGATATTTTAATTGAGTGGTTGACCCGTGACCTTGAGATAATTTAGGGGGCTAAGTGCCATTTACCTTTAAAATACATTCATTTTTACAAAATAAATTTTTTATTGCAAAATAGTTATTTAAGAAAACAGTTTTGTAAAATTTATTATACAAATTTTTAAATCTAAAGAAAGTACAATTTTAAAAAATTAAATACAGTTAAAATCATAAAAATACAGTACGTTAAAAATGGTTCTTAAAAATAGAGTATGTTAAAGAAACAAAAATATAATAACAAACAGAAAATCAATATGTTATAGTTTGAAAAAATATAGTACAATTAAAAAAAACAGAAGTACATTACGTTAAACACTGGTTTTTAAAATCATGTATATAAAAAATAGAAATATAATAACATATAGTCACAATTTTTAAAAAAAATACAACTTAAAAAAATATAAATACAGTACATTAAAGTTTTAAAAAAATAAAAATACGGCATGATTTAAAAAATATATATAGTACGTTACAGTTTTTTATAAAAAAAAATACAACATTATTTTTTTAAAAGAAAAACATAAATATGGTACAATTTTAAAAAATGAAATACATTACATTAAAAAAAAATATAGTATGTTAGAAAAAATTATAATTTATTTTTCAAAAAATAAAATGCGTACAACTTAAGAAAACACAGTTAATATACATTAACATAGATATATATTGTTTTTACAATAATGCACATTTATAAAATAGTTTTTTCTTATAATTATTGATGTATATTTTTGTCAAATTATCAAATCACCACAAATGTACGGGCTATTGTGGAACAGTTTGTGAAATTACATGTCGAACCCATAGAGATTTGATTAATTTTATAAATCAACGACTTTCAAACTAGACAATACAACATAGAGATAAAAATTATGATCTAATACTAAAATAAAAGAAGATAATGAGTAATGAGAACAACATAAGATATGTAACTAAATATGGAAGAAAACGGACTTTGGATCCATTTATGACTTTTGAACTAACATTACACATTAATTTATTTCCACTATTCCCTATTTTATAACTCAAAATGAACTGACCCTCGCCACGTACATTTCAAAAAATAAAATATTAGCATTCATAAAATTTTTAACGTCCCTGTTGATGCAAAAAACTAGACTAAGCCTAATTACTTGATCATAGATAAATAAGTAAAACAAATAAGACAAATGAGATTTTTAAAGTGGTTTGGCTCAATGGAAAAGCCTATGTTCACTGTTATGTATTGCTTGACTGCCTTGATTTATTTTTCGGTCCCCTTTACAATGAGGGTGTTACAATGTATTTATAGCCCAAGAGGGATGTCAAGAGTTGTCATGTGAAAGGATGGAATTCCTTCATTTGTTAGGCATTTACATCAATACATAATAAGAATTAAATAGAAGACTGTTGGCACTTCATTAGCCATACTGGTTAGACTCACTGATCTTAGTCGGTGTTCCTAGTTGGTCGGGCTTCCTAGTTGGTCTATCTTCTCTATTGGTTAGGTTCCCTAGTTGGTCGGGGATTTGTATCATGCTGACTTGGACTTGTGCCACATTGGATGACACGTCTTGTCTTGTAATTGGTCCACATAAGGTGGTGAATTTTGGTATCAATAGAAGCTCCCAATTTTTCATAGTTGGAGTTGATGGAAAAACGTGGAGCATTATGCTTTAATAGTAGTTCAGGTTGCTTGGTCGATTGTAGACCTTCTAGATTTTGTGAAATTTATCCAGTCGATTGATAATTTTTGAGTGCGAATGGCAGTTTTGTAAATATTTCAAATTTTAGCGAGCATTTCTAGGGGGGTCTTTTCTCTTGTTAGCCACCATAAACTCAATACTCATCCTCTTTAATCATTACTTTTAGCAGTTTTCGAGGCGACTTATAAACGAATGGTACAAGTTCGATCATCTTCTATCTTCTATGTCTAATTTCGCTGATGTATTCTTTGAACTATCGCGCGATTGTTATCTTTTATGTCCTCTGTTCTTGCTGAATCCTTAAACCCTTGTACGAACTTTTCTCTCTTATTATTTGCTTCTTCATCATGATTTATTTTATTGAGTTGCTTGATTAGTTTAAGAATGACTTTAACATTCCGTCTTGGGTTGTACCGTAATATCCCACTTTTTCTTCTAATTTTTTCTCTCTTGCTGAGGGCCATTGGTTCCTTTCCATCTTTATTGTTGAGTGTGGGTTCACATTTCCTCCCAATCCCTTATGTTTGGAGTTTTTTCAGTATTTTGACGTTATACCTACTAGAGTAGCTCCTAACAGATGAAGGGTAGTGAATGGAGTATATAGATTAAATCAAATTCATGGAACCCATCTAGGGATTCTAGAAATAATATTTTGTTATAAATGGGTAACTAGTGATACCACTTTTTATGAAAAAACTAGGACGATTAGTAAGGATTTAGTTGTTAATCTCCCTGATTCCAATAGGGATTATTTTGATCACAGAGTAATTATAAAAAATGGCAACATGCTCCCTTAAATGGTGGTGCTAAATATCAAGGACCTAGGTGTCTTCTATTTGGCAACGAGATAGGTTGTTCTGTGTTTAATAATTTTTCTCTGTTTATATTTGATAAAATGCCATACCGATTGTTGCTTTGTAAATTTGATTACAGTTGATCAGAAGAGAAAGTTCCCCAAAAAGAGAGAAGTGAACTTTAATGAATTGAAGTTCATTTGGGGACTTCATAAGAAGGTTACCGAGGAACACGTTGGGTCTGCTTCTTATTTTCTTCAATACTGAAATATCGTTTCTTCCTTGATTCCCAGACCTGCATCTCCTCTTGCTTTGGTGATTGATCTTGATCAAGAATCTGTTGTTGATTTAGACGTTCCTCTTTCTGATAACATGAAGAAGAGAAAGTTTCCTGACCTTCTTAGTGGAAGCATTTATGGCTCCCAAAAACCTACTGAAGGGGTTAAGAAGAAGAAAGGTGATGTGTCCCCATCCCCCCAAAGATAAAGATCCCCCAGCCTCCAATAATGATGAACTTCCTTTAAGAAGACTTAGGAGAGGGTCTGCATAGAAGCAGGTTGAATATGTGACTGATGTCGACCAACAGAACTTGGTCCAATTACCTTATTCGGATGCTGGTCCTTCAACAACTATTACTCCTGGTTTGTACAGGAAGTTGATCAAATCTGGAACTCTTCCAGATCACAAGGGAGCGGATGTCATGTTGACCCGAGAAAAGGTTTCTGAATTGGCTACTCAGATCCTTTTACAAATAAGGGACTTCCATATTCTTGACTCTATTATCTTTATATTTTTCGTATACTAACTTGATCTTTTTCTTTTATAGTTCTTGGTGAATTTCATTAATATACTGGAGAAAGATGATGAAATTCAAGCTTCTACTTCAAATGATATGGAGGAATATTTGGATGTCTTGAAGAAATCTTTGCTCGATTCTCAACAAGCCTTGGAGACTGAGAGGAATACTTGGGCGGATAAATTGAAGACTGTTGAAATTACTCGGTAGACATCTGAGGAAAATGCCCTTGAAGCTGAGCGCAAGGCCAAGATTGTTGAGGATCTTGTGACCAAATTGAAGGACAACCTTTCTTCTAAAAATTTAAAGAGAAAGTTCGCTATGAAGGGATCCTTCGTGCTGGTTGGGACAAGGGTTTGAACAAAGCCATATCTGCTGCCTCTTCTCAGATTGAGTATGCCAAAAAAAATTCAGAGATGGTTGGGTTGCTGCTCTCTAGGATTTAAACACTGTAGAAGGCTATGAACTTTTTCAAAGATATACTCATGGTCCTCCTCCTATCATGTAGGATGAAATTGAAGATGAAGTTGGTTCTGGAGAGTCTTCTCTAGTGGTTAAATTTGCTGCTGACCAACCTAAAGTTATCGAGTCTTCTCTTCTCCTAGCTAAGAAACCTAAAGTCACCGAGTCTTCTATTCCCCCCACCGAGAAACTCCCGTCTATAACCCCTTCTTTCGAGGAGGTTGAGAATGATAGGAAGAAGGGGTAAAGTTGTTCAATATTTTCCCTTTTTTCTTTTTTGTTTCTTTTTCTTTACTTTTAATGTACACGAACTCTTCATTATCACTAAAAGAAATCTTTTGTTCCTTCTTCTCTCTTGTTGATTATACTTGTCTTTCATTATTATTGTTGATCGATGGTCATTTCTTCTTGCTATTTTATAGTGAAGATGGAGCAACTGTCTTCCAATGATACCAAGCTACTAAGGAAGTGCAATGCTTTTTCAAAGGTGGTCATATAAACTTATCTGAAGAAGAAATCATTAAATTTCTCACTGATGATGTATTAGAGAAGGATAAAGAATCCTATTAATATTTGAAGTACTTACTTGATAGGGCGGTAGAAAATAATGTTGCCTTCTATGAGATGATAGAAGAGCTTCAAGAACAGCATAAATAATCCACTGCCTTGTTGCACCAAAGCTACGAGCAGAAATATCGAAGCTTAACTGTAGGTCGGGGTTTTGATAACTTTGTTTCTTCTTATAATAAAAAGGAAGCATTGCTTAAGTTTGAAGTTGAAAAAACTAGAATTATTGACAAACTCCTGGAGGAGGAGAATAATAATATAAAGGATGAACCGAAGCTTTTAAAATCCTCTCACGAAACTGCTGTTGCTACTACCAGTGACGGGTATTCCTTTTTAGAAGCTGAAAATGCAACATTAAGGGAGTAATTGGAAGCATTAAGAAATATTAAGTCTGCATCCTCTTCCCGAGTAATAAATAAGCCTGGTCGATGTATCAAGAAGGAAGTTAGGACCGATAGGCCCTTGCCAATCAAGCTGCACAGTTAAAAGTTAAAAACCAAGCTATTGCTGAGATGTCCCAGAAGCTACAGACTTTGTCTGAACAACTATCCACTCAATTTTCTCAATCACAAGTTAAGGATGGAGTGCTGAAGAAGCTGCATTCTCAGGTTGACAAATTAACCTTTCAATTCCATAAGTAACTAAGGGAGGCTTGGATAGACGGGTATAATGAAGCTCTGGTTCATCTTAATGATAGGATTCAACAATCTAAGAATGAAGCTTATTAATGGGGTTGTACGAATGCTTTAATAGTGATGAAGGTGGATCATAACAGTTTATTGTGTGGTTGGTATAACCCAGGCTTGCTTAAGCTTGACAATCCTCCATTTAAGTTACATGTTAACTGGATTACTGTTCATCGTATTCCTCAATGCTTGATTTCAAAGTACTTGGGAGATTACGAGCTATATGATGAACTAGAGATCATCCGAACTCCTCATCTGCTTGATCGTCCTAGTAGTAGCAATAATAAAATGCTTCAGGATTTTAACTTCATCAACTCTCCTTACGCTTTGGATGATCCTCCAGATGGCATGGATCCTGTTTCTAAGGCTAAAGGGAAACACCCTGTAAAATAAGACTTTGTATTTTCTTTCTACATGTTTAGTATCAAGAAACAACATATAATCATTTAATTGAATTAATGAAAAGTTTTGATCAACTTATTTTATCAATCTTTGACTATGAATGGATCAACTTTTAATCAATGAATGTCTTCTTAGTATTTTACTATGAATGGATCAACTTTTAGCCAATCTCTGTATATGAATGTCCTCGGTTTTACCCAAGTATTGTACCAATTACCAATGTTTTACCATGGTTCTACTAATATGCCCCACTTTTTGGGTATTAGTTACCTTGGTGCCTAGGCGTTTGTGGAACATTTGTCCATTTTTTAGCCTAGTTTATATAAACATTTGTCATCCGAGTCTTCATTAACCAAGAATTTGGTCATTTGGGACTTATAATTTTTCCTTGCATAGTTTTTATGTATTGACAACCAATATTGTTGGTGCTTTCGTTGATGCTATCCAATATTTTGTTGGTGGTTTATTTTGACAACCAACATTGTTGGTTCCTTTCTTGATGACGACTAACATTTTGTTGGTGGTTTGTCTTGACAACTAACATTGTTGGTGACTTTCTTGATGCCGACTAATATTTTGTTAGTGTTTTTGACACATTTGTAATGTAGTGCATAACACTAGTACTCCAAAAAGAAAAAGAAATTTTTTAAGGAACTGATATTCTCATTAATATTGAAATTAACTGGGTACAATATGATTAAATCACTGATAGTATTTCCTTAGGTTTTCTGCATTCCAGGGTTCTTGAATTCTTCACCCTCCAAAGTCTCAATTCGATATGTTCCTGATTGGATAATTTATGTAATGCGATAACACCCATGCTAATTGGCTTCAAGTTTGTTGTTCTTCTGAATTACCTTTTCCAAAACATAATCACATTCCTTTAAGTTGCTCGACTTCACTCTTTTGTTGTAGAAACGAGCATTTCGTTGTTGATAGGATGCATTCCTTAGTGCTACATCTTTACGTACCTCTTCCAGCATGTCTAAGTCCATCTTCTCATTAAATCACTGACTGGGGTATTGAATTTAAGAACTCTGTGAGTGGGTAATCCTAGCTCGACAGGAATTACAACTTCAGTACTAAATTTCAACATATAGGGTGTCTCTCTAATAGCTGTTCTAGGGGTTGTTTGGTAAGACCACAAGAGAGAATACAGTTCATTGATCCAATTACCTTTAGCATTTTCCAGCCTTTTCTTCAATCCATTCAACAAAGTTATGTTCTTTACCTCTATTTGGCCATTGATTTGAGGATTGCCAGGAGCAAAGTGAATTTTTTGGACATTGGATTGGGCACAATAAGCATAAAACTCGTCGTTGTCAAATTGTGTGCCGTGATCAGTGATAAAGGTATAGGGCAAGCCATACTTACATATGATGTTCTTCCAAATAAACTAATAAATTTTGTCATAAGAGACATTGATCAAGGGTTCAACTTCCACCCATTTAGTGAAGTAATCAACAACTACAACCATGTACTTGAACCTTCCTCTGGTGGTCAGTAGGGGCCCGACCAAGTCAATTCCTCACATAGAAAAGGGCCAAGGTGAAGTAATCGGTGTTAGGAGAGCTTGTGGAGTCTTGCGTATGCTGGAAAACCTCTGGTATTTATCACATTTCTTAGCAAAAGTTGCACAATCTACTCACATAGTTGGCCAGTAGTACCCCTGTGTGTTGATTCTTCGCAATAAAGTTCTCCTGGATACATGGGCTCGACATGAACCTTTATGAACTTGCTCAATTAAATCTTTTACTTCAGCTGGATGCACACATCGTTGCATACCAGCAGTCAATCCTCTTCTGTACAACACACCGTTGTCTAGCACATATCTCGCAGCTTTGTATTTTAAATTCTTAGCTAAAAGTAGGTCGACTGGTAGAATTTCATGTTTAATATAAGATCTTATAGGATCCATCCATGATGGTCCCATGTCAACTATAATAAAATTAACCATCAGATCTTCATCAATGATCCTATTAGCAAGTAACTCAATAGGATAGTTCTTCGCAGCTCGATTCTGGTTGCTGAAGCTAGTCGAGAAAGTGCATCTACTCGGGAATTTTCAAGTCTTTTAATGCTAATCATCTGAATAGATGGAAAAGTAGTGATTACCTTCAAAGCTTTATCTAAGTATCTGGACATCAATCCTCCTTTAGCTGTATTTATATTCAACACCTGATTTACCACCAACTATGAATCACTGTATACCACAAATTGTTTGGCATTTAGTTATTTGGCTAAATTTAAACCAACAATCACAGCTTCATACTCTGCCTCATTATTGAAGGCTTAAAATTGGAATCATAAAGAGTACTCTATATCTATTTCATCTGGAGTATTGGGGATGATTCCTGCTCTACTTCTAGTTGCACAGGATGACCCATCAATATACACACTCTATATGGGAATATTGCTCTCAAACGCTTAGTTTATTAGAATCCCTTGATGGAAGATTTTATCCTTTACCTCCTCATATTTCTTTTTCTTCTCCTGTACTTCGCTGGAGGGTTCTACTTGGTAAGTGGTAACTTCTTTTGCAGTTTCCTTTGCTTGGAATTGGTCAGGGATATCTCTAGTAGGTCTGCTGACTCCTGAGTATTGCTTGGAAGGAGTCTCTTATTGCTCGGGAACCTCTGGGTAAGTAAATTTTGCAATAAAATCCGAGATAGATTGTCCTTTTAAAAAATACTTTGGTTTATATAGAAGATCATATCCCCCTAACTCTACAACCCAATACATCAATCTTCCATATTTCTGCCTTAGTGGCATGTTAGTGTATACCACTATGGTATGAGCTTGAAAATATGGATTCATTCATCTACTAGACTCAATTAAGGCCAGTTCCAACTTCCCCAGCCTGAGATATTTGACCACTTCCTCTCGAAAATCTTTGCTAGTGTAATAAACTGACTTTTAAACTTCAGTCTCCTCTCTGATTAAGGCATAGGTAACAGCTGAATCGGAAATAGCTAGATACAAATATAGCTTTTCTCCCAACACTAGTCGGGAGAGTAGTGGTGGTCCTCCTAGGTACTTCTTTAATTTTAAGAAAGATTTTTCACATTCATCGTTCCACTCAAAGTTTTTGTAAGAACCTTAAAGAATTGCTCGGGACACAAATCTGTTGAGTGCTGCTATACGCCGTGTTAATTTTTGAACATCCTTTTTACTGGGATTGTATTTCGATTAAGTCCTTGATCTTATCTATATTAGCTTCAACTCCCCTTTGATTTACTATATACTAGAGGAACATTCCTTCCTAAACTCCGAAGATGCATTTGGTCGGGTTTAACTTCATCTAGTGCTTCTCCAACTGATCAAGCGTCTGGCTGAGGTCAGCAATATGATCAGTAGATTTTTTTGTCTTTGTCGGCATATCGTCAACATACACCTCCATGTTCTTGTCTATCTGCTCCTCGAATACTTTGTTCACTAGTCTTTGATAAGTGACACCTACATTTTTTAGACCAAATGGCATAACATTATAGCAATAAGTTCCTCGAGGAGTAATAAAGGAAGTACTTTCTCTGTCTTCTGGCTTCATTTTGATATGTTTTATAACCAGAATATGCATCCATAAAACTTAGCAGCTCGTGCCCTGAAGTAGAATCCACCAGTTGATCAATTCGTGGCAAAGGAAAATGATCCTTTGGGAACGCTTTGTTCAAGTCAGCGAAATACACACACATCCTCCACTTATTGTTTTTATTCTTGAATCTAACTATGTTGGATAAAGGAATTCACATATTTAATAAAGGAAGATTTTTGAAGATTCTCCACTTCTTCCTGTATAACCTGGTTCTTCTCCGAGATGAAAACTCTTCTTCATTGCTTTACAAGTTTAACCTACTTATTAACATTAAACTCGTGGCATGGGAAATTTGGGTCTGTGCCACGCATATCTTCGTGTCTCCATGAGAACTACTACTTTCTTTGTCTCAAGAAAGCCACCAATTCTTGCTTAAAAATCGGATCCAATGATTCTCTTATTTGAGTCATTCATTCCGGTTTATCATCGTATAGAACAAATTTTTTTTGTTACCTCCATCACCTTGACTTTTACGAGCTCTGATTCATCTCTTAGATATAAGGTTTTAACCTCAGATTCGTTTTTTGGCTCTGACATATCTACTTGATAAGTGGTTATTTTCCTCTTTACTTCTACCATGTCTTCTTCCTCGATAGATGAATATTAGCATTCCTGAGCTACTTTCTAATTTCCTTTTACTATTCTCACTCCAACGTTGGTTGAGAAATTTAGGAATTGATGAAGAGTAGAAGGTACAACTTCATATTTATTTAGACCTACTCTTCCCATGATCATGTGGAAAATAGAATGAACATTTGTTGTCCATCACAAAGAATCAGACTTTCTCTGTCCTGCTTGTCGGCCATGTCCCGATCAACACATCTAACTTGATTATTCCCAATGGAAATACCTTCTTGTGACACCCCGCCAAAAAAAATATCGAGTGATCAGTCCTTTATTAAATTAAACCAAAGTATCCGGTTGGTTCATTCTTAGCATCATTGTCGAAAAACAATTTTATTTATTTCTCACCTAATAAATAATTAAGCTAATTGTCAAAACATTTAATTTTATAGATTAAGTACCAATAATATAAATTGTATACATAAACCATTTAAATGAAAACAACTATAGAAATGAATATAAAACCATTCAACTGAATTAAACAAGAGGTAAAAACATTCCAGTAAAATATCTCAGAACCATGAACAACGATAATACTAACAATCTCAACTAAAAACCGAGTGTAGAAAATAAGAAAGTACAATGTCTCTCTCAACTAAATAGAAACTGGAAATGGGCGACACATACCGCATCTAAAATGACTAAATGAAGAGCTGGGATAAAAAGGATGAAGTCATTCAAATACAAGGACTTCCAACTCCCACACCAATTGCAACACATCAATTAGTCCAATGGTCTAAGCTTCATGTCCCTTTGGCTGGACACCTGTTATAATATATGTATATAAGAGGGAGAGAAGAGATGACAGTAAACAGGTCAGATGTCGAGTATAACATAGTTTTAAAATAATTTAGCAGGTATATAAAATTCTTACCAGTTGATATCACATACATGTTAGTATTTTGACACTTAGTTGGGAATTCTCATCTCTCAACTAGTGTGCATGCCTAACGTACTGCTAAAACATCCTAGTTAATGCTAACTCGGTTAACTAGTTCAAAATAAGTTCCCTCTTACATTTTCTCTTTCGTATGCTCATACGTATTACACACTAAATATATTATTGCAATCCTGGCATTTATGAATCAATGTTATTATTTCATTACTTTCTTAAGTTCCCACACACTTAAGTTATCCTCTAATATCATTATCTCTCTCATTTACTCACGAGCACAGTAGATTAAACACAGGTATACATAGTTCATCACTTAATATATACATTAATGTGTCACCCCACATAAAATCTATGGTGTAGGCATACTCTGCTATCAAGTCCCCGTACCTCTCATACATAAAAGGGAAATACTAGTTCGGAATCACTCTCGAACTCTATTAACACAGAACACATATTTTGGAGGTGAATCATAGTTCCAAGTCGCTATGAGGTCAGCACATACCCTCACATCTCTTAGAACCGTCTGACTATCATTCTCAGATAGCCTGTACCAAAGATCTTATGTTCTAGGGTATGAGTAAATATTCCCTATAAAGGTCACATCAAATAAGATCGTCCCAATGCAAAAACCTTCGTGATAGAAGATAGCGCGGGTATGATTAAACAAAAATATTCGTACAATAGATATATTCACACACCTATGTATATATATTGATTTAAATTATGATAGGTACACTTACGACTTACATACATATGATTCGGACGTAGTGTATAACTCTTGATAGTTATACATAACATATAATTAGCGTAATCACCTTCATCCTATAATTTAAATTACATTTCCCTACTTGCAAAAAGGTTACTAAGCCACCCCACCATGCCTGAGGTTATTTCAGTAGCTATAATGATCCCATTACTACTTGTTTTAAAATTGAGTTATAATATTATTATTTTAAACCCCCGTGTTATATAATTACCAATCATAAATCACTTGGTGAACAATCGTACAATTATCATTTAATCCCGTTCATAATCACATTTTCCATGTCTTAATCACTACCCTATAGATCTTCTCTTAGTCTTATTATATTCAATTAATTAACACCAAGGATTTGAGAAGGGTGGAGTTAAATGAAAATATAAAGTAAAATATCTTCATAATTTCCAGGGGAGTCGATCGATTGAAGAAAAGGGTCGATCGATCGAACAAGTCTATCGTTTGACATTCACGATCGATCGATCAATCCATTAGGTATGGCTGCGATTATGCATATTTTTGCCTACGGGTTTCTTTCGTTTTAATCCTCTAATCTCTATTTTAAAAGTCCCAAACTCCCAACCAAATATCACAAACATTATATAGATAGGTATAAATGATTTCTAATGTAAAACATGCAATACATCTACGAGAATCATCATCAAATGGTTTCAATTCAAGTATTTAACATGTAAACCCTAGATTATCTTACTTTCTCAAGAACTCCATTATTTTCCTAATTTATCTCTCTATTGGTTATCAAAATTTTGTGGTTAATGTTCTACATACATCAAGGAAGTTAACTTAACATGATTTCTACCCAATATGTGAATTTAATCTTCCAAACAATATTAAATCTTCATGAAAACATATAATTATTCATCCTATTCTAACATGGATGTCTTATCAACACAAGATTAGCAAGATAGATATTTTCCTGGAAATTAAAGGTCTGAGTTGTAGAAGATGATGGGTATATTTACGCTCCTCGTTCTTCGATCTATGCGCTAGTGGTGGAATTGGTGGGAACGGTGTAGGATTGATGGTTCTCCCCCTTGGAAATCCCCTCTCTTATCCCTTCCTTAGCCTCTCTGTAACTCAAGTGTTTCTAACTCTCGAATGCTCTAATTTCCATCAAATATAACCTCTTAATTTTTGTAGGTTTAATTACCCAAAAAATATAAAATACCTCTCTCGGGTGTCGGTTTGGCCTAAAATAGTCCCGGAACCCAAACTAAGCCACCAGGTACACGTTTCTAACTATATCGACCCCTTTGAACTCAACATCGCACTCAAAATGACCATATGAGAGACTTAAAATATATTACTTTTTATAATATTGATTTAGTCCTGACACTACTGACACGCGCACCTCGACTTGATTTCCATAACTGTCATATTTTTCACTCACGACAACTTTAATATTTTTATCATCATATATTACTTTAGTCGCTAAGTGATATTCAACATGATTATCACCAATAGATACTAACTCTCATCACGCTAGTAATTATTTAATTAAATTCGGATTAATTATAAATAAATTTACACCATTTAAATTAATTAATCCCAATACTATAATTAAAATAAAATACATTAAAAAATACATGGTATTATATACTTTCCCCCTAATAACAAAATTTTGTCCCAAAATTCAAATACAACCGCTACTAAGACTGTGGATCTTGACACACAACATCCTCCAGTACTCAAAACCAACTTCAGAGTAAGGTTTGATCACTATAGCCCCCTGCCTCACAGCAAGCTTGATTAACACTCTCGACACTTTATCAGTTATCAGGTAACACCTTAACAATGACACCTCACATTGTTCTCCTACTAAAAGACATTCGAATAAGACAAGCCTATACGTCATTGGCCCCATTATCTCAATATTATTGGGAGTCCGCACTTCACTACACATCAACTTCCCGTATTATCTAAACACAAAACTCCCATCCTTAGAGAAACCTTATGAACATCTTACCACTCTTGTTAGTTCTTCAAATCTCAATTCCTGGCGACGTAACTCTTACGATAGTCAAAATTCACCTAAGTCAGTTTGTGGTTATTCCACTTTACTCATCAGACTCTAACTCTCGACCAATCCAAAATTATGATTATCCGCTCATCTCTAAACAATCAGAAGGAAAATGGTTAAGGTTTTTTCGTACAAAAACTCAATAAGTACTTTGTCCACAATAATCAGGTATGAGTGCTTACACATAACTCTACCATTAGGTAATCTCTTCTCCCAATTATCGTACTATACTTCACTTACCAGCTATATCTGTCGTGGAAATGAAATGACCACAATGAGTCCAAAATTACTTTCATATATCTCCACTAGTCGCTAATCACCTTTTGCCTACTCCTCGGGTAATATTTGATAAAACCTGCTCAAAACAAAATGTCATCCCCACAGCTTCCTGAAATCCCATAAAGAAGGTGGGGTTCAAGTATCTCATCCTAGTTCAGAACAATACCGGGAAGGACCACGTACCGACGCGATTCATCTTTTTAAAGAAGGTCTGTGTCACACTATCAAATGGTGTAAATCACCCCAACGGAATAATAATTAGTTTCTTTTTTGTCAACTTATTCCACACATTCGAAGTAACTCGTGACCTTATCTTGAGGTTGGCAACCTATCAAAGAGATTTACCAACTTGACTGACCTCATCCATTACTGGAATCGTCAGCTTGATACAAAGTTTTCTCGTTGATCATCTTGCTCCAACCTATTTCTATCTATGAGTGGTGCACGCGAAGACTACTCACTATGTCCTTATCAACACCGATATTCACTTGTAATGTCATACATTAAGTGGTACTCAATACCCCCTTCTTTCCTCGCCGTATACCAAAAGTTTCGACCCATGCACTTTTTTCCATGATGTGCACTTCTGGACTCTACCTTATTGACATCATCATTCTATTTACGTGAAAGTCACTCTCAATATTTGACTGGGTATAACTTTGCTCCAAATTTTCCATAATAGTTATATTTTACTCTTCTCAAGTTTTACTCCTTTTTAAATGGTTTCCCACAACATTTCAACCAAATTTGTGTGTGCTTCTCTGATTGCACATGTATATATGGATTATCATCCTTATCACTCGACACTTAATCCACTCTACCATTTGCACTTTGTTATATTAGTCCCACATGCATATATTTCATAAATCTATTCCCATATCCCTTTAATCCAAGCGATTCTGACATCAGCTAACTAGGGTGCCCACACACCCTATAAACTGTGCATACTGGCGTAAACATGTCAAACGCTTCACACATAACACCCAATTCTTTATTTCCTCCGTATTCATAACGTGGCTATAACACTTTGGTATTCTCAATCACCCTCGAAATCGAAGTTTTAAATCCTCCTTAACATCGTCCAACCCTTCAACTCCTGGTGATAAAATAAATTTTCCAATGCTTCCTCACCGTACAACCAGCTCCACTGGCTTTATATCGTAATTTAACTTTTAACTTAAAGTTATAAATATATACTTCTATAACAAGAGAGGTATCGGACTCATGGACTAATGACAAAACATCTCCCTACTTCCAACCTTACGCTATGTTTCATGTGTGGGATGTCTCGCAAAGATAAATACAAACAAGGAATCCCCTGATACACTACTACCTAGCATTGTCGGTCATCAAAATCCGTTAGGCCCTTAGTTCATAACATGTACCCCTATATTCCCGTCTCTTGACATAAAAACTATATCTCATCCGGTAATTACATTTAAACAAGGAAATCCCCCCCAAGGCACTATCACCCAACATTGGTGATAATCAAATTCTATAAACCTCGTATACAACTGGGACTCTCAAATTCTTGTCCTCAGACATATAAATAAAAATCTCAACTCCCACTTCTCTAAAGGAGTGATATAACAATGCGCTCTTCCTATCACCAAGACTTGAGCGCTAAAATCGATAACAAGCTCAATCTCTCCGCTCAATAGGAAACCTAATACACTTTGAATCATATCAATAAAGTCCCTACACACCGGAATAGAACATATTTAGACATTATAATCTTTGAAGTTCCTATAATAAGATAATATAGATGCGAGCTCAACTCTCTCGCAAGTGAGGCATCACCAAGAAACACATCTTACCCTAGAGTAGCAACCCCGATAGCCTTGCAATAACTTCCCACTATCATTCTAACCATTTCTATAAATCCTTATCCAGGATAATGTCGTACTCGTATAACACGTCACTAAAATGAGTAATCTCAACAAAATACATACCACCATTAACACACTCGCTCGCTCGCGGGTGACACCAGATATAACCCTGCTATACTAGGGAAAAACATACATACAATGATAATGTTATTGATTCATGCACTAAAATTACCCTGCACACATATCTTGCACAAATTAATGTAACGCGATTCATTTGGGTCATATGAAACATACCTTCTTCTCCGAGGACAAAACTCATATTTTCTACCTTACCAATCACCCTAGCTGCTAGATTGGTTCCCGAACATAACACATTTGTCCGAACTAAAACAAAACTACTTTAATCATTGCCCTTATTAGGCATCATACACTTGTACCTTTACTCACTTCGAGAAAAACTAATGCATGCTGTCATACTCTCCACAAAAATACTTCTATCTTTAATCCACTTATCTTCGGCCATACTGACCATATTAAGGTTTCCCTACTCTCGGACTCTGGTAGTCTCAACTTTAATGGCTACCCCGTTGTTTCCTTAGTTTTATTGGTCCTAAGGTATACATTTTTGGTCTCAACAGTCCTGACTAAATTCACCATCACTTGGTAAGAATTTAGCTATTCTAAGTATTTAAATCGGTCGCTGATGGGTCTCCCCCTTATGGTGCTTCACTAACACCATTTCACCCAGTCTTACTCTCTGATTAAATTCTTCAATTCTTTTCGCTTCCTACACAAAGAAACATTAACATCTCCATTGACAAAGCGTGACATTGTCACCATCTGGATCGACCATCCAACAGAATTCCCCTTAAGTTTTGTCAACTTTTCTTACGAGTCGATCTCCCACTTAAAATCCTATTCTCCATTTGTATTTACTTCATCCGGTACAATATTCGCTAAATAATTAAATTCACTTTCACATATAGACCTCTGTTCGGCCGTACTGTGATGAGTTCACACATATTATACTGAACATCTGATGAAGGAACTCGCGGTCAAACCATACCTAAGATCCTTGCACTGAGATAACATTCCACTTCTAAATGTGGTGGTTGACTCCCACCATTATTACTTTTCTCCGACGAGCCAAGAAAGTTTAACCCCAAATTTTCACTTCCAGTTAACCACATTCCGCCATATGCCCAAGCCTTTGGATATTTTACCTCCTTTGGCTAACACACACAATCTCCGCATTTCTAGAACTTCACTGATGGTTCTCTTAAATGTTTCGTCTGAATCTCTCCTAATATAACAACATTGGGTGAGTCTAATTAGGCACCACCTTCTACTATAGTGATACTTAGTAATCATATGTTGTGCCCTAGCCATCTTTACATTCCTAGCCTCCCGTGTCGTAATAGGGGTGACATCAATTAAGGTCATCATCCTCGAATATACTCTACAACCTCAACTGAGCCCTACCTCCTGCTCTCTGCCCAACGGCCCTCGCATGTCATACTTCGTTGTTCGACACACGAACACAACCGAACGCAAATAAGATTCACTAATATATACATTATAGAAGGAGAACAAAATATCACAATAGAAATCATAAATCCTAAACATAGGGATCTATATCAAAGAAAGCTACACTGGAAACATAATAAGTTGCACCGACCCTAAGGATTCTAGAACCTGATGCTATGATACCACCTCTGACACCCCGCCTAATTAAATATCGAGTGATTAGTCCTTTATTAAATTAAATCAAAGTATACGGTTTGTTCATTCTTAGCATCACTGTCGAAAAATAATTTTCTTTATTTATCACCTAATAAATAGTTAAGCTAATTGTCAAAACATTTAATTTTAAATATTAAGTCACAACGATATAAATTGTATACATAAACCATTTAAATGAACACGGTTATAGTAATGAATATCAAACCATTCAACTGAATTAAATAGGTTGGAATAACATTCTAGTAAAATATCTCAGAACCACGAACAAAAATAATACTAACAATCCCAACAAAAAATTGAGTGTAGAAAATAAGAAAGTACAATGTCTCTCCGAATTAAATTGAAACTGAAAATAGGCGAAACATGACCCATCTAAAACGATTAAATGAAGAGATGGGATAACAAGGACGAAGTCGTCTAAATACAAGGACCTACAACTCCCACACCAGCTGCAGCACATCAATCAGTCCAACGATCTAAGCTTGGCGTCCCTGTTGCTGGACACCTGATATAATATATGTATACAAGAGGGAGAGAAGAGATGACAATAAATGGGACAAATACCGAGTATAACATAGTTTTAAAATATTTTAGCAAGTATATAAAATTCTTACCAATTGATATCACATACATATTAGTATTTCGACATTAACTTGGGAATTTTCACCTCTTAACTGCTGTGCACGCCTAGCATATCGCTAAACCATCCTAGTTAATGCTAACCTAGCTAACTAGTTCAAATTAAGTTCCCTATTACTTTTTTCTTTCGTATGCTCGTATTTATTACACACTAAATACATTATCGCAATCCTAACATTTATGAATCAATGTTATTATTTCATTACTTTCTTAAGTTCCCACACACTTAAGTTATCCTCTAATATCATTATCTTTCTCGTCTAGTCACAAGCACAATAGATTAAACACAGGTATATATAGTTTATCACTCAATATATACACTAATAGGGCACCCCACATAAAATTTATGGTGCAGGCATACTCTGCTATCAAGTACCCTTATCTCTCGTACATAAAAGGGAAATACTAGTTAAGAATCACTCTTGAACTGTATTAACACAAAACACACATATTGAGGCGAAGCATAGTTCCAAGTCACTAATAGGTCATCACATAACCTCACGTCTCTTAGGACCATCTGACTATCATTCTTAGATAACCTGTACCAATGATCTTATGTTCTAGGGCATGAGTAATTATTCCTCATAAAGTTCACATCAGAATAATATTCTCCCGACTTGGAAACCTCCGTGATAGCAAGAAGCACGAGTATGATTAAAACAAATATTCATTCAATAGATATATTCACACACCCATATATCTGTATTTATTTCAATTAGGATGGGTACACTCACGACCTACATACATTTGATCCGGACATAGCGTATAACTCTCGATAGTTATACGTAACATATAATTAACGTAATCACCTTCATTATATAATTTAAATTACCTTTCCTTACTCACAAAAAGTTTACTAAGCCACCCCACCTTGCCTGAGGTTATTTCAGTAGCTATAATGATCCCCTTACGATTGGTTTTAACCTTGAGTTATCATATTGCCAATTTAAACCCCGCGTTATATAATTACCAATCGTAACTCAATCGGTGAATAATCGTACAATTATCATTTAATCCCATTCATAATCACATTTTCAAGTCTTAATCACTGCCCTACCGATCTTACCTAATTCTTATTATATTCAATTAATCAACACCAAGGATTTTAGAAGGTTGGGGTTAAATCAAAACATAAAGGAGAATATCTTCACGCTTTCCAGGGGAGTCGATCGATAGAATAAAAGGGTTGATCGATTGACACTCATGATCGATCGATCGATCCATCAGGTATGGATGCGATTCTGCATATTTTTGTCTATGGGTTTATTCCATTTTAATCCTCAAATCTCTACTTAAAAGGTCCCAAACTCCTAACCAAATATCATAAACATTATATAGACATGTATAGATGATTTCTAACGTAAAACATTTAATAAATCTCTGAGAATCATCATCAAATGGTTTCAATTCAAGGATTTATCATGTAGATAATCTTACTTTCTCAAGAACTCCATTATTTTCCAGATTTCTCTCTCTACCGAGTATCAAAATTTTGTGGTTAATGTTCTACATACATCAAGGAAGTTAACTTAACATGATTCCTACCCAATATGCGAATTTAATCTTCCAAACAACATTAAATCTTCATGAAAACATATAATTATTTATCCTATTCTAACATGGATGTCTTATCAACACAAGATTAACAACATAGATACTTTCCTGGAAATCGAAGGTCTGATTTATAGAAGATGATGGGTATATTTATGCTCCTCGTTCTCCAATCTACGCATTGGTGGTGGAATTGGTGGGAACGGTGTAGGATTGATGGTTCTCCCCCTTGGAAACCCCCTCTATTCTCTCTTCCTTAGCCTCTCTGCAACTCAAGTGTTTCTAACCCTCGAAGGCTCTAATTTTCATCAGATATAACCTCTTAATTTTCGTAGGTTTAATTACCCCCAAAATGTAAATGACCAAAATACCCCTCCTGGGTGTCGGTTTGGCCTAAAATAGTCTCGAGACCCAAACTAAACCCCTGAGTACACTTTTCTGACTATCTCAACTCCTCCGGACTCAATAGCGCACTTAAAACGACCATATGAGTGATTTAAAAATATTCTACTTTTTATTACTTTAATTTAGTCCCGACACGACTAACACGCATGTCCCAACTTAACTTTCATAATTGTGGTTTTTTTTTACTCACGACAACTTTAATATTTTTATCATCATATATGACTTTACTCACTAAGTAATATCCAACATTACTATCACCAATAGATACTAACTCTCATCACGCTAGTAATTGTTTAATTAAATTCAGATTAATTATAAATAAATTTACTCCATTTAAATTAATTAATCCCAATCCCATAATGAAAATAAAATACGTTAAAAAGTACGGGGTATTACACTTATCTCTAGAAAATCCAATGAGGGGCATGTGGTAAGGCTACATTTGGCTGAGTTTTAAGTCCAAGTTATCAAAACAGGGATATAACATAATGTTCGCCACACTGTCGTTATCCAATAGTGTTCTTGCTAACAGTACATCTTTCATTCTAACTCTGATCACTAAAGGATCATCATGAGGATACAATACTCAGATTGATCGTTATTAGAAAAGACAATTACGAGCTTATCTTTGTTGACTTTCCTTGGTCGATCTTCCTCGGCAAGGTTGATTCATTAGATATAAGAACAAGCTTGAGCCTCATTGGGATAAGACTTCCTTTTAGCTGTATGGTGTCCTCCTCCTACATCTCCACCTATAATCATATGGAAATTAAAGGATCCAAAACTGAGTGTGAATACCTCGCGTTCAGGTTACCTAGGCTTCTTGGCGAGATCATGATCGTCTTTTGGATTATCGTCATGATTCCTCTTCTTATCTTATCTATGCTTAATATGATATTTAGATCTCTGTCAACCTGTACCAGCATCTTTTCCACCAGTCTACTGATCAATAAATCTGTCCAATTTTCCTCATCGGATAATCACCTCTATCTTATTCTGGTGAGCAATAAAATTGGTTGGTCGTGTGACCATGGTCTTTGTAAAATTCATAATACTTGGACTTATCCCTCTTAGCAGCAGGTGATCTTAACGTTTCAGGCCAAATCAAATCATTGTTGTTCTTAATTTATTCTAAAATATGATGTATATCCATTGTTTAAGGAGTATTATTTGGCATATTTTCTTAGTCGATCTAGGCTTTCTTTTACTTTTGAATTCTTAGGCTCATTGTGATTCTTGTGGTCCTTCTTATCTGTATTCCTTTCAAACTTATCTTTCACCTTTGCATCTGAATTCTTCTTAGCAGCCATAACTTCCTCGGCGTTCATAATCTTTGTTGCTCTGGTCATCAATTCCATCATCATCTTTGGGGGATCTTTTGCCAAAGTATAATATAGTTTTTTAGGGAGCAAACCACTCATGAGGGAAATGATTGTAGTCTTCTCCTCGTAATCAATAACCTCTAATTTCTACTTATTGAAACGAGTGATGTAATCCCTGGTACTTTCTCCCAGCTTCTATCTCACACTAAGCAAATGAGCTCGCTTCACTGGTTTGGCTCTAAAGAAGAAATTACAAATGAATAACTCGGTGAGTTATTGGAGGCTAGAAATCTGCCCCCGAGGAAGACTATTATACAAAATTTGAGAATATCCAGTGATTGTTCTTGAGAAGTCCCTACACCTCATCTCTTTAGGGAAAACATAGATATCGATCACTGCTTGATAGTGTATAATATAAAGAACTAGATCAGTATTCCCATCATACTTGGGAATAACCACTGGATCTTTAAACTTGGTCGGTGTAGGTAAATATACAATGGTTTGTACAAAGGGAGATACTTTAACAAAACTTCTCTAGAGAGGATTCTTGGACTTGACCATTTCATCCAATCTATCTTTAAAATGCTGAATGAACCCCTTCCAAGCATCATTGCCAAAACCAGATCGGTTGGTAACGCCTCTTTTATTCTGACCAACAGATTGTTTTGACCTTTCCTCTTGCAAACCTTCTCTTTGACTGGACCGAGAAGTTCATCGGGCGTTCGATCTAGACTGTGTTGAACCTTCCCTCAAGTTGGTTGGGGGTCGAGTATATCCTGACGCAACTCGAAGGGAATTTTTATTTCCTCTGGGTCCCAAATTATTGAAAGGAGAGGCCCTATTTAGCATTTCTAAGGCACTTAAACGTTTTGGAGTGAGGGACTGTCCATCAAACAAATTAGGAGTCCTGATAGAATAAGTTTCTCTAGGACGGTACGAAGTATCCCTTGATGTTCTGGAATGGCTATGACCAACACTCCTTATCAGAGGCGGTGGCATACTCCTTTGATTAGAGTGTGCAGGAACTCCATCTTGAAGAGTTTGGGCCAATTGTTTTATCATATTCTTTATAGCTTCTTGACCTTTGGCTAGGCTAGCCAAAATTCCAGTTGAATCATTGTTACTTAGAGGGGCATATGGATTAAGAGAAATTCCCTCATTTCTGTTACTTGTTTCTATGATATTAGCCATGTATGATGAATTAGTGAAAACATTTAGCAATACGTTCCCACAGACGACACCAATCTATTGATGCAAAAAACTAGTGTATGCCTATTTAACTGATCACAGATAAAGAAGTAAAACAAATAAGATATATGGGATTTTTAAAATGGTTTGGCTCAATGGAAAAGCCTAAGTCCACTGTTATGTATTGCTTGACTGCCTTGATTTATTTTCGACCCCCCTTGTAATGAGGGTGTTACAATGTATTTATAGCCTAAGAGGGATGCCAAGAGTTTTCATATGAAAGGATAGAATGCCTTCATTTATTAGGCATTTACATCAATACATAATAATAATTAAACAGTGTTTGTATGATATTTTTGAGTTATCTTATTGTTTTCGAATCATACCATCAAACATGTTTAACTAAAAACAGTTGGGTGAACCTTTGAAGGTCTTAACAATGCAAAAACTTTCACATTGACAGCCAATACAACTTATAATGACATAATTCATTTTTGTCTTTGTATTAATGATAGAACCAAAAAGTTACTTGGATTGTACTACTACTATGAAGACATTAAGTACACTTTTGATATAAAAATGCTGCAAGTAATCGAATTGAAAGCCAGGGATTTAGGAAAATGAATTGAGCCATATTGCTTAAGAGGTTTTGAACATGCTGGGACATTTAGCATGGAGCTATTGTATCACTTCTTTTGTGAAATATGACGAAGAGTCATTATTGGTTTATATCTTGTAAAAAAATAGGTCTTAGATATTACCATAAATCAGACAGTAAATAATATGTTTATTGAAATTTTGTACTAAGCATTTCTTGTATTTTGTGGAGATTTACATGAAGTGTTAAGTGAATATTATATGTACTCAATAGAAAGTGGATGTACTTTTGTTAAACATTCTTGTACTCTATGGAAGTATAATTGTTCTTGGATATAAAATCCATGTACTTTATGTTTTGATGTGTGTATTTTATTACAATCTACTTGTACATTATGTTTTGAATCTTGTATTTTATTGTAATGTGTGTGCACTTTATTGTTTTATGTGTGTACTTTATTTATTTATGAATTTAATTTAATCTTTATTAATCATGTTGAAGATAACGGCACAGAAGGGAAAGAATCCCAAAGAGGACAGTGCTGATAAGAGTGGTCTAGAGAGGCTAATTACAAGAGATAATAAGAAAGCAAAGAAATCAGCAAGGGAAATTAATAAATTCGACCAATATAGGTCTAATATACTGAGCTTTAATCACAATTTAGGTGATATTCGTAAAAAATAAATGATAAGCACATTGAGCTACTTTAGAAGATGCCTCTCTCACAGTTATTAAATGCCTACCGCAACTGTGAAGTAGTAGAGTTAAATCATAAAAAGAGTGTTAAAAATGTTTTCTCCATTGTCAAGCTCTACTAAAAGGAGAGAAAGTGTTTTAATATGATTAGAAATACCCAAATAAGCCCCGAAGATATAAGTGATATATTTGGGATCCCAGTGATGGAGGGGCAAAAAAGTTAATAAATCTAAAGAAGAGATGGGATCAATCTGTCGCCAAACTTGAATTTCTCAGCCGCTACTTCAACCTTGATAAATAAAATTAGAAAATCAAATATAAAAATTGGATTGAAGAAGTTTGTTGAACTTGATACCGATGAGGGCAGGATTGACTTCATTAAGCTTGCTACCCTCCACTTCATGACCATGCTCCTGTTCTTTAACTCCAACATCACAATAGAAGAGTTTTTTTACTCCATACATCAACGATGTATATGATATGATCAAATATGACTGGGATTTTGATGTCCATGAAATTCTGATCAACTCTCTCATTAAAATGTCAGAATCTAAGCCCAACACAACCAGCCGGTGCTCATTTCATTATTGGTGAGAAAACACACATCTACACATTTTAATGCGCATGTACTTTATGTATTATGCGTGTACTTTATGAAAGTACACGCATAATACATAAAGTACAGGAACATTTGATTGAACAAAATCATTTTCAACGTGCGTGTACTTGATATATTATACGTGTACTTTTAAAGTACTAACACTGCTTCCATATTAATTTTTTAAAATTATATAACTTATAATTGTTATTTCAATTTTTACAGTATTGGATATGTGATAAGTTTGATGCTATCAATCTTATTAAGGGGAAGGAGAACAAGGAATAGTGATTCCTTCGGCGGAGCTTGGCATTATTAAAGGAATGTATGCTTGCTAATGACTTAACTTCGCCTTCTTTAAAGAAGTATAGTTCAAATAGAAAGACTAGAGAAGGAAAAACTGATGACATGCCCAGTTTCTCTTTGAATATATCACAAATAAGTCAAGAGCCAGCTACAATGTCTTTAGCGGAATTCGATTCCGATGATTTGAAACATCCTTTAAATGAGATGGTGAAGTCCTCTCATAAAAAAGTTCATGAACTCAATGATTTAAATTATTCAGTAAATTTGGCTTAACAGATAAGCAAATTGATTGAAGAGAATGCTGAGATTAAATTAATGTTGGAGGAGAAAGATACCCAAAGTGATGTTGCAAGACATCAATCTGAAGAGAAACGTAATAAGTTGGAGGTGGATAGTGTCCAAAAAATTCTTTTGAATAATGACTTGAGAATTCAAGTTCAAGAATCGAAAAACAACGTTATTGAACAATGTAGGAGGGTACTTTAGATTATAGATGGAGACGTAAACCCTGTTTAAGTATGGTAATGATAAGATGATTTGGCCAAAGATTTGGATTAATGATAGGACATACAAACACAAACCCAATGAAAATAAGACTCAATTTACACTCACAAATCCCTCATGTATAACTCAAGAAATAGTAATGAACTTTAGAAGTAACTTAGCTAGAGGGAGAGAGAAGTAAGCACCCTAGATACACCTTAGTAGGCAGGTAGAAACACACCTAACACTCTCAAGAATCTTTCTCAAGTTTTAAAAGCTTCGTAATAAGTAACAATGGCTGGTGGGTAAACCCTATGGTTTGTAATAACTCCCTCTTTTCTCTCTAGCAATAACTCCTTAAACTCTCAAAGGATCCCCCTTTCCTCAAAGGTGGTTGGGGCTCTTAAATAGCCCCCCCCCCCCACACACACACACCCCACCCCAAGGCAACTCAGTCATTAAAGACTATGAAAGACATCCCTCACACTTTATGTCACAAAATTAAATGCCTGATACACTAGTTGTACCCATGTCATGAACATTAAATGTCAAGACATGCCCTTTGTCCAACCACTGTGTGTCAGGGGGCTGTTGTCGCAGAGGTGACTCACCAACTGCCTAACAACCCCAAATACCATGGTGGTTTACTCAAGTGCAAGTCTGACATTATTTATATGTCTAGTGACATCACCCATAGTAGATGTGACATTAAGTAAAGGGCTATTTGGTTCTCAACTCGACGCCCGATGGAACTCCAAGCTACTCCGCCTGAGGTTCCACGACCAGGGTCCCTCAGTGTTTTACCAGGTGTATCTAAGATGGTCAGGACAAGCCCCAACGATGCCTCACTTATCAATCCTCCAAACCTAGTCCCTCTAAAGTTCCCACGGTGAGGTCATTTGATAGAGCATGAAAGCTTTCCCAGGCCTTGCCAAGATTGGTCTCTCGCGAGTACCGTGTGGCTTCACGCTAAAACTCATTATTATTCTCGTTACAACATTACAACCGTTATAGCTTATAGTCAATATAAACAAAAATAAAATATGACTAACATAACAAGCTAAATATGAGTTGCCACGCTAAGCTGCATCGCTGAGTTTCCACGCAGAGTTGCCACGCTTAAGCTGCCTCTGTTGCTTAATCTTAAACACTATTTCCAATTAGGGAATTATCCCTAATCTCAGGATTACCTTCAAGTCCCCTCTACATTTGCCCATTCGTGGAGAGATTTGTTGGAACAAGAAATGTCTGCATGAAACTTCTCAATCCGATGAACCATCCCTGCGTGAGTAATTCTATCTCTTCTATTCGTAAGAACTGCAGTGTTATAATCTCCTAAAAAAAAAAAGTAAAATTCTCCCCGATGATCCTAAGCCGAAGAGCCATGACTGACTGGGGCTTAGGCGAAGGTACATTGCCACTTTTTCCTCATGTTGAGCCTCAATCGTTCTAGCCTTAGTATTTGAAATTCTCCCGAAAGGCCTACTAGCCCTCTCGAATACTCGTTTGGGCTCTTGGGAAGTGAAGATCAAGTCGCTTCTACGTTATTAGATATGTCTGACACCATTTTGGTGGCAAAACATAAACTTGGATAGGAAGCCAACCCTTCCTATTCCCCAGACGTCACTTCGTATTCGTCGTAGCACTGTCTTTTCCACTGTAAAACGACACTTACCGAAGTTCCACGCGTGCTTTTTAAATGATTATAGGCAGTTTGACACGTGCGGGGGAGGGTGGGAAACTCAAACAACAAGTAAAAGGGTTTAAAAGTTTCAAGCATCTCTCTATTTCACACCTTTATCTTCTTCTTCTTCTTCTTCTTCTTCTTCTTCTTCAAGCTTGCATATTTCTTCAGATAGAGATCATTGTGCGACCTCCATTGTTTCCTTCTCCCTTTTCTCAGTCGCCTCCTCCTATCATCTCTTGCACCACCATCCATGGCTGTGCCTTTACTTTCTTTCCAACTCTTCTTTCATCAGACCTTTTCATACTTCTGTTGTTTGTAATGGCCTTGTCAAGCAACCCTGCCACTACTACCACCAGTGCTCCTCCTGCCGCCTCTGTTTCCGCCGCTCCTTTTGCTGCCTCTTTGACCGCTGCTCGTGAAGAACAGTTGCATTTCTACCGTCGGTCCCCCATTTTTGGAAAAGGTGACGACTTTACTAGTTTTTGCAAGAGATGCATTTTTAACGCCAAGTATGATGCCCTTATGCTTGGTGATGAAGACGAGAATTATGATGAATGGGGCTTTCTACCCCCCCGAGGGGACTCTCAGATTTCGTCTTGAGCGAGGGGACTTCCCGTGGTCCCATATTGATTTTAAAAGTCCTAGGGGCTCTCTTGCTCACTTTACTACTTGGAATTCTCATATGCGGAGTTCCCACATTGATACCCTCACTAAGATTGGGCTTCATCGATCCAAGTGGTTTGGTAAGTTCACTCTCTCTAAAAACAATGCTGCTCTTCCTATTCTGGTATCTCGGTGGAACGTTACTACTCACACGGTCATCGCTGCATGGGGCGAATTTACAATAACGTTGGAGGACGCGTGTGATCTGTTAGGCCTTGAGGCAATAGGTTATGAGCCCTGTTTCGACGAAGCCCTAGATGGCCGAGAAATTGCTGATCATTTGGAGCTGGACTGTATATGCCGAAAGTGCATCAGTACTTCAAACAAGGCCATATTCACTCCCCTCATCAACTACTTCTTGAAAGACCCTTTGGACGGAAGTTTCTCTGAGGCCGCCCCTGAACAAGGTACATCGTTAGAGCTTCCTTCCTATATCCTTGTCATTCTTTCTCATTTCTTTTTAACGGGGAAGCCCAATGACCAGCCCCAAAGGGACCTCATGAACCTCTCTCTCCAATTGGCTCGAGGTATCAAGCTCCCTATGGCTACAATCGCCTTGGGGTCCCTCTACACATGGCTTGACAGGGTCCTTTTTGACATGGAGTGATCTCTAGGTCGTTACAACCTAGCCAATTTTGCCAACTGCGTTCTCTTGACGAGTTTCCTTTATGTGCGCTTCCCGACCGTAGACGCCAAGACTAACCGTCCTACCTCGGGGGAAACAATCCTGCCCCCTCGGTAATTTATTTATCATAAGAGGCAGAGCCGAAAAGAGATGACCTCCTTTATTGATGATTTTTCAAGTTTTATGATGAGGCCCTATGAGTAGGATATCATCCTGTATACTTGCGATTTTTTCAAGCATAGTGCAAGAATGGTCCAGCCAACCACCGTAGACCTCATTACCAAAGATCCCTCCTTGGCCGTCGTGCTTCTATTTTCACCGAGATACCTACCCTCATACACTGAGTGGGGGTACACCAGCGAACATTACAATGCCAACCGATGTAGCCGTCAATTTGTCTTTGATCAAGGGGCTCCTCGCCCGGTGTTTCAAATATCTAACCCCCAGGTATCTTTTGGCAAGGCATGCTCCCTATTCTCCTCAACGGACGTGTGGGGAGTGAGTTCAACATTGGCTGGGCGAGTTACCATCCCCAGTATCACTACGAAAGGGGACGTGACCCCTTTGTTTGCCACAAAATATTGGCTGAGGCAACAGGGTCAGATTGCTGAATTCATTGAGGGTGATCCCGTGTATCCCCTAATTCTTTCGTTTTCTACCCTGGAACTGGTCCTAAAGGGCAATTCCGTTCTCGGGGTTGAGTTCCCTCTAAGTCAGACACCCAATGCACCTCCCACGAAACTTCCTCCATACTGACCCGTGATCCTTGTTGCCAAGACCAAATCAAAGGCCACTGCGATCCCCACACCATTTGTCCTCATGGTTGAAGCTGCCATGGGAGAAGGGCCTTCTGAGCCAGCTACCAAGAAAGCTAGAAAGTCCAAGTCCAAGAAGGCTAGGTCAAAGGTCAAATGCATGCTCCATTAGAGGAGTTCCCAATTTCCTCCATTACCCCTCCCATGTCTTTGAAACTGGCTGAGGAGGCGGGTAGAGGCTGAAGTTTCCTGGATAAATGCTGAGTTCCAACAGCGCGCAGTGGACGTTCCTCCTTCGGGTACCTTCCCCAAAATTATGGTTGATCCTAGTGTGCCACCATAAAAAAGAAGAAGAAGATCGAAGGTTCCTGAAAGTGGTGGTGCCACGGGCTCAAGAAAGAAGACGCTGGGTACAAAGCCTCAGAAGAAACAAACATATGAGGAGCCCTCCTCCCTAGTTCCTTAGGCTGTTGCCCCCTCGCCACGTTCACCGGTGATCATACCCTCTCGTTCTCCCTCCAGATCTTAGGTATATGTGCATTCTTTATTTCCCATCATTTTCTTAACATAGCGCTTTTACTTATTGCCTGATATCTTTGGTGCAGGGAGTTGAAGAATTGAGCATTAGTCCTCCCAGTCCCCCCATCCCTCCAGTGAGTCATTTCGTGGGGGGACGTTGTGGTACTCCTCCAGCCACTGCCGCCCTTCCACGGTCTCCGTTAATAAGTCTTACTTATTCGCGTCGTTCCTCCTCCCTCCAGGTTAGAAATACCTCTGTGAGTGCTGTTGAGATGTCCAACCAACTCGAGGTAACTGTTCCAGCTTCCTCCGAGTTGTCCTCAGAGAGGGAGGTCTCTTTTCCCCTTGTTCTGGTCGAAGAGGGTGCCCCACAAGTAGATTTCGTTCCAAGCCTTGCATCTTTTATTTTTACTATTGGTTTATATATAAACTCTAATGTTTTGGGCTATATTAGGTGGAAGTGGCGTCACTGATAGCCAACATTCTCCTTCCTCCTGCTCTATCAAGACCTATTACTGTCGTTCCTCTCTTTAGTGTTATAACGGGGGTGAGCTAAATGAATTTTTGTCTCTTGTCCCTTTGAGATTACTCCTTTTATCTAACATTTGTAGCTTTCTCCGAGTCTTTCTCCGCCTTTCGCGTTGAGTGGCCTTATCCCTTCTCAGGCCCAGGTTGGGGTAGCTGCTCTAGTTGGGGCATTTATCGAAGGTCCAACATCTCCTTCTGACGATGCGCCCGTGTTGGCCATAGTTCCCTATGCTGGCGAGGGAAGTGTTCCTACCTTCGAGGCTTCTACGTCCAAGGGCTCCATTGAGGCTACTGAGGTGATGAGCCCGCCTCCCACGATTTCTAGCATTATGGCTCCCGTGGTGACTACCTCTCTCGCTCCTGCTGCTGTTGAGGAGGTACTTCTTTAATTTCTCTGTATTTCTCAACTTCTCAAAATCCACCTATATAGGTTACTTAATCAATGAAAACATTTGTTTAAGATTTTCCAGAACTCCACCTATTACGGTGACTTAACAACGAAAACGCTTGTTAAGATTTTTATTTTCCAAACTCCACCTATGACGGTGACTTAACAATGAAAATGCTTGTTAAGATTTTCCACGAACTCCACCTATAACGGTGACTTAACAACAAAAACCTTGTTAAGATTTTTTTCAAACTCCACCTATGACGGTGACTTAACAACGAAAATGCTTATTAAGAATTTTTTCCATGAACTCCACCTATAATGGTGACTTAACAACGAAAATGCTTGTTAAGATTTTTCGTGAACTCCACCTATAACGGTGACTTAACAATAAAAGCATTTGTTAAGATTTTTCCATAAACTCCACCTATAATGGTGACTTAACAATGAAAACACTTGTTAAGATTTTTCATAAACTACACCTATATCGGTGACTTAACGACGAAAACGCTTGTTAAGATTTTTTCCATAAACTCCACCTATAATGGTGACTTAACAATGAAAACGCTTGTTAAGATTTTTCATGTACTCCACGAATAACGGTAACTTAACAATGAAAGCACTTGTTAAGATTTTTCCATAAACTCCTTGTTCCCCCTAACTGTTCTCAGGTTTCTCAGGAGGATTCTCCACTAGTTCCTTCACCCATTTCCTTGCCACATTGTGAACCTGTCTCCTCCGAAGAATCGAGAAATAATGACCAAGGTTCCATGACGGGTGCTGCCGCAGAAAGTGAATCTGGGTGCAAGATTCCTCTGCCCAACTTGTCTCCTCCCACTTTTTGCCTGATGGTACTCCAACACTCTCCCCAAAATTCCTGCAAGTCATCATTTGGTCATTGAGAAACTTATGAGCCATCATCCTAAGACTTTCACGGTGGACTGCCTACGTTCAAACATCCCAGTTATGAGCCATAGGCTTCAAGGCATGGGCACCGTTATTGCTGAAATTGCCAACACTCCCACTGCGAATGTGACCAGGCCCCTCCTCAACCAGTTCTTGGGCTATCTGAGGGAGCTAGGTCATGATGGTTTCCCCCTTGACTGGCTCATTGTTCACTTAAAGACTTTGAAGAACCAGCGATTGAACAGCCAGAGGGATCTCCTTCAAAAACATCGGGAGGATCAGCGTGCCGAGGAAGCTAAGTTGGCCGAGCTAGCACCTCTCCTTGGAGACATTGACAAAGAGGTGGAGGACCTCGAAGAGGCTCTGCGCTTGACGAAGTCAAAATGAAAGAAACTCCTAATCGAGCGCGCGCAGGCGCAGACAAGGTTGGAGGTTTCTATCAACGCCCAACAGTCTTGCCAAGCAGCTTCTTCGGGTCTCCTCGGAGATTTCTTTTCTTCCCCTGATTTGTGGTTCCTCCTAGGTTAATGATTTTTTCGTATATGTATTTTTTTTCTTCCTATGTAATCCTTGGGCGATAGTTCCCATTTTTGTAATGCCCCAAAGTATATGAATGGAAAAGAAAACTTCTCCCCATGCTATTTCTTTGTGTTACAGTTGTTTATATAGATCGTGACATGAAGTTATGTTGCTCTTTTATCTCTATTTGAATTAAAAATAAAGAGAACTTGCATAAACAAAATGAACTCGTATATTCATATCTGTTAGTTACATCGGTGACTCCAAACATAATTGCTTAAACGTGATAGACCTTCAACCATTTGTTGTTAATCTTAAATGGATTATCTTCTTCTATCTTAGAAATTGAGCAATAACCTGAGTCATGGGCTTCCTTTACAACGAAAGGTCCCTCCAAATTCGCTGTAAACTTAGGTACAGGAAGCACCCTAATATGTTTAACCACTGCCTTTAATACGAGATCTCCCTCCACGAATTTCCTTAGTCTCACCAAGTTATCATATGCCCTGGAGAGCTACTTCGTATACATTTGAAAGTGTTGCATTGCATTATCCCTGTGTTCGTCCAATGCTTCCAATTGCATGTGTCTATTTTGAGGGAGCATGCTGCTTCGCAAAGCATATCGATTCAAAGGAACTTCTAACTCCACCGGGAGAACTACCTCAGCCCCATAGACAAGAGAGAATGATGTATACCCTGTAGGCTTCCTCTTAGTCATCCGATAGGCCTATAAGATGACTGGTATCTTATCATCCCATGATGTTGGGAAACCCTCCATCGTTTTAGCTGAGATATTGACCAAAGTCTTGTTAGTCGCTTCGGCTTGACCGTTCCCCTTTGGGTATGCCACCGTCGAAGTGTGGTGAATAATGGAGTATTTGTCTGTGAGCATCTTTACTTCTGAATTGACGAAAGGGGTTTCGTTGTCTAAAAGGATGACTTTGGGATTTCGAAATGGAAAATAATGTATTCTCTCATGAAGTTGATCACTACTCCTGTTGTTGCCCTTCTCAATGGTATCGCTTCGACCCACTTTGTGAAACACTCTGTTGCTACCAAGATCCATATCTTCCCCCTCTAAGAATGGTGTATTTCCCCTACCAGGTCGAACGCCTAAGTGTGAAAAGGATAAGGCATTGCTAGGGAGTATAAGTCCACTCACGGGGTATGGATCATATTTTCATGAAGCTGGAAAGCCTTGCACCTTTGAACGAACCCAACATAATCTTTCTCCATAATTGGCTAATAGTACCCTAAAGTCATCAATTGGTCATACAACTTGGCCCCTCCTATATGTGTTGGATCGTGCCCTTATTTGAGAACCTCAGCCGCTTTTTCCTTCGTGATGCAACACAGCGGCCTGTTGAAGTATCCCCTTCGATAAAGCTGCCCCTATTGAACATAGAGTCTCAGGGCTCTTTGCCGAGTCCCATCGCATTAATTTTCTCCGTTGGGACAACTCCATCCTTAATGAAGTCAATATAGGGTTGTCTCTAGTCAGCCTGAGCCTCCACAAAATGACATTCAACCGCCTCGAAGAATAATTAGCATTTATTGCACTTCCGTGGTAACTCGGCCGCATCTTTCTTAATATTAGGCCAAAAATATCCTTCCTTTGGAATTATTCTATAAAGCGGGATCTCAGCCGTTTCACAGTGTTCCCCGTGCATTTTCTTCAATCTCTACGCTACCTCTTCTGGAATGATACATCTCGACAGCCATCCTCCGGCATTTCTGAAGTAAAGGTTTCCCTAGTTTGTAAAGTATTGGGCCAATTATATGAGCCCCATCGTTCCTTCACTAGTCTCCAGTTGCCTCTTAATCTCTCCCCTCCAATCCGCATCCTCCTCCATTGGCAAAATTGATTGTACCATCGAAAGAGCTGTTTGTCGTTAAATCATGACAATAGTTGTATTGCTCCTCATGATCATCTTTTGGGTGATGGTGGCATAGGTGTCTGGGTGACGGTTCATCGTTCTAGACTGGCTTTTGACTTTGGTTTGATAGAACTGGCAAAGAAGTCTCTGAATAATGGTTATGTATGGTGCCAGGCTCATATGTTTCAACGCATATTCTTCATTCACTTATTAAACCACCAAGTTTGAATCCCCCTAGATGCAAAGTGAATGAATCCCTATTCTAAGGGCCTCTAGATATCCCAACACCAATTCTTCATACTCTTCCTCGTTGTTAGAGCAAGGGAAATCTAACTTCCAAGAAAGGTAAATCTCCTCCATTCCTTTCGAGAGAATTACCCCTGCCCCTCCTTTCTTTTCAGCTAATGACCCATCGAACTGGATTTTCCAGCCCTCGTCCATTGTATCTAGGTGGTTGGCTTGCAAATCATCTCCCGAAATATCTTCTTTTGGTGGCTCGAAGGTTCCTGGAGGGAAAATGGCCAACAGGTCAGCGTACGCCTAGATTTTAATCACACGAGGAACCACGCACTTCAAGTCATATTCGTAGTGGATGAGGAACCATCTAGATGCCCTACCAATCAATATAGTTCTTGCAAGCATATACTTAATGAGATCACATCTCATTACAATGTGAATTGTGAAAGACAACATATAATGTCTAAGTTTTTGCGCTATAAATACTAAGGCTAAACAATGCCTTTCTAAGCTACTATATCTGACTTATGGCCCATGGATGATCCTGTTGAACTAGTAAATTGGTTGTTCTTGGCCATCGATCTCTAGTGCCAGCAAAGATCCCATGGACCTTGTGGTAGATGTGAGGTACAGCTGCAATGGTATTCCTTCCCTTGGTGGAATCATGGTTTGTGGTGAGATGAGTACCTTATTCAATTCGTCAAGGGACTCTTGGTGAACGGCCTCCCATTTGAACTTCATGTTCTTTCACAACAGATGCATTAGTGGGTGTGTTATCTCGGCTAACCTAGGCACGAATCTCCTAAGGTAGGAGACTTTACCGAGAAAACTCTTCAGTTCCTATGCCGTTCTTGGGCACGACATTTCTAAAATCGCCCCCTGTTTTTCCTGGTCCAACTGCACCCCTTTTCGATCAACCACAAAGCCTAGGAATTTCCCACTCGTCACCCTAAAAATGCACTTCAGTGGGTTCATCTTTAATTTAAACTTTCAGTAATGGGAAAATACCTTCCTCAAATCGCTCATATGGGACTCCTCCTTCCTCGACTTGATGACCAAATCATCCATATAGAATTCCATAAACTTTTGAAAGAAGTCATGGAAAATGGCCATCATTGTTCTCTGGTAAGTCGTCCCAACATTCTTGAGTCCAAATGGCATTACCCTGTACATGAAATTACCCAACGGGGTTCTGAATGCTGTCTTTTCTGCATCCGAAGGTTCCATCTTGATCTGGTTGTACCCTACATACCCATCCATGAAGATATACATCTCGTGTCCTCCCGTTGAATCTATCAGGCTATCGATGGAGGGTAGGGGGAACTCGTCTTTAGGGTAGGCTCTATTCAAGTCTCTGAAGTCCATGCAAATCCTTATCTGGTTCTTGTCTTTCTTCCCTACTGGGATGATACTAGATAACCAGAGTGGGTGTTGTATCGGTGTAATGATCCTTGCCGTTAGTAGGCATTGAACTTCTTCTTTGATCTTTAAATCCATCTTAGGCTTTTACGTTCTCATTGCTTATTTTACTGGAATGGACGAAGGCATCACATTCAACTTGTGATAGCTTACTTCTTCATCTAGCCCCTCCATCTCTGTGTACTTCCATGCGAAGACATCCATAAATTCCCAAATTAACTCAACTAAGGCCTCTCTTTTCTCCTTACGGAGATCTTTCGAGATAAATATGGGCCTTGGATCTTCCCCTTCTTTTCCCAGGTTCAACTTCTCTAGCTCTTGCACCTGTGGATTTGGTCAATCGGGCATGTACTCTGGTTCTTCGATGACTTCCTCCATAAATTCCTATATACTAGAATTGTCTATCATCATGTATTATCCCCGTTGATCAACCAGAAAGCATTCATATATCGGGTCAACCTCATTATCAGCTTCCTGACCGCCCGTTCACACCGTTATAATCGATACACTACATTTCCTTCCTCGATAATGACTTTCTTGCATTGGTTGTTGGTAGTGGTGACTGATTTCCTCTACTTCTCCCTAGATGCCTCGATTACTTTTTTTCCTGAGAACCTGCTTAGCATGCTTTTTCATTGGACCTCGTGTTCCGTTAGATCCGTTCTGGGCCTCATCCTGTCTTTAAGCTTCTTCGAGATGCCTTGGGGTTGAGGGACCACCTGGTGAGCTTCTTTGGTCATTACTCTTGCACTGCTCTCAACCTCTTTACTCTACTCATTCAAGGGACCCATCTATTCTCTGATCGAGGGAACCCATGCTCCCTCCATCCTTCTCGTTAGGACCCGGACGTCCTCTTCCATCTCAGTATAAAATGCTTCATCCACCAACTGAGATTCCTCGATAGAGAAAGGCCTCTTTGTAGCCCTAATGGTTACCTCTGTCCCCTTAATGTTTGCCTTACCACACTGGTGGTATGTGGAAGGAACTAGCCCTTGGTTGTGCATCCACACCCTTCCTATTAGCAGATGATAGGAAGTTTCACTCTCTATCACATGGAACATTATATGGGAAATCAAATTTCCCATCACGATCCCCACATTAACACACCCAATGGATTTGGAAGATTGGCTATTATATCTCGAAATTACCAAAGGCATGGGGACCAACCTTTCTTCCAGAATATTGGCTGCATGAAAGGAGTTAATTAGCATGATATTGATGGAAGCTCCCCCATCCATGAGAGTCCTTGCAAAACTAACCCCGTTGACATTGGCAGTCACATACAATGGGCTGTTATGAAGGAATCTCACAGCCCTATCGGCATCGCTGAAAGTCACCTCTGGCAGGAATCTCCTTACCATCCTGGCCACGGGTCCCTTCCATTTTAGCGAAGGGACTGCGTCCTTCTTTGTAATATCCATTATTTCATGAGTTATTTCTAACATGCTCTCTTTAGGTATCCCTACTTGTTCGAAGAACCAGGTGAACTTTGGGGATTTTGAGACCGCACAGTATTCTAGGCCCGAATCTACTTCCTCACCTTCAACGCTGTACACGTCCTCCACATCTTTGGATCTTGCTTTATCGTAGGCCAAAAATACGTTGTCCACTCCCTTAGTACAAATCTCCAAAGTTTCCTCGTATTCCTCTCTATCTCTTCTCTCCTCTTCTTCATCATAGGCCACCACGAGATTGTCCCCATGTGCCGGCAGTGGGTTGTTATTGACATTCTGTGGAGGGATTTGTAACGTCCCTGCCCTCATGTATTTGTCAATAATTCTTCTCAGTGTGAAGCAAATTTCTATTGGATGCTGGACCCTCCAATGAAACTGGCAATACTTTGGATCCGCCTTTGTTTTCGCATCGGGCTCTTTAACGAGAACATCTTTTGGCTCATAGATTGTTCCTCCTTGGACCATCGCATTGTAACAACTGACAGCTTCTTCCACTGTACAAGGCAATGTCGGTGGGTCTTATCTGTCCCTTCCGAACTTCCTCTTATTGTCCTTCTTCGGTGCTTTTATCCTATCTCCCCCCTTGGTGTACCCCACCCGCGGGGACTGAGACCTCCCCCCCTCCCCCCGCGGGTTGCATCGACTGCCTAAACATCATAGGCACCACGATCGGATTGAGCTGCACCACCAAGGAGATATTCCTCACTGCTTTTAGGAACGATGCAAAGGTCCCTTGGTGTATCTCATTGATAAGATGGAAGATATACTCCAGAAGCAACCCCTCAGCGCAGATTTGCAATGGTTTGGACTCTTTGGCCTCCTCCCTCACGTCGAGGAACCTTTCCCTGAACCTTCGAATGTAGGCCACCAATTCTTCCCCAGGTCTTTGCTTCTCCCTACCCAGTTGGGTCAAGGTAAACTCATCCTCTTCCAGAAAGAACTTCTGGACAAACAACACGTGTATTTCTTCCCATGTAGAAACGCTGTTGGGAGCCAAATGGGAATACCAGGTACATGATTTATCGTTCAAGGATTTAGAAAACTCCCTCAACCTAAGACTTTTATTGTTACAATGCGCCCCTAAATGCTCAATAAAGCGATTAATATGCTCCTCAGGGTTCCCACCTTTTCCCTTGTACTTTTCAAAAATAGGAGAAATATAGTCCTTCGGATAGGGCTCGTCGTTGTATTCCTGGGGATACGGTGTTCGAAAGTCATAAAAAACTGAAGCTACCTCGCCTGCAGATTGCGAGGAAGCCTGCATGAATTTCAGCATCTCCTTTCTTATCTCCTCCATGGGGGGTACTACCGGAGAAACAAGTAACGGGGCCCTGGGTTGAATGCTCGTTGGAGTTGAAACGAATGTTACAGCTGGGGCCGTTGATAATCCTTCGGCTCCTACCGCTGGATTCACAACAGAGGGTATTCTTGATGGGAGCGTCCCTGCGACACTTTCACCTGGCGGGGATGTTGGAGCTACCCCTGGTGTTACGAAGGCATTAGCCTCCAACCCTCCCAGTATAGTTGAAGCAACTGAGGTTTGTAAAAACTAATAAAACTTGCTCATGAGGAGCGCGATCTGAGTGGGTACCAAACCTGCACTCATGGGAGCTTGTGCCACCCCTGGAACACCTGTCATTGCCTGGGCCGGAGGTACCTCTATTCGAGGAGCCCCATCTCTTAGGTCCTCCACTTCTCTCGTAGCCTGTTCTTCATTATGCTGGATATCATTGAAGTTGAGCCTTCGAGTAGGATTATCCTGCGCCATACTCCTTACTTAGAATAATGCCTCCCCAGTAGAGTCGCCAAATGTTGGAGGGTACTTTAGATTATAGATGGAGGCATAACTCCTATTTAAGTATGGTAATGATAAGTTGATTTGGCCAAAGCGTTGGATTAATGATAGGACATACAAATACAAACCCAATGAAGATAAGACTCAGTTTACACTCAGAAATCCCTCGTGTATAACTCAAGAAATTGTAATGAACTTTAGAAGTAACTTAGCTAGAGGGAGAGAGAAGTAAGTACCCTCGATACACCTTGGTAGGAAGGTAGAAACATACCTAACACTCTCAATAATGTCGGTCAAGTATTAAAAGCTTCAAAATAAGTAATAATGGCGGGTGGGTAAACCCTCTGGTTTGCAATAACTCCCTCCTCCCTCTTTTCTCTCTAGCAATAACTCCTTAAACTCTCAAAGGATCCCCGCTTTCCTCAAAGGTGGTTAGGGTCCTTAAATAGCCCCACCTCCCACACCACCCCCAAGGCAACTCAGTCATTAAAGACTATGAAAGAAATCCCTCACACATTATGTCACAATGTTAAATGTCTGATACACTATTTGCATCCACGTCATGAACATTAAATGTCAAGACATGCCTTTTATCCAACCATTGTGTGTCAGGGGGCTATTGTCACAGAGGTGACTCACCAACTGCCTGACAGCCCCAAATACCACGGTGGTTTACTCAAGTGCAAGTCTAACATTGTTTATCTGGCTAGTGACATGACCTACAGTATATGTGACATTAAGTAAAGGGTTGTTTGGTTCTCAACTCGATGCCCGATGGAACTCCAAGCTACTCCGCCCGAGTTTCCACGGCTAGGGTCCCTCGGTGTTTTACTAGGTGTGTATAAGATGGTCAGGACAAGTGATCGAGCGGTAAAAGTGTGTTCGTGTGAGGACACAATCGTTGTGTGTTTCACCGCCGCGATGCAAAAAAACCTAAACTACAACTACACTTGACAAGAAAGCACAGCGGTAAGTTGGGTATCGTAAGAAATCCACAGGGAGTGATTGAATTTTAGATGTTAATTGTTTTAAAACTTCAGGAATAAAAGTGTAAAATAAATAAATGAAAAGGTGATGGGTGGTTATGGTGGAAAAAGAAAAGAATAAGTTACGCTACACAAAAGTAAAGTGAGGATCAGGATCACATCCTACCAAATGGATCGAAACAACTACTAATCAAGATTCCGGCTTGAAAGCAATTTAATCGAGCATTTAAAATTAAGCATAAACATCACACAATAAGGAATTTAACCCAAAATTGCGAGATTAAACATTTAACGAAAAATGGTCACACATGGATTAAATTCGAATTATCGCTATAAACACTAAAGTTGTGTGACAAATAAAGTTAAACGCATAACAATCCAACTTTAGTACACGCGATTTCAATTAAATGCAATTTTACACAAAACCTAACTTTTGAGGTCCAAACCCGTAAATGGCGGAACGGAATCCCTACCCTATTTATCTAGAGGCTAAGCATGAATAAACTAAATTAACACTACAATTAAACTAATTACAATAAGAAATAAATTAATCTAGGCAAGAAAGTAGAGAAAGCAAGTAAATGAAAGCATGGAAATTAAGGAAAACAACTAAATTAATGTAATTAAAACTAAGGTACAACTTACAAAACAAAGAGTACAAGAGAGGAGTAGGGTAAATATCCCAAGTTTACAAACCCTAAAATCTAAGACAAAATGAAGATATCAATTTTTTTCTCAAAAATGAGAGAAGAGAGTATTTATACCCAAAAATATCCCATGGAAAACTTGTAAAAAAATGAAGAAACAAAAAATATCTGCAGGACCGAATCGATTTGGGGTGTCCGAATCGATTTGGTCAAAGGGAACTGATCACACTGGTCCAAACCGAATCGATTTGGAGTGTCCGAATCGATTCGGTCAAATCGATTTGGGGTGTCCGAATCGATTCGGTACCTACACGTATGAAACTTGCAGCTTGTCCTGTTTTACGGAAAATGCCGTCATTTCTTCGTTATAGCTCGGAATTAGGCATGTTCGGAGGCCACACGAAGATAACTCATAGGGATACAACATACAAGAAGACATTTGGCCAAAAACCCAAATTATGAAATGACTAAAATGCCCTTGAATGTGACCTTGAGTGTGAATTTAAAGTAAAAACCATCCTAAAAATGCCATAACTCTTTTGATACAACTCGGAATCATGCACCGTCGGTGGCCACATGAAGAAAAACCAGAGGGCTTCAACTTCTGTGAAGAGCTCGAGATTCAAACCCGAATGCTGGAAATACTAAAATGCCCCTGAAACTGCCAAAGTAGACGAAACTTTTTCAAAAAGCGTCCGAACTTCATACTAAGCATCCAAATACCTACAAAAGGTCAATTAACCCCTGCAAAGCATGTATATATAGAAATACGAGGTTGTCTGATTAACGAGCATAAGTATAGGGATTAAGATACTCGAGGGGGCTAACAACGCGTAGGTTAACGGGTGAAATACGCAATATTTGCGTCGTATCAACAAGCCCCAACCATGCCTCACTTCTCAATCCTCCAAACCAACTACATCTAAAGTGCCCATGGCGAGGTCATTCGATAGAGCATGAAAGCTCTCCTAGGTCCTGCCAAGCCTGGTCTCTCGCGAGTACCGTTTGACCTCAAGCTAAAACTCATTATTATTCTCATTACAACATTACAACCGTTATAGATTACAGTCAATATAAACAAAGATACAATATGACTAACATAACAAGATAAATATGAGTTACCACGCTAATGTGCATCGCTGAGTTGCCATGCATAGTTGACATGCTTGAGCTGCCTCGGTTGCTTAATCTCAAACACTATTGCCAATTAGGGAATTATCCATAATCTCAGGATTACCTCCAAGGAACTTAAACTTTTTGGAGTGAGGGACTGTCCATCATAAGAATTTGGAGTCCTGATAAAATAAGTTTCTCCAAAACGATACGAAGTATCCCTTGAAGTTATGGAATGGCTATGACCAACACTCCTTATCGGAGGCGGTGGCATACTCCTTTGATTAGACTGTGTAGGAACTCCATCTTGAAGAGTTTGGGCTAATTGATTTATCGTATCCTGCATAGCTTTTAGACCTTTTGCCAGGATAGCCAAAATTCCAGTTGAATCGTTGTTACTTGGAGGGGCATAGGGATTAAGAGAAATTCCCTCATTTCTGTTACTTGTTTCTATGATATTAGCCATGTATGATGAATTAGTGAAAATATTTAGCAATACGTTCCCACAGACGACGCCAATCTATTGATGCAAAAAACTAGAGTATGCCTATTTAACTAATCACCGATAAATAAGTAAAACAAATAAGACATATGGGATTTTTAAAGTGGTTGGCTCAATGGAAAAGCCTAGGTCCACTATTATGTATTGCTTAACTGCCTTGATTTATTTTCGACCCCCTCGCAATGAGGGTGTTACAATGTATTTATAGCCCAAGAAGGATGTCAAGAGTTTTCATGTGAAAGGATGGAATGCCTTCATTTATTAGGCATTTACATCAATACATAATAAGAATTAAACAGTGTTTGTATGGTATTTTTGAATTATCTTATTGTTTATGAATCATACCATCAAACATGTTTAACTAAAAGCAGTTGGGTGAACCTTTAAAGATCTTAACAATGCAAAACCTTTCACATTGATAGTCAATACAACTTATAATGACATAATTCATTTTCGTCTTTGTATTAATGATAGAACCAAAAAGTTACTTGGATTGTACTACTACTATGAAGACATTAAGTACACTTTTCATATAAAAATGCTGCAAGTAACCGAATTGAAAGCCAAGGATTTAGGAAAATGAATTGAGCCATACTTAAGAGGTTTTGAACATGTTGGCACATTTAGCATGGTGATATTGTATCACTTCTTTTTTGAATATGTCACGAAGAGTCATTATTGGTTTATATCTTGTAAAATAATAGGTCTTAGATATTACCATAAATCAGACAGTAAATGATCTGTTTATTGAAATTTTGTACTAAGCATTTCTTGTATTTTGTGGAGATTTATATGAAGTGTTAAGAGAATATTATATGTACTCGATAGAAAGTGGATGTACTTTTGTTAAACATTCTTGTACTCTATGGAAGTATAATTGTTCTTAGATATAAAATCCATGTACTTTATGTTTTGATGTGTGTATTTTATTACAATCTACTTGTACATTATGTTTTGAATCTTGTATTTTATTGTAATTTGTGTGCACTTTATTGTTTTATGTGTGTACTTTATTTATTTATGAATGTAAATTAATCTTTATTAATGACGTTGAAGATAAGGTCACAAAAGGGAAAGAATCCCAAACAGGACAATGCTGATAAGAGTGGTCAAGAGAGGCTATTAACAAGAGATAATAAGAAAGCAAAGAAATCAGCAAGGGAAATTAATAAATTCGACCAATATAGGTCGTTTATACTGATCTTTAATCACCATTTAGGTGATATTCGTAAAAAAAATAAATGATAAGAACATTGAGCTACTTTAGAAGATGCCTTTCTCACTGTTATTCAATGCCTACCGCAGCTATGAAGTAGTAGAGTTAAATCATAAAAAGATTGTTAAAAATATTTTCTCCATTATCAAGCTCTACTAAAAGGAGAGAAAGTGTTTTAATACGATAAGAAATACCAAAATAAGCCCCGAAGATATAATTGATATATTTGGGATCCCAATGATGGAGGGGCAAAAAAGTCAATAAATTTGAAGAAGAGATTGGATCAATCTGTCGCCAAACTTGAATTTCTCAGCCACTACTTCAACCTCGATAAACAAAATTAGAAAATCAAATATAAAAATTTGATTGAAGAAGTTTGTTAAACTTGATACCGATGAGGGCAAGATTGACTTCATTAAGCTTGTTGCCCTCCACTTCATGACCATGCTCCTGTTCTTTAACTCCAACATCACAATAGAAGAGTTTTTTACTCCATACATCAACGATGTATATGATATGATTAAATATGACTGTGCTTTTGATGTCCATGAAATTCTGATCAACTCTCTCATTAAAATGTCAGAATCTAAGCCCAACACAACCAGCGGGTGCTCATATCATTATTGGTGAGGAAACACACATCTACACATTTTAATGCGCATGTACTTTATGTATTATGCGTGTAGTTTATGAAATTACACGCATAATACATAAAGTACAGGCACATTTGATTGAACAAAATCATTTTCAACTTGCGTGTACTTGATATATTACGCGTGTACTTTTAAAGTACTAACACTGCTTCCATATTATTTTTTTAAAATTGTATAACTTATAATTGTTATTTTAATTTTTACAGTATTGGGTATGTGATAAGTTTGATGCTATCAATCTTATTGAGTGGAAGGAGAACAAGGAATTGCGATTCCTTCGGTGGAGCTTGGCATTATTAAGGGAATGTATGCTTGCTATTGACCTAACTTTGGCTTCTTTAAAGAAGGAAGGTTCAAAGAGAAAGACTAGAGAAGGAAAAATCGATGACATGCCCAGTTTCTCTTTGAACATATCACAAATAAGTCATGAACCAGCTACAATGTCTTTAGCGGAATTCGATTCCGATGATTTGAATCATCCTTTAAATGAGATGGTGAAGTCCTCTCATAAAAAAGTTCATGAAGTCAACGTGTTAAATTATTCAGTAAATTTGTCTTAACACATAAGCAAATTGATTGAAGAGAATGCTGAGATTAAATTAAAGTTGGAGGAGAAAGATACCCAAAGTGATGTTGCAAGACATTAATCTGAAGAGAAACTCAATAAGTTGGAGGAGGATAATGTCCAACAAATTCTTTTGAATAATGACTTGAGAGTTCAAGTTCAAGAATCGAAAAAGTACGATATTGAACAAATTAAAAAGTTGGAGGGAAATAGTGTCCCACTAAAAATTGAAAATGAAAAATTGAAGAAAGAGCTAAAAGATGCTAGTGATTCTGAAAAAAAAATCAGAGGTTCACAACATAATGACTTTAGCAAAGAAATAACTACTTGTCTGAAGCCAATGAGAGGTTCAGAAAATAAAAAAGAATAAGATCGTACGACATTCAATAAGGAGGTACTTTGGTGAGTTTGTAATCATTTGTTCATATTTATTATAAAGTACACACATGATCAATAAAGTACATGCATTGGTTATTTAGGTACATGCATAATCCTTAAAGTATTATTTGATTTTACATATATGTTGGCATTCTTTATTTGCTCTTTGGACATAATGGAAAGTAAATGCATAATATTGTAAAGTACTCATGAACTTCTTTTTACTTTTACGTGTACTTTGTAATGTTATGCGTATACTTTGAGAATATGTGTTTGTTTATTGGAAAATAATGAAGAGTACACACATAACATTACAAAGTAAATGTGAATATATGTTCACATTTCATATATTCATTGTAATGTTATGCATGTACTTTTATATTCTTTATTTTTTATTGGCAAACATTACAAAGTACACGCATTATGCGTGCATGGTTATATATATTACACTCATATTTTCATAAAGTACGTGCATTTTGTAAGATGATCACACATAGTTTTATAAAGTATAAGCATAGTTTTATAAAGTACATGCATTATCAATATAGTAAACCCATAGTTTCTCATGTATTTTGACATTTACTTCATGTTATTTGAGTTTTTGAAATTTATTTTATGTTATTTGAGTCTTAGTCCATGTACTTTGACAATATGTTTATGAAATAATACATAAGTTAAACATGATATTTTATTTTCTCTATGAACTAGCTACTAAAACTCTCCAAGAAGAAATTGAAAGTTTAAGACCGTCCATTGAGGAAAATGATGAGGAAATTAAGCTGCAAAACTCAAGGTATGGTAGAATACATGAAAGGGATGATTGAATCCAAAATAAAGACTCAAATTTTATGAAAGTGAAAAAGAATAAAAATCCTTCTAATGAAGGTCCTGCTGAATTGCAACAGAAAGAAAAAAAGCAGCCAAACAATAAAGCTACTATCGTGGTACCAAAAAAGGGAAAAATAATAAAGGCAAGTCTTCTTCAAAACCAACCGAAGCAGTAGACCTGCAAATTTATCCATGCACAAAATACCTTACTGAAAATACCAAAAATAAATTGCAAGAATATTTGATAATAAAGAAGAAATCGGGGTAATGTTTAATATTTGTTTATGTTGAAGAGGACTTATTTTTATTGTGTAATACACTTATTTATATGTATGAATATTACACTGCCTATTTATTTTGTAAATTATAGTTCCATATGTAAGTAATATAATATTTTTATAAAGTACGTGCATTTTAAAATGAAGAACTTTCATAGTTTATCAAAGTACATGTATTATTAATGAAATACATGTATTTGTTACCCAAGTACGTGATTGGCTTTATAAAGTACACACATTTTTGTACTGAACTACATGTGTGTACTTTATAAAGTACACGTATATTTTCATAAAGTACATGGATTTTTTAAATGATGATCATCTATAGTTTTATAAAGTACACACTTTTTGTAATGATCATAGATTACACGCTTCTTTTAATTATTATTCTAACATTATTCCCTATCTTAAAATTCAGGGATTGTCTCTATAAAGGACAAGACTCCATTTGTGTAGATGATATTAAAGAATTGCTGAAGGGCGACGAAATTTTGAATCAAGTATGTAATAGAAACATAGGACATTCATTAAATTTTCATTTTTATATCCTTACCTTTTTAAATGTGTGAAATAGATAGTTCACGCATTTTTCCATTTAACGAAAAAGAAAATGAGGAATGAAGGGCTCCGAACTACACACACTTTTACCCCATTTGCATGGGCAAGGAAAATAAAAATTAAAGATTTGTCGATCACCATCATATAAATACGATCATTTTGTTTCTTACTAATAAATTTATAACTTTTAACAGGAAGTCGTCTGAAAAATAACGATGACGGGAAGAAGGTGCATATAGATAAACACATTTTGGAATTTTTAAGAATTTGTGATATACAATGAAACGGACCTTTAGTGTACTTTAGGTAAAAAACAACTTTGTGTTAATTTTAATTAAAATCAATTTTATCTTCTTAAACCCTAAACATGCATTTAAGTGATTAAATCAATTTGATGAATAAAGCATGCGGTAAATGAAACAATTTCGGGAAAAATCCCCGAAGGGCAAAACCTTTTTATTTCACTATAATTTGTAAGAAAACGGCTTACACGGATTACAATGAAATAAGTGAAACATACGAAATACCCGTAGGTGTCGGTTTCGATGTCTCGACTGGAACTTTCCCTTTCTAGGAGGGCAGCAGTGAAGAAGAGAAACGACTTCTCCACAAGATACTTCGTAAGGTCTCCTTCTACAATGGCACGCAACACTTCAGTTGTATAGTTCTCCTCACAAAGTGCAACACAGTGTAGTGAATGGATTATCTTTCGATAAACGCGTTCAAGATCACTTAATTTTGGAATTTTGGTAATACAATCTTGAATAAATACCGAAAGATGAAAAACTTGTATGGGAATAAGTTTTTCAAAACTGTTCTGCCTATAGAAACGTTTACAGATACGTGTTTATTTTTAACTGAACTGCACAGAATCCAAGAAAACGAAAACACAAAAATCGAGGCGGCAGGTCGTTCGAGCGAGATGTGATATCGTTCGCGTGATATGTCAATGTCGTTTGAACGATTCACAATCTCATTCGAGCAAGATATAGAAAAAAAATAATATTTTTTCTTTTTAATTTAATCCTCAAATTTTCTTTAAACTGTTTGCAACTCAGAAATATTTTTTAAAACATAAAAAGGATTTAATTCCCAAACATTTAAATCACCTAGTATTTAATCAATATACAGATTACCCAACTACTCACAAGAATTCATACTTGAGTGATCTTAAACGTGTGCAACACGTCTTAACTTGTAATCTTCTTGAAAGCTTTGATTGCACATTCTTGGACTTGAACTTTTTCGTAGGCTTTAAATAAACTCTATAGATAACTAGCCTAGACTTAATTTATTTTGTCTGGAATTAAGACAATTAAAACAAATGAGTATGCTAAGAATTATGTTCTTCGAAATCTCCCCCTTTCACTATTCCTGGACAAAACTCAACAGAGCTATATGCCATAAACAAATACATGTCCTAACCCACAATGACAAACAATACAGGACTGATCGAAGTAAATAATCGGCAAGCATCTGAATCTGATTCTGTCTCTGAATGTGATGTATCAATGAATATCTGAATCTCTAAAAACAATACCTACACACATGAGACACAACCAAATACCCAAGTGAATTGTCGAGGAAATATGGAGGAAATAAACTAATATAAAATCATAATAAATACCCCCCTTACATCACATATCTCTCCCCATTTTTGCCTGGAATAGACAAAAGGTGGGACAAACACACCATATCTAGCAATAAAATATGAGAATGAATCAGCATATTTAGATAATCAATAGCTGAGAACGTATGCGCTTGCGTTCGAATGATAAAATTATATATTACACACCTTTTAACTCAAACAAACCCTAATCATGCAACAATATGTGATTGAATAAGATAATGAACTAAGCAAGAACATTCAAACACATGCTTGTGAGTAAAAATCCCCCAAAGGGGCAAAACCATTTATTTTCATTATAATATTGTAACTGTACAATTTTGGATTACAATGAAAATACAAGTGACTAAGAATTACCCTCAGGTGTCAGATTCTGTAGTCAGTGGCTGGAGTTATGCCTTTCCAGTAGGGCTGCAATGAAGAAGAAGAACGGTCTTCTCCACAATGGTATGAACAGCAAAGTGCGTTCCTGGGTTGCAAAGTGATTCATAAGTGTTTGGAAATTTGTGTGAATCAAAAACCTAGAGTCTTGATACTCAATAGGTGAAGACTTAGAGTTTTTTGTACTCTGAAAATCGTGTGTAGAAGTCTTAGAAAACCACTTCCCGTAGTGGGTTTATAAAGGAAACGTTTAGCCTAGAAAATCTGACCATGATCTGCTGAAGATTATCCCAGGCGGACCGGTCTGGGTCTGAGGCGGATCGGTCCGGGTAGGCAGATCGATTCATTTTTTATTTGGCATTTTCGATTCTCTATCGATCCGGGGTATACTGGCTTTCAACAAGCGGGCCGGTCCGGGTCTGAGGCGCATCGGTTCGCAGGAGTATCAGTTCTTTTTCCATGACGGACCGGTCCGGCCTGTCAGACTTTGATTCCTCTTCTTCTTTTGATATTCGGATCCATTGATGACTGTATGAATCTTTGAATTTCTTCAATGGTGTAATGGCGTACGACATAACAAATTGATAATGGACAAAAATGACCTTACAAATCTCCCCCTATGTCTATACCGGTACAAACATAAAAACATCCGAATTATCAAGTATAAAATTGCCTATACAAATCTACCCTTCCATGAACCCAAAACAGAAAAGGTACAATTGAATAAGGCTTCATCGTTTGTTCTTCAACTCTTCAGGAATCTTCAACGCTTTTCTCATCAGGGTTTGCAATCCAATGTTAATCCATGTAGTACCTACACAAATGAGAAAAAGAAAAATACCAAGTGACGTATCGAGATTGAAATGAGATGAACAGATATGCCAATATGCTAATTGGTGATAAGCAACTCAACACTACAAAACTCACTCCCCCATTAATGTGATAATTCTTTCTCCCCCTTTTTATGATGTCCCCAAATAGACAAATGAGAGAAATAATGCAAACAAAATCACACCATGAATGAACACAAAGCAACCAAGTCGATGATAGCGTTAATGAATGGGTGTGAACATAATTCGATAGGAAGATCAATGCATACAAATAAGACATATGTGCACGATGAATATCGGATACTCCTAATGAATGAACTCAAACTCTTCATTTGGTGAAAAAAATGGAAATATAAGATATTGATTCAATCAAATCAATAAATCAATGCGAAAAATGATTTCTACACCAATAACGTCCAAAACTTTTTGTGCTTTTTTAGGACTTTCAAGGAAGTGCAAACCCGTTTATATTCTCCAACCAAACTCCCTCAGATATAATTTTGAATAGAGGCTTTATAAATTCTCAAACTTTGGAGAATTGATGGTGAAACCTAAGTGGCCCATATTTGGCATGAATTGCTTATAAATTTTTCGGGCTCTTTTAACCTCTTTGGACCTCGCATATTAAAATTCCTCCATTTTTAGGTCCTTTTTAACGGTGGCTTTTGTGCAAAGGAGATATGATTACCTTTCGCAGCCCTTCCCCTTTATACAAAAAAACACACAGTCTCACCAAAACGGTTTTTACATGCATTCCAATCTTGTCAAGTTTTATCGCATATTGAAAGTTGTATAGACAGAATTGAGATGGAAACACTGAAGCCAATATGAGATAGACAAGTGCAATAATCAAATATAGCCGTGCATGTGTTCAATAAAGGATATAGGATTCAAACATATAGGAAGATATCACTAATTACATCTCAAAGACTCTAAATAATGTAAAGCACGTGGATGAAATGATGTAGCCTCTCAAATCTCTATCAAATAGTCACATGGATATATGGAATGAAGTTGTGACTTGGCTATCTTAAATGCTCATCCATAAAAGGAGCAAAAACATAAATCTTTGTGGATTTTTTCAAAATTTTTTTTTTATCAAAATAAAATCTTTTTGTGCTTTTCTTAAAATTTTTCTTAAAGGAAAATCTTTTTGTATTTTTCAAAAGATATATAAAAAGCAAAAAGAATAAATAAATAGCTGTACATATAAAACAGACTAGCAATAGGAAGCATATGATATGAACATGAAGAAGCATCCTATTCTAGACATAGACCAACCCCTCAGTCAACTGTACAAATCCCCAAAGACTACCTAAGACTCTTAAATCTAAGGGTATCTAAAGGTTTCGTGAAAATATCGGCTAACTAACGGTCGGTGGGAACAAAACTCAGGGATACAGTGTTCTCCTCAACTAACTGACAAATAAAGTGCTCACGTATCCTGACGTGCTTTGTGCGCGAATGCTGGACGGGATTGCGGGATATGTGAATCGCGCTCGTGTTATCACAAGAAATGATCATGGTGTCCTATGAAATCCCATAATCCTCCAACATTTGCTTCATCCACAAGAGTTGTGTGCAACAACTCCCGGTGGCTATGTACTCAGCCTCCGCAGTGGATAAAGAGATGAAATTTTGCTTCTTGCTCAGCCAGAAGACAAGAGCATAACCAAAATAGAAACACCCACCAGAAGTGCTCCTACAACCATCTACATCCCCGGCCCAATCGACATCCGAATAGGCAGAAAAACGGTCATCGGTATCAAAGGAATACCAAATACCTTATGAGAGAGTCCCACTTACGTATTTAATAATACGTTTTTGAGCAAGTAAATGTGACTCTTTCGGGGACGCCTGATATTGCGCATAGACTCCAACACTACAGGCTATGTCAGGATGAATGGGAGTCAAGTAGAGAAGACTACCTATCATACTCCGATACACAGTTTGCTCTACGTCCTTACCTGAAGTGTCCTTACTAAGCTTGGTCGTGGTACTCATAGGTGCATGCTTAGCGGAGTCTAAACCAAATTTCTTCACTAGGTCTCTAGCATACTTGGATTGGGAGATGAACATCCCATTCTCTAGCTGATAAACCTGGAGACCAAGGAAGAAAGTAAGCTCACCAACCATGCTCATCTCAAACTCACTTTTCATATCCTCTTCAAAGTGATGAGCATGTTGAGAGCATGTGTATCCAAAGACTATGTCATCCACATAGACTTGGGTAACCAAAATTGCACCGTCATCTCTCCTGACGAACAACGTCATATCAACTCCCCCTCTCTTAAAGCCACGGGCTAAGAGATAGGAAGTAAGCCTCTCGTACCAAGCACGGGGTGCTTGCTTCAAACCATACAAGGCTTTCCTCAGATAGTAGACGTGCTCCGAGTGCTGTGGGTCTTCAAACCCTTTTGGTTGTTCCACGTAAACCTCCTCCTGTAGAATGCCATTAAGAAAGGCACTCTTGACATCCATCTGATATAACTTGAAGTGCAGATGACATGCGATGGCGAGCAGAAGATGGACGGACTCAAGCCTCGCAACAGGAGCAAATATCTCCCCAAAGTCTACACCCTCTATCTGTGTGTAGCCTTGAGCGACCAACCTAGCCTTATTTCTGATTATGGTACCATTTTCATCCATTTTATTCTTAAAAATCCACCGGGTACCTATCACATTAGTCTCACTAGGTCGGGGGACAAATTCCCAGACATTGTTCTTTTTAAACTGAAGTAACTCATCCTGCGTAGCAGATATCCAGTGTTCATCCTTGAGTGCTTCTTTATGGTTCTTGGGCTCGACTTTGGACATGTAACAAAGATGGCTAACAATGTTCTCTAGCTGAGCATGAATCTTGACCCCTAGAGTGGGATCGCCAATAATAGCAGACGGGTCATGACTCTTGCGAACCCAAGCAGGCGTGTCCCCTAGCACAGGAGTAGGGTCTACAGAGTGTGAGAGAGGGACAAGTAAATCACTATCAGAAAAGTCCTCATCCTCACACTGAAGGTTAGGATCAATAACCATCGGAGCTTCGTCATCTTGCACGGTGATGTTTATTAATTCCATAACCTTAGAGCTCTTCAGGTTAAAAACCCAGTACGCTCTGCTATTCGATGAATATCCTAGAAATATTCCCTCGTTGCTCCGGGAGTCGAACTTTCCTAATTTCTCTCTATCCCGTAGGATGTAGCATTTACTCCCAAAAACACAGAAATATGCCAGGTTGGGCTTCTTGACAGTCCACAACTAATAAGGAGTCTGAAGTGTGTGTGGACGTAAAGAAACCCTATTCACCGTGTGGCATGCAGTAGACACTACCTCTGCCCAAAATCTCCTAGAAACTTTACGACCTACAAGCATAGATATAGCCATCTCTTGGATCGTTCTATTCTTTCTCTCAACAATCCCATTTTTCCGAGGAGTTCTCACAGCGAAAAACTCATGTTTGATCCCGAGGCTATCACAGTAAAGGTCTACCTTTTCTTCTGTGAATTCAATGCCATTATCACTACGCATCCTGTTAATAGTGACACCGTGTTAATTTTGCAGGACACGGCACTTGGTCGTTAAAAATTCTACAGCATCGAATTTCTCTCTCAGAAAACCTACAATGGAGTACCTGGAGAAATCATCTACCATCACGAGGATGTACCTATTACCACCTAGACTCTCAGTACGAGTGGGACCCATAAGATCCATGTGAATCAACTCAAGAACACGTGAGGTGGTAATGGAATGCAACTTCCTATGGGGACTACGAATTTGTTTTCCCATCTGACAGGGTCCACAAACGGTCAAAGTTGACTTTCCAAGAGATGGTAAGCCACGTACTAGGTCCTTTTTAGTTAAGCGGTTGAGATCTCTAACGTTCACGTGACCTAGACGTTGGTGCCATAGATCCATAGGAGTGATCGTGGCACTGTTGCAGACAAGTGAGGACGTGGGCTCAGTTCCATAGAAATTATCCTCGGTCCTCACCCCTTGCATCAAAAGTTTACCGACTTGATTGTAGACTTTACACGCGTCCCGGTCAAACTTTACTGCAAAGTCAGTGTCGCACAGCTGGCTAATGCTGAGAAGGTTTGCTTTCAAACCTTTGACGTACAAAACATTTTCTAGCTTAGGGAATCCAGGTAACTCGACAGTACCACATCCTATATTGCTAGACTTGCTCCCATCTCGAAAGGTGATTCTGCCATCCTGATAATCCTCAAGAGTCGTAAAAAATGAGGCATCACCTGTCATATGTCTGGAGCACCCACTATCAAAATACCACTGTGAGGTATTGTGTGCTTTGAGAGAAACATGAACAACAAAAGCCTTTTTATATTTATTAGGTACCCAAGTGGTGGTGACCTTTTGTTTGCCTTTGTTGTTGTTGGTTTTAGCTCGAATGTGAAAAGCATTCACTAACGGCAAAGACATCCGTCGGAATTCTTCCATCAAACTCTGAGATGTGGCAGCTAAGAGCTCAACTCGCTCTTTCAGACTAGAGAACTCATCAGTATGACGTGGTGGAGCAGTACTACGTCGTGTCCGACCCATGCTATAGCAAAACTCCCTAAGGTGGATTTTTCTTTTGCAATAAGTACAAAAGAACATAGTCAAAGGTGGACCTTGGTTTGTCTTTCTTGGTCGAACTCTCCTATGAGGTTTTTGACGATGGCCATAAGGAGTCGTAGTAAACTCAGGAACTGGTCCAGGGGAAATTTAGGATGTGGAGGCACCATCATAGCCAATTTCTTGCCGATCACCAAAACCTAAAGCGGGGCCGAGGAGAATCTTTCCCATTTTCCCAGATCTGTCCTCGATTTGTACCTTGACTTCCCGTGCTTTCTCAAGATCATGAGTCAGCTGGGCAACAAGGGCTTCAAGTTTCTTTCAATTCTCCACGAAGGAATGGAGCTCACTCGTAAGACTAGACAATTGTTTAGTCAAGTTCCCTCTCTCTTTCTCAAAATCACTCTCTCTCTCTCTCTAAACAAACTCCCTTTCTTGACACAGGAAGATTCTCTTTCTCTCAGGGTGGTGAAGGTGGAGGACTCTCTCTCTCTTTCTCTTACTTGAGTCATCCTCCCTCTCACTCACATCGATCTCACTATCGAGGTGTCCCTGTGAAGCATCATCCTCATCGTCGTGAAGAGAACTAGGAGTGTTCATTTGACTGGCCATGAATGCGGTGAAGTTACACTCATGCGGTGACTCATCTCCTGAATCCACCATCTTGACCTCAATCTCGTCGCTAAGAGTAGCATTAAGGACAACTTTCCCTTTCTCTCTATTCAGACGAGTGGCACACTCAAAGGCTCTATGACCCCTACCATCGCACTCAAAGCATCTCTCACTTTCTTTCTTAGGAGGATTTTTGGAATCTTTTTCATTTTTCTTTTCAAACTTATTTTTCTCAAATTTCTTTTTATCTTTAAACTTGCCATTTTCTTAAATTTGAGAATCCTCTTGAAATTTTTTGCAAAAAGAGCCAAATCATCTAAGTCAAAATCACACTCAGAATCTGACGTGTCAGTCTCTCTCTTTCTAGATGACTCTACCCTCTTTCTAGCCGACCCCTCACTCCTTCTCTCTTGGTAAGTGTAATTCCCTTATCTTTAGATTTAGCAGTTTTAGGGAACATATCAATTTCATATGTTTGCAAATCTCCTACAAGTTCTTCCAATTTTAGCGTATTTAAATTACACATATAATTTAGCACAGTGACTTTAGGGATAAAACGCTTAGGCAAAGAACGAAGAATCTTTTTAACAACTCTAGCATTAGGAATATGTTCACCAAGATTAAAGCTAGTATTCACAATGTCAGAAAGTCTAGCATAAAATTCATCAAAGCATTCAGATTCATGCATGGTGATGGTTTCAAATTGAGTTGTCAAATTTTGCAACTTAGACTCCTTCACAGCATTAGTTCCTTCATGGGTGAGTTGTAAAACATCCCATGTTGGGGTGGGCACGGTCCGGTCCGGTCCGGGTTTTGCTTATTTTTTGGGCCGGACCGAATATTCGGTCCTCAAATTTTTTGGACCGAGACCGGACCGATTAATTCGGTTAACCTACTAATTCGGTCCAGGCTTTTTTCGGTCCGGTCCGGGGTAAAATTCGGTCCTGACCCTATTTTATATATATGTACATTTTATGAATTTTTTATCGATTTTTCTCACAAATATATATACAAAAAAATTATACTCGAAACTCCAAGTGATATTATATGGGTTTTTTTAACCCAAATAAAAAAATGTCTATACATATATAAAATGTTCCAAATTAAATTCATAAGTTATATACATTAATTCAAAAACTATACATAAGAAACACAATAACATTACTTTTATTATATATATATATATATATATATATATCGGAATCGGTCCGGTCCGGTCCAAATCGGTCTTTTAATATAGTGGACCGCGGACCGGACCGGTTTAATCGGTTTTTAGATTTTGTGAACCGATTTTCGGACCGATTTCAAAATAGCCTTCATTTTCGGTTCGGTCCGGTTCGGTCCAATCGGTCCATTCGGGTCGGTCTTTTTTTTGTCCACCCCTAATCCCATGCCACTTTTGACGTGGTGCACGTCATTATGCGTTTGAACTCATCTGGTGTGACAGACCCAGAAATAGCACTTAGGCCCTTAGAATTAAAATATGACCATTTAAATTCTTCTTCTGTCCAAGAAGTGACAGGTTTCAAGTTGATCACATTATCAACAGTCACGGAGGGAGGTGTCCACCCTCTTCAACCAAAATCCAGACACGTTCATCAATGTCTTTTAATGCAGATCTCATACGGGCTTTCCAATAGGGATAGTTTGTCCCGTCAAAAACTGGCATTTAATTATATAACTTCTCCATTTGAACACGCACTTTTTCAAAAATCAATTTTTTCAGAAAATTGATATCTTAGAAAAATTTTGCGAAAAATAGGAATACGCGATAGATTAGCGTAACCTGCTCTGATACCAATTTGAGAACGTATGCGCTTGCGTTCAGATGATAAAATTATATATTAAACACCTTTTAACTCAAACAAACCCTAAACATGCAATAATATGTGATTGAATAAGATAATGAACTAAGCAAGAACATTCAAACACATGCTTGTGAGGAAAAATCCCCCAAAGGGGTAAAACCATTTATTTTCATTATAATATTGTCACTGTACAATTTCGGATTACAATGAAAATACAAGTGACTAATAATTACCCTCAGGTGTCGAATTCTATAGTCGGCGGCTGGAGTTATCCCTTTCCAGTAGGGCTGCAATGAAGAAGAAGAACGGTCTTCTCCACAATGGTATGAATAGCAAAAGTGCATTCCTGGGTTGCAAAGTGATTCACAAGTGTTTGGAAATTTCTGTGAATAAAAAACCTAGAGTCTTGATACTCAATTGGTGAAGACTTAGAGTTTTTTATACTCTGAAAATCGTGTGTAGAAGTCTTAGAAAACCACTTCCCGTAGTGGGTTTATAAAGGAAACGTTTAGCCTAGAAAATCTAACCACGATCTGCTGAAGATTATCCCAGGCGGACCGGTCCGGGTCTGAAGCGGATCGGTCCGGGTAGGCGGATCAGTTCATTTTTTATTTGGCATTTTTGGTTCTCTATCGATCCGGGGTATACTGGCTTTCAACAAGCGAACCAGTCCGGGTCTGAGGCGGATTGGTTCTTTTTCCATGGAGGACCGGTCCGGCTTGTCAGACTTTGATTCCTCTTCTTTTTTTGATATTCGGATCCGTTGATGACTGTATGAATCTTTGAATTTCTTCCATGGTGTAACGGCGTACGACATAACAAATTGATAATGGACAAAAATGTCCTTACAATAGCAATATGACAATAGGTAGCAAAAGATAGCAGAAGCAGAATAATAATGTGAGAATCACTAAAACTGCAAAAATAGATTGTACATCCATGTCATAAAAACCAAGATAGATACAACTGATGGAAAGAGTACATCATATCAGAGAGAATACAAAATACATCAGGAATATGAATGTCTCAGATACAATAAAACAAATATAACTAAGCATCGGCAGAATCATCATCTTCATCATCAGCAGCAGTGTATGTGGAAGAAATATGACCGAGTCCAGATGAATAGGCGCCTCTCTGCTTCTCTCTCTTCCGCATCTCATCAAAAAATGATGTCATCCTAGACTCAGCATGAACACATGCTTCGGCCCCAGCATCAAATCTAGCCATGATAGAATCATACATCCTGGACTGGGCAGCTACTTGTGCCTGTAAAGAAGAAACCTCATCCTCAATAGGATGTGTAGGTGCAGGAGTGGAGGGTGGTGGTGGTGAAGTAGTAGATGTGCTCGGACCAGTGTGATCAGAGGTTTGACACGGATCAGGGAAGACTCCCTCTGTGGATGGATCTCTCGCTCTTGTTGCCCGTGGAAAATGACTCTCAGAACGAGCGAAAGTATTATGATCGATAATACCAGGCGTAGGGAGATGCATATCACCCTATAAAACAGGGACACCAGTAGTAGTGCAAAAGGTGGAAATGAGAATCCCATATGGAAGAGCAGGACGGACATGTATGGAACCATGGATAGAGATAGAAGATATGACTTGAAGCATGACGGTCGAAAGATCGATATCCCACCCCTGAGAAACATGGTACATGAAGTAAACGATGTCAGACACAATTTGTATATGATTTATCTGAGGATAAATGGATGCTGATACAAACCTATTTAGTAAAGATGGTGATGATACATCGTAGAAACTTCCATAGGAATCTCCCAGAAGTAATGCCGTAAAATATCATCATAAGTAGATCCATCATTGGTATAATGAGGGAACACAACGTATGGGACACGAAGAAGGTGCAGAAAATTTGTTATGAGATCTGCATTGACAAGAACAGGAAAGCCACGTATAGTAGAAAAGATCCCCTCAGCGTGGGGAAGAGCACGAAAGAAAAAATCTCGGACAATGTCAAGATAAACAACCCCACGAACCTCAAATATATAATCCCAACCTCTAGCAGATAACCAACGAGGAATACCTAACTCAGGAAACTCAGCATAACAAAAAACCCTCTATGAAACAATTGACCGAATGTGGAGACCCAATGAGAAGTAATGATCATACTCAAAATGAGTGGCCCACCTCATAGGTGAGTACGGGGGACGACTGGCCTGAGCTCGAGTAGAGGGTGGTGCCTCATCGAGTCACCCGAAAGGGGCACCACGACGTCTAGGTGGCATGACCAGAATGAGTAATGTGTGATGAAAATAAACCATCGCGGTGGAACACCGCACACCTAAGAACCTATCTCCTTACAATCATCCACTCGAACCACCGCGAACACCAGCCATAATCACAGTCAAAATCAGTAATTAAAACAATAATTTTCTCAAAAAAATTAAGAATGATCATTGTTACCTTGAAACCACCGGAAAATGGGAACAACACGCCGAAGAAATAATGCAGGAGAAGTGTTGAAATCGAAATCGTCGGAGAACCACTGTCCAAAAAACAAACACCCCGAAGAACCGTGCAATCGACGAGAAATATTTGTCTGAACAACCCCTTAGTGTATGGTTGCTAAACGAGCTCAAGGGAGTGTTAATGGATGATAGAGGAGCTCAAGAGAGAGAAATAAAAAATAGAGGAGTTTTAAAGAGATGACAGAGGTGAAGACCGTAGCTTTAACCATCGAATATGGCAGAAATTTGAAACACAAGCAGTGCTGTCGCTAGAAAAAAATGAGAACGACAGGAGAGAAGAGAGAACGACAACTTAAAAGAAACCCTGGTCTCGTGAGAAGTCGTTCGAATGACTTAAGGATGTCATTCGAATGAGTCACTTGAACGACATGTTCGCGCGACATGAGATGTCATTCGAACGAGAAATTAAAATTTCCAGAAATACCCCCAAAACATTCAGAATTTTCCCAGTGAAAAAATTACCCCAAAACAGTACCTAAAATACAGAAACAGACTGCAAAACAGAAAACAATGTAAAAAGCAAAAAAATGGGACTTACATGTTAACATGGTACTAATGTGCTCAATTATGAAAGAGGACTAATAGGGGGTGAACAACAACAGATGAGTCATCATTTTGATACGTCGAAATGATCAAAGAGTTCTAATTAATAGCAAGGAATCATCAAACTTAATCAAAGCCATATGTGACAAAATAGGTGTGAGTTTGATGAACTAAACATAATCAACATGGATATAAGTCCGGATTGTTGACTATTCTATAATCAATAGAGCCATGATGCAAACCCATTTAAATTAATTTCCAACCAAACTCCCTCAATATATGAATTTTTTCAAGATCTTAGAAATATCTATCAATCTCTACTTAGAGAAAGTCCTATTGGCCCCAATTATGGCTTTTATTTCTTTTTATTGCCTTGATTTTCTTTTGGGCTCTTTTAAACGGTGGCTTTCCCGACGAGTTAATTTTATACCCTCGCATCCCTTTCCTGTGAATGCTCAATATATTTTCAATACCAATTCTCACGAAAAATGGTTCTTACAAACACACCTCCTCCTTAAGTTTACTTACGCATAGATGACAAAATTGAGATAAGAACGTCTCACCAAACTCAAATATGCAAGAGAAGTCAAACATTCATATAAACTCGTGCTTGTGTGCAAGGATGGCATATAAGCAAAGTCGAGTCAAAATGCATATCAACATCGATACAACCCTATAGTGCAAAGGTTAAGATCATTCTAGGCATAAATAATAATGACCAAAAGTCCTTGTCACATGAATAATGAAATAAAGGGGGAATCAAGCACACTAATATCCCATATCAATCATGTAACCTCATGACTCAAAAATCAAAAATCTTTTTGTATTTTCAAAACTTTTTTATAAAAAGCAAAATCTTTTTGTATTTTTTGAAAAGACTCAAATAAATAACAAAAACAAGAAACATGCCATAACACTAGCCAAATATAAAGCAAGATGTAAATACTAGTGTATGACGAACCAACGAACAACCTCAATCGAAAGGAGAAAGATGAGGAGAACAACGAGCAATGATGCGAGAATCACAGAGTTTTATACCTAACACTTCTAAATTCGACTTTCTAACCCAAGTAGGTGTGAACCGACGAGTAGGTGCATTTGGAACCGGAATGGCTCTAGACTTTTTTGGAGTGTTCTTAAGATCGTAGCAAAACCGTCTAAGATGACCTCTCCTACCATAATGAGTGCAAGTGTAGATACGGTGAGGAGCATGTCCTATAGGCCGATTATGCCTCACGTTCCTAGGTGGTACTCTCCTAAAGTTCCTATGAAGCTCTCTTATTGGCATGGTTTTAGCTTTAGGAGCAAGTGCAACATGATTATTAAAGCTAATACCTCTCCGATTATCTTTTATTTCGATGGTGCCTAAGATTTTGTCTAACTTTTCAGACCTAGCCTCTAAATCAAACTTAACTTTACTCGAATCTCTCAGTTTTCCTTCAAGCTCACTTATCCTTGACCCAAGTAAACGTGTAGAATTTTCAAACTTCAGGATTTCCTTTTTCATAGTCTCCATCAACCCCCGAAGACTATCTCTCTCACCCTTGACATATTCTAGCTTCTCTCGAATTTTCTTTTCTTGTGCCCTAAGATCCTCAATTAAAGAATTGGAATTATTTATTTCTATGGCATGTTCTTTCAACATAGCTCCTAGTTTCATGTTTTCTTTCTTTGCTTTTAAAGTTTCTCCATACAATTCTTTGAAAGCAGTTTGCAAAACTCTCTCGTTTTCGCTCTCATCCTCACTCACCTCCTCCTCACTCTCAGGAGTATTAACTTCAGTGGTTGCAGAAGAATCATGCAAAGGTAAGTCTTTATCACTTTAATGACTAACCACAAAGGTGGAAAGATCACGAATACTAGCAAAAACGTTTTCTTCTTCTGGGTCACTATCACTAATGGTAGAAACACGATTTATCAGTTTATTAAAATTCTCCGTAAGTTTAGTGGGACACTCATCTATCCTGTGACCAAAACCTTCGCAGCAAAGACACTTTTCACAGTCACCCTTATTAACCAGTTTTTAAGAGTAGTTTTCATGTGATATTTCCAATTAGATGATTCAAACAGGTGAATTCTAAAATCATCAAGACCACCGAAAGACAAGGGATCACAAACACAATAAAATAGTGCAACAAGCTCTGATACCAATTTGAAACGGCCCTTTAGTGTACTTTAGATAAAAAACAACTTTGTTCCAATTTTAGTTAAAACCAATTTTAGCTTCTTAAACCCTAAACATGCATCTAAGTGATTAAATCCATTTGATGAATAAAGCATGCGATAAACTAAACAATTTCAGTAAAAATCCCCGAAGGGAAAAACCTTTTTATTTCACTATTATTTGTAAGAAAACGGTTTACACGGATTACAATGAAATAAGTTCAACATACGAAATACCCACATGTGTCGGTTTCAATGTCTCGGCTGGAACTTTCCCTTTCCAGGAGGGCAGTAGTGAAGAAGAGAAATGACTTCTCCACAAGATACGTTGTAAGGTCTCCTTCTACAATGGCATGCAACTCTTCGGTTGTAGAGTTCTCCTCACAAAGTGAAACACGGTGTAGTGAATTGATTATCTTCCGATAAACGCGTTCAAGATCATTTAACTTTGGAATTTCAGTAATACGATCTTGAATAAACACCGAAAGATGAAAAACTTGTATGGGAATAAGTTTTTTGAAATTGTTCTGCCTATAGAAACGTTTGCAAATACGTTTTTATTTATAACTGAGCTTGACAGAATCCAAGAAAATGAAAACATGAAAATCGAGGCGGTAGGTCGTTCGAGCGAGATGAGATCTCGTTCGCACGAAATGTCAATGTCATTTGAACGATTCACAATCTCGTTCGAGCGAGATATAGTAAAAAAATAATATTTTTTCTTTTTAATTTAATCCTTGAATTTTCTTTAAACTGTTTGCAACTTAGAAATATTTTTTAAAACATAAAAAGGTTTTAATTCCCAAACATTTAAATCAACCACTATTTAATCAATATACAAATTACCCAACTACTCATAAGTATTCACACCTGAGTGATCTTAAACATATGCAACACGTCTTGACTTGTAATCTTCTTGAAAGCTTTGATTGCACATTCTTGGACTTGAACTTTGTCATAGGCTTCAAATAAACTCCATAGATAACTAGCCTATACCTAATTTATTTTTGTCCGGAATTAAACCAATTAAAACAAATGATTATGCTAAGAATTATGTTCTTACATACAATTTTTTCCTATTAGTCATAAAATATGAGATAATGTAGGACATTTTACAATGTTGGTTATATACAAATAAGAAAATAAAGTTGTCCATATGGATTCTCTTCACCGAGACGACAACAATCAAAGCACATCGTACTTCATGGACTCCAAAATAATGGTTACATCCCAAACTTATTTAAATTAAATGTACTTTTGTATTTTATATACACTCGTGGTTTTTTCTCTTAACAATTTGATACTTTTAAAGAAACATTTTACATATTGAAGGAGGAAGCACCACAAATAAAGGAAATAGGTAAACTACAAAGATAATTTGAAGGGATGTACTTAAAATATTCCCTAACCAAAGAGGAAGAAATAAAAATAGACTGGTTGTTAAGTCATGATATCATTTTTAAACTAACCCGGGATCATCATTGTCGGAGACAAAATAATGAGTAAGCTCATACTTCAAATGTATAAAGTACACGCAAAATTCATCATGACACATTTCAACAAATTTCATTCATATTATACTGACTCATATATTTGTTATATTTCAATTTTAGTGTTGACTGTGTCATGTTTTATATATACTACATGGAACCAATTACCAAAGGAATTACAATCAAAACGTCATTTCAAGATGACGAAATGCTGCAACATAGAGCTTATATACTTAATGAATTTTTAATTGTTTATCCTTAATAGAATAAAAAATAATTGTAATTGTTTTTTATTTATATATTCATTATAGTTCCATATACGATGTACTCAAATGATGATAACGCAGGCGTGGACCATTAAACACGTAGGCTATACAAAAGAATAAATCTATTTTAACATTTGTACATGTGGATTGCTTATTTTTTATGTTTATGGATTAAACCATGTAAAGTATAAGCATATTATGCATGTACTTTGTAATGTTTTGTGTGTACTTTATATTATTTGACAATAAAAAACAAAGAATCCCAAAGTACATACATAATTTTACAAAGTAGAAATAAAATGTATATAGAAGATCATGTGTACTTTGTATTGTTATGCATGTACTTTGCATTATTTTCCTATAACAAACATATATTCTTAAAGTATATGCATAACATAATAAAGTACACATAAAAATAAAAAGAACTTCACATGTACTTTACGATGTTATGCATGTACTTTCCATTATGTCGAAAGAATAAACAAAGAATGCAAAAGTACATACATAATATTACAAAGCACAAGTAAAATTAAGAATAAGTTCTATAACATCCCTTATTTTTTAGAATATTTAAATACAAATACCCCGTGTTTTTTAGAATATTTAAATTACACATGTGATAGTAATTTAATTAAATTAAAAAATAAAGTGAATTGAACAAATATTAATTAGCAAAAAATGGATTAATATTTATGTGTTATTATATTTACTTGTGTGATAAGTTAATGAATTTGTAGGAATTTACATTACGTCTATAGACACCCCATTTTGTTACGCCTAAAATTCTCCTTAGGTCCATATCACCTCCCTTCATCACTACAAACCCAGGTCATACCCCGAGTACTGACCTAGAAGCCATCTGGCACTCCCAGGCTCCATTTGACCAAAAGTGAAAGTCTTCATATCAACCAAGACTGAATGAATCTTTGAAAGGGACTGAAACCCCTTTCCAACGGTCCATCCTATGCGTGATTCCGACTTACCATGCGGACGAAAGACTTGTTTTCCCCCAAAACTCAATCAGGAGGCCACTAGCGGTCTCAGGCTCCATTTGACCAAAGTCAACTCTTCAACTCGACCGATAATGAATGAGTCTTCTAAGGGCACTAAAAGCCCTTTCCAATGGTCTGCTCCATGCACGATTCTGACTTACGGTACGGACGAACGATCCGTTTTACTCCGAGAGGTCATCGAATGCTTCCAGAGCCCAGTTGACTAAAGTCAACTCCCCGAACCAGATAAAACTCTTTGGAATGTCTGAGTACATCTCCTAACCTTTATAACGGTCCACCCTGTGCACGATTCTGACATACCATGCGGATGAACGATCTGTTTGCATCCGACGATTCCCCGTCCAATGGATCGATAAATGCTTTCGAGCCATATTTTACCCAAAGTCAACTCCTGAGCCCGGTAGCAGTCCAAAGGACTTTCGAAGGTCTATGAATTACCTTTCCAATGGTCCGCCCTGTGCACGATTTTGATCAACAGTTTACGTTCTACGGCCGATTTTCTGAAAAGGCCTGAAAGACATTGCCAAACAGCAGGTTCCAGACCCTTCCTATAAAAAGGAGGCCTGACCTCACTTGCAAGATGAGCCCAGATCTGATAGATATCACTCTCAGCAAATCCAGAAAACCTATCTCGAAGTCGGCATGATTTCCACACCCAAATCCCTTTCCAACCATCACATTTCATCAAAATCTGTGAATTCACTACCCTCCATCATCATCCAAGTCTAAGCGATGCTCTCCAACATTCAAGATCAAGCTCAAGATCTTCAAGAAGGTCCAATTTTCTCAACTCTCTCCTTAAATTCTCATAGATTCGCAATAACTTATTTTGTTACTTAGCACTTTTATTATCTCATCTCTCACATCCTAATATACTTTTTATTTATTATTATTGCACATCTCTTATTTTCATATAAATAAAAACCCAAAAAACAAGAAAAAGAGGGTTTGCTCATAAATTCCAAACGGGAATTATCTTACTTTTCTTTCACTTTTCTCACAACTAAAACATTTTTTTCTACACACACACACACACAAATAAGAGAATCCCCCCGATTGGATTTATGGGATAAACCCCACCCCTCATTTTGCATGCGAACTACGTGGACTACGATGCCTTTATACGCTATGTAGGCGTCTCAAGGTAAAACCCGAGACTCGAGTCCTATTTTTATTTTTTCTCTCATTTTTTATTTTATCTAAACTCCACTCTCTTATATTATATACATATATTTGTTCTTAGTGGCGTATTATTCTTCATGCGTTATCGCTCCATCATAACAGTCAACGTAAGGATAATCGCGTAAATCCTATTTTCTAATATTTGTATACCTTCCTATGAATAACTCTCTTTATCTCTTCCATGATACAAGTTGAGGATTCCTATCACCACTATATATACACATGCCCTCATATCACGGGGAAAATAAAGGAAAATAACAAAATTCATGAGAGACCGAAAGGGTGGAATGGGTGCCTAACACCTTCCCATTTCATAACTTAACCTCCAAACCCTTTTCGAATAATTTTGGTTTCGTATGCACCAATATGTCTTTGGATGTTTTCCTTCTGGAAGGGTCCCTTTCTTTTGTCTATTTTGAGTAAAATAGTCTGGCGACTCTAATATCTCTACATTTTTACACCTCACCCAAATGACGTCGACCGAAGCTCTCCCCAAAGGGACGCGTGGGACCTATGATCCTCCATCATGCTCTCCCGCCCGCCGTGAGGATCCGAGGGGGGATGGCCACAGTGGCGACTCTGCTGGGGATTATTATTATGAGGGATAGACTCTATTTACATGGGTGTTGTGTTTGTTTGTATTTTCCCCATTTTTGCATGTTCCCTTTTTCCATATAACTCCCATACTTATGCTTCTATTCACACACTTGTAGAAAATTCTCCATGTACACTTTGCACCACGGGCACCTAGGGTCACATATATCCACATGTTGCACGCATCACCCATCCATACTTAGTGAACCATTGGTACTCGTACTTTTCTCCTTGTTTGGCATGATCGAGAAAGACATTCTCATAAGATACTAATAAGAGAATCATGCATGATTCACATGACATCACCAAAGAGCATTGTTGTTGACAAAATTTTACCCAGTAACTGGAGGGTCACTTCGTGATGGGAGTTGGTTCGGCAAGGCGCAGTTAGACTAAGCGATATGACTCTCACCTTCCATTGGCCAAGTACCTTCGACGTATATCGAATGGTTACCCCCGCATCGTACCGCTTGACAGAAGTCATGACGGGAGGTATATCGCAGGGAACTCGTTCACGTACGCCTAGTATATCAAATTTGCTCTCACACGTACCGTCCCCACGAGGTATACGATGAGGCAATTCACGTACACTCAGGTATATCAATTGGCTTGTCCACACGTACCGATTACCTGCAAGAGCAAGACGTATATCATGGAAGTCACTCCAAAGGAGGGAACCCTTTCCGATTCACCCAACCAACTTCATACCCGCATATAGGTGTCAATCCTAGGACACACATGTTAGATTGCCGGTTTCAACCCAAAAATCTACCGAAATTCCGGGTCAGCCTGTCGCCTAAATTCTCGCGCATTTTTAAAATGGGACCCTACCCATGAGCCTGGTCACAAGTCTAGCCATAGCTTTGCATATATGACAAAACTAATTTTTCTAGGCTCGAGTCCCATCTGTCATTTCATTTTACATTTAGGATAATTGATACAAGGGAAAACATAATAATTACAATAATCATGCTGAGACCGTTTCCAAAGGGAAAATTCCCTTTTTCTTTATCCAAAAACCAAAAACATTTTTTCCTTTTTCTTTATCCAAAATCGAAAAACATTTTTCCCATCTTTATCCAAAATCCAAACACATTTCTCATCTCTCTCTCAAAAATTCAAAAACATTTTTTTTTCCATCTCGAATTTTTTTTTTCTCAAAAATAAATCCCATTTTACGCCTTCTCAGGTCGATTGCAAGCCCTTAGCTTGGCTTCGGTCTTCAGTCAAGTCACTCTGGAGTTCCGTTCGTTCCCCTATTACTTCTTCCAAGTCCGGAATCCATTCGCCTTCCATGGAGAACACAGATCAAGTACCCGTTGTGTGGCCGAATCTGAGGGCAGTTCTAGATCAGCTTGTGTCTTAGATTGACAACCTCCAAACTGAGGTCCGAGAGATGCAGTGAAACCAGGTTCCCATCCCTCAAGAGCTCTAGGCCCTATTCCCTCATGCTATGGATCCACCCGAGTCCATATGGGTTCTCAAAGAGTATCAACACGCTCCATGTGACCCTCTTGTTAATGAGCTGCTGCCTGCCCAGCTTTCGATGCCAAACCTTGCCTAGTATGGGGCTAACTTGCCTATGATCATCGATCCGAAGGAAAAAGAGCTAAATAAAGTCAAAGAGGACCTCAAGATGCTCACTAAGAAGTTTGACCAAGTCAGAATCTCAGGAAATTACATGTACTACACCCACATGTCTCCTTATCCTAAATCGAGGTTACCCAAGAAGTTCAAGATGAGAAATATCAAGAAATTTGGAGGAAGTGGACCCCCGATTGTTCATCTCCGAAGTTATCACCGTTCCATGACTCTTCTAGTGGATTCCAAAGAAGTGATGGCCCAATTGTTTCAGCAAACTTTGAAGGATAGCGCTCTCTAATGGTTTTTGTCTCTCGAAAAGTCTAGGATTCATAGATGGGAGGATGTAGCCTGAGAATTAATGTCACAATACAAATACAATGAAGATCTTGAAGTCACCCGCCGTGATTTAGGGCTGCTTAAATAGAACCCTAGAGAATCAGTCAGTAACTTCATCACCCGATGGAGGGAAAAAGCAGCAACCATGCCCAATAGGCCTTCCGAGGAAGAAGATGTCAGCATAGTTAAGAAGAAACTCTTGCCCCATGTCCGAGCAACGATGGGAGGATAATACTATCCCCACTTTTGAGCTCTCAGAGAAGCAAGAGTAGAAATCTAGGAATGTCTTGCTAAAACAGATGTTGAACCAAAGAAGGTGTCCGGACAATTCACCCCTAGAAAATATGATAAGCCTGCCAGTGCTACAATCTCAATCATCAATAACATCTCTCAACTAACCACCTTATGGGCACCAGAAAGCCGCCATGTCCCGGTCCGAAAGGACTACACTGAGCTCCATGCTCCCCTCTCCAAAGATTATCAAGCCTTATTAAGTCGAAACCTTATCAAATCCTTGGATCCCCGTCCATTGCTAAATCCACTCCCAAGAAACATCAAGGCATATTCTATTCGCACATTTCACCAAACTGATGGCCATACCATTGACCAATGCCTTCACCTCTGAAACATAATCGAAGGTCTAATTGACCGGGGTACCATCGCCCCACCAGCCAATACTAAGCCAAACACTACTCACAACCCACTTCCAAATCATACCAATGCCATATTTCTAGAAGAGAACCCAGAATTCGATCCCTCAACTCAAATCACACCCATATACTCTTTAAAATCTCTCCAAATTTGCCCATATTCCCTCCTACACCCTAATAGCCTCGCTGATCAGGCACTGTCACTCCTTACTAGAGCATGCATCGCTGTCCGTACCCGTTCTGAAAATGTAAGCATGGAATTATCATAAGTGTTAAACCAACTCCTAGAGTTCGGGCTGAAATTTCCCTCACAAATGATCCTTGATTGCCAAAGATTCAGTACGTTGTTCTTAGAAGCACGTAAATGGGCTCGAGAGTCAGATAGTTGGGTAGTACCGACCGATGAAGCGAGCCTAGATGATATCGTCTAGATCATTGCATAATTATTCAGGCAAACCAATAACATTTGCAATATGATCGAGTTACTTGATGCTCTGAAGCTACAGGGGCACCTGGTCCCTTCACCCTTACACATCCCCACAGAATGGGATGACCTGTATGAAGAAGTCGTTGAAGTTGTGGAATGCATTGACTTTGCATAGAAAGATAAAATTATTGCCACCGGATGGGGGGAAGAATTCAGAGATTCGAATGAAGAACAAGCTTTTGAGAAAACTGGATCGGTAACTGACATGTGTGTAATGATATGATTTGAAGAACTCCTCGGAGAAATAAACAAGGTGGCAGAACAACCCAAGATCGATAAGGAAATGAGATTCATGTTTTTCCCTTCTTTAGTAAAATCACATAACCAGATCAAGGAGGCATTACCTGATTCCAAGATCGCTACCAACAAATGACAAAGGGAAGGGCGTTGAAAACCTTCCTATGCCAGAAATGACCCTCGAGGAGAGCAAGATACTCAATCAACTAAAGAAAACTCAAGCTAACATCACCCTCTTGGGACTTTTCATATCTTCTCAGCTATACAAAAATGCTTTGATTAAGTTGCTCACTGGAACAACAATTCATCCTTCTACCACACCAAAAGAAAAGGTAAATTTGGTCGGTTCCTTGACCTCTACCCGAATGCTATCCTTTTCTGAAGAAAAAATCCCCAAGATTGGGCCAAACCACAATCATGCACTCAACATCTCCGTTGAAGTTATGGGGAAGGTTGTTCCACTCTCTCTTGTCGATAATGGATCCACCTTGAATGTCAACCCACTGAGAATCTTCAAATGTTTAGGCCTGAAGGAAAGCGACCTGGCTCCAACCTTCGCTGCTGTGCATGCCTACGATAATACCCGTTGGGAGGTGATGGGGTCCATAAAGCTTATAATATGGGCTAAACCTATAAAACCAGTCATTGAATTTCAAGTTAATAACATCCCAACATATTGCTAGGACGACCTTGGCTCCACAGTATCAAGGGTGTGTCTTCCTCACTCCATCAGAAATTAAAGTTCTTCACCGACGGGCGAGTCATCACCATCTTGGGCGACGATGACAGCACCGATGGTGCAAGTACCATCAGTTTAATTCTTGAGATACAGCACGGGTCAAATGATATGCTCCTATTAGGATTTCGTGTTGAACCACTTTTACTCCCTGCGGGGGACAATTTCAAAGAAAGGGTTTATCCAGAATACGACCCTCATGGCAACCTCAATGTGATTTAAATCTTTCGAAATATGCACTTCATGCCTGGACTGGGTCTAGGGCAAAGACAACAAGGGATACTTGATCCCATTGAACTGAAGAAAGATTTCCCTCCTTGTGGTTTGGGGTATCAACCATCAGAACAAGAGATCAGAATGATCTGCCAGTTTTTACCAAAGTGAAGACTAGACCGCATCCAGACTATCCCAGGTGACTCCTTGAACGGACGATTCATCAAAGAGGGTGAGAAATTCCCCTTTTGTGGCTTTTTGGAACCATGCTGATAAGAAGATGAAGCCTAGAATGGAGATCTTTTTCCAAGACAGCTACCCATGGGCCTAGAGTTCCCAACACTATGTACAACTGCTCATCAAAGATATCGAAAAGACTAAGGAAAGTGACTCCGAAGATTCCTTCAACTTACAGACACTAGGGATGACACTCTGTATGGTTCCTTCAAGAACTACATCACCGGATCCGTCCCAACTGATTAAAGTTGCTGATACACCTCTCCTCAACTAGCATGTTGTGCCAGTTCTACCTGCTGAAATATCCCCTAATCCCAATGTTTATCCCATTTCTTCTTCTGTTGTCTATCCTTGTTCAAATGTAATCGAGTCTTATTTTGACGAGGTTCTTAATGATATTTTTCCTATTAATGAAATAAATGAAGATTTTGAGTATCTTGCTAGGTCTTACATTAACTGTTTGGATTCTAATCAAACTTTTGATGATGATGATTTTAAAAATGAATAATTCTTAACTGATCTAAATAAGGTTAATAATAAACAACATAATCGCGTTCAAATTAATGAAGAAGAAACTGTTGTTATTAACCTCAGTTCTAGTAGCCAACTCCATGAGATTAGGATAGGGTCTAACCTTAACGAGCATGAGCGTGCACAACTCGAAGAATTGCAAAAGGAATTCGTGGATGTCTTCGCATGGTCCTACAACAATATGCCTGGCATTGATCCTGAAATAGCTCAGCATGAGATCCCCACGCTCCCATATTACAAGTCGGTCAAACAAAAGTTATGAAAGCTCCTCACCGAATGGTCGCTCAAGGTCAAAGAAGAGGTGGACAAACAGTTGAACGTAGGATTTATTCGTGTGATCGAATATCCCATGTGGCTAGCCAACCCGTGCCAAAATTAGGAGGAAAAGTTCGGATGTGTGTAGAATATCGGGATTTGAACAAACCCTCTCCAAATGATGATTATCCACTACCCAATATCGACTTGATCGTGGAAAACACATCCAGTCATGCTCTCAAGTCATTCATCGACTGGTTTACCGAATATAACCAAATCAAAATGCACCTAGACCACCAAGAAAAAACCGCATTCATCACCCCACGGGTAACCTTTTGCTACACTGTTATGCCATTTGTTCTCAAGAACGCCGGGGCTACCTACCATAGGGCTGCAATAACCATACTGCACGATCTTATTCATAAAGAAGTTGAGGTCTATGTGGATGATATGATTATAAAATCCAAGACTAGAGAAGGTCATGTTCTGGCTCTCTGAAAGTTCTTCGAACGACTGCGAAAGTATCAGATGAGACTCAATTTGCAGAAATGCATCTTCAGCGTTATAAATGGAAAACTCTTGGGATTAATGGATAGTGAGAAAGGATAGAAGCAGATTGTGCCAGGATGAAATCTATACTTGAGATGACACCTCCCCAAATAGGGAAAAAAGTTCGAGATTTCCTTGGGAAGTTACAATTCATCAGCCGGTTCATCAGCCAGTTAACCTCCATCTGCAAACCTATCTTCAAACTCCGCCGAAAGGATTCAACTAAGGTTTGGAACGAGGCCTGCCAAGAAGCTTTTGACCGAATCGAACAATATCTGACCTAATTCTCGGTACTCATGCCACCACAACCTGGTCTCCCTTTTCTCCTATACCTAACCATAACTGACACTGCAGCTGGGGCTTTTCTAGACTAATACCTTTAAGATTCCCGCAAAGGAAGAGCCATCTCTGACTACATTACTGATTACCCCATAGAATAAACTAATGTCTGGACCTCCGAATTCCCAGATGAAAACATCCTTTGCACTGCTTAAGATAACCTTCGATGGAAAATGTTCTTTGATGATGCTTCCAATAAAAAGGGATATGGAATTGGGATACTTCTGATCTCCCCAGATGACTCCCACACTCCTATCGCCATCAAGTTGGACTTCCCTTTCACCAACAACATGACTGAATACGAGGCATGCACAATAGGCCTCAAAGTTACTCTAAAGAAAAGAATTTAATGTTTAGACATCTACGGGGATTCTGCCCTTATCATCGATCAAGTTCTCAGAAAATAGAGAGTCAGAGACGAGAAAATCCAACCCTTCCATGCCCACTTAGAAGAGCTAGACTCCTAATTCCAAGACATCACTTTCCATTACCTACCTCAAGCAAAGAATAACATAGCTGTTGCCCTTGCTACCTTGGATTCTATGGTCGATATGCCCAAAGGAATAACAATGACCCCGTTCCTGGTCCAAAACCAAGACAAACCAACCCATTGCTACCACATTAAACTCGTCACCACAGAAGATCCTGAGATAGCCAATTGTTGGTACTATGATATCTGGCACCTCCTCAAGCATGGAAAGTATCCTGAGGGTTCTAATAAGAAAGGTCGAGCAACCCTCCGAAGAATGGCTGCCCAGTACATCATCTGTCACAAATCATTGCTCAAAAGAAACTTCGATGGAACTCATATGCACTGCATCGCAGGGGCTGACATTGAGAAGATAATGCAGAAGATCCACAGCGGGGAATGTGGACCTCACATGAATGGTCACATGCTTGCCAAAAATATCATTCGATAGGGCTACTAAGGGACCACCATGACCCAGGATTGCATCGCTTATGTCCGGAGATGCCTCAAATGCCAATAATTATCCAACCTTCAGCATTTGCCTCCACGTGAATTATACAACATGACCTCTCCCCGGCCATTCTCCACCCGGGGCATTGAAATTATAGGGAAGGTTACACTGAAGGCTTCCAATGGGCATGAGTTCATCCTAGTTCCATTAATTACTTCACCAAATGGGTCAAAACTAAGTCATAGGCAGTACTGAATGATAAGAAAGTGGCCAAATTCATTAAGAAAAACATCATATGTCGGTATTGGGTCCCACGTGAGCTAGTATCAGATAACGGGTTTCATATCGAGGCAGAATTCACAGAGGTGGTGACTAAGTATGTGATTTAAAGACACAAATCTTCTCCCTACCGACCTCAGACCAACGGTGCAGTTGAAGCCGCCAATAAGAACCTCAAAGCCATCATCAACAAAATGATCGAAAGCTATCGAGATTGGGCCGACCGGATCCCGTACGCCCTCTGGGTATACCAAACCTCAATTAGAACATCTACTGGGGCTACACCTTACTCTCTAGTTTAAGGTATGGAGGTCGTCTTACCCGTGGATCTAGAAATACCCTCATTACGCGTCATGCTTGAAAGCAAGGTTAGTGAAGAAGACTTGTGCCAAAGACGTCTTGACGAGATGACCCTCCTAGACGAAAGGAGATTAAAAGAACTATACAACATATAAGGGTACCATAGCCGAATAGAGAGATCATTCAACAAGAGGGTCAAGGACCACGGTGTCCGAGAAGGGGACCTAGCCCTCAAATAAATCATAGAACACATTTGGGACCCCAGAGGGAAATTCAACCCCAATTGGAGCAACCCTTACATTATAAAGAAGATCATGTCCGGTGGTGCCGCCATGCTCACTAACTTAGATGGGGAAGAGATGGCTCATCCAGTTAACCTGGACCGTCTCAAGAAATTCTACCCCTAGTCCGAAATCTCGGTGCGCTATGACTCCTCTCGTCTCCCTTCTATTTTAAAAAAAACTCTTCATTTCCTTCTACCCAGAACTATGTGGACCTGATCCTCTGTAAAAAAACATTTTCAAAAAAAATTAAAACTTTTCAAAACCCCCAGAGGTAGGTAGGAAACTCATGCACCTTACATGAGCACGAACCTTCCTTTTTCACAAAATACTATTCTTTTCTTACCTCCGAGAACGATAGATCAGTCTAACATATATTTGAACAAAAGGATTATGTATGCCTTAATGATCGGTATAAATAATTCAAACAACATAAAATTCATCAAAGGGCAAAACTGAATGATCAGAAACTTATTTATTTAACTAATAAGAAATTATGGTACAGATTACATAAGAAAAGGAACGGATAACTCCCTTTCCCCTACCCTCCTAATAAAAGCCAAATAAAATCAATACATTTATCCCCATTGCACGATAAACTCTCCAGGAGTCCTATCCACAACTACCAGAGGAGCCTTCTCCATCATCATTATCTGCATCCTAGTGTCCCCAAGTTTCCTCTGCCTAAACAGAGTGTCGCAGACACTCCACGGACCGATAAGCTCAAACCAGCTTCGAAAAAACCACAACACCAACTTTCATGGTGTTAAAAGAAATAAGCCACCTTCGTCCAGTCTCCACTTCCAACATCTTGCTAACTACTCTCCTCCATAACCACTTCATATAATCCTTAGATATATGCCAAATTCTCCCAACAGATTGAGAATGACGGGTCGACGGACATCGATTCTCCCACATAGAGCCAAGCCATAGGCACAGACGCTCGATCAAATCCTCTACCGGAAAGAAATTTAGTGTCCGAGGTGGCATGACCTGTGCCTATCCAAATTGATGCAGAAGCCTCCAAGGGAAATAAAAATAAGCCTGGCAGAGACCAACCAGCCGTACATACGGGTATTCTCCTAGCTCCAGAATAGGCAGCAACAGTCCCTACTAAGGCACTGACCAGTACAGATTTTGACCCCCATGCTCCACAAGCTATTTTTCCCAGCTCTCAATATCCAGGCTAATGCTTAATAAGTGATGCAAAAAGAAGTTGGGTACAATCGAAAAAAGATATTCTTGAAGAGTCACTAGGCGGAGTCTTTCAGACACCACATGAACAGCATCACGGGGGCTACCCGCAGGAAGTCAGAACGACCTTCTCTCCAGGCATCCAGGCCGTTCAGGGTCTTCGCTAGTATCACTATCATAGGATTATGATGGCATGACATCCATGAAGTAATGGCTACAAGTTGTGGATCCACCAGTAGTTCCCCAATCATCAGCAGCAATTTTGAAACCAGCCCCAGAGCAACGACTCTAATATAACCAGTATCACCTACTTCCCATAATTGCACGGACTATAACATCGTTAAAAGGGAGATCATTCCTCTGGTAACCAGTGGTCTGGTCGCCGAACGAGAAATGCGAAAAAGCCCGACCAGAAAATCCATGGGAGAACGGGAAAATTTGGGTAAAGCCGCAGCAACATTGGGATTTATCCCCAGCATGGCAAAAAATTCCTCGTAGGTAGGACAAACTTCATCCAACCTAAAGCGAAAAACATGGTCTTCGGGGTACCAAAATTGTACCGCCGCCATCAGCATGTTCCACTCAATGGACTAATTGCGCGAAAAGAGACTCGACGCATGTTGAAAGCATCGTAGTCGAAATTATAAGAGCACATTGCTTCTAAGCCTTCGAGGTAGTTAGAAAACTCAATTCTATTAGGGAGAGCCATCTTGCAGGACTAAGAGATAGTAGGCAAGTAAGTAAGAATGTGAAGGTGTGATGAAAACACTCCACCCCTACCCCTTTTTATACTTTAGAACCCTCACAAAAGACTTAATACCTGTAGAAATCGGAGGGAATCCTACCCCAAAAAGTACCAAAAAGGCTGAAGAGGGCACTAATCAAAGCTTTGAAGTGATGGGACTGGATTTGACTGCCGATAGGCAGGACATGGGGCTTGTCGAGCGGCAACCCCCTATTTTTGGAAGTTTTCCTTTTTCCTCTTTTGTCAAAATCAAAAGCTCAATAAAAATAAATTAATATTCTAAATAGAATTTCAAAAAATCCTTTTCCACCCTATATAATTTCCCATTCTTAAAACTTTCCTCAAAAATCCTAAAAATATTTCTTCTTACGATCACAGCAGCAAAGTAAAAAGCGCATGTGCATGCATTCACTCACCATTAAAAGATAATAAAAAACTCCATTTTCATTGCATATAAATATATTCTTTTGTGTTACATCAAATTTTACAGGAAATAAAGAAAAGAAAAAAACAACGGGACTCAACCCGAACCCACATTCTCTCTCTCTCACCTACCCTTTCCCCTCTCTCTAAGAGCTTCCACCCCTGCGATGCGCTCTCTTTCCCCTATAATGAGATGACGCACGACCACTACCCGAGCCAGAGTCCTCCCCGAATGAGGAAGATGACACCAAATAAGAAGGAACCGGGACCGTATCCCGAATATGGGCAGTCATCGAAGATATCCAGTCTCTGATATCCCTCAGCCAAGTGGTCGACACCTGGACTTGATGAAAAGTAAAAAGAAAAATCAGTATCAAAGAGGGACCAAAATAGCAAAGGAACCAAAAAGAGGGAAATAACAGAAAGGTATATCGCAGGATGAAGAGCCTCCTCTGTCAAACCCAGCTCATCTGAATCCATTGCGTGAGGATGGTGGAATATGGGGACCATCCCTCCATCAACCCGCGGAATGTTGTTCGAAGGGGTATGCAATCACACAAAGGTAACCTCTAAAGTGGCCGCCACCGCAGACGCCGACGGACCTCCGCCGCTGTGGGAGGACCCCAATGCCCGAATCGAACCCGCTGGAGGAAAAGGCAAGGCATCATATATGCTAGGCGCCATCTACTAGATCATAACAAAGTTCATATAGTCATAGGACGCAACCTTATTAGTGTATAATTGGTAGGACTCACCGATCATCACTGCGATTATCGCATCCTCTGGTAATAACCGCTCCGCCTCATAGACATAGGAGGATGCGCATGTGGCACCACCACATCCTCCTTAGCAATCTGTTGAACCACCCACTCCCCTATATACCAGGAATGGCTGAACTCATACGCCAATAAATTACTCATCTGCGCATTCACCCTAGTCGCCCCCGTGTCCTGAATGGCTGTCCCCTAAAGGTAAAAGTCACCTGAAAATTCCAGTAGACATAAGTCAATACAAAATAAACACATGACTAAAACCAAGGATGAAAAAGAAAGAGTCTTACCCTACCACTGGTCAGGCCATTCAAGACGTGACTCACCGCCTCTACAGAGTGAGATCCCTTCGACTGTCGATTGGCCTTGCACCATCGATACAATCGGCAGAAGTCTCCGACAGTCTCGTCCTTCAAGGCGATCAGCGGGATATTACACCCAATCACCTCATAGAACCACATATTCCAAAGATAGGAATTCATAATAAAAAAGAGACGCATAAGGAAAATTTGAAGGCATGAAAGGAAAATGCATAAAATTAAAGAAATACCTCAAGAAGATACATGGCTCCAACAAATGTTTGCCGACAACACCGGCTGAATGCATCCAAAGAAAAATAGAGGGTCACCAAAGTCAGGCTCCCCCAATCATATACATGGATGTTAGAAAACATCCTCAAGTACGGCAAAAACCAAAAATGGATGACGTTGCCGCTCAACGCCACCATGAAACCTCCCAGCACCAATAATATGAACAATTGGGCCATCTGCCTCACCTACAGCCCGTCCTCCACATCAACCACACTACTTAGCAGACCATCCTTCAGTAAGAACAACCGAATGGAATCCCCAGAGACTATCCTCCCTATGTCACCAAGCGCCGCCCGCCCCACCTCCAGCCTCACCTTCAAAGAGCGATCAACCTCTATCTGCTCCCCATCTCAATCCAACCCCAACAGCTACTGCAAGTCTATGGGAGTCACAGTCATCTCCCTAAAATTGAAATGGAAGGTGTGGGTAGTATCCGACCATCTCTCCCCCAGAGCGCATAAGACCGCTGTCAACCGAGGCGTCTCATCCAGCGCAGACGACAACCTCCAAAAACTCGCTGATGATTCCACCCAATGCACCACGGGTGGAATATGCTCCCAGACATCCTTAAGCTCCGTCGTTCCACAGGCACACATGTTCTTCACAGAGCTATCGGACTGTCAAAAGAAGAAACCTTGTCAAAATTCAAGAAGGAAGGAAAAATCACCAAAAAGAGAAGAATGCCAAAAGTCAGGTTACTTACATAACCGCCAGGGCTCACTACCCTCAAGGGGTGATGACGCGATGACTCTCGCAGCAAGGTTCGCTCATCTGTAACCGGCTCGAACGCATCAAAGGAGTTCTCACTCCCCAAAACAAGAGGGGCCCTGGCCCTCCACTCCACATTCACCTAGTCATCAACAGTTAACCATTCCCTATGTGCTGCAGTGCTCACAAAGGCAACCATTTCTTAGAGATCAGAATGCTAGAATGATTTGCAAAACAAAATCATAGAAAGAAAGAGAACAAGAAGCTGTGAAAAATGAGGGGAATTCTCCCCCTTTATATAGGATGCCAAGGGTAATGCCGATCAGCACTGACCCGCACCTACCGATCGACAATGACCCCTTACCTTCCCGAGGCAGTCCAAAAGTTCATCCCACTACCGAATGGCACCTTATGCACCATGCTAACTGGCACCCCCTTAAAATTTCGTACAAAAATACCCAGAAAATACCAGAAATCCCTGAAAAATTCTCGGAAAATTCCTAAAAATTCCAGAAAGGATTTAGAATATTTTCACCAAGAAAATTTCATACTCACTCAAGAGGACCCCCATTTCCCCAGTGAAACTCTCAATAACCAAGTAAAACTCCTCCTAACAACGTCCCCGGAGGATCTCTAAAGATCACCCCCTATGACCCAAAGGTCTCAGGCAATACATCCAAACCCTCTACCACCTAATCACTTACCCAATGGAGTTTAGGGCATCACAAGGATTTCCCCAGCGAAACTTCGGAGGACACTACATTTTCCCCAGCTCATTCATTATTCCCCAGTAGGAATTCTAAGTCTAATATTTACCCCCAGAAAAATCCCTGATTGTCCCAAAGGAAATGTAGGTCGGAATTGACCTTGGTCTTGGATCATCACCTTAGTTAGGTCAGAATTGACCTCGGTCCTCGCTCGTCACCTCTCTTAGGTCAGAATTGACCTCAATCTTTAATCATCACCTTAGTTAGGTCATAATTGACATCGATCCTCGATCGTTACCTCTCTTAGGTCAGAAATGACCTTGGTCTTTGATCGTCACCTTAGTTAGGTCAAAATTGACCTCGGTCCTTGGTCGTCACCTCTCTTAGGTCAGAATTAACCTCGATCTTGGATCGTCACCATAGTTAGCTCAGAATTTACCTCAATCCTCAGTCGTCACCTCTCTTAGGTTATAATTGACATTGGACTCGATTATTATCTCTCTTAGGTCATAATTGACCTCGGTCGTCACCTTACTTAGGTCAGAATTGACCTCGGTCTTGGATCATCACCTTACGCCCGCAGATTTGGTTTCGACCTGCAAAATTGGTCATCTCACCTTAAGACCATAGAATTGGTCATCTCTACATAAGCCCGTAGAATTGGTCATCTCACCTTAAGCCCGCAGAATTGGTTTCGAGCCACAGAATTGGTCATCTCTACATAAGCCCACAGAATTGGCTTCGATCCGCAAAATTGGTCATCTCACCTTAAGCCCACAGAATTGGGTTCGACCCGCAGAATTGGTCATCTCACCTTAAGCCCACAGATATGGCTTCGACCCATAGAATTGGTCATCTCTACATAAGCCCGTAGAATTAGCTTCGACCCACAGAATTGGTCATCTCACCTTAAGCCAACAGAATTGTCTTCGACCAACATAATTGGTCATCTCACCTTAAGCCCGCAGAATTGGCTTCGACCCATAGAATTGGTCATCTCTATATAAGCCCGCAAAATTGGCTTCGACCAATAGAATTGGTCACCTATACTTAAGCCCGCATAATTAGCTTCGACCCGCAAAATTGGTCATCTCAACTTAAGCCCGTAGAATCGGATTCTACCAACATAATTGGTTATTCCCACCACACTCTGTAATTGACGTTGACCCTCTAAATTGGTCATCCTCGCTCCGTTAGGTCCTCAGAATCGGCCTCGACCCTCTGAATTGGTCATCTTCCCTCAAAAGCATTATGTTGTGTCTATTCGATGGCTATCATTTATTCCAAACTCACCCATCGAGGGGCTCTCTAGACACCCCATTTTGTTACCCCCTAAATTTTCCTTAGGCCCCTAGAACCTCCCTTCATCACTACAAACCCAGGTCATACCCTGAGTACTGACATAGAAGCAGTCGGGCACTCCCACGCTCCGTTTGACCAAAAGTCAAAGTCTTCATCTCGACCAAGACTAAATGAATCTTCGAATAGCACTAAAACCCCTTTCCAACGGTCCATCCCATGCACGATTCCAACTTACTATGCGAACGAATGACCTGTTTTCCCCTAAAACTCAATTAGGAGGCCATCGGGCGCTCTTAGGATCCAATTGACCAAAGTCAACTCTTTAACTCGATTGAGACTGAATGAATCTTCAAATGGCACTGAAACCCCTTTCCAATGGTCCGCTCCGTGCGTGATTCCAACTTACGGTACGGACGAACGATCCATTTTACTCCAAGAGGTCACTGAAGGCTTCCAAGGCCCGATTAACTAAAGTCAACTTCCCGAATCGGATCAAACTCTTTGGAATGTTGAAGTACATCTCCTAACCTTTATAACGGCCCTCCCCATGCACAATTCTGACATACCACGCGAACAAATGATTCGTGTGCATCCGATGATTCCTCGTCCAATGGACCGATAAATGATTCTGAGCCATATTTGACCCAAAGTCAACTCCTAAACCCGGGAGCATTCAAAGGACTATTGAAGGTCTCTGAATTACCTTTCCAATGGTCTACCTCGTGCATGATTCTGATCAACGATTTACGTTCTGCGGTCGATTTTCCGAAAAGGCCTGAAAGACACTACCAAACGGTAGGTTCCAGACCCTGCCTATCGGCAGGTGGCGATAAGCAGGACTAGGGCTATGATGATCGGCAGTGCCCTGGGACTATAAAAAGGAGACCCGACCTCACTTGCAAAAGGAGCTCAAATCTGATAGATATCACTCTCAGCAAATCCAGAAAACCTCTCTTGAAGTCAACGTGATTTCCACACACAAATCTCTTTCCAACCTTCACTTTTCATCATCCTTTTAATCAAACTTGGTGAATTCACTACCCTTCATCATCATCCAAGTCTAAGGGATGCTCTCCAATATTCAAGATCTTCAAGAAGGTTCAATTTTCTCAACTCTCTCCTTAAATTCACATAAATTCGCAATAACTTGTTTTATTACTTAACACTTTTATTATCTTATCTCACACATCCTAATATACTTTTTATTTAGTATTATTGCACATCTCTTATTTTCATATAAATAAAAACCCAAAAAATAAGAAAAAGGGGGTTTGCTCATAAATTCTAAACGGGAATTCTTATACTTTTCTTACACTTTTCTCACAAATAAACACTTTTTCTACACACACACACACACACAAATAAGAGAATCCCCCTGATTGGACTTATGGGATAAACCCCACCTCTCGTTTTACATGCAAACTACGTGGACTTTGATGCCTCTATAGGCTATGCAGGCGTCTCGGGGTAAAGCCCGAGACTCGAGTCCTATTTTTATTTTTTCTCTCATTTTCTATTCTCTCGAACTCCACTCTCTAATATTATATACATATATTTGTTCTTAGTGGCATGTTATTCCGCATGCATTATCGCTCAATCATAACGGTCAACATAAAGATAATCGCATAAATCCTATTTCCTAATATTTTTATGCCTTCCTACCGATAAGTCGCTTTATCTCTTCCATGATACAAGTCGAGGATTCCTATCTCCACTATATATACACATGCACACATATCACGGGGAAAATAAAGGAAAATAACAAAATCCATGAGAGATCGAAAGGGAGGAATGGGTGCCTAACACCTTCCTATTTTGTAACTTAGCCTTCGGACCCTTTTCGAATCATTTTGGTTTTGTATGCACTAGTATGTCTTTGGATGTTGCCCTTCGGGATGGCTACCTTTCTTTTGTATGTTTTGAGTAAAATAGACTGACGACTCTAATCTCTCTGCATTTTTACACCTCACCCAAATGACGCCGATCGAAGCACTCCCCAGAGGGATGTGCGGGACCTAGGATCCTCCATCACGCTCTCCCGCCCACCGCGAGGATCCGAGGGGGGGATGTCCACAACGTCGTTAGTGTCTAAAAGCGACGTGTAGACGGTATCTTATTTGAGATGCGCGTGTGGGGTCGTGTTGGTGTAATACCCCATATTTTTACGCATATTTATTTTATTATGAACTTTTGGAAATTGGGATTAATTATTTAAAGGGAGAAATTTTAATTTGTAATTAATCCAATTCTATGGTAATAATTACTAGCGTGACGAGAGTTAGTAGTTATCGAAAATAATTATATTGAAATCATGTCGAAAATAATTATGTTGAAATCATGTTGAGTAATAACTATGTTAAACATTACATAGTGAGTAACGTAATATTGTTTTGGAAGTAAGAATATGTGGGGTATTATTTTTATATAATCCGTATGACTATTTTGAGTGCGCCAGTGAGTCCGTAAGGGTCAAAATAGTCAGAAAACACTTCTCGTGTGTTATATTTGGATTCCGGGGCATTTTAGCCCAAAATGAAACCCCAGAGAAGTATTTTTTCTTTTGGGATTTTTGACTAATTAAATGGACGAAAATAGGATTAAAATGGGAACATAGAGGGGTAGTGGCCTGTTAGTTGCAACCAGCGTGAGAAAGATAAAGAAAGAGAGGGAGAACCAAGGAGGAAGGAGACCCATTGGAGAACAAAGCCAATAGTTGGAGATTTATCGCAAATAATTATACCAAAGTTTAGATTGTGACGAGAGGATCAACCACATACCAAATTCAATCAGAGAATCGAAAATCCATCCCAAGGTAAGTGTTTATCTTGCTACCTATTTAGCATATATTGTTCCTGCTAATCTCTTATTGATGAAATAGTCCTATTATAATGAAAAAATTGGGTTTAATTAGGTTTAATTTTAAAGAAACTTTAGAATTTGGAGATGGGTATGCATGTAGAGGAGTTATCACATTCGTAGACTGTTAAATCTTGATATTTAAGGTTTAAATCACGAATTAAATTAATGGTTTTGAATACTTAAAATGATGGGTTCATTGTAAAGAGGATTTTTAGAAATTAAGGAAATTATTTAGAGTCCCTTTGAGTATGTGAGGATTTGACCTCTAAATTGTATTAGAAAGTTCCTTGTTGTGATTAAGAATAGTTAAGAAACATTAAATTCGAAGTTGGTTGAGTTTTGAGTTGATATTGAAAGTTGGAAAGTTGGGAAAAATGATTTTGGGGAAGAACAGGGTCAGTTCAGAATTTTCGTTCGAAGACCTACCCAGGTCGTTCGAACAAGAATTCCACGAGTCATCTAACGATATTTTGAATTCGTTCGAAGTAAGGAATTTATTCGAACGTCCTCGTTCGAATGAGATTCCCTTGACTTCTAATGAGATTTCAGAATGCCCATTTTAGGTCCGGTCGAGTTAAAAATCAACATAAGTTTATCCAAGTGAGAGTAATGACATATGTCAAGATCGAGCAACGTAAATTCCGAGTTGTTATTTAGTTGGGAGTGTGATTGTTCTCGGGATATTGAAAGTTTCTAGAACCTAGGAAGGAAGGTAGGTTCAAGAGAGGTAATATATATGAAAGAATTATGGTTAATGTTAGAAATGATAATATTACCTACGTATTATGGAATTGGGTTGCGTGAACGCCTATTAAGTATATAAGTTGTGTGCATGATTATTACATAGAATATTATGTGTATGACATACCTAGCTACTGGCTATCGAACGGAGGTTAGCGCATTGTGGACGACCATATCTTGTACGCCTTTGGGGGATTTTAATTGGTACCACTAGAGCATGGAACCTAGGTATGGGCTATCTGTGAGAACGATAGTATTAAATGTCGTATGGGTGCGTAGGTATGTTCATACCCCATCGTCTTGGAACTATGTTCACCTCTAATATGTGTATATGTTTTATTGGTTCTAGAGAGATTTCACCTGTTGTCCTTCATGCATGAGCGTGGAAATAGGACTAGATAGCCGAGTATGACTAGCACAAGGGGTTTCTTAACCATTGTTGCAGTATTGATATATATTTGTATGTGTACATATTGAGATTTTAGATATGAATACTGAGTTCCTATTCTTTGTTTCATATTGGCCGCTTTATTACAGTATATACTCATTAGGTCACTAGTTGAGAATTTAGAATGTAACGGGAATGAGTTACAGCATCTTTAAACCCATTCCTTAATAATAGTAATATATTGTCTTCGGGTTAGTTAGATATTTTATCCGGCATAGTGGTTATACTACGTATAGTCACATAGAGTACCGTGACTAGTATGGGTAGTTAGGCTCGTTAGGCGTGCACATTATGTGAGAGGTGAGCATCTCAACTGAGTGCGCTAAGTTAACATGAACAATATTTGTGCTAATTAACTAATTTTAGCACTTCATATATTTAAGCTATTTTCTACTCGGGCTTTGACCCATTTTTCTACAAATCTCTTTTCTTGTTCCTTTGTTTTAGGTGCTCAGCCACATGGACACCAGACTTAGGATATCCCACTCATTTTACGAGTTGTAGCTACTGTGGAAGCTACAGGACATTATTAGTAGATGCTTCATATGATATCCTTCTTTATCTATTAGTTATTTACTTTAGTTAGACATGTCGTCCCTTCCTATTTTACATTCAAAGATTAAAATATTTTATTCTGTTAGTAGACTTTTATTTCATGGCTTTGGATTGTTGTATGGGATTTTGACTGGATGTGTTTAATCTAACAACTTCATTTAGTAATTAAGTTAGTTCTTTCCTTATGCTATTGTGATGTATGGTGATGATTAATTATTTCGTCTAATGATGATGGCTAATGACAAAATAAATATTCAACACCAACCTTTTTAAATATTAGGTGGTTAGTTTTTATTAAATTAAAATTTTATTCCTTCGGCAGTGAGGCATTATCTGAACAAACATGATATTCTGAAATTAATTAATTAAGGACTGATCACCAGGTAATTATTTAGGCGGGGTGTTAGATTGGCATCAGAGCATCAGGTTCTAGTCTCCTTAGGATCTATGCGGCTTATTACGCTTCCAGCGTTGCTTCATTTGATATAAAGCCTTATGTTTAGGATTATTGAATTCTATGGTGAGATTGCGTTCCCCTGCTATAAGGTGTATATATTAGTGAATCTTATTTGTGTTCGGGAGTGTTCGAACAATGAAGTATAATAGGCGAGGTCCATTGGGCGAACAACAGGAGGAAGGTCTTGGTTGAGGTTACAGAGTATATTCAAGTATGATGACCGTAGTCGAGGTCACCCCTATTATGCTACGAGAGGCCAAGAATGTAAAGACGGCTAGGGCACATCATATGATTTTCAAGTGCTGCTATAGTCGAAAGTGGTGCCAAATTAGACTCACCCAACATAATAAGATTTAGAGAGAGTCAGACGAAGAATTAAGGAGAACCATAAGTGGAAGATCTAGAAATGAGGAAATTATGTGTTAACCAACAAAGGTAAAGCATCCAAAGGCTTGGACATACATCGGAGTGTGGAGAACGAGGAGTGAAAATTTGGGGAAAGATTTTCTTGACTTGTTAGAGCAAAGTTATAATGGTGGGAGTCAACCACCATATTTAGCAGTGGTATGTTGTGTCAATGGAAGAATCTTAAGTGCGGTTTACGATTTAACGGCAAGTTCCTTCATCATATGTTCAGGTTAAGATGTGAATGTTGTTCCTAACTCATCACAGGAATACTGGACAGAGGTCCATATGTGAAAATGAATTTAATTATTTAACAAATCTTATGTCAGATGAAGTAGATACAAATGGAGAAGAGGATTTCAAGTGGTAAATCAACTCGTGAGAAAAGTTAACAACACTTAAAGGGAATCCTACTAGACAGTCGATCCATATGATGACAATGTCATGCATTGTCCATATAAATGTTAATGCTTCTTTGTGAAGGGAGTTATAGGAATAAAAAAATTTAGTTGGGGAAACGCAGTTAGTGAGACGCCTCAGGGGAAACCATCAGGGGACCCATTTAAACGATTCAGATAGCTGAATTCTTACAAAGCGATAGTGAATTTAGTGAGGGAAATTAAAGCAAGTAGCACGTTCCTTTAGGCCAATAAAGCTAAGGGAATAATGTGGGTAGCCATCAGTAATCAAGCCTACCAAAGCCAGAGAGAAGGACAACCCGAATATTATCAGTATGACCGGTGATAAGTGGACTATGCATAGAGGTATTTTGCGGAGGGTGAAACCCCATGTGTTAAGATTTTTTTGAAGCGATAAAGGGATAAGAGTATGGTTCCTAGTAAAGGGTAATGGTTAAAGTAGTTTTTCTTTGGTTTAGATAAGCGTGTTATGTCCAAAAACCATTTGAGCATCCAAGACGATTGGCAAGGCAGAAGTATGAGTTTTACCCTCAAAGGATGAGGCGTGTTTTCTATGACACGAATGAGTCCTTATATTTTTATTTTTGCTAGATTCGCACATGAGACGAGCTTAATGCGTATATCGTTAATGTTACTATTATGTGAATGTTTTCCCTGGTATAGTGGAGTTATCTTTAGTGTTATCCATGGAGGATGAATGAATGTATTGATAGTGGTATATACCTTATTGTGGTTACTCATTTTAGTGATGTATTATACGAGTATGATATTATCTTGATTAGGTTTTTATAGTAATAATTAGACCAATAGTGGGAGGATATTGCAAGTCTATTGGGGATTCTGTCATAGTGTGGAATGCTTTCTTCTGGCGAGGCCTCATCTATAAGAGGGTAGGGCTCGCATGTGTACCGTATATTATAGAGACTTGGAAGAGTATGGTGGTATTGAAAAATTTGATCCTGGGATGTTTAGGGACTTTGTTGTTATGATTTGGTGTATTGGTCTTACGGTTCAGCTGAAAGATTTAACTCATTATCATGTTTAGTGCTCAGGACATGGTGATGGGAAGAGCGCATTGTTATATCGATCCTTTAGAGATGTGGGAGTTAAAATTTATATTCATATGTTTGGGGACAGGATCTTGAGAGTCCTAATTATATGTGTACGAGGTTTATGGAATGTGATTACCACCAATGCAGAGCAATAATGTAATTGGCGAAAAGTTATTTTCTTAAATGAAATTACGGAAAGAGACATGGCTTTTATGTTGAGAGATAGGAATATAGGGGTACATGTTAAGGACTGAGGAACTAATGGATTTCAATAATCGACAATGCTAAGTAGTAGGGTATCGGGGGGTTCCTTATTTTGATTTCACTTTGCAAGACATCCCACGCATTAAACTTAGCCTAAGGTTGGAAGTAGGGAGATGTTTGGTCATTCGTCCATAATTTTGCTACCTCAGTCACTATAGAAGTATGCAGTTATAACTGTAACTAGTTTAGTTACAATATAAGGCCAGTGGAGCCGGTTGTGAGGTGAGGAGGCATTGAAATTTTTTCCTTATCACCATTAGTTAAAGGTTGGAACGATGTTAAGGAGGATTTAGAAATCCAATTTCTAGGGTGATTAAGAGTACCCAAGTGTTGTAACCATGTTGTGTGCATAGGGGGCAATAAAGAATTGGGTGTTATGTGTGAAGCGTATGTGATGTCTATGCAAGTATGCACGATTATAGGCTCTGTGCGTATCCTAGTTAGCTGAGGTCAGAATCGTCCGGGTTAAAGGAATGTGGGAATAAATGTGTGAAATATATGCCTGAGTGACTAATATAATGAAGTAAAAATATTAAAGTGGATTATCATCATGTGAGAAGGACAATAATCCATAAATACGTGTGGAATCAGAATATCACACCCGAATTTGGTTGAAAGGCTATGGGAAGCCATTTAAAAGGGGTATTCCGTGAAAAGGAAAAAAATTTAAATATTATGGAAAACACTCGGAGCGGAGTTTTACCTAGTCAAATGTTGAGAGCGACTTGCACATAAGTAGAATGATGATGTTAGTAAGGTATAAAAAGTACAGAAATGCACATCGTGGAGAAAAGTGCACGGGTTAGAACTTTCGATAAACGCCGAGAAAAGAAGGAAAATATTAAGTATCACTTAATGGGAGACAAGTCGATGTTGAGCGGGACATAGTGAGTAGTCTTCGCGTGCACCACTCATATATAGAATTTGGTTGGAGCAAGAGGTTCACCTAGAAAACTTTGTATCAAGACGACGATTCCAGTAAATGGAAGAGGGAAGTCAAGTCGATAAAATTTCTTTGACAGGTTGCCAACCTCAAGGTAAGTTCAAGTGTTCCTTCAAATGTGTGGTACAATTTGACCAAGAAGAAAGTGATCGATATTCCTTTGGGGTGATTCCAAATATTAGATAGTGTGCCCCAACCTACCTTTAAAAAGAACAATCGCGCCGGTACGTGGTCTTGGACGGAATTGTTATGAATTAGGATGAGATTATTAAACCCCACCTTTAATATGGGATTTCAAGAAGTAGTGAAAGGTTGTATCACCTACAGACGAGGAGTACGTGACAGGTGATTAACGACTAGTGGAGCTGTATGAAAGTGATTTCGGACTCATTATGGTCATTTCATATTTGCATCAATTATAGTTGGTTATTAAAGAATATTACGATACTCGGGAGGAGTTATTACCTAATGGTAGAGTTTTGTGTAATCAATCATACCTGTTTATGGTGGACAAAGTACTTATTGGGGGTCTTGTGCAAAGAACCTTAACTATTATCCCTCGAGTTATTTAGAGGCAAGTGGATAAGCATAATTTTGGATCGGTTGAGTTAGAATCCGATGACTAAAGTGGAATAAACACATATTTTTTTAGGTAAACTTTTAACTATCGTAAGAATTACGTTGTCAGGAATTGATATTTAAAGAACTGACAAGAGTAGTCAGATGTTCATATGGTTTCTCTCTAGATGGGTGTTTTTGTGTTTATATAAATACGAGTAGTTGACACGTAGTGAGGTATGACCTCCCAATAATATTGAGATAATGGGGGCCAATGATGTATAGGCTCATCTTATTCAAATGTTGCCGGGTAGGAGCAAAGTGAAGTGCCATTATTGAAATGTGACCCTGTAACTGATAAAGTGTTGAGGAAATTAAACAATCTTGCTGTGAGGAGGGGGGGGGGGGGGGGGGGCTATAGTGATTAAGAGCCTTACTCAAAAGTTAATTTTACGTACTGATAAAGTATCCAGAATTGTTTTACTAGGTATGCCTTATTTTCCAAATTTTGGGACGAAATTCTGTTATTAGGGGGGAAGTATGTAATACCCCGTATTTTTACGCATATTTATTTTATTATGAAATTTTGGAAATTGGGATTGATTAATTTAAAGGGAGAAAATTTAATTTATAATTAATTTAATTCTATGGTAATAATTACTAGCGTGACGAGAGTTAGTAGTTATCGAAAATAATTATTTTAAAATCATGTCGAAATAATTATGTTGGAATCATGTGGAAAAATAATTATGTTGAAATCATGTTGAGTAATAACTATGTTGAGCATTACGTAGTGATTAACAAAATATTGTTTTGGAAATAAGAATATGGTCGGGGACGAGATACACGACAGTTAAGATATAATTATTTGGGACGTCCGTATGAGTCGCGTCATTATTATATATTTAGGGGTTAAAAAAGTAAATTATTTTTATATAACTTGTATGACTATTTTGAGTGTGGATATGTGTCTGGAAGGGTCGAAACAGTCAGAATACACTACTCGGTTGTTATATTTGGAGTCCTGTACATTTTAGCCCAAAATGACACCCCGTAGGAGTATTTTAGTCTTTTGGAATTTTTGAGTAACTAAATGGACGAAAATAGGATAAAAATAGGAACATAGAGGGTTAATGGTCTGTCAGTTGAAACCTTCATGATAAAGAGAGAGAAAGAGAGGGAGAACTAAGGAGGAAGGAGACCCATTGGAGAACAAAGCCAAAAGTTGGAGATTTCTCACAAATAATTACACCAAAGTGTAGATCGCAATGAGAGGATCAACCACATACCAAATTCAATGAGAGAATCAGATATCCATCCCAAGGCAAGTGTTTATCTTGCTACCTATTTAGCATATATTGTTCCAGTTAATATCTAGTTGATGAAATAGTCCTATTACAATGAAAAACTTGGGTTTAATTAGGTTTAATTGTAAAGAAACTTTAGAATTTGGAGATAGGTATGCATGTAGAGGATTTACTCCATTTGTAGACTATTAAATCTAGATATTTTAGGTGCAAATCACTAATTAAATTTATGGTTTTGAATAATTAAAATGCTGGGTTCATTATAAAGAGGATTTTTAGAAATCGAGTGAATTATTTAGATTCCCTTTGAGTATGTGACGATTTGACCTCTTAATTGTATTAGAAAGTGCCTTGTTGTGATTAGGAATAGTTTAGAAACCTTAAATTCGAAGTTTGTTGAGTTTTGAGTTGATATTGAAAGTTACAAAGTTGGAAAAAATGATTTTGGGGAAGAACAGGGCCAGTTCGGAATTCTCGTTTGAAGACCTGCCCAGGTCGTTCGAACGACCTCGTTCGAACAAGAATTCCAACGAGTCATCTAACGAGATTTTGAGTTAGTTCTAAGTAAGGAATCTGTTCGAATGACCTCATTTGAACGATCTCGTTCGAACGAGATTCCCTTGATTTCTAATGAGATTTCAGAATGCCCTTTTTGGGTCCAGTCAAGTTAAAAATCATCCTAGGTTAACCCAAGTGAGATTAATAACCATAGTGAGTATCGGGCAACATTAATTTCGAGTTGTTATTTAGTTTAGAGAGTGATTTTTCTCTGGATATCGAAAGTTTATAGAACCTAGGAAGGAAGGTAGGTTCGAGAGAGGTAATATATGAAAGAATTACGGTGAGTGGTAGAAATGATAATATTATCTACGTACTATGGAATTGGGTTGCGTGAACGCCTATTAATTATATAAGCTGTGTGAATGCTTATTACGTGGAATATTATATGCATGACATACCTAGATACTAGCTATCGAACAAAGGTTAGCTCATCGTGGATGACCATATCTGGTGTGCCTTTGGGGGATTTTGAGTGGTACCACTAGAGCATGGACCCTAGGTACGGGGTATCTATGAGAACGATAGTATTCATGGTCGTATGGGTGCGTAGGTATGTGCGTAGCCCATCAGCTTGGAACTATGTTTGCCTCCAAATTGTGTATATCTTGTATTGGAATCTGAGAGATTGAACATGTTATCCTTCATGTGTGAGCATTGCAATGGGACTAGAGAGCCGAGCATGCCTAGTAAAAGGGGTTTCTTAACCATGGGTGCAGTATTGATATATATTTGCATGTGTACATATTGAGATTTTATATATGCATACTGAGTTCCTATTCTATGTTTCATATTGGCCGCTTTATCATAGTATATACTTATTAGGCCACCAGTTGAGAATTTAGAATGTTATGAGAATGAGTTAAAGAATCTTTAAACCTATTCCTTAATAATAGCAATATATTGTCTTCGGATTATTTAGATATTTTATCTGGCATAGTGGTTATACTACGTATAGTCAGGTAGAGTTTCGTGCCTAGTATGGGTAGTAAGGCTCGTTAGGCGTGCAAATTAGATGAGAGGTGAGCATCTTAAGTCAGTGCGCTAAGTTAACATAAATAATATTTGTGCTAATTAATCAATTTAAGAACTTGCTATATTTAAACTCTTTTCTACTCGGGCTCTGACCCATTTTTTTTGAAAATCTCTTTTCTTATTCCTTTGTTTTAGGTGCTCTGCCCCAGGGATACCAGACTTAGGAGATCCCACTCATTTGAAGAGTTGTAGCTACTGTGGAAGCTACAGGACATTACTAGTAGATGCTTCATATTCTATCCTTATTTATCTATCAGTTATTTACTTCAGTTGGACGTGTCGTCCATTCCTATTTTACATTCAGAGATTTAGATATTTTATTCGATTAGAAGACTTTTATTTCATGGCTTTGGATTATTGTATGGGATTTTGACTCGATGTGTTTACTCCAGGAACTTCATTTATTAATTAAGTTAGTTCTTTCCTTATTCTGTTGTGGTATATGGCGATGATTAATTATTTCCTTTAATGATGATGGCTAATGAAAGATAAAATTTTGACACCAACCTTTTTAAATATTAGGTGGTTAGTTTTTATTAAATTAAAATTTGAGTCCTTCGACAGTGACGCATTATCTGAACCAACTTGATATTCTGAAATTAATTAACTAAGGATCGATCACCCAGTAATTAATTAGGCGGGGTGTCACAGTTGGGAAAAAGATGAAAAATAGTGATGGGTAACTCGGATGATGATTTTGAGTGCACGATTGATCCGGAATATTTAGAAATAGTCAAAATTAGGTACTCGGGACTAGTGATTGGGTTCTAGGGTTTTTTAGACTAAATGGGACCCGTATAGGGTTATAAAGGTCATTTTAAATATTTCTGTTAATCAAATTTTAGGATTAGTCTTATAAAATTAAAGGTTTAGGGTGAGAGAAGAGTCATTTAGTTATATCAAGAGTTTAAGAGAGAATTTTGAGAGAAAATAGTAAGAAACTCAAAGAACTCAAGAGGAACACCAAAGGTACTCAAGAGGAGATCAATTGGGAGAATATTTTGGAGATTTATGGGTTTGGATTATCATGAACAAAGACAAAATAAAACTCTACAAATTTCAAGGCAAGTGGTTAATTTTCTTAGTATTTTAAGTTTGCAATTCAATTCATATTAGAGTTGGTGACAAATGTTTTGGGTGAGATTCATATGAAAAATGAGTTTTTAGGACATGATTCTATAGGATTGATATGTGGATTACATAATACAAAATCTGAAAGTAGGATCCCAGGTAGAAAGATAGAATCTTGATTGAAAAGATTTGAAAATTGTGACTTTTTGTGATATTGGGGAGAATTGCATAATTCTTGAATAAAATGATCAATCCCATATAAATGATAATGTATATATGAATTAAATAAGAAAAGAGGTTAGTTTCATATTTGGGGTTGATGGAAAATGGGAATTCTTGGCAGAATTGGGTTTATAGGTTAATTTAATTGAGGAAAGCTTGTTGAGTTTTAAAAAAGGCAGAATTGGGTTGTTTAGAGGGGGCAAATCGGTTCGCTCTCAATCCGAACCAGTTCAATAACCCTGTTATGCCTAGTTTGGTTATTTAATTGGGTTTTGTGATTTGGATTTATTTAGGATGTCTGTGAATAAATTTAGGGCCTCTGAAATATTGTTATAAATCTGATAATTAACTTTGGGATCGTTGGGATATTTCCAGGGTGAGAGTTAGGGTATTTGGGATGAATAATCCTCGGGAAAATGAGATAATGAATGTGTAAAGCATCGATTAAAAGGGGATACGGGCTTGTTGAGAATGGTTACGTGTCTAGAATTATATTATAATGATCAATTAATTAAATAACTGAATATTTAAATAATTAGGAACCAAGACTTCACTCGAGGAGTATGGGCTAGCGCTATGAGTGAGAAACACGATTAGTCGGGTATATATATATATATATATATACACAAACACACACACACACAGACACACACACACACACACACACACACACACACACACATACATATATGTGGAACATGCCTATCCTAGCAGATATGCTATCGGTGAAGGTTGCGCGCTGTGGGTGATCTTTCCTGACGAATCCGAGTAGGTGTAGTATCGGTCTTCTGGGACATAGCTCTGTCGCGCGAACACACTATGTGAGTTTTGAGTCTGGTGGGAGTAATGTGGTATGGTTATGCCCCACAAATGTATGATTATGTCTGCCTCCGGTTTACATTTATATTTTGAGTTTGGTGGTGAGATTCCGACCCGGTTGCCGAGCTTGAAAGCATACTAATGATCCGCATCGAGTGAGTTATTACTCTGAGGGATTCTGACTATACATATAGAATGAGTGATATATACGTATGTATACTTTATGTGATATGAAAATACATATATAAAAGTGAAGAAAATTACATACGGGCATAAGACTCTAAGATGTGAATATTGAATTAAAAACTAGTGAAATTTATTTCAAATGAATTTATTTATTGTAATTATTTAAAGGATGTCAAAGCCAATTTCAAAGCCAATTATATAAAATACTCATGACATGGGATAGTGTATGTACTTTAGTTTATATTGAGACTAGTTAGGGTAGGTAGCATAATTAAGGGTTAAAAGGCATACGTTAGGTGTGCACTGTAGTTGAGGGGCTAGGATTATCTCATCGGAGTGCGACACCAGTTTAAATATGGAGGAATGCACTGATTTTTATTAATACATTTTAATTACTTGCAAAATATTTTCAAAATGATTTTGGTCTTTGACCATATAAAAAAAAATTCAAAACCTTTTGAGTATCCAGCCACAGGGACACCAGGCATGAGTATTAATTCCAGGTCATCGATGTTGCAGTCACCATGGAGTGTTGGGGGATTTCTTAGTTGTTTTCTTATCTTTGAGATTCTAGATAGGACTCATTCAGTTATTATCCTGGCATGTCACCCAATGTCATATTCTATTTCATTTTTATTCATGCCATTTTTTATGGTTATTTTATTGGATTGTAAGCCTATGGTTTATTCGGTTAAATGATTTTTATTATATTCAGGTATTTAAATTTGATTATTTGATTATGTAATAAATTATTTATCGAGAACGGTTTCTAATAAATGGTATATTTATGGTAGCTTGAGTAAAGTTTAAACTTAACACGCAACTCGAATAAATAGTAGGTGGTTAGTAATTAATTGGTTTTCGACAGTGATGTTAAAAATGATCCATTTGAGATTCTTATTTTATTTTAGTAGAGGGATGGACACCCGTTATTTTAATAAGCGGGGTGTCATAGATGGTATCAGAGCATAAGGTTCTAGTGTCCTTAGGATATGTGCGTACTTAATATGTTTTCTAGAGTAACGTTCTTTGATGTAGAACCCTATGCTTAGAACTGTCGATGCATACTACAATTTACATCCTCCTGCTATTATGTATAGTTAAAGCGAATCTTATAAAAATTCGGTCTGGTTTCAGATGCCGCCTATGAGAGAATGACAGACTAGGGCTGCTGGAAGGGTTAGTGCTGGAGAGGCTCAACAGGAGCCATAGGTGCCACAAGGGACCACGACACCCATAAGGTGCCTATTATTGTTGCTCAGGCAGTCAATGCCACTATGGATGCTATGACTCAGCAGTTTCCTCAGGCTCAGCCGCAGCAGCCAGGGGCACCGATAGTCTAGTTCCACCCGGGACCATCCGTGTGGGTGAGGGTTAGGGACACCACTAAAAAATGACTATTAAGGACACAAGCATTAGGGACAACTTTTAAGTTGTTCTTTTAAAAATGTATAAGGGACAGCAAAACTTGGTTGTCCTTTATAATAACTCTAAAAGGGAAGTAATTTTTTTTGTCCTTTACACCATAAGATACATAGTTTTAGGGACACTTTAAAATGTGTTGTTCTTTATAATAACTCTAAAAGGACAACACAATGTTGTCCCTTAAATATGAATAATTTTTTACTGTTGTATTTATAGAAAAAACTTTAATTTTTTTATTTATAAATGACATAAAGTTTTTTAAACAAAAAAAAATAAAAATATACATAATTTTTTTTATATATAATATGTAAAGTTTTTTTTGAAGTTTTTATTTATAAAAAATTGGTTTAAAGATAAAAAAGTTTTCAAATTTTCAAAATTGTTTTGAATATAAAAAAAAAACTTTTTGGTTGTAAAAACATTTTTATTGTTTTATTTATATAAAAACTTTAAGTTTTGTATCTATAAATGACATATAGTTTTTTCAACTAAAAAAATAAAAAATATGTATAATTTTTTTTATATAAAATAAGTACCATTATTTTGAAGTTTTTATTTATAAAAAATAGTTTTATATAATAAAAATATTTAAAAATAGTAGACATTTTATTTATGAAAAGATTAACCTTTTATATTGGCTTTAAGATAAGATATTGAATTTATGATATATACTAATTTTATAATTATCATTATATGTATTTATTGTACATCGCATGTACATCGCATAAATTCTATGCTAGTATTAACTCGAGAAGGACAACACAATAATGTCCCTTAAAATAAAACTCTTAAAGGATAGCATAATGTCGTCCTTTAAGATGATGGGTAAAAAAAATATACCCAAAAATAACCTGCGAAACCCAAACCCTGCTCATTCCCCCCCCCCCCCAAATGCCCGCTCATTTTTTCCATCTCTCCACTCAACATTTTCTCTCCCCTCACCCGATCTCTTTCTCTCACCCGTCTTCGGCTATAAACCCTCTTAGTCAACCTCTTTCTTCCTCGATGTCGAGAGGCTCACTGCTCCCTCTCTCCTCTGTCGTCGACCCACCCTCAGAAATTTTTATCCTCCGGCGTCGACCACTCATAAAACCCTCTCTCTTTTCCCCGACATTTACCATAAAGACCCCCCACTCTCTTTCCCCTCCTAAATACTCCCCCTCTTCTGGACATAAATGAAATCATCACTTGATTTAAGTGCTACTTCTGAACAGAAATGAAACGATCCACAAGAATCTTCAGAAAGATTTCAATTCCACCGTGTATGTCCACCAATAGGGGTGCAATCGGTACGGTACGGTCGACAATGACCCCTTACCAATACCAAAACCACAATCTAAATAGTAAAACCGTACCGTACCAATTTACCGACCGGTACATCAAAACAAAAACAAAAAATAATCCGACCAATTTTTCGGTATTTTCGAGTTTTTTTGGTTTCGGTAATTTTGGTTTCAATTCGGTTTTTTCCCGGTACGGTTAGAATTGATTTTGCTTTATTTGTTTGGACTATGAATCCTAATTTTGACATCTGAGATAGTGAAAATCCTTCAGAAAATTTATTTTTACATCATTTACTGTGATTTGTTGGAAAAAATTATTTAATAATAAAAATTCATTTTCAATGATATTTCTAACACAGTATAGTTTTTCAGTTTACAAAATAGTCATCAACACATCACAAAAACTAACACAAATAGAACACAACATTGAACACAAACATATCCTCCACAAATCCTTAAACACATAATACAAGAGCAAAGGACATAATGTTTGGTATTTCATAAGAAATGCCTTCTTTCTCATAGTTACTTTGGTTAGTTTTGATGAGGGTGTGATATGGGTATGCCATTTTTTGTCTGTCCATGGTACTAAAATGAAGTGAGAGGAAGATAGATAGAGGAGGCATCGAAAATCTGGTAGAGAATGAGGAGGCATTGTTGATACCAGTTGTTTAAAATAAAATCTAATAGTTGGTTAAAATCACTAACCGAAATGGATGAGTAGTGGTGGTGTACTAACGATTGAGCAGCGGCGGCGTAGCCAGAATGGTTGAGCAGCGGCACCAGTGTTAGGGAGGGTTTTGTTGAGTAGGGCGTGGGCGTGAGGTAGAGTCTAGAGAGAGGGGGTTTTGTATTATGTCAGATGTGGATGTGGGTTACTTTAGGTTATGTTATGTTAATAACTTACTAGTTGAGTTGACGGTGTAAAAAAAGAGCATCGGACAACGCGGGTTTAAATGGGTTCTAATTGGGTTAGAAATCCTGGATATCGTGTTATAATCGGGTTATGACGGGTTGATTTCTAGTTAATTGCATTCCAATTTTAGTCGGTATGGTATTTCGGTAGAGTAAATTCGATAATTTTGGTATTGTAAATTCGGTACGATAAATCGCTACCGTAAATTCGGTAAATCGTATTTTTATATCTAAAAACAAAAGCTAACCATTTTTTTGCGATATTTTCGATTTTGGTAAAATCGATTTTCGGTATTTCATAATATGAAACCAAAACCATTCTTTTTACCAAAACGATACGGTAGGGTAAAAACTCTTACTAGTTGCACCCCTAGCCACCAAACAAAGATCCCGAATCAAGGTATTTTTTTGATTTTGTATTTGATTTGACTGTTATCCTGAATTTTTTATGAGTTTAATAATAATAACCCCCTTTTTTCATTAGTTGCAAATTTTGTACAATATGTTTCAATTAAAATCATAAAATAAACTGGATATTTTTTTATTGTAATTGATTAATTAGTCTAAATTAGTGTGGCCATTGAAAATTGATTTGTTCATTGAAAATTAAGTGTGTAATGTTATCACTACCTTTGGGCATTATTTTGTTTAGGACAATTTTAGGTAACCTCAGTTTGGCTAGTATACATAACATAAGTATAACCTTAGGTAAGCTTTAATATTAAAAAGATGAAGACACTACTTGTTCTAGTTAGCATTACAGTAATTGATTATAATTCTTGACATTTAAGAACAATATGTAGGTTTAGTTCGTTTAAATATGCTATTTGAAATTAGTTTGTTTGAATATGCTATTTGTAAAAAGTGTAATCTTCTATTTTAATGGTATCTTGTAATCCACTTTTTGATCATCATTGTTGGGATATAGCATCACATTATTGAATAGTATTTTAAATTACCTTTTATGTGTTTTAGTCCGAACAATAATATAGTCAAATAATTAATCGTGGTTAAATAATTTATTAATTGGTCTTGTGTTTTATTTATAATGAACATTTATTTCACTTTTGTTTTAGTAATTGCACAATGCCCCCCAAAACAAAACTATAGGTCAAACCTAGATATACTAACCATATGGGGTCAGCATATGAGAATGAAAGACTGAATAATATTGCAAATAATAAAATGGGAATGACTGCCCTTGGGGTGTCATTTGGAAAATTCTTTAAGGAGTGTGGTTGAGAAGAACAAGAAGACGACCTCGGATAAGAAACAAAAACTAATGTGAGTGAGTACGATGATGAATATATATCTTTCAACTATAGGGAACAACATAGGTTGTATGTCAGAGATGATTCTCATAATGAGTGTATTGATCCTCAAATAGAGAAGGTATCTTATGTTAGAATGTGTATTTAAGTTTGATTTTATCTCTAATTAAGAAGTTAAACTCTAAGAACACATACGCTTGGCAATTATTTTGAATGTTATCACTAATTATTTATTATATACTTTTTTAGGTTTCATTCATGGACCCTGTTAGAAGATCACATCATTCTTCACGCCATTGATGGGGCGGATGCATCCCATATGATGTTTGATACTTTGTCACATTCCCCCACACCCGTAGGTGATAACCATCAGCACACAATTTTTAAATTTTTTCTTTAATGTGAATATTCTACTACCATCGTAATATTTACAAATTATGATTGGTAAACCTATCCTATTTGTGTTTTAAGGACTTATCAGACTAAAATAAAAAATTGCGTCCACATTTTCCTTGGAATCATGCATGTAGATCACGATCATTTGTAGCCACGATGTCAATCCAAGTGATGAATTTGTTAATTTCTAAATTATTATATAGTTATCAAATTGATATTACCAAAACCAAATATTATTTTAATTTATTTGTCCAAATAGTATTCCTGACATTGTGCATATTATACATGTTTCACAAGAATCATCAACTAGTATGATTATATTCTTACATGCATTAATTTTGAATTTACGAGCATGAAATCGACATGAAATATGGATTCATAGAGTTCTTCAAGACATCTTATTGGAGTAAGATAAAGGATGATTGTATGAATGATTAGTGCAAGGAGACACATGTATGTTTCAGTTTTTCCCCCTTTTATCTTTTTTGGTATTTTATAAGACAAACCTTCTAGTATAAGTCTTATTATCCTCACATTATTTGTTTACTTAACATAAGTTTAAAAAAAATATTTTACCTCATATATATATATATATATATATATATTTTAAATTGTAGGACGAGTTTCTAAAGCTAGATGCGAGATTGAAGGAGTCTGACCCAGTTTATATGTTAATGGAGGAGATAACAATTGAGGTTGTTGGGAAGAAGTCATGATATTTGAGAGGATTCAATGTCTGTCTAAAGCCCTATGACACTTCAACAGTCATAACATAGTTTTGATCTCATAATGAAGTTCTGAGAAACTTGAAAAATAAGATATGATCTCTTGAAGAACAAAACACTGCTCAGAATAGAAGATTTGAGAATTTTATGACACTGTTGGAGCAAAATGGGATTTTTTCGAGAAGTTATGGTGGGGAGAGTTCATAGGGTGGGTATCAAAATGCAAATGAAATACGGTTAGTCTCAAAGTCTCAAATTTTCTTCAAAAATTTCAACATTAAATGGAAAAATGGCCGTAAATAGCAACAAAAAGTATTCGAACGTAAAATGGCTTAGTTTATGAGGTTATTAAGTCAAATTAGTGGAAGGGATTTGTTGGTGGTTTGGTGGTGGAATTTACTATTATTGTTGAGTTTATTTTAAATGTTAAACCACGTTGGATTTAATGAATTAGCAAAGGAAACCCTGTCGAAATTTTCTAAAATTAATGAAGATTGTAAAATGATAAAAAAATGCCGTTCTAGGGTAAAAATTGAAAATAGCCCCCAAACGACCCGTAAGAGGCACGAACACCTCACTCGGGACCAATGTAACTCATAAGAATTGACAGCATCGTCACGGGACTACCGATTTGAGAATATGACGACAATTTGAATATATCTAGGCTTAGGCTTAAAAATATACCGTTAAAGGGTGAAAACCCAAAATAGCCACTAAACGGTCATGTCAGAGGCACGAACACCTCGTACGGAATCAATGTAATTCATTGGAACTAACCATGTGGTCACGGAACTCTCGATTTGAGAATAAGACGATAATTTTAAAATATCTAGACTTATGCTTAAAAAATGTCCTTGGAGGGAGAAAATAAAAAATAACCCCCAAATGTCCCCGTGAGAGGCACAAACACCTCGCTCGAGACCAATGTAACTCGTAGGAACTGATTGCGTGGTCATGAGACTCTTGGTTTGAGAATATGACAATAACTTTTTTGTATGATGATAAGTATATGAAATTTTTCAGCTTGAATATGATTTTTTAAAATTATTTGATTACTGATATCATCTCCTTTTTGTATCTTGTTTTTTGTAGGATAATATTTTATCATTAGCTTTTATCCGCGTTGAACACACAATGAAGTCAATGGCTTAAAATAGGGAGATTATTTTTTTAATGTTGTTGACATTCTGAATTCTATTTTTTATGTGTTATGAATGTGAGAACTTTTGTAATTTTATTATTTAATTTTATGGTCGTGCAGGCTTTTGTAATTTTATTGTTAAATTTTTACATTACGCAGATTTTGTATTAACGAGTTTTAGAATGTCCAGAAAACAGAGGAAACTCTATCTAAGTTTTTTTTCTCCGTGAACTATTAAGACTTGTAATATTTGCAGTTTGTATGTACATTAGTTTATCAACAACGTGCAAATTCACAATTTCTTAATTTTCTTTATTTTTCTTGCAAATAATAAATATTTTTCTTTCAGATTTGGAATTTGATGATTTTCCTAATTTTCAAATAATAAATATAGTTTTAAAAAATATATATATTTTATCTTTTAGGACAACTACAACTGTCTTTGAAAATATTAATTTGGCGCCACATTTTTTTAACAACCCTTACTTTTGGATAATTGATTTTATATAATTTTTCCATGTGAGATAATTATATAAAATAATGGAAGTTATAGTAAATATTATTTTAAGTGATTTAAGAGATAATATTTACTGAGTTTTACATATCTACCGTTGAAAGAAGGTAAATAGCATCATGTTATGTTTTATTGTGTCGTTGTGCTTTAAGCGACGGTTATGGCATATATATCAATTGGATTATGATTAATGAATTAATATAACATCGGAACATGAAATAATTGTACGATATTTCGGACGCCAATTTAGAGGGTGCAGATAGTTTCGAAATAGTTGAGACACTCAAAATAAGTGCCATATTGTATTTTTGAGTTTCAGGGACTTTTAACAGGTTATGACTCAATTATGTAGTTACAAGTCATTTTAATGGTGTACTAACATTTAAAGAGGGAAGTTAATGTTAAGTGCCCGATTCAGTCTTCCAAACCTCTTATTTCCTTATTTATGTGTTAAACTTAGAGAGAGTTAGAGAGAAGATAGAGTTTGGCAGAAAATGGTGAGAAATTAGAGAATTGAAGATTTGGAGCTGGAATCGTTGCTACGGGAAGGAAATCCAAGACTACAAACTTGAGGCAAGTTTTTAACTTGATAGTGTATGATTTAATGTGGGTAAATTTCATATATAGTTGTGTTTTTGGAGTTTTAACCCTTATTGGGTTTTATGATGTTTTTAGTGTTTAAACCTTTGACATTGGATTAAAATTGGGTTTGAGTTGGAAATATGAGTTAGTTATTGTGTAAAAATGATTTGGGTATAAAATAAGTTTAGTTAGTTGAGTTTTGAAGAGAGAAATTGGAGTTTTGGAAATTTAGGGTTCTTAAACCCATAGCCGAAACAGGACATCCTGTCCCAAGTGAATCGATTCGCCCCTAGCGAATCGATTCGTTAAAGGGGTAGGCTACAGGTCTGGGTTGGGCGAATCGATTCGGACCACCCGAATTGATTCGAAGATATGCAGAATACTGGGTCCTCTTGATCGAATCAATTCGGCCTATCCGAATCGATTCTCTTTCAAGACCGAATCGATTCGGCCAGGGGGAATCGATTAGGAATTTCTGCAGTTTTAGGATATTTTTTCTAGCTTTATTTTTAGTGATTTTCTTTTAGGTTCAAGGCTTAGGAACCTTTTCTTGGGAAGTAATAAGGAGTATTAGAGGTTTATTTTAGGGAGACAAATATCCTAGGTTAGCATGGGGTTAGTTGGTCTTATCCCAAGGGTTAGTTCATAGGGGTTGCTATTTCGTTTGATATAGGAAGTTAGTCTAAAACTAATGGAAAGTAGAATGCTAATGTTTGGGACTTTTGGGAGACTAGTATTGAGGGAAATTTCTTTTAATGAATTATGGTATTACTTTGGACTCTTGGAGACTAGTGTGAGGATAATTGCACTTCGGGTCCTAAGTCATTAATAAAATATGACTTTGAGAATAAGAAATGCATATTCTAAAATTGGTACTTAATGGTTAAGTATAAATGGTTTTGAGAATGTAAAAAGTGAAAATTTTCAAATGGGAAAATAATTTTGTAAATAATAATTTGCATATACAAACCTCTCTAAATCTCTATCATACGGGAAGTTATGCGCATGAGGTGAAGTCCCCTGGCTAGTGAATGCAGGGTGAATATAGTCCTTGGTCATAGGACCGGTTATTATTGTGTGATTATTGTTCGAAGTGGGGTAATTCCGAGTGTGGTTATGACTCACTATCGAAGGTATATGGCCGCATCCCAACGTTGCGTTATAGGATGCCCAGGTTGTCTTGTGCGATAGGCCCTGGAAGATGACAGCCATTTAGGGGCGCATCCAGTGGGGAAACTCGGAAGGACGGTCTTAGAATCATTATATATATGTGATTATAACTATTCTAAATAAAGTGTAAATGGTAAAGCATTTTGTGTGATAACTGCTTTCAATATGTTTCTCGGAGAGAAAAGGAAACTATAAAGTTAAATGGTATAAAACTGTATTGGAGAAGCATTTTGTGAAATAAATTACTTTAAATATAATTTCCTTAAGAGAAAAGGAACCATGCATTTAAGTTGTGAATAACTGAAATGATATAGCATTGAGTGAAAGTAGATGAGTTCTCCCATGCATATATGAATGTTGAGCATTGTCATTGATATTGCGCTAGGTTGTGCTATTAGAATGAGAGGCGAGAAATTTTATGATTAATTGTGAGAGAAAATTTAGTTCATGATGATGATTAGATGTTCATAATTGTCATGCATCTTATTCACATGGTGATCATATCAAATCGGGACCTGACCCGTTCAAATCTCTTTGTTTTTAATGAATTCTATATTCTCCCAGGTATTCCACCGCAAGGACGTCCGTATTGACCTATCCATCACAGTTGTCTTGGAGCTATAACATGTTGCGGATGTTGTAGGCTATTTGTTATAGACTCTTCTATCGTTTGTACTTTAGTTATGATCAGTCCACATACTAGTGTGTGTTACCCAAGCTTTGTACTTGTTTAAAATAATGTGATATTTAATTTTAATACTCGGTGTAAGCTGTTTGTATTGGTATGTTAACCGACAGCTTATTCTGTTATTTTATTATACTTGATTAGTATACAGTTACTCATTTGTTATTGATATCCACCTCCTTTTACAATTGTTTTGTTTAAATGATTTCCCTTAAACTTATAAATTCAATTTTGACACTCTATTTTCTAAAATAATTGGTGGCTATCTCGTATTATTATTTTAACGACAGTGATGCTAAGAATGGACCATCTATGATTCCTGTAATTATTGGAATATTGGTGTCACGACCCCGACCCAAAAATAGTAGGGAACGAGTGTCTTGACATGCCACCAAGGCATCCAATATTCTGGCCTTAAAATTTTTCTTTTAAAATATATTTAGCGGAAGTATAATCACATGGTTATGAATCGTAAAATACTGAAAGTGAAAGAATTACATCATCAGAGCTTTCTAAAGGGAACTTCATTTGTATTAAAATATCAACGAGTTACAACTTGACCCAAAGAGCTAAACATGCTCTATCTAATTAAACAAACTTCTACTTACGGTAACAAAAGGAGCTTTAAAATCTAAATCTTCAACATAGTCCTTTTTTGTTCCATCCACGAGCTTAATTATTTCTTGTAAAATGGTTATTTATACAACGTCAGCTAAAAGTCGAATGAGATTCAATCTCCAGACATTCTAGGGTTTTTCAGAAAATTGTTACCTATTTAATTTAGAACAGAAAGTATACACATAAATATAGGAATTTCAAGTAATATATATATAAAGTATATGACAATATATATAATCAGAATAAACAGTTCATAACAGAGAAGATAAAACAATTGAGCATATGTCAATTATTCAGTTTTAGTGGCCATGTACGCTCTAATACCCAGACAGATAGTGTTACCAAATGTTTCCACCCGGTAACATCACAGACATATAATCATCATTTCTAGAACAACGCCTTGTTTGAGGCACACCAGTGATAAACCAGCTGGGCAGGTACCACCCAAATATTTCTGCCCGGTAGTCAAGGCCAACATAGTAAGAGACTTTCCATAGGCCGAATCAATAATTTTAGAATTCAAATCAGATGTTTATATGGAGAGATATAAACATATAACAAATGACGGAATCATCGGTATCAGATGCATTTTGAGAATAAAAGCATTTCACAAAATATACATAGTTTGCATAATATAATATAATCAAAATGCGCAAGAAATTGCATAGAGTACTCACCTAAAATAGAGGTCGAAATTATAGATAATGAGTCTTCGATCGCACGTTATTCTAATAAATACGATAAAGGTTTAAGTATATGTTCTAAACAAGGTCCAGTCTATATATTGTATTTTCATAGTAACTTGTTTCAAAGGATTACTAAAAAACATTTTCTTAACTTTTAAAACTTATTGATCGTAATTAAAGGATTCAATTCATAGTTCTTCCTAATCAGTCGGTTCTCAGTAGCGATGGAGGGTCACTGGGGCACTGCTTAAATACCATCTCCTCTAGACAGAACATTTCCGGATTCATTCCCAGTAGAGATGGAGGGCCACAGGGGCACCACTTAAATACCATCTCATCTTAACAGAATTTCACCGGGCCTAACTTTGGAATTACTGAAATGGGATTCCATAATAACGAGCAATTTCTTTTAAAAAATCATTTTTATAAGTATATATACAATTTCAAATAAGTTTACGTGAAAATAAAATCAACTTGGATTTCTTCAAAACTTTAAGTTTTGATTAGTGAAGTCCTTAGTGTATTTTTCCAGCATAACTACTAAGTAAAGCTATAAAACACAAAATTAAAACTATAAAAATACTTTTTAACATTTAAATAAAATCATACCTATGAAATAAATTCTTTCTTCGAAATTATTGAACTCCTTCTTAAATATTTCCCAAGATTTCTATCACTCTTTCTTACTATAATTCTCAAGGAATTGGTGTGAGTTTCAAATGAACCCTAAGGCCCTATTTATAGGTTTCCCAAAGTATTACGGTGTTGACACGTGTCTAATGATTAGGATTTTTGGAGTGGCGATTCAACACCGAGGTGTCGCAATCCGGAGTAGTCTTGCAGTGTCAATATCACCAAATGATGACAAGTGTTTCAGTTTTCTCTCTAAAGATGACATGTGTAAGGTGGAAGTGACCAGCACGTGGTGGAAAGGTGATAAGGGTATAAGGGTCATTTCACACATGAAGGGTATTTTGGTAATTTCACACTATATATTTTGAATATTTCTTAGAGGTCTTTGAAAATATTTTATTTACAAAATGGCCCGTTTTATATTTTTATTTTTGTCCTTAAAGTTTCATAAAATAATATTTTCTACCCCAAAACTTATTATTTTCCTTAAGATATGTCATAAGAATTTGATTTGATCCAATTTACAGTTGATTCTTTGTAATTAAAAATGGGGGTTTGTTATATTGATAGCCAATAAGACCACATATCTAATAATACAACATTTATAAGATAATAAGTAACACAAGAGTGTAAAAACAAACTATATATATATAAAAGTGAGGTCATTACATCCTACCCTCCTTATAAAAAGTTTGGTCCCCAAACTTTACTTGCATTAATTTCCAAAAAGGTATGGATATCGCTCCTTTATTTCATCTTCCCGCTCCCACGTTTCTTCTTCCAAAGAATGATTCTGCCATAATACTTTAACTAGTGGAGTAACCTTGGTTCGTAATATTTGATCTTTATGGTCCAAAATTTCCACTGGATGATCATTGTACGACAAATCTTCTCTAACTTGAAGAGGCTCATGACTTAAGATATGTTTTGGATCTGGGACATATTTCTTTATCATTGATACGTGAAACACATTATGTACACTAGAGAGTTCCGGTGGTAAGGCAATTTTATACGCAACAGCTCCTATCCTTTCAAGGATTTCAAAAGGTCTTATGTATCTTGGGCTCAACTTCCCTTTCTTCCCAAATCATATTACTCCTTTTATAGGCGATACTCGTAAGAACACATAATATCCACTTTGGAATTCTAACTACCGGTGTCAATTGTCAACATAACTCTTTTGATGGCTTTTAGAAGTTCGAAGTCAATCTAGTATTAATTTCACCTTCTTTGTTGTGATCTGAATCAATTCTGGTCTCAATAATTTTCTTTCCCCAACTTCTTCCCAACATGTAGGGGAAAGACACCTTTTACCATAGAGTGCCTTATACGGAGCCATTTGAATACTTGCTTGATAGCTATTATTATATGCGAATTCCACTAACGGTAAATGATTATCCTAATTCCTTTTTAAATCAAGTGCACATGCCCTAAGCATATCCTCTAAGGTTTGAATAGTTCTATCTGATTTTCCATCTGTTTGAGGATGAAAAGTTGTGCTAACATTCAATTTTGTTCCCATGGCTTCTTGTTGGCTTTTCCAGAAGCGAGAGACAAATCTAGGGTCACGGTCAGAAATAATTGAAATTGGGGTTCCATGAAGCCTAATAATTTCCTTCACATACAACTTAACTAACTTTTATAAAGAATGGGTAATCTTAATGGCAAAAAAATGAGCAGATTTAGTTAGCCTATCAATAATTACCCAAATAGAATCATTACCACTTGAACTCCCTGGTAAACCTGTCACAAAATCCATAGTGATATGTTCCCATTTCCACTCAGGGATAGGTAGTGGTTGTAGCAATAGTGATGGTCTCTGATGCTCAGCTTTTACTTGTTGACAAACCAAACACTGAGATACAAATTCCGCTATCTCCCTTTTCATGTTATTCAACCAAAACACTTCTCGAATATCTCTATACATCTTGGTATTTTCGGGATGAAACGTGAATCTCGAGTTGTGATTTTCCTCCAAAATTTGCCTCTTTAGTTGGGCATCATGCGAAACACACACTCTATTTCCAAACCTCAATATATCATCACGTATCGTAAATTCCATTCGCTTCCCTTCAATAACCTCTTCTCTAATCTTCTTCAGTTGTGGGCCATTTACTTGCGCCATTTTGATCCTTTCCATCAATATGGGTTGTACTTGTAAGTTTGCAATCATTCCACCTTTACTATAAATACGAATATCTATTTCCATATTTCTTAAATCCTTCAATAGAGCCTCCTGGTTTGTAATAAGACATGCTAAATTTGGTGTAGGCTTCCTACTTAAAGCGTCAGCTACTACATTAGCTTTCCCTGGGTGATAATGAATATTCAAATCATAATCCTTCCTCAATTCTAACCACCTCCTTTGTCTCATGTTTAATTCTTTCTGAGTAAATATATATTTTAAACTCTTATGATCGGTATAAATCTCACAAGTCTCACCATATAAATAGTGTCTCCAAATCTTAAGAGGAAAAATTACAGCTGTTAATTCTAGGTCATGGGTTGGATAATTTTGTTCATGTGGTTTTAACTGTCTTGAGGCATAAGCAACTACTTTTCCATTTAGCATTAACACACATCCTAAACCATTTTTTGAAGCATCACTATAAATTACCAATCCTTTCGTACTTGAAAACTTAAGTTCTTGAAAACTTTTCTCGGCTTCCTCAGACCATTCATATTTTACCTTCTTTTGTGTTAACCTAGATAGAGGTTTGGCAATGCTAGAAAATCCATTAACAAATCTTCGATAATAACCTACTAATCCAAGGAAACTACGAATCTCACTCACATTAGTTGGTATGTGCCAATCTAGTATAGCCTCAATCTTTTTAGGGTCAACTGACACTCCCTCTTTGGATATGACATGTCCTAGAAAAGAAACACTAGGCATCCAAAACTCAGACTTCTTTAATTTTGCATATAATTTCTCTTTCCTAAGGATTTGTAATATTGTCTCTAAATGCTTCTTGTGTTCTTCAATACACTTAGAATAAATGAGAATGTCATCAATGAAAACAACAACACATTGATCCAAATATTTCCTAAAGACTCTAATCATCATATCGAGAAAAGCGGCTGGTGCATTAGTTAGTCCAAGTGGCATTACGAGAAATTCATAGTGACCATATCTAGTACGAAAAGCTGATTTTGAAATACCGTCATCCTTAATATTCAGTTGATGATAGCCTGACCTAAGGTCAATCTTAGAGAATACTTGTGCACCTTCTAATTGATCAAACAAGTCATCTATACGAGGTAAGGGGTATTTATTCTTAATGGTTACCTTATTCAGTTCACGATAATCTATACACAGTCTCATTGTCACATCCTTCTTTTTCACAAATAACGCTGGAGACCCTAAGGCGATATACTTGGTCTGATAAAACCCTTGTCTAAAATATCTTCTTATTTTACTTTTAACTCTCTTAATTCTAAAGGTTCCATACGATATGGTGGTTTTGAGATTGGTATAGTTCTAGGAATATGGTCAATGGTAAATTCTATTTCTCTATTAGGAGGTAGACTGGATAAATTATCAAGGAAAACATCCATAAATTTCTTAGCAATAGTAATATCTTCTAATCTAGGCTCTATCATCTCCAAACTAGTAACAGTTGCAAGAAATCCTTGACATCCCTTCTTAAGAAAACTATAGGCTTGCATTTCATAAATAATACACATCGGAGATATGATGTCAATTCCTTCAAAACTAAATTTTGGTTGGTGAGGAATTTGGAGAGTAACACTCTTCTTAAAATAGTCTACCTTAGTATAATGTGATGCTAACCAATCCATCCCCAAAATGACTTCAAAATCTTTAATGTCTAAAACTATCAAATCAACAAATAGTTTATGATTGTCAATATCTATGGGCAAGCCTTGTATACTAATTTACCCATCAATAACTCACCCGAAGGAGTAAAAATGTGTATGTTATGATTCAAGGTTTCAAGCAATTTATGAAAGAGATTTAATACATGTATATATATGAACGAATGGGTAGAACCAGGATCTATCAAAGCTTTAAAAGGTTGTACACATATAGAAAGTGTACCTGACACTACCGCATTAGAAACTTGGGTGTTAGAAAGTGCGAAAACTCTACCATGTCTGTCTTGATCCTTCTTTTCACTTGAAGGCTTTATCGGAACCCTTCCTGGGTTTGGAAAGTCTTTTATCTAATGTCCTTTCTGTCCACATCTAAAACAAGCTCCTGAATCCTTATAACAAGGTCATCCTCCATGCATCTTTCCACATTGTTGACATGTCTGGTTATTATACTATTTGTTATCACTAGATCCCCCAACATTGGATGTGTTCTTAAAGAAATTTCTATTATTCGGGTTCTTTCCTTTTTGTTCCCCAAGCTTCCTCTTGCCATCTCTAATTCGATTGTACTCCTCACCATCCCTCTCAGCCATTGTATCCCTAGTCACGACATCAATATATGATGTTAATTTCAGGATGGAAATTCAACTATGAATATTCAAGTTTAACCCACGCTCAAACTTCTTCTCTCTTAAAATATCAGTTGCTAAAACATGATGTACAAAACGGGATAACTCAGTAAACTTTGCCTCATATTGACTAACCATTATATTCCCTTTGTAATAGATCACCAGACTCATGAAGTCAGCTGGGATTTCGTCTTTTATCATTTTCGAAAAATATTTCTCATAAAAGATTACTAAGAAATCATTCCAATATATGTAAGTATTCCTATCCCCGTGTATTCTCTTAGTCATTCTCCACCAATGTTCAGCCTCCCCTTCTAACATAAATGTTGCAAATGACACCCTTTGTTCATCGGTACACTTAAGAACATCGAGTATCTTTTCCATCTGCATCACCCAAATTTCTACCTCGGTGGGGTTAGGATTACCTTTAAAAGATGGAGGATTCAACTTCTTGAACTGTTTAATAGTACATCTGCTTAGTTCAAGATTCTTTGGTACTCCATTGTTCACCTGCTGCTCCACAATATTTGCTAGACTTTTAATTGACTTGTATGCACCTTCCCGTCCTTCTATACTCGAATCACTAGTTCCCATTGATGATCTTCTCTTGGTCATTTTCTACAGTCATGGCCAAACGTAAGATCCATTATACTATACAAATATTTAAAACTAAAAGACCAATTATAAATTATATAACACATAGGGAGGGTTATCAAATAAATTAGATTTTTAATACTATCTCCTAAGGATGGAAACATAAAATCTATAACATTCGAAACCTATGCTCTGTAGTCTATGGGTTCATAACCTATGCTCTGATATCACCGCTGACACGACCCCGACCCGAAAATAGTAGGGAACAAGTGTCTTAACATGCCACCAAGGCATCCAATATTTTGGCCTTAAAATTTTTCTTTTAAAATATATGTAGCAGAAGTATAATCACATGCTTATGAATCGTAAAACACTGAAAGTGAAGGAATTACATCATCAGAGCTTTCTAAAGGGAACTTCATTTGTATTAAAATATCAACGAGTTACAACTTGACCCAAAGAGCTAAACATGCTCTATCTAATTAAACAAACTTCTACTTACGGTAACAAAAGGAGCTTTAAAATCTAAATCTTCAACATAGTCCTTTTTCGTTCCATCCACGAGCTTAATTATTTCCTGAAAAATGGTTATTTATACAACGTCAGATAAAAGTCGAATGAGATTCAATCTCCGGACATTACAGGGTTTTTCAAAAAATTGATACCTATTCAATTTGAGAACAGAAAGTATATACATAATGATAGCAATTTCAAATAATATATATAAAGTACATGACAATATATATATTCAGAATAAACCGTTCAGAATAGAGCAGATAAAACAATTCAGCATGTGTCAATTATTCAGTTTTAGTGGCCATATACGCTCTAATACCCAGACAGATAGTGTTACCAAATGCTTCCTCCCGGTAACATCACAGACAGATAATCATGATTTCTGGAGCAATGCATTGTTTACGGCACGCCAGCGATAAACCAGCTGGGAAGGTACCACCCAAATATTTCCACCCGGAAGTCAAGGCCAACATAGTAAGAGAGTTTCCATAGTATGGATCAATAATTTTAGAATTCAAATCAGATGTTTATATGGAGGGATATAAACATATAACAAATGATGGAATCATCGATATCAGATGCATTTTGAGAATAAAATCATTTCACAAAATATACATATTTTGCATAATATAATATAATCAAAATACGCAAGAAATGGCATAGAGTACTCACCTAAAATAGAGGTCGAAATTATAGATTATGAGTCTTCGATCGCACGTTAATCTAACAAATACGATAAAGGTTTAAGTATATGTTCTAAACAAGGTCCAGTCTATATATTGTATTTGCATAGTAACTTGTTTCAAAGGATTACTAAAAACCATTTTCTTAACTTTTAAAACTTATAGATCGTAATTAAAGGATTCAATTCATAGTTCTTCCTAATCAGTCGGTTCCCAGTAGAGATGGAGGGTCACAGGGGCACCGCTTAAATACCATATCCTCTAGACATAACATTTTCAGATTCATTCCCAGTAGAGATGGAGGGTCACAAGGGCACCACTTAAATACCATCTCGTCTAGACAGAATTTCACCGGGCCTGACTTTGGAATTACTTAAATGGGATTCCATAATAACGAGCAATTTCTTTTAAAAAATCATTTTTAAAAGCGTATATACAATGTTAAACAAGTTTACATGAAAATAAAATCAACTTGGATTTCTTCTAAACTTTAAGTTTTGATTAGTGAAGTCCTTAGTGTATTTTACCAGCATAAAAACTAAGTAAAGCTGTAAAACACAAAACTAAAACTATAAAAATACTTTATAACATTTAAATAAAATCATACCTACGAAATGAATTCTTTCTTCAAAATTATAGAACTCCTTAAGATATTTCCCAAGCTTTCTATCCCTCTGTCTTACTATAATTCTCAAGGAATTGGTGTGACTTTCAAATGAACCCTAAGGCCCTATTTATAGGTTTCCAAAAGTATTATGGTGTTGACACGTTTATAATGACTAGGCATTTTGGAGTGGTGATTTAACACCGAGGTGTCGCGATCCAGAGGGGTCTTGCCGTGTTAATATCACCAAATGATGACAAGTGTTTTAGCTTTCTCTCTAAAGATGACATGTGTAAGGTGAAAGTAACCAGCACGTGGTAGAAAGGTGATAAGGGTATAAGGGTCATTACACATGAAGGGTATTTTCATAATTTCACACTATATATTTTGAATATTTCTTACAGGTCCTTAAAAATATTTTATTTACAAAATGGCCCATTTTATGCTTTTATTTTAGTCCTTAAAGTTTCATAAAATTATATTTTCTACCCCAAAACGTATTATATGTCTTAAGATATGTCATAAGACTTCGATTTGATCTAATTTATAGTTGATTCTTCGTAATTAAAAATGGGGTTTGTTATATTGATAGCCAATAATACCACATATCTAATAATACAACATTTATAAGATAATAAGTAACACAAGAGTGTAAAAACAAAGTATATATATAAAAGTGGGGTCATTACAATCGAGCTGGCCACCTCTTATTTTAATAAGCGGGTTGTCACAATTTTATGCGCCAAAATCTATCTGGGACAACTACTTTTGTCCCTAATACTCCATTTTAAAGGACAACAAGATCTGTTTTTATAAATGTGTGGTAGTATTTGGATTTAAAAGGATGAATCTAAAAGGACGGCTTCATGCTATCCTAAAAGCTCAAAAAAGATAACAACTACTATCCTTTTAGCCTTTTATGATGCCCACTTGATAGGGAAACTCTTCATGTCCTTATGACTGTTATATATACGATTGGGGACTACAAATGGGCCTTTGGGACAAAAAAATAGATTTCCTTAATTATCATTTTTCTAGTAATGGAAGGCTTTTCAAAAGTGGCATTCACCAGAGTTTCATGGCAGTGCGGATGTAGTAGCTGCTAGTCAGTGGAAGAAGGATATATTAGCATCACCTTCACATGGTTGAGTGCAAAAATATTTGGAAGCAGATACTTGACACTCATAAATTAGTGGGTGAAACTTTACACTAATGGGAGTCGGTAATTATGTCCAACGAGAGGAACATTATGCCCATAGTCGAGTTTGGGGTACGGTTTGATCGTAAATATTTTCCTACGGCTATTCAGACTGACATGCGAAGAAAATTCCTTGATGTTGTGTAGGCAGACCATAGTGTGGACAATTATGAGGTAGAGTTCACCCGCCTGATGAGATTTATAACAGAAAAGGTGAACACAGAGGAAAATAAAATGATAAAATTTATGGATGGGCTAAATTGGAGGATCATACAATATTTATTTGGTAACCCAGCATTCCTAACGTACATTGATATCGTCAATACCGCATTATTAAACTGTTTGGATCATCACTTCCATATGAAGGGACTCAAGAGAGCAAAGGAATCTAGTCAGGCAGGCAGGTCAAGGGATAATGGTGCTAGTGGGGTACCGCAACAGTAGGTTGGTCATCAACAGGAACGGGATTCCTAGGTAGGGGAGACTACTAAGATATTCCATTCAAGGGGCTTCTAGCCAAATGGAAGTGGGTTTAGAAAGGGTCAGCAGAGCCAATGGAATAATAGGGGCGGACACCAGGGCCAGTGACCAGGGAAACTCCGACATGTCTAGTAAGGCAAGATACAGGGGTTAAACATGGAGGTGTTTTATACGTGGAAAGTAGGGCCACATGCGTTGAACATTTTCGCAGCAAGCTAGGGGAAAAGATCAAGGTTCCCAGCAGGGGCAATATATGTAGTAATTTTTAAGTCAGTTCAGATGTGAGTATTACGTACAGTAACCGGTTGAGCAGCCAATGGCATTGGAAGTAACTAGGTTCATCACTCTACTTTTTTATAACTAGATTCATGTGTGAGACATTTTTAGTGAATGTATCATTAGTATCACTCTTGTGTGTAGATATTTATCATTATGTAGCGGGGCTCTCTTTAGTTCCATCTACGGAGGAGTGAGTGTGGACACGGAGAGGATATGTTTTTATAGATCTACTCATTTTAGAGATATGAAATATGTGAATATGATATTATCTTAAGTATTGACTGGATAACGATGGTTTGAGTGATAGTGGACAGTCACAGTAAAGTTATTGTGTCTGTTGTTCTAAGGAAGGATGTGATATTTTTGCGATGTCTCATCTGAAAGAGGGTTGAGCCAGCGTATATACTATATTGTTATTGAAACTTCAGAGCGTATAGTTGTCTTGTTATATTCTATCTTGGTGTGTAGGGTAGGTAAGGACTTTACTTATGTAATTTAGGGTATATCGTGGTTACCATCGAACGAAGAGATTTAGTTCATTATTAATGTAGCACTGGGGACTTAGTAATAGTACAAGCGTCGTATTGTGGGACTTCTTTAAAGATATAGGAGTTGAGGATTAGACTTATACATATGGGGATAAGATTTTGAGTGTACTGATTATATGTTGTGGGCCTACGAAACTCGATGACCGATAATGATAGATAGTAGTGTATCGAAAGGGTTACTTGTTTGGATTTTTCTTATGATACGTCCCATACATGAACCCCAGTGAATATTCAGAGTTGAGAGATGTTTTGTGCGTTAGGGCAGTGGTTTGTAATTTAGTTATTTCATGTGTATGTGAATAACACTTTGGGCTGAGAGCTATTATACGATATAAGATCAGTGGCGCCGTGTTGTGATGTGTAGGAAGCATTGGGAAAACTTTTGCACAACTAGTGGATGGGTGGGGAAATCTCGAGAAGAATTAAATCACGATTAGTGGAGTGATCGATAATACCCTTACGATATAGCCACGTCGAGCATGCAGGGCCGAACTTCAGATAAATATGTTAGGTTTGTGATGTTTGTGCAGATATGCACTAGATATGGGGTGTATGGGATCCGTGGTTAGTTTGATTTTTAGTATTATTCGATAAAAGGGGACATGGAATAAATGTGTTGAACCTTATGCCTGGGGGGCAGTAGAATCAGAATTGAAAAAACAAGATAGACTGAACTTTGGTTGAGGAATGGAGAGTCCGTATATATATATATATATATATATATATATATATATATATAGGGTCAAGATCATGTGCGTATTTATGTATGAGGATAGAGTGTGGATTAACTACGTTCCAAAAAGGTCTTTGGATCGCGTTTGCCTTTTATGAACCGCTTAGGGACCACTTTCTCTTTCTAAGGTTTTTGGGAATATAAATTTCTACCCCATTAATTTTAAGAGTCTTTAAACTTATTTTAATGTCTAATTATTCTGCAATGAGGAATGATTCGAGGGTATCTCTTAAGCTTTCTCCATCACTATTCTACTATACTTATGAATAATGAGAATTATCCATAGAAATATTTTTCGCAGGGTGTCATGAGATTTCAAGAGGATTTGAAGGAAATTAATCTTACCTTAAACACCTGATACGATATTGAGGTTTCATACATCTATTTTGTTTATATATCTGATTAACAATATAAATTATATCATTTTATATGAATTAGTCTAACTCACTGTCACTTTAGGATGACAAAAATCTTCTATATGTTCTTGCTGAAGATGTTTCTACGAATTTAAGGAGTGGATAAATTCCTCCTGATCTAATTAAGGTGGATCTAGTTTTAGCTAACTTTTTTCGTCTAATATATTTATATACGTCCAAAGTAACTTTAAGTATTCTAGTATATTCTTGGTATTTCTCGTTCTAAAAGTTCTTCTGCAAATTTGGCAGTTCTTAAATCTTGTCTGAAGAGATCACAGATATTTGTTGTAAGTATTTCTATTCTAGGTACTTATCTTACTAACCACTCAATAATCTAGCTTATATATTTGTAACTACCTCCTACGTATATTAAAGTAGTTTCTATAAGTAGTTTATCTGAGGGTTCTGTGAGAGTCCACTCTTGGATTTCTCCTATAAAGTCTATATTTGCTTGATTAACAATTGCTAAAAAGGCTATATTTATCTGATGGATCATGCAAATACTTTAACTTTTAACAATGATATGCAAAATAGCTAGAGGTTTGGTTTGAGTTTATGCCTTCCTTCTGGAAAGTAATTTCTTTATCTTGTTTCCTTTGCCTCTTCAGCTTGTTACTATTGTTCTCTAGTTTGTGCCTTCTACAACTCTCTTTGTATGTGTCGCACCTCTGTCCAATAGTTGGGCGTTGGACCCATTTCCTGCCTGTACGCCACCACGCTTAACACCTACCTAGATAATGGCTCACGAAAAATCAACACCTGATGGCGATTCAATAGTATAATAACTACGTGATAAACCAGAGTTTCCACACAATAGTCCTCTACGGACAGAAAGTTGGAGACATTTGGAAAATAATAACAACTTAACATAAGAGATTTCTATAAAATAAAATACTTTTATTTCATAATATAAGTAAATACAGCTCTCCCCTAACCACGAGAGGTTTACTCACTCATATACATATTACTCTCTACTGAGCTCTCTCTCTAGTTTTTCTCTCTCAAGACTCAGATATGTCTTTATTGGATGCCTTAACTCAATGATTGACGCTCCTTTTTATAATCGTAAGGGCACCACAAATGACTGATAATCGGCTACCAATAGCAAATTGGTGGAAACGTCATTCAATAATTAAAGTTTATAGCTTTTGCTTTACATAAAGTAACTTTAACGTCTTCTAATAATTCTAGTAAGTCTTTGTCTGAGTTTGGTGTATAGCAAATAATTCAACTTGGTGGCCCCTATAAGTCACATCTAGTCTATTATGGAAAGCCAAATAATTCAGACGAATCTTTGCTTAATAAAAAGGGTCTAAATAATTAATGGTCTAAATGATTGCATCTTTCGTATTTAATAATTCGTTAAATAAGGTGGGACCCTTCTCTTCCATGGTCTTAACAGGAGTAAAAATCTTATCATTAGTTGGAAAATCTTTATATAATCAGGTTCGGTCTTTACCAAAGTATTTGAATAAATAGGAATGTTTATTCCTATTGGTTTACTAAAGAATCCAGGGGAATCATTTAGCCTACTACTGGCTCCTATCTCTTGCTTATTACGATCTACCTATGTAGTTAGAATTAATCTTTCTTCACCTTCTTCCATTAGTATTAAGTTTGAAAGAAGTTCTTTAGTATTCTAAGATTCTTTTATCTTTAATATATCGTCTTGGGATATGATATTAAATATATATTTTTCTGGGAACCTAATAGAATGACTTATGTTAAGATGTTCTTTAAATGCCTTCATATCCAATTTGAGGGTTCATATCCAAAGTTTTGGACTCTAGATTTTTCTCTAATTAAGTCTTTTTGTTCAAATGATCTTATAGGTCTAATTACTAGAGCTTGTCTTAACAAGCTAGAGATAGCTTTGCTACGACATTCTCCTTCTGAAGTATCATTTATTATGGCTTCTCCCATATTTCTAAATCTAATTTCGTTGGTGTGGATATTCTTACTGGTAATCTTAGGAGGACTAAACTGGATAGTAACATTTCCAGTGACATCGTCTTGATTAATACATAAAGGTTTATTCTGCATAGTCTTAGTTTCTTAAAATTCTAGTAATTGCCAAAGAGTCTCAGCTTTTTCTTTCATAGGTAAAATATTCCTAATACTGTAAGTATGATTGTAGTATGAATTATTGGTTATAAATAATATTTTTTCATTAAGTCTACCGCTAGGAATTCCCGATTGCATTCCTTCATAGGGGAATTAAGAAAATTTCACATAGCTTTTAAATTATATATTAATATTAGCATCTGGAATAATGTAGTCTTCATATCCACTAGAAGATAAGATTAACCTAAAATGTTTGGCTGTGTCTATGGTTACTCTAAATGTCGGAATGACAAGTATTCTATATTGTCTAACATTTCTAATTGAGCTATCCCAATAAGGCTTTTCTAAAAAACGTTCCATATTTTATCTATTAAATAACATAATATGTTGATATTATTTTGAGGTTTATTTAATCCTTGGATTCTTGCTTAAAAGAGTACAAAGGTTAGGAACTGGAATTTTCTATTAGTTCCTCTTTATCTCATCCATTCTGAGTCAAAAACTTGAATCTCAATATAGGACATGCCTAACACATGATTTTTATAATGATAGGTCATGTTATAATTAGGAGTTTTGGGAGTGGCTCCTTCTTTAAACAAGTCTATGAACCTAACTTCTGGAAGTTGTCCATTATATATGGAATCTTCTATAATTTTCTAGTCAACTTCACCCCATTATTTCCAATGAAATGGATTGGTAAAATTTCTTTCTTTCCACCATGTTCTAACATTGGAGGATGAATTTGTAAGTCTTTGGAGTATAAAATTATTATGTTTAATATTTGGAACGTGGCTATGTACTTTACTAGTCTTATCTAATCCATCATTTATGATTCTTTTAGTTATGGTCTTTCCTTCTTTAGTTTCTTTATAAGGTGATTCTCTAAATTTACTGGTGGTTACCTATTTTTGTTCAAGTCTTTTTCAATTCTTTCTAAAGAGTCTGAGTAATCCTTTTGTTTTTTTATTTGTCTAAGGATTTCTTCTTTAAAGATTTTATTCTCTCTTCTCGCATTCTCAGTTATATCTTCATTATGCTTAAGGGAATTACTAATCTTTGTAATGTATTCTTTTACTTCATTATCTTTTTCTTATTGTTGCATAAATTCTTGTGTTATTCTAGCTTCTATGACTTCTACAGTTTTTTCTAATTTATATAAGTGAGTTAGAATAAAAAGAGAGTCTAATTCTACTTGGGAAGGTTTATTATATATAAAACTAATTCCGTCCATAATTTCTTCGTATTTTTCTTTTCGTTGGGTCGTGTTTAGTCTAAGTTCATTAACAATACTATCCATTTTGGATAGGCTATGGTTTTCCATATTTTTAAGATAATTGGCTAAATTCTGTTGAAATTTAATAAAGTTTGTATAAAAGGTGGTTAATCCTTATATCTTAGCCTTTAAATCTAATTTTAAGTCTTTAACAAAGCTATTATTATAGTTCTGTGTTGCTGTTATTGATGTTGAGATTAAATTTAATCTTCTAGTATAAGTCTTGATGCTTTAGAAGCATTAGCAATCTCATTTTCATTTATATTATAATAAAATATTTCATCATTTATCCTTTCAAAAATTCTTTGATAAAAATCTTAGGGTCTAAATGGAGAGGTTTCCAATTGCCTTATTCCAGTTTAATCTAAGTATTTACTTTAGGAAGATAATTGTCTAATCTTGGGATAAGCTTAGCTTGTTCCTTGTTCAGTTTAATTAACTCACTTTCTTGATTTTTCGTCAAAGTTTTAATTTTTAAAATGTATTTGTTAATTAATTCTATGTGGTTAGTCTTAATATTTATTTCTTGTAATACTTATACAAGGTCTATTGGGATTTGGCTATCTATTTCTTGTATTCTTTTAAAAATATTTTTTATCTCTATTTCTAGGGTTTGAGTGTTTTTAAATAATTGTCTTAAATAAGGAGTATACACTTATTTTGGGATATTATGCTATTGATAACACTGGAATTAACTTGTGTACTATTTGCGTATTTGGATGGGATGTGTTAAGTGTGTGAACAACCGTTTATGTATGAGTTTAAGCAACATTCTAGGTCTAAATCAGTTATGGATATAGGTTGGTAGTCTGGATGGGTCCAAAAATATCTTTGTAAATACATGGGATAAATCTCAAGGGCATTAGAATCTTTTAGTGTTTAGGTCTGAAAGGAGCGTCTTGGCTCTGATACAAGAATTGGGCTGGGTAAGAATTCGGTGGATTTCTAAAGATCTTTAAAGTTCTGATGCCATTCTAATACCAACATTGGGTCTAAAATGTAAATATTTTAAATATATAGTCTTGAAATAAGATTTTACTATAATACAAGAGGGGACAATTAAGGAAAATAACACAATTATCTTTGGGACCACGAGGGGACCATTTTGGAAAAAAGACACAGTCCGCACCAAGTTCACACGGATCCATCCTCACCAGAGATTTATACATATACATATATACATAAGTACATACATACATACATATATATATATATATATATATATATATATATATATATATATATATATATAGACACACACACACTCACATCAATGAAAACTATCACACCCGAGATGGGTTGAAAGACTGTAGAGACACGGGTGAGGGATCTCTCTAGCAAAGGGAGGATCCAAGCATTTTGCAGAGTCGAGCGCCGTCTTACTCCGTCGAATGATGAGGGTGGATTATGCATAAATATGTTGTGGATTTTTACCAGATAAAGAGGACCTAGGAAAAGGTGTGATAATTATCATGTGACGTGGGATATTGAGCATGTGGATCAGTGTGGAGTGAGATATAGTGAAGTCGTCTCCATGTGCATTACTCGTGGATGGGAAAAGGTGTGTTCTAGGCGATCGACCAAAACTCTTCAATAATTGGTGATTCTAGTGATGGAATGGATGAAAGACTAATAAATTCCATTGTTAGATTATCAAAATCGCATAATGGTCAAGATTCCCTTTGGGTTTGTGGAATTCGTTGACCCAGATGGGCAGTTATCATCAATTTGGATGAGTTACACTATCGAGCAGCGTGTCCAACATTTTATTAAATAAAATAAAAAGAACCGAATCAAGATGCTGCTAAAATTATTATGGATAAGGAGGATATCCTTAAGTCCCACCTCTAATTAGGATTATCAGGAGGCGATGGGGAAAAAGTTGTGTTTGAGCAAGCCATATTACTGGTAGATTGAGGAATAGACGGGGAAGGTGACTAAGATGGAGAAAATGCGAGAAATGCATTTTTTGGATATTGAGGTAATGGGAGGAGTAATTACCGGTGGTATAGTTGCGTGTAATGACTCGTACCAATGTATTATTGGCAAGGTCCCTTTTGAGGCTTAATGCGAGAGGTCTTGTCATCCCCCCTCTAGTTAATTAGAGGGGAGGGGATAACAAATTTCTTGATCCATACGTGATACAGAGTCCATCGTCAAGGATTTAATTAATCAAAAATTATTTCGTATATTTATGATTAGGCAAGAATGGCAGTTAGCACCTAGAGAAGTGGGACCTTTCGTCAATACTGAGATGATAGAGCTAGTGATGTATAAGCTCATCTTATTAGAGAATTTTAGTAGGTTCATGATGGTTTTATGTATCATCGTGTAAGTAATACCATAAGAATAATGGAGTCTATCACTTTAAAATGAACTAAAGATACTTGTCACTGATCATAGTTCATAGCGAGTGGGCCTTTAGTCAGGATGGTAATGCTAGCGAGTGTATAGTTGAGGCACCATAATATTATCATGATTTATTTCTGGGTACGTTTGGATGTCATGTAGGTAAGGATCAGAAGTTTTTAAGTGCCAGGCATATTCAAATAACAAAATATTGGAAAAATTCATACTCCACAGGCGGAGATCAAGTGATTCAAGGTGAGAACAACCATCCTATATACAAATCAACGTCATAACGTAACATGAATAGGAGAGCATTAGTGATAATATGGATGAATAACATCCATATTTCGTAACAAGTCCATGTGTTTCATCCTATACCTCACTAATGGGAAATTATTGCTAAAGAAAACTTGAAATTTACATAGTGTATACCTAAGAGGTATTTGATAATCTTGATCTTCAAAAAAACTCTAGAACAACTCTGGATTCCTGCAAAAAAAATATAATAATACGCTGTTACACTTGCCTCGAAAGGCATCTAGATAGTAATATAAATATAATAATTTGAACAATATAGTTTTTAATCAAGCACAAACACCCACTACACAAACTTAGCCACTCGAAGCATATGTATAAATACCTAGGAAACACTAATGTATAGATTTTGTGATGCTGATTTTAACTATCGGTGGCGAGAGACGACAGAAAAAAAAGGGTCTGAAATGATTTCGAATGTGAAAAAGGTCAAGTGAAATAAAAGTATAGTAAATGATGAAAAGTAAAGTGTGAACACATGTCAATTTATTACATTGGTTACGATTTCACACAATCCATCAAACTCCTCAATGTCACAACAATTATGAAATTATGGAGATGAAAATATGATTTTACAGAGATGAATCATCAATTTTATTCATGATTAAACAAAAAAATGTCAAACATAACTCAATCTGGTTTCTTCTTTGTTTTTTGAAAACCATCTGGTTTGTGGTTCTTGTAGTAAACTCAACGCAGACCGCAGTTGTTTGTGATCAAGAAAATATGAAATTTTTTTAAATCTTCCGCACATATTGCAAGCTTATTTATGAAAATTTCCTTCTCCTCTGATGTCCCAAGGGTTTATCATAGATATTTCCTTCTCAATAGCAGAGGAATGTTACACCAATCAATTAATTGAGATGAACCTTGATACTATCTTGTCCTTATTGTCCAAGATTATAGAAGGAATCTCCAGTGTACTCCTGTAAATCTGAAAGCAACTTTCTTGTAAAATCAATAATCTCTATCATGTGGATTAGGCTCAGATTCCCTACTACAAACACAAAAAACAAAGCATAAAATTTATAAGGATGGTGAAAGACTAATCAAATAAAGATATATGTAAGTATGATTGTAATATGTACATTTACTTTTTTTTTTTAGAAAATCACCTTGCCACAGAAAGGCAAAACAAAACCAACAAAAATATCACCATAGTTAGTGAAATAGATTTTTGTATTTATAAATAGTAAAAATAGAAATATTAAGACAATACCTGTTATGATTATAGTTTACATTCTTAATATAAATAGATCTAGAAAACATGAAATCCATTTGTTTCATGTTATTGTGAGACTTGATAACAAAACACATTTCATTCATAAAATAAAAAAATAAAAAATTTAAAAAGTTCATATCCATTAAGAGAAACTGTTCGAGTATATCGTACTTTCGTTCCATTTTGTATTGTGAAACACATATGTTTATTGGTCCCATCAATCTGATATAAATGGAATGACTTTAATCTAGTAAAAATTCATAGAAAGAAAATTAGTTATGGGGCTAAATATAGAATCCTTTAAAACTAAAATATCAAACACAAATAAATCGTGCAAAGGAAAGAATGCCATATGCAACCTCATTGACATAGGAATCATGAATAAGTGTCTTGATTAGTGTGTAAAAATATAGAACAAAGTAGAGATGGAGATGGTATACTTGAGAGATATTATCTACACATAAAAATTACATTCTTATAACCACTACACCTTCCTATTGAGCAAGACATATGGAATCACTTTCTTATAAGTCTAAAAAGAACATAATAGCATCCAATATCAAATTAGGATTAAGATAATTAAGTGGAGAAGAATATTTTTGAATTGAAGTTGGAATCGTATGAAGCTCCTTCAAAGATTAAGATAATTAAGGAAGTGAGGATTTTTACTGATTTGGGGGCTTAAGGAAGCCAAGGATTTGGTGGAGAAGACGTCTGCCATGATAAAAAAAAATCCTAATTTGATATTGGATGCCATAGACGTCTGCCATAGACGTGGGGAGACGTCTGCCACCAGTTTTTTCCACCAAATCCTACCTCATAGTTAAGGTGACGTCTGCCATGACCCCCCAATTATTAGATCTTAAAAAAAACTAAAGAAATGACCTACCTCATGGAGAAGAGAAGACGTGGGGAGAGAAGATAGGGCAGAGAGTGTGGTAAAAGCAAGAGTGGGGGCATAGAGACAGAGAGAGCGACGAGATTTTGTACGGAGGAGAGGTAGGGTTTTGGGGGAAGCAAATGTTGAATGATAGGGTAAGAATGAGAAAGCCGCATATGGTTCGCAGGATCAAGGGTTCACTTGTCTCATTTGCCATGTCACAATTCCTAAATGATGACATGTGTGTGTGTGTGTGTGTGTGTACTTAATGTGATATGAAAATATGTATGTAAAAGTGAAGAAAATTATATACTCGCATAAGACACTAAGGTGTGAATATTTAATTAATAACTAGTGAAAGTTATTTTAAATGAATTGATTAATTTTCATTGAGAATTATAATTTTTCAATGGATGTGAAAGATAATTATATGAAATACGTTTGACACGGTAGCATACGTACTTAAGGGTATATTGAGAGTAGTTGGGATGAGTAGCATATTTAGGGGTTAAAATGCATATGTTAGGTGCACGCTGTAGTTGAGGGGTGAGGATTTTCTCATGGGAGTGCGGCAACAATTTAAATATGGAAGAATGCACTCATATTTATTAATTCATTTTAAACACTTGCAAAATATTTTCAAAACGATTTGGGCTGACTCGTATAAAAAAAATTCAAAACTTTGTAGGTATCCATCCACGAGGACGCCAGGCATGAGTATCATTTTCAGGTCATAAGAGCTACAGATGTTGTGGAGTGTTGGAGGGATTGTTTAGTCATTTTCTATATTTGAGATTCTAAATATGACTCAATGAGTTATTATCCAGGCATGTCGCCTAATGTCATCTTTTATTTCAATTTTTATTCATTTCAATTTTGATGGATATTATATTGAATTGTAAACTGATGGTTTATTCCATTAATGGATTTTTATTATATTATGGTATTCAGATTTGATTATGTGATTATGTAGTTAATTATTAATCGGGAATAGTTGATGGTAAATGACTTTATTTACGGTCATTTAATTAAAGTTTAAATTTGACACACGACTTGATTTAATAATATGTGTATAGTAATTAATTGGTTTTCGAAAGTGATGCTAAAATGAGCCATTTGAGATTCCTGTTTTATTTTAGTAGAGGGTTGGCCACCCGTTATTTTAATAAGCTGGGTGTCATAAGTTCGCATGTAATTTGTAATGTTATGTGTTTACTTAGCGCTATTTTCCAATAAACACATATTGTCGAAGTACACTCATAATATAATATAGTACACCAAGGCTGAAAAACAATGGTTGTAGATTGTAAATTGTTTTTAAGTTTATATATTCATAAATTATAAATTGTAATTAAATGTAATGTATTTGTAAATTTCCATACTATATTTGTAGATTTTAAATTATTTTGTATGCATTATAGTACCATATATGATGTACTTTAATTAAATAAAATTAGATGGGTTCTCTATATATGCATGTACTTTTGTTATAGAAATTCTCCAATCACACTAACTTTATCATTTAAATTCCATTCATATCAACCACTACACTCATAACCCATCATATGCTCAACATCCTCCAAATAGTTCAAAACTAGGAAGTATACACAATATTTAGTTAATTTATATCAACTAGTATAACCACAAAGATAGGGATTTTGCACGTTCTTTAGTTCATTTATGTCAAATAATACAACCACAACCTACCATATTTATTAAGCTCAACATTCCCAACTATTTCTCACCACAGAAATAATTACTTTATCTTGGATTATAAAAACCTAACTGTAACCCCCCAACCCATATTTATGAGTTACTTGTAGTCAACCTGGTCCGACCCAAGCGTTAGATGTGGAGTGCAGTGAACAACCTATATAATGTTGTTAATCCAGTTTTATTTTTAGTTAACGTTTCACTTATTTAACATGCGATTATAATTTCAAATCAAATTATGAGAGGGACCGTGGGAAACACCCCGGAGTCTAAGCATATGGAGCTGCTATCATAAACGAAAGAGAGTACTTACCTATTTAACGCTCTCAAAATACAAAATCGCACCCTACCTATCGTAACAAAGCAAGTGAGAGAAATAAATGCTCGGTGGGAAATATACAAATGCAAAATAGAATTGAGTGGCAGAAAGAAGAATCTAATATGTTATGCCTACGTGCACATGCAACTACCTTGTATACATATGTAAACATACATACACACATACTTAATTCTATAATACCCCGTACTTTTGGCTATATTTATTTTGAGGATTAATTAATTAAATGCGTATTAATTGAAAATTAATCCGGGATAAAAATACTAATGTGATGCGAATTGGTATTTGATTATGTGCATATATGATTATATATGAACTTGGTATTATAAAATTGGTCGTGGGATTTATATACGGCATTTTAGAAAGTTTGTTGAGACGCGTGGGACCGCCGCGTCACGGTATTATATTTTGATAATAAAAGAGAATTTAAAATCTATAATCCGTATGGTCGTTTTGAGTGCGCCAACGCGTCCGGAAGGGTCGAGATAGTCAGAAAACACTAGCCGGGGGTATAGTTTGGGTCCCGGGGTATTTTTAGGCCATACCGGTAACTTAAAGGGTATTTTGGTAATTTTACATTTTTAGGAATTAAAAGTGACGAAAATTAGAGATGCAAATCTGATGTGGATTAAACCCATTAAGCCCATTAACCAACCCATATTAACCTAGAAGGCTACGTAGGTTGTCATTTAGGTTTTATAAGCTTCCCCAAATCAAACCCTAGCCACCTTAAGCCACCATTAGAGAGGAAGCTTGGAGAGAAGAAATTCTGCAGAAATTCTTCATCAAATCAACACCAAATCCGGAATCAAACCAAGGCAAGTGGTTTAATTATGTTTAATTTCAGCAAATGTTCTTTCCATGTTTGAAAATTCGGATTTATGGTTTGTTCTTGATAAATATGAAAACCCATGTAGTTTAGATCATAGAACTTGAGAAGTTATGAAGAAAATTGCATGTAGAATAGTTTGGAGACAATTAATCTGATGTTAATACATGATTGGGTGAAAGAAAAATGAATTGAATTCTGGAATTTGATGTTGATATATATCTAGGGTTCATGTTCTTGATGATATTGGGGAAAAGTATAAAATCTTGGGATTTAATGATGTTTAGGATGCCTTATTGCCTTAAAAGACGTTAGTTTATGACCTAAGCATGTTTTAGTATGATTAGAGGACTTAAATCATTGCTAGAACGGATTTTGGAGAAGGATTGTAGTGATAAAAATGGTGAAAAACGAGATGGGAAAAATCTGGGCCGAAACTGGTAGCTCGTTAGAAGCAGCCCCCAGGTCGTTCGAACGAGCTTCTAACGAGTTGACCAGTCGTTACTCACGAGAAGGGATCTCGTTCGATATCTCGTTCGAACGAGATATCGTTAGAAGGAACAGTTCGTTCGAACGAACTGGGATCTCGTTCGAACAACCTCGTTCGAACGAGGCTTCTAACGAGTTGACAGAAGGATCTCGTTCAAACATCCTCGTTCGAACGAAACTTCTAACGAGTTGACAGTTTGGTCCTTTTAGAACTGTTTTGACTTTTGAGGTCCCGGAAACTGGTTCAAGGGTAGAGTTAGCATTCCTTTGATGATATAATGATAGGATTGGGACATTTGGGTATTCATGAGGAGAAATTTACATACGAGAGTTGTATTACATGGACGGTTTGGGTCGAGGCGTGAGTGTCCACTACGACGTGAGAATTAATTATGACACGTATGATTATAAACCGGTATAGTACGAATTGTGATAATTATAGTTAGTACGAGAATGCGATATGTACTACGATTAAAATACGGTATTACTAAGACATGTGTTTACTTAGTATTGGTATATGGATTGTTTGTATGACATACCTACCATACTTGCTATCATGGGAGGTTGCGTTCGCTTAGGACCCTCTAATCCTTGTGTGCCTACGGGGGGGATATAGACTGGTACCTCGATGAACATAGGTCATAGAAAGACTTATTGTGATATTAATAAGTCCGCTGATCATGGGAGCGTAGGTATGTGCGTGACCCATGTGATGGTGACTATGTTCGCCTCCATTATTTGTGATGTTATCGGTAAACTATTCCTGAGAGATTCGGAATATGTAATCCTTATGTACGTGATGTACCGGGATGGATAGCAGAGTATGTGCACACTACAGCTTAGATTGCGGGGTGCTTGTATTGTATAATTATGATGTGAATAATATACATTTAATTAATGGGAATCCTCATGTTAATGTTGTAGATATATATTAAGGTGTTGTTTCGAGATATATAGTGAGTTAACTGATAGTGATATATATTGCATATTGAGTATCTAAGTTACATTAAACCCTATTTAATTAAGAGCGTTATTATGTTAATGGAACCAAGTATTATGGGTAGAACCTTTGGCAGTCTAGCTAGATACTTAGTCACTTAGCTAGTGGTATGGGTAGATATAGATGGGTACTTGCGTTAGGAGTGCACAGTTAGACGAGAGGTGAGAATATAATGTGAGTGCACGTCCTAACATGTACTTTGCATTTAATGTTTTAAATGTTTTTAAAGCACTTGCAGGTTTTTAAAATATAACTCCACATTCGGGATCTGACCCGTTTGCTTTTCAAATATTTTTCTTTATAAAACCATTTTTAGGTGCCCAGCCACAAGGACACCAAGCATAGGTACTCATTCAGGTGACGGGCTGTAGCTGCTTGTGGAAGCTACAGGGATTTGCATGTAGACGCTTCTATCTCTTTGGATTCCAGAGTCACTATCTATCAGTTGTAGGGCATGTTGCCCATTTCTTTAGAGACATCTTTTATATTTCAGTTTTCAGACTTTAGCATATTTTATTTCAGTTTCGGTTATTCATTTCAGTTATGGGATTGTAGTGAGGAGTTTTCCTCCAGACTTTATTTACTCTATTGTGATGGTTATTCGTTTTACTTCAGTATGGTGAATGGTGTTATTTATTTCTTCATTACACTTGTTGCATGTTTATCAGACTTAAATTAAAATTTGGACTTGCTTTTTAAATACTAGGTGGTTAGAAATAATAAAAATGTTTTCGACAGTGATGCTATGAACTGAGCCAACTTGGCATTTTGAATTAATTTTATAATGGAGTAGCTACCCGGTATTTAATTAGTCGGGGTGTCACAAATTCATGAGACAGTTTTACTTCTGAAAACCTTATTTATCCAGATTAATTCCCTCAATCTTGTAAAAGACTTCTTTCTTTCCATTTTGACATTCATTCCCTTATTTAACACAGGGTTAAATATTTGAAACACTCCACTTGATTTGACCGAAAACCATTTCTTTTTCGGAATTACCCTTCTCATTTGAAAGATTTCACATTAGTATTTTCCTTAAAATTTCCATTTCGATGCACGCAACCGTCGTGTTAGAAAATACACATTTAGCCTTTAAAAAACTTCTCACAACACACCTTGTGTTAATTATGGGTTAAACCTCTTCGGTTGCTTAACCACCCATTTACTCACTTACTTTACCCTTTTCATTACATAATTAATCAATTTCACATTTGTGTGTCCATGTTACCTTTACTGAAACATTTATTAATTCATTCAAGTTAGGTTGTTTTAACACATTTTCACCACACAACCCTTTTCTTGACATGTTCCTTATTCCATTATATTTTTCTCGGAATCTTACTTTAACGGGTTCCATACTATTGGCGACACGACCATATGCTCTGGCCAGTGATTTTAGGTCTTTCACCCTAAGGCTTTAGGCCCTCCTTAATTATTTTGGTGTCATTCGAGTTCCTTTTTTAAGTGTGTTAGCATTTTTCATATGTCCTCATCATTCCACTTTTCCTTTTACCCGACTAAAAGCAAAACTTGTACTTTCATCCCAACTTGTGTTACATTTTGAAAATCATCATTTCATGTTCTTTACACTTTGACTTTGATTTTATTCCAAAAATCATGTTCATTAGGAGTATCATGTGTAACACCCTTTTCAACATTATCATTTCATAAAAATGTTCCACTTTACGTAAAATTGCCATTTACTAATTTGTTTTCAAACTTGTCACTTCCTCCATTATACGAGTGTGGTTTTTTCAAAACACCTTTAAGTTACTCACACTAACCTCTTAAGTTCTTTCAATACTTTAATAGCTTTTTAACATTTGGAGGATCATTCTTCTCAAGTTGGAAACCTCTTTATTCCATTAATTTTTTTCCAAATTCATAAGTTTTAGTCTTTAAAAAATTATCAAGTTACATGAACCAACTGTCCAATGTTTAACCGTTAACACTTATTCAATACCTTTACTAACCATGTTTCTAAATTAAACATTTCTTTACTTTCTTTATTCGAGAAATCTAATTACACTTAAAGACTACTTTTATAAGAAAAATCCATTTTCTTTTTATTAATACATGTAGTCGTACAACCTTATATTCATCACACCTTTAAATCCTTTTTCACATACTTTGATGATTAGAATTTTTACTTTTCTTATTTTTTTATATAAACCTAACAAAACCTACTTTAAATTTGTTCACATATCTATTATCAAAATACTACAAGTTTATATGCATGAGAACATGGATTTTATATCCTAAAATCCTATTAAATGGGTTAATATTTCATTTTAGAAATTCACAATACTTGCAAAATTAGGCTTTTCAATAGATAAAGACATTTTATAATTTCATCAAACTTAAAAAATGTCCATTTTCCCTAAAATATCCATATTTGCAAGAAACATTTTTTTTCAAAAACACTTAGCAAAATCAACATCATTTTTCATAAAATACCAATTCTAATACTTCAGAACAGTGAAATATTTACTCATTCTTATTTCTAACAAAATGACATTTTATCAAAATTTTTATGGAAATGTTTAATATTAATCTACCAGAAATCATCATTTATTCATGTGCATTCTACTTATGTAATCTAACAATAACACTACTAATAATGCAAATAGAATCTTATATACTAAGCATAGATTTTCCACCTTTAAAGACTACAAATAGTGGTAGAAAGTTGGTGTAGGAGGAGTAACCCAAACCTTCAAAGGTGGCTTCAAGGGGTTACCAAATGCATCCTCTATTTTATGCTCCATATTTTCCCCATTTAAGCTTTGGAGCAAAACCCCCTTCAAACGCCATGAAATCTTCCATTTTCATTTTCAAGATCCACAACAAAGCTCAATAAATTCATAGCTTCAGTCAACAATGGTGGAAATGGGTGTAGTAGGATTTAAATATGGTGGGATTCTAGAAGAACAATGTGGTTTATAGTGGTCAATGGTGAAGAGGTGCTCATACATGGTGGAAGACCACCTATCTCTTTACCTCTTCTTTAAACTTTAAATGACCCAAATGAGTCCCTAACAAACCCTTATAAAACCCATCAACCACCACAAATCCCATTTTTCCCAATCTAGGCTAATTAGAGCTCGACAGCTCAACGCTCCAAGTGTTGAAAATGTGACAGTGGACAAGGGTGGTCTGATCTAGAATGTTCGAAGCACGTGGTTCGAATTATGTTGAGCCTTGTTTGAATGAAAAAGGCATCTCGTTTGATTTATGGATTAAACGACCCTTAGAAGTGATACAGTGGGATCTCTCTCTAAGATCATTCGATCTCCGCTTCTAATGAGATCCAAATCTCGTTCAAGAGATCCTACTCTCGTTAAAACCCTCTTTTCTTATCCTTTTCTCCAAATTCTACTCCAGCACAATTTAAACAAAATTTAAACGAAACATTAGGGTGGGGTATTACACTAACATTATTTTATTCTTAACTATTTCAAATTTAACTACAAATATATAAAAATGGTTATACCTTTAGAAGTCTTGAGACACACAATTGATATGGAGAAAAAGGTTAGAAGAAAGTTGCAAAAGATTGAGGAAGAGATTTCCTCAATCTAACAAGAAACTGGTGTTTTTAACCGTTACATTAATGAAGGCTCTCGTTGACTCCCACCTATCCCTCATGACTTGTTCCAAGAGGATGAGACATTGCCGAAAAGCCACGAATGCATCATAAATTTCTATACAAATGGGGTCATGAAGAATCTAGAAAATCTGATGCATAAAGGGACGATATGAATTAGCACATATATGTGCTGGATCAAAAAATTTGAGCGTACTCAAATTTTATCATCTCTCTTCTAGATCCCATCGAGGGTTTTAATAATTATTCGGATTCTCTTATTGATGTTTTATGGAGTTTCTCTTTTTTTCTCAAATCTTTTGCATTTTTTCTGTTATGAATTAATTTTTTTTTATCATGTGTCTCTTTTCATTTTGATCATAAACTTCATACTCTGATATTATTGTTACTGGCGCAGATTATAATACACGTAAGATAGGGAAACATATTAGCGCATGTTCATCGAATATTGGAAGATAATCAATAAGAAGGAAGGTTTAACTTTGGAAAATCTCATAAGTACAACCTTCCTTTTTGTTGATTATTTTCCGATATTCCTTGAACAGGCACTCATATGTTTCCCTATCTTATATGTATTATGGTACTTGAATTCTCCTTGTATTTTATACTGTACAAAATTACTAACATAAATGTAAATTATACACAATAATAAGTAAAGTACATGTGAACAATATTAAAAATGTGCATGTACTTTTAAAAACATGCGTGCACTTTACATAGATCCCATTCACAAACAAAAACAATGGAAATGAATACTCAACGATAAAATTATATTCATTTATTCATATGTGTTCTTCAATAATTTATTGAAAACTATTTTTGTAATGAATGAATTGAACAATAATAAGTGTAATAAAATGATAACACAAATGTAAAGTATACGCATTAATACATGAAGTACATGTGAACAATATTAAAAAACGTGCGTGTACTTTACATAAATCCCATTCACAAACAAAAACAACATAAATGAAAACTCATCAATAAAATTACATTCATTTATTCAAATATGTTCTTCAGTAATTTTATTGAAAAACATTGTTACACTGAATGAATTGAACAATAATATGTGTAATCAATTGACTAACATTAATGTAAAGTACACACAATAATACATAAAGTACACATGAATAATATTAAAAAATCTGCATGTACTTTTAAAAACACGCGTGTACTTCACATAGATCCCATTCACAAACAAAAATAGTTGAAATGAACACTCATTAATAAAATTACATTCATTTCTTCAAATGTTTTGTTCAATAATTTATTGAAAATTATTTTTACAATGAATGAATTTAACAATAATAAGTGTACTCAAATTGGTCCTTTACATGTGGACCTATAATGACCCATTTACTACACCTATAGTAAGTAACTTTTCTAACTGTGATCTCACTAACAAACATTATTCTCTTACTTCCTGGCCTTCCTATTAGTTTATTTGTCATTAGAGGAAGGATGGTTGGATTTACATGTATTGGAATGTTTAGGGACATCATTTAAGGAAGAGTAACTATAAGTAATGAGTAAGATTTTCTGTAAAAATAAACCTTACAATAATCCTCAATATGTTCATAAATACTTGTCCATATCCTCCATACAATGAAAACAACAATAGAACATAGAAAACACCATACCTGCCAACTCTGATAGGAGAAAATTCCTTGTTATAAGTCAATAGTGGCCCGCACATCTAAATGAACTTTGAATACATGTTAACTTGAGCAGCTAGTATTCCAGTGTCGACTTATATTCCAATTATAAGTTAGTACTTCCTGAAAAATAGGAAACAACTCATTTATGCATGTTTCAGATTCAACAAGTTTTCTTGCGTTAAAATTCATAATCTTGATCCTTAGTTTGTCCAACATATTCAATATCGGTAAATATGTTTCCTCTAAGATTGAAGAGTTAAATGATTCTGCTACACTAGATGTCATGTCACCATAATGTTTGTTGAGGAAATATTGTTGGAAGAAAATTATCAAGGAAATCAGCAACATCATCTCCATTTTCCTTCATCAGGGCATTAATGTTCTTCTGAAATTCATCAACTGTTACAGCATATTCACAATGCATAAAATATTTCACAATCTTCTTTCTCAAGTTCCCATAATTCCCTCCTATTATCTTCTTTATATTTCCTTGTAAATGATTTATATAGTAGAAATGTGTAGACAATGGGAAGACCTTAGAAACAGCTTTAATAAGATCATTATTTTGATCCGATATGAATGCGATGTTTTGATTGTTATGAGCAAGTGCATCATGCAAATTAGTTAGAAACCACATCTAATTATCCTCCATCTCTGAATCAACAGCAACATAAGCAAGAGGATAAAGTCCTAAAAACATAATGAAAGATATCATGAACAAATAAACTATAGTTAAATATGGTGCATTATAATAATGGCGCTACTGATGTGGACCATATAACACGTAAGCCATGCAAAAGAATAAATTTATGTAAACATTAGTACATGAACATTGTACGATGTACTCTAATAATCGTGCCACTGGTGTGGACCATACTTCACGTAAGCTATACAAAAGCATAAATATATTTTAGCATTAGTACATGCAAATTGTTTGAATGTTTATAGATTAATACATGTAAAGTACAAGAATATTATGTGTGTAGTTTCCATTATTTGCCAATAACAAACAAAGAATCCCAAAGTACACGCATAACTTTACAAAGTATGCATAAAATTTAGACAAAAGTTCACGTGTACTTTGTAATGTTATGCATGTATTTACATTATTTGCCAATAACAAACAAATAATTCCAAAATACACTCATAACATTACAAAGTAGACGTAAAACTCAACAAAAGTTTATATGTACTTTGTAATGTTATGCGTGTACTTCGCATTATTTGCTATTAACAAACATAGAAACTCAAAGTACATGCTTAACAAAATAAAGCACACATACAACTTCACGTGTACTTTGTAATGTTATTCATGCACTTTCCATTATGTCCAAAGAACAAACAAAGAATGAAAAACTGCAGGCATAATATTGTAAAGAAAACTTGAATACTTTTCATTTACCATTGTTCCCATTCCTTACAGTTGCCAAAAAAATCATTCCATGGTAGCGGATTTTAAAAAAGGCACCATCAAAAAACAAAATAGCCCCACAGTACTGAAATCCATCAATGGATCCTCTAATGATTACAAAAATCCTCTTAAATAATTTAGTTTCCGGTTCCACATAAAGAATGCAATGCGATCCTGGATTATACTGAAAGAGAAGTTCCGTATAATAACTAATTAATGCCTTTTCATCACCATATAACTCAAAAACAACCATATCTTTCCCACACCATGCTCAAACACCCCGTATTTCTGAGTACATTAAATTTAATTAATTTGATTATTTTAAATTACACGTGTAACGTAATTTAATTTAATTAAATATTATGTTTTTATTAAAATATTAATCGGGAGACATAATGATTAATATTTATGGAATATAGTTACTAAGTCAATAATAAATAACTTGTGATAATTATTATACGTCGTAGTGAGCGATATCGACGTGATTGTGTTATATCTCAATTAGGAGTCTCGTGTAGACTGTATTGAGGTCAAGATAAAACATTTATGTATAGTGACTCAGATGGCGATTTTGAGATCACATTTGATTCCGAATGGGTTAAAGTAGTCAAAATAGTGTGCCAGAGTGTGTTGATTGCGTCTCAGAGCGATTTTAGACCAACCCCGCACCATGTAAGGGCGGTTCGATCATTTAGGAGTCTAGAGTAGAAGGAACTACGAAAATTAGAGTGTTATATCATCCTCTTTGAGTTATGAGCTAGGGTTACAACACTTGAGATAGAGAGGAGTCCACATGATAGGAAAGGAGAAGAGACCTAGTCCATTCCACATCATTTCACACCACGAACATTACGGGATTCGAGATCAGAGAAAGGAAAAAACATTCTCAGCATCTCAGAACATAAATCAAAACCTACTTTAATAAGGCAAGTGTTTATCTTTCATTACTGTAAGCATATTATAATACCCATGTAGTGTAGGGTTTTAATTTCATGATTTAAATGATTTTTTTAGGATTTGGAGGGGTAAGATTAATGATTGGGGGTAGGAATTCAGGGAGAAAAAATCCATGTATGTAAACAACACGAAGTTAGTGAATATGAGATGATTAACATGAAAGAAATCTGGGTAAATTGATGAATACACATGAAGAACACATAGACTAGGGTTTTGATGAATGATGGGTATAATATATTCTTCGGTAGGTTTCTAGTAGTCTTGATGTGTTATTCACATTCAAAGTTGTCCCTACACAAATATTTAATGTTTTGGTAGGTTGAATGGAAGGTTGGGGGAGTTTCATGGAGTTTTGATAAGGTTTTAATGAGTGAAACTTGTACCAGCAACGAAGAAGATGACATAGTCATGTGCAAATCAATTCGGTTTGAAGACCGAATCGAATCAGTGGGTGAATCAATTCAATATCCTAACTGAATCGATTTGGCTGCCCAGTTTTATTGAGATTTTCCTTTTATGCTATACTTCCTCACAAAATTAATTACAAGAAACCTTGGTGATAGTTTAATAATTGTATAAAGATTTAGAGAAGGTTAGTGGGCATATAGTTATGTCTCGGTTAATCTTAATGAGGGTAAGCTTGGGATTAGGACCGACGATAGCCAATAGATTGAGATGCGTATCGAAAATTTACGAATTGGGTGATGGGAAGAGTAAACCATGACCTAAGGCAAAAACCAATAGTATAGTATAGTGATGTGATAACTACTGAAATAACTTCAGGGATATTTGGGACACTTCGGGTAGTGAGTGATACTCGAAAAATACAAGAATAATAATATGTGTAAATTATTAGTACATCGAGTATTCGAGAGATATAAATGTTGCATACGGGATATATTATAGGTTGTGTGTATACATACATACATATATATATATATATATATATATATATATATATATATATATATATATATATATATGTGTGTGTGTGTGTGTGTGTGTGTGTGTGTGTGTGTGTAATAAAGGAGGAGGGGATTTTTGCCTAGGCCAACTGATGGTTGAGATCAAAAGTTGATAAGTTTGGTCTTTATCAACTTACGGCTGAGATTGAATGGGAGGGGATTCAATCCAATGGCTTAGAGGTTGAATCCGAGGGATTTGAATCTAATGGTTTGAAATCGTGTCATGTGGCCAAGAGTTTTAGAGAGTAATACATCGGGGCCCAAGGTAAATAGGTATAACACATAGATATAGCTTTGTCAGCTAAAAAAGGGTAGGGAGAAGCTGTCAAAAGGTAATTGTCGCGTGGCTCGATAAGGATGGTGCGCTGTTTAATTTGAAACCTCATCTCCCGGTCACTATTACCTCTGTCTCTCCAAACTTCTTTCTGCAAAAACCCCAAACCACTAAACCCAGCTTTTGAAATATACCTCCCTCTCTCTCTCCAAACTTCTTTCTGTTAAAATGCTACACCTTCGGCCAGAGCAAGCCTTGTTTTTTTTAAAGACTGAGTTAGTTTAGTTTGGGATTAGTTTGATTTTTTTTAATAATACGCCACTGATATGCGTGTTTTTTTGTTCAGTTTTGTTTTTGACATTTGTTCTCTTTTTAACTCTGATTTTATTTGTTGTTCTTTTTACAGGTATCATGTATCAGCGACCTCCAACTACTATGGTGGGTGAGCTGGGCATAAAGGTCTGTCATGCGGGTCTGGGTAGATGTGAGAAGAGAGAGAGAGAGAGTAGTAGGGGGTTTTGAGCTGAAATGGCTAGAAAAGATAAATGGGTTTTCGGTTCACCCACCACAGTGATCCTCTTTCTTTAAGATCATGTTTAAGTGCATAATATATGTTGGTGCCGACACCTCTTTCTTTAAGATCCTGTATTTACTTTCTTTAGGTATGTTAGATATGTTATTCCTAACTAAGATCCTTAAATAATTTTCTTACATTTTCCAGAAATAGAAAGATATATGCCATAACTCAAGTTTTGGGTGATTAAGAGGTCGGGACGATCGAGTATAAAGTCAGTGGAATGAAAGAAAGCGTTTAAAATGATGAGATAGAGAGATAGGGGGCTTCATAAGATGAAGTGGAGGCCTCGGATCGTGCTAACACATTGGGAATTGATGATTCGTTGTTTCAGAAATTATTACACAGACACGAGTTATGGCAGGGATCGACATAGTGTATACTTTTCAAGATACACAAAGTTAAGAATGGGTATATTTTTTTCTTCATGGTCAGAAAGTTGCAGAGAATGTGTATATTTTTTTATTAAAGATACAAGATGACTCCTGGACTTTAAGAAATGACAACGCAAAGTCCCAGATTTTAAACATTTTCTTCATATTTATGTTTGGCTGTTGCTGAAAAAGAAAACCAATTTTTATTTTTCCTATTTTTTTGTTGAATTACTATCTTTCCTTTCTTTTAGGTTTTATACCTCAATCTCTGTTTCGCTGCTGAGAAAGATGCAGGAAAAATCTGGATTATTTATTTCATTGTCTGTTTGCACAGAAAATAACTAATAAATAGTAGAATTCGATAATCTGAATATTATATTAAAAAAATTAGACCAAATTAATAAATTGTTTTAAGACAGTTATAAACGAAAAAATTGGTCATTAAAAAGGTTTTATATTAAGATCAGTGTAAATTTTTTTTTATAAGGGATATGTAATCGGAATTTTATGTTAAAATGAAGAGTCAAAATCTTTGAACTTTCTCTGAGATTGTAAAATAAAACACACGTGGCCCGGGGAGATTTGTAAAGACTAGAAGCATAATTCTTTTCTGACAAAGTCAGAGCGCACAGGGTCCAAAGAGCAGATATGCTCGGATGCCAACTGCCCAATGCATTATCAGTATGTTAACTTCACTCACTTCTTCAATATCTGTATGCAGGGCTCAAGAAAAAAGGCATAAAGACTTTTATAAGGATTGAGCAAATTTATCAAAGTGTCTAAAGTTCTAAATCCACTTCATGAATCGTATATAAGAATGGCAAATAAACTTTATATCTTATGTACGCATTACATTCTAAATAATTTAAGGGGGTTGAATGTAAAACTGGAGTTGGATCTTGAGAATCAGCTTTTGTACTTCTTTGAAATTAGTAGCTAAATCTCCGCAACCCATTTTACAATTCGTTCCACACCAATTGAAATGACATTTTATCATGTGGCAAGTCTATCATGGGATGATTAACAGTATTTATATTTGCATTATTGACTATACACGAATAAATTTATCGTCGTGCTATCGGTATGGTATATAAAAAAATTTAATTGTCATTTTTAACAATTATTAAAAAAATATATAAAAAATATTTATTAAAAAATTTAAGATCTGTAAAAATTATTTTTTAACCAAAAAAAATCTTACCACAAAATAATTATTAAAAAAATAATTTCTAAAAATATAATTTGAGAAATAATTTTTACCTTGGTTAATTGTTGAACATACAACACTCATTAATAAATATAACGATCATTTTTTTGTATAACGAGTTTTTTAAAAATAAGTTATATTCAATTAGTTTTTGAATATATATATATTTTAAAAAAATAATGATTTAAAAAAAAACTGTTTTACAATTTGATATTTAAAAAAATGTCCGATTTTATTTAATAAAAAAATGTTTATTTTTTTTAAGTCTATAATAAAATGGTTTTTGTCATTACTTAATTAAAAAAATTGTTGAGAATGTTTGAGATATGTTTAATATTAGGGTAAAGGATAATTTCGTTTCTTAAAAAACATTTAGAGTGCCATTAGAATTAGTGGAGTGGCCATGATATCAATACATTTACATTAAATAGCTTGCATAGCTTTACCATGGGAACAAATTTATCACGGAGAAAATTTTATTGTCATATCATTGGCATGGGTACAAAATATCACAGGAATAAATTTACCGTCGTGCCATCGGCACGGGTAAACCCTAGTGTGTGTGTGTGTGTGTGTGTATATATATATATATATATATATATATATATATATAGGTTGTGTGAATACCTATTATGTGATTGGTTATATGTGTGAACATACCTATGGTGCCTGCTATCACAAGAGGTTCCGTGTAGAGGGCGATCACACCTTGGCTATTCCAGCGAGGTCTGTATGTGTGCCCAAAAATATAGAACTTAGGGTAGCTCACTTCGTGTTGTCTATTCGTGGGACTGGCATGTCATTTGGGGGTGTTAGGTATGTATGTAACCCAAAGGCTTAGAACTATATTCTCCTCCATTGTGTGTTGATTTGTGGTTCGAGGAGACATTCCAAACCGATAGTCCCTGACTTGGTATGCGAGGTATATGGACTTGATAGCTGAGTATGCCCACAATACGGTGGTCATTTCGGGAGATGTTGTAGTTTTATACATTATAGTGTGAAATATATATACAAGTGTGATTATTCTACTTATATGTGATAGTAGAAAAGATAGATAGTGTATATCTAAGAGTAATTTAAGCATTAGAAACTTAAATAGATGATGCCATAATAGTATTCGGTTAAAATTAATTATTGACTTTAAGGTAGCGTATCATAAGAGCAGTATGGGGAGCTTAACCTAGTTTGGTTAGTTATATACTTAGGCCTAGTTAGGCTAGGTAGCATGGCTAGGTGGGTAAAATCGGTGATATTAGGTATGCACTTTAGATGAGAGTTGAGGAAATCAGTGGAGTGTACGATGGACTAACGTGTGTATTTGATTACTTCTTTTAGAACTGCAATTTAAATACTTGATAATGTTTTTCAAAGGTTTTGGGCTCTAACCCATGTTAAATCTATTTTCCAAAATATTTTTGATGTCCAGTCATGAGGACGCCAAGCTTGATGACTCATTCCATGGAGGCATAACTTCAACATTTGTGGAGGCTTGTAGGAGTTGCTTAAATGCTTTATTCATTCATAGATTAGGATTTATGATTCAGTCTTTTATTTGGGAATGTTGACCCTGTAGTTGATACATCCGTTCAGTTTTATTGATCAGACTATATATTAGGATTCAGTTTTATTTTCGTACACTTATGGTCTGGATATTACTTTGGAACTGATGGTTTATTCTTTATTTATTTTTATCTATTTATCTCGTGATGATTTGGATTTATATTAAATATGTGAATGGTTGAGTTATACTGTTTTAATTTCCACATGTTTTTATATGATTAATTAAAGATAAAAATTAGCACGGACTTAATTTAACATAGCTGGTTAGTAATTGAATAAGTTTCGATAGTGATGCTAAGAATAAACCAAATGAGATTCCCATTTATTTTTATAAAGGACTGCTCACCCATGGTTAAAGTTGGCGGGGTGTCGAAGATGGTATAAGAGCATCAAGTTCTAGAGTCCATAGGATCTGTACAGATTACTGTGTTTTCAACGTAATGTCCTTTGTTAAAGAGCCCTATTATTAAGAGTGTTGCATTCACTTTTACGAATTTGAGATTACGTTCTTATGTTATTATATTTTTATTGACTATGAACTCATATAATTCGATTTGATTTTAGATACCACCCAGGAGAGGACGACAGGTGAGGGCAGCGGCGAGAGCCAATGAGAGGGAGGCTCAGCAGGAGACACAGACACCACAAGGAATAGTGACGGTCGCAGAGGTTGTCTGTATTGTGGCACAGTCAATTAACGTTGCTATGACTGCCATGGCACACCACTTTTCTCAGACCCAACCGCCGCAGTAGCCATTGGAACCGGTCATCAAGGCCCACCCAAGGCCTCCAGATTGGCCAAGAGTGAGGGAGGCATTTCAAAGGGCCACATATTAGCTTTTTCAGGGAGTTCTGACATGATCTTGGCTTGTCAGTGGAAGAAGGATATTATGTTCCACCTTTGCATGGTTGATTGTAGTGATGTAAAGAGACAAATATTGGACACTTTTAGACTTATCCAAGAAACTTTATAGTGGTGGGAGTCTATTACTATTTCCAAGGAAAGAGATAATATACCCATTTTTTAGTTCTAGGTGTTGTTCAACTGCAAGTACTTTCCACCAACCGTTGAGACAGAGATGCAAAAGAGGTTTAATGAAGTGGTTCAGAGTGACTATTCCGTACTTGAGTACGAGGAGGAGGTCACACATTTGGCTAATTTTATGCCACACAAGTTAAACAGTGAAGAGAAGAAGAAACTGAGGTTTATGGATGGACCGTCCTGGAGGATCGGGCAACACTTGATAGGAAACCCCACATTGAGGACTTATACAGAGGTTGTCAATACCGCGCTTCTCCATTATCACGATCATCACTTTCATGTGAAGGGAAGCAAGCGAGGAGATAAGCCTTGCCCGCCGGACAAGGTAGGTGGGAATGGTGCTAGTGGAGCACCGCAGAAGCAGTCAGGCAGATACTAGGGAAAGGATTCTCGATAAGGGGATTTTGCCAAGAGATTTATATTTGTGGGTTATCGATCCGAGGGAGGTTTCAAATAGGGCCTTTAGCAACAGTAACAAAAAATTCCTCAATGCCTCCAGGGCCAAGGGAACAATGTGGGAGGCCACCGGAGACAACAACAAGGGTCACCTCCGTATGGCCATCAGGGCCAATGGCAGAGGGACTTATCGGGGCATTGTTTTACTTATGAGCAAATGGGCCACAAAAGGAGAGACTACCCACAAAAGGATAGAGCATCACAACATCAGGGTTCCTAATAGGGGCAGGAAATACAGTTACCCCCGACAGTACCAGCCCCACCAACCCCAACGTAATAAGGCAAGTTATAGTACGAACGTGTTTATAACATCCGAGATGCATCCATACAGCAAGTACCACCGATGCCACCAGTAGTAGAGGGTATGTTTCTGATTCACAGGCTTAAGGGTAGGATTTTATTTGATACGTGGGAGTCACAGTGATTTATAGCTACCAAATTTACACATGCAGATGGCTTATTAAAGATAACCAGTAATATCATTGTGTGTTTAGTGGCACCTTTGGGTAGTGGGTCAGTTATACACTCGATTGTAGGGGTGTGTATATAAACGTGGGCATACTATGTTTAGTCTTTGACCTTTCAGTGTTAGATATGGAGGGGTATGATGATATTTTGGGTATGGACTTGTTAGATGGATACCAAGCGATGGTGGACTTTTTCAGGAGAACTATTGTGTTCTCTATCCAAGGCAGGAGATGTTCCTAGTGGAGATGCCTCTTACTGAGGGAGGTCAAGGACACATCTATATTATATTAAGGAGGAGACCTCACATGGGGTGATTGTTCCATTGGATTTGATCCCAGTAGTGAGAGAGTTCGAGGATGTGTTATGAGAGATACCCGAGATGCTATCTAGCTGAGAATTTAAGTTCATCATTGACTTATTATCAGGTATGAGGATGATAGCTAGAGCGCCTTATCGCATGGCCCCTTCAGAGATATCGGAATTAAGAAAGCAGATTTAGTAGCTTCTGGGTAAGGGTTTCATTAAACGGAGTACATCATCGTAGGGTGAGTCGGTGTTGTTCTTCAAGAAGAGGGATGAACCAATTCATCTATGTGTTGATTACAAGGAGTTGAACAAGGTCATAATACGAAATAAGTATTCGCTTCCATGAATCGATGACCTGTTCGATCAACTAAGGGGAGTAGCTTACTTCTCCAAGATATATCTGAGGTCAAGATATCATCAACTACGTGTCAGAGAGGAGGGTATTCATATGATCGCTTTTCTAACACGGTATGAGTCATACGAGTTTAGGGTGATACCGTTTGGGCTTACCAATGCCCCAAGAGTGTTCATGGATCTGATAAAGTGGGTTTTCAGAGAGTTCCTTTACCAGTTCATGATCATGTTGATCAATGATATTCTAGTTTACTCTCATTATGAGGATGAGCATGTCGAGCATCTACGGATGATTTTACAAACATTATGGGATCACAAATTCTACGCCAAATTCAAAAAGTGAAGGGTTTGGCATCGGGAGGTGCAGTTTCTAATCCATATTATGTCTGACAGGGTATTACTATTGATCCGAGTAAGTTATCGACCATGAGGGAGTGGGGAAAGCCCACAACACCGACCGAGGTTCACAGTTTTCTAAGGATTTTGGATACTATCGTCAGTTAATTAGGGTTTTTTCTAGTATTACGGGTCCATTAATGAACCTAACTCGCAAGGGGGTGTCATTTGTTTGGAATGACCAGTGTTAGTTAGATTTCGATGAGCTAAAGGATAAAATAACCTTAGTTCGTGTACTTGCACTGCCTCGGGGAGGAGTGGATTATCGTGTTTACATAGATGCATCCTTGCAGGGACTTAGGGTTGTACTAAAACAAGAGTAGGGGGATATAGCTTATGCATCCCAAAAGCTTAAGCCCCATGAGTGGAATTACCCCATGCATGAACCCGAGTTAACAGAGGTTGTGTTTGCTATAAGGATTTGGAGGCTTTATCTTCTAGGGGAGTAGTTTACCGTGTTCATGGACCATAAATCACTTCAATACCTATTCATGCAGAGGTATCTGAATCTGACGCAGAGGTTATGGTTAGATTTCATGAAGGATTACTAGTTTGATATTCAGTACCATCCTGGGAAAGAAAATGCGGTGGTAGACATGTTGAGATGACGTCCTAGTAGGGAGGTAAATAAGGTTTGGAAGGAAAAGTGGAAAGATCTTCGACATGATGATGAGTTTACCATCGCTTGTATGTCAGTATTTACTATCATGCCTGAGATTGTTATGAGGGTGGTGAAAGAAAAGGAAGGGGATTCGTATTTCTAGGATAGAGTTCGCCAGTTGTTAGCCGAGGGGGTGGAGTCTAATTCGATTAGTTCTGAGGGAGGCTTGAGCTTTAATGGAAGACTCATCATTTAAGAGGATGAGAATTTAAAACATCCAGTGATGTTAGAGTCTCACGAGTTGAGGTTTGTGGTACATCGCGGTTGGGATAAGATATACTAGGGTATGCATAGGCAGTATTGGTCGTCGGGAATGAAGAAAAACGTAGTGGAGTTCATCTCGAAGTGTGCTACCTGTCAAATAATTAAGGCAGACCACTAGAGATCGACGGGGATGTTGCATATATTCAAGATTCCAGTGTTGAAGTGGGAGAGTAACTCCATGGATTTCATCACCGGATTACCGATATCATAATGAGGTTACGAATCTATATGGGTGATAGTGGATAGTTTGATGAAGGTGGCCCATTTTATACCGATTTGTATGGATTTTGAGACGAGAGAGTATGCATGGTTGTTTATTACTGAGATAATGAGGATGCACAAGATCTCGATTAACATTGTGTTGGGTCGGGATAAGATTTTTTTATCCCATTTCTAGTAGAGTTTTCAAGAGGCTATAGACAGAGATTTATGTTTGAGAAAAATGTATCACCCACAGACAGATAGGAAAATGGAGTGGGTTATTTAGATGGTAGAGGATATATGAGGATGTAAATACTTGATTTTGAGGGAGGATAGGGGCGGTACCTTCCACTGGTGGAGTTTGTGTATAATAACTCCTACCAATTGACCACTGACATCGTGCCATTTGAGGCACTATATGGAAAACCTTATTGTTCGCCCACCTACTGGTTATAGGTGGGGGATAACAAGATATTAAGGCCAAAGATTATTTAAGACACTACTTCCAAGATTAAGCTGATTCGAGGGTGTATCGAGGGCATATCAGTATAACTCAGGATTGGCATAAGAGTTATACAGATGCAGATAATAAGCACATAAATATGGAGGTTGGTGACCAAATTTTGGTATGGGTGTCTCCTATAAAGGGGGTTATGAGATTCAACAATAAAGGGTAGCTTGCGCCAAGATATGTGGGCCCATTTTTTATTATCGAGAGGGTGGGACCAGTTGCATATAGGTTGGGTCTACTATAACACTTATATCAAATTCAATATATGTTCCACGTGTCATCGTTGAAGAGGTACCAGAGGAACAAGAGAGATTTTGGCACGTTCCATAGAGGAGATAGACTTGCTGCCAAATATCTCGTATGAGGAGAGTTGGTCGCGATACTTGATCGTAGTGAGTGTAAGATGTGGTCTAAGGTGGTACCCTTGGTTCGAATTCAATGAGGGAACCAAAATGTTGATGAGTCAACATGGGAGTGGGGGGATGACATGCATGAGCAGTATCCTGAGTAATTCATGGCAAGTACATCCTAATTTTGACGATGAAATTTCTTTGTGAGGGGGAAGTATGTAAATCCTCGTGTTTCTGATTACATGGAATTTAATTAGTTCAGTTATTTTAAATTACACTTGTGACGTATTTTAATTGAGCCAAATATTATTTGTTTATTAAAATATTAATAGGGAGAGATAATGATTAATATTTATGGAATGAAGTTACTAAGTGAATAGTAAATAACTTGTGATAATTATTATACGTCGTAACGAGTGATATCGATGTGACTATGCTATATCTCAACGGGGAGTCGGGTGCAGAATATATTGAGGTCGAGATAGGAAAATATGTAGAGTGACTCGGATGGAGATTTCAAGGTCACAATTGATTCTGAATGGGTTGAAATAGTCATAATAGTGTACTCGGGCGTGCTGATTGGGTCCCAGGGCGATTTTGGACCAACTCGACACCACGTAAAGGCGTTACATTCATTTAGGAGTATAGGGTTGAAGAAACTCCGAAAATTAGAGTTTTATATAATACCTTTGAGTTATGGGCTAAGGTTACAACCCTTGAGATAGAGAGGAGGCCATGGGAGAGGAAGAGAAGAAGAGACCTAGGCCATTCCACACTGTTTCACACCATAGACCTTTCCTGATTCAAAATCGAAGCAAGGAAAGAACATTCTCACCATCTGTGAATGTAAATTAGATCTACTTTATCAAGGCAAGTGTTTATCTAGCATTACTTTAAGCATGTTATAATTCCCATGTAGTGTAGAGTTTTAATTTCATGATTTAAATGATGTTTTTGGGAGTTGTAGGGGTAAGATCTATGATTTGGGTAGGAATTCATGTAGAACAAATCCATGTATGTAAATAACATAAAATTAGTGAATATGATATGATTAACATGAAAAACATTTGGGTAAATTAATGAATGTACACGAAGAACACATAAACTATGGCTTTGATGAATTATGAGTTTGATATGTTCTTGGGTAGGTTTCTCATAGTCTTGATGTGTTATTTATGTTCAAAATTGTCCCTACACATATATTTAATGTTAGGGTATGCTGGATGGGAGGTTACATAAGTTTCATGGAGTTTTGATAAGGTTTTAATGGGTAAAACTCGTACTAGCAACGAAGAAGACAATACAATTAGGTTCAAATTGATTCGATGGGAAAATTTGTTTTATATCCTTACTAAATCGATTTTTCTATCCAGTGTTGTTGAGATTTTCCTTTTATATTATACTTCGTTATGAAATTAATTACAAAAAACCTTGGTGATAGTTTAGTAATTATATAAATACTTAGAGAAGGTTATTAGGCATATAGTTACGGCTTAGTTAATCTTAATGAGGGTAAACTTGGGATTAGGATCGACGATAGTCAACCGATTGAGATGTGTATTGGAAATTTACGAATTGGGTGACGGGAAGAGTTAACCATGAACTAAGGCAAATATCAGTGTTGTTACCAAAAATTATCCACCTACATGGTCCAATCAGGAGTGGACAATTGTCTCGCTACGTGGCAAAATCCTAGTCAGCAGATAGTTGCTCGACAAGTATGCCGACCAAGATGAAGAATGCATACCATCAGTATAAATGAAAATCCACCACACGAAAAGTACAACCCAGGATCTTTTTGACCGTAGTTCATATAATCAACCATCACATTAAGTATGTATGGGTGTAAATGCTTAAATGTATAAAGTCATTCCAACTCTTGATCTTCGGGTCACTATAAATACATTGTATTCCTTTCATCAAAGGCATAATATAATGGATTCTGGATATTCTTATCAACAATAGTACCTACCTTTTTATAATCACTCAAATCAATACCATAATAGTGGACGTAGGCTTTCTTACATAGTCGAACCACTTTAAAACTCTTTTTAGGCTTTCTTACATAGTCGAACCACTTTAAAACTCTTTGTCTTTCATTTAAATATTTTATTGCAATCATTTATTTATTTATGATTAGAAAATTGGATCTAGTCCATTTTTTGACATCAACAGCCCGTCTAAGGGAGTGTTTGTCTAATTACCGTTCTCTATCTCATACATCCTTGTTCAAGGAAAAATTAGTGATTTCGAGCCCAGTGCAAGAAACGAAGGCACTCCAATCGTTCTATCTGCTCCACCTATAACAACTGGCCTAAATGGGATTCTTTCCAGTCTTTCTAAGGGTCAAGACGTTATGTAGGAAACAATTAGTCAATTGGCTCAGTCATTATAAGTCAGATCTCCCACCCTTTCCACGCAATAAACAGTTCCTTCACCAAGGCGAGAAATACTGCCTCCACCTCCAAGACATAGATGACGTAGCTATTCAGGATCTTAGCATGAGAAGACTTATCATCCAGGAGTTAATTGATTAATTAGAGCTATAAATTTCTATGATGTCCATTCTCTTTCTCCTAAAAGGCCAAGCATTTTGGAAATATTGATAAGGGACTCACCTTTTGATAGTTTAGGACCCCGAGAAAATATAAATCATCATAGAGATCTATCTAAAATTAATCAACACCCAGTCGACCAGCGTGAAGCTTCAATGAGGTCAAGATCAAACGTCTAATGATTTATGCATATCAGGCAGACTTCTTAGGAAGATAGCTCAACACCAACACATGGTCAGGATAGCCGAGTTTCTTCACATAAATGTAATGTAGGTAAGCCTTCATTGAAGAGCTCAATCCAGCAATTCAAATATCGATTACGATAAATGGAAAAATTAAATAATCTCCCTTTATTCAGGTAATTGTTGATTTTACAACTCCATCTAAGTTTAAAACTCCTGTGGTCACCCCTAACTATGATGGTAAAATTGATCCAGTTTTGCACATCGGGTAATATCAAGCTATAACTGATATCTATTCAATCTCCGATGAAATAAGATTTAGAGCATTTTGAAGCACCATAACAAGTTCGGCCCAAATATGGTATAATAACTTGCCCCGAGGAAAAATTACCAACTTCACTCAGCTTGTTGAGATGTTCATCAGTAACTTTTATTTCGAAGCCAAGACAGTGAAAGGAGTAGCCCATCTCTTGAGTGTCAGGCAGCAAGTAAGGGAAACTACCACATAGTACATCACCCATTTTGACAATAATTATAAGTGGTTGACCATGAGGACAAAACAACCATCACTGCTCTGAGGAGTGAATTTCTTCCAGAAAATTGTATTATGCTCTGTCCAATGATCCTCCTAAAACCATGACGAAACTCATGGATAAGGCAGTAAAAATCATGGAAGCAATGGCTGCAAAGCAGAGTCTAGCCACTAAGCCTAATAAGAAGGAGAAAAAGGATAAGAATTCGAAGAAGGATGATATGCTCAAAAAGTATGGAACATATACTCCGTTGAGTGTCCTCATTCACCATGTCCTAGAGGTAATCAAACAACATAAGGATTTGCATTAGCCCGAGAGGATGAGAGCACCTCCTAACAGGAGGGACAAATATAAATATTGTGAGTTTCATAAGGATCATGGACACACGATTGATACATATATTGCTCTGAAGAACAAAGTGGAATCCCTCATTTACCGAGGAAAACTTAACAAATTTATTGATCGGCGAGAAAGTCAACAATTAAGGGAAAGGTCAAATTCTCCCTGCAAGCCTAGAGATGATAGTAAGAGAAACCATAAAGATGGTTATGTAGATGATCCTGACTTACCGAAGAATCCTAAGAAACCAAAGCGTGAGTTAGTTATGATAAGTTTTATCTCTTTTGATTGTCATATAATTTTAGGTGGCGATGAAGGAGGAGGTTATCATTCTGCCGAGAGAAAGACCTACCTGAATGAAGCACATGCATGTTCTTATATTCAGAGAATTAATCTAAATGAAGATGATTGGCCTAAAAAGGTCAACAATGAAAAACAGGTAATCAAATTTTCGAAGAATGATCTCTCTAGGGTACTTTATCCCCACGATGATCCATCGGTCATCAAATTCAGAATCTAAGATACCATCATCGCCAGGGTTTTGATTGATAGTGGGAGATCGACTAATACTATGTTTTACCCATGTTTCCAGAGTTTAGATTTGAAGCTCGGCTAACTGGAACCTTACCATGAACCGTTGATAGGTTTTTCAGGAAAAAAATCATACCCATTGGGAACAATGAAGCTAGAAGTGTTGCTTAGCACCTGGCTAGCAAGCCGAACTAAAAAAATATGCTTTTTTTATGATGGAGAAAAAGGTTTAGTCTACCTATAATGTGATCCTTGGTAGAGTAGGAATGAAGAAGTTTGAAGTCATACCATCTACAATCCATCAATGTTTGAAGTTCCCAACTCATTTTGGGGTTGGTGTTGTGAAAGGTGACCAAAAGGTAGCCAAAGAGTGTTATTACTCCTCAGCCAAGCAAGAAGACTTGATTGATTTGAAAAATAAAACCACCACTTATCAGGTAGATACCACGATCCTAACAGTGAATCATAAGTGGAAACTCTGTCTCCTCAAGATGAAACGGAGTTAGTTAAAGGGTAGATTATGAAATCCCCTAAAAACATTTCCTGGACTATGACAAGTTGGAGAGGACTACACATATCGGCTCAACATTAGATTCAGTCCTTAAACAGGAATTGATCGCGTTCTTAAGATAAAGGAAGAATGTGTTTTCTTGGAGTCGTGAGGACATGCCTGGGATTGATCCCAACTTCCTTTTTCATGAACTTAACATCAATAAGGATGCCAAGCTAATCAAATATAGAGGTGTATAAACTTCAAAAGGCTCAATTCATTGAGGAGGTTAAATATCCAGCCTAGTTGGCCAACGTCGTGATGGTCAAAAAGAAAAATGATAAGTGAAGAATGTGTGTAGATTTTATTGATTTGAATAAAGCCTGCCCAAAAGACCACTTCCCCTACCTAGAATTGATCAATTAATGGATGAAACATCAGGATATGAGCTGTTAAGCTTCATGGATGCTTATTATGGGTGTAACAAGATAAAAATAAAACCAGAAGGTAGGGAAAGTACTACTTTCATCACCATATGAGGTACTTGATTCTATAACGTAATGCCCTTTGAGCTTAAGAACGTTGGAGCAACCAAAGATTGGTTAATAAGGTGTTTGAATAGAAAATAGGAAAGAAGATGGAGGTTTATGTGGATGATGTGTTTATTAAAAGCAAAAAGGATTCACAACATATCCAGGACCTCAGTGAGACTTTTGATCAGATGGAAAAACATCAAATGAAGCTAAATTCAACCAAGTGTGTATTCGGAGTACATGAAGGAATGTTCCTCGATTTCATAGTTAACCAAAGGGGAATTGAAGCTAATCCAACCAAAATAAAAGCTTTGATAGAATTGCAGTTGTCGATTTGCAAGAAAGATGTACAAAGGCTTAAATGTAGAGTGGCAGCTGTGATACCCCGCCTAATTAAATACCGGGTGATCAGTCCTTTATTAAATTACAATCAAGGTGAACGGTTGGTTCATTCTTAGCATCACTGTCGCAAAATAAAATTTTCCAATTTAAACACCCTAAATAATTAAGCTAAGTGTCAAAACAATTTTATAACCTTATTTCCATTTTATTAAATCCAAATATGCAAACCTTTTTAAATAACCAAAAATTTAAGAACTCCGACATACTAAAGACGGGTAATAACACACAAGAATGAGATTCATCCATATAAACCAAACCAGTTTAAACTATAATTAAAACCATCCTGACAGTAATTAATTCCCAAAGAGTACCAACTAATGAAAATATAAAGGAACATAAATCTCTGACAAAAATCCAAACTGAATAGAGAAACGGGCGACACATGCCCTAACTAATCAAGAATGAAAATAGAAGTAGAATCAACAACGAGGTCGTCTAAGCAATGGCCTGCAACTCCCACATAAGCTCCAACGTCTGATCCAAAGAACCTAAGCATGACGCCCCTATGGCTGGGCACCTATATAATATATATATATATATATATATATATACAAGAGATAAGAAATAACAGGAAATGGGTTAGAGCCCGAGTGTAAAACAGTTTAAAATTAGTTTCGTAAGTATTTAAAATGCTTATCGGCTAATGCAACAACCATGTTAGTATACGACACTCTCTTGAGAATTCTTACCTCTCATTCTAGTTTGCACGCCTACCGTACTAATAAATCTCATAAGTTTCTCTAACTTATTCCATAAGGTTTTATCAGGTGACAATCGAGGTTATGATATTTACTTTAGTAAATCATTCTCTTTGAGATTTCTACGTTATTAAGAACATCTCATTTCCCTTATAATGTTCTCGAACGCTTATAATAAAATTGAAGCATTTATTCATTAATTATCTACTTATACGCACAGTAGAAAGTTCCTATATAGATATACGTATATATATTAGTCACACATATAATAGATATACTAACGGCACCCCACATAAAACCTATGGTGCTGGCATACTCTGCTATCCAGTCCCCATATCACACAAACTAAGGGAAATACTAGTCTAGAATCACTCTCTAACTGCATTAACACGATACACAAACAACTAGAGGCGAAGCATAGTTCCTGGTCCTAAGAGGTCAGTACATACCCTCACGTCTCTTAGAACATCTGACTATCATTTTTGGATAGCCTGTATCGAGGATACTATCTTCTAGGGTACAAGTCAATATCCCCCATAAAGGTCTAATCGAGATAAGATTTTCCCGGTGTGGAAACCCCCATGATAGTAAGTAGCCCGGGTATGATTTTTACGCAGATATATAATATGCACAGTCACACAGTCATATATATAAATATTCACATTTCTAAATTAGGTGCGCCCACAACCCTTAATTTCATCTTACATTAAATTCTTACTCAACGGACTTAACCTAGCCCCTACTGTTCCTATTTAGATCCCATTATGCTCCCACAATAATAATTAAGGGTTACTACGCATTTTAATCGGATTTAACCAATAGAAGAAAAATATGCAGTTTTCTAGGAGGGGTCGATCGATCGATGTAAGGGGGCCGATCGATCGATGATCGATCGATGTTCTTGGGACGATCGATCGATCAAGCAGTTCTTGCCCAGAAACTGCAATGTAAAATTACGGGTTTCATCTTCCAAATTTCTCCAAAACATCATTATCGATTCTCAAACTCCAAAATAACATTACTAATAGTTATTTATACATATATGCATGATTCCCTACGTGCAACATGTACAAATTCATCAACGATATTGTATTAAAGAGCCAATTTGTCTTAATTATCAAGAACCCTAGTTTTTCATTAAACTTCCATTGTTCTAATTCTTTTTCCAGATTTATCACTTCTAAATTATTCCAATTTTATGGGTAATCCTCTACATATGATTTAGATTCCAGAATTTATTTATTTTGTCTATAACTTGTGATTGGGTTCTCTAAATCATTAAATTCTTCCATGAAACGTAGGTTTAACCATCCTAATCTAACATGGTGAGACATTGAATAAAAGATAAGAAAGATAAATACTTTCCCGGGAATTGAGTTTCTGATTTGTGGAAGAACGTGGTACGATTGCGTTCCCCGTCTCCCGATCTACGACTCGATGGTGGTGACGGTGCAAACGGTTGAGTTTTCGTCCTTGAATTGCTTGGGAAGATTTCCCACCTCTTCTCTAATGGACGTTCTTTGATTTTTCTCTTTCTAACCCTAGTGGACAACTCCTAAAGGCTGATATAACCTTGGGAAATTCGTGGTTTAATTTCCCAAAAATACGAAATGTCCGTAATACCCTCCCGGGATGCCAATTAGGCCTAAAAATGCCCCGAGACCGAAACTAAACCTTCGGATACATTATTTTGACTATATCGACCCTTACGGACACATTGGCTCACTCGAAACGATCATACGGGTGATTTATAATTCATTCACTTTTAATAATAATAATTTAGTCCTGACACGACACAGGCGCGTCCCGACTTAAATTTTCATAATTGTCATTTTATTCACTCGGGACAAGTTTTATAAAATCAATATTATATATTACTTTACTCATTTAGTAATATTCGACAAATTCCCAATAATTACTAACTCTCGTCATGCCAGTAAATATTTAAAGTAAATTTCCGGATTAATATTAAATTAATATCTCAATTTAGAATTAATAAATCCCCAAATTTTGAAAGTCATAAAAATACGGGGTATTACAACAGCTTTAAACAATTTTATTTCTCGAGAAATAGATAGGTGTTTACCATTCTTCAAGGTGCTTAGAAAGATCTTTGACTGGAATGAAATATGTGAAAAAGCGTTCGAAAAATTAAAGAAGTATTTCGGATCACCACTTTTATCATCCCGACCTATTTTGGGAGAAAATTTGTACTTATACTTAGCTTTTTATGAATTCATAGTTTGCTCGAAACTAGTTTGGTTCGATAATGGAATCTAGAACGAGTTTACTACGCCAACAAAGCATTCAGGGGAGCCAAAATTAGGTACCCACGCTTGGAAAAGAGTACCTTAACACTCATTGAAGCCTCTAGGCATATGAAGCCCTATTTCCAATCACATATTATAGTTGTGTATACTGATCTACCTCTTCGACAAGCACTCCACAAACCTGAGAAGTCAGGAAGATTGATATAGTGGGCAGTATAATTTGTAGAACATGACATTGTGTATGAGCTAAAGATGCTCACTGAAAGGATAAGATTTGGCAGATTTTATTGCATAATTCACTTATCCAATGGTTTTCGATCAATAAAACTTATTTTCCGAGAAGACTTCTAAGGAAGAAAGCTCAGCTCAAAACCAAGCTAAAGTTGCAGCTGACCAACCCGAATCATCCAGAACTCGGGGAATAGCTCAAAAGTACGAAGAAGAGAGTAAGAAAATATTCCACCACAAATTTCTTTCAACAGAAAGCTTCAGCAGTGATATCCCACTATGGAATTTATACGTAGATGGATCTTCCCGTATGACCATAAGTGGAGCGTGTATAATACTCAATACTCCTAATAATATTGATGTTGAATATGCCTCCAGGTTTCAATTCAAGGCCTCAAACAATGAAGAAAAATATGAAACTTTAATAATTAGATTGGATTTGGCCCAGTCATTAGGCGCTGAGAAGGTAGTAGTGCATAGCGATTCATAGCTGGATATCAACCAAGTACTTCATCTATATGGAGTCAATGGAGAATCAATGACGAGATATTTGGCTAAAGACGTGTAAGTTATCTTCAAGTTTTTAGGCGTGCAAATGAACAGGATACCAAGAATAGTTAATGCCCGAGATGATACACTTGCTCGTCTAGCTTTAGTAATAAGAAGTGAACTCCAAAGAACCATTTCAATTAAAATCTTGGTCAGAAGGAGCATTAATGAGGACTTATTGGTCAGTTTCATTATTATAGACTTGGGAACTTCTTGGATGTATCATATTAGGACTTATATTGAAGATTGAATCTTACCAATTGATCCTATAGAAGAAAAAAAAACTACGGTATTAAGAAGTAAGATATGTGCTGGACAAAGAAGTTTTATATAAAAGGGATTTACTATCTCTTTATTGCACTATGTCTATCCATTGAAGGTTGAAGATTTAATCAAGAAGGTGAATGGAGGTTCTTGTGGAGCTCATTCAGCTGGTCGGTTTCTTCTCTAAAGATCAACACTCAAGGATACTACTGGCCGACCATGAGGGCAGATTATAAGGCCTTTGAAAGAAAGTGTGACAAGGGCCACAAGTTCTCTGAAATTTACAGAGCACCCAATGCTACTCTATAGCTAATCACTTAACCTTGTCCCTCCACTATTTAGGTAATTGACTTGGTCTACCCACTATTGACCACCAAAGTTTGGTTCAAGTACATAGTAGTTGTTGTTGACTACTTCATAAAATGGGTGGAAGTAGAGCCATTGATTAAGATGCCATATAGGAAGGTGTATCAGTTCATTTGGAAGAGCATCATATATAGGTATGTTATACACTATACCTTTATTACCGACCATGGAACCCAATTTAACAACGATGAGTTTGAAGCATATTGTGTTCATTCCAAGATCTAGAAACTCCATTCTGCACCAGGCCATCCATAAAGCAATGGTCATACATAAGTAACAAATAAAACCTTACTCAATGTACTGAAAAAGAGGCTTAATGCTACTAAACAAACTACATTAATGAATTTCATTCTGTATTGTGGATTTATAGAATAACACCGAGGATAACAACTAGGAAAACACATTATATGCTTGCATTTGGGACCAAAGCCATGGTACCAGCCATGATAGGACTACCAACTCAAAGGGTACTAAATTTTAATTCTCTAACCAATGACATGATGAGATGTTTGGATTTAAACATGTTGGTGGATGTTTGAGAAGATGCTTCTCTAAAAAATGATGCATACTAACACATGACAGCTTGCTTCTACAACTAAAGGGTCAAGCCGACCAACTTAAAAGAAGGAAATTATGTCCTTCAGAAGATCATCCAGAAAAAATAATAATCTTGAGGCTAATTGGCATGTCCCATATCGCCTTTCAATAGTCATCATACCAAGGACCTATCGACTTGATACCTTAGACGGGGAAGCATTCAAAAACCGTTGGAACGCCAAGCACATTCAAAAGTATTATCAATGATTAAATGGATAACCATATAGTATGGCTTCACTATATGTTCAGCACAACTATTCTTCAAGTTCAATAAAATCATGATTATAGTTCCTTCTATTTTTTTGATTTTTTTCTGAGTACGGCAATATACATTCCCCAAAACAACAAATATAATAATTTCTCTTCATCTTCAGCTCTTGCCGATCAACATCACATACATACTTAATTAGGTTAAACTTATATGTCGATCAACACTTACATACTTAATCAGGTTGAACTTATCGAATTCCAGATGCACCAATAGCTTAAGGCACAATCATCTCGTCTCTCTTAAACATCATATATGACTTTGTATTAACAAGTCACGAACAAGAAGTATTACCCGACCCAGTTAAATACAAGAATATAATCCTAACACAATTGGTCTGCAATAACAGTTTACTTTATGTATGACTTCGTCTTTGACAAGTCAATAAGAAGTCTGTAAAACTTCCTACACAACTAAAAATAGTTACAAACAAGTTTTACCAGACTAAATTAAATGCATGAAGACATGCAAACATTCCTAGCCATTAGAATACACACATATATTCCTCATATACTTAGCCACCACTGATAAATAATGCTAATCTTTGATTAATAAAACTATTTATAGTTTCATCTAAGTGCATTAGTAGAATGTATGGCACTACAATTATGGTTTAAAAATTTATTATTAAAAAATAACTAAATTAACTGATTGATTAACCAATCAAGAGTTGACAAAAATATGAATTTTTATTCAAATATTAAATGTATTACATTCAAATGAATAACAAAAATATAGGAAAGTTATTCAACTGGACTTTTTCCTTGAGCTTTGTAAGTCGATTTCACTCTCTCCATACCAACAGGAGGATCATACAGATTACAAGGAGAATCGATAAAGTTGAAGTCTCTCAACATTTGCCTATTACTTCTGCTCAGTGAATTGATCATATGAGGAGTAAAAACTATCTCATGAACATCATGCAAACCATAGTCTCCTAAGTATTTGGTGATCGAGCACTGGGGAATAGCATCAACAGGGATCCATGCTATATCCGACTTGAAAGCAGGCCTGTCATAATCTAAAAGACCAATCTCATTCTAATACCAAAGCTCACTATTACAATCATATTTCAATAAAGTCAAGTAGTTGGTCCACCCCAACCTTCACGATGGCTCTAGGTATGGTGATCATCAACATGGCTAAGAGATTCATTGTAGCCTTCCATCCACACCTCTCTAAGTTATTTTGTGAAATTGAAAGGGTAACCTTTCAACTTGATATTGAAGCTTCTTTATAACATCACTCTTCCCTTCAACTATATGGATTGGTTGCCTATGTCTTTATCTTTAGATTCCATCTTCTTAGACAAATCAATAATAGCCTGACTCTTTAAATTCAGTGGGGCAGCTTGGTCGGCTAGTGTTTTATTAGTTCTGGCCTCATCAATAGTTGGTCGGCTCATCCTCTGCTATCTGAATGTTTTCCCATACTTGGATTCTTCAGATCTTCAAGTTCCTCCACCATCCTGGCATTCTCAATCTCCAAGAAGGATACACCTTCATCAGAACCACTAGCAGATGACTTTTTCAAGACGTCCAACTTGTTTATGAGTTTATTATTCTCCTCCTTAAGTAGTTTGGAAATTTTCCTGGCCTCATCTACCTCTCGATTCAACATGAACTCTTTTCTTCTATACAGGAAAGTATATTCATCTAAATTCTTCTCAAAGGCCCATCCTTCACTCAAACCTTTGTACTTAACTTCATAGTCAGCATGGAGAAAAGCTAGAGTGAATTTGTGATCTTCTTTTAGATCCTCAATCATTTCATAATAAACCTCATTATTTTCTACATCCCTGTCCAGCAAATAATGCAACTCGATGTATGACTCTTTTACTTGATTGGATACTTCTGGTCCAAGAAAGCTGACCAAGTCCTCTTCAGTTCTACTCATCTTGAGTAAGTCAGATTGGACAGAAACTATTGCATGCTTCCTAACATCAAATTGAAAATTAAAACAATAAGTACACAAACAGGACTACTAGGAAAATATAATAGAAAGTATGAGATTTCATTCCACCAATTAAGAAAAGAAAAATGAATGATAAACACAACATATATAGAAAAAAAGAATAAATATTTTCATTAATAAACAAAAAAAGGTGTTACAAACTGTTGGTCCTATTACAAAGAAGATAAACAGAAACAGAAAAATAACAAAGGAGTTAAACATTCTCCTTGTCCTGGGCATTACTTCCAGAAGACTGGTCAATAAAAGGGGTAACTTTTTCAATGGGATTTAAAATAGACCCAGTAGGTTGATGGGAAGATTACCCAGATCCTTCCTCATCATCAAACTCTTCCTCTAAGTTTGGAGGAGAACCTGAATCATGCTTAAAAAATAACTCAGATTTTGATGGGGTGCGACCTCCTTAAGGGCCTCTGACCTACAATCCTTAAAAGGTTTCTTCCTTATGAACTCAATCTGAGTAGAGGCTATCAGAAATGACTAATCCCATCCTTTTTTGAAGGAGTCCTCTTTAATCTTCCTATTATTGGTTTTATTTGCGACCAACTCAGAAGACAAACCAGCAGCTTTCTCCTCAGGAGACTTAAGGAGAGCTTGATTTTCAATAATTTTATCTTTGGCCATCTTGGCCTTATTCTCAAAAGATGTCAAAATGGCCTTAGTAGTGTCTAGCTTCCCCTTAGCAACTATCAAACTGGTCTCAGTAGTTATAAATTTTCCTTTAGCAAGGGTGGTTATGTCAATAACCTTTTTTATCTCAACATCCTATGTCTTTTGCTTGGACACCAATAAATGCTTTGAAGCTTCTACAAACTTTCTCAAACCCTTAAGGGCCTCCTCAATATCTCCTCCAGAAGAACGAATATGCTTGTCCTTCTCTAGCTTTTGATTAAAAAATTTTAAAAACTACATAAACGACAACATCTGATTACAGTGAGTACTAGGAGAAAAAGGAATGAAGAACAAGTATTAAAGAAGAAAGAATTACCATAGGCAAACTTTGGCAAGCATTTTCTGCCAACTTCATTCTCAAAATAGGGGTAAGAGTATCTCTATTAGCAGAGAGGGTACCAATCCTGATTAATTTCTTGGAAATGCCAGGATGAATTACATTTGAGGATGACCCAACAATAGTCAGATCCTCTTAAATTTTCTCGACCAATTCTTGGTCAGTAGATCTCTTCTCAACTTACTTCTCGGGTAAACCTTTTCTTATCCTCTTGAATTAAGGAGAATCAACATTTATTTCCTCATAGTTAATGACTTGAGGAACCTTCTCTAAATAAGAAACCTTGGATGCTTTGTCTTTCTTCTTAACATCCCCAGTCTTGACAATCTCTTAGGCTACTCTCTTAGAAGTTGGAGACAAAGCTCTAGTCATCAAATCAGGGTTCTTCCTCTTTCCCATAGCAGTAAGTGGAGAAGAGGTAATTATTAAAATATCCAAGGATTTAAAGGAGGAGGACATCCCAAAATCCTTCTCTATACCAGTATATTTTTCAACATAAGAGGTAGAGATTGACTCTACCTCAAGATTAATTAGGGTTGTAGTTGTAGAAGTGGTGGGCCTAGGAACAAAGGAGTTGATGGAGCTCCTGTACTACAACAAATATGAAGCATCTCTAGGATGTTCCTCACCAATCTTATTATGGATATTCCAAAGGAGTTTCAATTCTCGGAGGTTAATGTCCTCTTATTTGGGGCACTTCTTCTTGCTCTCAACTGTACAAAACAAGAGACAAAATAAGAAAGTATGAGCCAACATATCATCAAACAGTTGGTTAGCAAAAAATAGAGAAGTACATTAATGAAAATTAATAACCTATTCCACAACCCACTTGAGGTCACCTGGGACCATCATACACCTTTAATGTTTGTAAAGAAACATGTTGCCAATTCTTAGCAATGACTCTATAATCAAAATAATCCTTATTTGAGTCTGAAAAATTAACAACTAATGCCCTATTGGCAAACCTAGTCTTTAAATAATAAAAACTATGACTAATACTCCACTTATAACAGAGCATTGACTCATGGATGCCAATGTGTGTTCCATATATTTGATTAAGCCTACGAATATCATTTACCACTCTCCTAGCATTGGGGGCTACCCTAGCTGGGACGACATCAAAGTGTTGGCAAAATTCTAAACAAAAGAGATTGGGGTGAAAAGTGAAACCACATTCAGCAACAAACAGAGATGGAATCCAATGACCCTCAGGCAGTGACAACACCTCAACTGGCGGTATGGGTAGTTTTATGTCTACCCAATCAGGGATATTCCTTTCCCATTTAAACTCATTTAAATAATCCCCATGTACTATTTAAACCATGGATACAATAAAGAAACAAAAAATTGAAATGACAGGGAAGAAGAAAGCTTACAGAGAAAATGATGACTGAAACGAAAGAAGAACGCAAAGGAAATCTCAAAGACAGAGAACTTGGAGAAGAAGGAGAGTTCGAAAGCTTGCAAAAGGTTTTGTATGAAAATCTGACAAAATCTCACCTCTTATAGCTTAGATGGGAAATTTTATAGGAAATGATTACTGGATTTGACAATTGACATTCTAACGGCTTTGCAGTTCTAAAAGAACAAAAATACAAATTTACCCTTTGGCAGTTCGCTAATTTTTAAATTACTTACAAAAATTCCCTTACAAAATCAAAACATGGAAAATTTTCACAAGCCCCATATGTCAGCATGAGCCGACCAACTCTAAATAAAATATATTCCTTCCTTTCAACAAAATCATAAAGAATGAAGTATTTGGGGATTATGTTGATACAAAAAATTATCCACCTACATAGACCAATCAGAAGTGGACAATTTTCTCCCTATCTGGCAAAAATCCTAGTCAGCATATAGTTGATTGGTAGGTATGTTGAACAATGTGAAGAATGCAGACCATCGGTATAAATGAAAATCCACCACATGAGAAGTACAACCAAGGGTCTTATCGCTCGTGGTTCATATAATCAACCATCACATTTATTATGTACGGGTGTAAATGCTTAAATGTGTAAATTCATTCTTACACTTGATCTTCAGGTCACTATAAATACATTATATTCCTTTCATTAAATGTATGATAGAGAGGATTTTATGTTATTCTTAATAACAAGATTACCTGGATTCCAGTAATCACTCAAATTAACACCATAATAGTGGATGTAGGCTTTTTTGAACAATCGAGCCACTTTAAAACTCTTTATCTTTGATTTAATTATTTTATTGCATCATATATTTTATCTGTGATTAAAAAATTAGATCTAGTCCAATTTTGACATCAACAACCAGTAGTATAGTGATGTGTTAATTACTCAAATAACTTCAGGGATAATTGGTACCCATCGAGTAGTGAGTGATACTCGAAAAATACGAGAATAATAATATGTGTGAATTATTAGTACATCGAGTATTTGAGAGATATAAATACTATGCATGAGATATATTATAGGTTGTCTATATACCTATGCTGATATATACACACACACACACTAGGGTATGCCCGTGCCTGAAGGCACACTGATAATTTTGAAAAGCATAAAGTCGTGTATAATATAAATAATAAATGTTTTACATGTTAGAAATGTAAATTTTCAAAGTATAGAATCAGGAAAATTTAAGTAAAACATTTTTTTACAACACAAATGTATAAATGATTTTTTATGTTGGACCTCATATAAACATCAACCAATCTATCAATAAATAAATAAAATTTAGCTAAAGTTTCCTTTGTTTGTAGTAATATCCATTATGCTTAAAAAATAAAAAATACTCCTACATTACTAATACATGAATAATCAATTAAATCAATTCGTGAAAAAACATAAACACATCAATAAATAAATAAAACAGTTATCACGGGACGAATAAATAATACAGTGGTCGAGGGTGTAAACACCCTAATATCCATGGGTTCTTATGTCACAATAAGAAACTAAAGTAAGAAAACATTAATTAAATGTTATATCAATAGAAGGAGAAAGAACATAAGAATATAAGTCAAAATCTCAACCATTCAAACCTTAAAATAATCAATTACCGAGAAATCAAGCAATAGGAATAATTTCACTATATAAGCAGCAAATTGAAGTAATCGTATTAAGGTTTGGTTCTGAATCGTACATTACAACCAATCTGATTATTAATCACACAACTAATTTTCATAACGCAAGGCATGGACCTTTACTCCACATTGGGTGATGGTACAGAGAATCATCTCTTTTAACTATCCCACAAACCACATGCCTCTGCAACCAAAAGCACATCTACCTTTCGTACAACCTAAGAGAAAAATGAAAATGAAAAGGATTAAACAATTCCCAATATAATATTGAAATCAATTAACACCGGTACTTTATGGTTCATGAATGACTAAGACGTAATTTAAATGCACATAGCCATATACAATAGTGTTTTAATAAATAACTAATGATCGAAGTGAATTTTGTTGTATACAACATTTTGAAATACAATTACAATAAATCAAAGGAACTACTATAAAAAATCAAAACCTTTTAAAAAACATATACGAATAGTATACAATATAGTTGTTAAAGGTGCGCCTAGGCGCTAGGTGCAGGTGGAGTGCCTTGGGAGGTCATAGGCAAGGCGAGTTGAATCAGGCATGCGCTTTAGGGTCATAGGCGCTAGGTGCAGTCAGGCGCGTGTCTAGGCGCGCTTCAGGTATTTTTTGTTTTTTCCCTTTTTTTTTGTATATTCTCTACAAAATGACTCTTCTCGGACTTGTTTTGTTTCTTCTCCAACTTGTCATTTTTTTACCCTTTTTTCATTTTTCTACTTATTTCTTCTCGGACTGCCTTTTTCCTTCTCGGACTTCGCCTTTTTTTTCCTTTTTTCTTCTCGGACTCTGCCTTTTTCTACCTTTTTTTTCTTGGACTCTTCCTTTTTCTGCCTTTCTTCTTCTCCAACTTTGGCTTTCTTCTTTTCTCTGCCTTTTTTCCTATCTTATCAGTTGTTTTTTTCTTTATTGATTGTTGTGAGATATGCTTATTGTTGGACTGTCAAGACTGCCGACCTTGACTATGGCTACGACCAAAGTTAAAACCGCCACGATTAGGAAAGCCATTTTGTTGTTGATAGAACACCTGATTTACTCAACCTTGAAAATTTGGAGCATGAGGTTGAAAATTCTGATCTTGATGATGAAAGTTCTGAAGCTTCTTCTTTTGATGTTGGAACTGAGTGGGCAGAATTATTATATTTGGTCCCGATGTTTCAATTTCAATAAATTTTTAAATGACGTCTGAAGTAAGACTTAAATGTTGGTCACAGTCTAGGCTAAAAGTGACTACAATGCGAAGCTTGGAATTATAATCCTTGGAGAAGCTGTGACCATTGAAGGAGAAGTTATGGTGGTCAATAACATTGTTTTGCCAAATAAGATGCTTAATTCATTTAACAATGAAAAATCTGATTTTAAATCATTTTATGATGTTCCCTTCATTCGAAGATCTTCATAATGTCAGTTATGACAACGTCAAGACAACAACTGAAAATACATCGAACAAATAAGTAAGAATGCAAAACTAAAACATATTATAGTTGAAACTAATAAGAGAAAAGTAAAGAAGGAGAAACGCAGGTACATACTGTTCAGTTAGAAAAACAAATATGGTATTCTTTATCCATCATATTATCCCCATTTCATGTCTATTTGAGCTACGATATTTCTGTCTCCTTGCTTATCCTAGGTTTTGCTCGCACTACCCATTTTTCTTCTTTGCAAAATGCTCACCAAAGAGGGTTGTAGAAGAAGCAATGATTAAAGATATAGTAGCATCAACAACATTATAGCAGCATTGTAGAAGCAGTAATGATTAAAGATATAGTAGCATCCCCTATGTAGCAACCAAGGCGGGTTGGCTTATGTAGCAGCCATGACTATGACCATAGGGTTGTCTTATGAATCAGCCATGACCGTTACCAAATCCACAACAATGAATTACCAAGGAGGGTTTATGCTCCTATAGTAGCAGCCCATGTGTGGAAGATTCAGAACAAAGAATTACCTTTTTGTAATGTTAACCTCTGTGCAACGATAATAACGGTTAACTTATAGTAAATAGTATATGTGCAACGACAACATCGTTATGAGCAATGATAAAAGTGATAAGAATGATAACAATCGATAACAGCGACAACAACGATAACAATGTTAACCTCTATGATGTGTTTGTAAGTAGAAATCGATATCAAAATGGTATTGACTGAAATGATGTAATACATTTAATAATCACTGCACTTATATAGTCCTTATTTAACATTGAACCAATTTTGAATCTACCAAAAATAGAACAAATAGTATATCAAATCATTTTGCCTAAACCAAAATGATTTCAAGAATAGGCTCTCTTATTGATGGTCTGTTGCTATTTAGGATCCACACTTTCACCGTCTCATCTCACTCCATAAGGATGCCTTCATTTTTTCTTGGCTTGGCACACAATGGCCCTCCATATGGACCCATTGAAGCCCATCAGGTTCTAGTTTCATGTAAATTGGTACAAAAAAAATGAACTTGATACAAAAATAATAAAAAAAATCAGTTCAAATGAATAGGATCTTGAATAACACCTGATATAAAGAATTATAGTGATAAATTAATGTGGGTAGTGAACTACATACGAAACATAGAGATCAATGACCTTAAACTGCTAAAACCGTATAATGCTTAAATGTAGCAAACAAATCCTACTATTAACATAATCTATAAGAATGGTAGTAGTATATAGATCACTTGCAAAAGATCATTAACACATATTGCATAAACTGAAGATCAGACCTATAAATATGCCATAATAGAACATGTTACAATAAGTGACGATTTCATACCGAATCCGAAGCGACCTCTTATATGCGAGTGTTTTGAAATTCAATTCTTAAGTATCTTTAAAAGTGACCTCTTATTGTTTTTTTCATTTGGTACTTTTCCCAGATTTAAAGAAAAATTGGGAAAAGATTAAGTAAAAAACATAACAAAGCACATCAAGCTGCGTATCATTAATCCCAAACTTAGCATCTCAATCAAGTGAAAAGTAAACGAATTTAGCAAGGGAAGGAAAACTAACTGTGACATTGGGGCAGCTGAAGATGAAAATACAACCATGAGCCCCTCTATTGAAGCGAAAGAAAGGAAGAACATGTACATTGAGGAAATACAACACTAATTTATTCTCCTCTTAATTCACCCCAAGGAACTCCATATTTGGCTTTATCTCAACTAACTGATTTAATACCTACATCGCTAATGCTGGCGAGAATGATCTTGAAAAAACTTAACATAAAGCTTAAAAACTTTGTTAAAAGACAAAAGAGTTTAGTTGCACTAGGATTAAGTAGGTAAATGGCATCCTTAATCATATGCTAGTGTCGATGAGAACCTACGATTCAATGATTCATCTCATGTTAACAAAAAATCGGTTACACGCTTTGTGATTTTTCCTTTTAAGGTCTGAACAAAAATTTAGTTGCACAAGAAATCGATTGCACTCTACGGTTAATTAAACTTAGCACCTGCATCGCTAATGCTTGCAAGAGTGATCTTGAAAAAACTTAACATAAAAGCTTAATTGACTTACACTTGAACAAACATGAATAATATCTATTAAACATAAACAATTTTCATTTAACTTACACTTGCAAGAGTTTAAGTTTAGGTTTAGGTTTAGGTTTCGCAAATGACTTACACTTGATTAATACCTATGATCAGGTTCATTACATGTGATGCTGAACTAAACATGAAACATAAATGCACTTACTCGAACCAAATCCAATAACCTAAAGTGATTAAACTGAACAGGGGCCCAATATTTTCAACAGGGGATTAAAACGAAATGGGATATGGAGATGTAGGGCTAAAACAATAAATCAACAACCATGCAAAATTAAACATCACAAATGAACAACACAAAATGAACAACTATAAACCGATTGTCGCACTCAACATGGAATTCAACTGATTAAAACATTTTCAACATGGTAAGTAATTGAAGTTTTCTATCGTGTACTAAAAAATACAAAACAAAAATAATTTTGAAGAATTGAAAAAACATGCATACAAAGAAATAAATCACAATTATTAATAGTGTTCCTTCCAAGTCTCCTATAAATACAAATTCTCAAATTGAATAAATAGAGCAGACCAGTGTCAAACTAATAGAAGAGGAAGTTTTAGAACATTAATGTTCTGTATTATATGCAATTTCAGAAAACAAAGCCTTAAACTTTGGAGGGTGGGGGGTTAAAAATAATCTCAAATCGATAAAATAAATATAAACCGCAAATAGTAAGTGCAAAACCAAATTACACATAAAACTAATGGTATCTAATCCTATACCGATGACATTGGTAGAATATGGTGCAAAATACCATTCATGCCTTCAACAATACCTATAAATACATTATGTATCTAATGAACTAATGCTAAAAACATGTACTACACTATTGTACATGAGGATCAATCTAAGACAAAGGCGAACTCCTGACCGAATCGGTATTATTCTGAACGAATCGGTATTGTTCTAAATGAATTGAACTTTAAGTAACACACCACATGTTGTTCAATTCACAAATTAACCAAAAGTTCATATTTGCAACATAAAACACAATTTATATATCAACCAACCAAATATAACGTCATAAGCAAAGGTAACGAACATTCATAAATGTAGTTATATAGGAACGAAAAGCCATAAATCATAACCAAATAAAGATATAAAGATAAATATATCGATTTCACCCATATATCTCATATCAAATAGTTTTAGACCCAGCTTTAGGATATATAAAGATCCATTGGGAGAGCGAGAGTACCTCCATGTTTTAGATCACATGTGTTATGAGGGACAATTCCATGATCTAAGATAGTAAATAAGATGTAATGTGAAGGAGGGATCTTGTCTAAATCAAAGCTCTGCTACCAATTTGTAGGACCCCGAATTTTTAATTTTCTCAATTAAAACATTTAATGATTTCCTTTTTATGTAAACTCGATGCGGAAGCGGTGTGATGGTTCAACTTTAAAAATAACAAATTTTAATTCCTTAAACAAATTAAAATTACACCAAGTGAAGTAAAATTAATCAATTAATATATTCACTTAAACCAATTAATTAATCCAAGTCCTAGAATTTGCCTAAGTCATATTTATCAATATTAGCAAATTAGGCGAAACCAAATTTTAGCAAATGACTTGAATTAAATAAACTTTACCCAATATTTAATTTAGCACAAAATCAAATGAGTGTGATGATTTAAACCAAATTTTATCTTGAATTATTCTAAGCATGCGTTCTACGTTATTTTGCAAGATAAAATAAATCAATCACACTACGCCGCGATGTACGAGGAAAAACCCAAGACGGTAAACAACCTCGGACGACCCTAGCCACAAATCCACTAAATACGGAATTACAAGTACAAGACAAAAGACTTACAACAGACTACTAAATCCCTCTCAAGCCCCGACGCTTCTTCTAGTAGACACCTCTTCCTAGCGGATAACCTTGGAACTCCACCGCGGTCTCAGAATCCACCGATAGGACTTTATATGGTCACCATCACCCGAGCAAGGAGCCTTTCTCCAAGTGGGTAGAATCGCAACAAAACGTCTTCTTCTTTGATGGATGTAGAAGCAAACCAAAACTTCTCTTTGAAACGGAAGAGATAAACCGGTGCCAAACTCCAAGCAATTGATATGTATATATATGAACTTGGATAAAAAAAATGGGTGTAAAACTAGAGTGATAAAATATTTTCTCTTGAGAAATAGCACTCAAAACTTGAACATTTTCCTTAAACAATTTTAGCTCTCAAACTCTCTCTAAGAGATGAAAAGTTGGGAAAAGTTAGATTCGAAAATGTTCTTCCCGCGCATATTAAGTCTGAAAAAGTTGGTTAAAAACTAAGTGGGGAAGTGGGTGAAAAACTGCCAAAAACTGTTCCTGCCTGGCATTTCGTTCGAACGATATTTCGTTCAAACGAAATCTCGTTCGAACGAGTCTTCTAACGACGTTCCAGATTGAACTCGTTAGAATCTCGTTGGATATCTCGTTCGAACATAAGGTTCGTTCGAACAACATATCGAATGACATTCCAATGGCCTAATATGGGAACTCATTGGCAGGTTCGTTCGATCGACATTTTCGTTCGAACGACAATCTCGTTCGAACGACTCTATCGAACGAAAAACCAGAAAGTTTGAATATTCTTGTTTAAGCCCAGAAAACTTTATAAACATTTATTTAAAGTTTTAATTAATTCTTTCTTAAAACAAAACGCAGTTTTTATAAAACCTAACACCCGATAAACATTGTTCCAAGCTCCTATATATATAATATTGCATTCATACCTTGGGAGCATGGAACTATGGTTGATGACGTAGAAACGAGGCACGCAAACCGGCATATTTGATGAAGCTTGATACTCTTTGCTGCTACGTCTTCAACAAACACTTCATAGGCTTGAGAGTATTACAATTACATACTATCCTATGAATAAATGTTTTTGTCCGGAATTGAGCCAACACAATACATGGACTCAATTGGAAATTTGTGTCCTTACAAATCTCCCCCTTTGGCTATTCCGGGACAAAAACCAAAAAAAAATCCTAAAGGGCCGTCAAGCTCTACTAGACTCAAAACATAACCCACCCAAACTTGACTCAACCCAAGGATAAAACACTTTGCCATTAAACAATGCCACTTTAGAAGAAATCCTGCACACTTAAGCAAACTCATCAAATGCATAGGGAATATCAAAGTATTAAATGCAATGTTAATTAATTACTCCCCCTAAATTAATTCTCCCCTTTATCGAACACATGACCTACTTAGAAAGACGTCTCACCCTAAGATAAATCTCCCCCAAACTAGGATAATAATAGGATTAGATACCATTTCTCCCCCTATAATTTCTCCCCTTTTTTGTTCAGGAATAGGCAAAGGATAAAGAACTAATAAGCATAAAATCATGTTGAAGCTTAAAGTGATAAGACATGAAAGCATATGGGCAACAAAAGCAAGGCAAAGGAAAAACAAAATATCATATATATATGTACTATAAATATATCAAAAATGCACACGCACATATATATAGATATAAACACGCACCTGACATAAAAATGCAATAAGTTTGCACACTCGTATGGCAAAAATGCATCATATGGAAACGGAAGTGTTGGGGTGTGAACTAGTAACGATTAAATTTAGACCCAATCGCTTAAAAACATGTCCACGGAGTTCTCAATTGATTGCAAACTTCATCACATTTAAATATAACCTCATGTGACAATATGAAGATTGAACTCAATGAACAAACATACACAATGCATACAGGCCTAGCATATTGATGATTCTACAAACCAATAGAGTCATGACATTAAATACGCAACTAGGATAACGGACATTGTGTAAACCGTTGATATACCATCCAATCTCCCTCAATATGCATTTATATTAAATTTGAATGAATATATCAATCAAACATAGGCCTTGGCAATTTATTTTCTTTTTAATGCCATATATTCTGTTTTTAGGCCTTTGGACCACGTATTTCTTTTAAGTCCATTAAAAAAGGTGGCTTACTATCGCAATGGAACACTTAGTCCTTTCGGAGCTCTTCCCCGTGCACATTTATATTTATCATGTTTTCATTTTTCACACAAATCTCACATGCAACGGATTTTGACAAGCACTAGTCCTCCTAAGTTACAAATATATAGATGACAAGATTAGTAGGAGAACACCTCACATAGCTCAAATATACGTATGAAGTTAAAAATTCAAAGGAGCTCGTGCATGTGTGAAAAGAGGCATATAAAAATAGAATCCATTTAAACAATACAAAATCCAACTACTCCATATAAAACATGGTAAAGAACATTTTAAGGATTGAAAATCTAAACCAAAAGTTCTAGCCACGTGGGAGCGTAAAAAATGGAATTCAAACACAAGTATATGCCACTTAAAGTCTGTCAAACTAAAATACACACATAGAAAATCTTTTTGAGTTTTTAACATTTTTCACCAAAAATAAATATATATACTCAAAAGAATAAACAAAAATCATTTGTATTTTTCATTAAGCTTAAATTAAATAAATAAAACACAAATGATAAACAAAAATCTTTTATATTTTTCAATTAATTCAAACACAAAATATAATACAAAAAGATAAACAAGTCAAAATTTCTAGCATGTGATATGAAATAAGGCAATGACTAGACAATGACTAAACAAGAATACATTTAGCATGTGAATATAGCATGAAGTACAAACGCTAAAAAATGCAAATACTAACACATTCATCATTTAAATTTAGCAAGGGAGGAAGCATGTGAAAGTAAATGAGAATCAACAAATCTTGTATCTAGCGCGTTTAAAAGAGATTTCCTAACCCATATAGATTTATATTTAAAATGATGGGGATTGGGAAATAATGAAATGCTAGATAAAGATTTCCTTCGACTTCTTTTAAGATCAAAACAATATGACCTAAGGTGACCTTTTTTACCACAATTCAAGCATGTGTAAACACGAGGAATGTTACCTAAGGTGTGACCCTTTTTAAAGTCCTTGGACAAAGTTGAACCTCTAAAATAAACAATGGTTTTAGCTTTAGAAATGGAAGAATTTTAACATGATGTGCTAGAACTATTAGAACAACTACTAGAGTCTTGAAAGTCATTTTTCAATTTTAAAATTTCGGACTCAAGTAATATATTAGACTCCTCAAAATTACGGGACTCCTTCTTAAAATTTTCTATAATTCCGAGAAGGTTAACACGCTCTCCCTCAATATGAGCAAACTTGTCCCTAAGAGTCTTTTCACGAGTTTCACTCTCTTTCTTGGACATTTCTAAAATATCAAAATTTGAATGTAAGTCCATGAGCTTTTTACGAAAAATATCTTTTTGAGATAAGGAGATTTGCAAAGACTCAATGTGAGCTTTAAAACAAGAATTTTCATTTTCAAGAAATTTAATTCTTTTTACAAATCTCAAATTTAATTCCTTTATTTTTTCGTTACATTTGTTAAGCCCATTTAATTCCTCTCGAAAATCAAAAATTTTATTTTCATTAAAATTGGACAAATTTTCATTAAGACGTCCCATTGAGAGAAAAAAAATATGAGAGTGATAAAAAAATTGAACCATCTATAAAGGTAAGGAAACACAAAAGCCGAAAAACGGATCTTTAACGCGATAACTTAGCGCTCCGGCTCTGATACCACTTTGAAGGAGGAAGATTGTCTAAATCAAAGCTCTGATACCAATTTGTAGGACCCCGAATTTTTAATTTCCTCAATTAAAACATTTAATGATTTCCTTTTTCTGTAAACTCGATGCGAAAGCGGTGTGATGGTTCAACTTTAAAAACAACAAATTTTAATTCCTTAAACAAATTAAAATTACACCAAGTGAAGTAAAATTAATCAATTGATATATTCACTTAAACCAATTAATTAATCCATGTCTTAGAATTTGCCTAAGTCATATTTATCAATATTAGCAAATTAGGCGAAACCAAATTTTAGCAAATGACTTGAATTAAATAAACTTTACCCAATATTTAATTTAGCACCAAATCAAATGAGTGTGATGATTTAAACAAATTTTATCTTGAATTATTCTAAGCATGCGTTCTACGTTATTTTGCAAGATAAAATAAATCAATCACACTACGCCGCGATGTACGAGGAAAAAATCAAGACGGGAAACAACCTCGGACGGCCCTAGCCACAAATCCACTAGATACGGAATTACAAGTACAAGACAAAAGACTTACAACACACGACTCGATCCCTCTCAAGCCCCGAAGCTTCTTCTTGTAGACACCTCTTCCTAGCGGATAACCTTGGAACTCCACCGCGGTCTCGGAATCCACCAATAGGACTTTATATGGTCACCGTCACCCGAGCAAGGAGCCTTTCTCCAAGTGGGTAGAATCGAAACAAAACGTCTTCTTCTTTGATGGATGTAGAAGCAAACCAAAACTTCTCTTTGAAATGGAAGAGATAAACCGGTGCCAAACTCCAAGCAATTGATATGTATATATGTGAACTTGGATAAACAATATGGGTGTAAAACTAGAGTGATAAAATATTTTCTCTTGAAAAATAGCACTCAAAACTTGAACATTTTTCTTAAACAATTTTAGCTCTCAAACTCTATCTAAGAGATGAAAAGTTGGGAAAAGTTAGATTCGAAAATGTTCTTCCCGCACATATTAAGTCTGAAAAAGTTGGTTAAAAACTAAGTGGGGAAGTGGGTGAAAAACTGCCAAAAAACTGCCAAAAACTGTTCCCGCCTGGCATCTCGTTCGAACGACATTTTGTTCGAACGAAATCTCATTCGAACGAGTCTTCTAACGACGTTCCAGATTGAACTCGTTAGAATCTCGTTGGATATCTCGTTCGAACATAAGGTTTGTTCGAACGACATATCGAACGACATTCCAATGGCCTAATATGGGAACTCGTTGGTAGGTTCGTTCGAACGACATTTTCGTTCGAACGACAATCTCGTTCGAACGACTCAATCGAACGAAAGACCAGAAAGTTTGAATATTCTTGTTTAAGCCCAGAAAACTTTATAAACATTTATTTAAAGTTTTAATTAATTCTTTCTTAAAACAAAACGCAATTTTTATAAAACCTAACACCCAATAAACATTGTTCCAAGCTCCAATATATATAATATTGCATTCATACCTTGGGAGCACGGAACTATGGTTGATGACATAGAAATGAGGCACGCAAACCGGCCCATTTGATGAAGCTTTATGCTTTTTGCCGCTACGTCTTCAACAAACACTTCATAGGCTTGAGAGTATTACAATTACATACTATCTTATGAATAAATGTTTTTGTCCGGAATTGAGCCAACACAATACATGGACTCAATTGGAAATTTGTGTCCTTACATAATGTTAGATCTACAGATTTCACGATCAAATACTTATAAAATAGTGATAATAATAAACTTTCAAGTTGCCGAGTAATTTCATGGTTAAGGTACCCTTTTTTCACACAAATATAGCATGCAACACCATCATTATATGTCACAAATCATATACTCAAGACAATATGTTAAGGAAGGTCAAGAAATCTTTTGTGCGAGCATTAAAATTTTGATCACATTCCTACATGATTAAGGTTCTTTTTATATGCGAAAGGATCTAAAACTAAGACAAAAAATAGAACATACCTTATAACACAAGTAAATTGAATGTACTAAAATGAAATGGAAAATGGATAGTACCAAAATGAAAACACTAAAACACCCAAAAATAAAACCATAATTAACTCAAACATCAATACAATATAGGGACTCTTGGGGTTTAGTTCCACCTGTTAAGAATGGTTAATATCCCATCCCAAGATCAAAATCATAAGAGCCATAAGATGTATAAATAATAGAGTTACTCATTTTTGGGACTGATGACCAAAGAGAAAAATCATGGGATCGATTCCCGTTTAATCTAACTCAGGCAGGACTTAACCCAAAATAACTATATAATATAATATAAAGAAAATAATTAAATCAATATTAAATTTCAGAAGAAAATACTATCTTCAAATCACATAAGAAACATCAGTCCAACAGAACTCACATGTTGAACAAATCCAAAATGAAGAGATAAATGGAACCAATCCATTTAAGTATTGCATTTATCTGCAATCCAAAACAATAACTATTGGTTAGATGTCAATATGATAAAAAGTAAAAATGGTGATTATAATAAAAAGGGCAAAAAATCAAATGCACTTCATAAAACCCTAAAAGACTCCTATCATTTCTTCTTCTTCAAAACTAAAAAAAAAATAACACTAAAGAATAATAATGAACAATACAATCATGAAACCCTAATTTTCAACCCCCTCCCAAAATAAAATCAAATACATAGATCTAGAAAATTAGAGTATACTTGGATGGTTAGAACAAAACCCACAAATTAGACCTTAATTAACCCGATCTAACCGTAATAAATCCAGCATTACGAAATTACAAAAATCACACCAACAAAATTACAAAACCCGAACAACAATCGCACCATCTAAGAGAGAGAGAGAGAGAGAACCTACCCGAGACTGGTAGCGGGGAGAAAAGAGAAGGTAAGTGGTGGGGTGAGGAGAAAAGAGGGCATATGGGTTATTGCTGAGAGAGAGGGTGAGGTGAAATGAGTTTTGGTGCGTGTATGGGAGTGTCTACAGTGAGAAAGTGTGGATTGTGTGGTGTGTTTACCAAGATAACCTTGTGTTTGAATTAGAGTGAAGGAAAGAGAATCAATTAGTGGGATGAAAAAGAGGGGGAACTCAAATTTTTGGTAAAAGAGGAAGTGCAAAAAAAATATAATGATGACATCATCGATCAAACTTATGACATACATAAGTTTCCTACTTTATATATATATATATATATATATATATATATATATATATATATATATATTGGTTATGTCAATACGTATTATGTGATTGGTTATGTGTATGAACATACCTACGCTGCCTGTTATCACGGGAGGTTCTGCTAGAGGGCGATCCCAGCTTTGTGATTCTAGCGAGGTATGGATGTGTGCCCCAGAACATAGAACTTAAGGTGGATCACTATGTGTTGTGTATTAGTGGGACTGGAAAGTCATTTGGGTACGTTAGGTATGTGCGTAACCCAAAGTCTTGGAACTCTGTTTGCCTCCATTGTGTGTTGTTTGATTTATAGTTCGAGGAGACATTCTGAAGCGATAGTTCTTGATTTGGTACGAAAGGTACATGAAATTGATAGCACAGTATGACCGCATCGTGGTGGTCATTCCAGGAGATATTGTAGTTGTATATATTTTAGTGTGACACACACACACACACACACACACACACACACACACACATATATATATATATATATATATAATAAGTGTGATTATTCTACTTTTGTGTGATGGTAGAAAATACATATACTGTATATCTAAAAGTAATTTAAGAATGAGAAACTTAAATAAATGATGCAATCATAATATTTAGTTAAAATGAATTATTGTCTTAAAGGTAGCGTATCTTATGGGTGGTAAGGGGGAACAAAACTTGTTATGGTTAGTTAGATACTTAGGATTAGTTAGGTTGGATAGCATGGCTAGGTGGGTAAAATAGGAGACGTTAGGTGTGCACTATAGAGGAGAGGTGAGGAACTCAAGGGAGAGTACGCTGGACTAATGTATGTATCTAATAACTGCTTTTATAACTGCAATGTACATACTTGCTAAATTTTTTTCAAAGGTTTCGGGTTTTGACCCGTGTCAAATCGATTTTCCAAAATATTTTCAATATCCAACCATAGGGACGCCAAGCTTGATGACTCATTCCATAGATGCGTAATTGTAGCATTTGTGGAGACTTGCAGGAGTTGGTTAAATGCTTTAGTTATTCATTCCTATATTAGAATTTATGATTCAGTCTTTTATTTGGGCATATTTCCCCTTCAGTTGGTACATTATTTTAGTTTTATTTATTAGACTATATATCGGGATTCAATTTTATTTGCGTATACTTATGGTTTGGATATTACTTTGGAACCGATGGTTTATTCGGTATTTACTTTTATCTATTTATCTTGTGACGATCTAGGCTTATATTAATTGTCTGAACGGTTGAGTTATATTATTTAAATTTTCGCATGTTATTATATGATTAATGAAAGATAAAATTTGGCACCGGATTAATTTAACATATGTGGTTAGTAATTTAATATATTTCGACAGAGATGTTAAGAAATAAAATGAGATTCGTGTTTCTTTTATAAAGGACTTATCACCCTTGGTTAAAGTAGGCGAGGTGTCAGACATGCATGATGATAACCTCTGTTAAAATCGTAGTTCTTCTTCATATCTTGGACTACATTCATTGGCCTCAGCAATGGTTTATCCCTAAGCTCATCAACATGGAACGTCGAAACCAAATTGGAGTCCATTATTTTTCTAATGGACTACGATATACACCCCTACAAGTATGCTCATTATTCAAGCTTCTTATATAAAAGTAACGGTTTATTATAGATAATGAATCATGAACTCGGAACATGCAATTCTTAGTAGTGCTTTTAGAGAACTCTGTTGTCACTCGAGTTTTATCATTATTCAAATATATATACTTGAAATTAACCTCAGTAGCATACTTTTACAATTTATCTCGAAAACTCAACCACATCTCCTTTAAAACACTGCTCTTCATGAATTATATATGTCTTCCAGGCATTGGAGAGATAAACTTTTGATGTACTCGGTTCCACGCCTCCAATATAAACATCATTTTCATCACCACTACTAATATCAATTGCAGTGGTTGATGATATACAGTCTACACTTTCTCTACTTATACCACTGCAGTAAAACCTCTCGCGACTTGTATAAGTGCGGTCAACTCGTTCATGAATTATATAAGTTCATTCAACCCATTAGTGAATTTTTATAGGGGGAGAAGATGGTGAATCTAAGACATATAGGAAAATAAAATCAACTTTGACAATCACTTGAGACTGCAACATACAACGAACATCTTTGTCACTAATCAACATGAACCGACTTTCATCTCCAAAGGAACATTTCAATGAAAAAGACCCAATTTTCAAATCCTTAAACCTACTACAGAACTCATTGCATATGTCTAATGAGATTTCTTCAAATATTTCAATGCAAGCCATATTATCTAAGTATAAATACCTCGCAATCCTATAACTTTCCATTATGACTTGCATTAAATGAAAAAAATACTTTCGTTAAATGTCAAGATTAGTTAATGCTGTTAGAGCAGGCCCACAAACACATGCCCAATTAAAACATGATAAGTCTATTAAGTCATAACTAAGTAATGAAGTAAAAGAACATTAACCTATTTCCAACATAATGCTAACACAAAAAATGATAATAAATCAAGATAATTTCACGTGTACTTTGTATCAATTTTGTTGTGAGTTATATACATATGCGTGTACTCTATGTTTTATGACACAAGACTATAACATTAAGTACATGCACACATGAAGCAAAAAATCAAAACATATACATACATAAATTGTTACAAAATCAAAACGGAATGTAATGTTTCCAAAATAATGTCAACACACAAAATGAGAATAAACCAGTATAATTTCGCATGCACTTTATATCTATATGCGTGTACTTTACTGTAATTTTTTTGTGAGCTATATATATGCGTGTACTTTTATTAAAGGTCAAGATTGGTTAATTCCATTGGTGCGAACCCACAAACACATGCCAAATTAAAACCTGATAAGTCTATTAAATCATGAAATTAAGTAACAAAGTAAATGCATACTAACATATTGCCAAAATAATGTCTGCACAAAAAATGAGAATAAATCATTATATGTGTACTTGTATCTTTATGCGTGTACTTTACTGTAATTTTATTGTGAGCTATATATATATATATATATATATATATATATATATGAGTTATGACATAATGCTATAACATAAAGTACACGCATACATGAAACAAACAATCAAAACATACACATACATAACTTGTTAGAAAATCAAAGAACAATATTTTTATTTTTTATGTTTAAACATCAAAACACATTGTTAAAACGTATTTATATAAAATTGCAAGCAAATTATCAAAACACTCAATCAAATCATTTAGTCAATATTGAAGATTTTCTAGCACATGAATTAAAATAATTAGAATGATTTGATTGAATCGAAACCACATACATACAACACAATCAAAACGCATTCATATAAATTTACAAAACACATTATTAAAACACACAATCAAATCATTCATTCAATATTAAAATTATTCTATCACATGCATTATACACTTATAAATATTTAATTGAATTGAAACCAAAAACATACACATATTTTAATTGATCGACATGCGAAACAATTATTGATAAAAAAGTATAAACTTACAAATGATCAATTATGACAGAGGTAAATGCAGGTTAAAATACATACAGTCAGAACATATTCATATAAATTTACAAAACACATTATTAAAACAAACAATCAAATCATTCATTCAGTATTGAAGTTATTTAATCACATGCATTACAAAAGTACAATTATTTTATTGAATTGAAATCAAATGCATACACTTATTGTAATTAATCGACATGAAAAATAATTGTTGATCACAAGTATAAACTTACAAATGATCGAATTATGACAGAGGTAATTGTAGGATAAAATTTATGTATTCTCTTTTTCAAAAGAATTGATTTCTTTTTTCTTGGAGAGAATGAAAGAGAAATAGTTATTTGAAGAAAAGTAAAAAGAAGAAAGAAGATCGCAAGTTATAAGGGAATTTGTCAATCGTTGATTAGGTCAATGATAGAAAAATGAATAAAATAACTAAGAAATGTATTTATATGTACCAAATCATTTAAAATTTATTTGATCTGGTTAAAACGTCCAAAATGTCTATTCATTTTCTCTTTTCACACTTTGACCCCAATTTTTTTTACAATTTCTTTATTTGACATTAGGTTTTCACCATTTTTCAAGGTACATGTAAAAATGAAAAATAAATAATATTAATTTAAATTTAGGCCTGTAATATTTTAGAAAATTACAAATTTACCCCTTTTTGGTAATTTAGACCCTAAAAAATTGTAACTTCTCCGTTTTATCTCGGAATTCAACCAAATTTCAGAGAAAACTTTATATTGTCAAGTTAAAATTTTAGAAACTGCTTTTAGGGCCATGAAGTTTCTAAAATTATAGTTTTATCCCTAGGATTTCTAAAATTATATTTTTAACTCAAATTTTATTCAAACTTGCATTTTCATTTGAATTATGACAACATCTCTAAAATCTCATTACTTATGATACAACGGGCCTAATAAGTCCTAGATTTGTCCATAAATAAATTAAATAATACCATCATCAAATATATCCAAACCTAAAGTTTACTAGTTCAAGAATAAAATTAAAATCTTAAAGTCTAACTCACTTTCGTAGGGAATCACGGTTGCACTTAATATGTGCAACGATTCGTTAAACCCCTGGGATACCCTAGTGGATGAGTTTTATCTCATGAGGGTTTAAAGTGAATATACCCATAAAATTTAAAAACTTGACTCAGTAAAAAAGACACAAAAGTGATATAACTAAACCTTAAAAGCAAACTTAATAAATATATTTAATTTCACTTTCAAAATTCAAATTGTCCTGCGTATGAGCATAGTTAATATAATCGTCGATTTCAAAAGATTTGATCGTCATATTTCTCATTCGATAGCTGATTTTGATTTTAAAATCTCATAGGATGCACTCATAATTGATCACTCAAATATCAGTTGTTTTCTCTCAGTATATGTGAATAAAGAGTGAATGAACTAATTTCACATATACATAATCAAAAAATCAGACTTTTTTAAATGGATGAATATGATCTCTTGAATGAAAAATCTATTACTTTTCAAAACTTTGAATCACCCTAAAGATCTTGTTCATCTTATCTCCACACTATCACTAACTTTACATTAGATTGATTATAACTTTTTTCGGTTGTATTGTAGGCTCAAATTTTGACTATAAAGAATGACTTAATTTTTTTTGAGAATATAAAGGTTTATGGTCATTTTACTTTTGGTCACTTTTTCTAACCTCCATTCTTATTTTCTCTCTTTTTTTCTTTTTCAAACATACTCTTTTTATTTATTTTTAAATTCATTTTCTTATTCTTTTTTCTTTTCTTTCCATTTTTCCTCTTTTATTTTCAAAATTATTCTTGCAACTACATTTTTTACCTTTTTCTACCGTAATTTTACCCTTGTATTCTTAAAAAAGAAAGTACGACTTCTTTTCATAGGCTTTTAAAACTTCCATTTGGAGTAAGGTATGATGTTGGAATTTTAATAACAGTCTTATTTTTCTTTTTGGCTCAAATAGCCTTGCAACATAATAATATAAAAAGTCAGTTTAGGTTAAATATTGGGTTTCCAAACAATGGTTTAACCTTATTTATCAAGTATCATTAAGTCAATTAGTTTATCAAGTGAAATTACTACGACTTCTAGTGATTAAGATTCATATTTTTCTTTTTGTTTGCAGGAATCAAATAAAACAAAGAATGGGAGATCATCAACGAATTATCACTAAAGGAAAATTTGAGTTATTTTTACTCGGATTGATTTAATTATCTCAGAAACAATGGAAGGAGAAAAATCTCATCGAGATAAAATATCCACAATTATTCGATATATTTTTTTTATTCTCACCTTAATATCCATTTTCGATCATATGATATGGCTAATGTGTAAACAATTTCATAAGTTTAGAGAATCATGAATTAATTACCTATTAAGAAATCATTTTAAAACTCAATTATATTTAATATCTTTTGGGATTTTTGAATTTTTTTGAATTTGTTTTTATAATTTTTGTTTTTTTTGTAACACATCCCTTATATCCTAAAATCTAAACTTTAAATTTGTCCTCAATATAGGCTCAAATAAAAATATAGACAAATCAAATAAAGTAAAGAGGTAAAATGATGATATTGTAACACCCCGCCCAATTAAAAATTGGGTGATCAGTCCTTTATTAAATTATAACCAAGGTGAATGGTCGGTTCATTCTTAGCATCACTGTCGCAAAAATAACTTTTTAAATAAAACACCCTAATTAATTAAGCTAAGTGACAAAACCATTTTTAGACACCAATTTCTAATTTTAATTTAAAACCAATATTTAAAACCTTTCATAATCCATGTTTAAAATTTTCACACAACCATTAGACTGGAATATACAATTCAAGCAATTTAAGCATTCAACTAAATAATTCCAACATTTAAAACTTTAAAGGAAAAACATCCTGATAGTGAAAATTCCAAAGTATAAATATTGGAAATAAATGAATCACAATCCCTGGTACAACCAACTGAATAATGGAAATAGGGCGACACATGCCTAACTGGATAAAATAAACTAGAAGTGGAATCAATAATGAGGTCGTCTAATCAAGAGGCCTGCAACTCTCACCTAAGCTGCAGCACGTTCCTTCCAAAGGATCCTATGCAAGACGGCCCTGTGGCTGGGCACCTGTAATATATACATATATATACAAGAGAAGAGAAAATAGGAAATGGGTCAGAGCCCGATTGTTAAACAGTTTAAAATTAGTTTAGCAAGTATTTAAAATGCTTACCGGCTAATGCAACAATCATATTAGTGCGGCACTCCCTTGAGAAATTCTCACCTATCTTCTAATGTGCACACCTATCGCACTAATACTCCCAACGGTTTAACTTATCTTAAGTTACTCACAAGATTTCATGTCGACAATTTCTAATGTTAAGAAAGTTAATTTTATTTAAAAGAAAAGTTCTCACATAAGCCTCATTTGATTATAAAGTTTCTTAGTAATGCATCATACTTTTCAAACACGTATTCCCAAGTTGAAATATTTATTCATTACTTTCTTACCATTAGACACAATAGGTAGTTTTTCAAATTTCAAGTTTAAATATATATATTAATTACTCATATAATATATATGTATCAACAGCACCCCACATAAAATTTATAGTGCTGGCATACTCTACTATCCAGTCCCCGTATCACTTGTACTAAGGGAAATACTAGTTCAGAATCACTCTCGAATTGTATTAACACAAAACACATACAAATTAAGGCAAAACATAGTTCCAAGTCAATAAAAGGTCATCAAATACCCTCACGTCTCTTAGGATCATCTGACTATTGATCCGATAGACTGTACCAAGGATTCCTATGTTCTAGGGTATGAGTCAATATCCCCCATAAAGGTCCCATCGAGATAAGACTGACCCATCGCAGTAATCTCAGGGATAGCAAGTAGCGCGGGCATGATTTTCACACTTATATAGTATATGCATAAACACAGTCATATATGTATACTAACATTTCTATTTCAAATTTAGGTACACCCACGACCCATGCTATGATATTTATTCTTATTACACATTACTAGGTTATCACGTATAACGGTTTGTCTCGTATTCTTATTTATGGAATTATTCCAACTTACTACGTAACACTCGTGAATTCCTATCTCCCCAAGTGTAATTTCAGTAGGTACTCATTTATTTTACAACGTAACTTCCTTACGAGTCTCACCCTTTAACATATGTTTCCATTATCCCTTATGTGTAAAACACCTCCGTGAAATGTTAATCTTGTCTTACATTAAAGGTTCCATTTTTATAAAGTCCCACTGGTCTTCTTTATATCCCAAAATGTTCTAACATTAATGTCTAAGGATGTCTAATCATTTAAGTTGGAACAACCTATTAAAAAGGAGTGTGAGTTTGCCAGGAGGGGTCGATCGATCTATGGCAGGGGTTCGATCGATTGATTCATCGATCGATCGATGATCCTAGGTCGATTGATCGATCAAGCAGGTATGGCGAATCTGCAGAATTTTCAATTACGGGTTTCTTCTTCCAAAATCATTCAAACCAATATATTTGACTTCCAAACTCCCAACAATTTATACTACAAGTGTTATATTCTCAAATAAGTGGTATCCTACGTAAGGCATACAAATTTTCATCATGAATAACGAATTAAATGGGCCATAATCCATAAAAATATCAAGAACCCTAATATTTTCTTTGTTTAGTTTCTTCCCATTCTTTTACCAGATTTCATACTCCTAATTTACTTTAATTTCGTGGTTCAACCTCTACATGTGTATTTGGTTTCTAGAATATGTCCTTTACCTATACATCATGCGGATTCAAGTCTCCAAAATAGATTTTTCTTTCACAAAAACTAGTCCTAATCAATCCTAGACTGATATTACTGAAGCATTAAATGAAATAGAACAAGATAGATACTTGTTTGGGAATTCTTGGTTCAGATTTGCTGAGAGATTAGTGTGGTTGTGATCCTAGTTGCGTGATCTAAAGTTTGGCGGCGACGGCGGTGCAAACGGTGGAGTTCTTGGCCTAGAACTCCTTAGAAAGATCCTCCTCTTCCTCTCCAATGGCCGTCTATGGCTTATGGTTCTTCTAACCCTAGAAGATGACTCCTACCATCTGATATAACCTTAGAAAAATCGTGGGTTTCCATGCCCAAAAATATAAAATGCCTAAAACGCCCTCCCGGGATGTTAATTAGGCCTAAAAACGCCCCGAGACCCAAACTAAATCCCCGGGTATATTATTTGACTATCTCGACCCTTCCGTACACATCGACGTACTCAAAATGGCCATACGGGTGATTTATAATTTATTCACTTTTAATAGTTCAAATTTAATCCTGACACGACACAAGCGCGTCCCGATAAATTTCCAAAATTACCAAATTAGATTCTCGTGGTAATTTTTACTAATTACAATTACACCACTTACTTTACCCATAAAGTAACTTACAAAAAAATAATTACTAACTCTCATCACGCTAGTAAGTATTTAAATGATTTTTCGAATTAATATTAAATTAATATCTCTAATTAAATTTAATAAATTCCCAAAAATTAAAAGTCATAAAAATACGGGGTATTACATATATTAACCACGATCTCCACTTTTACTACCAACTTCCAAACCTAAAAAATGCATGTTAATTATAAGAAACTACAAAATACATATAATAACCAGAGAAAAATGAGAAAGAAAGAAATAATAATATACAAAGTCATGAAAATTACCATCATCACCATAACTTAATAATATAAATAGTTTGGGATCATTATGATTAATAATCTTTATATTACTAAGTAAAAACATATCATAAACTCATTTGTGTGACCTCACAACACAAATCTCAAACGTAAACTCATGGCCATAATGGTGCTCATCGGAATCATCAATAATGAAGAATTCTAAATCATTCGAATCATATGTTGATGTATCACATGAAGGTAAAAAATCACAATAATGATCCCCATATTTATTATCCTTTTTCAAAAATAATCACATGAAATTTGGGATGCATAGTCTAATCTTAAACATGAGACTTTATGAAAAGTGAGAGAATATGAGGTATCACGTAGGGATAAACTTTCTTTATAATAACTTGAAGTATCACTAAAATTTAATGACGAATTTCTCAAATAAATTTTTCCACATATAAGCCGAAGTAGCATTTTTTTAATTAAATTATAAGAAAAATCTTGATAAAAAATAATATTTAAATCACAAATATTAAATGTGTCAATATGATCAATTTTCTCCTCACAAAATTGAGTATCCCCATTTAATTCATGACTGCTTTTATAAATAACATTATTATAACGTTTGTTCATCCTTTTCCAATTGATACACTTTGGTGGCAACTAGAGATTAAATGGGTTAAACTCTCATCTACTTGTTCTTTAATTTCTTTACAAATGACCACTGACCCATTTGGTTCATATAAAAATATGCGGTCATCTAACTTTTCAGTATTTTACATCAACAAATCCAAAGGATGAATAGAGGAATAAAAAAGGATGACGGGATAAAAAATATGAGCATTACCCAATGCAGTTTACTACTCATGAATTATTTTTTTTGAAATTTATTTATTTATTACTTATTTTTTCTATAACAAAAGTAATTAAAAATTGAATCAAAACCATGTAAACTAACACATAATAATTTGATTTATCTAATTCAGGCGAGGATAAATTCAATTTTAAAATCAAGTTTTTTCGAGAGTAATCGACGACAACACGGGTCTCCGAATCAATCCCCTAATTAGACAACTCCTACTCGTTGTCAAGAGAGAAATTAAAAGACACCCAACTACGGTTATCGCCTCAAATTATGATTTTACCTCTAGGTAGGTGGTCGGTACGAGACATGTTAAAAACTATCAATTCTAGATAAGGTAAAATAGAATCGATTTTACATGTTTGTGTTAGAGTATCTTTTAATTCTAACCTCGTTAAGGGTTTTCCTACGAGCTATGTGATACCCTAGGGCCAATATCTAATTAATTTTAAATTAAAAGTGATTGTCCGGGATATGCAAATGCTTGGTTAATATAGTAATTTTTGGGCCAAGGAAGGGTGCTGAAATTTTCACCTTATCTTGTAATTGAGCTTTCGTCCTTAACTCAAATTAATGCAACGTGCTAATTTAAATGTGCGAAAACAAAACCATGTAAGGATCACACAAAACGTACATTCGGCGTGAACTTTGTACAATCACTTGTTTACGTTGGGCTGCAGTTTAAGTTTCCATCGATCGGGGAAAGCGTCGCCAACGTTTCAGTCGTCCTCGAGAATTTCTTGTGCTCGTGACGAGATTAAACAAGTGTCCTTCACATTTGCCCACCGCTGCTTACTTTTACAAAAAAAAATCACTTTTTTTGTCGTTATTTCTTGTCTTCTTTTTGTATTTTTTAATGTGCTACTGAAAATAACACAAAAAAAACTACAAAAAGCGTAAAGAACGACACAAAAAAAAATGATACAAGCACTAATGGTGTATTTAACAATAAAAAGAATACACAAATTATAAAATAAACAAAAGACACTATTTTTTTAATATTCTAGAAATATAAAAATATTCTACTGGAATAAAATATTTCTTAGAATTTTTGAATTTTTTTTAAAAAATTTAGGGACTAATTATAGAAAATATGATATCTGAAAATTTTCAAGAAAAAAATATTTATTTTTTTTAGATTTTTTAATTTTTATTCAAACAAAAATGCTAAAAGAAAAAAAATACTAGTCCAAAAATCAATAAATAAAAATTGACATAAATCCCCGGCAACGATTTCAAAAATTTGCTATCAAATTATAAAGTTACCCTTAAGTGTATGGCCTATTATATAATAGTTTATGCAAGTATGGATTGATCTCACTGAGATTTGTTCAATTTCATGAATGAACGACTTTCCTACTAGGCGGTATAATGCAGAGATAAAAATTATGGCCTAATACTAAGGTAAAAAAAATAATGAGTAATGAGAGAAACACAAGATATGTAATTAAATATGGGAGAAAAGTAGGACTTCTGATCAATTTATCACTTTTAAACTAATATTACATATTAATTTAATTCCCTCATTCCCGATTTTATAACTCAAAATGAACCGACTCTTGCCACGTATATTTCGGAAAATAAAACATTCGCATTGTAGAAATATTTATTTTCTCTAAAGTTTTTAGACGGCATAAATCCTTATTCTCTTAAAAAGTTCACTTTTATGTTTTTAATATAGTCTTTAAGCTTGAGGTATCAATTAATTTAATAAAATCATAACCCACCAAAAAGTACCCACACCAAAACTTGAAATATGAATTATCAAATAATTTGAAGGTTTAAAATGCACATTCTTATCATTTTAAGTGAAAATCAAATTTTTGTTGCAATCAAAACAAATCGAGAATAAAATGTGACACCCCGCTTAAAATAATAACGGGTGGCCAGCCCTATACTACATTAAATCAGGAATCTCAGATGGCTTAGTCTCAACATCAACAGACTATAATATATATAGATAAGGCTAACTATCCGAAATCATATAAGCGAGATGCCAAAATTAAATAAAACATACCATGAACCACAAACCAACACTATAGAACTACTATTAAAGGTAAAACATACTCAATTACCAGAATAAAAGAAAGTGCTAGAATAAAAAGAAATGACTACGTATAAGGAGAAATATACCCGAATAAGCTGTCGGGTCACAGAAAGTACAATAATCATAAAGACGAAATATAAACAGCTATAATTAACTCTTGGGTGTAAACCCGATGTACAAAATGAATCTTATTTATTCACAAATAAATAGGAAGAGACTACAATCTAAATCCCGCAACAGTGCGCACCTATTACGGCTCCCAAGACTCTAGATAGAAAAGCATTTGGCGTCCATGCGGTAGGACACCTGTAGTAATATATATACATATAGAAGGAGAGAAATATAAACGGGTCAGAGCTCGAGGTGTAAAAATTGTTCAGCAAGTGTGTTAACCGTGCATAATATATATCAATGTATTATTTCATAATTAAAGTGGAGTCGCACTCTCGTGAAACCCCAACTCACCTCTCATCTATCAGCGCGCACCTATTCACGTATAAGGACAACCTACCTGACCATAGGCACGGCCTATACCCACAAGACCCTCCATCCTAACATAACACAAGAATCCTTTCCATTCTAATCATACTTAAATATATATACACATATATGCCATACTAGGCTTTATTGATTCCAATTTATAACTTAATCAGTTATCCATCTTATTTCTTCACATAATAACATTAAGCTTCATATTAAGAGTTTATTATCTAAATAACATGCACAATTTAGTAAGGAGAAAACTTCTCTCTACTATCAACATTGCACTGCGTTTCGTGCGTGGGGCATCTCGCAAAGAGAAATCCAAAAAAGGAACCCCTCGATACACTACTCTTTGACAATGTTGATCGTAGGGATCCATTATCTCATCTACACTAATACTACTACAATCTAAATAACTATCTAAGAACAACCTAGAAGTCTCCATTATATCCTCAGGTCGATATCACCGAAATTGTCTCTAAGTGTGATACATCAACCCCCAACGATTTTGTACACCATAATCATCCGAGATGTACACCATAGAAATTTCATATCCTTTTTCACCTGTAGGATATATAAATATGTATATAATCACTCTAAACATACATATATATACAGTCATTCTTTCTCATAGCCACGTGTACGTAACATATATAATGTACAACTGTCAAATACATAATATAACCGTCTATATAATGCCAAAATACTGCACCATGCTATCATCTTCTAGGGCATTACTCACATACCATCCTGGGGTCCCCATCTATCGGACTATTTTCTCACCTCCATGGCGACAAAATCAATCATAATGCGTGGGAAGCGATCACATTTCCTAGCCGGTCAAGTAAGAATGTCCCATACCCAAGACTTCTCACCCCCAAAATATAAAATCATACAAATAAATAAAATGGACGACTATGACCAGGGGAATATCCACACCCTGCTCCTCGAGCCAGGATTCTCACCCTCATCGTGCAACTTCCCATGATAGCATGTGCCTGGTATGCTTTACATCACAAGTATATATATCATTCACATACACAATATATATACATCCATATGATCACATCATATAATTAAACCATCACATATGGTTTAAATATTCATGCCATGAGTACATACATATATACATATCTACATAAAAATATATACATACATAAATACATACAATCTCTCATTCGTATGTATGAAACTTATAAACTCGACTATACGTGTATATAATCCTCTTTATACTAGCCATCATCCCAAATGTATTTAATTTAATTCCTTATCTAAATACAATCCCTCACTTGAAGTATATTCATCCATTGCTCCTATGATATGAATAGTATCTTAATATATTCAACATTAAGGTTATCACCCCAAAGTTTAATGTGCATAACCATCACTACCCTTCCCATCAATATCCGAATACACATCTACATATCCAACAATAACCCACACTATCGGTATACACATGACTAATAGTCTACAAGCCTCAAGCTTAAAATTAAATTCATTTTATGATCCCATCATCTTTTGGTATGCCCGACGTTGATCACACATAGATATGTAGTAACTACCCCGACTACCATTTGACCCCATCTTGTTCTAGTCATTAGAGTATCCCCATCATTCACAAATTGGCCTACTATTCAATTTCTCATATGAGCCCTTAATCTTATTGCATTTACAATCAATTCCCTAAGTTAAACATTACTAAGGATACGTGACCACTCTCTCTCGTCGATCCCCAATCAATTTTAAATAGAATCGTATCACTATAAGGATTCAACACAATTATTGGACAACTATTTTCACGTCACACCTTTCCACTCTCGCTTAAGGATTCCTACACCATACGTCAAATATAAACTCACTTATGACCTCTAAATAGAACTCCCGTTCATAAAGATATTCCCACACTACTCAAAAATAACAATCTTCAATACGCACATATATTCGTCTCCAAAATAGTTTGATGTGTCCCCACTATCATAACATGTAAGAAACTCCTTAGACATCTTCAAATCATAACCGTTTCATCAATTTATAATGTTCCTAGTCGATAGGCCTAAGAGAATAGGAGTAAAATTCTCCCTAGGTAAAATTATTCAAAATTGCCCTGTTTCCGAATTGATTCGGCGCCTCCGAATCGATTCGGTCCTAGTTACGAATTGATTCGGTCCATCTAAATCGATTCGGCCCAACTAGACCTGTAAGTCTACTATATACCGAATCGATTCTCTAGGGGCGAATCGATTCGGCCCTAAAGACCTGATGCTTCTGCAACATGGCGAATCGATTCGCTAGGGAGGAATTGATTCAGACAATTTAGAAAACCACGAAATTGGCTATTTATCCAAAACCCAAAAATTCCCAATATTCCAATTATACTACTTCCAACCCTTTATTCTAAACCCAAATATATTCCCAACATCAAATATTCTCCTATATCAAATCCCCTTCATTTTTACTCCCTTAAACCCATGTGTAAACATTTATTTCAAGATTGAAACCAAAATTTAGCTTTTGATAAATATACCCAAAATCCAATTCTTTTATCCACAAATTATGAATTTAAATACAAAAATGAAATATTTAACAAGATTAAAACACTTGCCTGAGAATTATAGAGGTTGGATCGTCCCCAGAACTGCGCATTGGACGAAATCTCCAAGCTTTCTCCCCTCTCTCTCATCCTTTATTCTTCTTATTTTTCGTTTCTTTTGTATTTCTCTTTTCTCACAAATGAGAAGGGCTGAAATCGTAAGCCCTTAAATCCCTTAAAACACAAGTCCCAATTTTTAAATGTTGATACACACTTTAAATGACTCGTTTTCTCCAATTCGAGACAACTAACTGAAAAATATTTCGGAACCGAAATAAAACCCAAGGACATTCATTGCGACTATCTCAATCTAGCCGAAACCAACGGCGCACTCAGAATCATCATCCGGAATACTTTAAAATGTCTACAATTTATGGACTTCAATTTCCAAAATTTAAAAATTCTTCGATTTAAATAAATTTAATTCTCCTAAAAATTTAATTTCTCAGTCCCAAAATCGTGGGGTGTTACATATCTTCTCCCCTTATAAAAATTTCATCCTCAAAATTTAGGTCATGGCTAGGACTTCGAATCTCATCTAGTCCTTACATATACCCTCTACATCACTATACATGCCTCATCCACTTCTCACATCGAGTCAGGTAAGCTTTAAAATCGAACTAACTACCCAAGGCACCCATACACCCCATACCGAGCTCAACTCGAAACTCAAATCATAATATAACTCTCAACAAATATATTCTATAGCAACATATTAAGTATATAAAAGTTTGAAACTCCCAACGGTTGAACTCCTCTCAATTCTTGACCCCACTAGATACCTTTATGCGGGGGAGGTCTCGCAAGAGACATCCAAACAAGGAAACTTACTAATACACTACTTTGTATCTATGTCGGGGATTGAGATCAGTTAAACCAGGGTTAAGTTTTATAAAAGATTTTCAAATTTTTTAGATATTTCCCGAAGGCCTATATAACAATACAATATCAAATAATTACGTGTCTTTTGACACGCCAAACAAGCACCTTATGTTGTCGTCACAAGATCCCAACAAACACAATACTCTAACCAATACCTAGTCCTCCAAACTAGCACAACCATGAGCTAAATTCTCTGCTCAAAATAAATCTACTAAACTCTAAACCCCTCAGTTATACAATTCCTTTACATCACATTAAAGCATTACCGCAAGTTAAGCCTTTCCCTCACTAGAATACCACAATTATATGCCCTAGCATATCGATAAAATAATAACATAATAACCACTACCCAACAAACCTAATCAATTCGCACTTTCGGAAATCAATAGCATAACTCTCTATTAACTCATCGTGAGACGGTCTAATACCTTAAAAGATGCCATACAAAGGCCACACTTGCTCACTCCTTCCCAAGGCCTAATTCTCCTCAAAGAAATATCCTCCCCATACATCCTTCCTACCCATCCTAAAGGATAAGGTGCTGTTGCGACCCCTAACAATCTCCTCAGTCCTACTCAATGGACCCAAAACTCTAAATTTCTCACTCCCTCTTCCCAGAAGGCAATACTCTAGATATTGGAACAACTCCACACACCTCACATCGGTAAGAGTAACCAACCCCAGGTTTCCTAAAAAATGTTAAATAATTTCTCAATCTAAATCACCCAAGGGCTTCCAATTCTCTCCTCGTCACCACTTACCTTATCGATCACGAAATTCTCCTTCTCATCTCCGCTTGAATCACGAAAAGAAATAACTTAAATAAAAGCATACCCAAAATCTATTATGGTTATTTCACCTATCATCTTATCCCTTCCTCGATGACCTATTCTCCGCGACGTCTGAGGCGAAAGCAACTGTGTCAGAACGTCATTCGAGTAAGTGCATCTCGCGGAAGAAGATAAACATAGTGAACACAACAATCCTGATAGTAGGGCTCTATATCAAGAACGTTAACGGAAGAATGTAGAAAACCCGCACAGATCTTAAAGACTCTAGAACCTGATGCTCTGATACCATATGTGACACCCCGCTTAAAATAATAACGGGTGACCAACCCTATACTACATTAAATCAAGAATCTCAGATGGCTCAGTCTCAACATCAACAGACTATAATATAAATAGATAAGGCTAACTACTCGAAATCATACAAGCGAGATGCCAAAATTAAATAAAACATACCACGAACAACAAACCAACACTACAGAACTACTAATAAAGGTAAAACATGCCCAATTACCACAATAAAAGAAAGTGCTAAAATAAAAAGAAATGAGTACGTACAAGGAAAAATATACCCGAATAAGCTTTCGGGTCACAAACAGTACAACAACCATAAAGACGAAATACAAAAATCTATAATTAACTCTTGGGTGTAAACCCGTTGTACAAAATGAATCCTATCCATTCACAAAGAAATAGGAAGTGACTATAATCAAAATCCCGCAACAGTTCGCACCTGTTACGGCTCCCAAGACTATGGATAGAAAAGTATCTGGTATCCATGCGGTAGGACACCTGTAGTAATATATACATATATCAGGAGAGAAATATAAACAGGTCAGAGCCGAAGGTGTAAAAATTGTTCAGCAAGTGTGTTAACAGTGCATAGTAGATATCAATGCATTATTTCATAATTAAAGTGGAGTCGCACTCTCGTGAAACCCCAACTCACCTCTCATCTATCAGCGCGTACCTATTCGCATCCTGGAATCTTAATTAAGTTACCTCTCCTATAAGGACAAGCTACCTGACCATAGGCACGGCCTATACCCACATGATTTGCCATCCTAAAATATCCCAAGAATCCTTCCCATTCTAATCACACTTAAATATATATACACAAATATGCCATAATAGGCTTTATTGATTGGAATTTATAACTTAATCAGTTATCCATCTTATTTATTCACATAATAACATTAAGCTTCAAATTAAGAGTTTATTCTCTAAATAACATTCATAATTTAATAAGGACAAAACTTCTCTCTACTATCAACATTGCACTGCATTTCGTGCGTGGGGTGTCTAGTAAAGCGAAATACAAACACGGAACCCCCCGATACACTACTCCTTGACAATGTTGATCGTAAGGATCCATTATGTCATCTACACTAATACTATTACAATCTAAATTGCTATCTAAGAACAACCTAAAAGTCTCCATTAAATCCTCGGGTCGATATCACCGAAATTGTCTCTAAGTGCAATACATCAACCCCCAACGATTTTGTACACCATAATCATCCAAGATGTACACCATAGAAATTTCATATCCTTTTTCATAGCCACGTGTACATAACACACATAATGTCCAACTGTCATATACATAATATAACCGACTATATAATGCCAAAATACTTCACCATGCTATCATCTTCTAGGGCATCGTTCACATACCATCCTGGGGTCCCCATCCATCAAACTATTTTCTCACCACCATGGTGACAAAATCAATCATAACGCGTGGGAAGCGATCACAGTTCCTAAACGATCAAGTGAGAACGTCCTATACACAAGACTTCTCACCCCTAAAATATAAAATCATACAAATAAATAAAATGGACGACTTTGACCTAGGGAATATCCACACCCTGCTTCTCGAGCCAGGATGCTCACCCTCATCGCGCAACATCCCATGATAGCACGTTCCTGGTATGCTTTACATCACAAGTATATATATCATTCAAATACACAATATATATACATCCATATGATCACATCATATAATTAAACCATCACATACGGTTTAAATATTCACGCCATAAGTACATACATATATACATATCTACATAGATATATATACATAAATATATACATACCATCTCTCATTCGTATGTATGAAACTTATAAACTCGGCTATACATGTATATGATCCTCTTTATACAACGTATTTAATTTAATTCCTTATATAAATAGAATCCCTCACTTAAAGTATATTCATCCATTGCCCCTATGATATGAATAGTCTTCCAATATATTTAACATTAAGGTTATCACCCCCAAAGTTTAATGTGTATAACCATCACTACCCTTCCCATCAATATCCTAATGCACATCTACATGTCCAACAACAATACCGACTAACGTTATTCACATGACTAATAGTCTACAAGCCTCAAGATTAACTTATATTCATTTTATGATCCCATCATCTTTTGGGATGCCCAACGTTGATCACGCATAGATATGTAGTAACTACCCTGACTACCATTTGACCCAATCTTGTTCTAGTCATTAGAGTATCCCCATCATTAACAAATTGGCCTACTATTCAATTTCTCCTATGAGACCTAAATCTCATTGCTTTTACAATCTATTCCTTAAGTTAAACATTACTAAGGATACGTGACCACTCTCACTCGCCGGTCCCCAATCAACTTTAAATAGAATACTATCACTCTAAGGATTCGACACAATTATCGGCCTACTATTTTCACGCCACACCTTTCCACTCTCTCTTAAGGAGTCCTACACCGTACATCAAATATAAACTCACTTATGACCGCTAAATAGAAATCCCGTTCATAAAGAAATCCCCACACTGCTCAAATATAACAATCTCCAATACGCACATATATTCGTCTCCAAAATAGTTTGATGTGTCCCAACCATCATAACATATAAGAAACTCCTTAGAAATCTTCAAATCATAACCCTTTCATCAATTTATAATGTTCCTAGTCGATAGGCCCAAGAGAATAGGAGTAAAATTCTCCCTAAGAAAAATTATCCAAAATTGCCCTGTTTCCGAATCGATTCGGTCCTAGTTACGAATCGATTCGGCCCATCCGAATTGATTCGACCCAACTAGACCTGTAAGTCTGCTACATACTGAATCAATTCACTAGGGGTGAATCGATTCGTCACTAAAGACCTGATGCTTCTGCAACATGGCGAATCGATTCGCTAGGGGCGAATCGATTCCACCAGTTAAGAAAGCCACGAAATGGGCTATTTCTCCAAAACCCAAAAATTCCCAAAATTCCAATTATACTACTTCCAACCCTTTATTCTCAACCCAAATATGTTCCCAACATCAAATCTTCTCCTATATCTAATCTCCTCAAGTTTTACTCCCTTAAACCCATGTGTAAACATCAATTTCAAGATTGAAACCAAAATTTTAGTTTTGATAAATATTCCCAAAATCCAATTCTTTTATCCACAAATTATGTAGTGAAATACACAAATGAAATATTTAGCAAGATTAAAAACTTGCCTGAGAATTGTAGAGGTTGGATCGTCCCCGGAATCGCGCATTGGACGGAATCTCCAAGCTTTCTCCCCTCTCTCTTTTCCTTTCTTCTTCTTATTTCTCTTTTCTTTTCTATTTCTCTTTTCTCATAAATGATAAGGGATGAAATCATAAGCCCTTAAATACCTTAAAACACAAGTCCCATTTTTTAAATGTTGATACATACTTTAAATGACTCGTTTTCTCCAATTCCAGCCAACTAACTTAAAAATATTGCGAAACCGAAATAAAACCCAAGGACAGTCATTTCGAATATCTCGACCCATCCGGAACCAATGGCACACTCAAAATCATCATCCAGAATACTTTAAAACGTCTTCAAATTTTGGACTTCAATTTCCAAAATTTAAAAATTCTTCGATTTAAATAAATTTAATTCTCCCAAAAATTTAATTTCTCAGTCCCAAAATTGTGGGGTGTTACATAAAAATGATGTTAAAATTACTAATTAAGTGTGATAAATATCACCTAATCCTAGTACACAATTTATGCTAGCATAATGAATGATGTTATAAAATTGCAAGCATGAATAATAATTCTCATTAATCCATCAAACTTACAAATGATTGTATCTCACAATTAATCTTGACGAAATTGTCCCCATAAAAGTACAATTCTTGACCCTCCAAAATAAAATTTCTACTCTCTTAAAATCCCTCCCAAAAATTGTCTCCAAAGTGATGACCCCGAGGTATATATTTATATGCCAAGAGGTGAAGACTCTGAATGAGACTAAAACATCTTTTTAATTTGTTAAAAATTAATTATAAAATTCAAAACCAATTTTAAAAGGTATTTTTCAAAATAAAATAAATGGGGTCTCTTTATAATTGGTGCCTTTATGAATTTGGAGTTTCTTACTACGATTTGACAAGTGATAAGCTTCTTGGGAGTCGGTCTTGTACTTGGAATCTTTAAAGATCTTTAATCCTTTTTTTCTTTGAAACCCACGAATTTCAAGCCTTTTATTCCTAGATTTTAGTCATTAATAAACTTCTTTGGCTTGATATTGATTTTTAGGAAATGATAATGGAACAAAACTGATGGGAATATAGGAGACAACTGGTAGTTTGAATCTCTCCCAATAGATCACTCATCGTATTTGTTAAATATGCTGCTCATATTAATTTTGAAGACTTCCTAGCAGCTTAAATTTCTTCACAGTGTAATACCTCGTATTTTAACGAAATAAATTAATGAATAGAACTAATTATTACTTGTGTGATTTAGTAATAATAAATTGACATAATTTAGATAATTATCAAATTTTGCGTGCAATATGATTGTTGGTAGCGTGTGTTTAGAATAATCAATATATAATATCAATTACAAAACTATTGGGTTATGTGTACGCATAGAATTATTAAGTATATAATTTATTTTTGTCGTGAGGTAATACTATGTGTTGTGGATACTATCATTTGGATTGGAGTTTGTAGTATCGTGAAGACCCGGATATGTATTTTTATTATCTTAATTAGGGCTCGGCGGTAGGTATACCCTTAGAGTAAGTTTTGGGCTTTTTCGATGTGTGTTTTGGGCTCATTTGGAGGACCAAAAAATAGTCCTTAAGAGGTCCAAAAATTAGAGATATGAATTGCGATTAGGACTCTTTAATGAGAAATGGAAAAAAGAACCTAACAACAGGAGGCATATAGGAGACGTGGAAAAATCTTAGAGCCTATATTCGGTGTTCTTTTATTTTCACGCAAGAAATCCCTTGAAATACTCTAGTGAATCTTGTAATACCCCGTAATTTTAATGACTTTTAAAAAGGGTTATATTTTAAATTAATGGATTAATTGGATCTTATTATAAATTTATTCATTTGGGTTTTATCCGAATTGTGGATATTAAAATAGATGATTCTGAATATTACTTAAAGATATTTAGGTAATATATGAATGTGATGTCATTGATATAACGGTATGATATAAATTCGGTAATTTGAATTTTTAGTCAGACGCGGTATGGGATGTGTCGGGACTAATTTATTAAATTAAAAAGGAAATTTATTTTCTATCGACCTTATAGTCATTTCGACTGCGTCGTTGCGTCCACAAGGTTCGAAATAGTCATAAAAGTCTATTTGGATGTTAATTTTGAGTCTCGGCTCATTTGGAAATGAAAAGATAACCCAAAAGGGCATTTTGGTTATTTTTACAAGGGGGATGAATAGTGATTTTGGGTTTTGTCTTATTATAAGTATTTGGAGATTAGTGTATGTAGGTGCATTTCATATCTTCTACACAAAATTTAAAAGTCATCTTCTTAGAGAGAGTGGAAGGTTTCTTGGAAAGAAAAAGAAGTTTGCTTGGGAAGGAGGAGAACCAAAGGTCAAAGGTCACCACCACCATCACCACCTGTGTTATTCAACTCCAAAGGATCAGATCTTCATTAGAGGCAAGTGTTTGATATTTGCAATTTAAGTTCGTATATTGTCCATGTTAGGATAGTTATAAAAAGAGATGATTTTCATGCTTGGAAGATGAAAGGATATAGTTGTTAATGGATTTTTGGAATCTAAAAATATATAGGAATTAAACTCATGTTTTAGGTAGTTGGTAATCCAATAAATATTCATCAATCTGTGGAAGAAATTCTGATAATAGATTAGTGTTCTTGAAGATAATATGTTGATAATTTTCTGGAAAAAGAGGCAAAAACGAGTGGAATGAGAAGAGCCAATTTGGAATGTTTAGATCTTATTTTTGAGTGAATTTGGATGAGATTTAAGAAAAAACTCAAAACACATACCTGACTCAATTTTTCGCGTATAATCCAAATCTGAAGTTGGATTGATGATTTGAATAATTTTTGGATCTGATTTTTCTGAGTATTTAAAATATGAGAATTCATGATGTTGTTTCTTTTTAATGTTGGTTCTTATCCCAAAACTTTTATAGATCTTCGGTTATTATTAATTGCATATTATGGGACTTAGAGAAGATTAGTAATCCCTAGTTAAGATTTGAATTAATTTGATTGGGATTTAATCGATTAGAATTATGATAATTAAAGTTAAAGAGATTTCGGTTGCTAGATTCATGTGTTGGATTCTAATCTGTTTGTATGAGGATTAAGGATAGTTCAAGTAGGGGAGATTTAACATAACACCTGGGTAGCCTTAGGGTTACAATTTAAACATCAAGGACTGAGTTTAAGCTCATTATTGATTTCGCAAGGGCTGAGTGTAGTACAAGAGCGTAGTGGTATGGCTCCTAGATAGAGATGGGAGTTTAGAACACATTTGGTTGAAAGAGGGTATGAGGTTATTCCGATCGCATATTTGAAGTTGATGAACCTCCTCGATCGACAAAGTTAAGTAGTAGTATATTGGAGGGGTTCCTTATTTGGATTTCTCTTTGCGAGACGCTCCGCGCATGAACCTTAACGACGTCGGGAGTGGAGAGATGTTATAGGATGCGAGGATAATTAAATTATGAAGTAAAGATATGACATTTTAATACGTGGGATAATGCTACGTATGGGAATAATCTAAGGTTAATGTGAGTACCTTGTTGTTAGTATACTATAGGTATGATAATACCTATTTGATTGATTAAGGATTATGTGTATGACATACCTATCTTACTTGCTATCGGTTGGAGGTTTGCGCATGAGGGCAGTCATATCCTGATGAATCCATGGGATCTTTGATTTGTCGCTCGAGAACATAGGTCTATGAAAGACTTATCGGGGAGTTGATAAGTCCGCTGACTGTGGGTACGTAGGTATGTGCGTGACCCATGGATACGAGAACTATGTTCGCCTCCAATGTTTGTGTTGTTGTTTATGGTTCAAGGAATCCTTACCGAACCTTTTGTCCACTATTCGGCGACCAGCGATGATGGGACATGATAGCAGAGTAATGCATTGCACCACAGCTGTGACTCGGGGTGTCGTATTATATATGAATATATATATATATATAATGGATTAAATGATTGAATGGTTATATTTTGGTTAAGTCATCTACTGTGTGATAATTGTAGATAAAGGCGAATTGAGAAAAGAATGGAATTAAGTTAATGAATGTTTATTCTTATAGAATTGAAAAGCTTAATTCATATTAATGAGAAATGATTCATGTTAATGAGCAACGATTCATATAAATGAAAAATGTATAAGAATGATTATGTAACGTATGGTATGGGACGTACAGGGTTATGATATGGGAATGGAATTATATTATGGAATTGTTAAAGAGGAATCATTAACTAGGTGGTTAATAGAAAACGTTAAGTGTGCACTCTATTTGAGAGGTGAGATTAGCAAGTGAGAGTTGGATCTAACATGTACATAATAAATGCTTTATTGCACTTGTTAAATACTTGCTGTTTTAAAAATCATTTACACAATCGGGCTCTGACCCGTTTCCTTGCATATTTTCTTTTCTATTGTATCTTCTATATCAGGTGTCCAGCAGCAGGGATGCCAACCTTAGCGGATTATGACAGGCTATGGATTTATGGAGTTTTTCTTAGACGCCTATCATCATTTGATTCACAGTATTCTCTTAGTAGGGCATGTCGCCCAAAGGATTCAGTTATCTTTTTCTATCGGGGTCAAATACTATGGTATTCGTGTCATTTTAATACATTTGATATTGTTGGGATTACTGTAATGGATTAATATTATTTGGGAATGTTTACTCCAATTGCATTCAAATTATTTTGTGTTATCTAATTGGTTATCAGTGTTGTAGAATAAAATGTGTTGTGTTATTCTTAAACTAGAAATGGATTTTGTTAAATTAAAATTTGAAAAGTTTTTAACCACAGCTTAATTGAGTATTGGGTGAGTTGTATATGTTTTCGACAGTGATGCTAAGAATGAGCCAACTGTATATTCTGTTTTAATTTGGTATGGGACTGGCCACCCGGTATTTAATTAGGCGGGGTGTTACAGGTGGTATCAGAGCATCAGGTTCTAGTGTCCTTTAGGATCTGTTCGGCTTACTGTGTTTTCAGCTTAGCGTTCTTTGATATAGAGCCCTATGATTAGGATTGTTGATCTCTTTGGTAAGATTTCGTATATATCAGTGAATCTTATTTATGTTTGGGAGTGATCGAACAAAGAAGTATGGCAGATGAGGGCCATTGAATGGATAGCGGAGATCGTACTTAGGAGGTTATGAAGTATGTTCGAGTATGATGACCGTAGTCGAGGTCACCCCTATTATGGAAAATTGAGGAGAGACGTCAGTAGAAGTTCTTAAAATGCGGGAATTGTGTGTGTTACCTAACGAAGGCAATATATTCAAAGGCTTGGGCATATAGTGGAGTGTGGTTAACTAGAACTGAAAATTTAGGGTAAAATTTTTCTTGACTTATCGGAGCAAAGTTATAATAGTGGGATTCAACAACCACCACCCACGAATGAGGGTATGTTCTCTATCTAAGGAATTATAAGGTGAATATTGATTTTTGTTGCGATTAATATTATATGGGAAAATGGGTTGCTAAACTTTGACTATAGCACTGTTATTTACGTGGACTCACCGACGGGTGTAGGATACCTATATTTACATGTTATCACGTGGGTTCGATTTTTATCATGGGATTACTTACCTTGAGCATGTCCGAGCGTGATATGACTATCGGCATGCATTGACGTGTGGTATACAAGAGAGTATGTACTACTATTATCCTGCATCTTGTCTTCTATAAGAGAGTAGATGCATAGACTCTATTTGAAATCGATAAAACTTAAGTTTTGTTTTAAATCGATAAACCTTATATATATATATATTTTTTTAAATCGATAAACCTGATAATTTTTTTTCGATAAACCAAATTTATATACTATTGACTAAGGACCTTAGGAGTTTCGATGACCGACTACTTTAGGAAGTAGTGTATCGGGGTGGTTCCTTGTTTGGATTTCGCTTGCGAGACACCCCACGCATGAGACTAATAATCGTTGGGAGTCGAAATAAGATAGGTCTTTATGATATGATTTTATAACCTTTTCTATTATAATAAAAGTTGTACGATAGGGTGTATGGGCGCCCTGGATGATTGGATTGTAGTAGTTTTTAAAATTGTGAAACAGTAAGTAGTTATGACTTCAGGATTTATTTGTTTAATAAGTGAGGATCATTTTTTCCAAACTTTGTCACGAGGACGGTATAGGGAAGATTGGGTATAATTTAAATTTGATTCAGTTGGAACTATATGGTGAGACTTAGTGTAACATCGATGGGGATTTCGTTAATGTATTGTATGGGCAGTACTACTTAGATTTCTTGCGATGTGAGATTTATACTTGGAGTTGACCTTATCAGTATGGTTCATTTTTCTGAATTTCGGGACGAAATTCTGTTATAAGGGGGGAAGTATGTAATACTCCGTAATTTTAATGACTTTTAAAATGGGTTATATTTTAAAATAATGGATTAATTGGATCTTATTATAAATTAATTCATTTGGGTTTTATCCGAATTGTGGATATTAAAATGGATGATTCTGAATATTACTTAAAATATTTAGTTAATATATGAATGTGATGTTATTGATATGACGGTATGATATAAATTCGGTTAATTTGAATTTTTAGTCAGACGCGGTATGGGACGTGTCGGGACTAATTTATTAAATTAAAAAGGAAATTTATTTTCTATCGACCTTATAGTCATTTCGACTGTGTCGTTGCGTCCAGAAGGTTCAAAATAGTCAGAAAAGTCTATTTGGATGTTAATTTTGAGTCTCGGCTCATTTGAAAATGATAAGATAACCCAAAAGGGCATTTTGGTTATTTTTACAAGGGGGGTGAATAGTGATTTCGGGTTTTGTCTTATTATAAGTATTTGGAGATTAGTGTATGTAGGTTCATTTTATCTCTTCTACACAAAATTTAAAAGTCATCTTCTTAGAGAGAGTGGAAGGTTGCTTGGAAAGAAAAAGAAGTTTGCTTAGGAAGGAGGAGAACCAAAGGTCAAAGGTCACCACCACCATCACCACCTGTGTTATTCAGCTCCAAAGGATCAGATCTTCATTAGAGGCAAGTGTTTGATATTTGCAATTTAAGTTCGTATATTGTCCATGTTTGGATAGTTATAAAAAGAGATGATTTTCATGCTTGGAAGATGAAAGGATATAGTTGTTAATGGATTTTTGGAATCTGAAAATATATAGGAATTAAATTCATGTTGTAGATAGTTAGTAATCCAATAAATATTCATCAATCTGTGAAAGAAATTTTGAAAATAATTTAGTGTTCTTGAAGATAATATGTTGATAATTTTCTGGAAAAAGAGGCAAAAACGAGTGGAATGAGAAGAGCCAATTTGGAATGTTTAGATCTTCTTTTTGAGTGCATTTGGATGAGATTTAAGAAAAAACTCAAAACACATACCTAACTCAATTTTTCGTGTAGAATCCAAATCTGAAGCCGGATTGATGATTTGAATAATTTTTGGATCTAATTTTTCAGAGTATTTAAAATATGAGAATTCATGATGTTGTTTCTTTTTAATGTTGGTTCTTATCCCAAAACTTTTATAGATCTTCGGTGATTATTAATTGGATATTATGGGACTTAGAGAAGATCAGTAAGCCCTAGTTAGGATTTGAATTAATTTGATTGGGATTTAATTGATTAGAATTATGATAATTAAAGTTAAAGAGATTTCGGTTGCTAGATTCATGTGTTGGATTCTAATCTGTTTGTATGAGGATTAAGGATAGTTCAAGTAGGGGAGATTTAACATAACACCTGGGTAGCCTTAGGGTTACAATTTAAACATCAAGGACTGAGTTTAAGCTCATTATTGATTTCGCAAGGGCTGAGTGTAGTACAAGAGCGTAGTGGTATGGCTCCTAGATAGAGATGGGAGTTTAGAACACATTTGGTTGAAAAAGGGGATGAGGTTATTCCGATCGCATATTTGAAGTTGATGAACCTCCTCGATTGACAAAGTTAAGTAGTAGTATATTGGAGGGGTTCCTTATTTGGATTTCTCTTTGCGAGACGCTCCGCGCATGAACCTTAACGACGTCGGGAGTGGAGAGATGTTATAGGATGCGAGGATAATTAAATTATGAAGTAAATATAGGACATTTTAATACGTTGGATTTAAAGAGATATAATGCTACGTATGGGAATAATCTAAGGTTAATGTGAGTACCTTGTTGTTAGTATACTATAGGTATGATAATACCTATTTGATTGATTAATGATTATGTGTATGACATACCTATCTTACTTGCTATCGGTTGGAGGTTTGCGCGTGAGGGCAGTCATATCCTGATGAATCCATGGGGTCTTTGATTTGTCGCTCGAGAACATAGGTCTATGAAAGACTTATCGGGGAGTTGATAAGTCAGCTGATTGTGGGTACGTAGGTATGTACGTGACCCATGGATACGAGAACTATGTTCACCTCCAATGTTTGTTCACTATTCGGCGACCAACGATGATGGGACATGATAGCAGAGTAATGCATTGCACCACACCTGTGACTCGGGGTGCCGTATTATATATGAATATATATATATATATACATATAATGAATTAAATGATTGAATGGTTATATTTTGGTTAAGTCATCTACTGTGTGATAATTGTAGATAAAGGCGAATTGAGAAAAGAATGGAATTAAGTTAATGAATGTTTATTCTTATAGAATTGAAAAGCTTAATTCATCTTAATGAGAAATGATTCATGTTAATGAGCAACGATTCATATAAATGAAAAATGTATAAGAATGATTATGTAACGTATGGTATGGGACATACAGGGTTATGATATGGGAATGGAATTATATTATGGAATTGTTAAAGAGGAATCATTAACTAGGAGTTTAATAGGAAACGTTAAGTGTGCACTCTAGTTGAGAGGTGAGAATAGCAAGTGAGAGTTGGATCTAACATGTACATAATAAATGCTTTATTCCACTTGTTAGATACTTGTTGTTTTAAAAATCATTTACACAATCGGTCTCTGACCCGTTTCCTTGCATATTTTCTTTTCTATTGTATCTTCTATATCAGGTGTCCAGCAGCAGGGACGCCAACCTTAGAGGATTATGACAGGCTATGGATTTATGGAGTTTTTCTGAGACGCCTATCATCATTTGATTCACAGTATTTTCTTAGTAGGGCATGTCGCCCAAAGGATTCAGTTATCTTCTTCTATCGGGGTTAAATACTATGGTATTCGTGTCATTTTAATACATTTGATATTGTTGGGATTACTGTAATGGATTAATATTATTTGGGAATGTTTATTTTAATTGCATTCAAATTATTTTGTGTTATCTAATTGGTTATCAGTGTTGTAGAATAAAATGTGTTGTGTTATTCTTAAACTGGAAATGGATTTTGTTCAATTAAAATTTGAAAAGTTTTTAACACCAGCTTAATTGAGTATTGGGTGAGTTGTATATGTTTTCGACAGTGATGCTAAGAATGAGCCAACTGTATATTCTGTTTTAATTTGGTATGGGACTGGCCACCCGGTATTTAATTAGGCGGGGTGTTACAAATCTGTAATTAATTTATTATTCATGTTTTTACTATTTGTTTTTGGGATTAGAACTCATATTTAGGACTAAATTTGTTCATCTAGTCGTGATACTGTTTTCTGCTAATTAATATCAGGAACTGATTAACCTTGTGATGAAAGTTTATGTTTTGATGTAGAAATCTAACATTGATGCAGTATACTGATTGGAAACCATGTTAAGACCCATGCTCTAGGATTTATGCAAATTTTTTAATCAAAACCATGTATTAACTTGGAAACTTATTTTGAAATTGAAATAGATTGGTAAAGTATTGATGTTTTGGGGCATAGATGGATCTTTATTGATTAACCCTTTAAATTCACAATCTAATCTGTTTGTAATGATTAGGAATCATTATAAACTTGTTCTCACAATTAGATTTAAGTTCTGGAATAGATTGGATTCGAATTGAAGCTATGTATTTTGTTAATGGAGTTTTTGGGTGAAGAACCAAGAAGTGAAGAAGATGATCTATGTACAGGGTTGGTCGATCGACTGATTGATCGATGGATGCCTTTGATCGATCGATGACTGGGGTTGATCGATCGATGCCCCAGTTTTGGCTTAGGTTGAGCTTTTATTTATTAGGTTTGATTTTTTAGCATAGTTTTGGTTCAAGGCCTTATGAGTGATAATAAAGTTTTATACTGAGGTGAGAGACTTAGTTTTATTAGGATTATAATTGTGGGTTTGTGAATGAGAAAACCTTAACGTAGATAAAAACCTCTCATATCAAAATTGGGTTAAATCGGCTAAACGTGTGGGTGAGCGATACCTTATGATCGTAGATATATGTTGATATGGGAGAGTGGCTAGCAAAAGTATATTTTAGGTGGTTAATTCTGGTCTGATAAATTATAAGCCAATTGATTAATTTATAAATTGAACGAATATACACACATGCACAAACGCACACATACAGATGTAGCTAGTGTCTTGACAATCCTCCAAACATGCAATCCTAATTTTCCAGAATTTTGAATTTTTTTATTTGAAAAATAAATGTGTCTCATATTCACAACATATAATTACAAGTGTCTTTCAATCAGTCATGCTAAGATCCATGTCTCTCACTAACTCACCCGTGAACATCGAAACATTTTTTTTAGTTTTGTTAAAACTCTACCATTCAGTTGTATCACTTTTATTTTACTTTTTTGCTATTCATCCCCTTTTCCCTCTTCATAAAAGTACACGTTTGAGTCCTATTGGCACCGACAATATAGTTTCAAAACCATGCAAAAAAGAAGAGAAATTGGATTTGAGTATTTTATACATCAAAACATGAATATATAAATAGAAAAGAAACAAAGATGAGGAATCGGAGAGAGAGAAATTTTGAAGTTTTTTTTCTATCACTCCCTCTCCATTACTTCTCATCCTTTGTTTTCAGTGAACAAATATAACTCATTGAATCTTATCATGCTTTCCTCTTCCTCGTGAAGAATCCTGCACCAATCCTCGAGCACTGCCCCCTCTGCAGACATAGTTTGTGATTTATTTACAAACCCAACAATAAGACATGTTATGTTGGGTTCTTGATATCAACAGTGATACATGAGTTTTTTTTGCAGTGAATGTTTTTTTTACCTCTTCATCGTGAAAATTATATGTTTTTCTTCTTTCGAACTCATCTCCGACGTCCAACCAATCTTCGCCCATCTCTGGCATTGAACTCATCTCCGACTTTTGCCCACGTTCACTCTCCCATCTCTGGCGTTGAACTTCTTGAACAAATAGATGTTAAGAAAATAAGACCACGCCTGAAACTCATCTCCGACTTTTGTTTTCTCTCTCTCTATTGAGAAATGGGTGTTATGACCCATAATTTTGGCTTATGGGCATTATTCCCCATGTTCCTTCTCATAAAATGAGAAGGAGCATGGGGAATAACTTTGGCTTACATGAATTGAAGAGGCAAAAAATGAGGGTGTTGTACATGGTAGATTAATAAATGAAAAAAAGAATAAATTAAGGTAGGATATAAGTGATGTTATGTCTACTGTTTAATAAATACAAAAGTACAGAATTATTAATTATAATATAATTACAGAAATAAAACGAAATTACAGAAATGAAATACTTACTTGTAGTTGCAGAAATAATATTAGAATTGAAAAAGTAATCCGAGCCCTGTTTAGAACAGTCTCCTTAAGACAAATTTATTCCCTCCACAAGGTGCCAAAGGTAATGAATAATTTTCTCCCAAGATAGAACGTATTTCCAAATTAATCAAGCAGCACAACAATGATTAATTTCTTCGAACACAATTCTGTGTTTATACTCAACCAGACCAAAGAATGATATGCAGGAATGTATGCAGTAGCAGTAGAAAAGTTTCTATTTTTCTGGGAAAAGATGCAGCATAAATTCAGAATTATTGGAGGGCATTTTTTTCAGTAGTCAATTCTATAGGGGGAATGTTTAATTAATAGCTTTTGTGTTGACTATTGGAACAGTCAACCAAAATTAACTGTCAAAAACAGTTAAACGAATTAACTGTTGACTGTTGGCAATAACTGCCAACAGTTTATTAATTAATTAATTTCGTAATTAATTAATGATTAAAGCCCAGAAAGTTAAATAAATTCGGCCCAAAAATGTAGGACATTTTTATAAACCCAAGCCCAAGCCCGAACCGAACCGAGCCGGCCAGACGGATGGACGCGCGCGCGCTTGTGGACTTTTGACCGAAAGTCAACCCGTGCATAACTTAGGTCATCTCCCCTTCAAAGAGTTGGGATACCCCAAGGCATCCAAGCCTTAGTCCATACTTGGGGTGTTATTAACTCATCAAATTTCCACTACTCTTTCAATGTGGGACAAGAGTTAAAACATACCCAATTCATTAACTTTCATTGCTTTGTGAGTCACTTTGGGGGCATATTTATCATTCATAACTTATTAAAATTGGACATATGAATATACTACGTTAATCTCCTTGCGGAGGAGAACGCGTTCGTATATGGTGCCATGATTTTTGTAGTGTGGGTCCCACCTAAATTTGAGCTCAAAGTTGCTCAAAAATCTGTCTAGAAAATTCTGGACAGCTTTCTAAATAGTCCAATTTTCCAACAAGTGAAGGGGAGCATAAAAACTACATAAAAAGGTTAAAAGAGGGTGGCATTCGGCCAGTTCCCAGTTAATCCAAAACCTTGATAATCCATCCATTTGGTAGCATTTTTTCTCTCCTAACATATGTACATATATAAGGATTAGACCCCTTTGTTTTCCCACCAAGGTCTTTTAGGGAATACCATGTATTCTATGTATATTTACAATACCATAAGCAAAGAAAAACACTCTTCCATAAAAAACCACCAGTTTTGTTATTTTCATGAAAGAACTTAAGTTTCTTATACAAGTCTTTAGGATTATTGTAATTATATTTTGAGAAAAAAAAGGTCTTTCGATTTTTTTTCTCTATCTCTGTTAAGAAATGGATGTGTTCAGTTATATTAATAAATGGGTATTCTCTCACTCTCTTTTTATTTATCAATACACTCCTAGCTTTTGATTGTAAGTAAATGATTTTTATATTTTATTAATAATATGTAGAAAATTTTCATTTACAATTTAGTTCTTTCATTTTTATTTTCAATTACTTACATTTTTTCAACTCAAATGGATGGTTTCAAAGTTGTATCACTTTTATTTTGATTATGTTCGTGTCAGCAAATTTCCTGTCATACCGTGTCGTGTCATGGCTCTTTTTAAGGTCGTGTAATGTTTTAATCAGGTCATGTTTATATGATGAATTCATAAAGAAATATGGCCAAAGGAATTTACTATATTTTACGAATTCATATTCAATTTAATACTTTATATTCTAAATTGAGTTGATTTTTTTTATTCTATATGGGTGTTTTACATATTTATCATAAAAAAATGTAGTGTGTTGTGGCATGTCATGTCGCGATTTAATTAGGGTGTGTCATATCACGTTATATTTGGATCGTATATTGTGTGGTTTATATTTTGTTCGTGTTTTATTTGGGGTCAGTTCATGTTTGGAAAATAAAGTGAAATTATGTGTCGTGTCGCTTTTATTTTGATATGTTCGTGTTATTATTTTTTTTATATATAGAATTGGGATTGCCACATTGAAGCATTAAAAAAACAGTCCGAAGGAAAATGGAAAATTTAGGGTGAAAGAGTATGCAATTAGGTAGCATCTTAACTTTATAATTAAAAATACATGGATCTATATTTATATTCAGATACTAATTCATTGTCGTTTTAATATTAGATTGTGGTGGTTATTCATCCACATTTGATGGGCATCCGTATTTTGTCATCAACTTTTCAGCAAGTTATGATGAACAAGTATGGACATAGATATGAAGACAAATGATACCATTCACTTGGTGATTCTAAACTTTTTGTAATTCACTAAACATGTTGGTTTAGGGAGGGAGAATGTAATTAAATCATCATTTTTGGCTACTTTCATCAACATGTCATGCTTCATCACGTTCTCATTTATAACACGTGCTTTTTAACTTTTTAATATGCTTGAAAGAAGATTGACGTATGTAACCATGTTGTGTTCATCTGTTATTACTCATATTTGTTGTTATATTAATATTAATATTCAAAAAACTATACGAGCCCCAAAAAATTTTCTTATTTAATAAACTTGGTGGATTTTATTGTTTAACTATCGTATTTTATTAATTTGGTGCTTACATGATCTGAAAGTATTACAGGCTCACAAATTAACTTATAACGCCATGTCAATTCGTACCATATTATCGCGCGTATCTTATTTTGCCATACCTAATCACTATGTGATCTAATGTTTCATATTACCAAATATAGTGTAATAATTTTTAATTAGTTAGATTTTGATAGTATGTGATCTAATGTTTCATAAAAAATTCATTTATGTGCTTTCTATATAATTTTTTTACATTTTTCATGCTTAGGGATATCATTAAGATCACTTAATTTTAACTACTAACAATAGTTACAAATGTATATTAATAGTTAAAAATTCATTACATCCGGTCGTGCATCGCACGGGTTATCACTAGTGTGTGTGTGTGGGGGGGGGGGGGGGTTACGAGAGAATGTATCTATATGAATAACCATGCAGTCATAGTTTAGATATGTATTAAACTAGGAGTTGATTACGATATGTTTGAGAGTTAATAAGCCTAATTGGGATGACAATCCAGTGTTTAGGAATTGGGATGTTTTAGGTTACGTTTGGGATAATGTGTTATTCTATGTGTGTGTGTGTGTGTGTCTATATATATATATATATATATATATATATTGTGGGATGTTTTGGGGTACATGACTTTAACCGTACCTGTGTTATTAGGTAACTTGGTAGGAATCAATTGGGTTTAGACTAGGTAATGTGAACCTTGAATCAGATATGGGTAACTTCGTGGTGTTCTCACTCGTCGGATCGAAGTTTTGTGGCCTAAAGTTTATATAGTGGAAAACGAAATTCATTCAATCTATGTGTTCATTCTTTCGAATGAGTCTTTTGAACTAGATTTGAACGAACTTCTAACGACATAGATATGGTCAATTGCCCTCGCTCTCTGGAATCTCATTGGACGTTTTAACGAGGGGCCTAGTCGTTAGAATGAGGGGGTACTTTCCATTAGAAAGAGGTTCTTCTCATGTCCCTTTTAGCCCTACAATTTTGGCTCATTAGTACTTCGTAATATCTCTCGTTCGAACGAAATGGGTTCTCATTCGAACGAAGCCCAATGTTGTTTGAACGACCGGAGAAAATCTAGAAAATTCTACATATTTTAATGTGCTATCACACTGTGGGGCATCGAATTGGATGACATGTTGAGATCTCAATGGATCAAATCAAAACATGGGATAAAAGTCTTAATTGAGCTTTGGTTAAAGGGTTAAGTGTATACTCATTTGACTAATTTAACCCTTAGGTTTTTGAAAGTATTTAATTTGATTTTTTGCTCATTTGAGAAAACCTAAATGGATTAATCATCTTCTACCATATTTAAGCCAGCACTCCTCCACCTTAAGACCACCATGGATTAATAATCTTCTACCATATTTAAGAAATATAAACCCATATATACCATTATTGGGAAAATTTACAGATCTTGGAGATATTATTAGGGGTTTTCGAAAAAGAAGAATAAGGTAGAAGAAATCATGAAGTTTAAAGGGGAGTTTTATAGAAATTTCAAAAAGAAAAGCTTAGTGGATCTAGGAAACATCTTTAATGCCACCTTAGGAGGTGGAAGGTATCATCTTCTTCAAAAATTCATCTACCACTGTTGAAGTTTCCTTGAGGTGGAAAAAACTCCACTCTTAGCTGAAGAACTCTATTTTCCATGGTATTGGTCTTGTAGTTGAGTTTGTAAGAGAAGGATGCATATATGATTTAAGGAAGTTATTTCCTATGCTTTGAGCAATATATTTTATGAAAGATCTCAAGATTTTTGAGAAAAAAATTATATATTTCAAGAAATCTTAATAGCTATGCATTTTTTGGAATAAAATGTTTGAAATGATATTTCTCTTGTTGAAAATATATTATGAACTTTATTGTAAAAATTGAGGTTTTTGTGTAAATATACATTTACTCAAGTTTTGAAGAAATAAAAATATCTTTTATCTTGAAAAGCATGTTTTCGCCAATATTATGAGATTTATAGAATGCACCATGAGTTAGACCCATTTAAATAGGATCTTTGAACTTAAAAATCCATCTCCACATATATGTAAACTTATACTATTTTGATGATGAACATGTAAACAAGTTTAATGAAGGTTTTTTTTTGTTTAAACATAAAATAAAATAAATAAAAATTTCAGCCTGTAAAGTGTGTTAAAAAGTGTAGAAAGTGTGGTAAATAGATATTTTAAGACTGCAAGTGGTAATAAAGGAAAATGGTATTTTCTTTTATAGTAGAGTCCAAAAGACCAAAGGGGTTTTCTTAGTAAGGCAACCAATGAAATAAATAGATTTAAAATTGAGAAGTATGTTACTCTAAAGTGTTAAATAAGTGATAATGACTTAAAAATATTTAAGAAATTAGTGTGTGTAACTTAATAAATATTTTTGGGAAATAACACTTGAAAAAATGGAGGAAATGGTAAGTTTGAAAAAAAATGGTAAAATGATAATTTTATGTAAAGTAGAACATTTTTATGAAATAAAAATGATGGAAAAGGCATTACACAGAATGTTCCTAAATGATAGTGATTTTTGGGATAAAATCAAAACAAGTGTATAATGACAAGAAATGGTGATTTTCAAATTGTAACACAGATGGGGTGAAAACCCCGAATTTTTAGCTTTAGCCAAAAAATGTGAGATAATGTAGACATTTGATAGATGTTAAAACAAATTAATATGGAATCGGATGACATCGAAAATAATTAAAGAGGGCCCGGAGCCCTAGGGTGAAAGATCCAAAATCACTAGCCAGAGCATATGGTAGCATAACTGGCGATGTGGATCCCATTAAAGCATGTGGATATTTGAAAGATTTCGAGAAAAAGATATTGAAAAGAGGAACATGTCAAGAAATGGGTTGTGGGATGAAAATATGAAAAGAAAACCTTACTTGATTCATATTGGTAAGTATTCCGGGCAAAGGGTAAAGTGGGCTACTAGTAAAGTGAAAATTTGACTAATGTCCGTCAAGTAAAAGGAACGGTAAAGTGAAGTGATCAAATGGGTAATAAAGCAACCTAAAGAATTCTTACCCATAAGTAACACAAGAGTGTGTCGAAAGGTGATTTTGAAGGAAAATTTTAAAGTAATATTGGTAGTGAAATTTCAATAAAATAAGTGTTGTTCCTTAAACAATGGGTATTTAAAGTATTTAACCGAGAGAGTTAAATCAATATAAATGTTGGGTCAAGTAAAAAGAGGTTCTTTTACAAGATGAAGGCAAATTGATCAGAATAAGTAACGTTTTTGGAAGAAAAATGGCTTCATGTATTAAAGAAAAATGGTTTCATGTATTTCGAACGGGTTCTTGACTTGTTAGAACGACTTTGGCTTCTCATCGATTAGAGAATCAAACAAACTTCAAAGAGATATTCATAACATGCCTTACTTTGTTAAAAGCTTATGAAAAGTTTGTAGAGGGGGCCTGAAGGTAATCCTGGGATTAGGGATAATCCACCAATTAGCAACAGTGTTCTGAGGATAAGCTCAGCGAGGCAGCTCAAGCGAAGTAGCTCAGCGAGGCAGCTCAGCGTGGAAGATTGGCGTGGCAACTCTTACTTTAGCTTATTGTTATTTTGTCATATTATAGCTTTGTTTATATTGTCTACGAGTTGTAACGACTGTAATGTTGTAACGAGATTAATGAATGGGTGTGAGGTCAAACGGTACTCGCGAGAGACCAGGCTTGGCAGGGCCTGGGAGAGATTTCATGCTCTATCGAACAACCTCACCGTGGGAACTTTAGAGGGACATGGTTTGGAGGATTGAGAAGTGGGGCACCGTTAGGGCTTGTCCAGACCATCTTCGATACACCTGGTAAAACACCGAAAGATCTTCACCGTGGAACCTAGAAGCAAAGTAGCTTCGAGTTCCATCGGGAGCTTTGCTGTGAACCAAACAGCCTCTACTTTATGTCCCATCTACTGTAGGTGATGTCACTAGCCAGCTAGACAACGTCAAGTATGCACTTGAGTAAACCACCGTGGTATTTGGGGCTTTCAGACGGTTGGTAAGCAACCTCTGTGGCAACAGCCTCTGACACATAGTGGTTTGGAAAAAGGCATGTCTTGGCATTTATTGTTGATGGTGTAAAGACAACTAGTGCATCAGGTATTTAATGCGGGTGACATAAGGTATGAGGGAGGTATTTCACAGGCATTAATGACTTGGCTGCCTCGGGGGTGGTGTGGGGGCTATTTAAGGCCCCAACCACCTCCAAGGAAGATCATCGATCAAAAAGTTCTAAAAAGAGTTCTTTTGGAGATATTCTCCTAAGACTTTGAGAAATTATTACTAGAGAAAGAGTTATTGAAGAACCAGAGAGTTCTTCAACCCACCATTTGTCATTTATTAGGGAGCCTTAATAACCTGACAGAAATCCTTGAAGAAGACCTTTTCGGTGCGTGTGTTTTTACCTGCCTACTAAGGTGTATCTAGGATGCTTACTTCTCTCTCCCTCTAGTTAAGTTATCTCGGAGTTCTTTATGATATTGTGAGTTATACACGAGAGATTTGTGAGTTTAAGTCGGGTTTCATACGTTCCAAACTGTTCTTGGTGTCTTGTGGCTAAATCACTAGTGTTTACTGATTAACCTTGTCTTCACCATACTCAAAAGGGGTTACGCCTCCATCTTATCTAAACTACCCTCTTACATTTGGCGACTCTGCTGGGGAGGCATTCTTCTAAGGAAGGAGTATGGCGCAAGATAACATTAATCGAAGGCTCAACTTTGATGATATCTAACACAGTGAAGAGCATACAGCGGTAGAATTGGAGGCTTTAAGGAGCGGAGCTCCTCGAATAGAAGTGCCCCAAGTTCAGACAACAACAGGCGCTCAAGGAGTGACGCAGGCTTCCACGAGCGCTGGGCTGGGACCTGCCCAGATGACCCTCCTCATGAGCAAGTTCTATGAGTTTTTGCAAACTCCTGCAGCTTTAACGGTGCTAAGAGGACTCGAAGCCAATTCCTTCGTAACACCAGGGGCAGCTCCAACGGTCCCACCGGGCTCAGGTACAAAGGGAGCAGCCCCGGCAAGCATACCCTCCTTCGTGAATTCGGTGGTGGGAATCTCCGGAGTATCAACGACGCCAGCTGTAACGATGGCTCCAATTGTAACGGGCATTCAGCCAACACCCCCATTGGTCGTTGCCCCATCGCCCATGGAGGAAATGAGGAGAGAAATGCAAAAGGAGATGTTGAAGTTCATGCAGGCTTCCTCACAGTCTATAGGCGAGGTAGCTTCAGTCTATGATGACTTTAGGACACCTTATCCTCAGGAATACAATGATGAGCCTTACCCGAGGGATTATATTCCCCCCCATCTTTGAAAAATACACAGGGAAGGGTGGGAATCCGAAAGAGCACATTAAACGTTTTATTGAGCACCTGGGGGCGCATTGCAACAACAAGAAGCTCAAGTTGAGGGAGTTTTCCAAATACCTAACCGATAAAGCATACACGTGGTATTCTCATTTGGCCCCTAAAAGTGTTTCCACCTGGGAAGAGATGCATGTGTTGTTTGTCCAAAAGTTCTTTCTAGTAGAGGATGAATTCACTCTGACCCAACTAGGGAGAGAGAAGCAACGACCAGGAGAAGACGTGGTGGCATATGTTCGAAGGTTTAGGGAAAGGTCTCTGGATGTGAGAGAGGAGGCCAAGGAGTCCAAACTATTACAAATTTGTGCCGAACGACTACTCCCGGAGTACATTTGCCATCTTATCAATGAGACGCGCGAGGGAACTTTTTTGGCGTTCTTAAAATCTGCAAGGAACATCTCATTGGTCGTACGACCAAACCCGGTGGCGGTACCTATGATATTCAGGCAGCCGATACAATCTAGGGGAGGAAGGCCTCAACCCTCATGGGTGGGATACACCGAAGGAACAGATGGGGGTAAGGCGGCGAAGAAGGATAACAAAAGGAAGTTCGGAAGGGATAGAGAAGACCCACCACCGTTACCATGCACGATAGAAGAGGCGGTGAGTTGTTATAACGCCATGGTCCAAGGTGGAACGGTCTACCTACCAAAAGGCATTTCGGTGGAAGAACCCGATGACGCAGCGAAGGCGGATCCTAGGTATTGTCAGGTTCATCGAAAGATCCAGCACCCGACAGAGAGCTTCTTCACACTAAGAAGAATCATTGACAAGTACATGAAGGCAGGGACGCTGCAGATCCCCCCACAGAACGTTAACAACAACCCACTTCCGGCGCATGGAGCCAACTTGGTGATGGCCTACGATGATGAGGCGGAAAGAGAAGGAGGAATGTCAACAATGAAGCAAAGGGAATTCGAAGAAACTCTGGAACATTGTACCACAGGAATGGCTAACGTAGTTTTATCCTACGATGAAGCAAGCGCTAAAGATGTGGAAGACGTATACAGCATTGAGGGCGAGGAAATGGAGGCAGTCGTTGAATACAACGCAGTTTCAAAATCCATAAAATTTGCTTGGTTCTTCGATCAAGTGGTGATACCAAAGGAGAGCAGACTGGAAATAACTCAGGCGATCCTAGACATCACGAAGAAGGACGCAGTTCCCTCGTTGAAATGGAGGGGACCCATGGCGAGGCTGGTGAAAAAGTTCCTATCAGAGGTGACCTTCAGCGATGCAGATAGAGCTGTAAGGTTCCCTCATAACAGGCCCTTGTATGTGACGGCCAGTATCAATGGGGTTAGTTTTGCAAGAACGCTTATGGATGGGGGCGCTTCCATCAACATTATGCCGATCAACTCCTTCCATGTAGCTGATATCACAGAAGAAAGGTTGGTCCCCATGCCTCTGGTAATCTCAGGGTATGACAACCAATCTTCCAAATCCATTGGGTATGTGAATGTGGGAATTGTAATGGGAAATCTGAGATCCCACATCAAGTTCCATGTAATAAAAAGTGCAACTTCGTATCATTTACTAATAGGAAGAGTGTGGATGCACAATCAAGGTTTAGTTCCTTCAACATATCATCAATGCGCCAAGGCGAATGTCAAAGGAACATAAGTGACCATTAGGGCTACAAAAGGCCTTTTGCTATCGAGGAAGCTCACTTTGTAGATGCGGCCTTTTATACGGAGTTGGAGGAGGATGCTCGAGTCCTAACGAGAAGAATGGAGGGGGCATGGGTTCCCTCGATCAAAGATAGAATGGGGCCTCTGAACGAGCAAAGTAAAGAAGACACGAGTAACGAAGGGGTGAGGGCCGAAGAAACCCATCAGGTGATCCCTCGACCTCAAAGTACCACAAAGAAGCTCAAAAACAAAGTAAGGCTTAGAGTGGATCCTATGGAGCATGAGGTCCAATGGCAAAGTGTGCTGAGTCGCTTTTCAGGGGGAAGGATCGCTGAGGCTTCGAGAGAAAGGAAGAGGAAGGCCGTGGAAATAGCTACCAACAGGAAATGAAAGAAGTTGGTCACTGAAGAGGGGAAGGTGGTATACTGTTTATAACGATGTGAGCGGGCGGCCGAAGAGACCGAGGATGGGGCTGACCCGTTATATGAGTGTTTCTTGGTGGATCAGCAGGGACAGTGTATGGTGATAGATAACTCCAACATACAGGAGTTCGTGGAGGAGGTCGCCGAAGAACCAGACTACATGGCAAATCAACCAAGGCCCCAGGCACAAGAGTTGGAGCGGTTGAACCTGGCAGGAGAAGGGGAAGACCCAAGGCCCATCTTCATCGCGAAGGATCTCGATGAGGAGAAACGAGAAGCCTTGGTTGGGCTAATCCGGGAGTTCATAGATGTCTTTACATGGAAGTATACCAAAATGGAAGGGCTAGATGAGGAAGTGAGCTACCACAAGCTAAACGTGATGCCTTCAGCCATCCCGGTGAAGCAGGCAACAAGGACTTATAAACCTGAGTTAGACTTGAAGATTAAGGAAGAGGTTCAACGTTTATTGGCAGCAGGATTCATCAAACCAATACAGCATCCCCTTTGGCTATCTAGCATTGTTCTAGTAGGGAAGAAGGACAAGAGTCAAATAAGGATCTGTGTAGATTTTAGAGATTTGAATAGGGCTTGCCCCAAAGATGAGTTCCCTCTACCCTCCATTGATAGCTTGATAGATGCCATGGCTGGTCTTGAGATGTATAGCTTCATGGATGGGTACGTAGGGTACAACCAGATCAAGATGGACCCCGCGGACGCAGAGAAAACGGCATTCAGAACCCCGTTGGGCAATTTCATGTACAAAGTAATGCCGTTTGGACTTAAGAACACGGGAGCTACTTATCAAAGAACGATGATGGCCATTTTTCACGATTTCTTCCACAAATTTGTAGAATTCTATGTGGACGATTTGGTCATCAAATCGAAGAAGGAGGAGTCTCACCTAAACGACTTAAAGAAGGTGTTTACTCGATGTAGGAACTATAAATTAAGGATGAACCCATTGAAGTGCGTCTTTGGAGTAATAAGCGGGAAGTTTCTAGGCTTTATGGTTGATCGATAAGGGGTGCAGATGGACCAGGATAAACAACGCGCGATCTTAGAGATGCCGTGCCCAAGAACGGCGAAGGAGCTAAAAAGTTTCCTCGGCAAGGTCTCCTACCTCAGAATATTTGTACCGGGATTGGCCGAGGTAACACACCCGTTGATGAAGCTGCTGCGAAAAAACACAAAGTTCAGGTGGGAAAAGGATCACCAGGAGTCTCTCGATAAGTTGAAGAAGCTGCTCGTTTCACCACAAATCATGGTTCCTCCATAGGCAGGAGTACCGTTGCAGCTGTACCTCACCTCCACTACAAGGTCCGTTGGAGCTTTTCTGGCACAAGAGATTGACGGGCAAGAACGACAAATGTATTCCCTCAGCAGGATCATACATGGGCTGGAGATTAGATATAGCAGCCTAGAAAGGCATTGTTTGGCCTTAGTCTTTGTAGCACAAAAACTTAGACATTATATGCTATCTTTTACAATTCATATTGTAACTAGATGTGATCCTATCAAGTATTTGTTGGCTAGAACTATCTTGATTGGCAGAGCAGCTAGGTGGTTCCTTATTCTCTCTGAATATGATTTAAAGTGTGTGGTTCCTCGTGCTATCAAGAGCCAGGCGTATGCTGATCTGTTGGCAATCTTTCCATCAGGAACGTTTGAACCACCTAAAGAAGACATTCCGGGAGATGACTTACAAGCCAACTATCTGGATGCAACCGATGAGGAATGGACGATGCAGTTTGATGGGTCTTCGGTAGAGAAAAAAGGAGGGGCAGGGGTCATCCTTTCAAAAGGAACGGAGGAGATTTGCCGTTCCTACAAACTAGATTTCCCTTGCTCCAATAACGAAGTAGAATACGAAGCATTGGTGCTAGGGTTGCTGGAGGCTCTTCGAAGGGGAATTCGTTCACTCTGCATCAAGGGTGACATGAACTTAGTGATTCAACAAGTTAACGGAGAATATGCGTTGAAGCACATGAGTTTGGCACCGTACAGAACGATCATTCAAAGGCTCCTCAGCCAGTTCCATCGGACCAAAATCAGAAGACACCCCAGAATGATGAACCGTCATCCAGACGCTTATGCCACTATTGCTCAAAAGATGGTCATGAGGAGCGATACGACTATCGTTACGATCCAACGAAGAACAGCTCCTTCGGTGGTGCAGTCAATACTACCGATGGAGGGAAACGCGGATTGGAGAGGAGAGATCAGGAAACAACTGGAGTCTGGCGAAGGAGCTATGGGACTAGGAGAGTTAGCCCAATACTGTACAAACCAGGGAAATCTTTACTTCAGAAATGTAGGGGGATGGTTATCAAGATGCATTGGGCCAGAGGAAGCAGAGTGGAGGTTGAAGAAAACACATGAGGAGCACTGCGAAACAACTGAGATACATCTTTATAGGACAATTCAAAGAGGGGGGTATTTTTGGCCTAGAATGAAACAAGATGCGGCAGAACTATAACATAATTGTGATAAGTGTCAGCTATTTTTCGAAGCAGCTGAGTGCCATTTCATCGAAGCCCAAACGGACTGGAGGCGTCCCTATATCGACTTTATTCAAGATGGAATTGTCCCAACGGAGAAAATGGATGCGATGGGACTGAAGCGAAGGGCCCCAAGGTTCTATATCCAGGAGGGGCAGCTTTATCGAAGGGGGTACTTTAACAGGCCATTGCGTTGCATCACAAAGGAAGAAGCAACTGAGGTCCTCAAACAAGCCCATGACCCAGCTCACATAGGAGGGGCCAAGTTATATGTTCAGCTGATGACGTTGGGGTATTATTGGCCAACGATGGAGAAAGACTCTGTCGAATTTGTTCGAAAATGCAAAGCTTGCCAACTTCATGGAAATATGATCCATGCCCCATCGGTGGAATTACACTCTCTGGAAACGCCTTATCCTTTCCACACTTGGGCGTTCGACCTCGTGGGGGCGATACATCCTTCGTCAAGGGGCAAGATATGGATACTGGTAGCAACGGAGTGCTTTATAAAATGGGCTGAAGCAATACCACTCAGAAGGGCAACGGTTGGGTTAGTGAGTAACTTCATCAGAGAGTATATCATTTGCCGTTTTGGGATCCCAAAGGTTATTCTCTCAGATAATGGGACTCCCTTTGTCAACTCAGAAGTAACGATGCTCACAGACAAGTACTCCATTGTTCATCACACTTCAACGGTGGCATACCCGAAGGGGAACGGTCAGGCCGAAGCAACTAATAAAACTCTGGTTAATATCTTGGCTAAAACGATGGAGGACTTTCCAGGATCGTGGGATGACAAGATACCAGCAGTGTTGTGGGCCTATCGGATGACGAAGAGGAAGCCCACAGGGTACACTCCGTTCTCCCTTGTCTACGGGGCTGAAGCAATCCTTCTAGTGGAGTTGGAAGTTCCCTCTACTCGATACGCCTTGCGAAGTAGCATGCTTCCTCAGAACCGGCATGTGCAATTGGAGGCATTGGATGAACACAGAGACAACGCGATGCAACATTTTCAAATGTATACAAAGCAGCTCTCTAGGGCATATGACAACCTGGTAAGACAAAGGAGGTTCGTGGAGGGAGATCTCGTTTTGAAAGCAGCGGTGAAACACATTAGGGGACTTCCTCTGCCAAAGTTCACAGCCAATTGGGAGGGACCTTTCGTCGTGAAGGAAGCTCATGATTCAGGTTATTGCTTAATCTCTAAGTTGGAGGAAGATAAGCTATTCAAAATTAACAATAAATGGCTGAAAGTCTATCATGTGTAAACAATTAAGTTTGTACCATCGATGTTTCTAGTCTTTGATTATGAATATACAAGTTTTATTGATGACATGAAGTATAGACATTGATATGAAAGCAGTCATAACTCAGAGATAAACTGGAAAATATACATTCTTTCATTCATTAAACAAGAGAGCATTACAAAAAATTGGGAACTATTGACCAAGAATTACATGAATGGACGAAGAAAGAAAATATATACAGGAGTCTACTACCCTAAGAGGAACCATAGGTCCGGGGAAGAGAAGAAATCCCCAGGAAGGCCCGAAGAAGCTGACGTAAAGGAGCTTTGAGCGTTGACAGCAACCTCTAGTCTAGTTTGCACCTGTGCGCATTCAATAAGAAGTCTCTCCCGTTTTAGCTTGGCCAAACGCAGAGCCTCTTCGGCATTCTTTACTTATTCATCCACCGATTCCAAAAGAGGTGCCAACTCAGCTAACTTAACCTCCTCAGCCCGTTGGTCCTCCTGGTGCTTTCTCAGTAGTTCCCTCTGGCCGATCAGTTGTTGACTCTTCAAAGTTTTCAAATACGTTATAAGCCAGTCGAAACGGAAATCGTCACGACCCAATTCCTTCAGAAAACCCAGAAACTGATTAATAAGGGCTCGGGTGACACTGGAAGTGGGAGTACTGGCAATCTCAGCAACAATGATCGCCATGCCTTGTAGTCGATGACTCATCACGGGAATGTTGGACCGTAGGCAGTCCACGGTGAAGGTCTCGGGGTGATGGTTCACTAACTGCTCAATCACCAAGCGATGGCTCACAGGCATTTGGGGAGAATTGTGAAGCACCATTAGGCAAAAGGCAGGAGGAGTTAAGTCAGGAAGAGGCAATTCGTACCCAGATTCACTTTTTGCCTCGGCACCAGTCGTGGAACCTTGGTCAGCATGATCAGGTTCTTCCGAAACAGCAGGTTCCTGGCGAGGTGTACCCATAAGTGAAAGAGCTGGTGAGGAATCCTCCCGAGCAACCTGAGAAGAGATATAAAAAACAGTGAGATTATATAAAAAAAACTTAACAAACGTTTTCGTTGTTAAGTCACCGTTATAAGGTGGATATTATATAAAAATCTTAACAAACTTTTTCGTTGTTAAGTCACCGTTATAAGGTGGAGATTATATAAAAATCTTAACAAGCGTTTTCGTTGTTAAGTCACCGTTATAAGGTGGAGATTATATAAAAATATTAACAAGCATTTTCGTTGTTAAGTCACCGTTATACGGTGGAGACTATATATAAAAATCTTAACAAGCGTTTTCGTTGTTAAGTCACCGTTATAAGATGGAGTTATGGAAAAAACAACAACCCTAACATACGGTGGAGTTTATGCGGAAAATTGAGAAAGTACCTGAGTCACAACAGGGGCAAGAATGGGAGTCAACACGGAGGTTAAAGGGGCAGGAACCATTGGGAGGGGACTTGTTACCTCATCAGCCTCAACGGGGTATCTGGCCGCAGAAACCTCAACTATCGACAAAGTTCCCTCACCCACATAAGGTACCAAAGCAAGCGTAGGGGGTTCATTGGGAATAGATGATGGACTCTCGAAAGAGGCCCCAGCACGAAGGGACGCAGAAAAACCACCAGGCTGCAAAGACGCCCCAACCTTAGCCCTGTGTGCGTAAAGACTACCCAAAAAAGAGGGTGGTGAAAGATCAGGGGAAAGCTGCAATATAAAAGCCAATGTTAGTAAATAGGAATAAGTACAGAAAAAGGGCGAAATATATCCAAGTGTTACTTACCTCAGTCAGGACATTGAAAAGGGGCACTGTGGTTAGAGGTCTCGTCAGCACCGTTGGAAGAACAATGTTTGCTAGCAGCGAGGACACTTCGACCTAGGGCAACCAACATCCCAAATTCAGCACACAGAATGGGGTGAAAGAGAAGGAATGCCAGATCAGACAAATTAAGTATGAAATCATTACCTAAGGGTCACTTGCAGCAGCCAGAACGATGGGCAGAGCAACCTCAGGGGAGGCCAGTGAGCCAGAGGGGACTGAGGTAGTTGTCTCGGATTGCGTTGACTCTGGTGGCAAAGAGACATCCATGGGCTCTATAACCTCACCCTCCACAGCTGCCTCCCTCGCCCGTCGTGAGATTGAACGACGGGCGTAAGTAAACCCGGTCATGGGCGAAAGGGGTGGGGTAGTATCGGATGAGAGGGCCCCACAGCGACCACCCACGAAACGGCTTATGGGGGGACTTGGGGGACTAGGAGGACGAGGCCCAGTTTCTTTAAACCCCTGCACCAAAATAATTAAGAACAAGATATATAAGCAAATACAACTTGCTTTAACAGAAGAGGAAAAGAGAACAAGATAAGTGTACATACCTCAGATCGGGAAGAAGAATGAGAAGCTTGCACCGTGGGAGCTTGCTTCCTCTGGGACTTGGTGCCTAAAGTCTTCCTCCTTGACTTTGTCACGTCACTGCTAATAGCTTTAGGAACCTTTGAACTTTTCCTCCTCCGTGCGGCTGGCTCAGTTGGATCGACGACGATCGTAGGGAAAGCAACCGAAGGAGGAACGACGACAGCGCGCCGTTGAAACTCTGCATTTACCCGATCTACCTCAGCCTACGCCTCCCTCCTTAACCTCTCGGCCCTTTCAGGAGACATGGGAGGAGGAACGGAGGCTATGGGAAGGGCTGCCACAGGAGTCTGGGATTTGGCCTTCTTGGTTGATGGCTGCGAAGACCCTTCATCAGCAGTGGCTCCAGTCGAAGGAGCAGTCTTCCTGGATACCCCAGCACTTTTGGCTTTGGGTATGGCAGTAGGAATCATGGGGCATAACGGAGGAAGCTCTTCGGTAGGACTTTTAGGGGTTTTGCTTAGAGGGAACTCAATCCCAAGAACAGAGTTGCCTTTAAGTCCCAGCTCCAACGCAGGAAAAGACAAAACTGGAGGATACACAGGCTCGCCATCTATGAACTCAGCAATGTTAGCCTGTTGTTTCGGCCAAAACTTCGTGGCAAATAGACCGGTCACATTCCCTTTCCTTTTGTTGTAAGGAATGGTGACTCGCCCAACCATTGATTCACTTATTCCCCACGCAGCAGTAGAGGAAAATAAGGAACATGCCTCGCTGAATCTCACCTTTGGGTTTGAAGATTGGAAAACTGGGCGAGGAACCCCCTGATCAAACCCAAATTGACGATTACACCGATTGGGGTTATAATGTTCGCTGGAATATCCCCACTCGGTGTAGGACGGCAGATACCCCGGAGAAAGGAGAAGCACCACGACTAACTGAGGATCTTCAATGTCTACCCCCACCTGAACCACCCTGGATTCGTGCTGGAAGAAATTACAAGTATGAAAAAAGACGTCCTCTCCGTAAGGCCTCATAACAAAGTCCTCAAAACGGTCAATTGAGGCAATCAGCTCTTTTCGGCTCTACCTCTTGTGATAAATATAAGAGCGTGGGGGCAGAATGGTTTCCCCAGAAGGAGGTCGGTTGGCCTTGGCCGCTACAACAGGAAAGCGCACGTACAGGAAGCCGGTTAGAAGTACGCTGTTGGAAAAATTTGCCAGGTTATAACGGGCAAGCGATCGTTCCATGTCGAACAATGTTCTGTCGAGCCAGGTGTAGAGGGACCCTAAGGCAATTGCAGCCAAAGGAAGTTTGATGCCCCGGGCCAAACGAAGGGATATGTTGATAAGGTCCCTTCGGGGCTGATCATTTGGTTTTTCCGTCAAAAGAAAACGGGAAAGAATCACAAGGATGTAAGCGGGGAGCTCTAACGAAGTACCTTGACCAGGGGCATCCATTGAAGTTGAAGAACTACCATCATTAGAACCCTTGAAGAAGTAGTTAATCAGCGGAGTGAAGGTAGCTTTGTTTGAAGAACCGATGCAACATCGGCATATTCGGTCCAACGCCAAACGATCAGCAATCTCTTGGGCGTCGAGAGGCTCATCGGTATAAGGCTCATGACCTGTTGCTTCGAGCCCCAGGAGCTCGCAGACATCTTCTAGGGTTATCGTAAACTCGCCCCACGCAGCGATGAATGTGTGAGTCGTCACGTTCCAACGAGAAACAAGAATGGGGAGAGCAACATTATTTTTGGAGAGAGTAAACTCACCATACCATTTGGCCCGTTGAAGGCCAATCTTACTCAGAATATCACCATGGGAACTCACCATGTGACAGTTCCAAGCAGCAAAATGGGCAGGAGAACCCCCTGGTGCTTCGAAATCAATTTGGGACCATTGGAAGTCCCCTCGCTCCAGACAAAACCTAAGAGTCCCCTCTGGAGGAAGAAAGCCCCACTTCGAGGGTTCTTCGTCCTCGTCACCCAGCAATAAGGTCTCAAACTTGCATTCAAAACTAACAGTCTTGCAGGCAGCAGCAAAGCTATCATCCTTGCCAAAAATGGGAGAGCGACGATAAAACCTTAACTGTTCACGACGGGCAGCGTCCAAAGTGGCAGCAACAGTGGTAGCAACAGCGGTAGCAGGCGGTGCACTGGTTGAAGAGATGGTGGGGGAACTTGGAGACGCCATGGCAGAGTGTTAGAGCAAATAAAAAAAAGAAGCCTTGAGTAACAGGAGCTTGAGCACGACAATGGAGGAGAGCAACCACAGGAGGTGGCGTAGAAGATGAGAGCAAGAAAAGGAAGGCACAAGCTTGAACAGCAATGGAGGTTTCATATGCTCAACAATGGAAGCTCTCTCTCTCTCTCTCTAAAAGCAAAGGAAATTTGAAGAAGGTAATGACAAAGTAAGAGAAAGGAAGGTTTTAAGTGTTTGGGGGATTTAGCCATTTGGATTTTTTAAGTTCATCGTTTAAGTTTCCCACCATTGCACGTGTGAGGCCGCCTGCAATCATTTCAAATGAACACGTGGCACTTCGGGAAGTGTTCTGACAATAGAAAAGACAACGCTACGTCATTAATGAAGTGACACCTAGGGAACCGCCATCGTTAATGAAGTGACACCTAGGGAACAGCCATCGTTACCTTCCTAAGCAAGATTGAGTTTTGGGCGCCAATATTTTCTCAGACATATCCAATTAACCCCCCAACGAAGAAGATGTCCCAATGGTTCAAAAAAGCCACGATGTACCCTCGTCAGAAGCTCAAACGTTGTTTAGTTATGACTCAGTTACATCGGGGAGATTTTCGAACATTACTGGGAGAATATTAGCAGGTCCTTCGGGAGAATTTTAGATATTCAAGCTAGAATGGTTGAGGCTCGGCATTAGGAAAAAGTAGCAGGCCAGACAGAAAAAGGTTCATCGAATTGAGAAGTTTTTGTGAAGGCACTTCTTGTTCCCACAAAAAATCCCTCCACAAAGGGGCAAATGTAGAGGGGGCCTGAAGGTAATCCTGGGATTAGGGATAATCCACCAATTAGAAACAGTGTTCTGAGGATAAGCTCAGCGAGGCAGCTCAAGAGAAGTAGTTCAGCGAGGCAGCTCAGCGTGGAAGCTTGGCGTGGCAACTCGTACTTTAGCTTATTGTTACTTTGTCATATTATAGCTTTGTTTATATTGACTACGAGTCGTAACGACTGTAATGTTGTAACGAGAATAATTAATGGGTGTGAGGTCGAACGGTACTCGCGAGAGACCAGGCTTGGCAGGGCCTGGGAGAGCTTTCATGCTCTATCGAACAACCTCACCGTGGGAACTTTAGAGGGACTTGGTTTGGAGGATTGAGAAGTGGGGCACCATTGGGGCTTGTCCTGACCATCTTAGATACACCTGGTAAAACACCGAAAGATCTTCACCGTGGAACCTAGAAGCAAAGTAGCTTCGAGTTCCATCGGGAGCTTTGCTGTGAACCAAACAGCCTCTACTTTATGTCCCATCTACTGTAGGTGATGTCACTAGCCAGCTAGACAACGTCAAGTCTGCACTTGAGTAAACCACCGTGGTATTTGGGGCTGTCAGACGGTTGGTAAGCAACCTCTGTGGCAACAGCCTCTGACACACAGTGGTTTGGAAAAAGGCATGTCTTGGCATTTAATGTTGATGGTGTAAAGACAACTAGTGCATCAGGTATTTAATGCGGGTGACATAAGGTATGAGGGAGGTATTTAACAGGCATTAATGACTTGGCTGCCTCGGGGGTGGTGTGGGGGCTATTTAAGGCCCCAACCACCTCCAAGGAAGATCATCGATCAAAAAGTTCTAAAAAGAGTTCTTTTGGAGATATTCTCCTAAGACTTTGAGAAATTATTACTAGAGAAGGAGTTATTGAAAAACCAGAAAGTTCTTCCACCCACCATTTGTCATTTATTAGGGAGCCTTAATAACCTGACAGAAATCCTTGAAGAAGACCTTTTCGGTGCGTGTGTTTTTACCTGCCTACTAAGGTGTATCTAGGATGCTTACTTCTCTCTCCCTCTAGTTAAGTTGTCTCGGAGTTCTTTATGATATTTTGAGTTATACACGAGAGATTTGTGAGTTTAAGTCGGGTTTCATACGTTCCAAACTGTTCTTGGTGTCTTGTGGCTAAATCACTAGTGTTTACTGATTAACCTTGTCTTCACCATACTCAAAAGGGGTTACGCCTCCATCTTATATAAACTACCCTCTTACAAAGTTAGATCAAATGAGATTGTATTCTTGTTCGAACGAACTAAGGTTTTCTTTCCAACAAGATGCCATTCTCGTTTGAACGATATCAATTTTTGTTCGAATGAGACACTTCCTCGAATTTTATATCAGGTCTATATACCTGTTTTGAACCCTTTTTCATGTAACTTTGGAAAAAATGTGAATAGAAAATCTAAACCAATGATTTTCCACCTTTTGAGTTTCTAAACCTTCTTAATTTACAAACTTTTCATGCCCAAATATTTTGTGAATCCTTTTAAACCCTAAGAAGTTTATGTATTGTAAGAATAATTTTTATAGGCTTGTTTATAGCATAGGTCATTTTGTATTTCAGGCTAGTTTGGCATATCTCGTTACATGTCGTCACGCACCGTCAAGATGGACCAAACTCAAGCATCTCCAAGTTTGAAGACTTCCTGACATCCCGTAAAGGTATAAATAAATTTAGAGTTTAAATTCATTTACAGAATTATCTTTGGGATGTTTATTTGTATAAAAAAAGAACATGAGTTTCTTTCATTCGAAAAGAAAAATATTTTATTTAAATCTCAGTCAAATAAGATTGCCACTTCGTTATAAAGGTCGTTAAAAATATTTTTCAGATGAGCTTTGATCGAGGGCTTACTTTTTTATTTTTTTGGATGTCGTTAGAAGAGAGACATATCTCGTTCGAACGAGATGATAATCTCGTTAGAATGACAGTGCAATATCGTACGAACGACCCTGCCACCTCAAAATATGTGAGTGTCCTATAAATACCTATTTTGTGTTCAATTTTTCTTAGACTTTTTCTAGATTCATTTTTGCCTAACTTTTGCAAAAGTTCTTCACTGTTTTGTGTTCAAAAACACTGTTTAATTCACATATCAACATCTTGAATATTTATTTTTATGAATTCATTTAAAGCCTAGAAAGTTTTGTATGCTTATATACACCTTTATGGAGAAGGCATCTATGGATGACTTATGATACCGGAGGGAATCATTGCTGGGGACTAATGATGAGGCTAAAGGAGGACCGTGGCTTTTATGAATCTTGTGATGACCATTTCTAATCGGTGGATACCAAGCATGGAAGGTTGTTTGTGTATTCTCTGGACATATTAGTTTTCTTTGGAGATTTACGAAGATTAGAGAATTATAATTGTAACGGTTATCAAGTACTATTGTGGGTCAACTACCTTGTAATATTTCTAAAATGCTGAAAAAAGGTTTTACCCGAAAGGGATTTTTTCCTAAAAATTTTCCTTTGTTGAACGCCTGGTTTGATTTATCTGTTTTATCACATAGATGTATGTTTAGGATAAAAAAGATAAAATTGGTTATGTTAAAAATTGGAAGAATAAATATTTTTTTTTTACCATCCTTGACGAGCATATTTATTTTTGCATTCCCTAATTTGTATTAGAGTCTTCCACTCTTACAAGTGGTATCAGAGCATACTTACTGCTTTCTCAAATTGGTATCAGAATATGTTTCACTAAGTTATTATGTTAGATCCTTTTTATGTGTTAAGGTGGTTGTTTATTCATCTCTCTTAGGTTTGTTTTATTTGTTGTTCTCTTAATGGATTTCTATAGTTTTGACAACTTAAATTATTTGAATTTAAAGTTTTCTAAAAGAATTAAAATTCTTGAAAAAGAAAATTCTCATTTTAAATCCGCTATAGATCTTTTGTAAATGGTTCACAATCAAAGAGATTTATTTCATGAGAAACTTATGGACGTGGATTGTGATTTTAAAATTTTGGAATTGTCCAAGAAAAAGAATGATGATAGAGTTCAATTTTTAGATAAAGAATGTGAGGACTTTAAAAATACTAGGGTTAATGTTTGTGCCGTTGAGGATAGTGTTTTGATAAATGATTTTAAGGTACAAGAGAGGGGTCTTAAGGATAAGTTGGAGTTCATTAAGCGGGAGGGAGATAACCTTCTAGGAATGATTGATCATATGAAGAAGGAGTCCCTATAATTGGAAGAGTCAAATTCTTAGTTGTAGCCAAAAATGTTGAAGTTAAAAGATGGTTTGAAACACTCAAGTAGTGTTAGTAGTAATGGTACTGGCTCACATGTTTCTAATTCTTCGGGTGTTGAAGCCAAAACCATTTTTCGTTATAGGGAGTCAACAAGATCCAAGGACATTAGAAAAGTTCAACCCATATGTATCATTCCTCGAGTTTACACATGTTCACACTGTGATATGAAAGGTCACCTTATGCATTTTTGTTATGATATTGGAAGAAGTCCTAGAAAGTTAAAGTCTATTGTTCTCTTGGTTCCCAAAACTCGATGCATTAAGTACACATCGACTTAGGTTAGGAAATCCATTTTGTAGGAGCTAGATATTAGACTAGATGATTAATGCATGCTTAAACATAAGTCTTCACTTGTAATATCTTATAGATTATAGCTTGCATGATTTTATTTGTCATACTCTAGTTGTGCTTTATGATATATTCTTACTAATGTTATGACATGTGTAGTTTTTGTATTATATTTTTTTATTGAGTCATATTAGAAAAATACAAAAAAAACTTATTTTGATAAATTTTTTGAAAAGTATATAAAGATTTTCCGTTTTTGTGTATTTTAGTTATACACATTTGGTATGTCATATTGGTGTGTTTAAATCTAATTTACTCCGCAATTTCCACGTGGCTAGGACATTTAGTTATCACTTTGTATACTTAGATTAATCTTAACCATATTTATGGACTTGTTTCGAACCTGATTTGCATTATGGATCCGACGTTGTATATGCCTCCGCACACACATGCACGAGCTTATTGAATTTTAACTTCACATGTATATTTTAGCTTGGTGAGATGTTATCTTATCAATTTTGTTATCTACATGTTTATGTGACTATGGGGGATTTGTGCATGTAAGAACCGTTGCCCGTGAGATATTTTATTTGTTATTGAAAAAATATGAGTGAATACGGGAAGGGCTATGAAAGCCACCATTTCAAAAGAGCCCAAGAAAAAATAAAGGGGATAAAAAACATAGAAAAATTTGCCAAAAAGGGGACAAAATAGTTTAGTTTGATTGATCATTAAAAAAAATCCCTTCAAATGTAAAGAAAAGAATATATGATATATGTTTATCTTTTAATGATGTTTAGTTGAAGATCAACGGATTTTCACAATGAATCCTAGTTATGCTTATTTTGTCATGATGCTATTAATTTTTAGTATCTTAAATAATCTAGGCTTGTGTACATTATGCTTGTTTCGTTCATTGAAGTTTAACTTTATTTGTCACTTGCGACTAAAGATTAGTTTGATAAAGTTTTGTGATCAATTGTAACTTCTTGAACATATTTGAGTGTTTGGGTTATAATTCATTTGTATCTAGTTCATGCCCATTCATTTCATCCCACATATATAAACACATTGATACTATGCTAGTGTGTAAATCTTACGTGTTCTGTGTTTGTTTTGTGGTCATTTATACCTATATATGTGTGCCGATTTTTTTATAATATATTTGTCATATATTATATATGTTATTATATGTTGTAATTGCGAAAAAAAAATCTTGAAAAAATGATTTTTTTTCAAAAATAGTTGGTTGTGTTTGCCTTTCAGATGATTATTACACATTCTTTATTTATATCTTTTCCTAGTAATATCTTATCCTTTACATGATTCTTCATATTTCATGCTTATGTTTCTACTTATGTGTCTATTTTGAATCAAACCAAAGAGGGAGAGAAAATAAAAAATGGCAAAAAACAACCTCGTACTCATCCAGGCCGAGGTTGGAACCAATCGAAGACAGTCAAGCTTATACACTAATATGTTAGGTCTGGAACACGTGGACAAGTCTGTTATAACTAAATCATTCCCTCCACATGAGGGAATATTGAGGTCATCATTATTTGTTTAATATCATCCAGGTGTTATCATAACACTGGTTAGATCTCCATGCACATGCACATTGCATGCTTGGGGGGTACATTGCACCCCCCAAACACCATATATAGAGGTCATCCCCAATATTGTAAAGGATCGATAATTTGCAACTCTAGCTGAAACTCTGTCATTTTATATAATAGATAGAGAATACTTGAGAGATTGTATCCATGGCCATTAGTGCCTTCATTAAATGATATTACTCACACACACTCACAGTGGACGTAGGCCAGATTGGTTTAACCACTTATATTCAGGTGTTCATCCTCTTCTCCTCACCTCCTTCTCATGCCATACATACATATACTCTTGCTGCCATTGTTGTGCTTGTTTGAGCTTGTTCATATCTTATCTGGTGCTAGTATTTCCAGTATCATCATTTTGGCATCGTTTGTGGGAACGAGAAGACATATCTCTTCCTTTCTTTGCTTAACCCCACCGAAGACTCTGGTGGTGAACCAGGCCTCACCCATTGCATGGAGTTGTTTCACCATTGAAAGAGGTCCTTTAAGGTATTAAGCTCATCTTCCATACGTGCTCTTTGGTTTTAACATATAGCACCGGAGTTACCACCACCTTCTCCACCATCTGGTGTTGGAGGGCCTAGTTCCATCCAGGCAATGCTCCAGTCCGAAATGGATGAGGTGGATGCAACCTTGAGGTCTTTGGCTACAACACAACAAGAAATGAAGGAGAAATTTGCACAAATCAGTAAAAATATATAGAGGCCACCTGCGATCTCACCGGAAATGATTACTCCGGCAGTAGTTCAACCACATTCGAAAGCTAGGGGACCACCCTAGGCACCGCGTAAAGACCAACCTGCTCCTCAACAGAGGAGGGACATTGCTGATCCTAGGCGCTTACATCTGGGGAGGCAAGGAAACCTTGCCCTGAGGATAGGTATGACGATCTAGAGGCAGAAGATGACCCAGAAGATTGCTGGGAACCATATGAGGTTTCCAATAACACGGTACGTCCTCTACAACAGAGTTAAGGTTGTGGGGGTAGAAGAGATGGTGATGCCTAGCCCAAAGGATCATCTTTTGATTTCCTGAGTAGAGGGTTAGCCTTTGAAAATCTCGATCCAGTTAATGAACTGCGGTAGAGGTTATATAGATCAAGAAGTGTAGCAGGATCACAAAGAGGAGATGGTGAACATCGACTACACCGTGGCCAACCCCTACATGGTCGAGACTGCGGTCAAGAGGTCAACAGCTGATGTTGTGCTGTAGCCCGAGAACACTTAGTCCACCCCTTGGAGGTAGCTGGGGACAACCTCGGCCAAGTCGACGTTGCTAAATTATGGAATGACTCCATCCAATGCCCGGGAGAGAAGATAGGTAACCTCATCAAAATTTGAGACTTATTATAAAGAGGGTTCTCAGAGGGTTCCCCTATCATGGTAAGGATAGTGAACTTCCCAACCCCTGCCAAGTTTAAACCACCTACGGTGTCTCCCAAGTATAATGGTAGTACCAACCTTTTGCATCATATTGAGATGTACCAGTTTGTAGCAGACATTTATTTAGTAATAGATGAGATAAAGTGTCGGGCCTTCTCTGAGACTTTAACGGGAGTTTCACATATTTGGTTTACCCCTCTTCTGAAGAACTATATTGAGAACTTTAAGGGCTTGGATGAACGGTTCATTCATAATTTTTGCTTTGGGGTGAGGCCTCAAAAGAAGACCATTCATCTGTTGTATGTCAATCAAGGCAAGAACAAGATCCTAAGAGACTACATTACTACATTCAATAAATAAGAATTGGAGGTTAAAGATTATGAAGAGAATATAGTTATGGCTGCCCTCATTGGAGGACTCCAGAAAGGGATTTTTCTGTGGAATGTGAAGAAAACCCTCCCAAGTCTATGGCAGAGCTGTTGGCAACTTCAAGAAAGGTCATGAACGTTAAAGAGGCTATGGACGCAAAGTATGAGGTTGAGAACAGAAGCAGCAGCTGGAAATTCCAAAGAAAGAAAGATGGAAAAAAAAGGTCTGCAGATGACAAGTTTGCACACTATACTCCTCTAACTTTGACGTTCGAACACATCCTCAATGAAATAAAAAATGACTGGTCCCTGAGATGGTCGGAGAAGATGAAGGCTCCTTCGCATAAGAGGAACAAGAATTTGTGGTGCGAGTTTCACCAAGACCACGGCCATGTGATAAACAAGTGTTTTGCCTTGAATGATGGAATTGAGAAGATGTTGAAGTCTAGAAAGCTCAGGAAGTATGTCGGCGATAAAGCTCCCAAGAGGGGAAGAAATGACCCTAAAAAGAAGAGAAAATACAGATCTCAGGAAGATCCCCCTACAAGAACAGATGAGGACTCAGATAATGAAGATGAGGATGATCCTGACCTCACTCCAAAAGATAAAAATGCCCTTATAAAGAGGGTTGGTATGATCTCCTTTGGTGTTAACACAATATGTGGAGGACTAGCAGGGGTGGCTCAGATGTAGCTGACCGTAAATTTCATGCGGCAGAGGCTAAGTCAGTGACCAAGGTAGAGGTTGTGAACCTGGCGTCCTCGGAGACCAAGTAGAAGCAGAAGAAGGTTGATATGATACTCTTATAGTTGGTTTTTCCCGACTTGATTTCAATGGTATCTTAGCTCCATACGATGAACCTCTGGTAATCACTATAAGGGTGCATGGATGTGAGGTGCAGATAATACTCGTTAATGGAGGAAGTTCAGTTGATGCAATGTTTTTGACATATTTCAAGAGCTTAGGCCTCAGAAGAGCTAGGATTGTACCGTACCATCATCCGTTGATTGGTTTCAGCGGTGAAAAGGTCCATCAGTTGGGCATGTATAAGATGGACGTTCGAATGGGAGATGAGTGGCCTAAGAGGTTGACCAGGAAGATTAATTTTTTCGTAATGGATGAAAACATCTTCTTGGGCTACAACCTCATCATAGGACGAGTAGCCCTCAAGGAATTTGAGGCCGTTCCATCGACGGTCCACCAAATACTAAAATTCTCGACCCCTTATGGGGTAGGGGAAGTGTAAGGTGACCAGGCCACGACAGGAGAATACTACTTCAACTCAACAGAAGAGAGAGAGAGGCCCATAATAGGGAAACAACCACATATGACACTAATACACTTGATCCTAGGTATGAAACAAAATTGAATAAGGGAGAGGCTGCGAAAGAGTTAGAATCCACCGTCCTCAATGAGGATGAACTGGAAAAAAATGTCCAAATCGGAAAGGCCCTAAGACCCGAGATTAAGGAAGAGATGGTAAAACTTTTGAAGAAGAGGCAAAGTGTCTTCGCTTGGAGCCATGTAGATATGCCTAGCATTGACCCTGAGATTATGTGCCATAAACTCAATGTGGCAGAAGAAGCCAAGTCAGTCAAGAAAAGGTGAAGAGTTTACTCCAGGCTAAAGTATGATGTCATCAAGGAAGAGGCTAAGTTCATTAGAGAGGTCATATACCCTGAGTAGTTATCTAATGTCATCATTGTGCCAAAAGCAAACGAAAAATGGAGGATGTGCATAGACTTCACTGATTTGAATAAGTCTTGCCCTAAAGATAACTTCCCCTTGCCTCGAATTAATCAGATGTAGATGCCACAATAGGACATGAACTTATGAGCTTCATGGATGCCTATTCGGGGTATAACCATATTTTTATAGACCCAGAGGACTCAGAGAAGATAATGTTCATAACTAACAAGGGGACCTATTGTTATAAGGTCATGCCCTTCGGATTGAAGAATGTAGGGGCCACTTACCAGCATCTTGTAAATAAGATGTTTGAGGGCCAGATTGGAAAGACCATGGATGTATATGTGGATGAAATGTTGACAAAGATCTTGAAGGTCGACACTCATGTGGTCGACCTGGAGAGGAATTTTGACACCATGGACTTATACAGGATGAAGCTCAATCCTACCAAGTGTGTCTTCGGAGTAGGAGCGAGAAAATTTCTTAGATTCATCGTTAATCAAAGGGGAATATATGCCAATCCCAAAAAAATCAAGGCTTTACTTGAAATGAAGACACCCAGGACCATTAAATACGTTCAGAGGTTAAACGGAAGAGTTGCAGCACTGAACATGTTCGTCTCTAGGGCTACAGACAAGTGTCTTCCTTTTTTCAAAGTTCTTAGAAAGGCCTTTGAATGGGATAAGGAATGCAAAAAGTCTTTCAAAGAGTTAAAGTCCTACCTCGGATCTCCTTTGCTCCTATCTCGTCCCATCTTGGGGGAGAAGTTATATGTATATCTAGTTGTTTCACAATTAGCCATAGTAAGAGAAAATGATGGAGTGCAGAGGCCAGTGTACTTCAATAGTAAGGCTCTTCAAGGGTCTGAATAGAACTATCCTCGGATGGAGAAGTTAGCATCTGCCTTGATACACGCTTCCAGGAAGATGAAGCTCTATTTCCAAGCCCGCTCTATGGTCATCCTCACTGACTCCCCACTAAGACAAGTCCTCCACAAGCCCAAGAAGTCTAGCAGATTAATGACCTGGGCCATCAAGTTGGGATTTTACGACATTGTCTATCAACCCAGGGTGGCCATCAAAGGGCAGGCACTCGGAAACTTTATTGCTGAGTTTACATGGGAAGAGGCTGAGATTGAGATAAGTCCATAGATTGCAAATGAATCAGACAGTAATGTCTTACAGAATCCGAAAGAGGTTGTGTCTTACAGAATACTTATGACTCAAAACAGTTTCTACGTCAACTGCCAATCTATACCCTCACGCCATATCCCGAACCTAATAACCATGCTCTGATACCAAGTTGTCATGCCCCGACTTAATTAACTTAAAATCAACCTTTTATTTAGAGATAAATCCCTATTAGACAATATGGTACTTGAAATCTTTCGAAAAATAGCAAAAGATTTTTTTTTCAAAGGCATGTTCGGATGAAAACATAGCTACCTTTATGCACAACTTGAAAGTGATAAAAAAATTTACTTGCCTAACTTCCTTTATTTAACAATTACCCACAAAGTTTGTTGATATAAAACTCATGTTATTTATCCTCCACTCTCCCATTTAATGTCCTAGCTTGGCAGTGAACTCCAAATAATAGGCACACCTGAAACATAACATTATAGGAGTGTAAGCAACACAAGCTTAGTGAATGAACGTATTCCACACATACAACACATATATATATATAACCGATTTGAATAACAATTTTTATTTTCTAATGTCATAACCCAACAAAAATTATGTAACTCTCGCAAGTCTGGACCCGCCACAGTCCAATTAACCAACCACAGTTAATGGGCACCACCACATCCCATAATTAGGCCCGAGTACAATAAAACTTTAAGTTGGATTAATGGGACCCCCATATCCCGTAGGAACATTCTTAATCATATGCATATGTTTCATAAATACAACATCACTCCCATAAGCATCTTAACACATGAGTTTAACTACACATTCCTATATGAACATATAAGCATCTGCATTTCATAGGATAGGTCACTCACCTTGAATTTGGTACTAAGATTAATACCAAAACTATTTCCTTGGTATGGTAGTGTTAGCTGCTTTCGCACCCAACAATTCAACATCATTAGTATTTGAATACACCAAATTACATTAAGCTCAGTAACATATCACATCAGTTGGTCAATCTGATATAACTTAAAATTAATTGAATATGATAATTTACATTTCTATAACACCTTATTAATTAGGGTTCTAACACAACTTATAGAAATAAATTATGAATTCTCTAGACAAAATTATGCCCATTTTATTACAACCTTTTCCAAATCATTTCTAAAGAAAAACAACAACAAAACTTCAACTTCAACACAACCCCCAATCCAAACAAGACGGTGTTTTATTCTCCCCTTCAAGTATATCATATTCATATATGTTCTCTAATATTTCCAATTGTAATTCCTTGATGTCAACAAGAATTCAATGATTTATGCCACTTTTAACACATCTAGGTCTGAGTAGACCATCAAAGCATAACTTAACATTTTTCAAGCATATATAACCTCCACCTCAATTATAAATCATGGGAACATATATCAAACATATTTAATAATATAAAATTAAAGTTGCATAATTTTTAGAGTTCATTTGCTAAGTCAAGCAAAACGTCGAACACCTAGTGTGCGCACTGAGAATTTTGGGGGAAATTTTATCCCTGAACTTAAAACTAACCCCCAAGATTCATTTCTTGGTACTTTAACACAATTTTCTGATATAGTATACATATATGAGTTTATTTTAATCTTCAAGTGGAATCATTTGATTTCAATAAGTATTCCATCATTTATGCCCTTTTTAACACAATTAGGTCAGAACATAACATTAAAGCATAACTTAACATGATTAAGCATACTACTCTCCACCTCAGGCATCAATCATGTAAAACATATACTAAACATGTTTTAGCATATATACACATCATATACATGAATTTCCAACTTCAAAAAGCTTCACGAGAAGGGAATTCAAATCTAGGACTTTAAAGTTAACATTTACGATCCTTGCAGAAGTCCTCACGTATGCTCTTAAGCCATCCTTGCTTTAACACAATTTGGAAAAATGGGTATCAATAAAATCTTTAACCAAATTAGAAACAAAAACATACCAAGTGTATAAATCATCCATGTAAACAACTTTAATAAAGAAGTAATTAACTTTCGAGAATTCCTCGATTTATGGTAATTTTTCGAAGGATTTCTTCCTTAATATTCTTTTTCTCTCTCCATAAGCATATTTTTTTCCTCAAGCTTGTAATAGTAAATGAAAAAGATGACCAAGTCAGCCTTATAAGCATAAAAACGTGTCTATGTTACTACTTTAAAGTGGAATTGTGTGATTGGTTGAGCAAGGGGTCCAATATGATAATACCATTAATGACTGATTTGTCCTGTCTTGTAAAATTACCATAACTCACTATTAAGGGACCCGATTTACTCTCACTTTGTGTCTACGGATAGATAACATATAATCTACAACTTTCATATTTTTACTTTTCCAAAAATCATAAAATTAGTAAGCCTAATGTGGGCTCGAACATAAGAGTAATTATTTACTAAAAATTTCATAACTTTCACATTTGGCGACCAAACATCACTAATTTCTGACAAACACCTTGGTTATATTTTATAATCATAACAATATATGAAAACATATTTTCATGATGCATTTATCCACATAACTAATCATATGATCTAAACAAGTCATCCCCGGTCATAATCTCGATTAACATCTAATGCAACCAACACATATATCACATGAGTATGCATCCCACAAATATGATAATTAACATGTTTAACACCCCTCACAAACCTATAACTTATAACTTATACTTAATCATATAATTGACATTTCTAATCACGTTTTAGGGCCTTACAATTCTACCCCTCTTATAAATATTTCATCCCCGAAATTTAACACTTAAGAACTTACCTAACAAATGAGGATATTACATCTTCATGTTATTCCCTCTTTCCCAGGTGGCATACTCCACATTTGGACTTTTCCACAGAACCTTAACTAACGAAATAGTTTTTACTCCATAACACCTATTTTGTTAATTTAAATTTAATGATTGGTTCCACCACGTAGGTCAAGTCATCTTTAAGCTCTATCGGTTGTGAAATAAACACAGGTGAAGGATCGGGTACATACTTATGTAACATTTAGACATGAAAAAAAATCATGTATCCAAAACAATAATTGTAGTAAAGCCAATTTGTAAAATACGATTCCAATTCATTTCACTATTTCATAAGGGCCAACGTACCTAGGACTTACTTTGCCCTTGTTCTCAAATCTCATTTGCATAAGTTTTGGCCCAAGTTATTTTTGTTCTTCTACTTTTGTCCAACACACTAGGATCCTACACTTCCTCCCATACAAGGCTTCATAAGGAGACATTCCAATATTCGAATGATAACTATTATTATAAGCAACTCTATTAGTGACAAGTTTTCACCCCAACTTCCCTTGAAATCTAATACTTAAATTCGTAACATGTCTTCGAGTGTTTGGATCATTCTTTCTGACTACCCATCAGTCTAAGGATGAAAAGATGTACTAAATTTCAATTTAGTCCCTAAAACTTGTTGTAAACTAGGCTAAAAGTGTGAAGTAAATTTAGGATTTTGATCGGAGATAATGGAAATACGCACACCATGCACTCTAATTATCTCATCCATCTATTTATATTGGCATATTTATCCATACAATAAATAGCTTTAACGGGAAGAAAATGTGCAGACTTAGTTAATCTAGCAATGATAACCCAAATAGAATCAAACCCTCAGGATGATTTTGGTAAACCTATAACACAATCGGTAGTAACACGCTCATGTTTCCACTCAAGAATAGGTAAGGACTATAGTAAACTACTAGGATTTTAATGCTCCGCCTTCATTTATTGACAATCAGTCATCTAGCAACAAAGTCTGCAATATTATTTTTAATTTCAGGCCACCAAGAACATTGTTTCAACTTTATATAAAGTTTCGTGTTTCCGGGATACATAGCATATATAGAACAATGGGCCTCCTTTAAAACCATTCTCCTTAAATTAGGCACATTAGGTACACACAAATGGTTATCATACATAACAATGTCATTATTACGACTAGAAAATTTATATGTTTTACTCTCATATTGTCTTTGATTTTCTCCAATTCTATATGTCCTTCTTATGATCGTCATATCCATTCTATCAACATAAGTATACATTTTAAATGCACCAGTATTGCACACGATACATTCAAAGTTAATTCCACCTCCATTAATGCTAACTTTCTCAGCAGGTCAACTCGAACACAATAAATACAAGATACACTGTTTAGAGATTTTCTACTTAAAACATGAGCAATAATATTAGCCTTACCCGGATGGAGATGTATTGCCTAGTCATAATCCTTTATAAATTCCATCCATCTTCTTTTCAAGCTACACAATTACCATCAGAAAAAATAACATGGACCAAAAATACTACATTTGTCTTGCCAAAATTCACATTTAGAAATTTTAGTATATAACTGCTTTTCTATCAAAGCTTGTAAAATAATACGCAGATGATGTTCCATTCCCTAATAAATTTAAATTCAAGTTCATCCGGTAATCGAAACATTACCTCCCTTCTAAAACAATCTAAATGTACATGTTAGGAGGATAACACAACCATACCCAATATCACATCAAAGTCATCCATACTGAAAGGTAGTGAGTCAACTAATAACTCCTTTTCACTTATTTGCGCTATACACTCCCTACACACCCTATCAATAATAACCAATTCTCCTTAGTGGAGTAATAATAGCTGAACCAGAATCTAATGATGATAGTGTTTTATTAAGATGCAATAGACAAAGAAAAACATAAAGAATGCGTAGAACCAGGAGCTATTAACACATAAGCATCTTTATCATTCATACATAAGGACAATCGTTTAGTGATTTCTTATCAATGAAAGTCAATTTCAAAATCATATATTATGTCATAGCTTCATCTATGTATGTTGAACATTCTCACATACTATATTATCGGTTGTGTCCTCCTATATTCACAATGAGTGAACATTCTTAATAAACCAAACATCATTCTTTACGTTTCTCACTTCATTCCCATAGTCCATCCTTATCATCGTGTGACATTTAAAATTATAAATACTCTATGACAAGACTAACTTCTTATAGTTCATTTCTCCAAATTACATTCATTACTTCAAATGATAAACATCATATTACAATACCAACTTATTATATGTCATCTTCCCATCTTCCACTTAAGACAAAATATATGTGTTTGACTTTGACTACTATCTGTATCATCTCTGAAGTTTTAGAGTATGTTAAATATCGTTCTTAGGATCCTTAATATAAACATAGACTCACTACTTTCCACATATCGATAATGAACAATCATACAATGACCTTAACAAGCCATTTATCCAACCCAATAACCTTACAATCATAATCTTACTCCAATCCTTATTAATATGACAGTCTTATGCAACATCATTAATACACTCATTTTACCCGCTTGATAACAGGGATGGTAGGCATAACATCACTACTGGAAACTTTAAACATACTTACCATCCCCATAATACTTATCTAGATATTATATGTCTTATCTCTTTCAAATAACCTGTACAAATACCTTAATGTACCACATTAGGGTATCTCACACATCACATTCTCCTTACACATACTTCTTAGTGACTCTATGTAATGTCAATCATATTAATTATATAACGTACTCTTAGTGGTAACACATACGCATAATGATAAATACAACTAAATATTCACCCAACCCAATTGTAAATATTTAGACCTGACTAACATATTTCCCATACTTATCCACAACACATATTCTTAAAAGGACTCCTCAATATTTTTAAACTTCCAACTCTTTAACACCTTATCTTAACTTTACTATTCATATAAGCTTTTCAAAACATCACAAGATTAATATCCACTACATGTACTCATACTATTAAAGACGTACATCTCATTTCTCATTACTCTTATATTACACTTATAATAATTCACTATAAACCCATATTCTGATCATTTGTAATATATCTACTAGTTATTGAATTTAGTACCTTTTTACATATATAAACATATACAACTACAAACCCTCTCATTTAACCTTTACTATGTGAATCTCCAGTTTTTATTCACACTTCAAATTTAAGTCTCATCATAATCATGTAACCATAATTCTTTTCACTTCCCGTCCTTTATTGAAATATGTGTTCTGGTAGATCACTCTCCTATATAGATGAGGAGCATACCCATTCATAATGATATATGTATCATGAGTTAAATCCATATATACCAGTATAGGAAGAGATCACCTCCAATACTTCATAATTTTTGTCATGTTCACATATACCAGTATAAGAAGAGATCACTCCCAATACCTCAGATTTTAGTATACCACATTGTGTCTTTATAACTTTTCCTTCAATGACATATGTGTTCATACAACATAAAAAAATACGATTCTTTATATTCAAATACATGTATTCTCTGTCATCCTCGAATAAACCTTAACATCTTATTTCATTTCTCGGAAGATCCTTGCAGTTCATATCACGTACATCAATATATGTGTATAATGGACAGATGTTAGTCAAAAAATACAATATACCACTTAATAACAAACCCTTATTTTCCACGTCTCAGGAACGCAACATATTCCCAGACCTTGAATACTCATGGCTCAAGACAGTTTCTACGTATACTGCCAATCTAGACCCTCACACCCTGTCCAGAACCTAATAATCATGCTCTGATACCAAGTTGTCATGCCCTGTCTTAATTAACTTAAAATCAACCTTTTATTTAGAGATAAATCCCTATTAGACAATATGGTACTTGAAATCTTTCGAAAAATAGCAAAAGATTTTTTTTTCAAAGGCATGTTCGGATGAAAACATAGCTACTTTTATGCACGACTTGAAAGTACTAAAAAAATTTACTTACATAAGTTCCTTTATTTAACAATTACCCACAAAGTTTGTTGATATAAAACTCACGTTATTTATCCTCCACTCTCCCATTTAATGTCCTAGCTTGGCAGTGAACTCCAAATAATAGGCACACCTGAAACATAACATTATAGGAGTGTAAGCAACACAAGCTTAGTGAATAAACGTATTCCACACATACATGACATATATATAACCGATTAGAATAACAATTTTTATTTTCCAATGTCATAACCCAACAAAAATTGTGTAACTCTCGCAAGTCTGGACCCGCCACAGTCCAATTAACCAACCACAGTTAATGGGCACCACCACATCCCATAATTAGGCCCCAGTAAAACAAAACTTTAAGTTGGATTAACGGGACCACCATATCCCGTAGGACCCACCACAGTCGTTAACAATAGATAAAAGACCCTCCATAGTCCATAACATTATATAACATCACATAACATTCTTAATCTTATGCATATGTTTCATAAATACAACATCACTCCCATAAGCATCTTAACACATGAGTTTAACTACACATTTCCATATGAACATATAAGCATTTGCATTTCATAGGATAGGTCACTCACCTTGAATTTGGTACTAAGATTAATACCAAAACTATTTACTTGGTATGGTAGCGTTAGTCTCTTCCCCACCTAAGAATTCAACATCATTAGTATTTGAATACACCAAATCACATCAAATTCAGTAACACATCACATCAGTTTGTCAATCTGATATAACTAAAAATTAATTGAATATGACACTTCACATTTATATAACACCTTATTCATTATGGTTCTAACACAATTTTCATAATTAAATTATGAATTTTCTAGACAAAGTTATTCTCGTTTTATTACAACCTTTTCCAAATCATTTTTGGAGGAAAACAACAACAAAACTTCAACTTCAACACAACCCCCAAGCCAAACCAGATGCTATTTTATTCTCCCCTTCAATGATATCATATCCATATATGTTCTCTAACATTTTCAATTGTAATTCCTTGATTTCAACAAGTATTCAATGATTTATGCCACTTTTAACACATCTAGGTCTGAGTAGACCATGAAAGCATAAATTAACATTTTTAAAGCATATATAACCTCCACCTCGGTTATAAATCATTCGAACATATATCAAACATATTAAATAATATAAAATTAAAGTTTCATAATTTTTAGAGTTCACTTGCTAAGTCAAGCAATACGTTTAACACTTGGTGTGCGCACTGACACTTTAGGGGGAGATTTTATACCTGAACTTCAAACTATCACCCAAGATTAATTTCTTGGTACTTTAACATAATTTTAGGATATAGTATACATATATGAGTCAATTTTAATCTCCAAGTATAATCATTTGATTTCAATAAGTATTCCATTATTTATGTCCTTTTTAGCACAAATAGGTCGGAACAGAACATTAACGCATAACTTAACATGATTAAGCATACCTACTCTCCACCTCAGGCATCAATCATGTAAAACATATACTAAACATGTTTTATCATATATACACATAATATATATGAATTTCGTACTTCAAAAAGCTTCACGAGAAGGGAATTCAAATCTAGGACTTTAAAGTTAATATTTACGATCCTAACACATGTCCTCACATATGCTCTTAATCCATCCTTGTTTTAACACAATTTGGAAAAATGGGTATCATTAAAATATTTAACCAAAGTAGGAAAAAACATACCAAGTGTAGAAATCATCCATGTGACCAACTTTAATAAAGAAGTAATTACCTTTCGAGGATTCCTCGATTTATGGTACTTTCTCGAATGATTTCTTCCTTAACTTTCTTTTTCTCTCTCCGTAAGCATATTTTTTTCCTCAAGCTTGTAATAGTAAATTAAAAAGATAAACAAGTGTGCCTTATAAGCATAAAAACGTGGCTATGTGACCAATTTAAGGTGGTATTGTGCGATTGGTTGAGCAAGGAGTCCAATAGGACAATGCCATTAATGACCGATTTGTCCTGTCTTGTAAAATTACCATCACTCACTATTAAGGGCCCCGATTTAATCTCACTTTTTGTCTACGCATAGATAACATATATATATAAACAACTTTCATATTTTTACTTTTCCAAAAATCATAAAATTAGTAGTCCTAATGTGGGCTCGAACATAAGAGTAATAATTTACTCAAATTTTTTTAACTTTCACATTTGGCGACCAAACATCGCCAATTTCGGACCAACACCTTGGTTAAATTTTACAATCATAATGATGTATGAAAAACATATTGTCATGATTCATTTACCCACATAACTATTCATATGATCTAAACAAGTCATCCCCGATCATAATCTCGATTAACATCTAATGCAACTAACACATATATCACATGAGTATGCATCCCCCACGTATGATAATTAACATGTTTAACACCCATCACAAACTCATAACTTATAACTTATACTTAATCATGTTATTAACATTTCTAATCATGTTTTAGGGCCTTACAATTCTACCCCTCTTATAAAAATTTTGTCCCCGAAATTTAACGCTTAAGAACTTACCTAACAAATGAGGATATTACATCTTCATGTTATTCCATCTTTCCCAGGTGTCATACTCCACATTTGGACTTTTCCACATTGCATTAACTAATGAAATAGTTTTTACTACATAACACCTACTTTGTCGATTTAAATTTAATGATTGGTTCCACCACGTAGGTCAAGTCATCTTTAAGCTCTATCGGTTGTGAAATAAACACAGGTGAAGGATCGGGCACATACTTATGTAACATTGATACATGAAAAAAACCGTGTATCAAAAACAATTCTTGTAGTAAACCCAATTTATAAGCTACGATTCAAACTCGTTTCACTATTTCATAAGGGCCAACGTACCTAGGACCCACTTTTCCCTTATTATCGAATCTCATTTGCACAATTTTTGGACCAAGTAGTTTTTGTTCTTCTACTTTTGTCCAACACACTTGGGTCCTACACTTCCTCCCATACAAGGCTTCATAAGGAGACATGTAAATATTCAAATGATAACTATTATTATAAGCAATTCTATTAGTGACAAGTGTTCATTCCAACTTCCCTTGAAATTTAGTACATAAATTCGTAACATGTCTTTGAGTGTCTGGATCATTCTCTCTGACTTCCCATCAGTCTGAGGATGAAAAGATGTACTAAATTTCAATTTAGTCCCCAAAACTTGTTGTAAACTAGGCTAAAAGTGTGAAGTAAATTTAGGATTTCGATCGAACATAATGGAAATAGGCACACCATGCACTCTAATTATCTCATCCCTCCATATATTGGCATATTTATCCATAGAATAAGTAACTTTAACCGGAAGAAAATGTGCAGACTTAGTTAATCTAGCAATGATAACCCAATAGAATCAAACCCTCAGGATGATTTTGGTAAACCTATAACAAAATCGGTAGTAACGTGCTCCTGTTTCCACTTAGGAATAGGTAAGGACTATAGTAAACTACTAGTCTTTTGATGCTCCGCCTTCCTAATTGACAATTCATCATCTAGAAACAAAGTCTGCAGTATTATTTTTAATTCCGGGCCACCAAGAACATTGTTTCAATTTTATATAAAGTTTCGTGTTTCCTTGATACATAGCATATAAAGAACAATGGGCCTCCTTGAAAATCATTCTCCTTAAATTAGGCACATTAGGTACACACAAATGGTTATCATACATAACAATGCCATTATTACGAATAGAAAATTTATATGTTTTACTCTCATATTGTCATTGATTTTCTCCAATTCTATATGTCCTTCTTATGATTGTCATATCCAGTCTATCAACTTAGGTCTACATTTTAAATGTGCCAGTATTCCACACGATACATTCAAAGTTAATTCCACCTCCATCAATGCTAATTTTCTCAGCAGGTCAACTCAAACACAATAAATACAAGATACACTATTTAGAGATTTTCCACTCAAAACATGAGCAAGAATATTAGCCTTACCCGGAAGGAGATGTATTGCGTAGTCATAATCCTTTATAAATTCCATCCATCTTCTTTTCAAGCAACACAATTACCATCAGTAAAAATAACATGCACCAAAAATACTACTTTTGTCTAGACAAAATTCACACCTAGAAATTTTAGTATATATCTGCTTTTCTCTCAAAGCCTGTAAAATGATACGCAGATGACGTTCTGTTCCCTAATAAATTTAAATTCAGGTTTATCTGGTAATCGAAACATTACCTCCCTTCTAAAACAATCTAAACATACATGATATGAGTACAACCAAACCATACCCAATATCACATCAAATTCATGCATTCTGAAAGGTAGTAAGTCAACCAATAACTCCTTTTCACTTATTTGCGCCATACACTCCCTACACACCCTATAAATAAAAACCAATCCTCCCGAGTGGAGTAATAATAGCTAAACCAGAATCTAATGATGATAGTGGTTTATTAAGCTGCAATAGATAAAACAAAACATAAAGAATGTGTAGAACCAGGAGCTATCAACACATAAGCATCTTTATCATTCATACGTAAGGATAATCGTTTAGTGATTTCTTATCAATGAAAGTCAATTTCAAAATCATATATTATGTCATCCCTTCATATATCTATGTTGAATATTCACACATAATATATTATTGGTTGTGTCCTCTTATATTCACAATGAGTGAACATTCTTAATAAACCAAACATCATTCTTTACGTTTCTCATTTCATTCCCAGAGTCCATCCTTATCATCGTGTAACATTTAAAATAATATAAATTCAATTACAAGACTAACTTCTTATATTTCATCTCTTGAACTTACATTCATTACTTCAAATGATAAACATCATATTACAATACCAACTTATTACATGTCATCTCCTCATCTTCCACTTAATACAAAATATATGTGTTCGACTTTGACTACTATCTGTATCATCTCTGAAGTTTTAGAGTATGTTAAATATCGTTCTTACGATCCTTACTATAAACATAGCCTCATAACTTTCCATATATCGATAATGAACAATCATTCACTAAATGTATATTTTTAACTAATATTCCATATTCAGTTTCATGTATCTTGTGCAGTCATGCACTATGAACTCAGCATAACTTCTCACTATATTCCCCTTTTTAGTAATGTTTGATTGTTATTTAACTAAACATACAATGACCTTAACAAGTCATTTATCCAACCCAATACTTTTACAATCATAATCTTACTCCAATCCTTATTAATATGACAGTCTTATGCAACATCATTAATACACTCATTTTACCCGCTTGATAACATGGATGTTAGGCATAACATCACTACTTGAAACTTTAACAATACTTACCAAATCCATAATACTTATCTAGTTATTATATGTCTTATCTCTTTCAAATAACCTGTACAAATACCTTAATGTACCACATTAGGGTATCTCACACATCACATTCTCCTTACACATACTTCTTGGTGACTCTATGTAATGTCAATCATATTAATTATATAACGTACTCTTAGTGGTAACACATACGCATAATGATAAATACAACTCAATATTCACCCAACCCAATTGTAAATATTTAGACCTGACTAACATATTTCCCATACTTATCCACAACACATATTCTTAAAAGGACTCCTCAATATTTTTAAACTTCCAACTCTTTAACACCTTATCTTAACTTTACTATTCATATAAGCTTTTCAAAACATCACAAGATTAATATCCACTACATGTACTCATACTATTAAAGACGTACATCTCAACTCTCATTACTCTTATATTACACTTATAATAATACACTATAAACCCATATTCTGATCATTTGTAATATATCTACTAGTTATTGAATTTCGTACCTTTTTACATATATAAACATATACAACTACAAACCCTCTCATTTAACCTTTACTATGTGAATCTCCAGTTTTTATTCATACTTCAAATTTAAGTCTCATCCTAATCATGTAACCATAATTCTTTTCACTTCCCGTCCTTTATTGAAATATGTGTTCTGGTACATCACTCTCCTATATAGATGAGGAGCGCACCCATTCATAATGATATATGTATCACGAGTTAAATCCATATATACCAGTATAGGAAGAGATCACCTCCAATACTTCATAATTTTTGTCAAGTTCACATATACCAGTATAAGAAGAGATCACTCCCAATACCTCAGATTTTAGTATACCACATTGTGTCTTTAAAACTTTTCCTTCAATGACATATTTGTTCATACAACATTAAAAAAATGAAATGCTTTATATTTTATTACATGTATTCGCTGTCATCCCTGAATAAACCTTAACATCTTATTTCCTTTCCTGCAAGATCCTTGCAGTTCATATCACGTACATCAATATATGTGTATAACTGACAGATGTTAGTCAACAAATACAATATAAAACTTAATAACAAACCCTTAGTTTCCATGCCTCAGGAACACAACATATTCCCTGAAACTGAATACTTGTGACTCAAAACAATTTCTACGTCCACGGCCAATCTAGACCCTCACACCCTGTCCAGAACCTAATAATCATGCTCTGATACCAAGTGGTTGTGACCGGACTTAATTACCTTAAAATCAACCTTTTATTTAGAGATAAATCCCTATTAGACAATATGGTACTTGAAATCTTTTGAAAATAGCACAAGATTTTTTTTTTCAAAGGCATGTTCGGATGAAAACATAGCTACCTTTATGCACAACTTGAAAGTACCAAACAAAATTACTTACATTAGTTCATTTGTTTAACATTTACCCAAAAAGTTTGTTGATATAAAACTCACGTTATTTATCCTCCACTCTCCCATTTAATGTCCTAACTTGGCAGTGAACTCGAAACGATATGCATACCTGAAACAGAACATTATAGGAGTGTAAGCAACACAAGCTTAGTAAATGAACATATTCCACACATACACCACATATATATAACCAATTTGAATAACAATTTTTACTTTCTAATGTCATAACCCAACAGGAATTGTGTAACTCTTGCAAGCCTGGACCCACCACAGTTAATGGGGACCACCACATCCTATAATTATGCCCGAGTACAACAAAACTTTACGTTGGATTAGCGGCACCTCCATATACCGTAGGACCCACTACAGTCCTTAACAATGGATAAATTACCCGCCATAGTCCATAAGATTATATAACATCACATAACATTCTTAATCATATGCATATGTTTCATAAATATAACATCACTCCCATAAGCATCTTAACACATGAGTTTAACTACACAATTCCATATGAACATATAAGAATATACATTTCATATGAGAGGTCACTCACCTTGAATTTGGTACTAAGATTAATACCAAAACTATTTCCTTGGTATGCTAGTGTTGGCTGCTTCCCCACCTAACAATTCAACATCATTAGTATTTGAATACACCAAATCAAATTAAACTCAGTAACACATCACATCAGTTTGTCAATCTTATATAACTAAAAATTAATTGAATATGATACTTCACATTTCTATAACACCTTATTCATTAGGGTTCTAACACAATTTACATAATTAAATTATGAATTTTCTAGACAAAGTTATGCCCGTTTTATTACAACCTTTTCCAAATCATTTCTGGAGGAAAATAACAACAAAACTTCAACTTCAACACACCCCCCAAGCCAAAACAAGATTCTATTTTATTCTCCCCTTGAATTATATCATATTCATATATGTTCTCTAATATTTCCAATTGTAATTCCTTGATTTCAACATGTATTCAATGATTTATGCCACTTTTAACACATCTAGGTCTGAGTAGACCATGAAAGCATAAATTAACATTTTTCAAGCATATATAACCTCCACCTCGGTTATAAATCATAGGAACATATATCAAACATATTGAATAATATAAAATTAAAGTTTCATAATTTTTAGAGTTCATTTGTTAAGTCAAGCAAAATGTCGAACACCTAGTGTGCGCACTAACACTTTTGGGGGAGATTTTATACCTAAACTTAAAACTATCATCCAAGATTCATTTCTTGGTAGTTTAGCATAGTTTTACGTAATGGCATACATATATGAGTCTATTTTAATCTCCAAGTAGAATCATTTGATTTCAATAAGTATTCCATTATTTATGCCTTTTTTAGCACAAATAGGTCAGAACAGAACATTAAAGCATAACTTAACATGATTAAGCATACCTACTCTCCACCTCAGGCATCAATCATGTAAAACATATACTAAACATGTTTTAGAATATATACACATCATATAAATGAATTTCTTACATCAAAAATCTTTACGAGAAGGGAATTTAAATCTAGGATAATAAAGTTAATATTTACGATCCTAGTTCAAGTCCTCACGTATGCTCTTAATCCATCCTTGCTTTAACACAATTTGGAAAAATGTTTATCATTAAAATATTTAACCAAAGTAGAAATGAAAACATACCAAGTGTAGAAATCATCCATTTGACCAACTTTAATAAAGAAGTAATTACCTTTCTAGAATTCCTCGATTTATGGTAATTTTTCGAAGGATTTCTTCCTTAACTTTCTTTTTCTCTCTCCATAAGCATATTTTTTTCCTCAAACTTGTAATAGTAAATGAAAACAATAACCAAATCTTCCTTATAATCATAAAAACGTGGCTATGTGACTACTTCAATGTGGTATTGTGCGATTGGTTGAGCAAGGAGTCCAATAGGATAATACCATTAATGACCAATTTGTCATGTCTTGTAAAATTACCATAACTCACTATTAAGGGCCCTGATTTACTCTCACTTTGTGTTTACGCATAGATAACATATATATCTACAACTTTCATATTTTGAGTTTTCCAAAAATCATAAAATTAGTAAGCCTAATGTGGGCTTGAACATAAGAGTAATAATTTACTCAAAATTTCATAACTTTCACATTTAGCGACCAAACATCGCCAATTTCGAACAAACACCTTGGTCAAATTTTATAATCATAATGATGTATTAAAAACATATTTCCATGATGCATTTACCCACATAACTAATCATATGATCTAAACAAGTCATCCCCGATCATAATCTCGATTAACATCTAATGCAACTAACACATATATCACATGAGTATGCATCCCCCAAATATGATAATTAACATGTTTAACACCACTCATAAACTTATAGCTTATAACTTATACTTAATCATGTAATTAAAATTTCTAATCATGTTTTAGGGTCATACACCTTTCATGCTGGCACATGGCTCGGAGGTTGTCATCCCTACTGAAGTAGGACTCCCAAACCATAGAGGTTAGACCTATGACCCTTAGAGGAATGGGAAAGAAAGAAGGATTGACTTGGATGTAATTGAGGAGATAAGGGATGATGCTGAGATCAGAAAGGCAGCCTACCAGCAGAGAACAAGAAAGTTCTATAATCCAAGGGTGAAATCAAGACCTACAGCTGTAAAAGACCTAGTGCTGAAGAAGACGTTGCATAAGGCAAATAAGCTCCACCTAAACTAGCATGGTCCCTACAGTGTGGTTGATGAGGTTGTGCCTGGTACTTACCAACTACAAAATCTCGAAGGGGAACCTTTTTTAAACCCTTGAAATGCTGACCACTTGAAGAAATTATATATATAATGTTGCAGTTTTTACATTTTAGTACATGAATCATTTTGGGAATGGAATATTAATGAAAAGATCAGTTTATGTGTCAATATTGATTCATTATGCTTAAACATCATTAATTTGGTGATTAACTATGAGGTGAAACATCATGATTTGATGACCTCAGACCTTAAACATCATTTGTTTGGTGAAAGGTATGAGGTGAACATCATACTATGGTGACCTCAGACCTTAAACATCATTAATTTGGTGGAATTTATGAGGGTAAACATCATGATATGATGACCACGGACCTTAAATATCATTAAGTTGGTGACTATGAGGTGAACATCATACTATGGTGCAGACCTTAAAAATCATTAATTTGGTGAAAATTATGATGTAAACATCATGATTTGATGACCTAAGACCTTAAACATCATTAAGTTGGTGACTATGAGGTGAAACATCATGATTTGATGACCTCAGACCTTAAACATCATTAATTTGGTGAAATTTATGAGGGTAAACATCATGCTATGATGCCCTCAGATCTTCAACATCATTAATTTGGTGAAATTTATGAGGTAATGATCATAATTTGATGAACTCAGACCTTAAACATTATTTGTTTGTTGAAATTTATGAGGGTAAAAATCATTATTTGATGACCTCAGACCTTAAACATCATTTGTTTGATGAAAGGTATGAGGTGAACATCATACTATTGTGACCTCAGACCTTAAACATCATTAATTTGGTGAAATTTATGAGGTAAACATCATAATTTGATGACCTCAGACCTTAAGCATCATTTGTTTGGTGAAATTTATGAGGTAAACATCATAATTTGATAAACTCGGACCTTAAACATTATTTGTTTGGTGAAATTTATGAGGGTAGACATCATAATTGGATGAACTCAGACCTTTAAGACACAAATGACCTTTAAGACAACATGCAAGAAAAGGCATTCATTGAAAAAAAAAGTAAAATCCACTGAAGAAGATGATATTACATGAAACATTCAGAGTTGCAAATACAATGTACGAAAACATGCTATCAGAGTTTACAAAAGTTACAGATGAAAAGAAATAAATTACGACTTAAAGATCCACAAATCAAGATCTAAGTAACTACAGCAACATTAGTCTGCTCTTGGTCGACATTGGTCACCTCTGTCGTATCATCCTGAAGACTGGCCTCTTCAATTTCAGTAACCTCCAATGGTGAAGTCTCTGCAGGAGAAGCGCTTTCCTCCTCTACCTCTTGCAAGGATTGAGCAAACTAGGGATTACCAAAGCCTAGGCCAACAAAGTCCGAGGCAGTCTAACTCCTTGACTCCTTTTCCTTGATAGACGCCCATTTAGCAGTGGCTTTAATACCTCTTTTGAGATATTAAAGCTGAAGCTAATAAACTGGTCATAGACCTTGTAGTCGGCTAAGATCTTCTCAGAGGCATCCTACAGGGTATCTCTAACTACAACATCCACTTTTATTTGAAGGAAATTGTCTTTAGCCTTCAGGGTAGATATATGGTCCTTCTTGAGTTTGGTTATATCCCTGTCCATCTAGTTAACTTGATTGTCAGACTCTTGAAATGATGCCTTGAGATATTCAACCTCTGCAGTTAAGGAGGCTTGCACCTTCTCAACTTCTTTTTCCTTCTCAATTAGGGGAAACTTCTTCATGGTCCAGTCGAAGAATCGATGCATAGACAGAATGCCCTACAATGAAAAGAAAAATGTATGAGTTCAAGTTATAACATATATCCAGGCCGAGGTTACGCTTAAAAGGAAAAAAAAGTAGAAGTTGCTACCTGAATTGACCTATGAAGGCTAAACTCGGCCAGAAAGGGGGTATCTAGAGAGAGTAGGGAATGCTTTTCTGCATCGATCATTATATAGATGACGGTATCCATTACCTTTAGACTATGAACTATACGGTTGTTACTGATCTTCAGTTGCTTTAGGCGAGCATCCAGAGCATCATCTGTTGAGATAGGGATGGCACGATCTCCCTTTTGGTTTTTACTCGGCCTCTGATCCTCCGAGTCAATGGTGGTTTTCCTTTTCTTAGTAGCGTCAACCTTAGATGTTCTGACATTCTGTTCGGGGGGAGGAGGGGCAACATTATTCCCTGCCTTCTTCATCAGCTTAACGAGGCTAGGGGAAGACATCTCCCACAAATCGTCAGAGATGCCTTCTGGGCGTTCTGCAATAAGAAGAATCTGAGTTAGTAAATCAGAGGTATTAAAAGTGAGAGGCATAACTTATGAAAAATAATACTTACGAAGCTCGATCAGAGGACTTCCCCCCAGGCCCGTCTCAGAGAGGTAATAAGGGGTCATCAAATGTTCATACTTGACTAGCCAACTATGCTCCCCCTGATCTTAAAGATCCTTAACCTTTTGTAAGTTATCCAGGATAATCCTAGGGTCGGCCTTAGCAGCAAGTGACACCTTCCCCCACCTCAGAGGTGTCCTCATCTCCAACAATGAAGAGGTGGCACAAGCACCAAATTCCCATGCCTATGAGGTAAAAAAATACTGTGTTTTCCAGTTGTGATTTGAAGTCTGGGTAACCAACATCATCTTCTTATTCAACTTCCTAGCAAGGAAGTGGTAGTAGCTGTGGTGGTTTTTAGCAAAGGATGGGACATAGCATCCCGTGAAAACTCTAACAGGAAGGTCTGAGTGGTGGACTGCCTTCCAAAAGATAATGGCGCCAATTATCACCCTCCAGGCGATGGGGGATAATTTTGAAGGGGCTAGGTTGATATAGGAAAATATGGATCTAATCGAATGATGGATGGGGAGATGTAATCCCAACTTAAACATCATCTCGTACACACAGATCTCCCCTTCTCGGCCACCGAAGGCCCTCTCACCTCTCAGAGGTCTCCTAAGCTTAATGGAAGGACCTATGGAATATAAGTGCCTAAAGGCTAAGAGGTCATACTCAGTGACATAACTCTCTATCTCGGCTGCCTCCGAGATGTCAACGTCACACTCATGACCGTTATCCTCATCCCTGGCAACGTCGGTCTGGGCAGGTGTAGGAACACCACCAGGAAACCTCTGAGCGAACTTTGCCCCGAGGGCAGCCGACAAGGGACTGGCATCAGTGATAGGAGGAAAGGCCCCACTTGGCTCTACAACTCCAATATCGGAAGAAGTTTGTGAGGTGCTACAATTACACAAGTTAGAAATGTCGAAAATGATCGAACTAATATTATATGTGGAGAAGAGAGTACAAAAGAGTAAGAGAAATATTACAACTGATGATTTACAACTGAGGAGAAGCTCTCCTTTTATAGCCTCTAAAAGATAACCTTAGCTTTTTCTTTATGAATAAACAAAGGAAAGAAAACATAAACGTGGGCTGCTGAATGTAAAGTGCACAGTGATTTGCATAGTAAAAGTACACAGTATTTTACAATGATTCAAAAAAGTAAATAGTAACTGATTTGGATGTTTTTGTTTTAAACGTCCAAATCGTCATCACATGCGTCAGCTGTTTACTATCCATGTGCATATCCCACTTCGTGTGCTGGATGAATTGCAGTCGTCCATGTGGGTTTATTTCCTTGTTCCAATTGTCATGCATCGAATGCATTGGCAATATTGGCCTCAGCGACAGAGTCGAAAGACATACTATCGTTAGGGCTGTGATTTGGTGGTCCATGTAATTGGGCTTGTTCGTATTCCTCCGCATGGCTTAATTGTTCAAAGGAACATCCAAATTATTTTTGTTTTTCAAATTATTTAGAAACTCCCTTACTGCCGCTCGTTGTTCAAGCGAGGTAGTATAATTTATCGGTAAATCGGTAACAAATAATCGTTTGCCATCAGTTACCATGAATTTTAATGCTGATTCCCGACAAAAATATTCTTCATGGTTTGAAGTATTGATCAGGTTTTGTGACCAATATCTCATTGTGTCCAACTAGTCCAACGGTACATTAAGTGCAATTTCCCAATTTTGTTCAATCTCGTCCCATTCGTAGTCCTCAGTAGCTCTGAGGTACCAGATCTGGTAGGGTTGATAGAAAATTTCTCTTGATCGCCAACCAATTGTGCTTGTGATATGAAATGACAGATAGCGAGTATATTTGTACCTGCTTTTTGTCAATACATGATAGATCATGGTTTTGATCATCATAGGTAAAAATTCAAAATTAGTGGAACAAGCTACACTGGAGAAGATTAGTTTGTTTACTAACCCCCATTCAATTGTTTCAATATCCCAAGGTGGATATCCTTCTTCAGTAATGAAATGCAGTTTTGGCATGTCATCACTATAATTTAAGCTAGAGTAAAAATGTTGGAGTAAAAGACTTTTTATTTTTGCTCATGGTCCTCGATTTTTGGTAAAATTTCGATTTGAAATAGAGGACGTGGGAGAATTATCTTTGCTTTTTCAAATAGACAAATTCTCCTGATAGTATTGAAGATCTTGTCAGGAAAATCATTTTCCAGTAATTCAGAAAATTCCAGAAAAGTATCAATTTTTCCAATGGAAAATCTTCATTTTCATAGTTTAAGCTTTTTATGAGTTTAAGGCTCAGACTTTTGAATTTGTCCAAAGTTGCTGTTTGTTCAGCAATTTTGTTTGCAAGGATACTCATATTTTTTCTAAAATCTTTTCTTTTATCTCGGAGATGAGATTTCCATGCTTCATTTAATGGTGTATACAACTCGCAGGGGATTCCTGGGTTGTGAAAGTCGTAAGTTTCAGTATCAAGGAAGCTTTCCTTGGTCTGTAGTTTGGAGAACTGGTAAATCATATTAGGAGGTCCTAACTGTTTCATCCAATTTTCCCATGCTGTAATGGCTTCTGGCATAGTGTCAAATTTTTGGTGACATGCACCAGGGTATTTGTTTACTTGCATAAAACACTGATTCCAGTTGTCATAGAAGCCTGGATTTCTTCCACTGAATACAACATAAATAGGATTTTGTTTAGGTTGTGTAGACGATGATGCTTGGGTTTTTGCCTTTTTAGCAACAGTTACCCAATCTCCTTTTACTTCTCCTGGGTGCTTATCTCCCATCCTGAAAATAGAAAACTCCACTTGTTTAGTGGTTTTGATAAAATATATTTCAAAATATTCCACTTGTTTAGTGGGTGTTATTTTAAAATATGCAACATAATCCACTTGTTTAGTGGGTTTCTAAAAACTCTACTTGGTTAGTAGGTTTTTCTTCATAGTTCCTGCTAAGATAATCTGCAAGAAAATTATTAGTACCATTTAAATGTTCAACTTCAAATGTATAGACAACAATTTGGTTGAACCATTTAAGTCTTCTTCCTTCTAAAATATTTCTTTTATTTATGAGGAAGTCTTTGACAGCTTTATTATCTGTTCTGACAATAAAGTCTTCAGGTGCTAAGAAAATATGGAATTTTTTAATAGCAAGCTTAATTGCTAATAATTCCTTTTCAAAAATAATATAATTCAGTTCATTTGGTTTAAATTTTCCTGAATTATATCCACATATCAATTCATATTTTTGAATTATTTTTGGGATAGTGGTTTTCTTACCACGAATACCAAAAGTGTTGGAAGGATTGTTTTCATTCCAATATCTGCAGGAATTGCTTGAGAACACATCCCCAGCAATTATCCGAAGCATCAGTTTCCAATATTAATTTATCTCCTATTTTAGGAAAATAAACTTTTGGGAAATTATTAATAATTTCTTGTTTAATTGTTTTGACAACAAGAGTATCATTAGCACTCCATGTAAAAACTTCATTCTTTTTGAGTTTTTCAAGAAGTGGTCATTCTTTTTGAGATAATCCTTTTATGAAATTTCTTCCATAATTAAGGATTCCTAGGAAACTTTGTAATTGTTTTTTATCCAAAATTTCCTCATTAAAATCTCTTATTTTAGAGATGATATGATCTTGTAATTGTAGGCCATCCTTGTTTAGTATTATTCCAAGAAAATTAATTTCTGTTTTTTCAACATCAATTTTCTTAGGTGATAAAATGATTCCATGTCTTTGGAATTTTTCGCAGATAATTTTCAGATGATATCTATGTTCTTCTATGGTTTTGGAAAAAACAAGAATGTCATCTATATAGACAACGCAAAAATATTTAAGGTCTTTAAAGATTTTGTCCATCCATCTTTGATATACCTGAGGAGCTGTGTTTAGTCCAAAAGGCATAACATTCCATTGATAGTTCCCTCTAGGGGTACTAAAGGCTGTCAATGGCTTGGATTCTTCAGTTAGTTTTAACTGCCAAAATCCAGATTTACAATCGAATTTGCTAAAGAACTTTTTTCCTTTAGTTTGGTTAATTAATACATCCTTTCTTGGAATAAAATAACCATCAAACTCTAATTGTTCATTTAGTCTTTTATAATTTATAACCATTCTAGCTTTTCCTCTTATTACTTCATTGTGTTTTCTTACCATGAAGGCAGGGCTAGAGTGTGGACTTATTGTTTCTTCAATAAGATTTATATCCAATAATTCTTTGATTTGTTTATCAAATTCATCTATATCATTTATGGTATAGATCATTGGTTTTACTCTTATAATGACATTGGGATCTCTTAGTCTGAGATTACAATATCTTGGACTTTTATTCCATAATTTTAGTGGGTTTTCACTAAAATTATCATTTAATATAGTATAAAGCCAATGAGTTTCTTCAAGGGCTTTGATAAAAGGAGTTATATCCCCTTTCTTAGTAGGGCGAAAATATCTTTCGCACTTATATTTATGTTGTTGTAGTAAAGGGATTTTTACTACATCTTTGTTGAGGGTTAAATTTATAGTTCCCTCATCAATACTTATAGGAAAATATTCTGAGATAAAATTGTTGCCTAAAATAAAATCTCCATGCATTTCTGGAAAGCATAAGATTTTTGGAATAATGAATTTCTTTTCATTAAACCATATAGCCACTTTTTTAGCTTTTAAATCAATGAAATTTTGTGTCCCATTGATGCATGTTACAGCAATAGGGTTTTTCATTTTTATCCATTTTTTAGGAGGTAAAGCATTAGGTCTACAAGAACATATAGTTGCTCCTGTATCAATTAATATGCAAAGACTATATGGTTTATAGCCTACAAAATTGAAGTAACCTAATACATAAGTATATCTTCTCTTTCCATGGCTTGGTGAGAAGATTATTTCTTCTTTTCCTAATTAAAAATGATAAATTTGACTGGATTTTATATTATCTTCTTTTAGATAATTTGTTCCAGGTAATATTGGTACTTGTATATTTTTCATAGAAATAGGGGGTTTACTATTACTACTTTCGCCTTTTAAAAGGTTTTTTCCTTTTAATTTTTCCCAATCATTGTCAGGAAAATTCTTTTGCCAATTTTCTGAATGTTTATTTTTAAAATAGACATTATTACCAGATACCTGTAATTCAACTCTGTTTTGTTGTGTTTCAGGAGGTGGTTCTGTTATTTGGGGTAGTATCCATTGTTTTGGGACTTCCAAATCTCTCCAGTTGATTAATCTGGGTTGTATTTCCGAATCAAATGGTCGAGGTTCAAATATTTCTATAATAGTTCTATCCACATTTTGTGTATTTGTATGTGGTAGAGTTGTCAATTCATGAATTGTTTTCCAATGTATTGACATATTTCGTGAAGTATCTTTCATTCCTATTCCTTTGGTTTGGATTTTCATAATGACAGATTCCTCAATGTTTGGATCATCAATAGATATGAAGAAATTTGGTTTTATGCTAAACCAAATAACTCCATTTACCAAATTTGATTGGACTCCTCCAATTATGGCGTTCATAGGATTACTGAATCTTTTGTCTAAGACCAGTATAGCTACGGGTGTATCCATACCTTGTCTAAACAGGGCAGTAATACAGATTTTAATAAACCCGATGTGTATATATTTAATATTTGGGTGTTTCTTCTTCCATCTTTTGATCTTTTTTAAATCAAAAAGTTTAATATCTGTTGTTTCATCGTCTGTTGAGCCAGCAGTAGTATTACCATTAAATTGTTCAAATATTCTTGTTGAGAATAATTTGAATTTTGATAATCTATAGACATCTTCCTTTTTTATAAGTTGCCTTTGATTATCAATTTCCTGTAGTTGTTCGTTGGTAAAAGTGATTTCTTCTCCAACTATTTCACGAAGGGCTATTGTTTGAGCTCATCTTCGCTACTACCTCATACTTCTTCAGTATTATACATAAATACGAGTTCTTCATCGGATGTTTCCGAATCAGATTCAATCTCATATAAAATTTCATAATTAGAAATATCAGAATCAGATAAATCTTCTCCATAGAATATCTCTAATTCTTGTTCTTCAAGAAATTTTATCATTTTATTTGCACTTTTTCCTTTTTTAGGACAATCAGGTGCATAATGGCCTTCTTCGTTGCAAATGTAACAACGGCACTTCTTTTTTAGAGGTGGTTTTTTAGAAGGTTTCTTTTTTCTAATATATTTTATCTCCTGATTGAATAACTTCTTCTCAAAGATTTATGGAAAAAAAATATGCAACTTCATCTCAGATAAGTATATGATTTTCGTACTTATAATATTTCATGCCTTGCATCAAAATTCCATGATATTTTACATAGGAGCGTTAGTTATGATGTCTATCTAAAACAAACAGATGCCCTTGACAATAGAACAAAAAAAATTGTTTGACAGTTATATCTTTATCTGAGATTATATATATTTTAAGTTTACATAGAACTAATAGAACTATGAATGTTTCAAAGAGCTGGGTATAAATCATTTCAGATTTAGAACTATGTTGATATCTCGGGGTGAAAAAAAAATAAAAATAAAAAAAGCTTCAAATATATATAATCTCAGTTGGGTATATATATACCTACTGATTGATAAGTTGATTGATAGGTTCCAGACTGTTAATGGGTGAAAATGTTAGCTAAACTGTCTCAATTTACAGATTTCGTACAAATGTACTGTCCACATTAATTAGTTGGGCTACTTGATGGTAGAGCTTCTATTAAAATATTAGCAGAATGGTATATCCATCACATAAATATCTTGGTAGCTGACAAAATATTAACGCCCGGCTATTGCGTGCAAGTCATTCTACAGCTATTGTCAAGGTATAGAGTATACTTGTCTGACAAAACCAAGTGGGTAGTGGGTAGTGGGTAACTGTCAGCGATTGATTAGAAAAGATGGGACAACCCTTTATGATTTCAGTACAGCAGCCAAAAGCTTTGGCTATTAGCGTGTGCTTTCAGAAATAGTAGCCCTTGAGATACATGCTCAACGAATCTTAAAAAAAAAAAAGAATACCCACACAATAGTTGTTTCGGAAACACGAAGAGCATAACCTCATCTCGACAAAAAGTCAACTGGGCTTTGCTTTGATGAATCCCTTCCCGATGAAGCTCGGAGTGAACGTTAGTAATTAATCGAGGAAACTCGTTCGAGGAAACTCAAAATACAGTGAACGTTTTTTTTCTTCTGAATATCCTATGTTCTTAAGAGATTAGACTTCCCTTATTCCGAGGAACCTCACCTCGGTAGAAGTGACATAAGTCACATAACTTTTTTTTTCCCCCGATGAACCTCCATAAACTGTGGGAGCTTGAAATTCGGTGAAACTCCATAGAAAAAACACCGTTGAATCTTGAAATGTGATGAATCTCCGTGGAAGCTTGAAAATTACGAACCCGTGGGAGCTTGAAAAACGAAAAAAAAACTTCGTGGGAGCTCACAAATCCGACAAACCTCGGTCAGAAACTGACGGGGCTTTGCTCCGATGAACCTCGTCTTCGTGTGTAAGTGAAGATCCGACAAAACACGGGAGCGATGGAACTTGGATGAACCTTAGGAGTTTGAAATCATAAGTGATCTGATACCTGAGGAACCCACGAGGGGACTGAGATAAGAAAACCGACCTGACTTGGTCGCATCCGAACCACCATGGATATGAAAATCAGCTAACCTTTGCTGCAACGATTCGGAACTAGCAGTTCCTTCGGATAATTCCAAATGAGCTACGGAATCTGACCATGTGGTTTCACATTCAATTTCAAAAACTCCGTTATACCTTATTCGTTTTATTCGTTGGTTATATAATATTTAAAACTACCTAATTTAGCCAAAAATGTTTTCTGAAAAGCGAATGGTGCTCATGAGTGTCAGGAACATTTAATGTTTTTGGGATAACGACTAGATATCAAGATTTTTTGGGTACTAAATAGATTTGTGGCTATAAATTTTATACCAGTTGGTTAATAGTACAAACACAAGTCTCTTGATGGGACTACACGTGAGTAGGTGCATGCGGTTGAATCGTTTTTTGGGTTTTTGAGACTGGCCATTTATTATAAAGGGCAAAGGTTAAATATTTTATTTGACTGATTCGTTTAATAAAGTGCAAGATTATTGGATCGTATATGGATAATCAAATATTTTTTTTATTCTAGATAATAAAAAAAAAAAGTTTAGACAGATTTTATGATAGTCTTGGTGGATGCTAAGGATAAAATAACAGATTTTATGAAAAATTGAGAGCTTTTGAGAAACTTTAAAGCGATGGAGGCTCGAGTCTGTTAATGTCTCACAGTATTTTGTGCCTACAATAAGAATATTATGATTCATGGCAAGATATTTCTAGCTGCTATTATGTAAAAGTAAAAACGACTCAGAGGGAGCATGATGAAATATTATTTAATATTTCATAGAAAAAAATTTGCAAATGTTATTTTATGTTTATTTCATAAATTATGAATCATCTATGAAAGTGTTGAGTATGTTACAACTCATGGTTAACATTGATATTATACACTCTCGAGTTTAATATGTCGTGTACTCAACCAACATTAAAATTGTGCATGATACACCTACAAGTATGGGTGGTTACGATTCATTACACAAATTCCCCCGGACTTTATTTAACTTTTATTTTATTACATCAAATAAAATAAAATAAAGGGGGCATGATGAGAATTGTACTTCGATATTTTCTGAGTTTTACTAACTATTTGTAATATTATATTATGGTGTCAGAAAGATATTATTTTGCAGAGGCTTCTGAATGAGCTGATATTGAGCGACACAAATATCAAGTCATTGTTCAAAGACATGACAGTTTGAGATACACCCCATGAAATGTAATAATTAGGTTGATTTCATTCTTTTTCGGGTGGGAATTGTAAATGATATATGTAATTTATTTTATTTTATTTTATCTTGAGATAAAATAAAATAAAATAAAGGGGGCAGATGGATATTATGGTGTAACGTAGCTTGTAGTCTAAAGCTTCTTCGACATCATCCGCGACAAGGTTAGATTGATGAACCTTCAGAGTATAGTAACATCCAAGCAAGCCATTACAAAAGTTTCTTCAACTTCTTTTGCAAAGAGTTTAAACGGGTTAATTAGTTGTCACTCAGAAATCGACAAAGTCATAGTCATCCTTCATATATGACATCATATTACAAGAACTTTGTGAGCATTGAGATAAGTCTTCTATAAAGGTGTATCAAAATTGTTGCTAGCTGAACCACGATCGTTATGACTTAACTCGTCCGAAGAAGTTGGTCATGGAAGCAAACAGACGAAGGACCACGCTCAGTTTGTCAGGTACGGGATCCTGTCCTGAAAAGAGATACAGAAGAATGAGTTTACAAAAAAATCTTAACAAACATTTTCGTTGTTAAGTCACCGTTATAGGTGGAGTTTATGAAAATCTTAACAAGTGTTTTCATTGTTAAGTCACCGTTATGGGTGTCACCGTTATTGGTGAAGTTTTATAAAAATCTTAACAAGCGTTTTCGTTGTTAAGTCACCGTTATAAGGTGGAGATTATATAAAAATCTTAACAAACGTTTTCGTTGTTAAGTCACCGTTATAAGGTGGAGATTATATATATAAAAATCTTAACAAGCATTTTCGTTGTTAAAGTCACCGTTATAAGGTGGAGATTATATAAAAATCTTAACAAGCGTTTTCGTTGTTAAGTCACCGTTATAAGGTGGAGATTATATAAAAATCTTAACAAGCGTTTTCGTTGTTAAGTCACCGTTATAGGTGGAGTTGTTGAAAAATCTTAACAAGCGTTTTCGTTGTTAAGTCACCGTTATAAGGTGGAGACTATATATAAAAATCTTAACAAGCGTTTTCGTTGTTAAGTCACCGTTATAAGGTGGAGATTATATAAAAATCTTAACAAGCGTTTTCGTTGTTAAGTCACCGTTATAAGGTGGAGATTATATAAAAAATCTTAACAAACGTTTTCGTTGTTAAGTCACCGTTATAGGTGGAGTTGTTGAAAAATCTTAACAAGCGTTTTCGTTGTTAAGTCACCGTTATAGGTGGAGTTTATGAAAAATCTTAACAAGCGTGTTTTCATTGTTAAGTCACCTCTAACGGTGGAGTTTGCGAAAAACCTTAACAAGTGTGTTTTCATTGATTAAGTCACCTGTAACGGTGGAGTTTGTGAAAAACCTTAACAAATGTGTTTTTCATTGTTTAGTCACCCGTAACGGTGGAGTTTACGAAAAACCTTGACAAGTGTGTTCTCACCATTAAAGTCACTTCGTAGGTGTGAGTTTGCGAAATACATTAAAAAGTGGTAATTTGAGCAAGTCAATATTATGTACACGCACAAGAAACCTCATCGAGAATGAAATAAATCAAAAACATGTGCATACACTAAAAGATTAATCGAGAACAATGAAGTAGTTATTATGTAAACCATAATAATACTTTCACCAAACTTGAGAACAACTAAGTAGTTATTATGTAAACCATAATAAATATTTTCACCAAGCTTGGTTGAGAATGACGAAAGAGAATGCTAAGGTAGTTATTATGTGTTCATGATATTACTCTTTACCAAAGCAGAGTTACAAACAATCGCAATAAAAATGTGGATGCATGATCATTTAAATAGGAATGGGGGCAACACTCGGTGTATATCATTCATATGAAAATAATGATAAACGAGGTCCTTCGGAATAACCTATGAGATCAAAGCTGCAAAATGGGATTTAAGATATGAGATATAAAATTGATGTATATCATATAACTGAGATATGAAATATGAGATTGCATTATATCATAAAATGTGATATATGAGGTAAAAGTACATCATTAAGATGAAATGAGATATGAGATTATTACCCACGATGCACACATGGATCGAACATATGAAAATTGACTAAAGTTATTTCGTACATACAGTCGATATATTTCAGACATGTATCAATATATCAACTATATGTACGAGGGGGCAAATGTAGGAGGGGCTTAATGATAAGCCTCTCATTAAATTATTAAATGAGATTAGAGTTGATTAATATTGACAAAAGTCCATGTGTTTATGCGAATGATGTATTATTATGCGCGTCGGACATATCACGCGTATTTGTGTATTATTTACGTATTAACTAGACAATATTCTAGTATTGAGAGTTTTAACATATGTTATGGGACACATGCCACTTAAAATAGGACATGTGTCACCACGAGTTAATTGACATGTGGCGACCCACTTGGGTTGGTTTTTACTATAAATAAGCCCCACCCCCCATACATTTGAGAGAGATCTTCTTGGAAGAGGAGGGTGATTTTCTTATCTTATGAGGTTTTAGAGAGAGTTTTGAGATGAGTTCTTTGAGAAGAGTGGCAACACCTCCCATCTCTCTGAAAAACCACCACAATGAGTTTTCCGGCGAATAGTACGAACCCACGAACTACGCTGACTTTGATTCCGAGCATAACGGATACGTAGGCGCAACCGAAGTTGCTCAAGTCAAACACGTGCTAAAATCGAGTATTTCCCCAAAATTAGACTACTCTCTTACAATTTTATTTGCACTTTTTCCTTTTTTAGGACAATCAGGTGCATAATGGCCTTCTTCGTTGCAAATGTAACAACGGCACTTCTTTTTTAGAGGTGGTTTTTTAGAAGGTTTCTTTTTTCTAATATATTTTTTATTCTTTGAAAAAGATGTTTTCTTTTTCCAAGGTTTCCATTTAAATTTTCTCTTTCTAGAATATTTAGAATATTTGGAATTTCTAGGAGGTGGATTACATCCTATTTTCCAGTTTTCTTTTAAAATCTTATCACAACATTTATAACCAGCTTTAGAATTCGTGATTTGATTTTTAACTTGTTTCTTGGCTTTTATTTCAATGCAGTGGTCAGATATTTTTCTTAATACCCAATTAATGCGAAAACCAAGATTGTCATCTTTCTCGTCCTTCCCGATAGTTTTTAACCAGCCAGGATAAGATTTTAAGGCTATTTCATCCCATGGGTTTGGGAGTTTATGAAAGAATTGGTCCATCCAGTGTTTGATCTCTGAATGTTTTAGTTTGAAATAATATTTTTTATATAGTTCAACAAATTCTTCAAATTGACAAATGTTACATAATTCTAGTTTAGATAAAATGTAACACGCATCCTCTTGGAGTCTGGGTTCTCCAGTATATCCAATCAGATTTTCTTTAATTATTTCAACAAATCCTTTTAATATTTCATCAAAATATTTGAAGGTTTGTAGGAGTTCAGTTTTTTGCTGAATTCCTATTTCTGAGCTTTCCCATTGTTGCAACCACTGTAAAACATCACCTTGGAGTGTTGCAGCAAGGTAGTCTAAAAAAATTTCTTTAGACCATGTACTCTTATAATTAGTAATGAGTATAGACATGGATTGTGCCCACTCATTAATAGTTTGTTCTTGATCTTTAAAAGGTATATGCCTTAGATTAAGATAAATACCATGTTGAGATATATTTTGTTTATTCAAATTATCTCTTCTTAGGAAAAAAGGGTTTGGTTCATCCTCATTTTTAGTATTACTTGTAGAAGCATTGCATGTTTTAACAAAATCTTCTTTTTCATTTTTATATGCAGGGGTTTGCATATAATCTTCAAAAGCTTCCCAATTTTGGAATTCCTAAAGTGGGTCTTCAGCCTTCCTTTTTCCATCAATTGTATTTACTACATGTGGTGGAATTTCTTCTTCATCAGATGAATCTTGGTTTAATTCATACTGATAGTGTTGTAATAATTTTTCCTTTTCCAAATACGTGGTTTGTATTTGTTCAATGAGTTTATTACGTTCTGAAACAGTTAATATTGGGTCTTTGTATAGATGTTTCCAATAATCTAATATTTCACGAACATTTATATATTTGGTGTAATTAAATTCTTTGTTTGAAGAGGTTTAATTTCTTCCGAACCATAATATAACCTAGGAATTTTGTTATCCCCTGGGTTATTCATTCCAGTTTGTTCTGGATTTTGATTATCTATTTTGTTTAATAGATTTTCAATTTGTTGTTTAGTCTCCTCTTTTAGATCTAAATTTGTAACCGTTTCGAGTTGACTAATTTTTTGATCAACTTTGTTTAAGTTGAATTCAATACAATCTAATTTTTTATCTACATAATTTTGATTAACGACCTGATGTCTTTCAGTTCGTTTGACCCAACTAAAAACTATATCAGTTAAACTATTTAACGTAGTACTAATTTTACTAATATCATTTTTAGATTTTTTATCTATATGTAAACTATGATTATACATAGACTCATCTTTTTGTAACCATGGTGCTAAACATTGTAGATTAATATTATTATTACTTTGTTCATCTTTTCGAGATTCCATTGGTACCTAAGACCTCCTATTATATGTTATTCCAGGTGCCTAAAACCAGTTTTCCTAACGCCTAATGCTTAACTAGAGTAGCTTCTTGGCGAATGGAAATATGGGCTTTGAAATAATAATAGGGATATGGGTTTTATGAAAACTTTAAAGATTTTCAAAATAATATAATAATATCTTTATATTTAAATCACCGTGAATTTTTCCTTTTTTTTTTACAAGGACAGTCGTAACTTGATTATAATATGGATGCGGCAAGACTTTGGACCTCGGCCTGATCAGGGACCTGTTCTTGCCTAATGGAAAAGTCCATAGCCTAATGGAAAGAGTCTACATACATAGGGTCCGAGGTAGATGACTCAGATTCAGACATGGGAATCGGGTCTATTAGATCCTTTGCTGGCTCAGGGTATATCACCTTGAGAGGTGGAGGAAATATAGGCCTGAGGGGGGAGGCCTCATCCCTACGAGCTTCCTCTTGGGCTAACTCTATCTGCCTATTTTTTGCAAAGGTCTTCTTTCTAAGAGAAGGGAACTCTTTTATAAGCTTATACATGGGTCTGAGCATAAGGCAGACGAACCTACACTTAGGACTCTATACCATAAACAAACAACTTGGCACAACTTAAGCTAAAGATCAAACTTGGTTTTTGAAAGATTTCAAACCAAGAACAAGTTCACCAAAAAATTCAAAGAGTCACCAGAAAAGCTTTAAACTACCACCAGAAAACCTAAGTCCTCAGCAGAAAATGCAAGAAATGGAAATATAGAGCTGAAAATGGAAAGGCAAGATAAAAATTATACTTGAGCGAGTACAAAGTGAAGAAGAATGAGGATTGAGAACAAAGAAATCCCCAAACATAGCAGCGATTGAGCTCTTGAAGTGAGAGAGAACGCAAAGAGCACAGGCGGGAAATGGGAAGAAGTGAAGGAGGGGAAGGGTTTAAACCCTTAAATCTTTTTGCACGCACCCCAAGGCCCATAATTGCCTTGGGAGCCCAAAAGACAACATGAGCACACCTTGTCAGGCAGGCCACCTACTTTAACAAGTGACAAATATCACAAGAATGTTGGCGCATAAGTGAACTTGGACTCGGCCTTGCACTATCCCTTACTCACCTACTCACATAGGTAACTAAGGTATAGGGGTGATTGATATGCCCTAATCACACCTTCTTACTCAGAGCTACTAACCTTGACCAGCCTTATAGTCGAGGTGATAAAAGCCAATCATCCATGATCAGGGTCATCACTTATAAGGTCGGCCTCAGACGACATCGCTTCAACCTCTACATCAACCTCGGCTGGACATCAGTCTAGGTAAATATGGACATGGGTTATCCATCAGCATCAGCACCAACATCAACCCTGTCCGACATTACCTGCGATCAGCAAATCCTCACAAGCTTAGCATCGTGTCAAGACAACATCATCCTATCAAGACAACATAGACATTGGATGACGTTCCAGATATCTAACCTCGATTAGAATCCTAGACAAGATCATCATATAATTATCATGCATGGAGAGGGTCGACAACACCAACCTCGTACTCATCTAGGCCGAGGTTGGCACCAATCGAAGACAGTCGAGCTTATACACGCACATGTTTGGTTTGGAACACACGGACAAGTCTGTTATAACTAAATCATTCCCTCCACGTGAGGGAATATTAAGGTCATCATTATTTAGTTAAGATTACCCAGGTGTCATCCTAACACTGGTTGGATCTCCATGCACATGCACATTGCATGCTTGTGGGGTACATTGCACCCCACAAACACTATATATTGAGGTCATTCTCAACATTATAAAGGATCGATAATTTGCAACCCTACTTGAAACTCTGTCATTTTATATAATAGAGAGATAAAGCTTGAGAGATTGTATCCATGGCCATTAGTTCCTTCATTCAGTGATATTACTCACACACACTCACAGTGGGCGTAGGCCAGATTCGCTGAACCACTTATATTCAGGTTTTCATCCTCTTCTCCTCACCTCCTTCTCATACCATACATACATATAATCTTGTTGCCATTTTTGTGCTTATTTGAGCTTGTTCATATCTTATTTGGTGGTGATATTTCTAGTATCATCACTTATTATGTCATAACGCAATTGATTTGCAGTATCTTCAATAATACAGGCTTGTGTACAATATGATTATTTTGCTCATTAAAGTATAACTTTATTTGTCACTTGCGACTAAAGATTAGTTTGATAAAGTTTTGTGGTCAATTATAACTTATTGAACATATTTGAGTGTTTGGGTTATAATTCATTTGCTTCTAGTTCATGCCCATTCATTTCATCCCACGTATATAAACACATCGATATTATGCTATTGTGTAAATATTACGTGTTTTGTGTCTGTTTTGTGGTCATTTATACCTACATATGTGTGCCGGGTTTTTTAAATATATTTTTCATATATTAGATATGTTATTATATGTTGTGATTGTGAAAAAAAAATCATGACAAAAAATGATTTTTTTTTAAATATAGTTGGTTGTGTTTGCCTTTCAGATGATTACTACACATGCTTTATTTATATCTTTTGTGAGGACATTTTTAAGGTGTCCGAAATATTCATTTATGTATGTTGTATGCCGCTACATTTGACACGTATCTACACGATCTCACACGATGACCGCAATTCGAATTTCGAGAATCAAGCATTCTATATCTCCATCATGTGTCCCACATCTACCTCAACGACTTCACGTTTTAAAATTTTAGGGACTTAATGCAAGTGGTACACAAGAGAAGTCAAAACAGTGAAAGAAGGCAAGATAAGAAAGTTCATGGGCATTTTGATAATTTTACAGACACCATCTGGAGGTCCGATCGACTAGAAAGTTGAAGACCTCGCCTCAACGAAGATAATGGAAGAGACAACACCTCAATCCGAGCTACGGTGAAGAAGTTATGGTCCTTTGAAAATGAAGAAAATTTCGAGAAAAAACCTTAGAAAAGTGCTAAGTGTTTAAGCCCCAAGTTCCAGCGAATTTTTACGAACCGAAGGCCAAACTGGTTCGGGGTACTTGACGCTGGTAAGTGTTTTAAAATCATGAAACTCTTTTTTGTTTCCTATAAAAGCCAACTTCGGGGGAGTTATTTCACAAGATTTAGAGAGACGATTTTGAGAGTTTTAATTACTCTAGTCTTCATATTTTTGTGTCCCAAGACTCATGTTTTGATTCACACATCCTTGCCAAACCTTTGTGAATCCTTTCGTAACCCAAGAACACAACCATGTGTTTGTTCGAAGCTTGTGGAGAAGCCGTCTTTCTTCTTCATTGCTGCTCATCAGGAGTTACTGAGGGAGATTTCAGCTGCCGACATCAGAACCGACGCCTGTGGGTATTTCTGTGTCACACTGTATTTTCATTATAATCTGTGTAACTGTATCTTACAAAATTATAGGGAAAATAAAAGGTTTTGCCCCTTTGGGGTATTTTTCCTCACATGTGTGTGTTTGAATGTTCTTGCTTGATTTTATCATCTTCAATCACATCTAGATGCATGTTTAGGAATTAATTGATAAAAACTGAGTTTAATTAAATAATTTCTTTATTTAAACGCAAGTGCACTCCTTCAAAATGGTATCAGAGCCAATTACACAATTATATCATGTAATTTTCCCCAAAAATTTTCTAAGATATCAATTTTTTGAAAAATTGATTTTTGAAAAAGAGCGTATTCATAATGGAGAAGTTATATAATAAAATGCCAATTTTTGATGGGACAAACTATGCATACTGGAAAGTCCTCATGAGATCTGCATTAAAAGCCATTGATGAAGGTGTCTGGATTTTGGTTGAAAGAGGGTGGACTCCTCCCTCCGTCACTGTTAATAAAGTGATTAGTTTAAAACCCGACACTACATGGACTGAAGAAGAATTTAAATGGTCATCTTTTAATTCTAAGGGTTTAAGTGCTATTTCTGGATTTGTCACACCTGATGAGTTCAAACGCATAATGATGTGCACCACATCAAAAGAGTCATGGGAAGTTTTACAACTTACCCATCAAGAAACTAATGTTGTGAAAGAGTCTAAATTGCAAAAAATTAACAACTCAATTTGAAACAATCACCATGCTTGAGTCTGAGTATTTTGATGAATTTTATGCTAGACTATCTGATATTGTTAACACTAGCTTTAATCTTGGTGAACACATTCATAATGCTAGAGTTGTTAAAAATATTCTTAGAGCAATGCCTCAGTGTTTTATCCCTAAAGTCACTGTGTTAAAATCTATGGGTAATTTAAATACGCTTAAATTGGAGGAACTTGTAGGAGACATGCAAATGTATGAAATTGATATGTTTTCTAAATCTGTCAAGTCTAAAGATAAGGGAATTGAACTTAATGCCCAGGAGAGAAAAAGTGAGGGGTCGGCAAGAAAGAGGGATTCATCTAAAAAAGGAGAGATAGATACGTCAGATTTTGAGTGTGACTTTGATTTAGATGATTTGGCCCTGTTTGCTAAAAATTTCAAGAAAATTCTCAAATTCAAGAAAAATAGTAATTTCAAAGATAATAAGAAGTTTGAGAAAAATAAGTTTGAAAAGAAAACTTAAAATGATTTTAAAGATCCTGCTAAGAAAGAGAGTGAGATATGCTTTGAGTGGGACGGTAAGGGTCATAGAGCTTTTGAGTGTGCTACTAAGCTGAACAGAGAAAATGGCAAAGTTGTCCTTAATGCGACCCTTAGTGATGATAGTGAGGTCGATTCGGTGGACTCTGGAGACGAGTCATCGCATGAGTGTAACTTCACCACATTTATGGCTAGTCATGTGAGCACTTCTGGTACTCCTCACAACGATGAGGATTCTACTTCACAGAGACACCTCGATAGTGAGAGCGATGTGAGTGAGGGGGATGATGATGCAAATGAGAACGAGAGTAATCTTCAACGCGCCTAAGACGAGTTATATAATCAGTCATTTAAAACTAAAAAGTGTAACAAAGCGTTAGTTCTTAGGATCACCACTCTAGAGGAAGATTTAGAAAAATAGAGAGAGAGAGAGTCCTCCACTTACACCACCTTGAGAGAGAGAGAGTCTGCCTGTGTTGAGAAAGAGAGTTTGTTTAGAGAGAGAGGGATTATTTAGAGAGAGAGAGTTATTTTGAGAAAGAGAGGGGACTTGACTAAACAAGTGGCTAGTCTCAGGAGTGAGTTCCATTCCTCCCTGGAGACTCAAAAGAAACTTGAAGCCTTTGTTGCCCAGCTTACTTATGATTGAGAGAGCACGGTAAGTCAAGGTACAAATCGAGGATAGATCTGGGAAGATGGGAAAGATGCTCCTCGGCCCCGCTTTAGGTTTTGGTGATAGGAAGGGAATAGGTTATGATGATGCCTCCACGTCCAAAATTGCACCTGGACCAGTTCCAGAGTTTACTACGACTCCATATGGCCATCGTCAAAAACCACAAAGGATATTTCGACCAAGAAAAGCAAACCTAGGTCCGCCTAAGACTGTGTTCTTCTATTCGTACTACAAAAGAAAAGGCCACCTCAGGGAGTTTTGCTAAAGTTTGGGTCGGACACGACGTACGACTGCTCCACCAGATCATACTGATCATTTTGACAATCTGAGAGAGCATGTTGAGTTTTTAGCTACCACATCACAAAGTTTGATGGAGGAATTTTGACGGATGTCTTTACCGTGAGTAAATACTTCTCACTTCCCGACTAAAACCAACAACAGCAAGGGTAAACAAAATGTTACCACTTCTTGGGTACCTAAGAAATATAAGAAAGCCCTTGTGGTTTATGTCGCTCTCAAAGCACATAATACCTCAAAGTGGTATTTTGATAGTGGGTGCTCCAGACATATGATAGGTGATGCCTTGTTTTTTACCTACCTTGAGGATTATAAGGATCGTAGAGTCACCTTTCGAGATGGGAGAAAGTCTAGCATTGTAAGACGAGGTACAATAGAGTTACCAGGATTTCCTAAGCTAGAGAATGTTTTGTACGTCAAAGGTTTGAAAGAAAACCTTCTCAGCATTAGCTAGCTATGCAATGCTAACTTTGCCATAAAGTTTGACCGGGACGCGTGTCATGTCTATAATCAATCCGGTAAAATTTTCGTGCGAGGGGTGAGGACAGAGGATAATTTCTATGGGATTGATCCCACACCCTCACTTGTCTTCCACAGCGCCATGATCACTCCTATGGATCTGTGGAACCAACGTCTAGGTCATGTGAACGTTAGAGAGTTTACTCGCTTAGCTAAAAAGGATCTAGTACATGGCTTACCATCACTTGGAAAGCCGACTTCCACGGTTTGTGGACCCTGTCAGTTGGGAAAGTAAATCTGTAGCCCCCATAGGAAGTTGCATTCCATTACAACCTCCCGTGTACTTAAGATGCCTTATGAATTGTGGACTTTCAAGAAGTCAACTACTACATAGCCCCCATAGGAAGTACACGGGAGGTTGGGACCTACTCTTACTGAGAGTCTGGGTGGTAAGAGGTATATTGTCGTGATGGTGGATGATTTCTCCAGATATTCAATTATAGGTTTTCTGAGAGAGAAATACAATGATGTAGATTTTTTAACAACCAAGTGTCGTGTCCTGAAAAAATAACATAAAGTCACTAATAAAAGGATATGTAGTGACAACGGCACCGAATTTAAGGAAGCAAAGGTAGATCTTTACTGTGACAGCCTTGGTATCAAACATGAGTTTTTTACTGTGAAGACTCCTCAACAAAATGGGATTGTTAAGAGAAAGAATAGGACGATCCAGGAAATTGCTAGATCAATGCTTCTAGGTCGTAGAGTTGCTAGGAGATTTTGAGAAGGGGCAACGTCTACTACATGTCACACGGTGAATAGGGTTTACCTACGTCCACACACACTTAAGATGCCTTATGAATTGAGGACTTTCAAGAAACCCAACCTTTCATATTTCCCTATTTTTGGGAGTAAATGCTACATCTTACGCGATAGGGAGCAATTATTAAAATTTGACCCCTGGAGGGACGAGGGAATATTGCTAGGGTATTCATCGAATAGTAGAGTGTACCGGGTCTTCAACCTGAAGATCTCTAAGGTTATGGAGTCAATAAATGTCACCGTGTAAGATGACGAACCTCCGACGGTTATTGATCCTAACCTTTAGTGTGACGATAAGGACTTTTTAGGCAATGATTTACTTGTCCCTCACCCACACTCTGTGGACCGTACTCCTGTGTTAGGGGACACACCTTCTTGGGTTAGCAAGAGTCATGCCTCTATTGTAGGCAATCCCACTCTTGGGTTTAAGACTCGTGCTTAGCTAGAGAACGTCGTTAGTCACTTTTGCTACACGTCCAAAGTCGAGCCCAAGAATCACAAAGAAGCACTCAAGGATGAACACTGGATATCTGCTATGCAAGATGAGTTGCTTTAGTTTAAAAATAACATTGTCAGGAAACTTGTCCCCCGACCTAGTGAGACTAATGTGATAGGTACCAAGTGGATTTTCAAGAATGAAATGGATGAAAATGGTACCATTATCCGAAATAAGGCTAGGTTGGTCGCTCATGGCTACACACAGGTAGAGGGAGTAGACTTTGGGGATACATTTTCTCATACTGCGAAGCTTGAGTCCATTCACTTACTAATCACCATCGCATGTCATCTACACTTCAAGTTATATCAGATGGATGTCAAGAGTGACTTTCTAAATGGCATTCTACAGGAGGAGGTTTACGTGGAACAACTAAAAGGGTTTGAAGACCTTAAGTACCCAGATCACGTCTACTATCTGAGGAAAGCCTTGTATGGTTTAAAGCAAGAACCCCGTACTTGGTATGAGAGGCTTACTGCCTATCTCTTATCCCGTGTCTTCAAGAAAGGGGGAGTTAATATGACGTTGTTCGTCAAGAGAGATGACGGTGCTATTTTGGTTGCCCAGGTATATGTGGACGACATAGTCTTTGGATCCACATGCTCCCAGCATGCTCACCACGTTGAGGAGGAGATGAAAAGTGAGTTTGAGATGAGCATGGTAGGTGATCTTACTTTCTTCCTTGGTCTCCAGGTTCGTCAGCTAGAGGATGGGATGTTCATCTCCCAATCGAAGTATGCTAGAGACCTAGTAAAGAAATTTGGTTTAGACTCAGCTGAGCATGCACGTACACCTATGAGTACTTATATCAAGCTTAGTAAGGACACTTTAGGCAAGGACGTAGAGCAAACCTTGTATCGGAGTATGATAGGTAGTCTTCTCTACTTGACTACCAGTTGTCCCAACAAAGCCTTTAGTGTTGGAGTCTATGTGCAATATCAGGCGTCTCCGAAAGAGTCACACTTACTCGCTCTAAAATGTATTATCAAATACGTGAGTGGGACTCTCTCATATGGTATTTGGTATTCCTTTGATACCAATGACTGATTATCCGCCTATTCGGATGTAGATGGTTGTAGGAGCACTTCGGGTGGATATTTCTATTTTGGTTCTGCTCTTGTCTCCTGGCTGAGAAAGAAGCAAAAATCCATCTCTTTGTCCACTGCGAAGGCTGAGTACATCATCGCCGGGACTTGTTGCATGCAACTCTTATGGATGAAGAAGATGCTAGAGGATTATGGGATTTCAAAAGACACCATGACCATTTCCTGTGATAACACGAGCGCGATACACATAACGCGCAATCCAGTCCAGCATTCGTGCACAAAACACATCAGGGTACGCGAGCTCTTTATACGTCAGTTAGTTGAGGAAGAATTCGTATCCCTGAGTTTCGTACCCACCGACCTTTAGTTAGCCGATATATTCACAAAGCCTTTAGATGCCCTTAGATTTGAGAGTCTTAGTAAGTCTTTGGGAATTTTCACTATTGACTAAGGGGTTGGTTCATGTCTAGGATAGGATGCATTGTCATGTTCATATCATATGATTCTTATTCCTAGGTTGTATCATTTGTATTATTATTATTTTATTTTATTTTTTTAAAAATCCAAAAAGCTTTTCTTTTTTATAAAATTTTGAAAAAGCACAAAAAGATTTTTGTATTTTTTTCCACCCTTTATGGATGATCATTTAAGATAGCCGAGTCATAAATTTCATTACATTTACCCACGTGACTATTTGATAGTGATTTGAGATGCTATATCATTGCATCCATGTGATTTACATCGTTTGGAGTCTTTGAGATGTGATTAGTGATATCTTTCTACATGTTTGACTCCTATCTCCTTTATTGCACACATGCACGCCTATATTTGATTCTTGTACTTGTCTATTACATATTGGCTTGAGTGTTTCCATCTCAATTCTGTCTATACAACGTACAATATGCTATAAAACTTGACAAGATTGGAATTCATGTTACAATCGTTTGGTGAGACTGTGTGTTTATTTGAAAACGTGGAAGGGTTGAGAAAGGTTCATTTAGCCTTTGCGAATACTAAGCCACCGTTAAATTGGACCTAAAAATGGAGGAATTTTATTATCCGGGGTCCAAAGAGGTTGAAAGAGCCCAAAAAAATTTAAAGACAATAAAAAGCAATTCATGACAAATATGGGCCATTAGGTTTCACCATGAATTCTCCAAAGTTTGAGAATTTAGATTACCTCTATTCAAAATATAAATCCGAGGGAGTTTGGTTGGAGAATTTAAACGGGATTGCACTTCCTTGAAAGTCCTGAAAAAGCATTAAATTGTTTTAGACGTTATTGGAGTGGAAATCACTTTGAGCTTTGATTTGTTGATTTGATTGAGTCAGTGTTTCATATTTCCATCTTTTTACACCAAAGGAAGATTTTGAGTTCATTCGTTAAGAGTATCCGATATTCATCGTGCATGCACATATGTCATGTTTGTATGCATTGATTTTCCTATCGAATTTGATCACACCCATACATTTATGCTATCATCGACTTGGTTGTTTTGTGTTCTTTCATGGTGTGATTCTTTGTTTATATATTTTGTGTGAAAAATATTGAAAAATTGAAAAATAGAAGTTTTTTTTTACCTTGTGACACACTCCAATTGCATTTATTTCTACTTCTCATATCAGTCTATTTGGGGACATGATAAAAGGGGGAGAAGAATTAACATATTATGGGGGAGTTTTTGAGATGTTGAGATTTGTTTTAAGCTGGTAACTATGTTTATCTCATTTCAAACTTGATATGTCACTTGGTATTTGCTTTATCTCATGTGTGTAGGTAATGCATTGATGATCACTGAATTGCACACCCTGATGAGAAAAGTTTTGAAGATTTGAAGAACAAACCATGAAGTCTTATTCATTTGTATCTTCCCAATTTTGGGTTCATGGGAGGGTAGATTTTTATAAGCAATTTTTTATTTGATAATTCGGATTTTTATGTATGTAACGGCATAGACATAGGGGAGATTTGTAAGGACATTTTTAAGTGTTCGAAATATTCATTTATGTATGTCGTACGCCGGTACATTTGACACGTCTCTAAACGATCTCATACAATGGCCTCAATCAGAATTTTGGGAATCAAACATTCAACGTCTCCATCATGTGTCCCACATCTATCTCAAAGACTTCACGTTCCACGATTTTAGAGACATAATGCAAGTGGTACATAAGAGAAGTCAAAACAGTGAAAGAAGGCGAGATATAAAAGTTTAAGGGAATTTTGGTAATTTTATAAACACCGTTCCAAGGTCCGGTCAACTAGAAAGTTAATATCTCATCGCAACGAAGATGCTAGAAGAAACGGCACCTCAATCCGAGCTACGGTGAAGAAGTTATGGCCCTTTGAAAATGGAGAAAAATTATAACAACCCGAGGTCTTGGAGGCGATGATTTATTTATTTTGGGAGAAATAAATATTATTTTACTTGGAGATTAATTAAATTGGCAATTGAGGTCAAAATTAGGAGTTGTTAGGAAGTGTGTCGAATGGCGATTCTGAGGGTACCATTGTATCCGGAAGGGTCGAGAAAGTCAAAATGACTGTACTTGGGGTCTATTTAGGTTCCAAAATAATTCAAGCTCGTTTGACTCGAATTAAAGTTACCGAGTCATTTAAAGTGTGTATTATCATTTAAAGATGTGTATCTTGGTAGAATAGGCTTATTTAGCCTATGGGAGATTTATTCTCCTTAGAGAGAAAATGAAATAGAATGAAAGAAAGAGAGAAGAAGAAAGAAGAAGAGAAAGAAGGAGAAAAGAGAGAGAAAGAGGATTTTTCGGGCAATACGCGATCTGAAGGCAGATTCAGACCCTACGAACCCGAGGCAAGTGATTAAACTTGCTAAATAATTGTTGTGTACCATTTATGGCATGATTTGTGGATTAAATCTTTGGGTTTTAGGTTTTGTTTATCAAAACCTAACTTTTGGGTATAATCTTAGATTTGATATGTAGATCTTTGATTTGAGGATATGAATTAGTTTATATGTATTCTAAGATGAATGTTGATGATATATATGTGATTAGGTTGAAGATAAATGAAGAGAAAATGATTAAAATGAAATTTGTGATTTTTGGCTTACTTAAAAGTAGCCATTTTCGAGCCTCCACGTAGGCCGAATCGATTCGCCCCCCTAGCCAAATCGATTTGAAAATGTGCAGGTGCCCAGGTCTGAGTGACCGAATCGATTTGAACCCCATCAGAATCGATTCGGCCCGAGACAGAGTCCCAGGTCTGATGACCCGAATCGATTCGCCTTGGAGGCTGAATCGATTAGGAATTGGCCTTTATCGATTTGGAAACAGGGCTTTGGGGGGAATGTTTTTCTAGGGAGAATTTCATTCCGTTTTGTTCGAGGTTATCGATTGGGAACCTATATAGGAGTTATTTGGAGTATGTTTTCAAGACTTTTAGAGAGTTTCCCTTATAAGAAATTATTGGAGTCATATTGACTAAATTTGAGGAATACCGATTAGAAATTATAGTATATTCTAAGTGGGGAAGCCCACCTTGATTGGAGATTCTATTTGGACATGATAATTATATTAATATGAAAGAATGAGACTAAATTAGAGATATTGGATCTTAGGATCAAATCCCAAATGGGATAACTTTAAAAGTTCATAAACTGAATTGAACCCTATTATGGATGGAGAATTATAAATGCTAATTGATGAGTATACGGGTATAGAAATATCCTTAAAGATGATTGTTTTGGGAGATATCTCACACAAATGAGAAATGCTAATTGAGGTGCATTAGGATAAAGAATATCCTTAACTTAAATAGAATTGAGAGACAATTCCTATTAAGAAGCGACATGTGAGCTTTAAGCGAGAAATAGTATAGTGTATACTAAGTCGGGAAGATGTGTGAGAAATGACGATTGGTATATCAAGAGGGAAATATACTAAACAATGACATAAATTATATTGCACCTAGGAGCGTAAAATAAATATTAAAATGATGTGACAGGTATACCTTATATGATGGTATATCTTTATGATGTGTTGATGTATGTATACCATATATGATGGTATATATATATATATATATATATATATATATATATATATATATATATATATATATATATATATATAGTGAAGCATACCCCCTCCTTGCTATCATTGGGAAGTTGTGTGCGTTGTGGGTGAGCATCCTGGCTCAAAGAGTAGGGTGTGAATATTCCCCAGGTCATAGTCGTCCATGTGTTTATTATATGATATACATTACTATTTTGGGGGTGAGAAGTCATGGGTATGTGTCATTCTCACTTGATGGTTAGGAGCTATGACCGCTTCCCGGGACGTTGTGTGCGTGAGTTGATCACGAGGTGGGTGCCATTGAACCCCACCAGGTGGCCCCAGTTTGCTACGAGGTATGGCTAATTGGAAGATGATATCATGTGAGTCTGCGTCCTCGAGTTATATCTCGGTTGGATGGTTATTATATTATTGATTGTGCTTGTACTTGAGTATCAAGGGCATAATGGACCTCAATGACTAACATTGCCAGGATTAATGTATCGAAGGGGTTTCTTGTTTGGATTTCTCTTAGGCGAGACGTCCCACGCACAAACCACATTGTAATGTTGGAAATTGGGGAGAAGTTAGTCCTTAATGCTCATAATTATATATATATAGCACCTATCCCGACAATCGACAATGCCAGGAGTAGTGTAACGGGGGGTTCCTTGTTTGGATTTCGCTTCGACGAGACGTCCCACGCACGAAACGCAGTGCCGTATTGAGAATCGGGAGACGTTTAGTCCTTAGCACTTAGATGTTAATAAATCTTATTTAATTATATATGTGTGTTTACATGCCAAATGAGGGCATAACTATAATATATTAAATTCTAGTTAAAGAGAATGTTTATGTATTGTGGTGATGTTGTTATGAGGATGATTATGCAACTTTATATGTTCGATAATTGAGCCAAAATAAAGAGAACTATAACATTAAAGTTAAAGTATATGATTTAAAGAAAATAGATAAGTGTAGATTGGGAGATAGGTTAGATAGTTAATTAAATATTTCAATTGGGATTAAGTTAGATTCTTTTGCTTAATTAGAATTGGGCATACATTTGGAGATCACATGCATATGTTTAGTTACGCGCTTTAGATGAGAGGTGAGGGAGATTATTATGGAGCATTCGACTCCACCTTAATCATGTAATAATGCATTTATAATTATTATGCATTTTAATGCACTTGCTATAAAAAAAAATTCAGCTCGGGCTCTGACCTGTTTATATTTTCTCCTCCTATGCATATATTGTCTTACTTAGGTGCTCCTCCGCAAGGACGCCCTTGATGTTCATCCATCCAGTGTATTCATGGAGCTGGGGCAGTAGCGGACTGTTGCGGCACTTTTCTTTAGTCGATTCCTATCTTTGTATATCTTGATTAGGATTCAGTTTGTATATCGGGGTATACTCAAGTGTTGTAGAATAACACTTTTATATTCCATTTCTTAGATTATTGTATTGTCTGTTACCCGACAGCATATTCGGGTATTTCATTGTATAGATTTTGTTGTAAAATGTATTGTACTCTTTTATATTATTGGAGTTTGCACATATCACTTATCGTAGTTAGATGTTGTGTTGTTGGTTATTGTTGCATAGTTGGTTTTGTTTTGTTGTTAAATAAAAGTTTTAAATTTTTGACTATCCACTTTTAATGATTTCGGGTAGTTAACCTTATATTATTTAGTATCGTCAGTTGATGTACAGACTGTGCCATCTGAGATACCTGATTTAATGTAGTATAGGGTTGGCCGCCCATTATTCTTTTGAGCGAGTTGTCACAGATGGTATCAGAGCATCAGGTTCTAGTGTCTCTAGGATCTGTGTGGGTTACTACGATCTTCCGTAAGCGTTCTTGATGTAGAGCCTTATTGTTAGGGCAGTTGCATTCATACATTCATATTTCTTTTGTGACATGAGAATATTTGAAAGGCGTTCTGATACAATTGTTCTTGTTTCAGATTTCACCGAAGGGAGGTCGTTCAGTTAGGGTAAACAAAGGGGCTGAAAAAGTGCAAACCCAAATGCCTCAAATGAATATGACTACAGATGAAGTTGCCAATATTGTGGCACAAGTAGTAACTTCTGCCATTTCTATGATGGCACAGCAATCTTCCGTTCAAGAAGCCCAACCCCATTTAGTATTGTCTTTATGGGAGAGAGTGAAGGAAGATTTTAGTGAGGGGCATCCTCCCAAGTTTGTAGGGGGAGTTGATGCAATGGATGCAAGTCGATGGAAGAATAGTACGCAGAGGCACCTCCGTATGGTTGAGTGTAGTGAGGTAAATACGAAAGCGAAGCGTATATCGAAGTTTGTTCAAGGTTTAGATTGGAAAATTCGGCAACATTTGTTAGAGAGTCCCAAGTTAGTGACTTTCGTCGAGGTAGTGAATGTGGCACTACTAAAGTGTCATGAATATCGTCTTCGTTCGAAAGAGGGTAAGAACTTTGGAGATTCAAGTTCATCAAGTAAGTTTGGCGATGAGAGTGCCAGTAATGCGAGTGGGTATAAGTCGGACTATATAGAGTCACAACGACATTTTGTTCCTCAAGGTGGGTCGAGAGCAATTACGGGTAGATGTTTCTTTTGTAAAGAAATAGGTCATTGAAAGAGAGATTGTCCTAAAAGAGGCAAAGGACCATGTTTTGATGAAGTTTTGGAAGTACAACCCCTACAACAAATTCAAGGTCATTTTAGACTGGGGGACTACGTGTGGGAGCCCATTAACGAGGAAGGGAAATCGGACTAGAGATGGATGATGTAAGTTAATTTTCCTTTATGAATAGGATAATTACTAAAATGAATTTTGGGAATATCGTATGGGAGATATTTATGAGAGGGTAGTGCTATAGCCCTATTATGTATGTAATGACCCTAAGGGGAATTTTGAGCAAGTTAGGCTCTTATGTTATTATCTTATGGAAGACTAGATAATTTTATAATGTGCTCAAAAGAGCTATAAACCTTGTGGTGAATGTAAGAATGGTTGTTGTGTGTTAACTAGTAATGATAAAGCTACTTCTTTTATATAGTCATGTTAGACTTATATGATTGTTGTATTCCAAACATGGATGAGCCTTATGAATGGCAATATATTAATATGATGTAAGATGCTATTTCTTATAAGAATTCGGAATTTGTGGATTGTTGGGACGCTGGAAAGTTTAGCTTATAATTATGCTAATTTTTGTGAGCTACATATTGTTATATGTATGATGATTGTTAAGACCTTTTGTTGGACATAAGGAATTTTATATGAAGATTGTATTATATAAATCGTTTTTAAAATAAACTGTTTTCAAAATAAAACTTTTTATCGGCCTTTGGGTCATTTCAAAATGATTTTCATAAAATTATTTCTTTCAAACTCTAGTCCGGATTTAACAAACTCTCAATCCTCGATGTCGCTACATAGTAGTTTATTGGGAGGGTTCCTTGTTTGAATTTTGCTTTTGCGAGACGTCCCCCGCACGAAAGTGGCGAATGTTAGGAATTGAGAGGAGTTATTTCTTTGGACCATTCAAAATTTTTACACTATTAAAATGCTAGTATACTTTATATACCTATGGAATTGTGGAATTTTGGAGGCAAATGAAGCCTTGTTATGATTGGTACGAGCGATAACTTGAATAAAAAGGGTGTATGGGCGCCCTAGTTGTGGAAATTGGTTTTATAAAACTCAAAATCAACTTAAAATAAATTAAATTAAAATAAATTCATCGTGGGAAGTTAGAGGCTTGGAGATAGGATTAGTGAGGATGGGTGTAGTAGAACTAGTTGAGCTTTGGAGAATTAGGCTTAGCTAAATTTCGAGGACGACATTTTTGTAAGTGGGGAAGTTTGTAACAACCCGAGGTCTTGGAGGCGATGATTTATTTATTTTGGGAGAAATAAATATTATTTTACATGGAGATTAATTAAATTGGCAATTGAGGACAAAATTTGGAGTTGTTAGGAAATGTGTCGAATGGCGATTCTGAGGGTACCATTGTTTCTGGGAGGGTCGAGAAAGTCAAAATGACTGTACTTGGGGTCTATTTAGGTTCCAAAAAAATTTAAGCTCGTTTGACTCGAATTAAAGTTACCGAGTCATTTAAAGTGTGTATTATCATTTAAAGATGTGTATCTTGGGAGAATAGGCTTATTTAGCCTACGGGAGATTTATTCTCCCTAGAGAGAAAGAGAAATAGAAAGAAAGAAAGAGAGAAGAAGAAAGAAGAAGAAGAGAAAGAAGGAGAAAAGAGAGAGAGAGAGAGAGAGAGAGAGAGAGAGAGAGAGGATTTTCCGGGAAATACGCGATCTCAAGGCGGATTCAGACCCTACGAACCCGAGGCAAGTGATTAAACTTGATAAATAATTGGTGTGTACCATTTATTGCATGATTTGTGGATTAAATCTTTGGGTTTTAGGTTTAGTTTATCAAAACCTAACTTTTGGTTATAATCTTAGATTTGATATGTAGACCTTTGATTTGAGGATATAAAATAGTTTATATGTATTCTAGGATGAATATTGATGATATATATGTGATTGGGTTGAAGAGAAATGAAGAGAAAATGATTAAAATGAAATTTGCTATTTTTGGCTTAATTAAAAGTAGCCATTTCGAGCCTCCAGGTAGGCCGAATCGATTCGGCCCCCTAGCCGAATCGATTCGGAAATATGTAGGTGCCTAGGTCTGAGTGATAGAATCGATTCGGCCTGAGACAAATCCCAGGTCTGATGTCCCGAATCGATTCTCCTTGGAGGCCGAATCGATTTTCTAGGCCGAATCGATTCAGATTTGGCCCGAATCGATTCGAAAACAGGGCTTTTGGTAGAATGTTTTTCTAGGGAGAATTTCATTCCGTTTTGTTCGAGGTTATCGATTGGGAACCTTTATAGGAGTTATTTGGAGTATGTTTTGGATACTTTTAGAGAGTTTCCCTTATAAAAAATTATTGGAGTCATATTGACTAAATTTGAGGAATACCGATTAGAAATTATGGTATATTCTAAGTGGGGAAGCCCACCTTGATTGGAGATTCTATTTGGAGATGATAATTATATTTATATGAAAGAGTGAGACTAAATTAGAGATATTGGATGGTAGGATCAAATCCCAAATGGGATAACTATAAAGGTTCGTAAAATTAATTGAACCCTATTATGGATGGAGAATTATAAATGCTAATTGATGAGTATATGGTCATAGAAATATCCTTAAAGATGATTATTTTGGGAGATATATCACACAAATGAGAAATGCTAATTGAGGTGCATTAGGATAAAGAATATCCTTAACTTAAATAGAATTGAGAGACAATTCATATTCAGAAGCGACATGTGAGATTTAAGCGAGAAATAGTATAGTGTATACTAAGTGGGGAAGATGTGTGAGAAATGACGATTGGTATATCAAGAGGGAAATATACTAAACAATTACATAAATTATATTGCGCCTAAGAGTGTATAATAAATATGAAAATGATGTGATCGGTATACCTTATATGATGGTATATCTTTATGATGTGTTGATGTATATATACATTATATGATGGTATATATATATATATATATAGCGAAGCATACCCCCTCCTTGCTATCATTGGGAAGTTACGTGCATTGAGGGTGAGCATTCGGGCTCAAAGAGTAGGGTGTGGATATTCCCCAGGTCATAGTCGTCCATGTGATTATTATATGATATACATTACTATTTTGGGGGTCAGAAGTCGTGGGTATGTGTCGTTCTCACTTGCCAGTTAGTAGTTATGACCGCTTCCCGGGACGTTGTGTGGGTGAGTTGATCATGAGATGGGTGTTGTTGAACCCCACTAGGTGGTCCCGGTTTTCTACCAGGTATGGGAAACTGGAAGATGATAGCATGTGAGCCTGCGTCCTCGAGTTATAGATCATTTGGATGGTTATTATATCGTTGATTGTGCTTGTACTTAAGTATCGAGGGCATAATGGACCTCAACGACTAACATTGCCAGGATTAGTGTATCGGGGGGGTTCCTTGTTTGGATTTCGCTTAGGAGAGACTTCCCAAGCATGAACCGCAGTGTAATGTTGGAAATTGGGGAGAAGTTAGTCCTTAATGCTCATAATTATATATATATCACCTATCCCGACAATCGACAGTGCCAGGAGTAGTGTAACGGGGGGGTTCCTTGTTTGGATTTCGCTTCGGCGAGACGTCCCACACACGAAATGCAGTGCCGTATTTAAAAGCGGGATATGTTTAGTCCTTAGCAGTTTGATGCTAATAACTCTTATATAATTATATATATATATATATGTTTACATGCCAAATGAGGGCATAACTAGAATATATGAAATTCTAGTAAAAGAGAATGTTGATGTATTGTGATGATGTTGTTATGAGGATGATTATGCAACTTTAAATGTTCGATAAATGAGCAAAAATAAAGAGAACTATAACATTAAAGTTAAAGTATATGATTTAAAGAAAATAGATAAGTGTACATTGGGAGATAGGTTAGATAGTTAATTAAATATTTCAATTAGGATTAAGCTAGATTCTTTTGCTTAATTAGAATTGGGTATACATTGGTAGATCACGTGCATACGTTTAGTTGTGCGCTTTAGACGAGAGGTGAGGGAGATTATTATGGAGAGTTCGACTCCACCTTAATCATGTAATAATGCATTTATAATTTTTATGCATTTTAATGCACTTGCTTTAAAATGTTTTCAACTCGAGCTCGGGGCCGTTTATATTTTCTCCTCCTATGCATATATTGTATTACTTAGGTGCTCCTCCTCAAGGACGCCTTTGATGTTCATCCATCCAGTGTATTTGTGGAGCTGGGGCAGTAGCGGACAATTGCGGCACTTTGCTTTAGTCGATTCCTATCTTTGTATATCTAGATTAGGATTCAGTTTGTATATCGGGTTATACTCAAGTGCTGTAGATTAACACTTTTATATTCCATTTCTCATATTATTGTATTGTCTGTTACCCGACAGCATATTCGGGTATATCATTGTAGAGATTTTGTTGTACATTGTATTGTACTCTTTTATATTGTTGGAGTTTGTACATAACACTTATCGTAGTTAGGTGTTGTATTGTTGGTTATGGTTGCATAGTTGGTTTTGTTTTGGTGTTAAATAAAGGTTTTAAATTTTTTACAATTCACTTTGAATGATTTCGGGTAGTTAGCCTTATATTATTTAGTATCGTCAGTTGATGTTGAGACTGTGCCATCTGAGATACCTGATTTAATGTAGTATAGGACTGGCCACCCGTTATTATTTTGAGCGGGTTGTCACAAAATCCTTAGAAAAATGCTAAGTGTTTAAGCCCCAAGTTCCAGCAAATTTTTGCGAACCGAAGGTCAAACCGGTTCAGAGGCGAACCGGTTCGCGGTAAACCCGAACCGGTTCGGGGTAACTGACTCTGGAAAGTGTTTTTAAATCGTGAAACTCTTTTTGGTTTCCTATAAGAGCAAACTTCGGGGGAGTTACTTCACAAGAGTTGGAGAGACTATTTTGAGAGTTCTAATTACTCTAGTCTTCATATTTTTTAGTCCCAAGACTCATGTTTTGATTCACACATCCTTGCCAAACCTTTGTGAATACTTTTGTAACCCAAGAACACAACCTTGTGTTTGTTCAACCCTTGTGGAGAGGCCATATTTCTTCTTCATTGCTGCTCATCTGGAGTTCCTGAGGGAGATTCCAGTCACCGACATCAGAACCGACGCCTGCGGGTATTTCTGTGTCACACTGTATTTTCATTACAATCCGTGTAACCGTATCTTACAAAATTATTGTGAAAATAAAATGTTTTGGTCCTTTGGGGGATTTTTCCTCACATATGTGTGTTTGAATGTTCTTGCTTGATTTTATCATCTTCAATCACATCTAGATGCATGTTTAGGAATTAATTGATAAAAACTTAGTTTAATTAAATAATTTCTTTATTTGAACGCAAGCGCACTCCTTCATCTTTTTCATGTGATATCTTATCCTTTACATGATGCTTCTTATTTCATGCTTATGTTTCTACTTATGTGTCTATTTTGGATAAAACCAAAGGGGGAGAGAAAATAAAAAATGAGAGTTTGGTTTATGGGTAAGAGTTTATTTATGAGTTTTACTTTATTTCAAACTCGATGCGTCACGAGGTATAAGTTTTTTGTCTCAGGTTTGTGGGTACTTAAAGAGGAATTCATGACATGTGGATGAGGATAAATTTTGTGGAAGGGAAGACGAATAAGTTTGAAAGTAAAGAGACTTATAACGCTCCGTTCTAGGGTTAGGAAGGATGTTAGCCAAAGGGGAGATTTGTCAGAATATTTTTTATAGTATTGTTCATTGCACAGGCCATTTTTTATTTTAGGCTAGTTTGGTGTATCCCATTACAAATCATCACACACCGTCAAGATGAACCGAACTCAAGCATCTCAAAGTTTAAAGAATTCTTAACATTCCGTAAAGGTATAAAGCAATTTTGAATTTAAATTCATTTACAAAATTATGTTCAGGATGTTTATTTTTATCAAAAACGAATAGGAGTTTTTTTATTTCGAAAAAAAATATATTTTATTTTAATCTCGTTCAAACGAGATTGCCACTTTATTAAAAGGGTCATTCAATTTTTTTTCAAACGAGCTTTGATCAGGGCTTTTAGTTTTATTTCTTCGCATGTTATTATATAAGCGAGACATGTCTCGTTCGAACGAGATGATAATCACAATAGAACGACAGTGAAATATAGTTTCAACGATTCCACCGCCTCGAAATTTGTGAATGTCCTATAAATACCAATTTCTTGTTCATTTTTCTAAGACTTTTTCCAGATTCTTTTATGTAGAGTGATACCTGACGGATCACTACTAAAGACGAAGGCTGAGGTTGAAGGAGGACTGTAGTTCTTCTAATTCTTGTGAGGATTATTGTTGATCGGTAGATACCGACCATGGAAGGCCGTGTGCGGACTACTCTGGACTGAGTACTTTTGTTTTCAAATTTACGAGGACTAGCGCATTATTCTTGTGGCGGTTATCAAGTAGTATTGTAAGTCGACTATCTTGTAATATTTCTAAAGTGCTAAGAAAAGGTTTTTCCCAAAAGGGACTTTCCTGAAACTTTTCCTTTATTGAATGCCTAGTTTGATTTATCTATTTTATCACATAGATGTATGTTTAAGATAAAATGACAAAATTGTTTAAGTTAAAAATTGGAAGAATAAATCTTTGTCTTTGACCATCCTTGCTGAGCATATTTATTTTTTTATTTTTTAAGTGGTATTAGAGTCTTACACTCTTATAAGTGGTGTTAGAGCATACTTAATGATTTCTCATGTATCTTATATACAACTTGTGGAGAGGATTCTTTACAGTTGATCTTATGACCTAAGGAATCACAACTGAAAAAGGAAGAAGGTGTAACACCCCGTATTTCTGAGTATTTAGAATTTAATTAATTCGATTATTTTTAAATTACAAGTGTACCATAATTTAATTGAATTAAATATTATATGTTTATTAAACATTGATCGGGAGATTCTAGGATTAATATTTATGGGACAAATTTACTAAGTGGGTAGTAAATAACTTGAAATAATTATTATACATCGTAGCAAGAAATATCTATGGGACTATGTTATATCTCAACTTGGAGTCACGTGTAGGCCATATTGAGGTTGAGGTAGGAAATTTACGTAGAGTGACTCGGATGGATATCTTGAGGTCACGTTTGATTTCGAATGTGCCGAAATAGGTGGAATAGAGTACTTTGGAGTATCGATTGTGTTCCGGGACAATTTTAGACTAACCCGGCAGAACGTAAAGGTGTTTTGGTCACTTAAGATTCTAGGGTAGGAAGAACTCATAATTTGAGAGTATTATATCATCCATCTGTAGCTATATTCCAAGGTTACAACACTTGGGAAAGAGGAGAGGTCATAGGAGAGGAAGACGAGAGGAACCCTAGGCTGTTCTACACCATTTTACATCATCGAGGTTACCAAAATTGAGATCGAAGAAAGGTAAGATCAACCCCATCATCTAATAACAAAAATCAGACCTGCTATTATAAGGCAAGTGTTTATCTTGCAATTCTTTTAAGCATGTTATAATACCCATGGTAGTGTAGGGTTAAAATTACATAACTTGGGTGAATTCTTGGGATTTATATGGCTGTGATTCATGATTTGGGATTGGATTCATGTTAGAATCCCTCTATACTGATAATTTGGAGTCTTAGATTACATGATGATACACTTGAAAGAAATCTAGAGATCTTGATGAACATGCATGAAGAACATCAAAAACTAGGGTTTCATGAGTTATGGAATTAAATCAATTTACGGGTAGATTTAATAAAGTTTTAATAATATATTTACGTTAGAAACTGCCCCATACGTATATTTGATAATTGGCTATAATTGTATGGGAGTTTGGTAAGGTTTCATAGAGATTTGATAAGTTATAAATGGTGAAAACTCGTAACATCAAAGAAGAAGATGAAACTACAAATGGGGCCTTTACCAAATCGATTCGATTCGGCTTCCTAGTTTTTACTAAGTTTGGTCATTTATGATATAATTCCACATAAATCTAATTATGGGGAACTTTGGTGATGGTTTATTAATGATATAAAGACTTAAAGAATATCGGTATATATATAGTTAATTCCCGGCTTAATTCTAATGAGGGTAAAATTAGGATTAGAACCGACGAGAGTTAAACGCTTGTGTTGCGAGTTGAAAATTACAAATTGGCTTATAGGAAGAGTAAATGATAAGATAAGATTAATACTAGTAGGATAGTTATGTGTTAACTACTGAAATTACTTAAGGGGTAACTAGGACCCTTCAGGTAGTGAGTGATACTCAAAAATATACGAAAGGAACAATAAGTGTAAATTGTGAGTACGTTGAGTATTCGAGAGATATATATACTAAGTACTCCATATATTGTGGGTTGTGTGTACCAAGATTTATTGCTATCATAAGAGGTTAGGCATAGTTGGAGATCCCATATTGGCGATTCCAGTGAGGTCTGGGTGTGTTGTCGAGAACATTGAACTTAGGGCTGATCACTATTTGAGTGTACAATATTGGTACCGATGTATCATTTAGGTGCGCTAGGTATGTGTGTATTCCAAAGGCTTAGAACTATGTTTTCCTTCGTTATGTGTTATTTGATTTAAGGTTTGCGGTGACATTTTGAACCAATAGTACTTGATTTGTTACGAGAGGTACATGGAGTTGATAGCATAGTATGCATGCATCGTGGTGGCCATTCCGGGATATGCTGTAGTTGCATATATAATAGTGATATATATATATATATATATATATATATATATATATATATACAAGTCTAATTATTCTACTATTATGTGATGGTAGAAAAGATAGATAATGTATATCTAAAAGTAACTTAAGTAAAAGAAACTAAATTAATAGTTCAATAAAAATATTCGGTTAACATTAATTATTGGTTTTACAGTAGTATATCGTATGGGCGGTATGGTTGAGCTAAACTTGTTGTGTTTAGTTATATTCTTGTGTCGAGTTAGGCTGGGTAGCATAACTAGGTGGATAAAATAGGAGACGTTAGGTGTGCACCATAGTTGAGAGGTGAGGACTCAAGGAAGTGTATGTGAAACTAACGTGTGTATCTAATAACTTCTTTTAACCATAATTTAAATACGTGCTAAATATTTTTCAAAGGTTTTGGTCTCTGACGAGTATCAAATATATTTTTTCAAAAACTTTTATGTGTTTAGGGACAAGGACCCCCAACTTGATGATCCATTCCAGGGATGCATAGCTGCAACATTTGTGGAGGCATGCAGGATTTATGTAGACGCTTCAATTATTCCATTCCTATATTAAGATTCAGGCTTTGTTATTTTATTTAGGCACATTGCCCCTTCAATTGTTACATTTATTCAGTCTTATTTATCATACTCCGTATTTAGATTTTATTTTCATTTCAATTAGAGTTATGACTTGGATATTGGTTGTGGAGCCAATGGTTTATTCGGCCTTTGTCATTTGTCTATTTATCTTACGATGCTGTAGTGAAAGGTAAAATTTGGCAGCGAATTAATTTAACATATGAGGTTAGTAATTTAAGAAGTTTCAGCAGTGATGCTGAGAATAAATCAAATGAGATTCCTGTTAATTTAACTATCATATTCGTTGTTCCAGGATAGGATGTATTATTTTGCAATACACCACCTAAAAGAGGGTCAAGCATGTGCACACATTATATTGTAAAAAAGACTTCGAAGAATATAGTTGTCTGTTATTTGATCCAAATGTACAGGGACATTTATCGATGTGATTCTGGGTATATCGATTTTCCTTTGAGCGAGAGATTGAGATCGTTAATGATTTAGCACAGGGGACTTAGGGATAGGGAGAACGCAGTGTTTTACGACTCCTTTAGAGATGTAGTAGTTACGAACTAAACTTGTATATCAGGGGATAGGATTTTGGGTGTTCTTGTTATATACCTTGTTTCGAATTCGCTTACAAGTCGTCCCATGCATGTACTCTAGTGAATGTCAAGCGTTGAGAGATGTGTTGGGCTCTAAGGCACGGATTAAAAATTTAGTCACTATACGATATATATAAAACATTTTGACCTGGGAGGTCTCATAAGATTTAAGCCCAGTGGAGTCAGGTAGTATTGTGTAAGAAGCATAGTGGAACGTTTGCACCACTAATGGGTCGATAGGGCAATCTCGGGAATAACTATATTGCAAATGGTAGGGTAATTGAGTATACACTTACTATATAGTACTTCCAAGTATGTAATGCCTAATTGGATATAAATATATTACGTCTGGTAAGATTGTACAGATATGCACAGGATATAGAGTGTATGGGAGATTTAGTTAGTGAATTTTCAAAAGCATCCGTAATAAAAAAGACATGGGATTATATATGTGAACATAAGCATATGGGTAAATTAAAAGAAAATTTAAAATAATAAGATGGACTGAATCTCGTCAAGGAGAAATATAGTCCGGATATGTGCACAGCAAGGAGAGCTATCGCATAAGAGTAGGATTGAAAGACTGTAATGATAGAGATAAGGGATCTCTCTATCCAAAGTAGAATCCAACAGTTTTGGGGTGTTGAGCGGAGTCGTGCTTTGGCAAGTGCTGTAAATACCTTAAATAAGTGGGATAATAATTTTACTAAATAAGAAGGACTTTCAAAGGAGTTCCGTTTGTTTGGGGATGATCACTATCGATTAGGTTTTGATGAGCCAAAAGACAAATTGACTTCAACACCTATGCTCACATTTCTTATGGGAGGAGTGGAGTACCGTGTTTATACAAATGCATCCTTAGAAGTACTTAGGGTGTACTATAGGAGGAGGAAAGGGATATAGATTATGCATCTCCCAAGCTTATGCCTCACGAGAATAATTATGCCACACATAAGCTTGATTTAGCAGCGGTTGTCTTTTCCTTGAGTATTTGAAGGCATTACCTTTTCGGGGAGTAGTTTACATTGTTCACAAATCATAAATCACTTAAGAATTTGTTCATGCAAAAGGATCCGAATATGAGGTAGAGCTGATGGTTAGAGTTCGTGAAGTATTACTAGTTTGATCTTCAGTATCATCTTGGGAAGGCTAACGTAGTGGTAGATGCATTGACGCGACAACCTGCTGGGGAGATAGCAGAGGTTTGGAAGGCGAAGTGGAGCGATATTTAACATGATGACAAGGTATCTAGAGCATGTATATCCATATTGGTTGTCACTCCCCAGATTTTTATAAGGTGGTGAAAGCACATGTCGGTGATCATTTTTTCCAGGACAGAGTACACAAGCTACTAGTAGAGGGGGAGGAGTCCTATTCGATTAGTTCTGGGGGAGGTTAACGCTTCAATGAAAGACTCGTTGCTCTAGAGGATGAGGATTTGAGAGATGCATTGATGATAGAATCTCACGAGTCAACGTTTATGTTACATCCCAGTGGGGATATGTGTAATACCCCGTATTTTTACGTGTATTTATTTTATTATGAAATTATGAAAATTTGGATTAATTAATTAAGAGAGAAAATTTAATTTATAATTAATCCGAATTAATGGTAATAATTACTAACGTGACAAGAGTTAGTAGTTATCGAAAATGATTATGTTGAAATCGCGTTGAGTAATAATTATGTTGAACATTATGTAGTGAGTAACGTAATAGACGATCTTGGACATAATATTATGGCCGAGATGAGATACACGACAGTCATGATATAATTATGTTTATATAATTCGAATGACTATTTTGAGTGCGCCAGAGTGTTTGGAAGGGTCGAAAAAGTCAGAAAACACTACTCAGGTATTTTCTTTGGAGTCCGGGGCATTTTAGCCCAAAACGACACCCCGAAGGGGTATTTTGCTCTTTTGGTATTTATGGATAATTAAATGGACGAAAATTAGGTTTAATTAAAAAAACATTGAGGGTTAGTGGTCTCTCAGTTTCAACTTACGTGAGAGAGAGAGAGAGAGAGAGAGAGAGAGAGAGAGAGAGAAGCAAGGAAGAAGAAAACTCTATTGGAACTCTAATTCATATTAGAAAGTATCTTAGGGTAATTTAGAATAGTATAGGAACATTACATTTGGATTGGGTTGAGTTTGGAATGGGATTGAAGTATTAAAATTGGAGAAAAAATGAGTTTGGGGAAGAATAGGGCCAGTTCAGAGTTTTCATTCGAAGTCTAGCCCAGGTTGTTCGAACGAGACCTCATTTGAATGAACCTTCTAACGAGAAATCCAAAGACCCTTTTAAAGAGATTTTGGGAGTTCGTTCGAAGTGAGAACTTCGTTCGAACGAGATTCCCTTGACTTCTAACGAGATTCCAGAATGACTTTTTAGGGTTTGTTTGGGTTAAATTTTTTTTCTAGGGTTATCTATGTGAGAGAATTAACCTATGTGAATGACGAGTGACCTAAATTCCAAATAACTATTAAATTTGGAGTATGATTATTCTCGAGATGTGGAAAGTTTATAGAACCGAGGAGAGTTAGGTTCAAGAGAATATATACGTCTATATATGATCTACATAGAGACTAGAAATAAAAATACTACTTACGTATTATGGGATTCGAGTTGCGTGAATGCCTATTGAGTTATATAAGTTGTCTGCATGCTTATTACTTGGAATATTACGTGTATGACATACCTAGCTACTGGCTATCGAACGGAGGTTAGCGCATTGTGAACGAACATATCTTGTGTGCCTTCGGGGGATTTTTTCTCGTACCACTAGAGCATGGAACCTCGGTACGAGCAATCAGTGAGAATGATAGTGATGACGGTCGTATGGGAGCGTAGGTATGTGCGTAGCCCATCGGCTTGGAACTATGTTCGCCTCCAATATGTGTATATGTTTTATTGGTTCTTGAGAGATTGAACATGTTGTCCTTTATTCGTGAGCGTTGCAATGGGACTAGATAGCCGAGTATGCCTAGCACTAAGGGTTTCTTAACTATAGGTGAAATATTGATATATTTGTATGTATACATAGTGAAATCTTATATATGTATATTGAGTTCCTATTTTGAGTTTCATGTTGACTACTTTATTATAGTATATACTTACTGGGTCACCAATTGGGAATAAAGAATACTATGAGAATGAGTTATAACAACCTTAAACCTATTCCTGAATAATAGTAATATATTTATTTTGGGTTATTTAGATACTGTATCTGGCATAGTGATTATCCTACATATAGTCAGGTAGAGTGACGAGACTAGTATGGGTAGTTAGACTTGCTAAGTGTGCACATTAGATGAGAGGTGAGAATCTCAAGTGTGTATGCTAAGTTAACATGGATAATATATGTGCTAGTTAAATCAATTTAAGCACTTGCTATATTTAAACTGTTTTTTACCCAGGCTCTGACCCATTTTTCTGCAAATATCTTTTCTTGTTCCATTATTTTAGGTGCTCAGCCACAGGGATACCAGACTTAGGAGATGCCATTTATTTGCTGAGCTGCAGCTGCTGTGGAAGCTAGGGCTGTCAATGGACCGGGTCTCGACCCGGACCCGATCCGGATCTGACCCGAATTAACGGATCTGAGCAAATCTTATAGATCCGATTACTCGATTAGTTAATAGACCGGATCTGGATATACATGACTCCAATCCGATAAGGACCCAACCCGAATGTGTGCATATAAAATATAATAAGTATATATTTTTATATAATATTATATATATATATATATATATATATATATATATATATATATATATATAGTAAGTTAGTTTAAGATTATTACATATATATAAACTATTAGTAAGTTAGTTTAAGTTTATATATAAACTGTTTATTACATATATATAAACTGTTATATACTAATAGTTTATATATATGTAATAATCTTAAACTAACTTACTATATATATATATATATATATAACAATTTACTTAAACTACCTTACTTAAACTAGCTTATATATATATATATATACACACTAGGGTATGCCCGTGCCTGACGGCACGTAATAATCACAAAATGACGAAATTTTTCAAAAGTACGTAATTTCAGTAAGGCAAAAATCTTCCCACGTACGTAATCGCAAAAAGGAAAAATTTATGAAGTATGTAACTGCAAAACGGAAAAAATTTCGTTTCCCGACAAAACAAAGCGTAATTTTAAAAAAAATGATCATAATAACCATTATTTATAAGACTATCCACCTATTTAACAAATAATAAATAGTTCAACATTAATGAGGATCAAAAACTACAACTGACATGTTAATTATCAAATTACAAAAAAAAATAATAAAGCATAACATTTTTCAAGAGTATCTCAAAAAACAATTATTTGATTCAATTATCAAACTAAAACATCTGAATTGCAAAACTCGAAACAATAGAGTTGCTCTATATATAGAAAAGTAAACAAATATGTACCATACCATAAATGAAATCTATACAATAAAAAGAATAACAAATATGTATATTATCAAATTAAAGTCAAGAAATTACATTGACATCAATAACAACTTTATAAGATCCGACCCTTGAGATGTTTCTTTGGTTGTTTGGTAAGCCTTTTCTGTGGCTGTTTTATATGCCTTATCTTTCACCTCCCCGGCCTTTTGAGATGTTTCTTTGGTTGAGGTAACCTTATTTGTGGATTCATTTTTCACACCTCCAGCTTTATCCACGGTGTACTGTCCAGAACCAGTAACAACTTGTTCAATATTTAAGGCAATCCCCTCGAATTACACCCAAGTTGAAAATCAATATGTATCCCTATTTTGGCAACTAAAATGCAAACATTACTTTATTTTGAGCATTCCCAATAGGCATTTAATTCAAGTATTACTACTTACCTCACACCTTGCATCCATTGTGCATTAGATATATATGTATTTCACCACTTATCAGTTGAAATTCAAATAGAACAATTTACTAACAAGTAAACTCACAGGAATATGAGCAAACTAAAATAAAATTAATAAACACGTAAATGAAAAGAAATAAACCTACCAATTCAGATAAAAGAGAAGGCTAAACCTTACGCAGTTACAGTGCCTTAGAAGAAAAGCCAACAACTTCATGAACAGTCAATCTTGCTTTGCCTATTGGATTATAATACTATATCTAGTTGCTAGTTCTTGAATATCAAAATTAATAGCTTTTACAATTATTTTCCTAACATTTTTTGGCAGCTCTTGGAAATCTAAAATACTTTCAGTGAAAATCGAGTAATACTCATGTTTAGATAACATAATGTCATCAATAAATGTCTCCTTATCCTCGCAATACATTTCTGCAGTCGATATATCATGAAGCATCCCTTTATTCTCTTCAGTAAGGAGTTCACATGTATTCTCTTCACTAATGACAGCATAAAAAGCAGGGAAAATATAAACTACAAACTTATAACACTGGACTCAAGCAGTTTTCATTTGATGAAAACATGAAAAAACACATTTCATGAATAAATGGGTATGTACCTCAAAACAGAGCATAGATGCGAAATTAAAATTATGTTGGAACAAACAAAAATCTAAATCATTAAGTATTAGAAATAACAAACAGAGTACATATATGAGTTTTATAATGGCCAAAGCATTTTATGCCAAAAAATATGATAAAAGTAAAACCATAAACATGTCCCATGTAGACAATTTGATAAACAACTGAAAGACCCCATTTAGAGAATTTTAGTAAGATATGAAATTCAATATATCACTTTTTGCACAATGATATTTGATTTATTCCTATTAAGGCAAAGCTCCCATATTATACTGATTGGGATAATCTGGTGAAGCCACTTAGACATCTTTGTTCTACCTGCCTGCAACCACCAGTGTATTAAGACTCCATAAACTGAGTTAGGTAAATACCTGATTCCTATTATTCTTTTAAACACCTCCCATGTTTTTTATGCTACTGTCCCAAAAATAAGAAGATATTTTACTTACAGGTTTTTGATGCTACTGGCCCAAAAATAAGAAGATATGCTACTGGCCCAAAAATACCTCCCAGGTTTTTTATGCTATTTGACTTACAGCATTGACATTTTCCATTCTAACTCCAACAGTTTGAATAAGATCATCTACTGGATTCTATTACAGATTTGCAGCTTTAATAATTGATGAGCACAAACTAACATACCTCAATTGCGTTGTGTACCTGTTAACTGAACACAAACAATAGTTAAACCAATCAAGATTGAATTGAACACATTAAAAAATTGCTTTTATTTATAGTTGGTCTTTGCTTACAATCTTTGGTTGCTCAGGCTCAATCTTGATTGATTTATGTCTTCCTAATCCCAAGCTCGGCCCAAAATTGATTTATGAATACTCAGATACACAACATTATTGATTTTTATAACTAATCATCTCATATTATGCATTATGACAAACACTTGTAATACAATTGTCACACACTTGGGTATTGTGCCAAACACTTGAGAGATATACTAACTGTAAGAGGGTACTTTAGATTATATATGTGGAGGCGTAACCCCTATTGAGTATGGTAACCACGAGTTAAATTAGCCAACACCCTAGACTAATTATAGGAAACACACACACAAAACTCAATGAAGATGGACTCAGTTTAAACTCACAAAGCCTCTCGTGTATGACTCAGGGAATAATAATGAACTTTAGAAGTGACTTAGCTAGAGGGAGAGGGAAAATAAGCACCCTAGATACATCCTGATAGGCAGGTAGCAACACACCAAACTCCCTCAAGAATCTCTGTCAAATATTAAAAGCTTCGCAATAAATGACAATGGTGAGTCAGTGAACTCTCTAGTTTGCAATGATTCTTTTTCTTAATTCTCCAAAAAGATCATGCTCTCCTCAAAGGTGGTTGGGGTCCTTAAATAGCCCCCCACACCACCCCCGAGGCAACTCAGTCATTAAAGAGTATGAAAGACATCCCTCATACTTTATGTCACAACATTAAATGCCTGATGCACTAGTTGTCTCCACGTCATAAACATTAAATGCCAAGACATGCCTTTTGCCTATCCACTGTGTGTCAGGGGTTTGTTGTCGCAGAGGTGGTTCACCAACTACCTGACAGCCCCAAATACCACAGCGGTTTACTCAAGTGTATGTCTGACAAATGTTTAGATGGCTAGTGACATCACCCATAGTAGATGTGACATTAAGTATAGGGTTGTTTGGTCCATAACTTAATGCCCGATAGAATTCCAAGCTGCTCCGCTTGAGGTTCCACGGTCAGGGTCCTTCGGTGTTTTACCAGGTGTATCTAAGGTGGTCAGGACAAGCCCCAACGGTGCCTTACTTCTCAATCCTCCAAACCAGGTCCCTCTAAAGTTCCCACAGTGAGGTCATTCGATAGAGCATGAAAGCTCTCCCAGGCCCTGCCAAGCCTGGTCTCTCGCAAGTACCGTTTGACCTCATACAAAACCCTTTAGTTATTATCGTTACGTCATTACAATCGTTAGAGCTTACAGAAATCAATAATGAAAGTACGATGTGATTAAAACAATAAGCTAATATATGAGTTGCCACGCTGAGCTGCCTCGCCAAGATGTCACGCTTGAGTTGCCACGCTGAGCTGCCTCACCAAGATGCCACGCTTGAGCTTATCCTCAGAACACTGTTGCTAATTAGTGGATTATCCCTAATCCCAGGATTACCTTCAGGCCCCCTCTACATTTGCCCCTTCGTGGAGGGATTTGTTGTGGGAACAAGAAGTGCCTCCACGAAAACTTTTTAATCCGATGAACCTTCTCTGTCTGGCCTGCTGCTTTTTTCTAATGCTGAGCCGCAATCGTTCCAGCTTGAATATCTGAAATTCTCCCGAAGGACCTGCTAATATTCTCCCAGTAATGTTCGAAAAAGCGAAAAATTCTCCCCGATGTAACTGAGTTATAACTAAACAACGTTTGAGCTTCTGTCGAGGGGACATCGTGGCTTTTTTGAACCGTTGGGACACCTTCTTTGTTGGGGGGTTTATTGGATATGTCAGAGAAAATCTTGGCGCCCAAAACTCAATCTTGCTTAGGAAGGTAACGGTGGCTGTTCCCTAGGTGTCACTTCATTAATTGATGGCAGTTCCCCAGGTGTTACTTCATTAAATGACGTAGCGTTGTCTTTTCCATGTCAAAACACTTCCCGAAGTGCCACGTGTACATTTGAAATGATTGCAGGCGGCTTCTTCAAATTTCCTTCGCTTTTAGAGAGAGAGAGCTTCCATTGTTGAGCATCTGAAACCTCCATTGCTGTTCAAGCTTGTGCCTTCCTTTTCTTGCTCTCATCTTCTTCGCCACCTCCTGTGGTTGTTCTTCCGCCATTGTCGTGCTCAGGCTCCTCTGACTCAAGGTTGTTTTTTGTTTGCACTAACACTCTGTCATGGCTTCTCAAAGTTATCCCACCATCTCTTCAACCAGTGCGCCGCCTGCTACTGCTGTCGCCACCACTACTGGTGCCTCTGCCTTGGATGCTGTCCGTCGTGATCAGTTAAGGTTTTATCGTCGCTCTCCCATTTTTGGCGAAGATGATTGCTTTGCTGCTGCTTGCAAGACTGTCAACTTTGAATGCAAGTTTGAGTCCTTAGTGCTGGGTGACGAGGACGAAGAACCCTCGAAGTGGGGCTTTCTTCCTCCAGAGGGGACTCTCCGGTTTCGTCTGGAGCGAGGGGACTTCCAATGGTCCCAAATTGACTTCGAAGCACCAGGTGGTTCTCCTGCCCATTTTGCTGCTTGGAACTCTCACATGGTGAGTTCCTATGGTGATATTTTGAGTAAGATTGGCCTTCAACGGGCCAAATGGTTTGGTGAGTTTACTCTCTCCAAAAATAATGCTGCTCTCCCCATTCTTGTTTCTCGTTGGAACGTGACGACTCACACATTTATTGCTGCGTGGGGCGAGTTCACGATAACCCTAGAAGATGTCTGCGAGCTTCTGGGGCTCGAAGCAACAGGTCATGAGCCTTATACCGATGAGCCTCTTAACGCCGAAGAGACTGCTGACCGTTTGGCGTTGGACCGAATATGCCGAAGTTGCATCGGTTCTTCAAACAAAGCTACCTTCACTCCGCTGATTAATTATTTCTTCAAGGGTTCTAGTGAAGGTAGTTCTTCAATTTCAACGGATGCCCCTGGCCAAGGTACTTCGTTAGAGCTCCCTGCTTACATCCTTGTGATTCTGTCCCGCTTTCTTTTGACGGGAAAACCAAACGATCAGCCCCGAAGGGACCTTATCAACATATCCCTTCGTTTGGCCCGGGGCATCAAACTTCCTTTGGCTGCAATTGCCCTAGGGTCCCTCTACACCTGGCTTGACAGAACGTTGTTCGATATGGAACGATCCCTTGGCCGTTATAACCTGGCCAATTTTGCTAACAGCATCCTTCTAACCAGCTTTCTTTACGTGCGCTTTCCTGTTGTGGCGGCCAAGGCCAACCGTCCTCCTTCTGGGGAAACCATTTTGCCCCCCCGCTCTTATATTTATCACAAGAGGCAGAGCCGAAAAGAGCTGATCGCCTCAATTGATCATTTTGAGGACTTTGTTATGAGGCCTTACGGAGAGGACGCCTTTGTTCACACTTGTGATTTCTTTCAGGACGAATCCAGGGTGGTACAGGTGGGGGTAGACATTGAAGATCCTCAGTTAGCCGTGGTGCTTCTCCTTTCTCCGGGGTATCTGCCTTCCTACACCGAGTGGGGATATTCCAGCGAACATTACAATCCCAATCGGTGTAGTCGTCAATTTGGGTTTGATCAGGGGGCTCCTCGCTCAGTTTTCCAATCCTCAAACCCGAAGGTTAGCTTTAGTGAGGCATGTTCCTTATTTTCCTCCACTGCTGCGTGGGGGATAAGTGAATCAATGGCTGGGAGAGTCACCATTCCCTCCAACAAGAGGCAAGGGAATGTGACCAGTCTATTTGCCACGAAGTTCTGGCCGAGACAACTGGCTAACATTGCTGAATTCATAGATGGCGAGCCGGTGTACCCTCCAGTTCTTTCATTTGCTGCGATGGAGCTGGGACTCAAAGGCAACTCCATTCTGGGGATTGAGTTCCCTCTAAGCAAAACCCCTAAGGGGCCTTCCAAAGAGCTACCTCCGTTATGCCCCATGACTCCCACTGCCATATCCAAAGGGAAAGGTGCTGGGGTATCCAGGAAGACTGCTCCTTCGACTGGAGCTACTGGTGATGAAGGGTCTTCGCGGCCGTCGACCAAGAAGGCCAAGAGTGGGGTAGCCTCCACGAAAAAGGCAAAGTCCAAATCCCAGATTCCTGTGGCAGCCCTACCCATAGCCTCCGTTCCTCCTCCCATATCTCCTGAAAGGGCCGAGAGGTTAAGGAGGGAGGCGCAGGCTGAGGTAGATCGGGTGAATGCAGAGTTTCAACGGCGCGCTGTCGTCGTTCCTCCCTCGGTTGTCTTCCCCACGATCGTCGTCGATCCCACTGAGCCAGCTGCAAAGAGGAGAAAAGGTTCGAAGGTTCCTCAAGCCACTGGTAGTGCCATGACAAGGCTGAGGAGGAAGACTTTAGGCACCAAGTCCCAGCGGAAGCAAGTTTCCTCGGTGCAAGCTTCTCCTTCTTCTTCCCAATCTGAGGTATGCATTGCTGACTTAATTATTATCTCCTTTTTGCTTGAGGGTGACTGTCTTTGCTTGTGTGTATACTTATCCCTCCCCCCCTTTCTTTGACAACTGTTTTGCAGGGGGTTGAAATAGAAAAACCAGACTCGTCCAGTCCTCCCGTGAGCCCTTTTGTGGGGGGACGCTTCGGTGTATCTCATACCGATGTGACTCCTCCCCGTTCCCCCATGACAGGGCTTACGTATTCTCGTCGTTTAGTCAGCCAACGTGCGAGGGATGTCATTGCGGGAGGTGATGCCGTTGACCCTGCGAGTGCTTCCTCGCCTGAAGCGATGACCCTGCCCGAAGTGGCACCTCCCGAGATAACACCTTTGGTCCCTTCAGATTTACAGGCCTCATCCGAGGTTCCTCTGCCCCTTGTACTTGCTGAGGAGAGTGAACCCGAGGTATGATGTGATCTGTAATTTGTTTGTTGTAGTTCTTTCAGTTATATTCTTTCCTTATTTGGCTTACTGAATTGTGATATGTTTTGGGTACCCCAGGTTGAAGTGTCTTCGTTGTTGGAAAGTATTCTTCTTCCAACGATGCTGATGAGACCCCCGACTGTCATTCCTTTGTTTATCACCATAACTGAGGTAAGCAACACGTCGAGCTATTTCTTCATATTTTCTGTGCCCATTCTTCTTTTCTAACACTTGGCTTTGTGCACAGTTTTCTCCCGATCTTGCATCAACTCCTGTAGTGAGGGCCCAGGTTGGTGTGTTTACACCCCCTCCTGATGTGGCTTTGTTTGAGGGCTCCGTGTCCTCTCGTGATGAACCCCATATGCTTGCCCTTGTGCCCTACACGGGTGATCAGGTTTGGACAAACGTGGAGGCTTCTGCGTCCAGGGATCCCGTTATTGCATCTGGGGTAATAATTGCTCCCCCAACGGTTCCTGTCCCTGTGGCTGCCTCAAATGCTCCCATTGTGACTGAGGTATATCTTTCCTCCTATCTTTTGTTAAGATTTTCATAATCTCCATCCTATAACGTTGACTTAACAACGAAAGCGCTTGTTAAGATTTTTCACAAAACTCCACCTTATAACGGTGACTTAACAACGAAAACACTTGTTAAGATTTTTTTCATAAAACTCCACCTTATAACGGTGACTTAACAACGAAAACACTTGTTAAGATTTTTTCGCAAACTCCACCTTATAACGGTGACTTAACAACGAAAACACTTGTTAAGATTTTTCATAAACTCCACCTTATAACGGTGACTTAACCACGAAAACACTTGTTAAGTTTTATTATCACAAACTCCACTTTATAACGGTGACTTAACAACGAAAACACTTGTTAAGTTTTTTTCATAAACTCCACCTTATAACGGTGACTTAACAACGAAAACACTTGTTAAGTTTTTTTTCATAAACTCCACCTTATAACGGTGACTTAACAACGAAAACACTTGTTAAGATTTTTTCGCAAACTCCACCTTATAACGGTGACTTAACAACGAAAACACTTGTTAAGATTTTTCATAAACTCCACCTTATAACGGTGACTTAACAACGAAAACGCTTGTTAAGTTTTTTTCATAAACTCCACCTTATAACGGTGACTTAACAACGAAAACACTTGTTAAGATTTTTTCGCAAACTCCACCTTATAACGGTGACTTAACAACGAAAACACTTGTTAAGATTTTTCATAAACTCCACCTTATAACGGTGACTTAACAACGAAAACGCTTGTTAAGATTTTTCATATCCTTATTTAGGCTTTTCTTTTCAGGTTTCTCGGGAAGATTCGCCCCCAGTCCTCTCACCTGTAGGCTCGCCCTTCCGAGAACCTGATGCTTCGGAAAATTCTATTCATGATGATCAAGGTTCTACGACTGGTGCTGCAGTCGAGAGCGAATCTGGGTGTGAGGTCCCTCTTCCCGACCTAGCTCCTCACTCGTTCTGTCTCATGGTGCTTCGGCAATCTCCTCAAATGCCCGTCAACCATCGGCTGGTGATTGAACAATTGGTGGATCACCATCCTGAGACCTTCACACCGGATTGCCTGCGCTCAAATATTCATGTGATGAGTCACAGGCTGCAAGGCATGGCGATCGTTGTTGCTGAAATTGCTAGTACCCCCACTGCCAGTGTTACCAGATCCCTTCTCAACCAATTTCTAGGTTTTCTGAAGGAGTTGGGGCGTGATGGTTTCCGTTTTGACTGGCTTATAACGCATCTGAAGACTTTGAAGAACCAGCAACTGATCGGCCAGAGGGAAGTGTTGATAAGGTACCAGGAGGACCAACGGGCTGAGGAGGTTAAGTTAGCCGAGCTGGCACCTCTTTTGGAATCGGCCGATGAAGAAGTAACGAAAGCCGAAGAAGCTCTGTGTTTGGCTAAGCTAAAACGGGAAAAGCTCCTTATTGAACGCGCCCAGGTGCAAACCAGGCTAGAGGTTGCTGTCAACGCTCAAAATTCGTTTGCATCAGCTTCTTCGGGCCTCCCCGGGGATTTTTTCTCTTCCCCGGATCTGTGGTTTCTCCTAGCGTAGTAAAACTCCTGTACATATTTTCTTTCTTTCATTCATGTAATTCCTGGGCAGTAGTTCCCTATTTTGCTTATAATGCTCTCTTCTTTAATGAATGGAAGAATGTACGTTGTTTAGTTTATCTCTGAGTTATGCTTGCTTTCATATCAATGTCTATATTTCATATCATCAGTAAAACTTGTATATTCATAATAAGAAGACCCAATACATCGATGGTACAAACAAACTGTCTACACATGATATACTTTCAGCCATTTATTGTTAATTTTGAATGGCCTATATTCCTCCAACTTAGAAATTAGGCAATAACCTGAATCATGAGCTTCGTTCACGATGAAAGGTCCCTCCCAATTGGCTGCGAACTTTGGCAGAGGAAGTCCCCTAATGTGTTTCACTGCTGCCTTCAAAACGAGATCTCCCTCCACGAACCTCCTTGGTCTTACCATGTTGTCATATTCCCTAGAGAGCTGCTTTGTATACATTTGAAAATGTTGCATCGCGTTGTCTCTGTGTTCATCCAATGCCTCCAACTGCACATGCCTGTTCTGAGGGAGCATGCTGCTTCGCAAGGCGTATCGAGCCGAGGGAACTTCCAACTCTACTGGAAGAATTGCCTCAGCCCCATAGACAAGGGAGAACGGAGTGTACCCTGTGGGCTTACTCTTCGTCGTTCGATAGGCCCACAACACTGTTGGTATCTTGTCATCCCACGATCCTGGAAAGTCCTCCATCGTTTTAGCCAAGATATTAACCAGAGTTTTGTTAGTTGCTTCAGCCTGACCATTCCCCTTCGGGTATGCTACCGTTGAAGTGTGATGAACAATGGAGTACTTGTCTGTGAGCATCGTTACTTCTGAGTTGACGAAGGGAGTCCCATTATCTGAGAGAATAACCTTTGGGATCCCAAAACGGCAAATGATATACTCTCTGATGAAGCTACTCACTACTCCAGCCGTTGCCCTTCTAAGTGGTATTGCTTCAGCCCATTTTGTAAAGCACTCCGTTGCTACCAGTATCCATATCTTACCCCTCGACGAAGGATGTATCGCCCCCACGAGGTCGAACGCCCAAGTGTGGAAAGGATAAGGTGTTGCCAGAGAGTGTAAGTCCACCGATGGGGCATGGATCATATTTCCATGAAGCTGGCAAGCCTTGCATTTTCGGACAAATTCGGCGGAGTCTTTCTCCATCGTTGGCCAATAATACCCCAACGTCATCAGCTGATCATATAACTTGGCCCCTCCCATGTGAGCTGGGTCATGGGCTTGTTTGAGGACCTCAGTTGCTTCTTCTTTTGTAATGCAACGCAACGGCCTGTTGAAGTACCCCCTTCGATAAAGCTGCCCCTCTTGGATATAGAACCTCGAGGCCCTTCGCCTTAGTCCCATCGCATCCAATTTCTTCGTTGGGACAATTCCACCCTGAATAAAGTCGATATAGGGCTGCCTCCAGTCTGTTTGGGCTTCAATGAAATGGCACTCAGCTGCTTCGAAAAATAGCTGACACTTATCACAATTCCGTTGTAGTTCTGCCGCATCCTGTTTCATTTTAGGCCAAAAATATCCCCCTCTTTGAATTCTCCTATAAAGAGGTATCTCAGTTGTTTCGCAGTGCTCCTCATGTGTTTTCTTCAACCTCCGCTCTACCTCCTCTGGCCCAATGCATCTCGATAACCATCCCCCTGCATTTCTGAAGTAAAGATTTCCCTGGTTTGTAAAGTATTGGGCCAACTCTCTGAGTCCCATAGCTCCTTCGCCAGACTCCAGTTGCTTCCTGACCTCTCCTCTCCAACCCGCGTCTCCCTCCGTCGGTAGTATTGACTGTATCACCGAAGGAGCTGTTCTTCGTTGGATCGTAACAATAGTCGTATCGCTCCTCATGACCATCTTTTGAGCAATAGTGGCATAAGCGTCTGGATGTCGGTTCATTGTTCTGGGATGTCTTCTGATTTTGGCCCGATGGAACTGGCTGAGGAGCCTTTGAATGATCGTTCTGTACGGTGCCAAATTCATGTGTTTCAACGCATATTCTCCATTAACTTGCTGAATTACTAAGTTCGAATCACCCTTGATGCAGAGTGAACGAATTCCCCTTCGAAGAGCCTCCAGCAACCCTAGTACCAACGCTTCGTATTCTGCTTCGTTATTGGAGCAAGGGAAATCTAGTTTGTAGGAAAGGCAAATTTCCTCCGTTCCTTTTGAAAGGATGACCCCTGCCCCTCCTTTTTTTTCAGCCGAAGACCCATCGAACTGCATCGTCCATTCCTCATCGGTTGTGTCCAGATAGTTGGCTTGTAAGTCGTCTCCTGGAATGTCTTCTTTAGGTGGTTCAAACGTTCCTGATGGAAAGATTGCCAACAGATCAGCATACGCCTGGCTCTTGATAGCACGAGGAACCACACACTTTAAATCATATTCGGAGAGAATAAGGAACCACCTAGCTGCCCTGCCAATCAAGATAGTTCTAGCCAACAAGTACTTAATAGGATCACATCTAGTTACAATATGAATTGTAAAAGACAGCATATAATGTCTAAGTTTTTGTGCTACAAAGACTAAGGCCAAACAATGCCTTTCTAGGCTGCTATATCTAATCTTCGGCCCATGTATGATCCTACTGAGGTAATACACTGGCCGTTCTTGCCCGTCGATCTCCTGTGCCAGCAAAGCTCCAACGGACCTTGTAGTGGAGGTGAGGTATAGCTGCAACGGTGCTCCTGCCTGTGGAGGAACCATGATTTGCGGTGAAACGAGCAGTTTCTTCAACTCATCGAGGGACTCCTGGTGATCCTTTTCCCACCTGAACTTTGTGTTCTTTCGCAGCAGTTGCATCAACGGGTGTGTTACCTCGGCCAATCCTGGTACAAATCTTCTGAGGTAGGAGACCTTTCCGAGGAAGCTTTTTAGCTCCTTCGCCGTTCTTGGGTACGGCATTTCTAAGATCGCGCGTTGTTTATCCTGGTCCATCTGCACCCCTTGTCGATCAACCACGAAGCCCAGAAACTTCCCACATGTTACTCCGAAGATGCACTTCAATGGGTTCATCCTTAGTTTATACTTCCTACATCGAGTAAACACCTTCTTTAAGTCATTTAGGTGGGACTCCTCCTTCTTCGATTTGATGACCAAATCATCCACATAGAATTCTACAAATTTGTGGAGGAAATCGTGAAAAATGGCCATCATTGTTCTTTGATAAGTAGCTCCCGCGTTCTTAAGTCCAAACGGCATTACTTTGTACATGAAATTGCCCAACGGGGTTCTGAATGCCGTTTTCTCTGCGTCCACGGGGTCCATCTTGATCTGATTGTACCCAACGTACCCATCCATGAAGCTATACATCTCATGTCCAGCCGTGGCATCTATCAAGCTATCGATGGAAGGTAGAGGGAACTCATCTTTGGGGCAAGCCCTGTTCAAATCTCTAAAATCCATACAGATCCTTATTTGATTCTTGTCCTTCTTCCCTACTGGCACAATGCTAGATAGCCACAGGGGATGTTGTATTGGTTTGATGAATCCTGCTGCCAATAAACGCTGAACCTCTTCCTTGATCTTCAAGTCCAACTCAGGTTTATAAGTTCTTGTTGCCTGTTTTACCGGGATGGCTGAAGGTGTCACGTTTAGCTTGTGGAAGCTCACTTCCTCATCTAGCCCTTCCATTTCGGTATACTTCCACGCAAAGACATCTATGAACTCCCGGATTAGCCCAACCAGGGCTTCTCACTTCGCCTTACCGAGATCCTTCGCGATGAAGATGGGCCTTGGGTCTTCCCCTTCTCCTGCCAGGTTCAACCGCTCCAACTCTTGTGCCTGGGGCTTCGGTTGATTTGCCATGTAGTCTGGTTCTTCGGCGACCTCCTCCACGAACTCCTGTATGTTGGAGTTGTCTATCACCATACACTGTCCCTGTTGATCTATCAAGAAACACTCATATAATGGGTCAGCCCCATCCTCGGTCTCTTCGGCCGCCCGCTCACATCGTTATAAACGGTATACCACCTTCCCCTCCTCAGTGATCACCTTCTTGCATTGCCTGTTGGTAGCTGTTGCCAAGGCCTTCCTCTTCCTTTCTCTCGAAGCCTCAGCGATTCTTCCTCCTGAAAAGCGACTCAGCACGCTTTGCCGTTGGACCTCATGCTCCACAGGATCCATTCTAAGCTTTACTTTATTTTTGAGCTGCTTCGTAGTACCTTGGGGTCGAGGGATCACCTGATGGGTTTCTTCGGCCCTCACCCCTTCATTATTCGCGGCTTCTTTGCCTTGCTCGTTCAGAGGCCCCATTCTATCTCTGATCGAGGGAACCCATGCCCCCTCCATTCTTCTTGTTAGGACTCGAGCATCTTCCTCCAACTCCGTATAAAAGGCCGCATCCACAAAGTGAGCTTCCTCGATGGCGAAGGGCCTTTTTGTAGCCCTAATGGTCACTTCTGTTCCTTTAACATTCGCCTTGGCGCTTTGATGATATGTTGAAGGAACTAAACCTTGATTGTGCATCCATACTCTTCCTATTAGTAAATGATAGGAAGTTGCACTTTCTATTACATGGAACTTGATGTGGGAACTCAGATTTCCCATTACAATTCCCACATTCACATACCCAATGGATTTGGAAGATTGGTTGTCATACCCTGAGATTACCAGAGGCATGGGAACCAACCTTTCTTCTGGGATATCAGCTGCGTGGAAGGAGTTGATCGGCATAATGTTGATGGAAGCACCCCCATCCATAAGCGTTCTTGCAAAACTAACCCCGTTGATACTGGCCGTCACATACAAGGGCCTGTTATGAGGGAACCTTACAGCTCTATCTGCATCGCTGAAGGTCACCTCTGATAGGAACTTTTTTACCAGCCTCGCCATTAGTCCTCTCCATTTCAGCGAGGGAACCGCGTCCTTCTTCGCGATGTCAAGGATCGCCCGAGTTATCTCCAGTCTGCTCTCCTTTGGTATCCCCACTTGATCGAAGAACCAAGCGAACTTTGGGGATTTTGAAACTGCGCTGTATTCTATGACTGGACCTGTTTCCTCGCCCTCAACGCTATAGGCGTCTTCTGTGTCCCTATCACTTGCTTCATCATACGCCAGAACTACGTTGGCCATTCCTCTAGTGCAATACTCAAGTGCTTTATCGAACTCCCTCGTTGCCCCTCTCCCCTCTCGCTCTACCTCTTCATCATAGGCCGTCACAACATTGGCCCCATGCGCCGGGAGCGGGTTATTGTTAACGTTTTGTGGGGGAATTTGCAGCGTTCCCGCCTTCACGTACTTGTCTATGATTCTTCGCAGCGTGAAGCAGCTTTCTGTTGGATGCTGGACCTTTCGATGCACCTGACAATATTTGGGATTGGCCCTAGTTGCCACGTCGGGCTCCTCTATCGGGACACCTTTTGGCTCGTAAACCGTTCCGCCTTGGACCATTGCGTTATAGCAACTCATAGCCTCCTCCACCGTACAAGGCAACGGTGGCGGGTCTTCCCTATCCCTTCCGAACTTTCTTTTGTTGTCCTTCCTCTGAGCCTTGCCCCCATCTTCTCTCTCGACATATCCTACCCGTGGGGCCTGAGTCCTTCCCCCGATGGGTTGTATCGTCTGTCTGAACATCATGGGGGCTACTACCGGGCTAGGTCGCACCACCAACGATATATTTCTTGCAGATTTTAAGAAAGCTGAAAAAGTTCCCTCGCGTGTCTCATTGATCAAGTGACAGATATACTCAGGAAGTAATCCCTCAGCACAAATTTGTAGTAACCTGGCCTCCTTAGCTTCTTCCCTCACGTCAAGGGACCTTTCCCTAAACCTTCGGATATAGGCCACTACCTCCTCTCCTGGCCTTTGCCTCTCCCTGCCAAGTTGGGTTAGGGTGAACTCATCTTCTGCCAAGAAGAACTTTCGGACAAACAATACGTGCATCTCCTCCCACGTGGAGACACTATTGGGAGGCAGGTGAGAGTACCAAGTGTAGGCCTTATCAGTCAAGGATTTGGAAAACTCCCTCAGCCTAAGCTTTTTGTCATTGCAATGCGCCCCCAGGTGCTCGACGAAACGCTTGATGTGCTCCTTCGGGTTCCCCCCCTTCCCTGAATATTTTTCAAAGGTAGGGGGAATATAGTCCTTCGGGTAGGGTTCGTCATTGTACTCCTGGGGGTAAGGTGTCCGGAAGTCATCGTAGACTGCTGCCACCTCGCCCACAGCCTGCGAGGAAGACTGCATGAACTTCAGCATCTCCTTCTGCATCTCTTTTCTCATCTCTTCCAGGGGCGAGGATACTGGGGCCACCTGCAACGGAGCAGATGGTTGAGCGCTCGTTGCAACTGGAGCGAACGTTATCGGTTGCGCCGTTGAAACGCCTGAGCCGCCCACAGTGGGATTCACAACAGAGGGTACACTTGCTGGTACTGCTCCCGTAACGCCTGCCCCTGGTGGGGCCCCTGGGGCCACTCCTGGTGTCACGAAGGCACTAGTCTCCAATCCTCCCAGCATAGTGGAAGCTACTGGGGTTTGCAAAAACTCGTAAAATTTGCTCATGAGGAGCGCCATCTGGGTAGGTCCCAGCCCTACGCTCGTGGAGGGTTGTGCAGCCCCTGGGACGCCTATCGTTATTGGATCCAGCGGTATCTCTCCCCAAGGAGCCCCATCTCTTAGGGCCTCCTGCTCCCTTGCAGCTTGTTCTTCATTATGCTGTATGTCATCAAAATTGAGTCTTCTAGTAGCGTTATCCTGCGCCATACTCCTTCTCTAGAAGGATGCCTCCCCAGCAGAGTCGCCAAATGTAAGAGGGTACTTTAGATTATATATGTGGAGGCGTAACCCCTATTGAGTATGGTAACCACGAGTTAAATTAGCCAACACCCTAGACTAATTATAGGAAACACACACACAAAACTCAATGAAGATGGACTCAGTTTAAACTCACAAAGCCTCTCGTGTATGACTCAGGGAATAATAATGAACTTTAGAAGTGACTTAGCTAGAGGGAGAGGGAAAATAAGCACCCTAGATACATCCTGATAGGCAGGTAGCAACACACCAAACTCCCTCAAGAATCTCTGTCAAATATTAAAAGCTTCGCAATAAATGACAATGGTGAGTCAGTGAACTCTCTAGTTTGCAATGATTCTTTTTCTTAATTCTCCAAAAAGATCATGCTCTCCTCAAAGGTGGTTGGGGTCCTTAAATATCCCCCCACACCACCCCCGAGGCAATTCAGTCATTAAAGAGTATGAAAGACATCCCTCATACTTTATGTCACAACATTAAATACCTGATGCACTAGTTGTCTCCACGTCATAAACATTAAATGCCAAGACATGCCTTTTGCCTATCCACTGTGTGTCAGGGGTTTGTTGTCGCAGAGGTGGTTCACCAACTACCTGACAGCCCCAAATACCACAGCGGTTTACTCAAGTGTATGTCTGACAAACGTTTAGATGGCTAGTGACATCACCCATAGTAGATGTGACATTAAGTATAGGGTTGTTTGGTCCATAACTTAATGCCCGATAGAACTCCAAGCTGCTCCGCTTGAGGTTCCACGGTCAGGGTCCTTCGGTGTTTTACCAGGTGTATCTAAGGTGGTCAGGACAAGCCCCAACGGTGCCTTACTTCTCAATCCTCCAAACCAGGTCCCTCTAAAGTTCCCACAGTGAGGTCATTCGATAGAGCATGAAAGCTCTCCCAGGCCCTGCCAAGCCTGGTCTCTCGCAAGTACCGTTTGACCTCATACAAAACCCTTTAGTTATTATCGTTACGTCATTACAATCGTTAGAGCTTACAGAAATCAATAATGAAAGTACGATGTGATTAAAACAATAAGCTAATATATGAGTTGCCACGCTGAGCTGCCTCGCCAAGATGTCACGCTTGAGTTGCCACGCTGAGCTGCCTCACCAAGATGCCACGCTTGAGTTTGCCACGCTTGAGCTTATCCTCAGAACACTGTTGCTAATTAGTGGATTATCCCTAATCCCAGGATTACCTTCAGGCCCCCTCTACACTAACACTTAATGTATCTTCTTAAAAATCCAAATGAAAGTCTTGCCTAAATGCTTAAGACAATTAACAGCTTAAATTCTTTGAAAACATAATCACTTGGTATTTTCCTTGTCTATGGTCCTGCTATGGGCTTCATTGTATGTGTATGTGTATGTGTATATACAATCAACCTTGTCTCTAGCCCTTCTATGAGCCTTCGTAGTTTAACGGTTTGAGAAGCGTACTCTTGAGGTAGTGATGACCTAATGACCAAATAAATAATTCTGATGAAGAATGTAAATAAATATATCAAATGAAGAATGTAAAGAAAATAACTTAGAAGGAGAGGACACTGTTCTTTAAGTTCTTTTTTACATCATGATATAGGGACTCAAAGTTTCTTAGAAGCAGAGTTCTAAGCCTAAATATATTATAAGTTCCTTTTTGCATTTAAAATGTAAAAAATTGTATTCGTAAACATTTCAAATGAAGAATGAAGAATGTAAAAAAAATCCATAGATCAGTTATGAAAACAAATGTGTCTCTTAATGTTTCTCGTAATAGTTATGAAAACTAAAGAGAGGGTATCAAATTTTGAATAGGTGACAGGTGGAGGATAAGAAATACATAATGTGATAAAAAAAATTGAATCGGTGACAGGTGGAGGATAAGAAATGCAGACTGTCAAAGAAAAAAATTGAATAGGGAAACATCCTTCGTACAAACCATCACCTTTGAGTTCAAATTTGGTACGGCAAAAATTCTTGTAAGAGTATCGTATTTTCTTTAAGTTCTGGTGAGGGCATTTTCCTCCAATTTTTATGTCACTCCCAAATTAGATCTGCCAGAAAAGAACATAAAAGCAGAGGAGAAGAGTATACAAAAACATAGACTAAAAATTGTGATTTATATTTTATTTTTAGAGAAAGTAACTTACCTTGCCAGGAGAATAGTTAAAAAACAATGCTGGGCATCGTCAATAGAAGAGTACTGAGCGAACATTAACAAACAGATACTGTGGGAACACCTCATTTTTGAATTTGATAATCGGCTGGTAATTTAGCGTGCAAAAGTCTACAAGCCATCAAATCATTTTTTTGGAAAATAGCAATGATCCAAATGCCAATAATATGATGGCTTCTGTATGAGATATTCCCACATCTCCGATCAAAACAAATTTGCAAACATACAAAAAATTGAAATTACAAAAATGAAATCGGAGAGAGAGGGCCAGAGAAAACAAAAAAAAAACTATAAAAAGTTTAATTTATGGATTAAGAAGCTTGAATAAGCATAAAACTAAATGAAAAATAGATATGAGACCCGATGCGAGAAATATAGAGAACAAACCTCAAGAAACCTTGTACGAATTAAATCACAATAACCATCATAAAAAATGAAAAAAAAAAATATCTGAGAGTATATACCTGACTGATGTGAGAAAGATAGAGTTTATAACAATAAAGACAAAGATAAGGAATATATGGAAACAAAGATAGTACCGGAGAATATTAGAAGAAATACAGGTGTGCAATAAGAAGACCTCTTGATGGTTGTACAAGCGAGATTGTAAATCCGAGAAAGAAATGGATAGGGGAGAGGGGGAGTAAACTGAGGGAAACATAGACGGCTAGGATTAGACAACTGATAGTATGGGACAAAATGGGGAAATACTATTCTACCCTTCTTTTTGAATTTTGAAGAAAGGGGGGAAATAAATTAAAGTGTTTAAAAAGTGGGGGAGTTCAAAATTTCAAGGGTAAAATAAGAAGTGAAAAATAAATTCATCATGTGACATCATCTTTTCATCTTATGACATACAAAATAAATTCATCATATAACTTATGACATACATAAGTTTTTAAGGGTATGCCCGTGCCTGAAGGCACAATGTAAGTTTTCAAAACTATACATCCTTGATAGGACCATACTTCGCATTAAGTTCACAAAATATAAATGTTTTTTAAAATAATCTATGTTACGAAGAAAATTTCTAAAGTACGTCATCGCAAAACGATGAAAATTTCCAAGCTACGTAAAGAAAAGTGAGTTTTACATACCTTAAGATTTATGGCATGTGTTAAGCTTTATGACATGTGTGATACAGACAAACCTTAAACACTATATAAATGTAAGTCTCATTTTATAAACTTTTATCTATAAGTCTCAATTTAATTGGCCTTCATAATTGTTATTCCACAATCAACAAATGAACAAACCTAATAGACTGGATCATTTAACGGAATACTTAGTGATGAGGTGGCTAAGTGAGAACATCAAATGTCTCATAAAAAATATAAAAATCAATAATCAACAAAATGTTTCACATAAAGGATAGAAATATGAAAAGAACATCATGTGAAGAACACGTGATGAACAGTTCTACTACGCACTGCTTCAAATAAAACGAATAGGAAAAGCAGATCAGTTGAGATACTTAATGATGAGGTGGTTAAGTGAGAACATCAAATGTTTCATAAAACCTATAAAAATCAATAATCTACAAAATGCTTCATGTAAAGAATAGCAATATGTGAAGAACATATGAAGAACATTGCTTATACGCATTGCTTCAAAACCAAATGAATAGGAACAGTAGATCATGCTTCTACGCTCTGCTTCCACCAATAATAAAATTAATAGTTGATCCATCTTATATGAAAAATATCCAAAGATCAACCAGTATCATTTGAGATACCAAAAATTATATCCAAAAATCAAATATTTAAATCCGAGATAGCCATATTTGTATATGAACAGGTTGATTTAAAACAGTGTGTATATCAACAGGTAGATTTAAATACCATCGGTGTGTATGAACATGAAGATTTAAAACAGTGTGTATATCAGCAACGATGTGTATCAATGGGTAGATTTAAATTTGGGATAGCATGAGATATCAACAATATAATACCCAAACAGTGTGTATATCAGTGCGGGATAAAAAAAAGCATACCACCGCATTAAAAAAAATCATACCATATGCAGCATACCATGGTTGCTGTAATACAATTGATGTAGATGTTGATAGAATATGAAAAAAAATGTTGAGCAATATGTGTTTATATATAGATTAATAACGGGTGAAATATCCTTGTGGTACTTGTGGTGATTAACGTATATCAGCTCCGGATAAAAAAATCATACCACAATGGGTGTCATTTCCTTGTATATAGCAGCCTGAGAGGATGGAGAGGTAAAGTATATAACACTGAAATGGAGATGTTCAATGTCAAACGCAAAATAATGACTCTAGGCTTTCTACACCGGCTATTACCGGTCGCTGCAACTCTGTTCCAGTTCTTGATAAACTTGAGGTTGAGCTGGCTCGTGAGAATCTCGGGGCTCCACCTCGTTTTTCCCTTTGTCGGGGTTGCGAGAACTCGTACGGTGGGTTTACGGATGACCATTGGACTATTACCTGCAACTTTAAAACAATTTAGATATAAAAACTATTGCGGCACACAAATAGTTTAGATATAAAAAATATAACAAACTATCGCAACATTGAATCATTCGAACCGTCTGGACTTTATAAACATATACGTGTCTCAACCTCAATGATTTCATAATTTCAATGTGAGGATTGTTAATAATCCATAGTTTCGATGTCAAGACGTGTCAATAACCTTCTAATTTCAGATGATTTATGTTCTTCCAAAAATAACCTCAGTTCCTTTAGTAACTTGATTCCAGATAAATTCAGAACGGTCGTGTCATCTTTCTCTTCCAGTAAACACAAAATATCATTTTCATCTTTTTCTTTCACTAAAGAATATCCGGTCTTCTTTTCTTCATGCATTTTTTATCCATTTCCTAGTAAATATGAAACAAACTTTTCATCTTTATCCTCGTCAAGAAACGTATCATACATTCTTAAATCTGATAAAAGAAAAGAAAATCACATACTGATAAAATGATAAGGCTAATCGAAAAATAAAGAAAATAAAATATTTATATCAATACTACTACAGCTTATTCCTGGAGCACAAACAGAGAAATATGTACAACAAACAGAAGGAGCGCCGTTCCAACTTCTATAATCAACCATGGGTTGAGGATGTTGTTATTCATTACTTGAATCTTTATCCTGCTACTGGAGGTCACCCTCCTGGAAGTACATTGCAAGGGGAATATTAAAGGTATTGTTAAACAATCCGTAGCTTGTCGGTACCCTTTTTTTCACAAACAAACTGTTGGTATGTTGTATCAATATAATTCTGCTTTCTGTAATTGGTTTAGATGATTGAATATTGTACTCGTAGAACATACCAAGCGAATGTAAGAGTAGCATCATAATATAATCAAACATAGTTAGAAGTTTAAAAAAATATATGTATAACCGAGGAATATGTTCACTAAATTTAACTGTTGCGTTGGAAATGCTTCAAGTAGTTAGTACCACCAAGGAGAATGTATGTATATACGAAAGTGTTATAGAGGAAACTCTGGACCAGTTAGTATACTTAAGGCTATTATATCCTAAACATAAATGTTATACAGGAAACTCTGTCTAGTGCACACAAGTAAATATCTTTATCGAGCGACGATGTGTTAAGTTAGATATCTTGAAATTTCTATCTATTTGCTTATCTCGTACAAACCAAGGAAATATAAAGCATACAACATCTAACACTCAAGGAAATAGAAATCATACATTAACTCTATCTATTAACTAAAAAAAGTTCATTTGAAAATATGAAAAGTAAAGGGAGCAACAGTATTGTTGATGTAAAAAATTAGATCACTCTAATTATTCAATCACAGATAAATAAATGAGACAAAAGATTTTTAAAGTGGTTCAGCCTTATGTGAATGGCCTACGTCCAATATTATTTTATTTCCAAGTGTTTTGGAGTTCTCGATATGTAATTCTATCAAGAAAATTCGGTCCCTTTGAATGAGGGTGATGTGACACCCCAACTAATTAAATACCGGGTAGCTACTCCTTTATTAAATTAATTCAAAATGCCAAGTTGGTCCAGTTAATAGCATCACTGTCGAAACATTTTAATGATTACTAACCACCTAGTATTTAAAAAGTAAGTGCCAAATTTTAATTAAAGTCTGATTAACATGCAACAAGTGTAATAAAGAATAATAACACCATTCACCATAATGAAGTAAATAGAATGACCATCACATAACGTAAATAAAGTCTGGAGGAAAAACTCCTCACTACAAGTCCCACAACTGATAAGTAAACTGAATACTAAAACATTACATGCCAAGGTCTAAAAACTGAAATGGAAATATAACTCTAATAGAAATGGGCAACATGCCCTACAACTGATAGATAATGAATCTGGAATCCAAGTGATAGAGGCGTCTACAAGAAAATCCTTGTAGCTTCCACAAACAGCTACAGCTCGTCACCTGAATGAATGTCCTATGCATGGTGTCCTTGTGGCTGGGCACCTAAAATGGTTTTACAAAGAAAATAGATTTTAAAAGCAAACGGGTCAGAGCCCGAATGTGGAGTTATATTTTAAAAACCTGTAAGTGCTTTAAAAATATTTAAAACATTAAATGCAAAGTACATGTTAGGACGTGCACTCACATGATATTCTCACCTCTCGTCTAACTGTGCACTCCTAACGTAAGTACCCATCTAGAGTGATACAAACTACTAGCTAAGTGACAACATATCTAGCTAGACTATCATAGGTCCACCCTTATTACTCGGTGCTATTAACATTATAACGCTCGTAATTAAGTAGGGGTTCAACGTAAACTCAGATGCTCAATATGCAATATATATAACTATCAGTTAACTCGTTATATTTCTCGAATCAATACCGTAATTATTTCACAACATTAACATGAAGGTTCTCATTAATTAAGTGTATATTATTCACATCATAAATATACAATAAATCACCCCGAGAACTAAGTTGCGGTGCACACATACTCTGCTATCCATCCTGGTACATCACGTACATAAGGGTTACATATTCTGAATCTCTCAGGAATAGTTCACAGATAACAACATCACAAACAATGGAGGCGAACACAGTCACATCACATAGGCAACGCACATACCTACGCTCCTACGATCAGCGGACTTATTAATATCCCAATAAGTCTTTCTATGACCTATGTTCATCAAGGTAACCAGTCTCAATCCGGGCAACACAAGGATTAGAGGGCCCTACGCGAACGCAAACCTCCCGTGATAGAAAGTATGGTAGGTATGTCATACACACAATTCATATACCAATACTAAGTAAACACACATCTTAGTAATCCCGTAGTTTAATCGTAGTACATATCGCATTCTCGTACTAACTTATAATTATCACAATTTATACTCTTCAGGTTTATAATCATACGCGCTATAATTTATTCTCTCGTCGTAGTAGACACTCACGTCTCAACCCAAATCGTCCATTTAATATAACTCTCGTATCTAATTTCCTTCTCATAAATACCCAAAAGTCCCAATTCTATCATTACATCATCATCGGAATGTTATCTATATCCTCGAACAAGTTTACGAGAATCCAAAAATCAAAGTAGTCCAAAAAGGACCAAACTGTCAACTCGTTAGAAGTCTCGTTCGAACGAGACTGTTCGAACGAGATTCCACTGTCAACTCGTTAGAAGTCTCGTTCGAACGAGGTTGTTCGAACGAGATTCCAGTTCGTTCGAACGAACTGTACCTTCTAACGATATCTCGTTCGAACGAGATATCGAACGAAATCCCTTCTCGTTAGCAGCGACTGGTCAACTCGTCAGAAGCTCGTTCGAACGACCTCGGTAGGGGCTTCTAACGACTTGCCAGTTTTGTCCCAGATCTTCTTAGTTACGTTTTTCATCCATTTCTACTACTCAAATCTTCTCCAAAGTTCGTCCCAACAATGTTTTAGGTTCTCTAATCATCCTAAAACATGCTAAGGTCATAACTAACATCTTTTAAGGCTTTATTGCACCCTATACATCATTAAATCACAAGATTCTATATTTTTCCCCAATTTTTATAAGAACATGAACCCTAGATCTTTATCATCATCAAATCCCCGAATTAAATCCGTTTTTGTTACAACCAACATACATTAATACCAGAATAATCATCTCTATGTAATTCTACATGCGATTTGTCCTCAATATTCAAGTTCTAAATCCAATTAACATGGGTTTTCATTCGACTTTCAAGAACAATTAAAATTCTTCAATTTCTAACATGGAAAGGACATTCTCTGAAATTAAATGGAATAAAGTCACTTGCCTTGGTTGTCTCTGAGTTTGGTGTAGGTTTGATGAAGCTTTTCTGCAGAATTTCTTCTCTCCAAGCTTCTTCTCCAATGGTGGCTTAAGGTGGCAAGGGTTTGATTTGGGGAACTTAGAAAACTCTTCTAATAACCTACGTAGCCTTCTAGGTTAATATGGGTTGGTTAGGGTCTTAGTGGGTCAAATCCACATCAGATGTAATTAACCAATTTCCGTCACTTTTAATTTCCCAAAATACGAAATTACCAAAATACCCTTTATGATGCCGGTATGGCCTAAAAATACCCCGGAATCCAAACTACACCCCCGGCTAGTGTTTTCTGACTATCTCGACCCTTCCGGACGCGTTGGCGCACTCAAAACGACCATACGTATAATATAAATAAAAATCACTTTTATAATTTAAATAATATACCATGACGCGGCGGTCACACATGTCTCAACAAAATTCCCAAATTGCCGTATTTAAATCTCACAACAAATTTTATAATTCCAATTTCATATATAATCATATATGCACATAATCGAATACCAACTCGCATCTCGTTAGTATTTTTAACCCGGATTAATTTCCAATTAATACGTATTTAATTAATTAATCCCAAAAATAAATATAGCCAAAAGTACGGGGTATTACATACTTCCCCCCTAATAACTGAATTTCGTCCCGAAATTCAAAACTAGAAAGTACCTGCTAAAAATAACTCTGGATATCGTTTGTGCATCTCATCCTCAAGCTCCCATGTGGATTCCTCAACATTGTGATGTCTCCACTGAACACGCACTAACGGAACTATCTCTGACCGCAGTTTCCTCTCGCTTCGGTCCAAAATAGCAATCGGCCCCTCCTCGTAGGAGCTATCCGGCTGGAGATCGATGTCCTCCACAGCAATGTGAGAATGAGCCAAATTATCTCTAAGGTATTTCCTCAGCGAGGAAATATGAAACACATCGTGAATCCGATGCAAATGCTCCGGTAACCCGAGTCTATACGCAACCGGTCCGATTCGCTCAATAATAGGAAACGGCCCCACATACCTCGGTGCCAGCTTCCCCTTCTTCCCGAAACGCATAATCCCCTTCATAATAGATACCCTGAGCAAAACCTAGTCCCCTACTTGGAACTCCCTAAAAAATCTCTTCGCATCAGCATAACTCTTCTGTCTGTCTTGAGCTACCCGAATGCGACTCCGAATCAACTCAATCCTTGCCAAAGTATCCTGAATCACTTCCGGCCCAAGCAGTTTGTTGTCCCCCACCTCTAACCAACATGCTGGGGAACGACAAGGCATACCGTACAATGCCTCAAACGGAGCCATGCCAATAGTGAACTGATAGGAGTTGTTGTAAGCAAATTCCACCAGTGGAAGGTACTGCTCCCATCCACCCCCAAAGTCAATAATGCACATGCGTAGCATGTCCTCTAACATCTGGTTCGTGCGCTCTGTCTTCCCATCGGTCTGTGGATGGTAAGCTGTACTCAACCGCAATTCCGTGCCCATTGCCTCCTGGAAACTCTCCCAAAACCGCGAAACAAATATCTTGTCTCTGTCAGACACGATATTTAGGGGCACACCGTGAAGTCTCACAATCTCTGAAATGAAGAGCTGGGCATACTGTCCCGTTGTGTAATCAGTCCTTACGGGTAAAAAGTGAGCGACCTTGGACAACCTGTCCATAATTACCCAAACGGAGTCGTGACCCCTCTGCGACGTAGGCAACCCCGTGATAAAGTCCATGGATATGCTCTCCCACATCCACACCGGGACCTCCAATGGCTGTAGCAATCCTGCCGGTCTCTGATGATCCACTTTTACAAGCTGACAAGTGGCGCATTTCGAAACAAACTCAGCGATATCTCTCTTCATACCGCTCCACCAATACTGGCGTCTCATGCCTTGGTACATTTTGTCCCCTCCGGGATGTACCGCGAACCATGAGCCGTGCGACTCTGCCATCACATCGTGTCGCAATTCCTCCCCTTCCGGAACTACCAATCTCCCATTGAAGCACAATCCCCCGTCTGAGCTAACGGTATAGGACTCGGCTCCCTCTGCTAGTAATCGAACTATCTGCTCCTGACAGAACGAGTCATTGGCCTGTGCCCGTGCTACCTTCGTGACAATCTGCGATGTAACGGTCATCACAGACATAAAATATCGAGCCACTGCATCATGGTGTCCCAATTCCTACCACTTAGCCTTCCACACCTCTGCCACCTCATCTGCTGGCCTACGGCTCAACGCGTCTGCTACCACGTTAGCCTTTCCCGGGTGGTACTGGATGTCGAACTCGTAGTCCTTCACAAACTCAAGCCACCTACGCTGCCGCATATTCAACTCCTTCTGTGTGAATAGGTACTGTAGGGACTTGTGGTCCGTGAACAGTTGGAACTTCTCCCCCAAAAGATATTATCTCCAAATCCGTAGGGCAAATACCACTGCCGCCAACTCCAAATCATACGTGGGGTAATTCTTCTCATGAGGTTTAAGCTTACGGGAAGCATAAGCTATGGCCTGTCTCTCCTACTGCAATACACCTCCCAGTCCTTGCAAAGACGCATCGATGTAAACCAAATACTCAACTACCGGTCTCGGAAATGCTAACACAGGTGCTGAGGTCAATTTGTCCTTTAATTCATCGAATGCCAACTGACAGGCATCACTCCAGATGTATGGAACGCCCTTACGAGTCAGATGTGTCAAAGGAACTGCTATCTCTGAGAAGCCCCGAATAAACCTCATGTAGTAACCTGCTAGACCCAAGAAATTACAAATCTCAGTCGGTGTCGTGGGCTGTCCCCACTCCCTCACCGCTGATACTTTCCCCGGATCAACAGATATTCCCCGGTCGAAAATGATATGTCCCAAAAACTGGACTTCCTTCAGCCAAAACCCGCACTTCTCATATTTTGCATACAACTCGTTCTGACGAAGTGTCTGCAAAACCTGCCTCAAATGCTCGGCGTGCTCCTCCTCTGTCTGGGAGTAAACCAGAATATCATCAATGAAGACAATGACAAACTGGTCTAGGAAATCCCTGAACACTCTGTTCATCAAGTCCATAAACACAACTGAAGCATTGGTCAAACCGAAAGGCATAACCCGAAACTCGTAAGAACCATATCTCGACAAGAACGCAGTCTTCGAGACATCCTCCTCCCTGATACACAACTGATGGTATCCCGATCTCAAGTCAATCATCGAGAAGAAAGAAGATCCTCTCAACTGGTCGAATAAGTCATCGATTCGAGGCAACAGATACTTATTCCGTATCGTGACCTTATTCAACTCTCGGTAGTCCACACACAATCTCAGTGAACCGTCCCTCTTCTTCACAAACAGAACTGGAGCGCCCCAAGGTGAGGTACTCCTGCGAATAAAGCCCTGACCTAACAGCTGCTCTATCTGATCCGGTAACTCCCTCATCTCAGCTGGAGCCATACGGTACGGTGCGCGTGCTATAGGTCTCGTACCCGGTAACAAATCTATAACAAAGTCTATCTCTCGACTGGGGGGTAAGCCTGGTATCTCCTGAAACACATCTGAATACTACCTGACTACTGGGATATAATCTAAAGGAATCACTACCTCCTTAGAGGTATCCTCCTCAATGTAATACAGATGAGCGGTCGATCCTCCCTCTGGGCGAGGCATCGCCACTATAAACATCTCTTGCCCCAGAATGGCAAAAATAATGCTCCCGCTGAAGCAATCAATCATGGCCCTATAAGCTATGAGCCAATCCATCCCAATAATCACGTCGTGAACATGCATATCTAATACTAACATGTCTGCAGGTAATACCAAACCACCAATCTCTACCCCCACTCCCCGGCATATAAAGAAAATAAGTGACCCACTCCCCAATGGTGAGTCGACACACGTCATTGTGCTCTCTGCCGTAGCTAACAATCCTAAAGCTTTCGCAAAGTGTGTAGCAATAAAACAGTGTGTAGCACCCGTATCAAATAATACCCGACCCATAGTGCCATGGATAGGAAACGTACCCTCAATCGCGGGCGGTGCCTGTGGAACTGCAGCCTGGTGGACGTTGTAGACACGTCCATACTGTAGATGCCCCTGCTGAACTGGGACTGCTGGAATGGGTGGCAATGCTACCATCTGTGGCGGTGCGGGAAGAGCGGTGGGAAATATATGCCTTTGTGGCTCCTGGCGAGCACCCTGCTGCTGCTGCTGTGGGGCCCTGCCCCTATCAGGACAATCCTGTCGCTTATGGCCAGTCTTGTCACAAACAAAGCACTTCCCTGGGAAGTTCCCTCCTCTCTGTCCCTGCTGTCCCCGGCCCTGGTGGCCGTTACCGTTCCTCCCTTGGCCCTGCTGGCCCTGGTGAAACTGCTGCCCATTCTGCCCCTGTTGGCCCTGATGGCCATTTGGACCCTGATGGCCCTGACGGAAACCTCCCTGTCCCTGCCTGTAGTTCCCTGACCGGAACCTCTTATTATCCCCCTGCTGGGAGCCCTGCTCATTCTGTCTCTGCCCCTGACCAGATTGTGCCCCGCTGGCACCATGTCCTTCAGTCCTGCCCTGATGGCTAGACTCCCCCGACCTCTTACCCTCGGCCATATGAAAAAGGTGGTCCTGGCAGTGTAACAATGCAGCGTTAACCACATCAGAATAGGTGTCCAACAATAGGTTCCCTAGCAGATGCTGACGGATCCTCCATGTCAACCCGTCCGTGAACTTCTCAATCTTCTTCTTCTCTGTTGGTATTTCATCTGGAACGATATTCAACAGATTCGTGAACTCGGCCTCATACTCGGCCATAATCTTACCCTCCTGCTTCAGACCCATTAATATCCTCCTCATTTCCGTATGAATAGCTGACGGAAAGTACTTGCGGTCAAACCGCACCCAGAACTCCTGAATCGTGAGAGTATCCCTCTCCTCCATGGTGGTAATAGACTCCCACCACTGTAGCGCAGATCCAATTAGCTTGAAAGTAGCTAGCACCTGCTTCTGGACATCCGTGCACTCATACATCCTTAAGTGCCTCTGCATATCCTTCCTCCACTGGCTCGAGACTACCACATCTGAGCTACCTGTAAACTCTAGCGGATGCGCTTTCTGAAAAGCGTCACGTACACGCTCCTAAGCAGACGGGAATGCATTCATCTGTACTGGCGCGGCAATCGGCGCCTGAGGTGGTTCCTGCTGAACAACGGCAATGGCGGCATTTACCGCTTGGGCTACTATAGCTGCAACCTCAGCGGCGTTCATCATGCCCTGAAGTGGAGCGGGCTGGGGTTCGGGCGTTGCATCCCTGGGAACTCGTCGTGCACGTCGTGGAGGCATCTGAAATAAGAACAAAGTTTATAAGTTCGCTGTTTATAAACTTAAGATAGCTGAAGAATGAAGCATACACAAAAAGAGTACAACAGTCCTAAAATATAGGGCTCTATATCAAAGAAACTTAGCGGAAACATAATAAGCCGTCAGATCCTAAAGGACACTAGAACCTGATGCTCTGATACCACCTGTGACACCCCGACTAATTAAATACCGGGTAGCTACTCCTTTATTAAATTAATTCAAAATGCCAAGTTGGTCCAGTTAATAGCATCACTGTCGAAACATTTTAATGATTACTAACCACCTAGTATTTAAAAAGTAAGTGCCAAATTTTAATTAAAGTCTGATTAACATGCAACAAGTGTAATAAAGAATAATAACACCATTCACCATAATGAAGTAAATAGAATGACCATCACATAACATAAATAAAGTCTGGAGGAAAAACTCCTCACTACAAGTCCCACAACTGATAAGTAAAGTGAATACTAAAACATTACATGCCAAGGTCTAAAAACTGAAATGGAAATGTAACTCTAATAGAAATGGGCAACATGCCCTACAACTGATAGATAATGAATCTGGAATCCAAGTGATAGAGGCGTCTATAAGCAAATCCCTGTAGCTTCCACAAACAGCTACAGCTCGTCACCTGAATGAATGTCCTATGCATGGTGTCCTTGTGGCTGGGCACCTAAAATGGTTTTACAAAGAAAATAGATTTTAAAAGCAAACGGGTCAGAGCCCGAATGTGGAGTTATATTTTAAAAACCTGCAAGTGCTTTAAAAACATTTAAAACATTAAATGAAAAGTACATGTTAGGATGTGCACTCACATGATATTCTCACCTCTCGTCTAACTGTGCACTCCTAACGTAAGTTCCCATCTAGAGTGATACAAACTACTAGCTAAGTGACAACATATCTAGCTAGACTATCATAGGTCCTACCCTTATTACTCGGTGCTATTAACATTATAACGCTCGTAATTAAGTAAGGGTTCAACATAAACTCAGATGCTCAATATGCAATATTTATAACTATCAGTTAACTCGTTATATTTCTCAAATCAATACCATAATTATTTCACAACATTAACATGAAGGTTCTCATTAATTAAGTGTATATTATTCACATCATAAATATACAATACAAGCACCTCGATAACTAAGTTGCGGTGCACACATACTCTGCTATCCATCCCGGTACATCACGTACATAAGGATTACATATCCCGAATCTCTCAGGAATAGTTCACAGATAACAACATCACAAACAATGGAGGCGAACACAGTCACATCACATAGGTCACGCACATACCTACGCTCCTACGATCAGCGGACTTATTAATATCCCAATAAGTCTTTCTATGACCTATGTTCATCAAGGTAACCAGTCTCAATCCGAGCAACACAAGTATTAGAGGGCCCTAAGCGAACGCAAACCTCCCGTGATAGCAAGTATGGTAGGTATGTCATACACACAATTCATATACCAATACTAAGTAAACACACATCTTAGTAATCCCGTAGTTTAATCGTAGTACATATCGCATTCTCGTACTAACTTATAATTATCACAATTTATACTCTTCCGGTTTATAATCATACGCGCTATAATTTATTCTCTCTTCGTAGTAGACACTCACGTCTCAACCCAAACCGTCCATTTAATATAACTCTCGTATCTAATTTCCTTCTCATAAATACCCAAAAGTCCCAATTCTATCATTACATCATCATCGGAATGTTATCTATATCCTCGAATAAGTTTACGGGACTCCAAAAATCAAAATAGTCCAAAAAGGACCAAACTGTCAACTCGTTAGAAGTCTCGTTCGAACGAGACTGTTTGAACGAGATTCCACTGTCAACTCGTTAGAAGTCTCGTTCGAACGAGGCTGTTCGAACGATATTCCAGTTCGTTCGAACGAACTGTACCTTCTAACGATATCTCGTTCGAACGAGATTTCGAACAAAATCCCTTCTCGTTAGCAGCGACTGGTCAACTCGTCAGAAGCTCGTTCGAACGAGTTCGTTCAAACGACCTGGGTAGGGGCTTCTAACGACCTGCCAGTTTCGTCCCAAATCTTCTTATTTACGTTTTTCATCCATTTCTACTCCTCAAATCTTCTCCAAAGTTCGTCCCAACAATGTTTTAAGTTCTCTAATCATCCTAAAACATGCTAAGGTCATAACTAACATCTTTTAAGGCTTTATTTCACCCTATACATCATTAAATCACACGATTCTATATTTTTCCCCAATTTTTATAAGAACATGAACCCTAGATCTTTATCATCATCAAATCCCCGAATTAAATCAGTTTTTGTTACAACCAACATACATTAATACCAGAATAATCATCTCTATGTAATTCTACATGCTATTTATCCTCAATATTCAAGTTCTAAATCCAATTAACATGGGTTTCATTCGACTTTCAAGAACAATTAAAATTCTTCAATTTCTAACATGGAAAGGACATTCTCTTAAATTAAATGGAATAAATTCACTTGCCTTGGTTGTCTCTGAGTTTGGTGTAGGTTTGATGAAGCTTTTCTGCAGAATTTCTTCTCTCCAAGCTTCTTCTCCAATGGTGGCTTAAGGTGGCTAGGGTTTGATTTGGGGAACTTAGAAAACTCTTCTAATAACCTACGTAGCCTTCTAGGTTAATATGGGTTGGTTAGGGGCTTAGTGGGTCAAATCCACATCAGATGTAATTAACCAATTTCCGTCACTTTTAATTTCCCAAAATACGAAATTACCAAAATATCCTTTATGATGCCGGTATGGCCTAAAAATACCCCGGAATCCAAACTATACCCCCGGCTAGTGTTTTCTGACTATCTTGACCCTTCCGGATGCGTTGGCGCACTCAAAACGACCATACGGATAATAGAAATAAAAATCACTTTTATAATTAAAATAATATACCATGACGCGGCGGTCACACGCTTCTCAACAAAATTCCCAAATTGCCGTATTTAAATCTCATGACAAATTTTATAATTCCAATTTCATATATAATCATATATGCACATAATCAAATACCAACTCGCATCTCGTTAGTATTTTTAACCCGGATTAATTTCCAATTAATACGCATTTAATTAATTAATCCCAAAAATAAATATAGCCAAAAGTACGGGGTATTACAGGTGATACAATGTATTTATAGCCCTTAGGCTGTACATGTGAACGGGTAAACAATTAATGCCCTTTAAGAGTATACGTCTGTATGATAAGCATCCAATGAATAGTTGAACTGTTGATTATCTGGCAATCAATGTTGTGGCCGAGATGCAGCTCGGACCGCCTTAGTTGCTCGTCGTTCAGGAATTCCTCGGGGTGTTGGAGCTCCTCGGAGTACACTTGCTGCTCGGAGTGAGTATGACTTGGTCGGGGAAATAAACTTCCTCGTTGCTATTGTGCCACGTAGATCGACACGTGTCTTCTTATTATTCGTCTATATCAGCATACTAATTTTGGTATCAACAGAAGCCCCCAATGTTTCATATATCGAACTTTGAGGAATATGGAACATTCTTTCTCCGTATATGGCAATATTAAATGACCTTCCTGGTTTTTAGGAGCATTTTCTCCGTATTCGAATGTCCTTCCAAATTCGCAGAATCTGCCTTTTTGAATTTTTATAAGTGTTTCGATCTTCGTGCACTTTTTGTCCTTTTAGCCGCCGGTGGCGTAATAGTTTCTTTTATGTAATCATTTCTTTCGCCATTTCCCAAGGCAAAGTATTTAAGCTTCATAGGCAATCCCATCGTCTTCTACCTTTTCCAATTTCTGCTTTCGAGTTTTCCATAGTCTTTCTCTCTCTTGTGTGTTCATCATTTTCTTCGTTCGTTGTCAACAGATCTCCTTTTTTCCTATAAGATCTTCTTCCTTCTTCTTCATTTCTTTTATTCGCCATGGTTTATGTTATTGAATCTCTTGAGAAATTCCGTTCTGATTTTTCTATTCCATCTTGGGTAACTCTGGAGGATCTTTTTGAGCCTTCAAATTATTTTCGTTTGGTTGAGGGACATTGGTTCCCCAACCTCTTTATTGCTGAATGTGGATTTTCTTTTCCACCAAACCCTTTGTGCTTAGAATTCTGTCATTATTTCGATGTTGTTCCTGCAGAACTAGCCCCCAACACATGGAGAATAGTTAATGGGGTGTATAAGTTAAATCAAACTCACGGAACCCGTATAGGAATTCCTGAGATTATGTATTGTTATAGATGGGTTGTTCTAGATAATGTTTTTTATTTAAAAACTAGATTTTTGAATAGGGCTTTAGTAGTCAACCTCCCTGATGCCAATAGGGATCATTTTGAACATGGGGTAGTTATCAAAAACTGGCAACATGCCCCTTTGATTGGAGATGAAGTATATCAAGGTCCCAGATGCCCTCCATATGGCAATGGGATAGGTTATTTTCATTTTATTTTATTTCTGAAATTATGATTTCATTATGTTTGATAAAATGTGTGACTGATATTTCACTATGTATTTATTTCCAGTTGACAGCAAAAGAAAGACTCCAAAAGAATCAGAAGTAAATATTAAGCATTTGAAACTTATCTAGAGTTTGCATCAGAAAGTTGCAGATGAACATATTAGGTCTGCTTCATACTTGTTGCAGTACAGGAGCTATACATCATCATTCACTGCTCGTCCTGTGGTCAGCACTAGTGATCCAGTGTCAGTTCCTGAGGACTCTTCTCCAGAATCTCACATTCCTCTGAGTCAGAAAATGGGCAAAAGAAGAGTTCCTACTATTTTTGAAGAGGCTACCTCTGCAGGAGAGGGTAAAAGAAGCAAGACTGACGTCCCAAAGGGGACAAAGAAAGTAGATGATGCCCCTTCTGTTGCTCCTCAGAAGGCTGCCGAGAAGCCCCCAGTGGCTTCGGGCAAGAAAGATTTTCCTAAGAAAGTGATCACAATCTCCCCAACCAAGAGTTCTTCCTTGGTTGAATCTGCTGCAGTACCACCGAAAAAATCCTCCTCGGTCAATTTGGCTGAAACCATCCCCCAGCTCCAAGTTAGTGGAGTTGGTGTTCCAACTATTATTCCTCCGAGCTCTGCTATGAGCTCGGTGAAGACTTGGACCATTCCTGAAGTCCAAGGAATTGAGGAGAATATGTCTAGGGATATGCTTACAGCCCTGGCTACTCGTCACATTGCCTCAGTCAGTTTCTCTTATTCTGAATTTTCTTTCTTTCCATCAATACATGTATTTCTTTGTTGACTTATCGTTATCTCCTTTTTTCAGCTGCTGAGTTGCTTTAACACCATTGTGAAGAAGGATGAAGCGATCAAGGCTTCTAGCTCCTCATTCGGAATGGAGGATGCTTTATTGGGATTGAACAAATCTTTGAGGGATTCCCGTCAAAAGTATGACGAGGATAGGGCTGATTGGGAGAAGAAGTTGGCTGCAATTGAGGCAGAGAAGGTGCAGCTCATTGAAGTTTCCAAGGGTTTGAAGAATAAAGTGAAAGATTTGGAGAGAGAGAACAAGAATTATTCTGAGAAGCTCACGAACTTTGGGGAGCTTGAAAATAAGTTTAAATTGACTGAGGAAGAGCTAACCCT